>CM066040.1:304576091-305801249 GCA_033557465.1 Ichthyophis bannanicus | reverse complement strand
TGTCTCCCAATCTGAGTCCGAGGGCATCAAGGAGTCAGCCCCAGGGGCAGCTCCGAGGAACCAAATCCCCCCGGAGGACCTGGAGTCAGACTCCCGGAAACTCGTCGGGGAGGACCGGATTCCTGAGGAGTGTGATTGAGATCTTGATCGACGCCAAGGACTTACCCGAGGTCAGAGGGCCAGACATCAATGCCTGCTGCAAGGCCATGCGGGAGGCGAGGCGAGGCCCAGGCTTCATGGCCGCCATGCGGGAGGCGAGGCGAGGCCCAGGCTTCATGGCCGCCATGCGGGAGGCGAGGCGAAGCTCCATGGCCGCCATGCGGGAGGCGAGGCGGGGCGAGGCTCCATGGCCGCCATGCGGGAGGCAGGGCGAGGCTCCATGGCCGCCATGCGGGAGGCAGGGCGAGGCTCCATGGCCGCCATGCGGGAGGCGGGGCGAGGAAAGGCTCCAGAGAGTGTGTCCTCGAGGAGGACTATAGGCTCACGGGTCCTGGCACAGTCTCTGCCGGCCAAGGACTCTTGTCTTGAGACTTTGAGGGCGTTGCTTGGAGTTGCCAGAGTCCTGGTGAGGGATTTTGCCAGGTTTCATTGTAGGCTCTTCTTTAGGACCTTCTTTTTAGGAGGGTCCAGGGCCATGGGACGCCGAGGACGCCCAGACCTCTCATAAAGGGTCAGCTGTGGGGCTCGGCGATGGGAAAGCTGGGGCAGAGTGAGATCTTGGGTACAGCTTCCCCTGCAACTCAGACCACCTCCTATTTGTTTTAGGGGTCATGGCCTGGCACCAGTCGCAGGTACAACTGTTGTGGTCCGGGCCCAGTGAGCGAATGCAGCAGTCATGGGTGTCGATGACTGAGATAGTCTGACTGCAGCGGTCTCATTTCTTGAGCCCACCAGGAGACATGGTGGGAGAATACCCGGCAGGAATCGACGACCCCCGTGTGGAAAATTGTGCGAAGGCCAGTCGAGGGAAAACCTTGAGAAAAAAGGAAAAAAAGGTAAAAGCCTAGACTGGTACCTAAGGCGCTGTCTCAAGGCAGGAAGGAGACCGGTACAGCACCAGAGGAAGAGAGAAGTTTGGCGCTTTTTCCAGGAAGTAGAGGACTACATCCGTTGGGCTCCACGGAAATAAGAATACTAAGCAAGATGGCACCCTTGGCGGGAAGGGGACAACGCAGGGGTGGTAGCATTCCCAAAGGCTCTCTTTTGAAAGCTGGGGAAATGCTCCGTGCGGCCTCTGTTGGTGCAGACGTCACCATATGTGAGGGCTGACTTCCTGCTTGTTCCTGGAGAAGAGAATGTGAATATAAAGAAAGAAATCTCAAAGGTCTTGCTGGCAGAGAGCACAACGGCTCCAGAGACAGACTGACCAGGCCACAGGATAAGAGGGAAGCATTGGAGTAAAAATCCATGAAGGGACTTTATGGAGCTACTGAACAGGGTGGATGGAAATAGTGTATGGATGGCTTGTGTATGTGAAGATGTGAGGTAGTATGGTTATGAATGGGGGTAGGAAGGAGAGTGGAATGAATGGATGGATGGATTTTGAATTTGAGGGAAAATATGAAACATCTTGATGCAGGAGGGTCTGGTGGGTAAAATAGACAATGGAAATACATGGGGTTGGAGGGAGGGGAAGGGGGAACACAGAGGTATAAGAACATAAAATATGCCATATTAGATAAGACCAAGGACCCATCAAGCCCAGTATCCTGTTTCCAACCGCGGCCAAACCAGGCCACAAGTACCTGCCAGGTTTCTAAAAGGTACACAGATCCCATGCTGCTTGTCCCATGGGTAAGTAGTGGATTTCCCTGTTTCTCTTTAATAATGGCTTATGGACTTTTCCTCCAGGAACTTGTCCAAACCTTTTATAAACCCAGTTACACTATCAGCTTTTACTACATCCTCTAGTAACAAATTCCAAAGTTTGATTACACATTGAATGAAAAAATATTTTCTTTGATTAAATGTAATACATTGTTAGCTTCATTACATGTCGTCTAGTCTTTCTACTTCTATGTTTACCACCATCTATGTTTACTCGTTCCACTCCATTATTTTATAGACTTCTATCGTATTTCCCCTCAGCTGTCTTTTTTCCAATCTGAAGAGCCCTAACCTTTCAATCCTTTCCTCGTAGGGATATCCTTCCATTACTTTTCTCATTTTGGTGGCTCTCCTCTCTTGTGTTTTCTAATTCTGCCACATCCATAAGAACATAAGATATAGCAGTTACTCACCTGTAACAGGTGATCTCTGGGAACAGCAGGAATTTAGTCCTCACATATGGGTATTGTTGGTACCGACGGAGCCTGTGCGGGAATGCTCCCCAGCGTCCATTAAGAAAGCTTTTGGGAGCATCCCACAACGCCTGCGTGCTGCCTTCCTGCCTTTCCCAACTGCCTCTCTCCAGTTGAGTTTTAAGCTGAGACAAAGAGAAAGAGAGGGAAAGGGAAAGAGATAGAGAGATACAAATCCTAGGGGAGGCGGGTGGGTTGTGAGGACTAAATTCCTGCTGTTCCCGGAGATCACCTGTTACAGGTAACTATGCTATCTCCAGGAACAAGCAGGAATGTAGTCATCACATATGGGGACTCCCTAGCTTTAGATGCCAGGGAGAAGCCCCAGAGGTTGTGTGTCCCTGAGAAGGGCTCCACTTCCCCCAATGGATCTCTGGCATCCTACCAGGGATGGTGGGTAGGAGTTGATTAGGTATGGAACAGGTGTTGGAGAACAGCCTGACCAAACAAGGCATCCCGGCGGGAGTCCTTGTCCAAGCAATAATGGGCTGTGAAGGTATGAACCGAGGCCCAGGTGGCTGCTCGACAGATGTCGTCGATAGACACAGAGTGCAGATTAGCCATTGAGGCTGCCATGGCTCTCACATTGTGAGCTGTGACATGGCCCTCCAGAGAAAGGTTCTTACTCTGATAGGCGAAGGAAATACACTGAGCAATCCAGTTAGAAAGTGTCCCAAATGAGAAGGAGCAAAAGCAACAAAGAGTTGAGAGGACTTTCTATGTTGCTGGGTTCTTTGTAAGCAAAAAGCTAAAGCTCTTTTACAGTCCAAGGTATGAAGATTCCCATCTGCATTTGATGCATGAGGCCTTGGAAAAAACACAGGTAGGTAAACCGCTTGGTTCAGATGACAAGGTGAGACCAGTGTGGCAATAAAGTGTGGATGAGTCCTAAGGACTACCTTGTCATGGTGGAACCTTGTATATGGTGGATTAGCTACTAGTGCTTGCAACTCACTGATGCGACGTGCTGATGTGATTGCAATGAGAAAGATAACCTTCCAAGAAAGGGACTTCAAGGAGGTAGTAACTAAAGGTTCGAAAGGTGGCTTCATGAGCTGCCCAGGAACCAGGTCTAAATCCCATGCCACCGGTGGTGGCCTAACGGAAGGCTTAGTTAGAAGAAGGCCTCTCATAAATCTTGCTATAAGAGGATGAGAAGAAATAGGCTGTCCATTTAGAGGCTTAAAGGAAGCTGCAATAGCACTCAAATGGACTCTTACTGAGTTAGTCTTAAGTCCTGCATTGGATAAATGAAGGAGATACTCCAGCAATGATTCCAGAGGTATCGGAAGGGGGTTAAGACCCTTTTGCAAACACCATATGGTAAACCTTTTCCACTTGAAAGCATAAGAATGTCTTGTGGAGGGTTTCCTGGAAGCAAAAAGAATAACTTTTACTTGCTGAGGGAGATTAAGACTATGAAGATCTAGGCCTTCAGCAACCAAGCCCTGAGATGCAGAGACTGGGGATTGGGATGCCATAACATTCCGTCCTCCTGAGATAGGAGATCTGGAGCAGACCCTAACTCCAGGGAGGGAGCTTGAGAGAGATGTAGAAGCAGAGGGTACCACACTTGCCGTGGCCAATGTGGAGCTATGAGAATCATATGGCCTCTGCCCCTCTGAAGCTTGAACAGGGTTTTGGGAATTAGGGGAATGGGTGGAAAGGCATACAGGAAGTCTTGACCCCAGTAAAGGAGGAAAGCATCCCTGGCCTGAGCCCCCTGAGACAGAATTCTGTAACAGAACCGGGGAGGTTTGGCATTCCTCGCAAAGAGGTCTATGTCCGGGGTTCCCCAAATTTGAAAATCTTGGTCACCTGGTCTGCATGCAGAGACCACTCGTGTGGAAGCAGAACTCGACTGAGTCTGTCTGCACAAGAGTTTTGTATGCCTGGATGATACACTGCCAGGAGATGAATGTGATGCTTTCTGGCGAGGGGCCCATATTCGCAAAGCTTCGTTGCAAAGCGACAGAGAGCCTGTTCCCCCCTGCTTGTTCACATAGAACATGGCTACTTGATTGTCCGTATGAATGAGGACCGTCTTGTAGCTGAGCAGGGTGTGGAACACTCGAAGAGCAAGGAAGATTGCTCTGAGTTCCAAGAGATTAATATGAAGATGAGTCTCTTGTGGAGACCAGGTGCCTTGGGTGGAGAGGTCTTGCAGATGAGCTCCCCAACCCAATGGAGAAGCATCTGTTGTGAGAGTTGCTTGGGGTAAGGGTTGTTGAAAAGGGGACCCCAGCAACAGGTTTTGAGTGGACTTCCACCACTGGAGGGACAAAATAAGGCGACTTGTGTTTGCTGTTTTGTCTGACAGGCATCCTGATGCCTGGGTCCATTGAGTGGATAAAGTCCACTGGGCTGCCCTCATATGTAGGCGAGCATAAGGAACCACATGCACGGTGGATGCCATGTGGCCTAGTAGTTGTAACATTTCGAGCAGTGAGATGAGACTTTAGCACTGCTTGAGAAGCTAACTGCATCATGCGAAGGCAGCGGGCCTGGGGTAGATAGGCCCTTGCCTTTCTGGTATCCAGCAAAGCTCCTATGAGCTCTAAAAACTGAGTGGGAGTTAGACTGCATTTTGGGATATTTATGACCAGACCCAAATACTGAAGGATACACATTGTGCAGGCTAGAGAAGTCCTGGCCTCTGACTCTGTTGGGGCTTGAATGAGCCAGTCGTTTAAGTAGGGGAAAACGAATATCCCAAAAGTGCGGAGAAATGCTGCTACTACAGCCATGCATTTCGTGAACACCCTTGGTGCTGAGGCCAGGCCAAAAGGAAGCACCCTGTATTGGTAGTGCTTTCCTTGAAAAAGGAACCGAAGGAACTTTGTCGGTTGGATGGACGAGAACATGGGTGTACGCATCCTTGAGATTAGAGAACAAAGCCAATCCTGACTCTGAAGGTATGGCAGCAGAGTTCTGAGAGAAATCATCTTGAATTTCTCTTTGACAAGGAATTTGTTCAATTCTCTGAGGTCCAAGATAGGTCTGTATCCCCCTGTTTTCTTTGGGATAAGGAAACAGGGGGAGTAAAACCCTGTACCCTGTTGAGGAGTGGGTACTTCTTCTATTGCCCCTTGGGCAAGAAGGATAGTGACATCCTGATCTAATAGGTGGATGAGAGTTGTCGGAGAATTGAACTGCCTTATTATTGTGGGAGGCGGCATGCTTGAAAAATGAAGCCTGTACCCCTCCTTTATGATGGAGAGTGTCCAATGCTCTGCTGTTATCTGCCCCCATCTGGGGGCAAAGTGACAATCTTCCTGGAATGGTGGAAGGCTCTGGTCCCACGAGAGCCAGAAAGGCTAAGTTCTCTAGCTGCAAGTCAAAGGCCTTGTGGAG
Source organism: Ichthyophis bannanicus (assembly GCA_033557465.1). NCBI lineage: Eukaryota > Metazoa > Chordata > Amphibia > Gymnophiona > Ichthyophiidae > Ichthyophis > Ichthyophis bannanicus. The sequence continues at coordinate 305,795,595 of CM066040.1, read as the reverse complement.
GCTAAGACTGCTGGGACGGTTGAGGCTTAGCAGTCTCTGCTTTCTTCTGTTTGGGTGGTTGCTGACCTTTCCTGACAAGCTGACCTGCAGAACGTACCTGCTGAGCATAAGCAAGATATCTTTTCTTCTTAGAAAAGAACGGTTTCTTAAACGATTTCTTTCTAGCAGGGTCAGCTGTGGACTTGGATAACCTATCCAAGGTGGAGTTGTCAGCATCCATCTCGTTGGCCTTTTCCTGCCAATCTTTACCAAACAGGTTCTCACCAGTACATGGGATATTTCCCAATTTGTCTTGTACCCAGAGCTCCAGGTCGGATGCCAAGCAATTCTACGTGCACCTATGGCAATGGCAGAGGTTCTACTTATGCACTCAAAGCAGTCAAAGGCTGCACGGTTGACAAATTTAGAAACATCTTGGGCATGTTTGACCAAAGTGAGAAAATCCTGTCTTCTATCCTCAGGAAGAATAGGACAAAGCTTCTAAATCTGTGACCTCCTTCAGGAACATTCCCATGTAGAGACTATAGGAACTGATCCTGGCAGAAAGCATGGAAGCTTGGAAGACACGACGTCCAAAAGCATCCAGGGTTCTGCACTCACAACCTGAAGGATTAGAGGCATGCCTCTTTGCACTCTTGATCCTTCTCATAGCTGATTCCACTACAATAGAGTGGTGAGGAAGCTGAGTTTTTAGGAAACCAGGACAAGGAGGGACTCGATACAGAGTATCCAGTCTGCGAGAATGAGGAGAGGTGGTAAGAGTTGTCTCCTACATCCTTAACATGAGATCATATAAAATCTCATGAATGGGCAAGGTAGCTGCCTCCTTAGGAGTTTTAGGATATTGTAAAATTTCCAACTCCTTAGCTCTGGGGTCTGTTTCAGGGGTCACAGTAACGGACAGACCCCGAGCCATCTCCCTGATAAAATCCTGGAAGGAAATATCCTCTGGAGGAGACATCCTGCGCTTAGGGGAGGAGGTCTCCTCTGGGAGAAGTATTCCTGCATCGACAGAACTATCAGAAACCTCAGATTCTTCTGAGTACTCGAAGTACCGTCTGTCCGGATGCTCCTGAACAGCCAGATACCCGTACCGACCGAAGTCTGTACCGGGAGTAATCGGAACCGGGGTATCGGTACCCGAGGGCATCGGATGACTGGATACCGGCAAAGTAGACACCGATACCATCGGTACCGGTACAGAGCCGGTGCCGGTACCGACCGGATTGTCTGTCGCGGTTCCGAGGGCATCGATGCCGCAAGGAGAGCCGCCAGACTGTGCTCAATAGCCAGGAATCTCTGGTCTATCGACCATGCCAATGCCTGAATGTCGGTACCGGAGAAGACCACCGGTACCCCAGAGCATGGCACCAGTAGTTCTGCCGAGGTCGAGGCCTCGATAACATCCTGGAGCCCCGATAATGCTTTGAAAGCTGAAACCTCCCGCCGGGGCAATTTTGCCGGTGCAGAATCCTCAAGGGCAACGCCAGAGGCATCTCAATGCTTAGAAGGAGATCTACCCTTTGAGGACCGGCTAGACTTATGTTTAGTTACCTGAGATCCACGGGAGGAAGAGGAAGCCCTGGAAGACATCAATGCCACCGAAGCTGCATCAGAGGGAAACAGGGTACTGAGCTTAGCAGCACGGTTCTGCCGACCTCTTTTAGACATCATGGCGCAGGACATACAATCCATGATGGAGTGATCAGGACCTAAACATTTTAGACACCATTCATGGGTGTCGGTGATGGAAATGGTACAGGCACATTTGGTGCACTTTTTGACACCTGAGGCAGGTTTCTCCATTATAAGAAAAAGGTTTTGGGCCTAAGGCCTAAAAAAGCGCATGCACCTGAAGAAAAATAGGAAAAATCCTAGTATATCTTTTTTTTTTTTAAAAGACAGAAAAGAAGAAGAAAAAACCGGCGGTACCAGTAAAGCGTCGAGGAAGGCAGACGCGACCACAAAAAAGAAAGAAAGAAAGAAGAATTCTTCTGCGGTGACAGGAACGACGACCTGCTGGCTCCGCGGAAAAAGAAGAACTGGAGAGAGGCAGTTGGGAAAGGCGGGAAGGCAGCATGCAGGCGCTGTGGGATGCTCCCATAAGCTTTCTAATTGGATGCTGGGGAGCGTTCCCGTGCAGGTTCCGTCGGTACCGACGATACCCATATGTGATGACTACATTCCTGCTTGTTCCTGGAGATAAGAAAGAATCCAAAGAAAGTATCAAATAAATAGTAGTGTAAGGGTATGAACTGGTTTGGAATATACCAAGTTGGATATAATGGGTGACTTAAGGTTAGTTACATATAATCTAAGGGATCTAAAATCCTTCTATAAGGGACAGCTTAGGTTTAAAGAACTAAAATGCTTAAAAGCCTCTATAGGGCTCGTATAAGAAACTCAAAGATAAGTTTAGAGTCAAATATGCCAAATTTCCACACCAACATTTTGCATCTAATAAAAGAGAAAAAAGATATGATGGGAGGGGTGGGAATATATATATCTGCAGGGGTTCCTTATCAGCTGATTGATGTTTATAGGCATGGGAAGGAGTGCTATATTTCTGTGAAAATAAAAATGTGGGTCAAATATATACTATTGTGAAGGTCTATGCATCAAATACTGATCAACTGGAATTCTGATGATATTGCTAAAAAAATTAACATGGCTCAGTGATGGGTTTTTGCTTATGGGAGGGAATTTCATGATGCTCCCCAGCTTCACTGACTAATCAGTTATGGTCAGAGCCTGACAGTTCTTCCACTTGGTCGCAATCGCTAACCGCACTGCTAGAAAGAATAAGTTAGGCAGATTGCCTCGATTAAAGCGAACAGCTCCTCTCTGTAACCCAGTATCATGAGACCTGGGTCTAAAGGGAAGCATTGGCCCACTACCCGTACACATATCAGTAGCTTTCTCCAATAGGGGCTCACCTCTACACATTCCCAAAGCATATACTAAAAGGGTCCCCCCCTGGCTCCATACCCCCACCAGTAAACAGCAGAATGTATTGAATTTAATTTCGAAGGGGTGACGTACATTTGAAAAAGTAATTATACTGGGAGTCTAAATGATCCTGATTGACACTTTGGGAGTGTTACCCAAATCCTCTCCCAACGCTCCTCCAGCCAGTCTCCCCTCCCCCCCCCAAGATCTCTAGCCCAATGTGTATGGTAAGGGTGTTGGACTCTGTGCTGTAGCCAAAATCAGATACAGCTGTGCCAGGTACCCTTTGCCCTTAAAGGGTTCAATAAAAAAAAAAACCCCAAACACTCCTCAAGCAGATGGGCCTGCTCCAGATACCACCCTGGTGCGTCTGCAAAAAATGCTCCAACTGAAATAGGGAAAAGAAATGAGGTGGTGAAACCTTACATCGCTTCAAGACCTCCTCTCTTGACAAGCATCGACCCTGGTAAACAGCAGCCAATCTACTACTTGTGCATTTTATTGAGGCCCATCCATAGAATCTTCCACAGGTCTACCTGCCTAGGAGGAAACAACTCTCCCTGTGTCAAAGTCCTCAAACATGACAGGGGTGGATCAAATCGTAGCAGCTTAGATGAATGTTCCCAGACTCAAAGGGTGGGGCCTACAAGGGGGTGATTCCCAACAGTGCCCAAGTTGCCCCGGGAAATTATAAAAGGAATGCACCCATGCCTGAAAACCCATTTGTCCAGTTTCAATCTGAATCCAATGTTGATCGGGATTCGCACCCTCCCCCCCAAGTAAAGAGTAGTTACTCACCTGTAACAGGTGTTCTCCAGGAGCAGCAGGAATCAGTCCTCACATATGGGTGTCATCGGTGCCGATGAAGCCCCAGCGGAGCATTTCTCCAGCTTTCTATGAAAGCCTTTGGGAATGCAGGCACGCATGCGCGGTTCCCTTCCCGCCTAAAGGTGCCATCTTACCTCAGTCAAATGACATAGCTAAGAACAGCACACAAAAATGAAAAATAAACTATGTACAACTGCAACTCCAAGGGGAGGAGGGAGGGTTGTGAGGACTGATTCCTGCTGCTCCTGGAGAACACCTGTTACAGGTGAGTAACTACTCTTTCTCCAGGACCAAGCAGGAAGTCAGTCCTCACATATGGGTGACTCCCAAGCTCTGGGCTACCGAGGAACCCAGGCTGAACAAGAGAACTCCCTCTAGTCTCAGCAGCAAAGAAAGGCTTTTCAAGGACACAACCTCCACCGGTAGCCCAACAGAGTGCAGGAGGGCAGCAGTTGCCTAAACCTCAAAGAGATTCCGGAGTACTGCTTGGCCAAAAGCACTGTCCCTACGGAACTCCCTCTCCAGACAGTAATGGGCCGCAAAAGTCTGGCTTGAAGACCAAGTTGCAGCCCTGCAGATGTCTACCAAGGGCACAGAGCGGAGATAAGCCACTGAGGCAGCCATTGCCCTGACACGGTGGGCCGTAACCCAACCCTGCAAAGGAAGGTCAGCCGCCTTGTAAGCCCAGGTGATACAGTCAGCCACCCAGATGGACAAGGTACGCTTGGACACAGCCAACCCCAACTTATTGGGGTCAAAGGATACGAAGAACTGAGTAGCCCTTCTATGCCCCTGTGTACGGTCAAGGTAGAAGGATAAGGCACTCCTACAGTCCAGGATATGCAGGACTGCTTCAGCCTGGCTAGCATGAGGCCTAGGGAAGAATGTTGGAAGAACCACCTCCTGATTGAGGTGGAAAGAGGAGACAACCTTAGGGAGGAACTTTGGATGAGTCCTGAGGACTACCCTGTTCCTGTAAATCCTGGTGTAAGGCCTATCACAGACCAGGGCCTGAAGCTCACTCATTCACCTAGCCGAGGTAAGGGCTATCAGGACGAGCGTCTTCCAGGAGAGGAAGCGTAGTGGACAAGTAGCCATTGGTTCAAAAGGTGGGCGAGTCAGCTGCTGCAAGACCACATTCAACTCCCATTCAGGGGCAGGAGGATGGATTGGAGGCTTGAGCAAAAGCAAGCCTCTGAGAAAGCGGGACACCAAGGGATGAACCGACAGAGAATGTCCTTCCACCAGTGAGTGGTGAGCTGCTAGAGCAGAGAGGTGGACCCGAACAGAATTGGACTTAAGTCCCTGATTGGACAAGTGCAGTAAGTACTGAAGCACCACTGGTACAGTACAGGAGAAAGGATCCTCTGTACGTAGCTGACACCACACAGAAAACCTTTTCCACTTGAGAGCATAGGTCTTTTAGTGGACTGTTTCCTAGAGGCTAGGACAACCTCCTCTTCCTGAGGTAGGCCCCAGGGAGCCAAAACTACCCTTGCAGCCTCCAGGCCATCAAATTGAGAGACTTGAGATTGGGGTGCAGAAGGGAACCCTGGTCCTGAGAGAGAAGGTCGGGTTGCAACCCCAGAGGCGGTGGGGGATCCACTGCCAGCTGAAGCAGTAGTGGGAACCAAGGTTGCCTCAGCCACCTGGGAGCCACCAGCAGGACTGAGGCCTTGTCCTGAAGAATCTTGAAGAGAGTTCGGGCTACCAAGGGCGTGGAAGGAAATGCATACAAGAGGCCCTGAGACCATGGAATCAGAAAAGCATCTGCTGCTATCCGCAGAGGATGCAGTTGCCTGGAGCAAAACTTTGGCAGTTGCTTGTTTAGTGGACTGGCAAACAGGTCTATCAAAGGGAGACCCCATTTCAGGAAGATCTTCTGAGCTACCAAGGGATACAGCTGCCACTCGTGGGGCCGCAAAATTCTGCTCAACCTGTCGGCCAGGTAGTTTTCCTGGCCTGGAAGGTTCACAGCCTTGAGGAGCATGTTGTGCTTGAGGGCAAATGAACAAAGGTCCTGAGCCTGGTGTACCCCAGGGATCTGTGCTGAGTGAGGTTATCAAATTTGCAGATGACACAAAACTATTTAAAGTTGTTAAAACCCAAGAGGATTGTGAAAAATTGCAAGAGGATCTTGATAAATTGGAAGACTGGGCATCAAAATGGCAGATGAAATTTAATGTGGACAAGTGCAAGGTTATGCACCTAGGGAAGAACAACCCAAACTATGGTTACACGATGCAAGGTTCCACATTAGGAACCACCACCCAGGAAAAGATTTAGGCGTCATTGTGGATACCATGTTAAAACCCTCGGCCCAGTGTGCAGCGGCGGCCAAGAGAGCAAATAGAATGCTAGGTATGATAAGGAAAGGAATGGAAAATAAAACAAAAGATATTATAATGCCTCTATATCGTTCCATAGTGAGACCACACCTTGAATATTGTGTGCAATTCTGGTCGCCGTATCTTAAAAAAGGATATAGCGATTTTAGAAAAGGTACAGAGAAGAGCCACCAAAATGGTAAAGGGGATGGAAGGATACTCCTATGAAGAAAGGCTAAAAAGGTTAGGGCTCTTTAACCTGGAAAAGAGACGGCTGAGGGGAGATATGATAGAAGTCTATAAATTAATGAACGGAGTGCAACGGGTAAACGTAGATCGATTGTTTACCTTATCAGAATATAGAAAGACTAGGGGACATGCAATGAAGCTACAGGGTAAACTATTTAAGACTAATAAAAGAAAATATTTTTTCACTCAACGTGTAATCAAACTCTGGAATTTGTTACCGGAGGACGTAGTAAAGGCTGTTAGTGTAGCTGGGTTTAAAAAAGGTTTGGACAAGTTCCTGGAGGAAAGGTCCATAAACCATTATTAAGAAGTGACCGAAGATATCAATGCTTGACCCAGTACAAGCATTGTGGAACTTGTGTCTCTTGGGGAAACTGCTAAGTACATATGACCTAGATTGGCCACTGCTGGAAACAGAATACTGGGCTTGATGGACCTTGGTCTGACCCAGTATGGCATATCTTATGTTCTTACGCCTCCCAACAAAGGAGTCTGGACCCTGTCCCGCCCTGTTTGTTCACATAAAACATGGCTACCTGGTTGTCTGTCTGAACCAGGACAGATTGATGAGTCAGGGCAGGAGAGAAAGCTTTGAGAGCTAGGCGAATAGCCCTGAGTTCCAGGAGATTGATCTGCTGTGCCGCCTCCCAAAGAGACCACAGGTCCTGGGTGCACTTGTCTAGACAATGAGCTCCCCAGCCCTGCAGGGAGGCGTCGGTGGTCAGTACCACTGTGTACCCAGGAATCTGAAAGGGCACGCCTTTTAGTAGATTGGGTGGGTGCAGCCACCAGCTGAGGGAGTTCAGAAAGTGTCTGGACACCCTTATCCTGTCCCTGAGGCTGCCTGTGGCCTGTGACCACTGAGTCCGAAGGCACCACTGTGCAGGCCTCATATGGAGCCTGGCATTGGGGGTCACATGAACTGTCGAACCCATGTGGCCGAGAAGCCTCAGGTAGAGTCTGGCGGAGACCAGGGACCTGTTGAGAAACTGGTTTGCCAAGGCTATCAGTCTTTGTGCTCTGTCTTCTGGCAAGAAAGCCTTTGCAGGAGAGCGTCCAGCCTTGCTCCTATGAATTCCAAATTCTGGGAGGGGAGCAAAGTGGACTTTGCGAAGTTTATGACAAAGCCTAGGCTTTGAAGAAGAGCAATGGTTCTGAGGGTGGCTTGGGTGGCCTCTTGGCACGTCTGACCCCTGATGAGCCAGTCGCCCAGATGTTGTTGTTGTTAAGTGCCGTCGAGTCGGAGTCGACTCATGGCGACCCTCTGGATAGCTATCCTAAATTGTGTTCGGTCTTCAGTCAGGCGGCTCATTGTTGACAGACTGGTACCCGTAGCTGCTGTTATTGTATCGATCCATCTCATTGCTGGCCTTCCTCTTTTGCGTTGACCTTCTATCTTGCCAAGCATAATGTCTTTCTCTAATGATTTCTCTCTTCGCATGATGTGTCCAAAGTATGAAAGTCGAAGTCTTGTCATCTGAGCTTCTAAAGAAAGCTTAGGTTTGATCTCCTCTAGTACCGACTGATTTGTTCTTCGGGCAGTCCATGGTATACACAGTATTCGCCAACATCATAATTCAAAGGCATCAATTTTCTTCCTATCTGTCTTTTTCACTGTCCAGCTTTCACATCCATATGATGTTATTGAAAATACCATGGCTTGAACAAGTCGAATCTTTGTATGGAGAGAGACATCTCTGCTCTTGAGAATCTTATCTAGGTCTTTCATAGCCATTCTGCCAAGAGCAATGCGTCGTCTGATTTCTTGACTGCTTGTTGCTTCCTTATCGATAGTTGATCCAAGTAGGTTAAAGTTGTTCACAATTTCAATTTCTTCTTCTTCAACGATGAACCTGTTGATTATGCCAGTTGTCATGATCTTTGTCTTCTTTACATTAAGGTGCAGGCCCATTTTGAGACTATGTTCTTTGATTGTGAGAAGCAAATGTTTCAGATCATCTTCACTTTCAGCCAGTAATGTGGTATCATCAGCATAGCGAAGGTTGTTGATGAGTCTTCCACCAATCTTCACACCTCTGTTGTCTTCATACAATCCTGCTTCTCTGATGATTTGTTCTGCATATAAATTAAACAGGTAGGGGGAAAGTATGCAGCCTTGTCTTATACCTTTGCTTATTTTAAACCATTCTGTTTCTCCTTGTTCCGTTCGAACTGTTGCTTCTTGATCAATGTACAGATTGCGCAAGAGAATGATAAGGTGGTCTGGTATACCCATGCTTCTTAATGTGGTCCGGAGTTTCTCATGGTTTACACAGTCAAAAGCCTTGCTATAGTCGATAAAACACAGATAGATATCCTTTTGGCATTCTTTAGTCTTTTCAAGGATCCATCTCACATCTGCAATGATGTCTCTCGTTCCTCGCCCTTTCCTGAACCCTGCTTGCACTGCAGGTAGTTCTTGTTCCAGGTATGGCTGTAGTCTCTTTTGAATAATCTTCAGTAGAATCTTGCTGGCATGTGGGATCAGAGCGATTGTGCGATAATTTCCAGAGTCAGTTGGATCACCTTTCTTTAGTATTGGTATAAACACAGATCTTTTCCAGTCAGTTGGCCATGATGTTGTCTTCCATATTTCTTGGCAGAGCCTTGTAAGTACGGTAACAGCTGCATCAGATTGCTGCAATACTTCTATGGGGATGCTATCAATGCCTGGTGCTTTGTTCTTTGATAACGCTTTCAATGCTGCTTCAACTTCTTCTTTCATCACCAATGGTTCCCGATCATAAGGTACAGGTTGAAACGGCTGTTGGTCCACTTGATCTTTATCATATAAAAACTCTGTATATTCCTTCCACCTTTTCTTGATCTTCTCAGCATCATTCAACATAGAACCTTGAGCATCTTGTAACATTCCAATTCGAGGCTGGAACTTTTCCTTTAACTCTCTTAGCTTTAGGAAAGCTGACCTTGTTCTCCCTCTAATAGTTTCTGCTTCTATTTCCTTGCAAGTGTTATTGTAGTACTTTTCCTTGTCCTGTCTTGCTGCACGTTGGAAATCTCTGTTGAGTTCTGCGATTGTCGTCCAGATAGGGGAAGACAAAAATTCCCTGATTTCTCAGGTAGGCCGCCACCACTGCCAGGCATTTGGTAAAGACTCTGGGAGCAGAGGTGAGGCCAAAAGGCAGTACTCTGTACTGATAATGGTCTCCTCCCACAATGAACCTGGGGTACTTTCTGTGGTCTGGATGAATGAGGATGTGAGTGTACGCATCCTTTAGATCTAAGGAGCATAGCCAATCTCCCTGCTGGAGGTAGGGCAGAAGTGTTCCAGGAGTAAGCATCTTGAACTTTTCTCTCTCTAGGAACTTGTTTAGGTTCCTGAGATCCAGAATAGGTCGAAGGCCACCGGTTCTTTTGGGTACCAGGAAATACCCGGAGTAGAACCCCTGACCTTGGAAGTGGGGAGGCACAGGCTCCACCGCCCTGTCCACCAACCGACCCTGAAGTTCCTGAAGGAGAAGGTCTGTGTGCAGGGAAGGCCTTGGAGGCTCCCCTGGAAAGTATGGAAGAGGCAGTTGGTGAAAATATAGTGCATAGCCCTTGTGGACTATGTCCAACACCCACCTGTCCCCGGTGATGAAGGGCCACTGGTGGGCAAAGAGGGCGAGGCGACCTCCTGTGCAGGGTTGGGATAGCAGGGATGGAGAGGCTACGCTCAAGGAGTCAAAAAACCCCACCCTGCTGAGTGGGAGCAGGGGCTGGAGGCTTGGGGGTCCTCTGCCTACGGGGCCCATTACCCTGCCCTTTGGCATGCTGACCCTGGGGTGCAGCTTCGGCAGCCTGATACTGAGGGTACTGTTTGTAGGCAGTGCCCTTCCTCGGGTAAAAGGGCTTCTTACCCGAGCCCTTCTTATGAGAAGGGGCAGAGGTCTTCCTAGACAGCCTTGTCCTTGTAAGGTGCTCGGTTTCGAGCTGAGCGGCCTTCTCGGTCATGGGCTTGCCAAAAAGGTTCTCACCTCGGAAAGGGACATCGACCAACTTGTCCTGAACCCATGGCTCGAGGTCCGATGACTGCAGCCATGCCTGGCGTCGAGCCGCGATGCCGGATGCCGCAACTCGGGCCGAAGCCTCGAAGCCATCGTAGGCGGTGCGGGACATGAACTTCGAGCAGTCCCGAATCCCCGAGGACAAGGACTTGAATCTCTGCAAGGGTTCCCTGGAGAGTCCAGCAGAGAACCCGGCCAACTCCTTGGCCAGGCCCCGCAAGTACATGCCCATGTACAGCTGGTAAGACAGGATACGGCAAGCAAGCATCGAGCCCTGGAAGCACTTTCTACCGACGCCATCGAGGTTTCGGGCCTCCCTGCTGGGGGGGCACCACGGAGTGCATCTTCCGACTCTTCAGACGATGCATGGCCGATTCCACAACCATGGAATGGTGTGGTAGCTGTGCCTTCTGAAAGCCAGGGCTCTTCTGGAGTTGATAGATCGAATCGACTCGCTTGCTTTGAACCGGCGCCGAGGCCGGTGCCTCCCACATCCGGAAGAGGAGCCGTTCCAGCATCGGAGGAACCGGGACAGTAAAGGCCTCCTTCGGAGGAGAGTCATACTGCAGGGCCTCGAGCTCTTCAGCTCGAGGCTCTTCCTCGGGGTCCGCCGGAATAGTCAAGGCAGTGGCCATATCCCGGACAAACTCCGAGAACCGGGTATCCTCCGGAGGGGGATCTACTCCGGGGCTCAGACTGCGGTGAGTCCGACGGGACGCACTGAGTCTTGAACGTATCGGGGGACTCCTCATCCTCCGTCTCCCAGGCGGACTTGTCCGACGAGGAGTCAGGGTCCGACCCCGCGGGGCCCTGGAGCACCCGCCCCGACACCAGAGGCACCGGTGTTGACGCCCTCGGTCCCGAACGGGAGGTCGAGGGAGACCGCGACTGAGGTCAACTTCGAGCCATGATGGACTCGAGTATCGGCTCGGTCTCCGGAGTCGACTTCGAAGTCGATGTCCCGGTGGTTGGGGCAGATGCGCCAGACAGGCTGGTCATCAATGCCCGCTGCTGCTCCATGAAGGCAGTCAGTCTGCTCTCCAAGGCTGTCATCCTGAGACTCAGTTCGGGAGACGCAGCAGCCACCGACTCGGGCCCCAGTGGCGCCGGGCCCGACGTCGGCTCTCTAAGAGGTGAGTCCTCGAGGACCACAGGGCTTACGTGTCCAGCAGACTCCGGCTCCACACGAGGAACTTTGGCAGGCTTCTCTTGTTCCACGGGCCCGGGGCGACGGTCGGGGGTCTTAGACCTGGCCCTCGAGGAGCCAGGGACCTCCTCCGACGCCACCCTCACGAGCTGCTTCTTCCTCTTGCGTTCCTGGTCGGGGGACCCCCTGTCCGAGGAGCTTCGACGGCGCTCGTGATACGAATACCGAGATGTCGAGGCCTCAGACGAGGTCCGGGACCGGCCGGAGGCTGAGTTCGAGAAAAGCCTTTCTTTCTGCTGCTGACGACTTCGGAGTGCCTTGGAAGACATCTTCCCACATGGTCCACACGTCTTAGGGTCGTGATCAGGACCGAGGCACCGAAGGCAGCAGTCGTGTGTGTCGGTGAGAGACATTAACTTCTTACACCGATCACACTTCTTGAAACCACTGGAAGCCATCAGGGAAAAAAAGAGTCCCCGCGAGGTCAAAGGACCAGCCTTCCAGGGAAAAATCAAAAACGGGCGTGAACGCCAGCCACGAAGGGCAAAAACCGAAAAAGAAGAATCGGGCTCGATACCGGTGTACCGAACCCGGCGGGAGGGGAACCGGCGTCGAACCGGGAAGAAAAAATAGCGAGAATCGCCAAAAAAATCAAACTTTTATCCGGGATGACAGGACACACGTCCGGTGGGCTTCTCGGAAAATGAGAGACTGAGGTAAGATGGCACCTTTAGGCGGGAAGGGAACCGCACATGTGTGCCTGCATTCCCAAAGGCTTTCATAGAGAGCTGGGGAAATGCTCCGCTGGGGCTTCATCGGCGCCGATGACACCCATATGTGAGGATTGACTTCCTGCTTGGTCCTGGAGAATAAACCGTTCTTAACTGTGCCGCCCAGTAGGAACGTTTTAGACTAGGAACAGACCCCCCCCCCTTGTGATTTTAGGTGCATCAAGAGGCACAACTTGACCTGCGCCCTCTTACCATTCCAAATAAAGTGTGCAAATAATTTATCAAGTTGTTGATATGGAAGGACAGACTAGATAGGCCATGTGGTCTTTTTCTGCCGTCATTTTTCTATTTTTCTAAAGAAGCTCTCTGGGATGCGACAGGTGAGCATCTGCAATAGAGTAGACACCCAGGAAGGTGTAGATAACATGAGGCGGGATCTAGTTAAGCTTGAAGAATGGTCTAGAATTTGGCAGCTGGGATTTAATGTTAAAAAATTTAAGGTCATGCATTTGGGCTGCAGCAATCCAAGGGAGCAATATAGTATAGGGGGTGAAGTACTTTTGTCCACTAAAGAAGAGCGGGACCTAGGCGTGGTTGTGTCTGATGACCTTAAAGTAGCTAAACAGGTAGAAAAGGCGACGGCAAAAGCTAGAAGGATGCTTGGGTGCATACAGAGAGGAATGGCTAGCAGAAAAAAGGAGGTGATAATGCCTCTGTATAAGTCTTTGGTGCAACCTCATTTGAAGTATAGTGTGCAATTCTGGAGACCGCACCTTCAAAAGGATGTGAACAGGAAGGAATCGGTGCAGAGGGTGGCTACTAAAATGATTAGTGATCTTCATTATAAAGCATATGAGCACAGACTTAAGGATCTTAATATGTACACCTTAGAGGAAAGGCAGGATAGAGGTGATATGATTGAGATATTCAAATACCTCCATGGCATAAATGTTCAGGGAGAGAGCCTTTCAATTGAAAGCAAGTTCTGCTACGAGGGGACGTGGGATGAGGGTGAAGGGAAATAGATTCAGGAGTGATATGCTGAAATATTTCTTTACGGAGTGGAACTGTGGAATCGTCTCCCAGTGGAGGTGGTAGAGATGAGGACAGTAACTGAATTCAAAAAAGCATGGGACAAACACAGAGGATCTCTAAAGGTAAAAAGGGGACTGTTGTAGTTGTTGATATGGAAGGACAGACTAGAAAGGCCATGTGGTCTTTTTCTGTCGTCATATTTCTACGTTTCTAAATAAAGTGGGGCAGGATGCTCATTTTAAGCACATTAATAAGTGTCAACAGGGAAGAGATAAAAGCCAAGGCAGAGTCTAATCACAGCAAACTCAAAATCCTGGACTTCAAAATGCTGACTTCAGTGAAACGGGAAAGTACCTGAAGGAGAAGTTGGCAGGGTGGCAGGAAATAAGGGAAGTGGATTTGCAGTGGGCTAAACTAAGAGGCAATAGATACATATTTGTATTTATTTAACCAGGGGTTTTTTTGTGCCATCAAGTCAGTGTTGACTCATAGCGACCCAGTTACCTCTGGGTTTTCTTGGCAATGTATCACCGGAAGTAGATTGCCAGCCTTTTCTTCCAAGGCAATGCAGGGTAAAGTGACTTGCCCAAGGTCACAAGGAGTGCCAGTGGGAATCAAACCCTTGATCTTCTGGGTACTAGGCAGTTGCTCTAACCACTAGGCTACTCCTGCACTCCTTTTCTATGTATAAGGAAAGTAAATAAGAACAAGAGGAAAAGAAACTTATATGGTTCTCCAAAGAAGCGGATGTACAAATAAAGGTAAAAAACACAGCTTTCACAAAATTCAGATCTCAAAAAAGAGGAACAAAAGAATAAGGATAAAGCTAAAAGAGACAAAGAGCATTAAGGATAGCAAAAGCAAATGGAAAGATGGCTAAAGATATAAAGTATGGAGACAGAACTTTTTTCAGATATAGTCAGGAAAAGAGAAAGATCAGAGGTGGAATTGCAAGACTCAAAATTGCTGAGAAAGGTTTCTGGAAAGTAACTCAGAAAAAACAAAAAAGCTTAGTTATTACATAGTACTATAGTACATGACGGCAGATAAAGACCAGCATGGTCCATCTAGTCTGCCCAGCAAGGCGGCAAGAATAGGTGCAATTGCTACTCTGTGCAGGTCACTTCTCCCCATACCTTTGTTTAGGGGTGTACCCACCGCTCTGTGTAGGTCACTCCTATTTGTTCAGATATAAGAGATAGTTATCCTTATTTTGGTTTTAGCCTGTTGCTATAAAGGGATCCACTATGTCTGTCCCATGCCATTTTGAATTCTGACACTGTTTGCCCTCACCACTTCCATTGGAAGGGCATTCCAAGCATCCACCATCCTTTTCAGTGGAAAAGTATTAACTGACATTGCCTTTGTTTACCCCCCCCCCCCCCCCCCTTGCAGCTTCATGTTATGCCCTCTAGTTTTACAGCTTCCCTGTCTTTGGAAGAGGTTTGTTTGTCCATTAATACTCTAAGTATTTAAAGATCTGAATCGTATCTCCCCTGTCCCTCCTCTCTTCCAGAGTGTACATATTTAGGTCTTCAAGTCTCTTCTCATAAGTCTTCTGATGCAGGTAACAAATCATTTTGGCCGCCTTCCTCTGAAACTTCCAGCTTTTTTATATCCTTTGCGAAATACAGTCTCCAAAACTGAACACAATATTTCAAGTGAGGCCTCACCAGCGACTTGTACAGTGGCATTAGTACCTCTTCCTTTCTTCTGGTAATTCCTCTCTGTATGTAACCCAGCATCCTTCTGGCTTTTGACACCACCTTGTCACCCTGTTTCACCACCTTGAGATCCTCAGAAACAATCACACCTAGGTCTTTCTCCTGGTCCGTGCACATCAATCTTTCGCCACCTATCGCATACAAATCCCTTGGATTTTTGCTTCTCAAGTGCATGACACCGCACTTCTTCACATTAAATCTTAACTGCCAAGCATTAGACCATTCTTCCAGCTTTTGTAGATCTTTCCTTATGTTCTCCATTCCCTAAGGGGAGTCCACTCTGTTGCAAATTTTGGTGTCATCTGCAAAAAGACAGTCTTTTCCATTCAGCCCTTCGGCAATATCACTTATGAATATATTGAAGAGTACTGGTCCCAAGACCGAACCCTGGGGCACACCGCTAATCACCTTCCTTTCATCTGAGTGGGTTCCTTTAACCATCACCCGCTGTGGTCTGTCAGTCAACCAATTCCTGATCCAGTTCACCATCTTGGGACCCATCCCCAAGCTGTTGAGTTTATTGATAAGTCTCCTGTGAGGAACAGTATCAAAGGCTTAGCTGAAATCTAGGCAGATCACATCCATCGCATGCCCTTGACCTAGTTCTCTGGCCACCCAGTCAAAGAATTCAATCAGATTTGTTTGGCAAGATTGTCCTTTGGTAAAACCATGTTGCCTCGGATCATGCAACCTGTTGGTTTCGAGGAAGTCCACTATTCACTCTTTCAGGAGCGCCTCCATTACTTTTCCCACCATAGAGGTAAGACTTTCCGGCCTGCAGTTTGTCACTTCTTCCCTATTACCACTTTTGTGGAGAGGTACCACATCAGCCCTTCTCCAGTCCTGTGCAACTTCTCCTGTCTCCAAGGATCTATTAAAGCCATCTTTTAAAGGCACTGCAAGAACTTCTCTGAGCTCTTTCAGTATCCTGGGGTGTATCCCATCTGGTCCCATAGACTTGTCCACTTTCAGTTTTGCAAGCTGCTCTAACACAATCTTTTGTTAATGGTGTGGTATCTACTCCATTCCCATTTGTATATTTGTCAATCACAGGTGGTCCGGTCCTTCTCCAGGATTTTCTCTAGTGAAAACAGAGCAGAAATATTTGTTTAGCATTGTCGCTTTTTCAATGTCACTTTCCACGAATCCGTTCCCATCAGTTTTGAGTCCTGCAATTCCACCTCTGATTTTCCTCCTCTCCCAAATATACCTGAAAAAAGTCTTGTCGCCACACTTCACATCTTTAGCCATCTTTTCTTCTGCCTTTGATTTTGCTAGCCTTATTTCTCTTTTTGTCTTTTAGTTTGATCTTGTATTGTTTTCTGTGTTCCTCGGTTTGCAAACTTCTGAATTTTGTGAAGGCTGTGTTTTTCGCCTTTATTTGTGCAGCCACTTCTTTGGAGAACTAAATAGGTTTTCTTTTCCTCTTGTTTTTATTCACTTTCCTTACGTATGTATCTGTTGCATTTTTTATTGCTTTCTTTAGTTTAGCCCATTGCAATTCCACTTCCCTTAACCCCTTCCCGCCTTTACTAAAGCCAGCATTTTTGAAGTCTAAGACTGAGTTTACTGTGATTGGATTCCACCTTGGCTTTTATGTCAAACCACTCCATGTGATAAACGCTACTGCTCACATGGGCATCCACCTAAATATTTGAGACGCTATCTCCGTTGGTGAGCACTAAATCCAGTATGGAGCTCTACCTGATTGGTTCCTTCAACATTTGTTTAAATAACGCATCTTGGAAGGCATCCACAATTTTTTTACTTCTTTCCAGATTTGCAGAAGGAACACTCCAATCCACATCCAATATGATTACCCAATATGATTACTTCCCCCTTCATGGCTATCTTTGAAATATCAACAATCAATTTGCTGTAACACCAGGAATCAGTCCTCACATATGGGTGACATCAGGCGAGACGAGCCCATGTGGTGACCACCATCCAATTTTCACACACAGCTTTTAGGAGTTAGACCTTCCCTCCCAAGGGTTCCATCCTATCTCAGTATGATGACATAGCTTAATTAAGCCAAAAAAGATAAACAACTCTGTGGGGAGGAGGGAGGGTTGTGAAGACAGATTCCTGCTGTCCTCAGATAACACCTGTTACAGGTGAGTAACTACACTTTCTCTAGGAACAAGCAGGTAGTCAGTCCTTACATATGGGACTCGCCAGCTACAAGCTACCAAAAAAACCTGTAAAAAGCCATGGGCGATTGAAAAATCGAACTGTGAATGACAGCAGAGCACGCCGAGAGGCCACAAGACCACAGACGATCACAGCTTTGACCAGAGAATCAATTCTCTGGTAGCCTGGACACACAGAAGGGCTGGAGGGTAGGCGCTACATTATTCCCCAAACAGATGATGGCATACCGCCTGACCGACGGTGCTGTCATGCCGAGAGTCCTCTTCCAGGCAGTAATGAGCTGTGAAGGTATAAACAGAGGACTAGGTTGCAGCTGGGCAGATCTCCAGCAAGGAGATGCAATACAGGTTCACCACAAAGGCTGCCACAGCCCGCACATTATGGGCTGTAATGTGCTGTTCGAGAGTGAAACCAGCCTGCTCATAGGCAAAGGAGATGCAGTCCACCACTCAGGTAGACATGGTGTGCTTAGAGACTGCAATATGAAGCCAGTTTGGATCATAGTAACAGTAAATGACGGCAGATAAAGACCAGTATGGTCCATCTAGTCTGCCCATTAGATAGTTAAGTTTATTTTGATTTTATCCTGTTGCTGTAAAGGGATCCACTGCGTCTGTCCCATGCTATTTTGAATTCTGTCACTGTGTTTGCCCCCAACACTTCCATCGGGAGGGCATTCCAAGCATCCACCACCCTTTCAGTGAAAAAGTATTTCCTGATGTTGCCTTTCAATTTACCCCCTTGCAGCTTCATACTGTGCCCTCTAGTTTTACAGCTTCCCCGTCTTTGGAAGAGGTTTGTTTGTTCATTATTTCTCTTTAAGTATTTAAAGGTCTGAATCATATCTCCCCTGTCCCTCCTCTCCTCCAGAGTGTACTTATTTAGGTCTTCAAGTCTCTTCGCATAAGGCTTCTGACGCAGGCTCCAAATCATTTTTGTCACCTTCCTCTGAACCGTTTCCAATCTTTTTACATCCTTTGCATGATATGGTCTCCAAAACTGAACACAGTACTCCAAGTGAGGCCTCACCAGTGACTTATACAGTGGCATTAGTACCTCTTCCGTTCTGCCGGTAATTCCTCTTTATATGCAACCCAACATGCTCCTGGCTTTTGACACCGCCTTGTCGCACTGTTTTGCCACCTTGAGATCCTCAGAAATAATCACACCAAGGTCCTTCTCCTGGTCTGTGAACACCAACCTTTCGCCCCCTACTGCGTACATTTCCCTTGGATTTCAGCTTCCCAATTGCAAGACACTACACTTCTTCACATTAAATCTTAACTACCAAGCATTAGACCATTCTTCCAGCTTTTGTAGATCTTTCCTCATGTTATCCACTTCCTCAGGGGAGTCCACTTTTTTGCAAATTTTTGTGTCATCTGCAAAAAGGCAGACTTTTCCATTCAGTCCTTCAGCAATATCACTCACAAATACATTGAACAGTGCCGGGCCCAGGATCAAACCCTGGGGCATCCCGCTAATCACCCTCCTTTCATCTGAGTGAGCTCCATTTACCATCACCTTCTGTCGTCTGTCAGTCAACCAATTTCTGATCCAGTTCACCACCTTGGGACCCATCCCCAAACTACTGAGTTTATTGATAAGCCTCCTATGAGGAACAGTATCAAAGGCTTTGCTGAAATCCAGGTAGATGACATCCATCGCATGCTCCTGATCTAGTTCTATTGTCACCAAGTCAAAGAACTCAATCAGATTTGTTTGGCAAGATCATCCTTCAGTAAAACCATGTTGCCTCGGATCATGCAACCTGTTGGTTTTGAGAAAGTCCACTATTCGCTCTTTCAGGAGCGCCTCCATTACTTTTCCCACCACCAAGGTAAGGATCACGGGCCTGTAGTATGCTACTTCTCCCTGTCATCACTTTTATGAAGAGGTACCACATCAGCCATTCTCCAGTCCTGAGGAACTTCTCCTGTTTCCAAGGATCTGTTGAAAACATCCTTTAACGGCCCTGCAAGAACCTCTCTGAGCTCTTTCAGTATCCTGGGAAGTATCCCATCTGGTCCCATGGCCTTGTCCACTTTCAGTTTTGCAAGTTGTTCTAAACACATCTTCTGTGAATGGTGTGGTATCTACTTCATTCCCATTTTTATATTTGGGAGTCACAGATGGTCCTTCTCCAGGATTTTCTTTAGTAAAAACAGAGCAGAAGTATTTGTTTCCACGAGTCCGTTCCCAGCACTTCTGAGTTCTGCAATTCCACCTCTGATTTTCCTCCTTTCCCGAATAAACCTGAAGAAAATTTTGTCGCCACACTTCACATCTTTAGCCATCTTTTCCTCTGCCTTTGATTTTGCTTTCCTTATTTCTCTTTTTGTCTTAGTTTGATCCTGTATTCCTTTCTGCGTTCCTCTGTTTGCAAGCTTTTGAATTTTGTGAAAGCTGTGTTTTTTGCCTTTGAGCAGCCACTTCTTTGGAGAACCAAATAAGTTTCCTTCTCCACTTGTTTTTATTTACTTTCCTTACATATTTATCTGTTGCCCCTTTTATTGCCACCTTTAGTTTAGCCCATAGCAATTCCACTTCCCTTATTCCCTCTCACCCTGCCAACTCCTCCTTCAGATACCTGGCCATTTCACTGAAGTCAGTGCTTTTGAAGTTTAGGACCTTCAGCTTGCTATGACTGGACTGCACCTTGGCTTTTATGTCAAACCACACCATGTGATGATCGCTGCTGCTCACAGGGGCACCCACCCAATCACCGTTGGTGAGCACTAAATCCAGCACTGAGCTTTCCCTGGTTGGTTCCATCACCATTTGTCTAAGTAATGCATCTTGGAAAGCATCTACAATTTTTTTTGCTTCTTTCCAGATTTGCAGAAGGAGTAATCCAATCCACATCGGGTAGATTAAAGTCACCCAATATGATCACTTCCCCCTTTGTGGCTATCTTGGCAATATCTATAATCAATTCGTTATCTATTTCTTTGATTTGAGTCAGAGGTCTGTAGACTACAGCAGTATGGATGAAAATGTCATCTCCTCTTTCCAACACAATCCAGAGCGCTTCTTCCTTTCCCCATGCCCCCTGCATGTCAGTAGCTTTAATACTGCTTTTGACATACAAGGCTACTCCTCCTCCTTTTCCACTTTCTCTGTCTTTTCTGAATATATTATAGCCAGCTATGGCTATATCCCAATCATGGGATTCATTAAACCATGCTTCTGAAATGGCCACAATGTCCAAGTCCATTTCCACCATTAGGGTTTCCAGGCCTGGATCTTTGTTGGCTAAGCTTCAAGCATTTGTGCTCATTGCTTTCCAGCATTTAACTGGCTTGCATATATTTTGCATTGAGTTTGTTCTGCCCACTTCTTCCCACTTGTCGATGTGTGGTTTAAAAGTGTGGCTGTTTCTGATGTTATTCTGCTTTTGCTGGGCGTGACATCCCGAACTTGTCCTTCCCCATCCGTCACCCCTTTTTTCTAGTTTAAATGCATATCCACATACTGCCTGAATTTTTCACTTAGGATTCTTTTCCCTGTGACAGAGAGGTGTAGTCCATCAGCACAGTATAGTCTCTTGTTGGTCCATCTGTTTCCCCAGTCACCTATAAATCTGAATCCTTGTTTGCACCAGATCTGGAGCCATGCATTAAAGCTGTTTATGCGATGTAGCCTCTCTACCCCCTTACCAAGAACAGGTAAAACTTCTGAGAATGCTACAATGTTAACGATGGGCTTGAGTTTCTCTCCCAGTTTGGAAGTCCCTTTGAACTTTAGAGGCACTGTTTCTAGCCAGGTCATTTGTACCCAAGTGGTTGACATCATCAGTTTTGGAGTGCTCACTTTATGCGCTAAGTACATCAACGATTTGGTTTGTATTCCAGCTGGCTGAAGAGCTTGGGAGGCATTTGATTAACTTCTCTCCTTTGAACTGTGTTCCCAAGTTGGTGCCTCTGATGATGGAATCTCCAAGTAGTAGTAGTTTTCTGTTCGGTGAGTTTTTCTTCATATTTGGTGCTTTATCAGGAGATTGGACATTGACTGTCTCATTTAAGGGCCCTTCAGTTTCCATAGATTGGGCATCCTCATTAACCAGAGCAGAGACGGTATTATGCAGGGACCTCTCATGATGTATAGGGTGTCTCTGTATTACAGGTCACAAGCTATCTGAGCCCACTGTGATCCATTTGTTCCTGGGATGTTTGATTCTTTGTGGGAGCGATGGTGGACTTTGTTTGGTTTGTATCCTAGAAGAGGTGCGTTTCATTACAGCTAGTTCTTCCCTTAGTAGAGTCAATTCATTATGCATGGCAGCTAATCTGAGGCATATAGGCCAAGCTCTTAGATTCCAAATGATTCTTCTCGGAATGAAGGCACCACAGTTATAGGATCAAGGATGAAGGGCTGCGAGGAGCGGCAATAAGCCTTAGTCCGCTCCAGGTAGAAGGCCAGCATCCTCTTGCAATTTAAGATGTGTAGAACGGTCTCCGCCCTGCTCGCATGAGGTTGAGGAAAAATGATGGGAGACTCACCTCCTGGTTGAGATGAAAAACTGACCACTTTGGGGAGAAACTTGGGGTGGGTATGGAGAACCACCTTGTTCTTATGAAATACCTGCAGCTCACTGACACGGTGCGCTGACATGAGTGCCACAAGGACGATCACTTTCTTGAGATGGCAAAAAGAGGATCAAAAAGCGGAGCCTTGAGCTTCCCCATAACCACATTCAGACCCCATGCTGCCACTGGTGGGCAAATAGGAGGCCAAGTGAGCAACAGACCTCTCATAAAGCAGGCCATGAGAGGATGGGTAGACAGGGGTTTCCCATCAATGAGATGGTGCACCGCCAGCGCACTGAGGTGTACCTTGAGGAAGTTAGACTTCAGGCCGGCATTGGAAAGGTGTAGCAAATACTGCAACACCATTGACATGGAGCAAGGAAAGGGTTGAACCCCTTATCCACACACTAGATAGAGAATCAGCACCACTTGAAGGTGTAGGCCTGCCTGGTGAAATCTTTAAGGGATGCTAGCAAGCCATTTTTCACTTCCCTGGGCAAGTGAAATTGTGCCAGGGTCACCCTTTCAGCAGCCAAGCCATCAGGGTGAGGGCTCTGAGGTTGGGATATAGGAGAGCTCCGTCGTCCTGCAAGATAAATTCAGGAGCACAGCCCAGGGGAACCAAGTACGCTTGGAAGAGGCAGAGAAGCAGGGGGAACTATGGCTGCCGCAGCCACCTGGGGAGCAATGAGGATCATGGTGGCCCGGTCGAGCTGAACCTTGAGAAGGGTGTTGGAGATTGGGGGGGGGGGGAGGTCAAAGGGTACGCATAGAGGCGGCCCTCTGTCCATGACATGACATGGCTGCGATCCAAGATGGGGCAGACGTCCTAGAGCAGAAGCACGGCAACCCGGCATTGTTGGGACTGGCGAAGAGATCCACCGAAGGAGAGCCCCACAGCCGAAAGATCCAGCTGGCTACCTGTTGGTTCAGTCGCCATTCATGGGGTTAAAGGACCCTGCTGAGCCAGACTGCCAGGCGATTGACCTGACTGGGAAGATAAACTGCTCAGAGGAGCATCCTGTTCTTGCTTACAAAAGGTGCAGAGGCGAATAGCTTCCCAACATAGGAGGTACAACCCAGTATCCTTTTGTTTGTTGACATTTATTTATTTATCTAACATTTCTTCTATACCGATTTTCATGGTATCAAAGCGGTTTACATGGAACGCATCTATAATATATATAGAACGAGCATGTGTGATAACATGTAAATGTATTTACAATGAGGTTATAGGATTAATGGGGAATTGTACAGATTAGATCATGGTAGTGGTAGGGAGGCATAGCTTATATACATGCAGAGGTATAACAGTACGTAATGTATGGTGGCAGAGCAGGGGTGAAGAATCTACGTAAAACATAAATCACTACCACTTGGTTGTCCGTCTGGACCAGAATCACCTGGTTCTACAAGTGCTGTTGGAACACCCACAAGGCGTCCACAGCTGCTCGAAGCTTGAGAAAGTTGATTTGGTGGAGACTCTCTCTAGTTGACCAGATGCTAGGGGTCTGCAGGCCATTGTGGTGGGCCCCCAAGCCTAGTTTGGAGGCACATGTGATGAGGATCTTTTGAGGCATCAGGGTCTGAAAAGGCAGCCCCACCATGAGGTGCAGCGACTGCTGCCACCAGATCACCAGATGAAGTATTCAAAGAGAGGTGCAATTATACGGATCCTGTCCTCCTGGCATCCTGTCACCTGAATCCACTGAGTGCAAGGAGTCCACTGGGCTTAACGCACGTGGAGGAGTGTGTCTGGCACGACGAGCACAGTCAAGGCCATGTGTCCCAGGAGGAGCAACAGGAGGCGGGCTGAGGTAAGACCCGCCAGGCACCGAGCCCTGTCCAAAGGAATGCAGGTCCTGGCCTGGCTGGTGTCTAGGACTCCTATGAACTCCAGACACTGCGTTAGCTGCAGATGAGACTTGGGGTATTTTGACAAAGTTCAAGTGTTCGAGCATGAGAATAGTGCGACATGCTGCCAGATGGACCTCGTTGGCAGAGCCAGTCATCCAAGTAGGGGAAGACAAACACCTCCTGCAGTCGAAGATAGGCAGCGACTACCGTCAGGCACTTTGTGAACCCTCCTGGGGCTGAACCCATTCCGAAGAATAGGACCTTGTACTGGTAATGTCAGCCTCCGATGATAAAGCGGAGGTACTGCCGGTGGAGAGGATGGATCAGGATGTGGGTATAAGCATCTTTCAGATCCAAGAAGCACAGCCAATCTCCCTGCTAGAGGTAGGGCAGCTACGTTACAAGGGAGAGCATTTTGAACTTCTTTCACCAGGAACCAGTTGAGATTCCGCAGATCCAGGATGGGCCAAAAGCAGTTTTTTTTGCAAGCCAGGAAGTAGCGGGACTAGAACCCCTCACCCCTTAGAGGTGGCAGGATAGGCTGCTTTGGATGCGAGGTGGCCTTTGAGCTCGTATTGCAGGTGGTCTCGGTGAAGTCATGGGAAGTTTGCCGGAAAAGAACAGAGGGGGCATTTGCTCGAAATGGAGGTAAGCGCCTCTCATCACTTGGAGGGCCCAGGCATCAATGGTTATGGAGGCCCAAAAGTCGGTAAAGAATGTCAGACGCTCCCCCTGTGTGCTGCAGCCCTCGACATTGCAGGGGAAGAAAAGCCATGCTCATAGATTCAAATAACCCATGCTCAGGTTGCAGCTGAGGTGCCAGCTGGAGTTTGGTGGCCTTAGGCTTACAAGGGCTGTGCCCCTGGCCCTTGGCCTGCTGACCCTAGTAGGGGAGTCAGGTAGACCAGATACTGGGGACGTTTATGCCTTCCTCTTTTTTGGGTAAAAAAGTTTTTTCCCCAGAAGCCTTCCATCTGGAAGGGTCTACAGTTTTCAGGGAAAGCCTGGTTCTTGTCAAATACTCTGACTCCAACTCTGTGGCAATGTCCATCATAGGCTTGCTGAAGAAGTTTTCTCCCAGGCACGGGACATTGACCAAATTATCTCGAACCCACTGCTCCAGGTCTGAGAACTGTAGCCATGCCAGGCACCAATGCCCACTGCAGCCACTCCAGCCATGGAATCAAAGCCGTCATAGGCCACTCGAGTGACATATTTGGAGCACTCCTTGACCATGGACACCAGGGTACAGAACCGATGAAGAGATTCCTTGGACAGTTCCTTGGCCGGATCTCTCAGGTACATGCCCATATACAGCTGGTATGCCTGGATATGGGCCACAAACATGTTAAGTGCAGTCGAGTTGGTGTCAACTCCTGGTGATCCTCTGGATAGTTGACCTAAAGTTTGTTCGGTCTTCAGCCAAGTGGCTCATAGTTGATAGAGTG
Organism: Ichthyophis bannanicus; assembly: GCA_033557465.1. Taxonomy (NCBI): domain Eukaryota; kingdom Metazoa; phylum Chordata; class Amphibia; order Gymnophiona; family Ichthyophiidae; genus Ichthyophis; species Ichthyophis bannanicus. Next base: position 305,770,610 of record CM066040.1, on the reverse strand, counting down.
GTATCCATAGCTGCTGTTATTGTATTGATCCATCTCATTGCCGGCCTTCCTCTTTTAAGGTGACCTTCTACCTTGACAAGCATTATGTCTTTCTCCAATGATCTCTCTCTTCACATGATATGTCCAAAGTATGAAACTCAAAGTCTCTCTCTCATCTAAGCTTCTAAGGAAAGCTTAGGTTTGATCTCCTCTAGTACTAACTGGTATGTTCTTCGGGCAGTCCACAGTATACAGAGTGTTCATCACCAGCACCATAATTCAAAGGCATCAATTTTCTTCCTGTCTATATTTTTAACTGTCCAACTATCGCATCCATATGACATTATTGAAAATACCATGGCCTGGACAAGTCGAATCTTTGTATGGACAGACATCTCTGCTCTTGAGGATCTTGCTTAGATCCTTCATAGCCATTCTACCAAGAGCAATATGTCGTCGGATTTCTTGACTGCTAGTCCTTTCTTTATTGATTGCTGATCCAAGTTAGTTAAAGCTATCAACTATTGCAATTTCTTCTCCATCAACGATGAACTTACTGATTTTGCCAGTTGTCAGGATATTTGTCTTCTTAACTTTAAAGTGTAGACCCATTTTAAGACTATATTCCTTGATCTTGAGAAGCAAATGTTTCTAATTGTCTTCACTTTCAGGCAGTAATGTGGTGGTATTGGTATAGCGAAGGTTGTTGAGTCTTCCACCAATCTTCACACCTCGGTTGTCTTCATACAGTTCTGCTTCTCTAATGATTTATTCTGCATATAAATTAAAGAGTAGGGAGAAAGTATGCAGCTTTGTCATACACCTTTGCTGATTTTAAAGCATTCTACTTCTCCTAATTCCGTTCGAACTGTTGCTTCTTGATCAATGTAAAGGTTCTTTATCTTTATTTCGAGATTTGATTAACTGCCCTTCACAACATCAGAGCGGTGTACAAAGTGCAAATAACAGAGGCCAAAGCCGAAATAGAAAGGAACTACAATTTTGACAGGCAGAGAAGCATTCACATTGGATAGAAGTACAGGGGAGAGAGCAGAGGCACACTATAAATCAGAGGGAGCGCGGTCAAAGGCCTGGCAGAAAAGGTGTGTCTTGAGCAAGGCTTTGAACTTACAGTATGATTGTTCCTGAAAGAGAGTTCCAAAGGGAGGGAGCGAGAAAGAAAGCGGCTGCATGGCGGATCAGTACGTCATTTACACATATGTGCCTTGTTGCTTTTTGATCCCCTGCCAGTATCAGCTAGTGGAGAATGGGACTACCCATGTTGTGAGGAGCCTTTGAACATAACTCACTTGGGGTTCAGGACGCAGACTGCTAGGACTTATTGAACTTACTGCACTTGAGGTAGGAGGATCAGGAAAGCACAGTTACTTACCTGTAAACAGGTGATCTCTGGGAACAGCAGGAATTAGTCTTCACATATGGGTACGTCGGTACCGATGGAGCCTGCGCGGGAACGCTTCCCAGCTTCCAATCAGAAGCTTTTGGAAGCATCCCACCACGCCTGCGTGCTGTCTTCCCGCCTTTCCCAACTGCCTCTCCTCAGTTAAGTTTGAAAGCTGAGACAAAGAGAGAAAGAAAGGAAAGGAAAGATAGATAGAGATACAACTCCTAGGGGAGGTGGGAGGGTTGTGAAGACTAATTCCTGCTGTTCCCAGAGATCACCTGTTACAGGTAAGTAACTGTGCTATCTCCAGGAACAAGCAGGAATGAGTCTTCACATATGGGACTCCCAAGCTGAGATGCCTGGAGTCCGAGCATGTCATGGGTTGGAACATGCTATTCTCCACAACACCAGGCATCCTGGGGATGGAGGGTAGGAGTTGAAGAAAAAAAGATGCTGTGGAACAGCTAACCTAGCACAGGACTGCAGTAGGGGAGTCCCTGTGTGGATAAAGATTGCTATCAAGGATATTACAAAAATACTGCAATATGGACCTCCGCTAACAGGATTACACAGGAATATGGAGGTTCATGGATCTACTGGGAACCCAGTAGAGGAACCGTGAAGAGGACCTCACTGTACAGTAGAGGTAATAAACCTGTAGAAAAACAGAGGAGGTCAAAATCCTGAAAGGCAACAAGCACCCCTGATAGAGGAAACTGGGGTAGTACAAAACGGTGGGCCTTCAGCGAAGCTGTATGGTAAAAAGCCAACTCTTTTGGCGGCAGAGTAGTCACTCTTGGGAGCAAAAAGAGAAAGGCTAACCGATTTGGACAAACAGGTACAGTGCTTGTGGGGAGAAAGGGTATAGGAACCCCTTGTAACCCAGAAGGGGAGGGCAAATGCCGGAGACATTAAGCCTGTGATTAACTGAAGATCTACAATATCTCTCCTAACTGGGGTAAGCTAGGAGAGATATTAGGTATGGAGAGCTTCAGGGGTACCTAAACCGTTAGGTTATGGTATAAAAATTGTTGAGTACCACAGGAGTGGTTGTATATGTAGAAACCCAAACCTGCTGAATAGCAGGGGTATGGGAAAAAACCCTTCTGTCAGAAACAGAGGCTATATGAACATAGACAGTGAGATAGATAAGTATGTGGAGACATTATCTATAATGGAATATCTCGACATATATATACATACACATACATATATACATACACATACACATATATATCAATATATGAATAGACATATAAGAATATATCTATAGTGAGATATGGAAGGGCATGAAATATACACAAAGATAAATATGAATATGTAGGCCTAATAAGGGTGTCTGTAATAAACAGACAGATATGCCTACAGCATGGTATTCACATAGGACATGTAGAGAGGAAAGATTCATCTAAAACAAGAAGGTGCAACCTACTTGAGAAGATATATAGAGAATCTATTCCCCCTGGTTAAGATCCGAAAGGATGCTAGCTAGTGAAATAACCAGGATGGTTACATGAGAAATAGAGGATAATATCCATCTATAATCAGCAAGTTCGGAGTCATTCAAGACTCTAGCATGGTAAGTAGACAGAAAAGGATGAGGAACCATGTTGACCTGAAGGGCAAAAAGGTATCATGTATTCTTACCATGAAGATGAGCAGCAAGGAGAAAGAGCATATGTGCGATTGGGAATGCCATGGACCAAAGCAGGGAATTGGCAACTCCTTAAGCTCTTAGGTAAGAGGCTTATGTCCTTTATGGCAAAAGGAGATAGCAAAAGAAGGGAGATCCTTCTAGTCATGGGAGACATGACTGAAAAGCCTTTTCCAACCATCTAAAATAGCTGTTGGAGAAAAAATCCCCATGCTCTCTAGCAAGGGCCCATAGTGGAAAGCTTCTCTGTAGGATTGCAGAGAGCATGATGCAGGAGAATAAGGAGATAGGACTGGTTGTTAGAGCCAGTATCGCAGCCCACTATGCTGCCAAATCCAGGGGATGGAGATGGCCGAATAGAAGAGCAACCCAGAGGTTGTAGTGGGATAATCTTCAAGATAGATGGAAAAACACTGACTTGGAGCCACTACTAAGACCAGATAGAATGTTAAAGGAAAACAAATCTGGTTGCTTGTGGGCAAGAATCAGTGGATCAAATATTAAGGCTCCTGCATAGGTAGCTGCTGGCCAGACAGCAGAAAGAATATTATTGATTAAAAAAACAGAACAGACAGAACAGGATTAGAAAACTCTATACATGTCTGACAAACTGCCTTAAAGTAAAATCAAGACAGGGGGAGGAAACTCAGGGAGGAGAAAACCGCACTGGAAAGTGACACACTTAGAGGGGTTGAAGAAGAAAACCCTCCAGTAAGTAAGTTTGCTCTTACAGTAGTAAGAGGGTGAAGAGAAATAGAGCTGAAGAAGAAGACTTACCAAGTAGTAAGTCTATAGAAAGGAAAAAATACATGCTAGCACAGAAACTACCATTTGATAGTGGTCAGGCCTCTTTCTCTGGAAAGAGAAGAGGAGAAACCTGTGACTTATAGGCATGAACATTCTGACAGCTCATATAAAAAATGGATGTCTTTTGGAAAGAGATCCAGGCGTAGGGGTTAGAATGAAGTAATAGGTTGCCTCTGTTAAGAAGCAACTGTAGATTCTAACCCCAAGGGTCACAAGCATGTGATGATGATTGATGAGAAACCCTGCAGAGGCCGGGTTTGCTAAGCCTGGTGAAAATTTGGATTCTTCAGACCAGGACGATGTGTCCCCTGTAGGGGAACATCTGTATGATGGGCAAATGAGGAATAAAACCTTCTCCTGTGGGAAGAAAGTTTGGTAGGACAATTCCTACCTATTGGGACAGAAGAAGGACCCTTGCTGACAGGTAAGTCAGTGGACAACTGAGTAACCTGACGTAGAGACTCTTTGTTGAATAGATTGTCTCCAGTGCAAGGAGTATTGTCCCAGTCGTTGTTGTGCCCAGTTAGCCAAATCTGAAGCTTGGAGCCAGGCTCTACGTCGTGCCCCTATAGATATAGCAGAGGTCCTGCTGACAGACTCAAAAGAGTCTAGGGAAGCACGAGAAAGAAACCAAGAGATATTCTGGAGATAGTCTGTACTCCTGGAAACTGAAAGGAAAGGAGTCAAAAGATGTAATTGCTTTGTGACTTCCTCCAGAGAAAGACTCATATAGAAAATATATGAGAGAATTCTTGCAGAAAGCATAGATGTTTGGAAGGTTTGACGTCCAAAGGCATCTAGTGTTCTAGACTCACGACCTGGCGGATAAGAAGAGTGCTTTTTATTACTCTTAAGAACATAAGACATGCCATACTGGGTCAGACCGAGGTCCATCAAGCCCAGTATCCTGTTTCCAACAGTGGCCAATCTAGGTCATACGTACCTAGCAATATCCCCAAAAGACACAGGTTCCACAATGCTTGTACTGGGTCAAGCATCGATATCCTGGGTCCCTTTTTAATAGTGGTTTATGGACCTTTCCTCCAGGAACTTGTCCAAACCTTTTTTAAACCCAGCTATACTAACAGCCCTTACTACATCCTCCGGTAACAGATTCCAGAGTTTGATTACACGTTGAGTGAAAAAATATTTTCTCTTATTTGTCTTAAATAGTTTACCCTGTAGCTTCATTACATGTCCCCTAGTCTTTCTATATTCTGATAGCGTAAACAATTGATCCACGTTTATCCGTTCCACTCCATTCATTAATTTATAGACCTCTATCATATCTCCCCTCAGCCGTCTCTTTTCCAGGTTAAAGAGCCCTAACCTTTTTAGCCTCTCTTCATAGGAGTACCCTTCCATCCCCTTCACCAATTTGGTGGCTCTTCTCTGTACTTTTTCTAATAACGCTATGTCCTTTTTAAGATACGGTGACCAGAATTGCACACAATATTCAAGGTGCGGTCGTACCATGGAGCGATACAGAGGCATTATAATATCCTTTGTTTTATTCTCCTTCCCTTTCCTTATGATACCTAGCATTCTATTTGCTTTCTTGGCCGCCGCTGCACACTGGGCGGAGGGTTTTAACATGTTATCCACGATGACTCCTAAATCCTTTTCCTGGGTGGTGGTTTCTAATGTGGAGCCTTGCATCGTGTAACTATAGTGTGGGTTGTTCTCTCCTAGGTGCATAACTTTGCATTTGTCCACATTAAATTTCATCTGCCATTTGGATGCCCAGTCTTCCAATTTATCCAGATCCTCCTGCAGTTTTCCACAATCCTCTTGGGTTTTAACAACTTTAAACAGTTGTGTCATCTGCAAATTTGATAACCTCACTAGTTATTCCCTTTTCCAGGTCATTTATGAATATGTCAAAAAGTAGCGGACCCAGTACAGATCCCTGGGGTACTCCACTATTCACTTTTTTCCATTGGGAATATTGGCCATTTAGCCCTACCCTCTGCTTTCTATCTTTTAACCAGTTCCCGATCCACAATAGTACACTGCCTCCTATCCCATGACTTTTTAGCTTCGCCAAAAGTCTCTGATGGGGGACCTTGTCAAAAGCTTTCTGGAAGTCCAGATACACTATATCAACCGACTCACCTTTGTCTACCTGTTTATGCACATCTTCAAAAAAACATATCAGATTAGTAAGACAAGATCTTCCTTGTCTAAAGCCATGTTGGCTGTCTCCCATTAGGCCATGACTATCTACATGCTGTGTAACTTTTTTCTTTATGATGGTTTCTACCATTTTCCCTGGTACTGACGTCAGGCTCACCGGTCTGTAATTTCCTGGGTCACCCCTGGAACCCTTTTTAAAAATTGGTGTTACGTTGGCGACCCTCCAATCTTCAGGTATTACAGATGATTTTAATGAAAGTTCACAGATTACCAATAGCAGGTCTGCAATCTCATACTTCAGTTCTTTCAACACTCTGGGATGTATACCATCCGGTCCAGGTGATTTGCTACTATTCAGTTTATCAAATAGTTGTAATATATTTATTTATTTATTTAACTGCATTTTTATCCCGCTTTTCACCGGGTCAAAGCGGTGTAACATGTAACATAGGGAGGGGTAATTTCTTTTAGGGTGGGGCCATCACCAGGGTCAACAATTAATGATTATGGGTAGACATGGACATGATTTACTTCTGCTAAATCTAAGTATTAGGTCATGGTGGTGTTTCTGTTGAGAGATGTTCACGGAATAGGATTGTCTTCAGCTGTTTCTTAAATGATGTGATGTCGTTGTTGTTCTTGATGTGGTTTGGTAGAGAGTTCCAGAGGGATGGAGCATAAAGTTCGAATGCTCTGTTGCAGGTCCGTTGTGTGGATTTGGTTCTTTTGTGGGGGACAACGATAGAGTTATTGGAGGAATGTCTGGTTGATCTGTTGTGGGATGGTCGAGGCAGTAAGGAGTGTAGTGAGGTGTTCCGTGCTTGGTGGATAGTTTTGTGGATGAGTAAGATGGCTTTGTACTTGATTCTTGCTTGCAGTGGAAGGAGGTGAAGGTCTCTTAGGATTGGGGTGATGTGCTCCCGTTTTTTTGCATTTTGAATAATCCTTGCTGTAGTATTTAAGGCAGTACGGAGGGAGTTGGTGTGCGAGGCAGGAAGTCCATGATAGATTATGTTGCAGAAATCCAGATGAGGGAGTGTCACAGCTTGCATCACTGTCCTAAAGTCGTGAGGTTCTAGGAGGGGCCGGAGTCGTTGGATAGTTTTGGCTTTGTGGAATATCATCCCAGCGGTTTTGTTGATTTGTTGTTTGAAAGTGAGAGCTTGATCAATGATGACGCCCAGATATCTTATTTGAGGCTGGATTTGTATTTGTGTGGTTCCCATGTTGAGGTGGGTAGGTGGTTTGAAGTCATGTTCTTTTGTTACTATTAGGGCTTCGGTTTTCTTTATGTTGATGGATAGATTGTTCTCCTGTAGCCAGTTGGCCACGTCGTTGAAGCAGGCTGATAGCTGTTCGTTTTTTGGGTTGGTGGTTGTAATTGGTGCGTAGAGCATTATGTCGTCCGCGTAGATGTGGAAGTTGATGTTGTGGGTGCGTATGATTGAGCATAGTGGACGGAGATATATGTTAAACAACATGGCTGATAGGGTGGATCCTTGGGGTACTCCTTGAAGTTGTTGGTAGGGGGGCGAAGTTGTGGAGAAGGTGCGAATCCGTTGCTGTCTGTTAGTTAAGTAGGACCTGAACCATTGGAGTACAGTGTCTTTGATTCCGATTGTTTGTAGTCTGTGTATGAGGATTTCGTGTGAGATTGTGTCGAAGGCCGCTGATATGTCTAGGAAGATCAGGATGTATCCTGAATTTTTCTCTTGTGTTCCGATGATGAGTGTGTTCATTAGGATGGTCATGAGGGTCTCAACTCCATGTAGTGGCCGGAAACCGTGTTGCTGTGGGTCAAGTATGTCGTTGGTGTCTAGATGATCTTGGAGCTGGTGTTGGACTATCTTTTCTATTATCTTGGTGGCGAGGGGGAGGCTTGCCACTGGTCTGTAAGAGGTGGGGTCCTTGGGGTCCAGGTTGTTCTTCTTTATGGTTGGTCGGATGATTGATGTTTTGAGGGCATCTGGCATGTATCCTTGTTTAAAGGATTCGTTTACGATGTGAGTTAGTGGGGTACTCAGGTCTTCCTTGGTTTTCTTTATCCATTCGGTGGGGCAGGGGTCCAGTGGGGAGGTAGTGGTGTTCAGACAGGAGATGGTGGAGGATATTTCTTCCTTTGAGGTGTCATTGAATGTGTTCCAGTTAGCGCTTATGGTGATTCCTGGGTTTGTTCTTGTGGCTGTAGCGCAGCGGTAAGGTTGTTGAGGTTGCTGAAATTGTTTGTATTGTCGGGCCAAGAGATCCGAGGGGATATCTGGGGGTTGATCGGAAGTGGTTGGTGTCTTTGTCAGTTTTTTGGCAATTTGGAAGAGTTCTCGAGGTTTGTTTGCAGCGGTCGTGATGATTTTGGTGTGGTAGTTTCTCTTTGCATTGTCGGTTTCTGAGTGGTAGGCAGCAAGTTCATATAGGTATTGCTTTTTGTTTTTGTCATTTTTGTTTTTTCTCCATTTTCTTTCTGTTCTTCTAAGTTTTGTTTTCAGTTTCCGGAGGTCAGGGGTGAACCAGCGGGCCTTTGAGGAGATGGGCTTGTTGCTGGTCTTGTTTACAGTTGCTCTGGATGCTGAGGAGATTGTGGTGTTCCAGTTGTCCATGAGGTCATCAAGGTTATTTGAGTTCGTAAGTAGATTAGGTAGGGTCAGCGTCAGGAAGTCTTCTTTGTTGAATGCTTTGAATCTTCGTGTGTGTTGAGTGTATCCTCTGTTTGTATTTGGTCGATATGCGTGGGAGAGGTGGATGATGTAATGGTCTGACCATGGGACTGGTGAGATTGTTGGACTGCTGCATGAGGTGGATGCCTGGGAGTTCAGGAATATGAGGTCCAGTGTGTTTCCTTTTTCGTGTGTTGGTTCATTTATGATCTGCGATAGGTTCATTGCTGTCATGGCGTTAAGGAATGTTTCTGTTTGTGTGTCTTGGAGGGATGGGAGATTGAAGTCTCCTAGTATAATTGGTTCCTTTGATGGGTCGATGCTTTCGGAGATCAGGTGCAGTATCCTTGGTAAGTCAGAGTTTGCAGCGGGTGTTCTGTAGACCAGGCATATTGTGAGGTTTTTGTTAGTGAGGGTAAGGATGTCTGCTTCGTCGGAGGTTTCAGAGGTGAGGGTGCGCAGGTGGAGGTTGTCCTTTGCGATGATGGCTACTCCTCCGCCTTTTGCGTGCGTTCGGGAACAGTGATGAAAGCTGTATCCGGTTGGTGTCAGCTGGTTCATTATTACTGTGTCCGTTTCTGTTAGCCAGGTTTCTGTTATGCATAGGATGTCGGTCTTCTCAGATATGATCAGGTCTTGGAGCATGTGGTATTTGTTCCTGGTGGAGCGTGCGTTTATGAGTGTGATGGAGAGGTGCAGGTGATTGATGTGATTGGTGCTTTTGGCTGGCGTGTGGTGTGTGTGTGTGTTGGGTTGTTCGTGTTGTTGTAGATGTTTGTGGGTTGCAGTCCTGTGGTTCTTGTGTATGGGAGGTCAGTAGGTGTGGTTGGGTGGGAGTACAGTGTCTGTGCGGAAGGGGTTGTGCCTGTCAGTGTGTCTGCGTAGAGAGGATTGCTGAGTGTGCTTGGGTGGGGGTACAGTGTTAGGAGAGGAGTGAGAAGGTAGATGGGTGTTAGGAAGGGCGGCATGTTGTGAAAGAGTACCTGGGGTTTTGAAGCAGTGTAGTCTCTTTCTTGCCGGTTTGCTGGAGCTTTTGAATATCCGGTATTTGCCCTGTTGAGCTGTCTGCTGCGTTGGGTCTCTTCTATATCAGAGATGGTTGTCGGGTGTTGAGGTTGGGAACAGGAGCCGGTGTGTCTACCTGTGTTCCAGGGAGCTCCTGTTTAGCAGAGTTGGAGTTGATGATGTTGCTATTGTTGGCGAGCTCAGATCCGATCAGGGGAGCTCAAGCCTTGCCCGTTGTGGAGATTTTCCATGGGATTGGGCACGCTAATGGCCACCGCCTAAGGGCCACGCCAAAGGGCCCTCTGGCGAGGCCCTCAGGCGCGGGCCCACCAGGCGCGGGCGCGCCCGTAGGGACGCCGCGCTTTATGGCCCTTTCTGCCTCCTCTCCCACCGCCCGGATTGGACGGGAGCAGCTCCCACTGTCCCGATTGGACAGGAGTGGAGACGATGGTGGTCGGGTGCTGGCGGTACAGCGGCTCCCTCGGGGTAGGGACGCCACGCTTTATGGCCCTTTCTGCCTCCTCTCCCACCGCCCGGATTGGACGGGAGCAGCTCCCACTGTCCCGATTGGACAGGAGTGGAGACGATGGTGGTCGGGTGCTGGCGGGTGCTGGCGGTACAGCGGCTCCCTCGGGGTAGGGACGCCGCGCTTTATGGCCCTTTCTGCCTCCTCTCCCACCGCCCGGATTGGACGGGAGCAGCTCCCACTGTCCCGATTGGACAGGAGTGGAGACGATGGTGGTCGGGTGCTGGCGGGTGCTGGCGGTACAGCGGCTCCCTCGGGGTAGGGACGCCGCGCTTTATGGCCCTTTCTGCCTCCTCTCCCACCGCCCGGATTGGACGGGAGCAGCTCCCACTGTCCCGATTGGACAGGAGTGGAGACGATGGTGGTCGGGTGCTGGCGGGTGCTGGCGGTACAGCGGCTCCCTCGGGGTAGGGACGCCGCGCTTTATGGCCCTTTCTGCCTCCTCTCCCACCGCCCGGATTGGACGGGAGCAGCTCCCACTGTCCCGATTGGACAGGAGTGGAGACGATGGTGGTCGGGTGCTGGCGGTACAGCGGCTCCCTCGGGGTAGGGACGCCGCGCTTTATGGCCCTTTCTGCCTCCTCTCCCACCGCCCGGTGTAGTGATATTTCTCTCAATTCCTCTGCAGTATCACCTTTAAATACCACTTCAGTCTTGGGTAACATCCCTACATCTTCCTCAGTAAAGACCGAAGCAAAGAATTCATTCAGTCTCTCTGCTATAGCCTTGTCTCCTCTTACTGCCCCTTTTACCCCTCTATCATCTAATGGTCCAATTGACTCTCTCACAGGCCTTTTGCTACGAATGTACTTGAAAAAGTCTTTATTTCGTGTTTTTGCTTCCGTAGCAAGTTTCTTCTCAAATTCCCGCTTTGCCTGCCTTATCAATGCTTTGCATTTAACTTGCCAGTGCTTGTGCTGTTTCCAGTTTTCATCATTTGGCTCCTTTTTCCATTTCCTGAAGGTTGCTTTTTTGGCAGCAACAGCCTCTCTCTGACCTCACCTTTAAACCATGCTGGCAGTTTTTTGGACTTTCTTCCACTCTTCTTAATGCATGGAATACAGCTGGTCTGGGCTTCGAGGATAGTATTTTTAAATAACACCCAAGCTTGCTGTAAGTCTTTAACCTTTGGAACCGCTCCTTTTAGTTTTTTCCTAACTATATTCCTCATTCTATCATAGTCTCCCTTTTGAAAGTTAAAAGGTAGTACTGTGGATTCCTTTACTATCTGTCCTCCAGTAATTAAATCAAACATGATCATACTATGATCACTATTGCCAAGTGGTCCCAACACCCTTATTTCTTGCACCAGATCTGGCGTTCCACTAAGGATTAGGTCCAGTATGGCTTCCCCTCTGGTCGGTTCATGAACCAGCTGCTCCAAGAAGCAGTCATTTATTCCATCTAGAAACTTTATCTCTTTAGCTTGTCCTGCCGTGACACTGACCCAGTCGATACCGGGGTAATTGAAATCACCCATTATTACTACTCTGTTGTGACTTTTGTTAGCTTCCTTGATTTCTTTGAGCATTTCATCATCCATTTGTTCATTCTGGCCAGGCGGTCGATAGTATACTCCCACTGCCATCACCTTCCCCTTCATAAATGGAATTTCAATCCATAGAGATTCTACAGCAAATTTTGCTCCCTGCAAAACTTTAATCCTTTCTGACTCAATGCCCTCTCTAACATAGAGCGCAACCCCTCCACCAATTTGATCAGCTCTATCATTACGATATAGTTTGTATCCAGGTATCACAGTGTCCCACTGGTTATCGTCCTTCCACCATGTCTCTGAGAGTGCAATCATATCTAACCTCTCATTTAGTGCTATATATTCTAGCTCTCCCATCTTATTGTTTAGACTTCTAGCATTGGCATACAAGCATTTTAGAGACTGTATTTTATTCATATTAATCTGGCTATTGGTAGGCAGGGGTAATTTGGAATCTTTATGCTCTGTCTGCTCCTTACTCAAGGGCATTTGGGCTACTATACTCCCTTTTGGAACCTCAATGCTTTTGGTAGTATCCTTCAAGGATACCTTTGTCCGAACCATGCGCCCCTGGGTGACTGTCGGCTTTCCCTTGATCCGCCTCATTGCTGATTCCACAACTATGGAATGATGAGGAATTTGAGTCTTCAGAAACCCTGGAGAGGGAGGTATCTGATATAAAAAATCAGTTGTCCTGGGGGGTGGGGGTACCCGTAAAGGTGTTTCCCACATTCCTAGAAGGATATCCTGCAAGGAATGATGCAAAGGAAGCATTATGAGGTCCTTTGCATTGGTAGAAACAGAGCCTTGTGCAGGATCATGTCCTGGAATAGGAATGGCAAGGGATCTTGCCATATCCAGGAGGAAACTCTGAAAAGAGGGATTCCTGCTAGGAATGTCCCTTGGACAGGTTAGATCTAAAGAACTAGCCTGAGCAGCCACAGAGTTATCCAAATATACAGAAATAGATGATCCTGCAGGGTGCAGTGTGGAATGCTTAAGGGATGGTTGCTGGTACCGGTAATTAGGAGCAGCAACCGTCCTTACAACATTATCCATGCCAGGTATCGATTCCAAGCTTGGAATAGAATGGAGCGATGCTGTTGAAAAAAGCATGGTAGGAGTTTGCCACGATGCTACTGTGGATACCGGTACTGAAGTGAAGACCGGTACCGATGTCGTAGTCGGACTCGACAAAGACATCGGAGTAGTCATCGGTGACACTTTAATCGGTATCGAGGAAACCGAAAACTTGCGGTTGCTATCCTCGGTACCCAGCCACCGGTATCTATCAGTGTTGGTACCAAAAGCTATTGGTACCTCGTCTTCCAGACTAGAAATGGATTCCAAGTTCGGTATCGAGGGCAAGGAGCCTGAAAAGCGAAGCCTGGAAGACACCGACTGTAAGGTTGATGAAGACATCGGTGCCGGCTTCGGTACCGTGTCTGATACCGGTGAATGAAGGTGTACCAGTGGCAACTCAATCGGCCTTAGGGGAACCGAGAGTAGCAGATCCGAGACATCGGAACCCAGCCTTCGGTACCGCCCCGAGATTGTATCAAGGCGAGTCGGTACCCAGTCCTCTAAACTAGAGATCGATTCCAGACTCGGCATCAAAGTAAGCGAAACTGTCGATGCACATCTGGAGGGTACCGACGTCGGTGGAAGTATCGGTGTTGGTACCGATGATGGAAAGTCAATCTGGAGGGTATCCAACGGTCCCGAAGGCACCGAGGAGGTCAGATGACGATCCTTGGTGAGGAGTATTTCATCCAACACCAGTGCCGATGCAGGGGTATCGGTACCGCTCGAAGCGGATGCCAACACCATGCATGGCTCAGGTATTTATTTTATTTATTTATTTATTACAGTTTCTTAGATACCGCGCTATTTAGAATCAGCGTGGTTTACATCATAACAAAACGACCATAACGAAAAACTGTCAGGTTTTACATTGAACAGGAGTACAAACAAGGATAACTGGGTTAACTATATACATAAGCTATCTACACTGTAGATATAAGTTGAGAGGGCATTTCTAGACTGGGTCATTTCTTGGAAGGGATATCTAGTTCAGTTGCTGTCTGGGAAGTATTGGCAGAAAAGGAAGGTTTTGAGAGCCTTCCTGAACTGATATAGATTGGTAATGGCCCTAATGTCGGGGGGTAGAGTGTTCCAGCATTTGGGGACATAAAAACTGAATGCTCTGTTTGTGGTATTCGTGTTGGACTTTGTCGCAGCCTTTGGTATAGCTAGCAGGTTTACAGCTGATGTTCTTCTTGATCTGTTGGGGGGGACCATGTGGATTAGATGCGTGAGTGAGAGGGATGAAGTACCTTTGATTGCCTTGAATGCTAGTAAAAGGGATTTGAAGGTGATTCTCCCGTGGATCGGTAGCCAGTGCAGCTGATTGAGAATAGGTATGTTCTGTGGGGGGTGAGCCCCAGGAACAACCCGATACCCCTTACACGCTTTGGAGACCAAAGACTCCCGCCGGGGTTTTGAAGCCAGGAGGCCATCGAGGGCAGAGCCGGAGCTGTCTACATGCTGTGCATGAGACCTACCACTCGAGGATTGGCTAGTCTTGACAGACTGTTTGTGGGTTACCTGATTCAACGTGAAAGAAGAAGTGGACGGTGCCCCAGAGTTGGAGGGGCACCGTGTATCGAGGGATTCTCGATGTTGAAGATGTCTTCTTACTAAACTGTTGTTAGGACCCAAACAGGTTAGACACCGATTTAGAGGGTCTAAAGATAAAGTTGTACCGCTCGAGGGTGAACATTTCTTAAGGAAAATGTCCCGTGGCTCCATGAAGGAAAAAAAAAAAAAAAAAAAAAAAAAAAAAAAAAAGAGGAGGCCTAGAGGCCTAATGCACCGTGGGACACTAAGAAGAAAAAATATTCCTTAGAAAAGGAAAAAGTTTACAGAAAAAGAAAAGAAAACACCGGCGGTACCGGTGGCATTGGGAAGACAGCCGCGACCACAAGAAAACTAAAAATAAAAAAGAAGAATTTTCTGCGGTGACAGGAGGACGTCCTGCCGGCTCCGCGGAAAAACGAAAACTGAGGAGAGGCAGTTGGAAAAGGCGGGAAGGCAGCACGCAGGCGTGGTGGGATGCTTCTAAAAGCTTCTGATTGGAAGCTGGGAAGCGTTCCCGCACAGGCTCCGTCGGTACCGACGTACCCATATGTGAAGACTCATTCCTGCTTGTTCCTGGAGATAACAGGCAACACATGTGAAACAGGTTTCACTGCTCAGATATTGATGGAACACACCCTAATACTGCTATCCGACATCACATTGCATTTAGCAGTGCTCTATACCATAAAAGCTGGCAACATTTAGAAGTTTGGCGGGAAATGCTTTGAGCTTTCAGGACTCAAACCCATGGCTACTTGTTCTGAGCCCCTTGGCATCTAGTGGTTAAAAAACTAATTTCCAATGACAACATGCCTACAGATACTACATCGTGTCTTTGGGTGATTCATAGCTCTTTTCTTAAATCATGGAGAGGCAGGGACTTTATAGGCAGGAGGATGTGGAATGGGGCAAAGTGAGGGACCTATGGGATGGGTCTGAGGTGTTATAGGAAGGGAGGGGCGATTTCTGCGTGGAAAACAGCTGTGCATAATGTTGAACAACATTGTTAAATGGTTCTAAATAAGAAAGAATTAAATATGGTTTGTTCTGTGGATGAAACAGAGGGGGGGGGGGCGCAACGGGGGAACTAAGGAGGAGCACTAAGCATCCCAGAACTTTCTAAGCTCTTCTGGGCTCTGGAAGGGCAAATCTAAATTGGCACCATCAGGAAAGCACAGTTACTTACCTGTAACAGGTGATCTCTGGGAACAGCAGGAATAAGTCTTCACATATGGGTATCGTCGGTATCGACGCAGCCTGCGCGGGAACGCTCCCCAGCGTCCAATAAGAAAGCTTTTGGGAGCATCCCACAGTGCCTGCGCGCTGCCTTCCCGCCTTTCCCAACCGCCTCTCTCCAGTTCGAGTTTTAAAGCTGAGACAAAGAGAGAGAGAGGAAAGGAAAGATAGACAGATACAACTCCTAGTGGAGGTGGGTGGGTTGTGAAGACTTATTCCTGATGTTCCCAGAGATCACCTGTCACAGGTAAGTAACTGTGCTATCTCCAGGAACAAGCAGGAATGAGTCTTCACATATGGGCACTCCCTAGCTGCAGATGCCAGGGGAAGATCCCAGGTTTTGTGTCCTTGAAAAGGACTCTACCTCCCCCCATGGATCTCTGGCATCCAACCAGGGTAGGTGGGTAGGAGTTGATTAGGAATGGAACAGGTGTTTGAGAACAGTCTGACCAAACGAGGCATCCCGGTGGGAGTCCTTGTCCAAACAGTAATGGGCTGTGAAGGTATGAACTGAGGCCCAGATGGCCGCTCGACAGATTTGGTCGATGGACACAGAGTTTAGATGAGCCATTGGGGCTGCCATGGCTCTCACATTGTGAGCTGTGACATGGCCCTCCAGAGAAAGGTTCCTACTCTGGTAGGCGAAAGAAATACACTGAGCAATCCAGTTGGACAGTGTCCTCTTAGAGACTGGAAGTCCTAAATGAGAAGGATCAAAAGCAACAAAGAGTTGAGAAGACTTTCTATGTTGCTGTGTTCTTTGTAAGTAAAAAGCAAGAGCTCTCTTACAATCCAAGGTATGAAGATTCCTCTCTGCACTTGATGCATGAGGTCCTGGAAAAAAAACAGGTAAATATACCTCTTGGTTTAGATGAAACGGCGAGACCACTTTGGGCATAAAGTGTGGATTGGTCCTGAGGACTACCTTATCATGATGGAACCTTGTATAAGGTGGATTAGCCACCAAAGCTTGCAATTCACTGATGCGGCGTGCTGAGCTGACTGCAATGAGAAAGATAACCTTCCAAGAAAGAAATTTCAAGGTGGTGGTGGCTAAAGGTTCAAAGGCTTCATAAGCTGGCCAAGAACCAAGTTTAAGTCCCATGCCACTGGAGGTGGTCTAATGGGAGGTTTAGTTAGAAGAAGGCCTCTCATGAATCTTGTTATAAGAGGATGAGAGGAAATAGGCTGTCCATTGAGAGGCTTGAGGGACGCTGCAATAGCACTCAAATGGACTCTTACTGAATTCGTTTTAAGACCTGCATGGGATAAATGCAGGAGATACTCTAGTAAAGAATTCAAAGGTATTGCATGAGGGTTAAGACCCTTCTCTGCACACCAAATGGTAAATCTTTTCCATTTGAAAGCATAGGAACGTCTAGTAGAAAGCTTTCTAGAGGCATGAATAATATCTCTGACCTGCTGAGAGAGATGAAAACCTTGAAGGTCTAGGCCTTCAGCAACCAAGCCCTGAGATGAAGAGACTGGGGGTTTGGGTGCCACAACATTCCCTCCTCCTGGGATAGAAGGTCTGGTCAGAGCCCAAGTCCAGGGAAGGAGCTTGAGAGAGATGCAGAAGTAGAGGATACCACACGGCGTGGCCAATGTGGTGCTATGAGGATCATGGTTCCTCGACTTCTCTGAAGCTTGAATAGTGTTTTGGGAATTAGGGGAATGGGTGGAAAGGCATAAAGCAAGTCTTGACCCCAGAGAAGGAGGAAGGCATCCTTGGCCTGAACTCCCTGACACGGAATTCTGGAACAGAACCGGGGAAGTTTGGCATTCCACGGACTTGCAAAGAAGTCTATGTCCGGGGTTCCCCAAATTCGAAAAATCCTGGCTACCTGGTCCATGTGGAGGGACCACTCGTGTGGAAGCAGAACTCGACTGAGTCTGTCT
Source organism: Ichthyophis bannanicus (assembly GCA_033557465.1). NCBI lineage: Eukaryota > Metazoa > Chordata > Amphibia > Gymnophiona > Ichthyophiidae > Ichthyophis > Ichthyophis bannanicus. The sequence continues at coordinate 305,753,177 of CM066040.1, read as the reverse complement.
GCCCAAGAGTTTTGAACGCCTGGAAGATATACTGCCAGAAGATGAATGTGATGCTTTCTGGCGAAGGCCCAGTCGCAAAGCTTCGTTGCAAAGCGACAGAGAGCCAGTCCCGCCCTGCTTGTTTACATAGAACATGGCTACTTGGTTGTCCGTATGGATGAGGACTGTCCTGTAGCTGAGCAGGGAATGGAACACTCTAGCTAAGAATATTGCTCTGAGTTCCAAGAGATTGATATGAAGAGAAGTCTCTTGTGGAGACCAGATGCCCTGGGTGGAGAGATCCTACAGATGAACTCCCCAACCCATTGGAGAAGCATCTTTTGTAAGAGTTGCTTGGGGTAGTGACTGCTGAAAAGGGGACCCCAGCAACAGATTTGGAGAGGACTTCCACCACTGGAGAGACCAAAAAAGGCGACTGGAGTTTGCTATTTTGTCTGACAGGCAACCTGATGCCTGAGTCCATTGGGTGGACAAAGTCCATTGAGCTGCTCTCATGTGAAGGCGAGCATATGGAACCACGTGCACGGTAGATGCCATATGGCCTAAGAGTTGTAACATCTCTCGAGCAGTTAAATGGGACTTTAACTGTATCCGGGAGGCTAACTGCACTAAGCGTAGGCAACGGGCCTGAGGAAGATAGGCCCTTGCAGTTGTGGTATCCAGCAAGGCCCCTATAAAATCCAGAGACTGAGTAGGGGTGAGATTTGATTTTGGGGTGTTTATTACCAGTCCCAAATACTGGAGAACACGCATTGTGCAGATTAGACAATTCTGGGCCTCTGACAGGGATGAAGCTCGAATGAGCCAGTCGTCCAGGTAAGGGAAGACAAATATTCCCAGAGTGCGTAGAAATGCAGCTACTACTGCCATGCATTTCGTGAACACCCTTGGTGCAGAGGCCAGACCGAACGGAAGCACCCTGTATTGGTAGTGCTTTCCCTGAAAAAGGAACCGAAGGAACCTTCTGGGTGTTGGATGGATGAGGACATGGGTGTTCGCATCCTTGAGATCTAGAGAACAAAGCCAGTCCTGACTCTGAAGGTATGGAAGCAGAGCACCGAGAGAAATCATCTTGAATTTCTCTTTGAAAAGAAACTTGTTCAATTCTCTGAGATCTAATATGGGTCTGTAGCCCCCCCGTTTTCTTTGGGATAAGAAAATAAGGGGAGTAGAACCCTGAGCCCTGTTGAAGAAGAGGTACTTCTTCTATTGCCCCTAGGGCAAGAAGGGTGGCAATCTCCTGACCCAGAAGGTTGAGGAGAGATGTTGGAGAATTGAACTGTTTCACCATGGTGCGAGGAGGAAGGCTTAAGAAATGAAGCTTGTACCCTTCCCTTATGATGGAGAGGGTCCATTGCTCTGCTGTGATTTGTTCCCATCTGGGAGCAAAGTAAGCCAACCTTCCTGGCTTTGACTTGGCCTGTTTAGGTGGTTGCTGACGTTTTGCAGCAAAACGACCTGCAGAAGATGCCTGCTGACCATAAGCAGGATAATATCTTCCCTTTTTAGAAAAAGATGTCTTTTTGAACAATCTTTTCTTAGCAGGAGCAGAGGTGGACTTTGAAAGTCGATCCAAAGTGGAGTTCTCAGCATCCATCTGAGTGGCCTTTGCTTGCCAATCCTTGCCAAAAAGGTTTTCACCTGTACAATGAAGATTTCCTAATTCATCTTGGACCCAGAGTTCCAAATCAGAAGCTTGTAGCCAAGCAATTCTGCGTGCACCTATGGCAATAGCCGAGGCTCTGCTTACACACTCAAAAGAGTCAAAGGCTGCACGGTTGGAAAATTTGGAAACATCCTGGGCATGTTTGAGCCAAGTGAGAAACTCCTGCCTTTTATCTTCTGAAATAAAAGGGGTTAAAGTCTGCAGATGATCTGTGACTTCCTTTAGAAACATCCCTATATAGAGACTATAGGAGTTGATTCTGGCAGCTAGCATAGAAGCTTGAAAAACCCTACGGCCAAAAGCATCTAGGGTCCTGCATTCACGTCCTGGAGGATTAGATGAGTGTCTTTTTGCACTCTATCTTTCTCATGGCAGACTCTACCACAATAGAGTGGTGAGGAAGCTGAGTCTTATGAAAGCCAGGACAAGGAGGGACACGATACATGGTGTCTAACCTGCGAGAATGAGGAGAGGTAGTAAGAGGTGTCTCCCACATGCTCAACATGAGATCATACAAAATCTCATGAACAGGTAAAGTAGCTGCCTCTTTAGGAGCCTTGGAATATTGTAGAATATCCAGCTGCTTGGCTCTAGGCTCTGACTCAGGGGCCACTGTGATGGAGAGGCCCCTAGCCACCTCCCTAATGAAGTCTTGAAAAGACAAGTCCTCTGGAAGAGACATTCTTCGTTTAGGAGAAGACGACTCCTGAGGAAGAAGTATCGATGCCTCGACAGATCCTTCGGACTCGTCAGAGTCTTCGGAGGAATCGAAGTATCACCTGTCTGGATGCTCCTGTAAAGCCCGATATGCGTACTGAGTGGGATCGACATTGGAATAACTGGTACCGGTTCGGTACCGATGGGCATCATAGGACAGGGTACCGTTGCAGTCGACACCGAAGCCGATGTCGATGCAATCGGTACCGGCACCGGGAATGATGCCGGTGCCGGAGTCGGTACCGGCAACGGGGATTGTTGCGGTACCGGAGGCATCGCAGCCTGCATGAATGCCGTCAGGGTGCGCTGCATGGTCAGAATCTTCTGATCCATCGACGCCACCAAAGTCTGGATGTCGGTACCAGTGGGAGCCACCGGTACCCCAGAACATGGCAACAGGTGATCGGTCGAGGCCGAGCCATCGATGTCAACCTGTGACCCCATAGACAATGCTTTGGAAGCCGGAACTTCCCGCCGGGGTAACTTTGCAGGTGCGGAGTCCTCGAGGACAAGCCCGGAGGCATCTCGATGCTTAGAGGGAGATTTGCCCTTCGAGGACCGGCCAGATTTATGCTTGGTTACCAGAGATCCATGGGAGGAAGAAGCAGCCCTGGAAGAATTCGATGCCACCGAAGCTGCATCAGAGGGAAACAGGGTACTGAGCTTGGCTGCTCGGTTCTTCCGACCTCTTTTAGACATCATGGTACAGGACACACAATCCGTGATGGAATGGTCAGGACCCAAACATTTTAGATACCAATCATGGGTGTCGGTGACAGAAATAGTACCGCCACATTTTGTGCACTTTTTAAACCCGGAAGCGGGCTTCTCCATGAGGAGAAAATCTTTAGGCCTAAGGCCCAAAAACTAAAATGCACATTGAAGAAAGTATAACTTTTTTTTTTTTTTTTTAAAGAAAAGAAAAGACCGGCGGTACCGGTCCGACGTCGAAGAAGGCAGACGTGACACAAAAGAATAAAGAAAAAATAAAGAACTTCTTCTGCGGTGACAGGAACACGACCTGCTGGCTCCACGGAAAAGAAGAACTGGAGAGAGGCGGTTGGGAAAGGCAGGAAGGCAGCAAGCAGGCGCTGTGGGATGCTCCCAAAAGCTTTCTTATTGGACGCTGGGGAGCGTTCCCACGCAGGCTCCGTCGGTACCGACGATACCCATATGTGAAGACTCATTCCTGCTTGTTCCTGGAGATTGACGACACCTGTGTGTGACCAATTCTATTCTGCTTGTCCAAGGAGAAAGAAAGAGGTTTACAGTAATTACAAAGTGTATCCTGCAGGAGATGGAACAAACTGAGGCAGAGAAGCTAGATAGCAGCATGTGCCTGGAAGAGAACATATAGGAAGGCAACAGGGGATAGGCACACTAGCACTTACTGGCGTGAACACAGACACAGCACTTTGTGCAGCTGATAAGAATGCTGGTGCCATCCTCTTCCAGGAAAGGTGTTGCCAAGTTGAGATCAGTGCTGCTGCCAGTGGTTGTGAAGCACATTTCTGGGATCAATGGTTTTGTTCGGATCTGAATGCCATCAGCACTTGGATCACTTTTAATACTCTGACCTCCAAATTCAGTCTGAGAAGAAAGGAAAACACACATTTTATTAGGAAAGGAGTACTGCTCATTATGGGGGAAAGGATTATGGGGGAAAGTACTGCTCATTATGGGGGAAAGGATGTCAAGGTTGCAATAAGACCCACCCACCATCTATCATCACAGATCCATCAAACACAACGACGATGACAATATTCACCACTCCATCTAACAAGCAAATCATTGACACCATCTCTACAATCAACACCACTACAGCACAGACCGACCCCTGCCCAGCCTTTTGGATAAAGGAACTCCAGTCAGAATTTTGCCCATTCATAGCCAAACTCATGGACTCGTCCTTCACTTCAGGCACTTTCCCTCTAAATCTCAAACACACATCAGTCAGACCCCTGCTAAAGAACAGCAAGTTGGACCCCCAGAAGGTGGAATCATACAGACCAATTGCCAGCATTCCACTATTGGCAAAGATAATTGAGAAAGAAGTCCTTCTCCAGATTCAACAACACATCAAGCGTAGTTACTCACCTGTAACAGGTGTTCTCCAGGAGCAGCAGGAATCAGTCCTCACTTATGGGTGACGTCGGCGCCGACGGAGCCCTCGCGGATCACCTGTCCGCCTTTTGAACCTATGGCTACCTGTTCTCTCCGTTTTCTGTCTTGGAAAACACTGTTCTTGATAGCCCTCACTTCCGCTAGGCGCGTAAGTGAATTGCAGGCCCTCGTGTCTGATCCCCCCTACACTCGGTTCTACAAGAATAGGGTAGTCCTACGGACTCACCCAAAGTTTCTGCCTAAAGTGGTCTCCACTTTTCACATGAATCAGGAGGTGGTACTTCCAACCTTCTTTCCCAGACCACACTCCAGCCGAGCTGAGACGGTCCTCCATACCCTGGACTGTAGAAGGGCATTGAACTTCTACCTTGACCGTACGCGGGAGCACCGTAAAGCTGCTCAGCTTTTTGTGTCTTTTGATCCCAATAAATTGGGACTCCCGGTCTCCAAGCGTACTCTGTCCATCTGGGTTGCGGACTGTATCACTTGGGCTTATGGGGCAGCCGGACTCTCCTTGGATGGTCGAGTCACGGCTCATTGCGTTCGGGCAAAGGCTACGTCAGTGGCTTACCTCCGCTCTGTTCCGCTGGCAGACATCTGCCGGGCCGCTACCCTCCCTCCTCCCCTTGGAGTTGCAATCGTCTGCTTATCTTCTTTTTGCAAATTTTTATGCTGTCTTTTTTAGCTATGTCATCTGACTGGCTAAGATGGCACCCTCGGGCGGGAAGACGACCGCGCATGCGCGCTGCAATTCCCAAAGGCTTTCTTTGAAAGCTGGGGAAAATTGCTCCGCGAGGGCTCCGTCGGCGCCGACGTCACCCATAAGTGAGGACTGACTTCCTGCTTGGTCCTGGAGAAACAATACTTCACCACTTGACCACTGCCAACACGGATTCAGAGAATCCCATGGCGTGGAGACGTTATTTACCACCCTCTTCAACAATATCCTCAGCGCAGTAGATAACATACATCATGGAGCTGCCCTTATATTCCTAGACATAGCGGCGGCGTTTGACTCTGTGTGCCACGAAACCCTTCTAAAGCGACTCAAAGAAAAGGGTATCTGCGACCTAGCACTATCCTGGTGCAAATCATACCTTACAGATAGGTGGCAACATGTACAAACAGAGACCTCCACCTCCAAACCGTTCCACCAGAAACAAGGTGTCCCGCAAGGTTCCTCCCTATCAGCCTTACTGTTCAACATTTATATGCAGCCTATCTGCGAGCTCATACGATCATTCAACGTCGAATGCATGATCTATGCTGATGACGTCCTACTTTACACACCATTTCAGATTGACAAGATTGACCTCTCATCTCTAATCAACTGTTTCAGCGCAGTGGAAATATGGCTCCAAAACCAGAACCTCAGAATACAACACAAAAAGACCGAAGTGCTATTCATCTCCAGAAACACCAACTTTTCCCCTCCAGCCTGCCTAAAAATCGGAGAGAATGAACTGCAATCCAAACCCTCTATTCGATACCTAGGTATTACAATGGACCAGAAACTTGATATGAAGACACACATCAGCAACATGGTAAAATCAACATACCATAAAATCAAGTCCCTCAGACACCTACGTCCCCTCCTTCAGCCAAACGACTTTAGAACAATTTTTCAAGCACTAACCATCCCTCATCTTGACTACGCAAATGCAATCCTCCAAGGACTCCCTCAATCCACCCTGAGTCCGCTCCAACTGGCCATGAATGCGGCAGCAAGAATTCTAAATGGGACCCCAAGGTGTGACCACATAACGCCCATCCTCAAAATGCTTCACTGGCTCCCAATCCATTACAGGATCACATTCAAGACTCTACTGCTAACATTCAAATCCATTAACGGACTCGCCCCCTCATCACTTGCTGCTCTCACGCACGTCACCCCCCCAAACAGAACCAGACGATTCACTGCAATAAACACTCTGGCTGTCCCCAAAGCAATGACCCACTGTACACAAGCAACTATAAACAGGGCCTTCAGTCTCCGTGCACCCAGATGCTGGAATGCCCTCCCACCACACATACGAGCAATCCCAGACCTGACCAAATTCAGGAAAACACTGAAACACTACCTCTTCCTCAAGTGCTACCCGGAAGATGGCAAAACAACCACCTCACCCACAACAATCCCTCACGGACACATGTAACCCCTCAATGTATCATATATACATGTAAATACCTTCTCAGATGTAAATAGTTAACACTGTTATCCAAGTTATTATACCTGTTCTATGTAATTACGGTGTAACCCCCACTGTAAACTCTCCTTGTTCCATGTAAACCGCGCTATCGAAGAGCGCGGTATATAAGAAAAATAAATAAATAAACTAATCTCTCAACACCACTCTCCTAACGCCATTCTATCAAAGGGAAAAATCAGGCAACTCCCTACCGTTCTACAGAGAAACCTTTGTTAGTGGTAAGGTAGGTGGTGGGGGGAGCATGTATATTTGAAGCAGTTTTAGAACCATACATGCTGAACATGGAACATTAAAGGGCCAAAAGAGGAAGACTAGCTTGTCTACCAACATCTATGGGTCTGTCTACGAAGGTAAGTTAACGTGCCAATAACAGAATGCTTGACCCAGTACAAGCATTGAGGAACCTGTCTCTTTTGGGGATATTGCTAGGTACGTATGACCTAGATTGGCCACTGTTGGAAACAGGATACTGGGCTCGATGGACCTCGGTCTGACCCAGTATGGCATGTCTTATGTTCTTATGTTCTTAGAATAGCACACTGTGTTAACAGTTAACATGGAGCAATTGCAGATAGCGCAGAAAACTGCTGCGCTATCTGCAGACTACACAGATGCTAGAGTGGGCTAAAACTGTGCTTTTGGATCCTGATCCCCCTAGTCTCCTGTTCAACTCCTATGTGTTTCCTTAGCATTCCCCTAGATATATCCTAGTCCCCACTTGCACTGTCTGTCTTGATTAGACTGTAAACTCTTAGGAGCAGGGACTATCTCTTACATGTCTCTGTACAGTGCTGCGTATGCCTTGTAGCGCTATATAAATAAGTGGTAGTAGTAGTGTGGAAAGAAAGGGTGCATCTGCAACTAACTGTTACTGTAAGCATCGGCAGCCTACGGTAACTGCTGGTTTTGTAGTCATTACGGGTGCAGCTAACCTCAATGGGTAGAGTTAGCTGCATCCACTGCTTTTTCCATGCGTTATCTAACAGGGAAATGCTGTGCATGCCCCCAACCGATAATGCAGGGCTTTTGCAGCTAACATGGTGCTATTTGCACTAGTGCACCACACTGGCAGTAAAAGCCTATCAAAGCTTACTACTACTACTACTATTAATAATAGACAGACCTGTCAGAAAACAGATGGTAGTATTCTATTAACTCCAACAAGCGGTCAGGACCAATTCTGCACAGGGAGTGTAACAGAAGCAACAGTATCTGAGCAGAAGATTCGGTTTCTCTGTTACACCTCCATTCTCACTGCATCCTCAAAACACATGGCAGAGAAAGAAGGACAAGCACACATCTCTTCAAAAGTCTTCTTAAATTAGATTTCATAGGGCACAGCCAAATAATCAAGGCTGATGTCTAACATCTACTAAGGCAAACATTTGAGGGCTATTTCAGATGCGTAAGTGTAGTAAGGATGCAAGTATAAAATGTGTACTTCCTTTTAAATGCAGTTCTTTTCCAAAGGACCCAGATGGGCTTACAACAAAATACAACTATATCAAATATTTAAAATTACAAGCAAAACATTACAGATCAGAAAAACAAAGTTCTACCTCTGTAGCAGGTGTTATCCATGGATAGCATGATAAGTTCTCATATAAGGGTGATGTCACCAATGGAGGCCCATGTTGGAATCTCTCAGCTTCTTCTAGAAGCTTTCAGATCTGTTTGTCCCTGCATGTGCATGTCTATGTCTTCCTGTCTGTTGCCACCATGCCTAATTTTCCCCATCTGGTTATTAGTCATGCTAGAATACAACTCCAAGGGAAGTGGGCTGGTTGTGAGAGCTCATCCTGCAGTCCATGGAAACATCTGCTATAGGATAGCAATTGTTTTTTCTGTGAACCACCACATGGGACTCCCTAGCTACCAACTGCCTCACAAAGAAAAAAAGGAAAACAATTGTCACAACAAGCAGAAACACAAAAAACATTTTTGGCAACAGGCCTTTACAAAAGTTACATCACTTATAACGAGGCAGCCCGGAACAGAAAGGAACTGGGCCTAGGAAGAAGTTGGATTCTAAACCCAGACAGATTCTGAAGAACTGACTGAACAAATCAGTCATTGGAAAGGGAATCCTGAAACAGATAGCAGTGCGAAGTGAATGTGTGGCTAGAAGTTCCAAGTTGTAGCTCTACAAATCTCTTCAACAAAGGCTGAGACAAGTGGGCCATCGACACAGCTATGGCTTGGATGTTGAGTTGTGATATGGCCCTCTAGCATCAGACATGTCTTGGTGTAAGCAAAGCAATCTGCCAGCCAAAAAAAAAGTGTCTTTAATGGCAGTCCCCAATCTCTTGTGGTCAAAAGAAACAAAAATCTAGGTGAACTATCTATGGGCTTTAGTCTCCTCCAAGTAGGCAGACAAGGCTCTCTTGTAATCCAGCATATGTAACGTGCTTTTCCTTTGTGAGCGTGAGATCTTGGGAAAACGGTGGAAGCATGACTGAGTGATTAAGGTAGAAGTCAACACCATCTAAGGAAGGAACTCAGCATGAGTACATGCCATTCTCTTATTGTTCAAAAACTCTGTAAAGGGCAGATCTACCACCAGAGCCTAGGACCTTGTTAACTGTATGCAAAAAAGACGACCTTCCATGATAGCAACTTCAGATCACAGGTATTCAGTGGCTTCACAGGAGCTTTCTTCAGCTAAGATAAAACCATACTGAGTCTAAGCAATGCAGGAGGCTTAAGGGGAAGTTTTGTAAAAAGCAAGCCCTACAGGAAGTAAACTAAAGACTGTGGCAAGATGGGTTTACCCTCTACTTGATGGTAGTAATAGCCAAACGCACTAAGGTGAAGTCTTATGGAGTTGTTTTTTAGATAGTAACAGTGATTGCAGATAAAGACCAGCATGGTCCATTTAGTCTGTCCAGTAAGGTGCCAGAATTGTAGCATTGTATGTGCCGCTCCAGGCAGGTTACCCTCTCCATTTAGAAGTTATTTATTTAATTTATTTATTTAAACGTATTTCTATACCACCTTAAGAACATAAGATATGCCATACTGGGTCAGACCAAGGTCCATCAAGCCCAGTATTCTGTTTCCAACAGTGGCCAATCTAGGTCATACGTACCTAGCAGTTTCCCCAAGGGACACAGGTTCCACAATGCTTGTATTGGTTCAAGCATTGATATCCTGGGTCCCTTCTTAATAATGGTTTATGGACCTTTCCTCCAGGAACTTGTCCAAACCTTTTTTAAACCCAGCTAAACTAACAGCTTTTACTACATCCTCCGGTAACAAATTCCAGAGTTTGATTACACGTTGAGTGAAAAAATATTTTCTTTTATTAGTCTTAAATAGTTTACCCTGTAGCTTCATTGCATGTCCCCTAGTCTTTCTATATTCTGATAAGGTAAACAATCGACCTATGTTTACCCGTTCCACTCCGTTCATTAATTTATAGACTTCTATCATATCTCCCCTCAGCCTTCTCTTTTCCAAGTTAAAGAGCCCTAACCTTTTAAGCCTTTCTTCATAGGAGTATCCTTCCAACCCCTTTACCATTTTGGTGGCTCTTCTCTGAACCTTTTCTAAAATCGCTATATCCTTTTTAAGATACGGCGACCAGAACTGCACACAATATTCAAGGTGCGGTCTTCACCATGGAACGATACAGAGGCATTATAATATCTTTTGTTTTATTTTCCATTCCTTTCCTTATCATACCTAGCATTCTATTTGCTCTCTTGGCCGCCGCTGCACACTGGGCCGAGGGTTTTAACATGGTAGCCACAATGACGCCTAAATCTTTTTTCTGGGTGGTGGTTCCTAATGTGGAACCTTGCATCATGTAACCATAGTTTGGGTTGTTCTTCCCTAGGTGCATAACCTTGCACTTGTCCACATTAAATTTCATCTGCCATTTTGATGCCCAGTCTTCCAATTTATCAAGATCCTCTTGCAGTTTTCCACAATCCTCTTGGGTTTTAACAACTTTAAATAGTTTTGTGTCATCTGCAAATTTGATAACCTCACTCGTTATTCCACTTTCCAGGTCATTTATGAATATGTCAAAAAGCAGCGGACCCAGCACAGATCCCTGGGGTACACCACTATTCACCTTTCTCCATTGGGAAAATTGGCCATTTAGCCCTACCCTCTGCTTTCTATCTTTTAACCAGTTCCTGATCCACAATAGTACACTGCCTCCTATCCCATGACTCTTTAGTTTTGCCAAAAGTCTCTGATGAGGGACCTTGTCAAAGGCTTTCTGAAAGTCCAGATACACAATATCAACCGACTCACCTTTCTCCACCTGATTATTCACTCCTTCAAAAATACATAACAGATTAGTAAGACAAGATCTTCCTTGTCTAAAGCCATGTTGGCTGTCTCCCATTAGGTCATGACTATCTACATGCTGAGTAATTTTATTCTTTATGATGGTTTCTACCATTTTTCCCGGTACTGATGTCAGGCTCACCGGTCTGTAGTTTCCCGGATCACGCCTGGAACCCTTTTTAAAAATTGGTGTTACATTGGCGATCCTCCAATCTTCAGGTATTAGAGATGATTTTAATGATAGTTCACAGATTACTAATAGCAGGTCTGCAATCTCATATTTCAGTTCTTTCAACACCCTTGGATGTATACCATCCGGCCCAGGTGATTTGCTACTCTTCAGTTTATCTAATAGTTGTAATACATCTTCCCGATGTATCAATATTTCCTTCAATTCTTCCGCACCTTTAAATACCACTTCAGTCATGGGTAACATCCCTACATCTTCCTCAGTAAAGACTGAAGCAAAGAATTCATTCAGTCTCTCCGCTATCGCCTTGTCGCCTCTTAGTGCTCCTTTAACCCCTTTATCATCTAATGGACCAACTGACTCTCACAGGTTTTTTGCTTCGAATGTACTTGAAAAGGTCTTTACTTCGCGTTTTTGCTTCCGCAGCAAGCTTCTTCTCAAATTCTCCCTTTGCCTGCCTTATCAATGCCTTGCATTTGACTTGCCAGTGCTTGTGTTGTTTCCAGGTTTCGTCGTTTGGCTCTTTTTTCCATTTCCTGAAAGATGCTTTTTTGGCAACAACAGCCTCTCTGACCTCACCTTTAAACCATGCTGGCAGTTTTTTGGACTTCCTTCCACTTTTCTTAAAGCGTGGAATACAGCTGGTCTGGGCTTCCAAGGTAGTATTTTTCAACAACAGCCAAGCCTGATGTACGTCTTTAACCTTTGCAACTGCTCCTTTTAGTTTTTTCTTAACTGTTTTCCTCATTTTATCATAGTCTCCCTTTCGAAAGTTAAAAGGTAGTACTGTGGATTTCCTTACTATCCCTCCTCCACTAATTAAATCAAAGGCGATCATGCTATGATCACTATTGCCAAGCGGCCCCAACAACCTTATCTCTTGCACTAGATCTGGTGTTCCAGTAAGGAGTAGGTCTAATATGGCTTCCCCTCTGGTCGGTTCATGAACCTTATCCTGCAAGGCGGTCTGAACAGCAAACAATAAGATACAGGTTATAGTGTGTACATGCAGTGAGTAGTGTATGTGTGTGAGTGTGTCTGGACGTTGATTCTTGTGATGCTATTTACAGTGTGCGCTATTTACAATGCTATGGGTATCAGTTCCTTGCTTAATTACAATTATAGTGACATGTGGGGGGAATTGAGGTGTCTGTTTCATGGTTTAAGTAATGTCACCATAGTGTTCTATGAAGAGGGTTGTCTTTAGTAGTTTCCTGAACTCCTTAAGGTCTGTTGAACGCAGTTCGTCGGGGAGGGCGTTCCAGATAGTTGGTGCCACCTTTGATAAGGCTCGTGTTTTGGTGTCCTTGCGTACCCTGTTGATATCTTTAGGTGTGTTGACACGGTTGGATGTGCCTCTTCTTTTCGGTCTTGTGCTGTTGTCTGGTTGTATAAGTGGGTGTAGGCTGAAAGACGACGACTGATGTTTGATTTTGAAAATGTTTATGATTGTCTTGTATCTAATGCAGGCACTGATAGGCAGCCAGTGGAGCTCTTTTAGGGTGGGCGTGATGTGTTCTTGTCTTGTGGTGCCAGCAATTACGCGTGCTGCAGTGTTTTGTGCCAGTTGCAATGGTCTTAGTGTCTGTTTCGTTAGACCTAGATAGATGGGGTTATTAGTGCTTGACAAACTGTGCGGAAGTGTTCCTGAGTGAGGAGGGGCTTGAGGCGTCGTACTAGTCTCATCCTGTGGTATACATTTTTGGTGGTTCTGCTGATGTGGGACTGAAGGTTAAATTCTTTGTCCATTGTCACTCCGAGGTATTTCACTTCTGATTGTATGGGTATGGTTGTGGTGCCTATCTTGATGTCGCAGGGGGGGGGGGGGGGATGAAGTCGGAGTTTTGTGTGATAATTAGCGCCTCGGTCTTGCTGTAGTTTAGACAGTCTGCTATCTTGGTGTTGTCTGGGTTGTCGAGGGTGATTGGTGTGTATATCATTATGTCGTCTGCATAGATTGTGTATTTTATCCCGTGCTCTTTTATGTTGCTGCATATTGGTTAGATGTAGATGTTGAATAAGAGAGCTGATAGTGCGGATCCTTGGTGTACGCCTTGCATGACTTTTATAGGTCGGGATGTGTTGGGCCCAATCTTGACCTGTATCTGTCTGTCTGTTAGGTAAGAGTGGAACCACCTCAGTGTGGCTCCATGTAGTCCGATGTTCTGTAGTCTTGCTAGTAGTGTTCCGTGGTCGACTGTGTCAAACGCTGATGATAGGTTAATGAAGATCATGAGTATTCCGTTCTTGCTGTTGTCTATGAGGTATAGTATGTCGTTAAAGAGGTATAGCAGGAGTATTTTAACTCCATGGTTGGGGCGGAAACCGTGTTGGTTGTGGTCGAGTTGTGCGTGGTTGTCAATGTGGTCTTGTAGTTGATGTCCACTCGAAGCAAGGACTAAATACAAATCCATCCTACTCACCCACAAAGCCATCCACCAAACACAGAACACCCAGCTTCGTACCCTGCTGTCTCGACCAGCCCACGGCAAAACTACCAGACAAGCCTCCAACAACTCCCTCACAAAAGAACTAAATGCTCTCAACGGACATGCAATCAAGCCTTTGAACTCTATGCTCCATCCCTATGGAACTCTTTTCCGAGCCATCTCAGAAACAATGCTGATCTACTATCCTTCAGAAAACAGCTAAAAACCATCTTATTCCAGGAATACTTCAATACGACTCCCACCAAAAAGTGCACCAACCTCTGATCTGCCAACCGTGATCCACTGATCCAAAGCTGCACTAAACTGTCCATGTCCTAAGTTCGTCTCATGTCAAAATCATCAATGTTGTCTCACCCTCATACTTAATTTCCCCACCCCTGAATGTAACGCCGCTTTGACCCGGTGAAAAGCAGGATATAAATACAGTTAAATAAATAAATAAAAATAAATGTTGTACCACTTTCTCAATAATCTTAGCCAGTAGGGGGATGCTTGAGATGGGTCTGTAGGCTGCTGGATTGTTTTTGTCGAGTGCTGATTTCTTTGGGATTGGTCTTAATGTGGCGAGTTTTAGCTGGTCTGGCATGATACCTTGTGTTAGAGAACGTTTCACCATGTTGTGTATGGTGTGGATGAAGTTTGACTTTGTTGTTTTGATCCATGTGACTGAACTGTCCACATGTGCAGGTGGGCATGAGGGACCACATGGATGGTAGAGACCATGTGGCCCAGGAGGCGTAGCGTCGTACGAGCTGTGACTCGAGGGGGTGCTTTGGATCCGAGCCACCAGGACTCAGAGGCAGCCGGTGCAATCCGCTGGCAGAATGCAGTCACCCGTTGAGTATAGAGGCGTGCCCTGATGAACTCTAGTGCCTGCACCGGCTGGAGGTGAGACTTTGGGTAGTTGATCAGGAACCCCAAGCTTTCCAACAGACTGACTGTGAGCGACGTTTACATTTGTTTTGATGCCATCCTCTTGCTATGTAGTGATTGTGTCTATCCCATGCATTTTTGAATTCTGTCACTGTATTTGCTTTCTTTAAATCAGACAGATAAATGTAGAAAGTATTGAAGCAGTTTTTGTGTGAGACAAGAAAGCGTAGTTACTCACCACTGAGGCAACGAGGCTGGCAGACAGGAAGAGTACCCGTGCGATACTGGAGGAAAGTATGAAACTCAGAAAAAAAATCAACTTTTTTCTGGGGACAAGCCTGACAAACGTCTAGAGGGCTCCACGGAAAAAAGGAGGCTGAGCAAGATGGCACTCTTGGGCGGGAAGGGAACCACGCAAGCATGGTGGCATCCCCCAAAGGCTTTCTTTGAAAGCTGGGTGATGTTTCCGTGAGGGCTCCGTCGGTACTGATATTACTTATATGTGAGGACTGACTTCCTGCTTGTTCCTGGAGAAACAGCTGGGACTCAGCATCTCTTAAATTTTGATTTCTTTGCCATACACACTGATGGCAATCGATGGGGCAAAAGTGGTCCCCATGGCTACATCCCCCAGGTAGACCCATAGTTTCAACTAAAGGTACTGTTTTAGAACCTTTATCAATGTTTGTTAATTCTTTTTGGAGACCTTTGTTTAAAGATATTCCATCTTATATACGTGACTCTGCTTTTTTTTTTTTTTTTTTTTTTTTTTTTTACAAATTTTAGTTGAAGCTTCGGTATGGGCAAAAAATCTCTCAAACCTTTTAGCAACTCTCGATGTTACAGCACTATATACTAATATTCCCCAGCTAGCGGCATTAGCTGTAGTGAAAGTAGGGCTGGCACAGCGTGGCGATTTGTTAAGGAATCATACAGTTCATTTCACATTTTGCAGAATTAGCATTATATAATAATTATTTTCTATTTGAGGGACAGATATACCAAGTAGTTTCAGGTGTAGCCATGTAGGCCACTTTTGCCCCATCGATTGCCAATTTGTTTATGGGGCAGTATGAACAGATCTGGCTTTCAGATTCCTCTTTTGCTTCCCAGTTGTGGTGGTGTTATATTGACAATGTCTTCTTAATCTGGGAGGGCTCTGCCGATTCTTTTATTCACTTTCAAATCTGGTTAAATGGTTTGGACTCCCACATACAGTTTACCTTGAATCATGTAGATTAGATTGTTTTTTTTAGATGTGGGATACATCGGTATATAAGATCATCATTGACAGACATACATTTTTACACTATTCTAGTGCCCACCCGCTGAGCCTAATAAAAGGACTTCCCTTCTCTCAGTTTATAAGATACCATAGAAATTGTTCTACATTAGATGATTTCAAGGTTAAATCCTAATGATTAAGGACAGATTTTGCTGCTAGAGGATATCCAAGCAGGGTGGTAGATCGGGCTTATCACTGGGTGCTTTTTTTTTTTTTTTGTAATTAAATTTTTTTATTGAGATTGGCACAACCACATAACACAACATTGCCTTATCAACAAATTCAAAAATTCAACACCAAACTCCAGTTTTTCCCCAATAAACAGCCCCCCTCCGTCCCTACCTCCAAATCCCCCCCACCCCTCCCCTGAGAGACACTTCAACGTTGCAAATAGATTAACAGAGGTGACCATAAAGCATTAAATTTCTCCTGCTTCTGCCTCCGCACAGCCGTGAGCTGCTCCATCAAAGCAATGCGTCTCAAACGGCTCAGCCACAAATCCATCCCAGGGAGTGAGGGTTGTTTCCATGCCCTGGCGATTTCACTCCGAGCCGCATGGATACAAGCCCGAATGGGCCACCCAAATTTTTTAGGACCCCCATCAGAGTGCATCCCCAACAAGCAAAACCCCTCCTTCCCCAAATATACACAAAGGGTTTTGTGTATATTTTTTAAAGCAAGTTTAATTTCATTTTTGCTGTTTTAGGGGAACTGTACTTGAGCACAGTAGTATTGCTGAACTCTGTAACCCCCTCAGGTTCAGGAACTGCTAACACCTAATCAGGGGTTAGTGGGCCTGTTTCCTGAGTGCAATTGAAGCCTGCATAAAAAGGCTGCTTTGCCCTGCCCTTTGAGGCTTTCTTAACCAGGGCTCCACACATCAAACAGTAAGTAGGGATTTGAGGGTTTCTTTGTTTGGTTTTTTTTGTTACATTGCTAGCTCTCTGACTTGGAGCTCTTAAAAGGGTTTTGTGTATATTTTTTTAAAGCAAGTTTAATTTCATTTTTGCTGTTTTAGGGGAACTGTACTTGAGCACAGTAGTATTGCTGAACTCTGTAACCCCCTCAGGTTCAGGAACTGCTAACACCTAATCAGGGGTTAGTGGGCCTGTTTCCTGAGTGCAATTGAAGCCTGCATAAAAAGGCTGCTTTGCCCTGCCCTTTGAGGCTTTCTTAACCAGGGCTCCACACATCAAACAGTAAGTAGGGATTTGAGGGTTTCTTTGTTTGGTTTTTTTTGTTACATTGCTAGCTCTCTGACTTGGAGCTCTTAAAAGGGTTTTGTGTATATTTTTTAAAGCAAGTTTAATTTCATTTTTGCTGTTTTAGGGGAACTGTACTTGAGCACAGTAGTATTGCTGAACTCTGTAACCCCCTCAGGTTCAAGAACTGCTAACACCTAATCAGGTGTTAGTTCCCTCCCTACCCACCCCGACTCCCACCCACCCCTAGTGAGCAGTCTTGCTTTATAGGGCACCTCCCCCTTTAACAAATCACAGTGAATTGGACCAGCACATTTTGAATATAATTAAAGAGTCTTAACTGCTTTTTCTCTGAAAGGACAGCTGCGAAACCAGCTGGTACTTCGTAGATCTCTCTCTTTTGCTTTAACAGATACCTAAGCTCCACAAACAGAACAATGGCTGGGAAAAATCGTATTGCTAAAGCTGTTGCCCCCGTTACAGCTTCTGCCTCGGTCCAGACAGAGGTCCTATTGCCAGTTGAAGAACCGGTTCCATGTGCAGGGTGCCTGCATGCTGAAGCTCTGAGGAAACAAGTGGAGGAACTCAGAGAGGAGGTGGCGAGGCTGAGGAGTATTCAAGACAGTGAGAAGTACATTGATGAGATGCTGCTTGCAGCAACCAGGCTCTCCAGCACAGGAGAAGATGGGTGCCAACAGAATGTCGATGGTTGGACAAAAGTCACCAGAGCCTGCAAAATCACCAATCCAACTTCTCCAGCCCTTGAATTGAAGAACCATTATGCAGCCCTGGAAGTGGAGGAGGTGAAAGCATCCCTGGAAAGGGAAGAACCAGAGTTCAAGTACCCCATAGTTGCAGAATCAGTGACCAGAAGGAAACGAAGGGTAGTGGTGGTTGGAGACTCTCTTCTGAGGGGTACTGAGGCGTCCATCTGCCGACCAGACTTGATGTCCAGAGAGGTATGCTGTCTGCCTGGTGCCAAGATCCAAAATGTTACGGAGAGTTTGCCGAGACTCATCAAGCCCACTGACTATTACCCAATGTTGCTAATCCATGTTGGAACAAATGATACTGCCAGGTATACCTCGGAACGTATCAAAAGTGACTTCATGGCTCTGGGACAGAGGGTGAAGCAGGTAGGTGCACAGGTGGTGTTCTCTTCAATCCTCCCTGTTGAGGGTAAAGGCCAAGGCAGAGAGGCTCGCATCCTGGAGATTAATGCATGGCTGCGTGGATGGTGTCTTCGAGAGCGTTTTGGTTTCCTAGACCATGGGATGCTGTTCCAAGGGTTGCAGAGCAGAGATGGCATCCATCTGTCCAAGAAAGGTCAACACATCTTTGGTAGTAGACTGGCTAATCTACTGAAGAGGGCTTTAAACTAGATTCGTTGGGGATGGGTGAAGAAAGCCCCCAGGTAAGTGAAAGCCCCCAGGTAAGTGATACATCAAATACCTTTATGGAAATGGGTAACAGGGGTAACATATGGAAAGCAGTGTGTATAAATGCCCGTAGCATGGGAAATAAGATCTCTGAAGTTGAAGCTTTGGTGGGAGTGGCTGACTTAGATTTAGTGGCAGTTACAGAAACATGGTTCACAGAAAACCATGACTGGGATGTAACTATACCTGGCTATACTTTATTCAGAAAGGACAGGGTAGGAAGAAGGGGAGGAGGAGTAGTACTATATGTAAAAACTACTATTAAAGCTTTGGAATTACAGAGCTTAAAAGGGAGAGAGGAGGCATTGTGGGTTAGACTAGAAAGAGGGAAAGAGAAATCTATTTGCATTGGTGTGATATACAGACCTCCCTCACAAGAGGAAGAGGTGGACAGAGAGTTAATTGAAGACATACGCAGCATTGCTAGGAAAGGGGAAGTGCTACTGCTAGGAGATTTTAATATGCCAGATGTTGATTGGCACATTCCTGCTGCAGTATCATCTAGGAGTAAGGAGATCCTGGATTCTCTACAGGGAGAACTATTCAGGCAATTGGTAACAGACCCCACACGTGAAGGGGCCATACTGGACTTGGTGCTTACCAATGGTGAAAGTGTTTCTGATGTTGTAGTGGGAGATCATTTTGCATCCAGTGATCACCAGATGGTGTGGTTCAGTATTAGGACTAGGGCTGTTAGAATCCATTCCAAGGTGAAGATCTTAGACTTTAGGAAGACTAACTTTGCGATGATGGGCCAATGCCTCAGGGAGTCGTTAGTGGGATGGGAACAGCTGGGGGATGTAGAACAACAGTGGGCAAAACTGAAAGGGGGTATTTTAAAGGCAACCAACCTTTTTGTTAAAATGGTAAACAAAGGCAAAAGGAACAGGAGACCGCTATGGTTTTCGAAGGAAGTAGCTGAAAAAGTGAAGAAAAAGAGGGAGGCCTTCATGAAATACAAGAGATCACAGAGAGAGGAAGACAGGCATCTGTATTTGGAAAAACTTAGAGAAGCTAGCAAAGTAGTCAAGAAGGCAAAGATTCAAAAGGAGGAGGAAATAGCCAATGCAATAAAATGGGGGGATAAGACATTTTTCAGATATATTAGTGAGAAGAGGAAGGGCAAAAGTGGTATTGTCAGACTCAAGGGTACAGGGGGGGAATATGTAGAAGCTGATAAGGATAAAGCGGAATTACTTAACAAATATTTTTGTTCTGTGTTCACAAATGAAAAACCAGGAGCAGGACCTCAGAAAACACCCACAAATAAGAACAGAAGCGAGGGACATCTTGAACAATTTTCAGAAGACTTTGTTCGTGAGAAACTAGCTCAACTCAAAGTAGACAAAGCGATGGGACCGGATGGGATACACCCTAGAATACTGAGGGAACTTGGGGACATTCTAGCAACTCCACTGACTGACCTTTTCAATGCCTCATTGGAGTCGGGAGTGGTGCCAAAGGACTGGAGAGAGGCTCATGTGGTGCCTTTACACAAAAGCGGAAGTAAGGATGTGGTTGAAAACTACAGGCCGGTTAGTTTAACTTCAGTGGTGAGTAAATTAATGGAAACGCTGTTGAAAGAGAAAATAGTGAGGTTTCTGGAATCCAGCGGATTACAGGATCCGAGGCAGCATGGATTCACCAGAGGCAGGTCTTGTCAGACAAATCTGATTGATTTCTTTGACTGGGTGACCAGGGAGTTGGACCGAGGGAGAGCTCTAGATGTGGTGTATTTAGATTTCAGTAAAGCCTTTGACACTGTTCCTCACAGGCGACTTATAAACAAACTGAGCACCCTAGGGATGGACCCTAAAGTTACTGCTTGGGTTAGAAATTGGTTGGGTGGGAGGCGACAAAGAGTACAAGTAAATGGAGCTCACTCTGAGGAGAAGGATGTTACCAGTGGTGTGCCCCAGGGATCTGTCCTTGCTCCGATTCTTTTTAACATCTTTGTTAGTGATATAGCGGAAGGGCTGTCGGGTAAGGTTTGCCTCTTTGCAGATGATACCAAAATCTGCAATAAAGTAGACACCCAGGAAGGTGTAGATAACATGAGGAGGGATCTAGCTAAGCTTGAAGAATGGTCTAGAATTTGGCAGCTGGGATTTAATGTTAAAAAATGTAAGGTCATGCATTTGGGCTGCAGCAATCCAAGGGAGCAATACAGCATAGGAGGTGAAGTACTTTTGTCCACTAAAGAAGAGCGGGACCTAGGCGTAGTTGTGTCCGATGATCTTAAAGTAGCTAAACAGGTAGAAAAGGCGACGGCAAAAGCTAGAAGGATGCTTGGGTGCATACGGAGAGGAATGGCTTGCAGAAAAAAGGAGGTGATAATACCTCTGTATAAGTCTTTGGTGCGACCTCATTTGGAGTATGGTGTGCAATTCTGGAGACCGCACCTTCAAAAGGATGTGAACAGGATGGAGTCGGTACAGAGGGGTGCTACTAAGATGATTAGTGGTCTTCATTATAAAGCATATGAGGACAGACTTAAGGATCTTAATATGTACACCTTAGAGCATAGGTGTCAAACCTGTCCTGGAGGGCCACAATCCTGCCAGGTTTTGGGATAGCCCTAATGAATATGCATGAGATATATATGCATTAGAGATAGCCTGCCAACCTGACTGGTTTGTGGCCCTCCAGGACTGGGTTTGGAGACCACTGCTTTACACCTCTGTCATTTAAGATTGTGAGTGGGCAAGGTGCAGATGTCCAAGACATCAAAAAGGTTAGATAGAATTTGTCACATTCCTCCTCACTTCTCACCACCACCAAAATATTGTCCATTAGACATCTTTTTGGTGGTGGTGAGAATCGAGGATGAATGTGACACATTCTAGCTACCCTTTTGATGTCTAGGACATCTGTACCTTGCCCACTCACCATCTTAAATGACAGAGGTGTAAAGCAGTGGTCTCCAAATCCAGTCCTGGAGGGCCACAAACCAGTCAGGTTGGCAGGATATCTCTAATGCATATATATCTCATGCATATTCATTAGGGCTATCCCAAAACCTGGCAGGATTGTGGCCCTCCAGGACAGGTTTGACACCTATGCCTTAGAGGAAAGGCGGGATAGAGGTGATATGATTGAGATGTTTAAATACCTCCATGGCATAAATGTTCAGGGAGAGAGCCTCTTTCAAAAAATTCCAGATCATCCTCGGAGATTTGAACCTAGCATCAATTCCTCCGTCCCACACGGACTCCTTCTATGAAGCCATCGACCAATTGGGTTTCCAACAAATAATAAGCAACCCCACACACGATAGAGGAAACATCCTAGATATGATTTTCATACCCAGAAATCCACAACAAAGCAATGAACCACCTATAATAAACATAACTCAAGTACCATGGTCAGACCACCACCAAATCAACTGTAAACTTAAACTACAGTGCCAACCCAAAAACTCAAAGGAGATGAGAATGACCAACCCCATTAGGAAATTCAGCAAACTCAACGAGGAACACCTCATAAGCACCATTGCATCCCACATAAACCTAGATTCCACAGACCTAGACGAACTAACAGATGGAACACACACATCCAAAATACATCTAACCCAACTCTGAAACACACATCAAACCCACATAAGATCAACTCGGAACCCTGGTACACAGGAACTCTAATAAAATCAAAAAGGGAGCTCCGTAAAATAGAGAGAAAATGGAGACAAACCAAATCCTCCGATCTCAAAACTAAATACATGGCCCATCTCGCAAAATACAAAGACGACGTGAACAATGCAAAAAAATTACATCACACCAACATCCTAAACAAGGCAATCAATCGCCCACGAGAGTTATTTGAACTAGTCAAATCACTAACCAAAACCGACCAAAATGCCAACCTCAACAAATCCATCAAGGTCCAAACACTGGCAAACCACTACGCGACCAAACTGACGGCCCCTGGTCCTCCACCCTCCCCACCAACACCACAAATCAGAAGTGAGAACACCACAACTCAAAACCAGTTATGGGAGCACTTCCACAAAATAGGAACCAAGCAAATCACAGCCATTGTCACAAGCCTGAAGAGCACCACCTCCCCACTAGATCCCTGTCCTGCATCCTGGATCAAGGCAGTGAAACAAGACATAGCACCTCACATAGCACACATAGTTAACCTATCCCTACAACAAGGAATCATGCCCTCAGAACTAAAGAAATCAGTCATTAGACCGATCCTAAAAAACACTACACTCAACGGAGAAGACCCAGCCTCCTACCGTCCCATATCAAGTATCTCATTCCTGGCAAAGATCATAGAAAAAACGGTCCTTCTACAACTCCAAGACCATCTGACTGACAGTGCTCCTCTTGATGACCAGCAATATGGCTTCAGGCAACATCATGGAGTTGAAACCCTGTTACTAGTTCTACTTAACAACCTCCTAAAGGGCCTTGAAAACAAAAAGAAAATGTACATTCTTGTATTCATTGACATCTCAGCTGCCTTTGATACAGTTAATCATGGGACCCTCATAAATAGGATAAAATCAATAGGAATAACAGGAACCCCACTAAAATGGTTCTCATCCTACATCTCAAATCGAACACAACAGGTTCAATTCAACGGAGAAAAAGCAGAATCTTTCTCACAAACACAGGGAATCCCCCAAGGCTCTGCTCTCTCAGCACTTCTGTTTAACATATATATGCAGCCACTATGCAAAATTTTCTCACGGCACGAAATTAATTACCACATCTATGCCGATGATATCATGCTATACACACAACTAGACACTAAAAACCCAGACTACAACCCTCTGGAGACATGTATCGGAGAGATGCAAGACTGGCTACAACAAAGTAGTATGTCAATTAATCACAAAAAACCCGAAGTAATGTATATCTCCAAAGAACCGAATTTTGACCCTCCCACATCAATAACACTATGTAACAACACTTACCAAACAAAAAAAGAAATAAAGTATCTAGGAGTCACATTTGACTGTGACCTAAAGATGGAAAAACACTTCCGAAAGACCAACAGAGCAGTTTTCCACAAGCTTAGAGTGCTCCAACCCATTCGGAATATTATTGATCCCCAAGACTTCAGAACAGTGGCCCAAGCACTCATCATGCCACATTTTGACTACTGCAACGCCATCCTACAAGGTTTACCTAAAAAAACCCTAAACATATTACAAATGGCACAAAATGTAGCTGCCAGGGTCATAATGAAGAAAAATCTAAGTGACCACATCACACCAGTACTAATTCAATTACACTGGCTACCCATAACAGCTCGCACAAAATACAAAATACTAACAACCACCTTCAAACTCATCCACAACTTAGCACCTTCCTTCCTC
Organism: Ichthyophis bannanicus; assembly: GCA_033557465.1. Taxonomy (NCBI): domain Eukaryota; kingdom Metazoa; phylum Chordata; class Amphibia; order Gymnophiona; family Ichthyophiidae; genus Ichthyophis; species Ichthyophis bannanicus. The sequence continues at coordinate 305,729,393 of CM066040.1, read as the reverse complement.
AACAACCTAGTAAGATTGCAACCTCCTACCCGAAACAGAAGAACCCACAATTCCAACATCCTTCACACTCCAACAGATATAAGATCTGCCAAAGCTAACACCAGCCACAGGGCTTTCTCATATGCGGCGCCAACACTGTGGAACCAACTCCCACCAGAACTACGAGCTAGCAATGACCTTCTAGACTTCAGAAAGAAACTCAAAACGCACATTTTCCAATCACATTTCAACCTGAACTAAACCCACAGATGGAGCAGCCCCTGACCACTGTGTCCAAGAAGATTATCCTGTATATATGTATTTATGTATATATGTAAATGAACTCCCCCATAGCTAAGAAGTGTTAACTCTGTATGATGTGCTTTTCTGACAATCTGTATGTAAACAAAATTTGTACCTGCCTTGATTCGGCAGTTTCACAATAGTAATCCTACCCGCTTCTGATCGCTGGAAGGAGCGGGCTACAAATGCTTGCTAAATAAATAAATAAAGCAAGTTCTGCGACGAGGGGACATGGGATGAGGGTGAAGGGAGATAGATTCAGGAGTGATATGCGGAAATATTTCTTTACGGAAAGAGTAGTGGATCCATGGAATAGTCTCCCAGTGGAGGTGGTAGAGATGAGGACAGTAACTGAATTCAAAAAAGCATGGGACCAACACAGAGGATCTCTAAAGGTAAAAAGTGGACTGTTGTAGTTGTTGTTATGGAAGGACAGACTAGATGGGCCTTGTGGTCTTTTTCTGTCATCATGTTTCTATGTTTCTATCTCCAAAATCCTCTTCCCCACCTCCCCCCAATACCCCACCACCTGCGGACATTCCCACCAAACATGTAAAAAGGTCCCCTGCCCCCCACACCCTCTCCAGCAAAGATCGGACACTGCCGGAAACATCTTGTGCAGTCGCACCGGTGTATAGTACCACTGAAAAAGGAGCTTATAAGAGGTCTCCCGCACTGACACAGAAAGGGCCTGTCTGCCGATATTAACATGCACCCTCTTCCACTCCTGGTCATCCAACTCCCTCCCCAAATCCCTCTCCCACTCCAGCTGGTGAGGAAACCTCAAGGAGGAAGTGCCCCCTAACCTCCTATATAGAACTGAGATCAGGCCCCTTGATTTCTCCCAAGCCACCCACAGCCCCTCCCGATCATCCCCCCCCTCCTGCCAAGATTCCCGAATCCCGTGTTGGTTAAGGAAGTGGGCAACCTGCATATAAGGAAAAAAAATCGCTACTGGGCAAGTGATATGTAACCCTAAAATCCGAGAAGGGAATCAACTCCCCCCCATCGATAAGCTTAGCAAACGTATCCAATCCCGCCCTCTCCCATCTCTGAAAGAGCCCCGCCCGCCCAGGGAGAAATCCCGAGGTCGCCCGTATTGGAGCCAATTTGGAAAAGATCACCCCTGGCCCTAGTTTCCTGCGAGCCTTACGCCATTGCATGAACAAATGCCACAGAAATGGGTTGTCCCGCCATCGACCTCCCGGAGGGGGGCCCATCAACCAGGGCAAATACCGCAACGAAAGCCCCTCCGCCCAATATTGCTCCACCTCCCAAAAGCCCTTAGGTCTACCCCCCCCCCCCGCCATCTCTCCATTCAAACACCATTCGCAACTGAGCTGCCTCATAATAATGAATGAGGTCGGGGACCCCTAACCCACCCCACCCCCTTGTCACGTACAGTACCCGCCTACTCACCCGTGGCCTGCTCATTCTCTAAACAAAGGCATACACCTGACTCTGCAAGGCCCTAAGATCCCGTAAGCGGAGCGGGACCGGAAGCGTTTGAAACAAATATAGCAAACGGGGCAGCACATTCATCTTCACAGATGCAATTCTCCCCAACCAAGACAAGTCCTGTCCCCCCCACCGAGCCAAATCCCGTCGCAACTGACCATATAGGGGTGGATAATTTGCCCCATAGAGATCCCCCTGATCCACCGTAACCTGAACTCCTAAATATTTTATGACCCCCTTGGCCCACCTAAAGGGAAACGAGGCCTGCAGAGATAACACCTGCTGGGGCGGCAAAGAAATCGACAATGCCTCTGTTTTATCCCAATTAACTTTAAAACCCGAGAGCCTCCCATAATCCCGCAATTCCTGCATCAGGAGTGGTAAAGAAACAATCGGCTGCATCAGAGTAAAAAGCAAATCGTCCGCAAAGAGAACAATCTTATGTTGCTGGGAGCCCACCGCTATTCCCCTAAGATTGTGTAGCGACCGGACCCGAGCCGCCAGTGGCTCCATAACCAATGCAAATAGGAGCGGGGACAGCGGGCACCCCTGCCGCGTCCCCCGCCCCAAGGGAAAGAAATCAGAGTACCCCCCCGTTAACCAAGACCGCAGCCTCCGGAGCGGCGTAGAGGGCCTGGAGCCAAGATCGAAAGTTGGGGCCTAAGTCAAAATACTCCAAAGTAGCCATCAAAAAAACAAAATCGACCCTATCGAAGGCCTTCTCCGCGTCAATGGCTAAGAACATAGCCTGTTGTTGTTCCCGCCGAGTAACCACCCCAATTGTAAAACCCGTCGCACCCCGTCCGCAGGTTGTCTACCCTCAATAAATCCCGACTGATCCGGGTGGATCAGTCTCGGCATATACGGTCCCAGGCGCAAGGCCAACACCTTGGCTAAAATCTTTACATTGAGATTGAGTAGAGAGATGGGTCGAAACGAACTACACACCGTCGGGTCCCTACCTGGTTTTGGAAGAACCACTATGGCTGCCTGATTCATTGAGGCCGGTAAGGCCCCCCCCGCAACACCGCGTTGAAGACACGCGCCAAGATTGGTCCCAGCTCCACCGAGAATGTTTTGTAAAACAGACTCGTAAATCCATCCACACCAGGGGCTTTACCCTGCACCAAGCCTCTGATAACCCCCTGAACCTCCTCAAGGACAATTTCACCTTCAAGCTCCTCCCCCTCTGCCCCTTCCAGGCGCCTACTCCCCGCACCGGCATTCTGCAAGTACGCCTGTATAGCCTCCGCATCCCCCCGGGCTCTGCTGCATATAATTCTCTATAATAGTCACGAAACCTCTCTCTAATAGCCTTACCTTTATACAACATCACATCCTGAGGCCCTTTAATTTTTACCACCGCTTGACGCCGTCGTTGAGCCTTCAATTTAGTGCTCAACAGGCGTCCCACTTTATTATCCAATTCGTAATATCTCTGGCGTACCCTCTCCAACTAATATGAGATACGCTCAAGCTGCAGCGCATTTAACTGGCGACGGGTTTCTTCAATTTGACCCTGCAAGCGCCTGCCCCCTCTCTGCTTATGTTCCCGTACTAGCGCTTCCAATTGCCCGGTGAGTCGCTGTATTTCCTCTTCCCTCATCTTCTTCCTCCTCGCTCCCTCTTGCACCAGGTGACCCCGGATCACCGCCTTCAACCCGTCCCAGAGAACCCCCATGGTCACCTCCCCAGTATCATTCAATGCCATATAATCCCCAATCACCCATTTCAATCGCGACACTAGCTCCTTTCCATGAAGGAGATACTCATTCAATCTCCAAAATGAGCGACGGCCCACTTCACCCGGAGAGCCAAACTCTGCCTCCACCGGCGCATGATCAGACCAAGTGGCTGTCCCTATCTGCACCCCTTCCAATGTGTCTCGCCAGTAGGCATCTCCGAAAAGATAATCAATACGGCTATACGTGCCGTGCACAGAGGAATAATAGGTATAATCCCGTTCCTTGGGGTGTGCCAACCGCCACAGGTCCTCTAGGCCTAAGTCTTGGAGGCTATTCTGAAACTCCCGCAGACCCGGGGCCCGTCCCCCTCTACGGCCGGGCCTCCCATCCAACGCTAAGTTGCAATCGCCCCCCCATCAGGCATGTTCACCAAGCTAAGCGTGCTTATTTTTCCGATGCAATCCTGACTGCCCCAAATCAAACCCGGCATCTTTATTCGACTTTGCGCACTCTGACCTCTCTTCATTCCCCCACGTCTATAGCTCTTGCTCCTTCTGCCCCTTCTCCCTCCCTTCTGGCTTCCTTCTTTGACAACAAGATTTCCTCCCTGCGAGCCTCCTTACCCGTCTGCCCTGACCAGATTCATTCTCCCCCTCCAGTGGCTTCCCCTCCCCCTACTGCTCAGCTTTCCCACTCTTGGGCTTCTTTCTCCTTAATTACTTCCTCTGAGCTTCATCACCTTATTTCCTCTTCTAAAAAGACTTCCTGTCCTCAGGATCCCATCCCCTCCACGTGGCTTCTCGACCCATCTCTTGCACTCTTGCCGTATATCCTCACTATGTTTAACACTAGCTTGTCCACGGGTATTTTTCCTTCCCCCTGGAAGCATGCCCTAATCCGTCCCATTCTTAAAAACTCTTCACTTGATCCTTCAGTTCCCTCTCACTATCGTCCTGTATCTAACCTTCCTTTCCTTTCCAAGCTACTCGAAAAGTTTGTTTTTGCCCAACTCTCACACTACCTCGATTCTATTAATTTTCTTCACCCCCGCCAATCGGGTTTCCGCACGGGTCACAGTGTTGACACCATTCTTCTTGCATTCACCAATGCACTACACACGGCTCACGATCGGGGTGATATCTCGGTGGCGGTTGCTCTAGATCTCTCAGCAGCTTTTGATCTTGTCGATCACTCTCTTTTCCTCCTTCGTTTACGGGAAGCTGGTTTATGTAGTACTGTGCATCACTGGTTTCACTCTTTTCTTTCCTCTCGTTCCTGTTCTGTGCTCTCCCCCTCTTCTTCTACCCCCTCTTCTAACTCTTTCCCTCTTACCTGTGGGGTACCTCAAGGCTCTGTTTTGGCTCCTCTTCTTTTCAACCTTTTCTTAGCACCCCTTGCACTCTTAATTCAACAATCAGGAATTTCTGCTTTTCTTTATGCAGATGATATTGTTCTGCTCCATCACACCTCTCCCTCCTGTCCCGATCTCACTGCGCTTAATTCATGTCTCTCCGCTGTAGCCAACTGGTTGACCCTTCACTGTCTGCACCTTAATCTCACTAAGACCGTTGCCATTTGGTTCTCCTATGGGTCTACACCCCCTACCCTTGCCCCCTCCTTTTCTGGGTCCCCTGTCCCATTAGTTTCTACCTTTCGCTATCTTGGTGTCCACTTTGATTCTGATCTCTCTTTTCAGTCACATCTTTCTCACATTACCAAATCTTCTTTCTATTTCCTCCGGCAAATACGTGCAGTACGTCCCTTCTTGTCCTCGGCAGCCCTCACCACCCTGGTGTTGTCTTTGGTTATCTCGCGTGTCGACTTTGCAAACTCTGTTCTTATCGGTCTTCCTAAGTCTCGCTTATCCCGTTTACAACGCATACAACATACTGCCGCTCGCCTTATTTGTCATGCCTCCCCTTGCGATCACATCACTCCCCTCCTGTTTCACCTCCACTGGTTACCCTTTCCTTACCGTTCCCAATTCAAGCTCCTCACCCTGGTACACAAAGTACTCCACACTGGCTCCCCCCAATATCTTGCTGACTTACTTTCTCTCCACTCCCCTCGGTACACTCCCCGTTCCTTTCATCTTCACCATCTAGCCCTTCCTTCCCCCTCCCGTGCTCATCTACAGACCACCCGCTCCTCTGCTTTTTTCTTTATTGGCCCCGCCCTCTGGAACTCTCTACCTCCCTCCCTCCGTCTCGAACCACTTTTCTCAACTTTTAAGCAAAACCTAAACACACACCTTTTCTCTCTGGCTTTCGATGTGCCCTCTCCTTTTGTGTAATTTCCTTTTCCCGTCCCTAACCTCCCCTTGTTGTCTCTTCCCTACCCCCTCCATGTCTCTCCTGTCTACTCTTTTAAACAGAAATTGTACTCTTTTAAACGGATATTGTATTTCTTTTCCTTTCCAGGCTTCGGCCTCTTTTTAGACAATTGTTTTTATACTGTACATCGCTTTGATTTTTGTAGAAAGGCGATTTTATCAAAACTAACAAACATAAACACATGCCCCTTGAATCCACCCTACCAGCCACCCACCCAAGTCCACCCAAAATGGCCCCGGGAGGCTATTTGGACCATAAACCGAAACTAGGGTCACTTGTTCGCCCCCAATTTCTCCCACCACCCCCACAGCTCTACCATCAGGCTTTCGGAAGACCCTCCCCAGCGTGAAGGGAACATCATGTTGAATCAGAACAGCCACCCCTCCCTTCCTTTGGTTCCCCTCCCCCACCGCATAGAAACCCCAGAACGCTCCTGACTGCATTAGGCGCTCGTCCCCACGACGCAGATGTGTCTCCTGGAGGAAGATCACCTGCCATTTTTGTTCCCTCACCTCTCTCCACAACAGTTTCCGTTTCTGTGGCGTGTTGAGCCCCCGCACAGACACCCCACTTTTAGTGCGGAAGCCATTATAAACCGTTTGTCACCCCCACCCCCACACAGATGAAGTCTCTCCCCCCACCCCTCCCCCCATCCCCCCCTGCTGCCCGCGGAGCTGATCTCCGCCTGTCATCAAGGAAGAGACCTCCCCGAGGACACTGCTGCAACTTCTTATCCCCTGTCCGCATAGAGCATAGCTGCACCCTTGCAATATACTATTTTCCAAACAAAACATGTAACATTCCCTCATAAACTAAGCCCACACAGCACTCATGTCCAGAGTTCATGTGCCCCCTGCCGGAGGCTGCTCCTTCAGGCCCACTCCACCAGCAGCCGCTGTTGACGCAGGGCCCGCTTTCCTCCGCAAACGTTGTCCCGGCACTGGCACCCTCTCCCAGCGCAATCCAGCGCCGGCAGTCACCGAGGGTATCTTAGTCGGCACATTGTTGGGCAGTCGAGGCATCCCCTCCTGACGCAAGGTCGCTCATGCTTCCTCCAAAGTCCGCACCCGAAGTCCCCGCCCGTTCACATCCATCAATAGGGCAAATGGGAAAAGCCAGCGATATTTCAGTTTCTCAGCCCGGAGGTATGCCGTAACAGGCTGCAACTCCCTCCGCCGTTGCAAAGTAGCCGCTGAGAGGTCATGATAGATTTCCACAGTCTGACCATCCCACACAAAGCTCCGGCGCTTGCTGGCCTCCCGCATCACCCTCTCCTTAGTCGCATAGGAAGAGAGACAGGCCACAATGTCACGAGGTTTCCTCGGTCTTGGCGGGCCCAGCGCCCTATGGGCTCTCTCCAGCGGTACCGGCTCCGCTGCTGCAGCTCCCTGCTTAGGGCTCAGTAAAAACTGACACACCTTTTGAACCACCTCCCTGGCATCAGCATATGCCGCCGACTCCGGAAGGCCCCGGATCCGGACATTGCTACAGCGGGAATGATTTTCCAAATCCTCCAATTTGTCCTTTAGCAAATCTTGTTCACCTTGCATTTTCCGTATTCGAGTCTCGGCAGCCAGGTCGCTCTCGGTCAGGAGGTCCGCCTGCTCCTCCAATTTCTCCACCCGATGCCCCAGGTCGCGCACATCCGCTCTGATCGCTGTGAGGGCCTCCTTTATGTCTCCCCTGGTAGCGACAATCTCCCGCTTCAAGGAACGCATCCACCCCCAAATGTCGCCGCGCGTGCAGCCCTCAATCTGCCCGATCAGGTTCATCATCAGAATCTGCTCCTGACTCCACGTGCTCCTGAGACGCGTTATCGGCCCGCTCTCGCTCTCCGCTATAGGAAGACTTAAATCGGGCCAATTTCTTCTTTGCCGACACCGCCATGCCGTGCGCACTCCCAAGCTGACCAGTATACACACCAAAAAGGGGATTAAGAAGGCTAATTTCTCCGCAACTGTAGCGTCCCGACGGGAGCTGAAGAATTAGGCTGCCATCTTATCAGGTGACGTCACTTCCTCCCACTGGGTGCTTTTTAATGCTAGGGAGTGGCTTTTTTCTCCCCAAGATAGGCAGGAGGCAAAAAATGATGTTGAATATGTTCACTTTATTTCCTGCTTCTCCCCTTTGAGCTCTAAGATTCAGCGTATTCTCTCTAAGCATGCCAACGCTTTTCAAACGATCCTGGGATTATCTGGAAGGCGACCTCAGTGTGTAAGGCAAAGGAATCAAAATTGAAGAGAGATCTGAGTCCCAACTGTTCACAATCTTTGGTCCCTTTGGGTGGAATACATCGGAGATGTGCGTGTGTGTGTGTGTGGGGGGGGGTGTTCTTTTTATCCTGTGTCTTGGGAAGCCACAAGTTTTATGTATGGTGGCAAGACATTTTAAAAATCGCATACTTCCTGTAAATCTGATTTTCTGGTATAAAGGATATTCTGCTCTTATGGGTTACTATATGTGGGTAAAACCATTTGCTCTTTTAAGATTCGGATGGGTGAGCATAGAAGTAGGCTTCATTGTAAAAGATGTGAAGCTCCGATTGTACAGCATTGTTTGGATAAACAGCATGAATTTGGTGATTTACGTTGTTTCTGCATTGCTAAGAGTTATGACAGGGAGGGGAGGTCGAACGAGGGAAGAAAACCTTATAGTATGTGAAGAAAGATGGATTTTTTTTTAAACTACAGACTGTTAGCCCTAAGGGCTAACTTTACAAGTGGATTGGGGAGCCTGCTGTTAGGTGGTGGTAGGTTTTGTATGCGCTTTTTCCCTGTAAGCGTTAGGGATGTATTTAACTTGAAGTCTCCTTTAAATGTTGGTTCTGTCTTCATGGGTGGAACTAAGTACAGTATATCTGTGTGCTTGCGTGGCATTTGATAGAGACATTGCTAAATGTTACTTCAATTGTACTGTCTGAATATTCTCTAAATGTCTAAATACTGTTACTTAACTGTGCTGTCTAAATGATTACACGTACTCTAATGTTAAATGTAACCCTCCAATTGTGATGTGACGTGACCACCTTGATTGAAGGAAAAGGTGGCATACAAATCTGTCTAAATAAATAACTGAAACACTGCGGACAGTCAAGCGCTGGTGGGACATAGTTGTGGTATTTAAGATACTGTGGATAGTTAGATGTTGGTATGTTTAGTATTGGGTTGGCTGACCAATGCATGTTTTATTTAGGGTAAAGAGTAGTTACTCACCTGTAACAGGTGTTCTCCAGGAGCAGCAGGAATCAGTCCTCACATATGGGTGACGTCGGTGCCGACAGAGACCTCGTACGGAGAATTTCCCCAGCTTTCAAAGAAAGCCTTTAGGAATGCAGCATGCATGCGCGGTCCCCTTCCTGCCCAAGGGTGCCATCTTGCTCAGTCTGATGACATAGCTAAAAGACAGCAAAAAAACTAAATGAAATATATATGACTGCAACTCCAAGGGGAGGAGGGAGGGTCGTGAGGACTGATTCCTGCTGCTCCTAGAGAACACCTGTTACAGGTGAGTAACTACTCTTTCTCCAGGACCAAGCAGGAAGTCAGTCCTCAAATATGGGACTCCCCAGCTCCAGGCTACCGAGAACCCAAAGCTGAAAAACAAGCTCCCTCTAGAGCCTCAGCATGCGTGATAAGAATCTTCTCTGAGAACGCCCCCAAATGGTAGCCCAACACAAGGACCGGAGGGTAGGAGTTGCTTAAACCTCAAAGAGATTACAGAGTACTGCTTGTCCGAAAGCACTATCCCTGCGGGACTCTCTCTCAAGGCAGTAATGGGCCGCAAAAGTCTGGCTTGAAAACAAGTAGCTGCCTGGCAGATGTCTGCCAATGGAACAGAGCGGAGAAGAGCTAATGATGCAGCCTTCGCCCTGACACGGTGGGCCGTGACTCGAACCTGCAAGGAGAGGCCGGCTGCCCTGTACGCCCAGGCGATACAGTCTGCTACCCAAATGGACAGGGTACGCTTGGAGACAGGTAACCCCAACTTATTAGGGTCAAAAGATACAAAGAGCTGAACAGCCCTTCGATGCCCCTGCGTACGGTCAATGTATAATGACAACGCCCTCCTACAGTCCAGGGTATGCAAGACCATTTCAGCCCGGCTGGTATGCGGCCTGGGAAAGAGTGTCGGAAGAACCACCTCCTGATTGAGGTGGAAGGAGGAGACAACCTTTGGAAGGAACTTAGGATGAGTCCGTAAGACCACCCTGTTCCTATAGAACCGTGTGTACGGTCTATCAGAAACCAGAGTCTGTAGTTCACTCACATGCCTGGCCGAGGTAAGAGCCACCAAGAACAACGCCTTCCAGGAAAGGAAGCGTAAATGACAGGCAGCCATCAGCTCAAAGAATGGGCGAGTAAGTTGTTGCAAGACCACATTCAAATCCCACTCAGGGGCTGGTGGACGAATCGGAGGCTTGAGCAAAAGCAGGCCTCTGAGAACATAAGAACATAAGATATGCCATACTGGGTCAGACCAAGGTCCATCAAGCCCAGTATTCTGTTTCCAACAGTGGCCAATCTAGGTCATATGTACCTAGCAGTTTCCCCAAGGGACACAGGTTCCACAATGCTTGTATTGGTTCAATTATTGATATCCTGGGTCCCTTCTTAATAATGGTTTATGGACCTTTCCTCCAGGAACTAAATCCAGGTCATCCACTCCCACCAAGGCTTCAGCATTGGGGATCTTATTTCCCGTGCTACGGGCATTTATGCACACTGCTTTCCGTGTGTTGCCCCTGTTGCCCATTTCCATGAAGGTATTTGATGTGTCACCTGCCTGGGGGCTTTCTTCACCTATCCCCAACGAGTCTGGTTTGGGGCCCTCTTCAGTGGATTAGCCAGTCTACTGCCGAGGATGCGTTGACCTTTCTTGGACAGATGGATGCCATCTCTGCTCTGCAACCCTTGGAACAGCATCCACTATTTGATAAACTAAAGAGTAGTAAATCATCTGGACTGGATGGTATACATTCGCGGATGTTGAAAGAACTGAAAAATGAAATTACAGACCTACTATTAATAATTTGTGAACTATCATTAAAATCATCTGTAGTACCTGAAGATTGGAGAATGGTCAATGTAATGCCAATTTTTGAAAAGTGTTCCAGGGGTGATCCGGGAAACTACAGACTGGTGAGCCTGACATCAGTACTGGGTAAAATGGTATAAACCATTATAAAGAATAAAATTACTGAACGTGTAGATCAGTGTTTCCCAACCGGTGTGCCGCGGCACTAAGGGGTGCCGTGAGATCTTTTGAGGGTGCCGCCAAAATTTCGGGGAAAAAATTGCACTAACGTCATTCTCTCTTGGCGGGAGAGGGGGAGGGAGGGAGGGGACTACCGAGATAGCGGAGAGTCCTTCTCCCCCCACCTCACCCCACCCGTTCCTCAGTGAGGGTTGTGGATTGACGCGTATAACACACGTACAGGACAGGGCGCACAGCGAGTCGCCAGTCGCCACTCGCCAGCATGCCTCAGTACTGATTGGTGACTCAAAGGAGGCAGAAGGTATTGTATTAAGCAGCACATGCACGAGTGCACGTAAAATTTGTGATCAAGTGCAATTCTTGTGATAAGCTAAAACTGTGTTTGTCGCTCTCTACTTAACTATCAGAAACTAATTTAAGCCTCTGTGATGTTTTCCTTTTTTTTTCAGAATACATCTTATCTGACAGCGTCGAAAAGAAGGATGGATAAGTTCGTAGTGAGGAAGCGAAAAGTACAGGCGGATGAATCTCCAGACCAAATGGTGGCTTCCAGTATTGGTACTGCTTCGAAGTCAAACACTGAAGGTGTTCCTGCTCCATCTGAATCAAATTGCGAAAAGGGGAAAAACACGCATCTCTCTCGAAGAAAGGACATATATTGATGCCTATTTAGCATATGGTTTTACTTCAAACAATGATGAAGATAATCCGCGTCCTGTGTGTTTCGTTTGTGGAGCTACACTCAGCAATGAGGCCATGGTACCTAGTAAGCTCAAGCGGCACCCTCAATAGCAAACACCCTTTTGTGTCACAGAAGGACATAGCATATTTTTTTCTCGTATGTTTGAAGTGCAAAGTAAGGCGGCTACTAAAATGGTAAAGATGGTAACAGTAGCTGACACTGCTCTTGAAGCTTCCTTCATAGTAGCATAGCTGATAGCAAAGAAAATGAAGCCTCATACAAACTGGTGAAGAAATCATTGGCCCTGCATGCAACATAATTGTAGAAACAATGCTTGGCAAAGAAGCTCAGGAACAGATTTCGAAAGGTACCATCTTTCCAACAACACAATCAGAGCCGTAGGATATCTGAAATGTCAACAGATATTAATGAAGAAGTTGTGAAGCAGATAAAATTGAAAAGAAAATTCGCATTGCAGGTAGATGAGTGTACTGACATAGCTGGTAAATGCCAACTGGTTGTTTTTTGCAAATTCATTGACAAGGATATTGTGGAACAGTTTATGTTTTGCAAAGAGTTACAGACTACAACTACTGGAGAGGATATCTTTGCATCTGTAAATTCGTACCTCACTGAACATGGTCTTTCATGGAATTACTGTTGTGGCATATGTACTGATGGTGCAAACCGTCGATGATAGGGAAGTACAAAGGCTTCATCACCAGGGGCATTGAAAGAAAATCCATCTATAACTACAACTCACTGCTTCCCTACACTGAGAGGCTTTAGTAGCCAAGACGTGTGGAGAAGAGTTAACTGAGGTTTTAAACCAGGCTGTCAAGATGGTTAATTTAATCAAATCCAGGCCACTGCAAAATAGAGTTTTTCAAAAGATGTGTCAAGAAATGGGTGCGAATCATATTTCACTGATTTTGCATACTGACATAAGGTGGTTATCAAGAGGTCGTGTACTGAACCGCGTTCTTGATCTCACAGAAGAATTAAAAGCGTTTTTCCGAGAGGAGAGACATGATATATTCATAAAGCTGCTTGAAATCATACTTGGTGTTTGAAGCTGTCATATTTGGCAGACATTTTCATGAAGCTGAATGAACTAAATCTCTCAATGCAAGGAAGACTTGAGGGAATTGTAACATCAGTTAACAAGATGAAAGGTTTCCAGAGAAAGCTGAAATCATGGAAGTCGGCTGTTCAGAGAGACGATGTGTCAAACTTCCCTTCTCTTCAACAAGCAGGATATAACGGCTTTGGAACTGTAAAAAATCTGATTGTAATCACTTGGAACAGCTGAGAGAAGCAGTTGATAAGTATTTTCCATCGCTGTCTACAGAAAAAACTAGAATGGATTGTATCACCCTTCGAACTGGCTGACATGGCGAAGAGCTGGACTTCACGGCAATAGAACGTGACGAATTTCTTGATATGTCTTCTGATTCAGCACTGAAAGTCAAATTTGAGAAGAGTGACGTGACACTGGCAGCTTTTTGGCATGCAACATTGGGGGAATACCCTAATTGGGTCAGAAAGCTATTTCTCTACTTTTGCCCTTCTCCACATCGTATCTGTGCGAGCAGGCATTTTCTGCCATGGGCTACAATAAAATCGAAACAAAGAAATAGGCTTCTTTCACTTGAGGACGATATGCGGGTGGCATTGTCAACAATAAGACCTGATATCAAGAGTTTGTGTTCCAAGCATCAATCACAAGTTTCACACTGAGTATACATGCATGGTGCACTGTGGTCTATTTGTGTGTTTGTCTTGTATCATAGTGTAACACTGTAACTACTTGAATACATTGTGCAACTACAGTAAAACTTGTCACAATTACATATTTGTAATCGTAATACTATTTTTTTTTTATTAAGGCAGAATCAGTGTAAACAGTATTCTCATATCATCTAGGACTAGGTATAAGGTGTTGTTGCATGCAAACTCTCGAAATGAAACAAATAAATAAATAATAATAAAAAAGCTACGGAGATTTTAAATATCTATTTCCTTATAAGGGTGCCGGGAACTTTTGAAAGGCTTTCCAAGGGTGCCTCAAACAAGAAAAGGTTGGGAACCACTGGTGTAGATAGTAGATAGTCATGGTTTAATGGAAGAAAGCCAACATGACTTTAGCCAAGGAAAGTCTTGTCTTACTAATCTGTTGTATTTTTTGAAGGTGTGAATAAGCAGATACACTATCAACTAGCTCACTTTTTTCTATCTGGATTTACAGAAAGCCTTCGACAAGGTTTCTCATGAGAGACTCTTGGCCAAGTTGAAGGATCATGGGATTGGAGGTAGTGTGCTATTATGGATTTGGAAATGGTTAAAAGATAGAAAGCAGAGAGTAGGTCTAAATGGCCAATTTTTTCAGTGGAGAAAGGTGAATAGTGGAGTAACCAGGGATCTGTGCTGGGCCCGCTGCTTCATATTCTTAAATGACCTGAAAATGGGAATAACGAGTGAGGTGATCAAATTTGCCAATGGCACACAATTTTTCAAAGTTGTTAAAACAGAAGAGGATTGTGAAAAATTGCAAAAGGACCTTGATAAATTGGAAGATGACATCCAGATGGCAGATGAAATTTAATGTGGACAAGTGCAAAGTGATTCACCTAGGAAAGAACAACCCAATCTACGATTACACGATGCAAAGTTCCACATTAGGAACCCACCACCCAGGAAAACGATTTAGGTGCCATCGTGGATAATACATTGAAACCCTCCACCCAGTGTGCAGCAGTAGCCAAGCAAGCAAATAGAATGTAGGAATCATAAGGAAAGGAATGGAGAATAAAATCAAGGATATTATAAAAAGGAAATAGCAGAATTAGAAAAGGTACAGAGAAGAACCACCAAAATGGTAAAGGGGGTGGAAGGATGCCCCTTTGAGGAAAGGCTTAAAACGTTAGGGCTCTTCAACTTGGAAAAGAGATGGCTGAGGGGAGAAATGATAGAGGTCTATAAATTAATGAATGGAATGGGTAAACTTGTTGTTTACATAAAGAAAAAGTAGAAATACTAGGGGACATGCAATAAAGCTGCAATGTAAACCATTTAAGACTAATAAGAGAAAATATTTTTTCACTCAACATGTAATCAAACTCTGGAATTCGTTACCGGAAGGTATGGTAAAAGCTGTTAGTCTAGTTGGGATTAAAAAAGGTTTGGACAAGTTTCTGGAGGAAAGGTCCATAAACCATTATTAAAACGCACCCTGGGAATCCACTGCTTACCCCGTGACAAGCATTGTGGAGCATGTGTGCCTTTTTGGAAACCTGCCAGGTACTTGTGACCTGGATTGGCCAATGTTGGAAACAGGATACTGGGCTTGATGGATCTTAGTCTGACCCAGTATGGCATTTCTAATGTTCTAACTTGTCCAAACCTTTTTTAAACCCAGCTACACTAACAGCCTTTACTACATCCTCCGGTAACAAATTCCAGAGTTTGATTACACGTTGAGTGAAAAAATATTTTCTTTTATTAGTCTTAAATAGTTTACCCTGTAGCTTCATTGCATGTCCCCTAGTCTTTCTATATTCTGATAAGGTAAACAATCGATCTACGTTTACCCGTTGCACTCTGTTCATTAATTTATAGACTTCTATCATATCTCCCCTCAGCCGTCTCTTTTCCAGGTTAAAGAGCCCTAACCTTTTTAGCCTCTCTTCATAGGAGTATCCTTCCATCCCCTTTACCATTTTGGTGGCTCTTCTCTGAACCTTTTCTAAAATCGCTACATCCTTTTTAAGATACGGCGACCAGAATTGCACACAATATTCAAAGTGCGGTCTCACCATGGAACGATATAGAGGCATTATAATATCTTTTGTTTTATTTTCCATTCCTTTCCTTATCATACCTAGCATTCTATTTGCTCTCTTGGCCGCTGCTGCACACTGAGCTGAGGGTTTTAACATGGTATCCACAATGACGCCTAAATCTTTTTCCTGGGTGTAAGTTCCTAATGTGGAACCTTGCATCGTGTAACCATAGTTTGGGTTGTTCTTCCCTAGGTGCATAACCTTGCACTTGTCCACATTAAATTTCATCTGCCATTTTGATGCCCAGTCTTCCAATTTATCAAGATCCTCTTGCAATTTTCCAAAATCCTCTTGGGTTTTAACAACTTTAAATAGTTTTGTGTCATCTGCAAATTTGATAACCTCACTCGTTATTCCACTTTCCAGGTCATTTATCAATATGTCAAAAAGCAGCAGACCCAGCGCAGATCCCTGGGGTACACCACTATTCACCTTTCTCCATTGGGAAAATTGGCCATTTAGCCCTACCCTCTGCTTTCTATCTTTTAACCAGTTCCTGATCCACAATAGTACACTGCCTCCTATCCCATGACTCTTTAGTTTTGCCAAAAGTCTCTCATGAGGGACCTTGTCAAAGGCTTTCTGAAAGTCCAGATACACAATATCAACCGACTCACCGTTGTCCACCTGTTTATTCACTCCTTCAAAAAAACATAACAGATTAGTAAGACAAGATCTTCCTTGTATAAAGCCATGTTGGCTGTCTCCCATTAGGTCATGACTATCTACATGCTGAGTAATTTTATTCTTTATGATGGTTTCTACCATTTTTCCTGGTACTGATGTCAGGCTCACCGGTCTGTAGTTTCCCGGATAACCCCTGGAACCCTTTTTAAAAATTGGTGTTACATTGGCGATCCTCCAGTCTTCAGGTATTAGAGATGATTTTAATGATAGTTCACAGATTACTAATAGCAGGTCTGCAATCTCATATTTCAGTTCTTTCAACACCCTTGGATGTATACCATCCGGCCCAGGTGATTTGCTACTCTTCAGTTTATCTAATAGTTGTAATACATCTTCCCAATGTATCGATATTTCTTTCAATTCTTCCGCACCTTTAAATACCACTTCAGTCATGGGTAACATCCCTACATCTTCCTCAGTAAAGTCTGAAGCAAAGAATTCATTCAGTCTCTCCGCTATCGCCTTGTCGCCTCTTAGTGCTCCTTTAACCCCTTTATCATCTAATGGACCAACTGACTCTCTCACAGGTTTTTTTGCTACGAATGTACTTGAAAAGGTCTTTACTTCGCGTTTTTGCTTCCGCAGCAAGCTTCTTCTCAAACTCTCCCTTTGCCTGCCTTATCAATGCCTTGCATTTGACTTACCAGTGCTTGTGCTGTTTCCAGATTTCGTCGTTTGGCTCTTTTTTCCATTTCCTGAAAGATGCTTTTTTGGCAACAGCAGCCTCTCTGACCTCACCTTTAAACCATGCTGGCAGTTTTTTGGACTTCCTTCCACTTTTCTTAAAGCATGGAATACAGCTGGTCTGAGCTTCCAAGATAGTATTTTTCAATAACAGCCAAGCCTGATGGTACGTCTTTAACCTTTGCAACTGCTTTTAGTTTTTTCTTAACTGTTTTCCTCATTTTATCATAGTCTCCCTTTCGAAAGTTAAAAGGTAGTACTGTGGATTTCCTTACTATCCCTCCTCCACTAATTAAATCAAAGGCGATCATGCTATGATCACTATTGCCAAGCGGCACCAACAACCTTATCTCTTGCACTAGATCTGGTGTTCCACTAAGGATTAGGTCTAATATGGCTTCCCCTCTGGTCGGTTCATGAACCAGCTGCTATAAGAAGCAGTCATTTATTTCATCTAGGAACTTTATCTCCCTAGCATGTCCTGACATGACACTGATAGTTGAAATCACCCATTATTATTATTGCGCTGTAACTTGTTAGCTTCTTTGATTTCTTTGAGCATTTCATCATCCATTTGTTTATTCTGGCCAGGAGCTCGATAGTACACCCCCTCTGCCATTGCCTTCCCCCTTTTACATGGAATTTCAATCCATATAGATTCTATAGCAGATTTTGTTTCCTGCAAAACTTTAATCCTTTCTGACTCAATGCCCTCTCTAACATAGAGAGCAACCCCTCCACCAATTTGATCAGCTCTATCATTACGATATAGTTTGTACCCAGGTATCACAGTGTCCCACTGGTTGTCCTCCTTCCACCATGTCTGATATTCCAATCATATCTAACCTTTCATTTAGTGCTATATATTCTAACTCTCCCATCTTATTTTTTAGACTTCTAGCATTTGCATACAAGCATTTTAGAGAATGTATTTTATTCATATTAATTTGGCTATTGTTAGACATGGGTAATTTGGGATCTTTAAGCTCTGTCTGCTCCATACTTGAGGGCATTTGGGCTACTTTACTCTTTTGTGGAACCTCTCTGCTTTTGATAGTATCCTTCAAAGATACATTCTTCCGAACCACCCGCTCTTGGGCGACTGTCGGCTTTCCCCTAATAACTAGTTTAAAAGCTGCTCTATCTCCTTTTTAAAGGTTAATGCCAGCAGCCTGGTTCCATCCCGGTTAAGGTGAAGCCCATCCCTTCGGAAGAGCCCCTCCTTTCCCCAGAATGTTCCCCAGTTCCTAACAAATCAAAAACCCTCATCTCTGCACCATTGTCTCATCCACGCATTGAGACTCCGGAGCTCTGCCTGCCTTTTGGGTCCTGCGCGTGGAACAGGAAGCTTTTCGGAGAATGCTACCCTGGAAGTTATGGATTTCAACTTCCTACCTAAAAGCCTAAATTTAGCCTCCAGAATCTCCCTACCACATTTTCCTATGTCATTGGTACCGACATGTACCAAGACAGCAGACTCCTCCCCAGCACTATCTAAATCCTTATCTAGGTGGTGCGTGAGGTCCGCTACCTTCGCACCAGGCAGGCATGTTACCAGGCGATCCTCACGTCCACCAGCCACCCAGCTATCTACATGCCTAATGATCGAATCACCAACTATAACGGCTGTCCTAACCCTTCCCTCATGGGCACATGGCCCTGCAAACGGGCTACTAAGGGGTGGACCGACAGAGACTGGCCCTCCACCGGCGAGTGGTGCACTGACAGAGCACTGAGGTGGACGCGAACAGAGTTGGATTTAAGGCCTAGGTCTGGACAGGTGAAGCAGATACTGCAGCACCACTGGTACCAGGCAGGAAAACGGATCCTCTTGGCGCTGAGCACACCAGATGGAGAACCTACGCCACTTGAGGGCGTAAGAGTTCCGGGTGGATTGTCTCCTAGAGGCCAAAACCACCTCCTCCACTTCCCTAGGTAGAAGTAAGGGGGCAAAAACTACCCTTTCGGCAGCCAGGCCATCAAATGGAGGGACTGGAGGTTGGGGTGCAGGAGAGATCCCTGATCCTGAGACAGGAGATTGGGATGCACCCCCAGAGAGAGTGGAGTGTCCACCGCCAATTGCAGAAGGAGTGGAAACCACGGTTGCCTCGGCCATCTGGGGGCTACCAGGATCAGAAAGACCCTGTCCTGAAGAACCTTGAATAGGGTTCGGGCCATTAGAGGCATTGGAGGAAACGCATACAGTAGGCCCGTAGACCAAGAGATTAGGAAGGCATCTGCAGCTATTCGCAGAGGATGCGGTTGTCTGGAACAGAACCTGGGCAGCTGACGGTTCAGTGGACTGGCAAAGAGATCAATGGTTGGACGACCCCATTTTAGGAAGATCTGCTGGACCACCAGGGGATTCAAATGGCATTCGTGAGGCTGTAGAATCCTGCTCAACCTGTCTGCCAGGTAATTTTCTTGCCTTTTATATATGTGGGTGTCCCTCATGACATTCCTGGACAATGATTCGTGTATTATTTATCTCTTAAACGCTCTATGTCTATGTTTGTTAGACGAGTTTCACAGTGCTCTGAACACTATAATAAGAACTAACAGGTCTCAGACATAAAACGGCACTATCACTCAGGTTGTACCCTGAATCAACGTCTGGAACTTATGTCCAGTGCATGTGCCTGTTGATGCATCAATGACCTTGGTTCTTATGTATTATATCAATGTCTTGATTAAAGAATATTGATTCTTGAAAAATGCTCTGAAATTAAATTTATCTTAGAAATGATTGTTAAGTTCAATTTCAGTGCATTTATCGGGCTGAACAATCAATCCCCAGCATCCAGAAAGAAAGCTTTTGGGAGTCTCCCACAGCGCCTGCGCGCTGCCTTCCCGCCTTTCCTAACCGCCTGGTCTAATGGGAGGTTTAGTTAAAAGAAGGCCTCTCATGAATCTTGCAATAAGAGGATGAGAGGAAATAGGATGTCCACTGAGAGGCTTAAGGGATGCTGCAATAGCACTCAAATGGACTCTTACTGAATTCGTTTTAAGGCCTGCATGGGATAAATGCAGCAAATACTCTAGTAAAGAATTCAGAGGTATTGCAAGAGGGTTAAGACCCTTCTCTGCACACCAAATGGTAAACCTTTTCCATTTAAAAGCATAGGAACGTCTAGTGGAAGGCTTTCTGGAAGCATGCAGGATATCCTTCACCTGCTGAGAAAGATGCAACTCTTGAAGGTCTAGGCCTTCAGCAACCAGGCCCTGAGATGAAGAGACTGGGGATTTGGGTGCCACAACGTTCCCTCCTCCTGGGACAGGAGGTCTGGAGCAGATCCCAAGTCCAGGGAGGGAGCTTGAGAGAGATGCAGAAGTAGAGGGTACCACACTTGGCGTGGCCAACGTGGAGCTATGAGGATCATAGACCCCTTGTCTCTCTGAAGCTTGAACAGTGTCTTGGAAATTAGGGGAATGGGTGGAAAGGCATAGAGGAAGTCTTGCCCCCAGTGGAGGAGGAAGGCATCCCTGGCCTGAACTCCCTGACACGGAATCCTGGAACAGAACTGGGGAGGTTCAAGTCCCAAGCCACCGGAGGTGGTCTAATGGGAGGCTTAGTTAGAAGGGAGGCCTCTCATGAATCTTGCTATAAGAGGATGTGAGGAAATAGGTTGTCCATTTAGAGGCTTAAGAGAAGCTGCAATAGCACTCAAATGGACTCTTACTGAATTTGTTTTAAGGCCTGCATTAGACAAATGGAGGAGATACTCCAGTAAAGATTCTAGAGGTATAGCAAGGGGGTTAAGACCCTTTTCTGAATACCAGATAGTGAACCTTTTCCATTGAAAGCATAAGAACGTCTAGTGGAAGGTTTTCTGGAAGCATAAAGAAATCTTTCACTTGCTGAGAAAGATGAAGATCCTGGAAATCTAGGCCTTCAGCAACCAAGCCCTGAGATGCAGGGACTGGGGATTGGGATGCCATAACATCCCGCCCTCCTGAGATAGGAGATCTGGAGCAGACAATAACTCCAGGGAGGGCGCTTGAGAGATATGTAGAAGCAGAGTGTACCACACTTGCCATGGCCAATGTGGTGCTATGAGAATCATTTGGCCTCTGTCTCTCTGAAGCTTGAAAAGGGTTTTGGGAATTAGGGGAATGGGAGGAAAGGCATACAGGAAATCTTGAGCCCAGTGAAGGAGGAAAGCATCCTTTGCCTGAGCTCCCTGAGCCGGAGTTCTGGAACAGAACCGGGGAAGTTTGGCATTCCACGGACTTGCAAAGAGGTCTATGTCCGGGATTCCCCAAAGTTGAAAAATCCTGGCCACCTGGTCTGCATGCAGAGACCACTTGTGTGGAAGGAGAACTCGACTGAGTCTGTCTGCCCAAGAGTTTTGAATGCCTGGAAGATACACTGCCAGAAGATGAATCTGATGCTCTCTGGCGAGGGCCCACAGTCGCAGAGCTTCGTTGCAAAGCGACAGAGAGCCCGTTCCCCCCTGCTTGTTCACGTAGAACATGGCTACTTGATTGTCCGTATGAATAAGGACTGTCTTGTAGCTGAGCAGGGTGTGGAACACTCGCAGAGCAAGGAAGATTGCTCTGAGCTCCAAGAGATTGATATGTAGACAACTCTCCTGTGGAGACCAGGTGCCTTGGGTGGAGAGGTCTTGCAGATTAGCTCCCCAACCCACTGGAGAAGCATCTGTTGTAAGAGTTGCTTGGGGCAGAGGTTGCTGAAAAGGGGACCCCAGCAACAGGTTTTGAGTGGACCTCCACCACTGGAGAGACAAAATAAGGCAACTTGTGTTTGCTATTTTGTCTGACAGGCAGCCTGATGCCCGAGTCCATTGGTTGGATAAAGTCCACTGAGCTTCCCTCATGTGAAGGCGAGCATATGGTACCACATGCACGGTGGATGCCATGTGGCCCAGCAATTGCAACATTTCTCGAGCAGTTAGATAAGGCTTTAGCGCTGCGTGAGAAGCTAACTGCACCAAGCGAAGGCAATGGGCCTGGGGAAGATAGGCCCTTGCCCTTGTGGTATCCAGGAAGGCTCCTATGAACTCTAGAGACTGAGTAGGAGTTAGACTGGATTTTGGGATGTTTATTACCAGACCCAAATACTGAAGGATATGCATTGTGCAGGATAGAGAAGTCTTGGCCTCTGACTGTGTTGGAGCTCGAATGAGCCAGTCGTCCAAGTAAGGGAAGACGAATATTGCCAGAGTGCGTAGAAATGCTGCTACCACAGCCATGCATTTCGTGAACACCCTTGGTGCAGAGGCCAGATCAAAAGGAAGCACCCTGTATTGGTAGCGTTTTCCTTGAAACAGGAACCGAAGGAACCTTCTGTGGGTTGGATGGATGAGAACATGGATGTACACATCCTTGAGATCTAGAGAACAAAGCCAATCCTGACTCTGAAGGTATGGAAGCAGAGCTCCGAGAGAAATCATTTTGAATTTCTCCTTCACAAGGAATTTGTTCAATTCTCTGAGATCTAAGATAGGTCTGTATCCCCTTGTTTTCTTTGGATTAAGAAAATAAGGGGAATAGAACCCTGTGCCCCGTTGATGAAGAGGTACTTCCTCTATTGCCCCTTGGGCAAGAAGGATGGTAATCTCCTGACCTAACAGGTCGATGAGAGAGGTCGGAGAATTGAACTGCTTCACTATTGTGGGAGGGGGCATGCTTGAAAAATGAAGTTTGTACCCCTCTTTTATGATGGAGAATGTCCAATGCTCTGCTGTTATTTGCCCCCATCTGGGAGCAAAATGACATAACCTTCCTGGAATGGTGGACAGTTCTGGTCCTTCCAGAGCCAGAAAGGCTAAGTTCTCTAGTTGAAAGTCAAAGGCCCTGAGGAGGCTGAGGCTGCTGGGCCGGTTGAGGCCTAGCAGCCTTTGCTTTCTTCTGTTTGGGTGGTTGCTAACATTTGGTTGAAAACTGACCTGCAGAAGATGCCTGCCGACTATAAGCAGGGTAAAATCTTCTTTTTAGAAAAAGGTGTTTTCTTAAACAACCTTTTCCTAACAGGATCAGCAGTAGACTTGGATAGTCTATCCAAAGTGGAATTTTCAGCATCCATTTCATTGGCTTTTTCTTGCCAATCTTTACCAAACAGTTTCTCACCAGTACAAGGGATATTTCCCAATTTATCTTGTACCCAGAGCTCTAAATCAGATGCTTGGAGCCAAGCAATTCTACGTGCACCTATGGCAATAGCTGAGGTTCTGCTTATACACTCAAAGCAGTCGAAGGATGCACGGTTGGAGAATTTAGAGACATCTTGGGCATGTTTGAGCCAAGTGAGAAACTCCTGCCTTTTATCCTCAGAGATGAAAGGACTTAAAGTCTGTAGATGATCAGTAACTTCCTTTAAGAACATTCCCATGTAGAGACTATAGGAACTGATTCTTGCAGCAAGCATGGAAGCTTGAAAGACTATGTCCAAAAGCATCCAAAGTTCTGCATTCACGTCCTGGAGGATTAGAGGCATGTCTTTTTGCACTTCTAATCCTTCTCATAGCAGATTCCAACACAATAGAGAGGTGAGGAAGCTGAGTTTTATGGAAACCAGGACAAGGAGGGACACGATACATAGTATCTAACCTACGAGAATGAGGAGAGGTGGTAAGAGGTGTTTCCCACATCCTCAACATGAGATCATATAGAATCTCATGAATGGGTAGGGTAGCGGCCTCCTTAGGAGTTTTGGGATATTGTAAAATATCCAACTCCTTGGCCCTTGGCTCTGTTTCAGGGGCCACAGTGATGGACAGGCCCCGAGCCACCTCTCTGATGAAGTCTTGGAAAGACATGTCCTCTGGAGGAGACATCCTGCGTTTAGGGGAGGAGGAATCCTGTGGAAGAATCATCGCTGCATCGACAGAACTTTCAGAGTCCTCAGATTCTTCTGAGGAATCGAAGTATCGTCTGTCCGGATGCTCCTGCAGAGCCCGATAACCGTACCGAGGAATCGGGAATAACCGGTACCGAGGAATCGGTACCGGCGGGCATTGGAGGACAGGGTACCGGCATAGCAGACACCGACGCTGATGTCGATGCTATCGGTACCAGTACCGATACCGATGCCAGAGCCGATACCGGTGGAGTTGTCTGTCGCGGTACCAAGGGCGTTGATGCCACAAGGAAAGCCGCTAGACTGCGTTCTATGGACAGAATTCTCTGGTCCATAGACACTGCCAATGCCTGGAAGTCGGTACCGGTGGGAACCGCCGGTACCCCAGAGCATGGCACCAGGAGATCTGTCGAGGCCGAGCCGTCGAGAACATCCTGGAACCCCGATGATGATGCTGCTTTGGAAGCCGAAGCCTCCCGCCGGGGTAATTTTGCCAGTGCAGAATCCTCGAGGGCAATGCCAGAGGCATCTCGATGCTTAGGAGATCTACCCTTCGAGGACCGGCTGGATTTATATTTAGTTACCTGATATCCACGGGAAGAAGCAGCAGCCCTGGAAGATGTCGATGCCACGGAAGCCGCATCAGAGGGAAACAGGGTACTGAGCTTAGCAGCTCGGTTCTGTCGACCTCTCTTAGACATCATAGCACAGGACACACAATCTGTGATGGAGTGGTCAGGACCTAAACATTTTAGACACCATTCATGGGTGTCAGTGATGGAAGTAGTACTGCCACATTTTGTTCACTTTTTAAAACCTGAGGCAGGTTTTTCCATGTTAAGTAAAGTTTTTGGGCCTAAGGCCCAAAAAGGTGGGTGTACCTGAAGAAAAAGAAAAAACATATATAGAAAGACCAGTGGTACCGGTAGAGTGTCGGGGAAGGCAGATGCGACCACAAAAAGAAATAAAGAAATTCTTCTGCGGTGACAGAACACGACCTGCTGTCTCCGCAGAAAAAGAAGAACTGAAGAGAGGCAGTTGGGAAAGGCAGGAAGGCAGCACGCAGGCGCTGTGGGATGCTCCCAAAAGCGTTCTGATTGGACGCTGGGGAGCGTTCCCATGCAGGCTCCGTCGGTACTGACGATACCCATATGTGATGACTACATTCCTGCTTGTCCCTGGAGATCTAGATTTAGATCCCATGCTACCGGTGGTGGCTTGATGGGAGGTTTAGTTAATAAAAGGCCTCTCATAAATCTTGATAGGAGTGGATGAGAGGAAATTGGTTGTCCATTTAGAGGCTTATAAGAAGCTGCAATTTCATTAAGATGGACTCTTACCGAATTGGTCTTTAACCCAGAATTCGATAAGTGAAGGAGATACTCTAGTATCGATTCTAAGGGGGTTTAATCCCTTTTTGAAGCACCACATAGTAAAACGTTTCCACTTGAAGGCATAAGATCTTCTTGTGGAACGTTTCCTAGAAGCCTGAAGGATACCTTTTACCTGCTGGGACAGGTTGAAATCCTGGAGGTCTAAGCCTTCAACAACCAGGCCGTGAGGTGCAGGGACTGGGGAGTCGGGTGCCATAGCGTCCCGTTCTCCTGGGAAAGGAGATCTGGAGCATGCCCTAACTCCAGAGGTGCCGCTTGAGAGAGATGCAGAAGCAGGGAATACCACGTTTGGCGTGGCCGTCGTGGTGCTATGAGAATCATGCGACCCCTGTCTCTCTGAAGCTTGAAGAGTGTCTTGGGGATGAGGGGAATGGGTGGGAAGGCAAAAAGGAAGTCCTGACCCCAGTGAAGGAGGAAGGCATCCCTTGCCTGACAGCTGTGCGCCGGAATCCTGGAACAGAACCGGGGAAGTTTGGCATTCAGTGGACTTGCAAAGAGGTCTATGTCTGAAGTGCCCCAGAGATGAAATATCTTTGCCACCTGGTCTAGGTGGAGTGACCACTCGTGAGGTAGCAGTACTCGACTGAGTTTGTCTGCCCAAAGGTTTTGAATGCCTGGAAGATATATCACTAGAAGGTAAATATGATGCTCTCTGGCAAGGGCCCATAGTCAAAGCTTTGTTGCATAACGACAGAGAGCCTGTCACGCCCTGCTTGTTCACATAGAACATGGCTACCTGATTGTCCATCTGGACTAGGACTGTCTTGTAGCTGAGCTGGGTGTGGAACACTTGAAGAGCTAAATAAATTGCTCTTAACTCCAGGTGGTTTATGTGTAAACCAACCTCCTGTGGAGTCCAGGTGTGCCCTGGGTAGAGAGATGATTCAGGTGTGCTCCCCAATCCACCTGTGATGCATCTGTTGTTAGGGTGGCCTGAAAGAGGGGTTGATAGAAAGGAGACCCTACTGTCAGATTTTCTAATGATTGCCACCATTGGAGGGACAAAATTAGTCATTGAGAGATTGTTATTTTGTCTGACAAATGACCCGTGGCCTGTGTCCTCTGTGTGGAGAGGGTCCACTGAGCTGCTCACATGTGGAGGCGAGCATAAGGGACTACATGAACTGTGCATGCCATGTGTCCCAGTAACTGCAGTAGCTCCCGAGCAGTGAGGGAGGATATGCCTGCTGCTTGGGAAGCTAACTGCATTATGCGAAGACACCGGGCTTGTAGAAGGAAAGCCCTTGCCTGTCTGGTATCCAGACAGGCTCCTATGAATTCTAGGCATTGGGAAGGAACTAGTTGAGATTTCGGGAAGTTTATTACCAATCCCAAGTATTGGAGGATTCGCATTGTACGAGACAGTGCAGTGCTGGCCTCTGTCACTGTGGAGGCTCGGATGAGCCAGTCGTCTAAGTAAGGGAAGACAAAAATCCCCAAGGTTCGTAGAAATGCAACTACTACTGCCATGCATTTCGTGAATACCCTTGGTGCTGAAGCCAGACCAAAAGGAAGAACCCTGTACTGGAAATGTCTTCCCCTGAAAAGGAAACGTAAAACTTTCCTGTGATCTGGATGGATGAGAATGTGAGTGTATGCATCCTTTAAGTCTAGAGAGCAAAGCCAGTCCTGGCTTTGAAGGTATGGCAGAAGAGTTCCCAGAGAAATCATTTTGAATTTCTCTCGAAACAGATATTTGTTCAATTCTCTGAGGTCTAGAATGGGTCTGTGTCCTCCTGTTTTCTTTGGAATAAGAAAATAGGGGGAGTAGAACCCTGCACCCTCTTGAAGAATGGGTACTTCCTCTATTGCCCCTTGGGTAAGAAGTGTGGAGACCTCGTGTTCTAGCAGATTGTCTGCAGAGGTTTGTGAATTGAACTGCTTTAAAAATGTAGGAGGGGGTAAGCTGTGAAAATTAAGTTTGTACCCCTCCCCTACGATGGACAAAAGTCCAATCTTCTGCTGTTATCCGATGCCATCTGTTGACAAAGTGGCATATCCTGCCGGGAATATTGGGGGGTTGAGGACCCCTCAGAGGCAGGAAGGCAAAGCTCTCTAGGAAGGAGTCAAAGCCCTTGAGGGGGCTGAACCTGGAGAGCTGGTTGGGCTCTCGGGCTTTTTGGTTTCTTTTGTTGTCTAGTTTGTCCCTTTTGGGCAACTTGACCTGGAGTCTGAGCCTGGTGGGTATAGGAAGGATAAAACTTCCTCTTTTTTCTAAAAGAGGGTTTTTTTATAAGGCTTCCTTTTGGCTGGAGTGGCTGTAGATTTTGACAATCTAAGGTAGAATTGTCAGCATCTAACTCGTTAGCCTTCTTCTGCCAGTTCAAGCCAAAGAGATTCTCCCCCGTGGAAGGAATGTTGCCTAATCTGTCCTGTACCCAAGTCTCCAAGTCTGATGCCTGTAGCCAGGCAATCCGTCGTGTGCCAATGGCAATGGCAGAAGTTCTGCTGATGCATTTGAAGCAGTCAAAGGCTGCACGATTGACAAACTTGGAGACCATCCTGAGCATGCTTAACCAGAGTAAGAAAGTCTCGTCTCTTATCATCTGGAAGAAATGGGCTCATAACTTCCAAGTCTCCTGTGATTTCTTTGAGGAACATTCCCATATATAGGATATATGAGCTGATCCTAGCTGAAAGCATGGAAGCTTGAAAAGTTCTGCGTCCAAAAGCATCCCGAGTCCTGCATTCACGACCTGGAGGATTGGATGCATGTCTTTTAGCACTTTTCATCCTACGCATGGCTGACTCCACTACCATTGAATGGTGTGGCAGCTGGGTTTTCTGAAATCCAGGACATGGTGGGACTCGATACATAGTATCAAGTCTCCTAGAGTGAGAAGTAGTCAGAGGTGTCTCCCACATTCTGAGCATCAAGCTATGCAAAATTTCATGGATAGGCAGAGTAGCTGCCTCCTTAGGAGCTTTAGGATATTGGAGGATGTCCAATTCCATTGCTCTGGGTTCCTCTTCAGGAGCTACTGTGATTGAAAGACCTTTAGCCATATCACGGATGAAATCCTGAAATGACATGTCCTCTGGAGGTGACATTCTGCGTTGGGGAGAAGAGGGATCTTCTAAGAGAAACCCTCTAGTGCCAGCAGAATTGTCAGAGTCTTCAGAATCGGAGGAATCGAAGTATTCCTGACCCCGATGCTCCTGCAAAGCATGATCCTGGTACTGATCGAAATCGGTACCGAGGTGACCCGAAACCACTTTATCCACTCCAGCCGGAGGTGGAATGGGAAGAGTTACCATCGGCGCCGGTACTGTCGGTACCGGCATCGGTGTCAATGTCAGCACCGGTGCCCTTGGGACCACCGGTACCGCATCTGAGAGAAGAGTTGCGATATTGCGTTCGATAGCAAGAAATCTCTGGTCTATCGACGCTGCCGATACCTGGGTGTCGGTACCGGTAAGAACGGCCGGGATCCCTGAGCATGGCACGGGTAGTTCTTACGAGGTTGAGGCCTCGAGAACATTCTGAAGCCCCAGCGATGCTTTGGAAGCCGAAGCATCCCACTGGGGCTGCTTTGCCGGTGTGGTTCCCTCAAGGGCAATGCCAATGGCCTCTCGATGCTTAGCAGGAGAGCTACCCTTTGAGGACCGGCTTTTGTGTTTAGTTACCTGAGATCCATGGGAGGAAGAAGAGGCCCTTGACGATGTCGATGCAATGGATCTGGCATCTGAAGAAAAGAGGGTACCGAGCTTTGCGGCCTGGTTCTGTCGTCCTCTTTTGGTCATCCCAATGCAGGAGAGACATTCAGTTGGAGAATGATCAGGTCCTAAACATTTTAGACAACAATCATGTGTGTCAGTGACGGAAATGGTACCGCTACACTTAGTACATTTTTTTTTAAAACCACTAGGTGGCTTTTCCATGATTTTGGAAAAATGGGGCCTAATGCCCAAAATGGCGCCTAGCACCAAAAACAGGAAAGTTTCTGAAAAGAAACCGTCAAAGTCTAGGGGGGTTTTTTTGGAAAAGAAAAGAAAAGATCCGGCGGTACCGGTAGGCGTCGTGCGGTAGGCAAACAAGAATTTTAAAGACAGAATTTTCTGCGGTGACAGGGAATAGGTCCCGTTGGCTCCACGGAAAACAAAGAACTGAAGAGGGACAGTTGGAAAGTTGAGAAGGCAGCGCGCATGTGCCGAGGGATGCTCCCAAAAACGTTCCTATTGGACGCTGGGGAGTGTTCCCGCGCAGGCTCCGTCGGTACCGACGATACCCATATCTGAGGACTACATTCCTGCTTGTTCCTGGAGATCAAAGCTCATTGGTGGGTACTAAGACCTGACTGACTCAGCAAAAACACTGAATTCTAAAATACACAAACTAATCCCAAGATTTAGAGTTTATTCCAGAAGATTATACTCGCAAGTGTAGATCTACTTCCAGTTGTAGCAGTTCCTTTTGGTAGTCCTTCATGACTCAACTTAGATATTTACTTAGTAACTTTTTTTTGTAGTTTATTTTCTCTCTTTACTATCACTTCATACTCCCCCCCCCCTTCCAACAACATCAAGGAGTACCACAGGGTTCCACACTATCCGCCATGCTCTTCAATATCTATCTACAACCACTCTGCTCAATCATACGAAAGCATAACATCAACTACCATATATACGCAGACGACATAATGCTCTATGGACCAATCACAACCACCAACCCAACAAATGACCAACTATCAGACTGCTTCATTGAGATCTCCGACTGGCTGTAAGAAACAATCTAACCATCAACATCAAAAAAACTGAAGCCCTCATAGTGCGAACCACCCAAATAAAGATTCAACCCCAAATAAAATATCTGGGAATCACTATAGACCAAGCACTCACATTTACTCCACAGATAAAAAGACTGCAAAGACAATATTCCACAAAGCAAAAACTATACAACGGCTCAGACCACTCATCAATCCACAGGACTTCAGAACTGTCATGCAGGCTATGACGCTCCCCCATCTGGACTACTGCAACATAATCTATCACGGACTTCCTGCAACCCACACCAACCCACTACGGACTGCCCTGAATACCACCGCAAGGATCATCCGGAAAGCAAAAAAACACGACCACATCACCCCAGTCCTGAGGGATCTACACATACTGCCACTCGAAGCAAGGATCAAATACAAAATTGCCCTGCTTATACACAAAGCCCTCCATCAAACACAGACTTCCCACCTCCGCTCCCTATTACCCCAGCCCACCCACAACAGACCAACCCAACAAACCACCAGCAACATCCTAACCATCCTCTATGAACGAACAAAATATAATCAACGAACCTGCAACAGAGCCTTTGAACTATACGCACCCTCCCTCTGGAACTCGTTACCGAGCCAAATCAGAAACCCTACCAATCTATCAGAGTTCCAGAAACAACTAAAAACCATCCTCTTTCAGGAATACCTTGGACCAGAAGCAGATAACCTCCACTGACATCCCACAGTCCCTCAGCCAAATCCCCAAAATACCCTAGAAGAGACCTATGTCTATTGCCTAAGTCTTTACTACCTGTTCGAATCATCAATGTTGGCCCCCTGGTGACGGCTCTCCCCCCCTCTACACTGATTAGTTCACCCCCCCCTTTCTTGTTAAACCGCTTTGACCCGGTGAAAGGCGGTATATAAATGCAGTTAAATAAAATTAAATAAATAAATACTCTCCTAATTTTACTAAGAGAATTCAGACCAGCATCCCATAGCATGGAGAAGCAATCAAGTTAGGAAACCTTGCTTATCCAACCATAAAGGAGTGGAGTGGTTAGAGCACTGGCTTGGGAACCCCGAGACCAGGGTTCAATTCCCACTAGCACTCCTTGTGGCCTTGGGCAAGTCACTTAACCCTCCATTGCTCAAAAAAATCCAAGTTATCAATGTCCTTGCTTAATGTACGTTTACCAAGTTAGTTACAATGTAAACCGCTTTGAATGAAATGATGAAGCGGTATAAAAAAACTGTTAAATAAATAAAAAAAGGTCTCCTGCGCTCCAGGGACCTCAAAACGTCCATCGTTCGTGCACAGAAATCTTCAACCCAACAGCTGTAGGATCAGCCTGCCTGGTCACTCATCTCAGGGGCCAAAAAGCCAAGTTGTTGATATAGATGCCTGCAGGCTTTTATTATTATCCATACGTCTATTGCTTTATTTAACAGGGTGTTTTTTTTAACCACTTTAGCATTTCAAAGCGGTTTACATTGTTACTTAAACTTGGCAATGTACATTAAACAGAGACATTGATAACTTGGATTTTTCTGAGGTAATGGAGGGTTAAGTGACTTGCCCAAGGCCACAAGGAGTGCTGGTGGGACTCAAACCCTGGTCTACTGGTTCCCAAGCCAGTGCTCTAACCATTAGGCTACTCTTCCACTTTTTTTTTTTTTCCAAAATGTGCTGAAAGAAAATGGTGGCTATTCCCGCCATCAACTAGTATGAAGAAAGGGCTCACTGCAGGAAACCAATCTACAAGCTGTCTCTGCTCGGAAAGCTCTACCTGAAACCAGCGACACCCTGGTTTACCCTGCCAAGGAGCACCTGAGGTCTGCGCCACTAAGATACCAGTGAGTAAGGAAACCTAAGGCAGAGGCTGAGTGTGCAATAGCAGTATCCCTGAGGGCAACAGAGCACTAACATCAAAACATTCCGCAAAAAACTCAGAACATTCCTATTCACCTCACACTATGGGCACACAAGCTCTTAATGACACACAAACTGAAAATAACGAAACACACTCATACAACAAACCAGAGACCCAAATACATAATTCTTATTAAACGATGCCCTACTAAGACCACTCAAAACTACGTCTCTGAAATAGTAACTACACTTACCTGGTAATTTATTTACTTATTTCTTCTATACCGCCCCTTCCAGTGATCAAGGGCGGTTTACATGGAACAAATTATGTATACTAATTGTATACTTTACATGGAACAGGAAACTTTCTAACTTTTTACATGGAATAACTTAACAAATTAAGTGTATTACAGTATATTGTATATTACAGTAATTGTAGTTCCTTGAGTGACGACAGCTTAGTCCTCTACGTATGGGTAGTGCACCTCCTCCTGCAGCATGAAGACTGGACCAATCAAATTTCAGCATCACTGGATCCAGCATCCTGGCTTTCCCTTCTACTCCAGTGAACTACTGTCAAAGCAAACTCAAACAGATAGCTAACCTTTAAGAAAATATGCAACGATTTAGTATGCCGTGTAATTTGCAAAAGATCCGTTTGTTTTTTTTTAAGTGATACATACAGAAATCACATCAGACTGCAACCATTCCTACAAGAGGGGAAGGAAAAAACAAAAAACAGCCAACTGAGGGTCCCCCGCCTGCCGCACCAGAAGCAGTCAGCGAGAACAAAAAAGGCAAATAAAAAAACACCTAAAACACTCACCTGTAAATACTGACTCCCGTACCAAATGCGTGCCGAGGCAAAACAGTGCCCCAAGGGAGGGAAGGAGGACTAAGCTGTCGTCACTCAAGGAACTACAATTACCAAGTAAGTGTAATTACTATTTCCTTATCGTTCCTCCAGCTTAGTCCTCTACGTATGGGTTGTAACAGAGCATCCTTAACGGGAGGGATTCCGCCAACCGGCACGCAAGACCGCGGAGCCAAAAGAGGCATCATGTGCTGCCAAGACATCAAGACGATAGTGCTTTCTGAAAGTGTGTAGGGACGACCACGTCGCCGCTTTACAAATCTCCACCGGCGAAATCAAGCTATATTCCGCCCAGGACGCCGCTTGAGCTCTTGTAGAATGAGCCCTCAACCCTAGCGGCGCAATACGCCCCTGCAACAGATAGGCTGAAGCAATCGCCTCTTTAATCCACCGAGAAATGGAGGCTTTCGCTGCCGCCTCACCTTTCCTGGAACCGCCGAACAGGACAAACGGTCCGACTTGCGGAAGGCTTCGGTGACCGTTAAATACCGACGCAAAACTCTCTTAAGGTCCAAACGACTAAGACCGCGATCAGAGGCTTGCTCCCCCGACGCGTGCAACACCGGGAGCGATACCACCTGATTCAAGTGAAAAGGAGAAGACACTTTAGGCAAAAAAGAAGGCACTGGCCGCAGAACCACCTTCTGATCCGAGAAAGATAGGAAAGGCTCCCTGCAAGAAAGAGCTTGAAGCTCGGAAATGCGCCGCGCCGAACAAATCACCACAAGAAACACCGTCTTAAGGGTCAAATCCTTCACCGAAATTCGAGAGAGGGGCTCAAACGGAGCGGCAGTAAGCGCGCGCAAGACCAAGTTGAGGTCCCACGCAGGGACGGAAATACGGCGCGGAGGGCGCAGTCTAGAAACCGCCTTCAGGAAACGGACATCATCGGCATGGGTGCCCAGCGCGACCCCCTGCACTTTACCCCTGTAACAGGAAAGAGCCGCTAACTGCACCCGCAAGGAACTGGCAGCCAAACCCTTATCAAAACCGTCCTGCAAAAAATCCAATACCACCGGAAGAGAGGCCGTAGCCGCCCGAACCTGACGCCTGGAACACCAATCCTCAAAAATACGCCAAACTCTGACATAAGCTAGGAAGTGGACCTTCTTCGTGCCTGAAGCAACGTCGCCACAACGGACTTCGAATAACCTTTCTTCCTTAGCCTCGACCGTTCAATAGCCAGGCCGTAAGAGAGAATCTCTCCACTTGTGGCATGCGGACCCTGACACAACAGATCCAGAGCAAGGGGAAGCCGCCACGGAAAATCGCTCAACAACCGTACCAGGTCAGCATACCAGGGACGACGGGGCCAATCCGGCGCTATCAACAATACCCGTCCCCTGTGAGACTCGATCCACTGAATCACCCATCCCAGAAGAGGCCACGGGGGAAGCACATAAAGAAGGCCTGCGGTGGGCCAGGTCTGTAACAGAGCATCGATGCCCTCGGACATGGGTTCTCGCCGTCAACTGTAGAAGCGAGGAGCCTTTGCAGAACGAAAGGTGGCCATCAGGTCCATCACAGGCTGACACCAACGACGCACTAACTGTTGGAATACGGCAGGATTCAACTCCCATTCGCCGGCATCCACATGAACGTGACTGAGAAAATCCGCCCTGACATTGTCCTTCCCTGCAATGTGTGCCGCCGAGATCGTCAGCAACCGGGGCTCTATCCACGCGAACAGCAACTGGGCTTCCGCTTCCAAGCCCACGCTTCCGGTACCGCCCTGCCGATTTATGTAAGCTACGGTTGCAGCATTGTCGGAGAGAACTCGCACCGCCCGGTGCGTTACCTGGACCTCGAAACTTTGCAGCGCTAACCGAACGGCTCTCAGCTCCAACCGATTGATCGACCAACCGCTCTCCCGCTGGGACCAGAGACCCTGCGTCACTTGCTCCCCGCAGTGCGCACCCCAGCCCGTTAGACAGGCATCCGTCAACAGGGGAACCCAGTCCGGCTGTTCCAAGGGCATCCCCGCTCGAAGCGAGGATGGGCGCAGCCACCATTTCAGATCTTTGCAAACCATCTGCGGGCAAGGAAGATGCTTGTTCAACAAATCGACCTGATTGGGCCATTAAGAGCCTTACACAGTTTAGAAAAGCCCTCAAATCACATCTTTTCAATAAGTACCTCATACAATCCAACACCACCCCTTAGTGGTGCATATGTTTCTATAGAATTCATGTTTATATGACTATGTTGCACGATATGTAAATAGTTACCCCTGTTATCCCAGTTATTTGCCCTGTTATCTGTGAACTCATACGTGTTAATTGTACTGAGCATTTTTGTTCCCTGTAAACCGCGCTGATGCTGAATAGTGCGGTATAGAAGAGACTTTAAATAAATAATAAATAAATAAAATTGGACCAGTGACGGAGTAAGGCCCTCTGTAATGAGCGCATGTGGAAGCGAGCCCAAGGCACCACTTCCAAGGATGCCGCCATCGTTCCCAACAGTTGCAGATAGTGCCAAGCTGACGGAGCAGAGGTCCTCCGAAAGCGGCGCACGAGAGTCTGGAGATCAAACACTCTCCTTTCCGGGAGAAACACGGCCCCCCTGCAAGTATCGAATAGTACCCCCAGGTACTCGAGCAACTGAGTCGGATCCAAGTGACTCTTGCCCGGGTTGACTACCCAGCCGAGGGACTGCAGAAGCCCGACGACCCTCGCCGTGGCTGTCTCGCACTCCGAGCGAGTCTTTCCGCGTATCAACCAATCGTCCAGATATGGATGAACCAGCACACCCTCCTGACGCAAGGCCGCCGCCACCACCACCATGATTTTGGTGAACACCCGAGGAGCGGTGGCCAGTCCGAAAGGCAAGGCTTGGAACTGGAAGTGACCCCACGGAAGAGCGAACCGGAGATACTTCTGATGGGACTCCCGGATAGGAATATGGAGATAGGCCTCAGTCAGGTCGAGAGAGGTAAGAAACTCGCCTTTGCAGACTTCGACAATCACGGACCGCAGGGTTTCCATCCGAAAATGTGGCACTCGAAGACAGCGATTCACGCCTTTGAGATCTAAAATAGGATGAAGAGCACCATCCTTCTTTGGCACCACGAAATAAATGGAGTACCTGCCGAGACCATACTCCGCCGGCGGAACGGGAACCACAGCTCCTAACCGGAGTAAGCGATCGAGAGTCTGCCGAACATGAGCGGTCTTGAGGGCGCCCCGGCAGGGGGATGCCACAAAGGAATCGAGAACGGGCCTGGCTAGATCCAAGGCATACCCGTCCCGAATAATTTGCAAAACCCAGCGATCGGACGTGATACGGGTCCAAGCCGAGAGAAACTGCCGAAGGTGACCCCCAATCGCAGTAATCTCCGCCTGGACCCGCAGCCCTTCATTGGGGCTTGCGAGCGGCTGTAGAGGCCGTGGCAGCGAATCCTCTAGAGGCCCCTCGAAAGCCTCGAAAGCTCAGAGACCTCGAGAGATACCTACCTCGCTGCGATCCCACAAAACGGGGCGACCGAAATCTTCAAAAGTCCCGAAACTGACTGAGGGGAAGGAAGGGACCTACCTCGCTTTGGGCGATCCTCGGGTAGGCGACCGCCCTTGGATTCACCCAACTCTTTGACCAACTTATCAAGATCCTCACCAAACAGCAGTTTGCCTTTAAAGGGTAACTTGCCCAGGCAAGACTTAGAAGAAGCATCCGCCGCCCAGCTCTTTAACCAAAGGGCTCTGCGAGTCGCCACCAAGGAACCCATGCTATTAGAGAGCGCCCGGATAAGGTCGTAATGGACATCCGCCAAATACACCGAACCAGACTCCAAGCGCTGAAGCTCGTTCAAGTCCTCGGCCTCCGCGGACGCCGCCTGACGAATGCGCTGCACCCAGCGAAGACAGGCACGAGCAACCCAAGCTCCACAAATGGAGGACTGCAACGCTACGGCGTCCGCTTCAAACGATTGTTTCAACAAACCGTCCATTTTGCGGTCCTGAGGCTCCTTCAAGACCGCACTACCTTCAACAGGGATCGTGGTCTTCTTAGTTACAGCCGAGACCGCCGCATCCACCTTAGGTGAACGGAACCGGTCGAGGTCTTTGTCTGCCAATGGATACAGCTTATGCATGATCTTCATCCCCTTGAGACCCGATTCTGGGGTATCCCGCTCTGCTTATATCATTTGATCAATGACTCTGTGCATGGGGAAGACCACCTGTGTCTGATGTACCGCCTGAATGATAGGATCTGCACCGTCTTCCTCCTCAGCCGGCGGTGCTGGAGCCAGACCAAGAGTCTGAAGCGCCTCAGAAAGGAGCATGGGTAATTCTTCTCTGCAAAAGACTCGTATGATTTTCGCCTGATCTTCTGGCTCAGGGAGCTCGCCTTCTTCTAAGGCCTCCTCCTCCATGTCCAACTCCGGATCCTCTCCCTCTATCCAATCCGAATCGGACAACAAGGGCTCCTGCAGGCGCTGCCGTTTGGCCGCCCGTACGCCTGATAAAACACTTTCCGTAGCAGTAGGTTGCGCGGTCGCCACCTGACCAGGAGGGGAACCTACTGCAACCCCTTGTCGCCTACGACAAAAAGCTTGATGCATCAATAAAATAAAGTAGGGAGAAAAATCCTCCAAGAGGGAAGCACCCCCGAGATCAGCCTGCGTCCCCGCGCCTACAGGAAGAGCGGGGGCTGCTCCCGAAGGTCCTTCCAAAGGCAAATCCATCACCATAGTCGCGGGAGTTGACTGAGAAGAAACGGCAAGGAAGTCTCCAGCCGCTGCTCCATACTGAGGGACACGGAGGCACAGCGCTGACAGATGCCCGTCTCTGTAGAAGCGCCCCTCCGAGATCCACAAATAACACACAGGGACCCTGATGGCATGGAAGCCAAAACACCCGGCCTCCCAAGGACGTAGAAAGATAGTACCTGCCCCCAGACTATGAAGGGAGACAACGCGGAGCCCCAGAAGAAGCAATCTACAAGCAAAACACTGGGAGGCTGTCAGTAAGGAGAGATCCCAGGCTTTTCCTTCTTTTTTTTTTTTTAAGGAAACTGAGAAAATGTGGGCAGGCTCCCCAGCACGCTAAGAAGCAACACCAAGCAGCCCAAAACACTCCCTCAGACGGGGAGAGTCCAGAAATATCGAAAAGAAATAAAAGAAATCCCAAAGTAACAAAGAAAACAACGGAGGCACAGATAATAGGTCCTCCGGAGAGGGTGCCTGTGACTCCGGGACAGCCGAACCCGGCAACGTGGGCTGCACAGAGAAGAGAACCGCGACGGTCAAAATGGCCGCGGTTACTCACCAATTTCTGGCGCGCTGTAGGATTTTGGTGCCGAAAAGGCCAGGGCGGGGGAAGGCCCCGATGATGAAGAACGCTCCTTCACTGAGAGCCAAAGATCCGGGAAAAAGAAAACAGCTCACAAAAGAAAAAAAATAAAGAAATAAACGAAAACAAAGAAAGCAAGAGTAAAAACGCAATAGAGGCAAAGACAGGGACAGTGGCACAAACCGTGTCTGTCTCCGCGAAGCCCGCCGGCACTTCCAACCGCACAGGTTCCTACCTGACAGGAACTGTGGCGCTGGACAGCCGCCGCAGGAGCTCTGCCCCGAACAGTCTAGGGAACAGAGATCCAA
This sequence comes from Ichthyophis bannanicus, assembly GCA_033557465.1. NCBI lineage: Eukaryota > Metazoa > Chordata > Amphibia > Gymnophiona > Ichthyophiidae > Ichthyophis > Ichthyophis bannanicus. The sequence goes on along the minus strand of CM066040.1, from coordinate 305,691,257 downwards.
GCCAAGCAAAATGAAAAGGCAATGAAACTGCAAGCGGCTTTTGGCTGAACAGGAGAGAGACCTCTGCTGAGCCCCCCCTCCTCCGGAGTGCCGGTTTCTACAGAAATTTTAAAGAGACAGGTACTCCTTTCTTAGCAAAGAAAAAGAAACCCCAATAGGGACCAAGGAAATAAAAAAAACCACAAAAGGTTAGCTAGAAAACTAAGCCCTAAACTGACTGACTAGTGAGCCCAGCCAGGCTCACAAACATCTTCCTGCTGCATGAAGACTGGACACACTGGAGTAGAAGGGAAAGCCAGGATGCTGGATCCAGTGATGCTGAAATTTGATTGGTCCAGTCTTCATGCTGCAGGAGGAGGTGCACTACCCATACGTAGAGGACTAAGCTGGAGGAACGATAAAGAAGATATATTGTATATAATTAAAGGTTATGAGTTCACTGTTTGAATAAGATTCCGCTATGTATATAGTTTCAAACTGTTCCATGTAACTGAATATTAATGTTGGACTATTCAGAAAATTGTTTTTTTTTTGTAAACCGCACTTGATCAAGTGAAAAGCGCCGTATAGAAATATTTGTTAAATAAATAAATAGATAAATAAATGCCCCAAAGAGCTGGCTAGCCTCTCACAAAATGTCTGAATTACCAGCTATCTCAAGCTGCCAGGGAGCTGATATCACACAGCCTGCCTTCCTCTAGAGTGCTTAAGACGGTGACCTGACCCTTGCTGGCTCCATCTGCAAATAGCGAGGACTCCTCTGAGCCTGCTTCCATCAGGAGCACTGCTGACACCCCAGGGGGATGATCTGCCACATTAGAGCCTCCAAGCTTACCAGGTCTGCCGTTCAACATACTCCAAGGGAAGCTTTCTCTCTAGTCGCAGTTGCTGACAGCAGTCCAAGGCATGAAACAGAGCATGGTAGATCCCCGTTTTTCTCTTTATTTTTCTGCAAAAGGCTAGTCTCTCAAATGAAGCTTTAGACAGAACCAGGAGCTTGTGCCCATGTCACACAACCATCCTCTGCTCTCTCCTTCAAGCCAGAGAATGGTGAGAAAAAAGCCTCAGTTAAGGGCTCCTCATCCATTCCAAAAGAAAACAGCAGGAGGGTAGATGGGAGAGGAAGGGGGAGGGACCCAATACCACCAGGTTCTCACCCTAGAATTGCACCCATAAGATAGACTCCAAACCCGCTGGTGGGCGAGTGACGGAGAGGGACTCAGTAACACAGAGTTCTGCACCCCAGGGCTCCAAGGATTGAAACAGTCATCCTATGCCCCTTAACTATCATATATTGCTCATCTTTCCAATTTATTGCAGACGGCACAGATTTGACGACCTCCATCTGCTGGAGACTGAGAAATACTGGCAAGACTGAGGCTGCACAGGACACTTTATACTCTGACGTCAAAGTCAAACCAGTGGGTCTCAGTCTCCATCTGCTGGCAGGTGAGCATTACCCATGCATCTGGACTGGACTGAAGGGACTTTAAGGAATTAATTTTATTTTATTTATTTATTTATTTTCATTTCTTATATACCGCACTATTTGCGATCAGCGCGGTTTACATAAAACAAGAAGGTAACCGACAATGAACAAAAGTCAGGTCATTACATTGAACAGGAACAAGTAACTTGGAAAACAGGGTAAACTATATACATATGCATGATCCCAATAATCCAAGGAATAAAATGCAAACCATCTCGGTCCACCTCAACCAAGCCAACAAGCAGGGGACCTCAGTCTTATACAAATTAAACTCACTCCATCAGAAAACACCAGTTAAATCTAAACCACAACCTACTACTGAAGTGTGTGCTAGTCAATGTACGATTGGTCTGCAACAAGATACCCCCCATAACGGACTACACAAATGATCACAAGACATGTGATCGAATCACTGCTGACAGACAATAACCTACTAGACCAACTTATTACACCAACACACCATGCACAATTGCTCATGAGCAAACTGAAGAGGTGGAGGTGTACTAATAACCAAAAGCCACCTAAAATTCAATACCATCTTCTCCAACAGCATCAGTATTCTCACAGTTGCAAACTAACAGCCTGAGGGAGTGGGGGGGAAGAGAAGGGAGGGAGGAGGGCGTTGAGATTGTGTGAGGCTGCTGATTTCTTCTAAATCCTTCCAATATTCTGGCTGCTCCAACAAGCTCTTATGCTACACGCATGAAGCTGAACCAATTTTTCCTCCTCTGGCTACCGAACAGACCTTAATCTAGTGGAGCCTCTCACACCACGCTAAGTGAGAGAGTCACCCTCAAGGTAGTTGTTCACAAGCGAAATCAATCTTTTTTCTCTCAATTGAACAGATTTCCTTTGGAGTTGAGAAAATCCATCCACTATCTGCTGGAGACAGAAGGAGAAATTAGACCTTACCTGCTAATTGTCTTTCCTTGAGTTCTCTCCGGGCCAGTCCAGGTCACTGTAGGGTTGTCAATCTCCTCTAGCAGCTAAGGACTGTAAATCTAAAAACTTGCTGATAGGCTAACCGGCTCCCCCTGGTGTGTCAGCCCCAGTCTACTACTGACCAAGCAGCACCATAATAAAGTAACGAACCCACACAATACCTTGACAATTATAGAACTGGCTCGGCAACCCAGAGCTGGCATAGCCACTACGCCGTCCACGATCTCCTTTCCTGGATATTAGTACCTGTATGTATTATGTTTTTTTGTTTTTTTTTTGTTTTAATGTTTTACACAAGCTTGTATGCAACCTCGCAATCTCTTAGTGGCAACCACCCGACCACCCCAGCAGTGGACGAGGGGAACCCCCGGGCAGCCCTCCTCTCCAAACACCAGCCTCTCACCACGAGAAAGGACTCCGCCCGGACAGAACGCGGAACCCTGCTAATGAAGCCGAGCTCCAACTGATAAGGAACACAAAACACTCGCAGCTCCACAGGGCGGGCCCTGGACTGGCCCGGAAAGACAATTAGCAGGTAAGGTCTAATTTCTCCTTCCTCTTCGTCTCTCCGGGCCAGTCCAGGTCACTGTAGGGCAGTACCAAAGCAGTGTCTACAAACGGGAGGGACCTGCGAGACCCCCAAGAACTGTGGAGGCCCCCACAATCGCATCGTCCCGAGCTTGCAGATCCAACCGATAATGCTTAGTGAAGGTATGCAAGGAGGACCACTCCGCCGCCCGGCAGATATCCACCGGCGGAACCAAGGCGAGCTCCGCCCAAGTAGTGGCTTGCACTCTAGTAGAATGCGCTCGGAGGTCGCGGGGCGGCCCTCTTACCACTGGCTTCATACGCCGCACTGATCGCCCGTTTCACCCAACGAGCAATAGAGGCTTTCGACGCCGCTTCACCTTTCCGAGGCCCTGCAAATAACACAAACGCTCCGACCGCCTAAAACTCTCAGTCCTACGAAGATACCTCCGTAGCACCCTGCCCAGATCCAGCTTGCGCAACCGTTGACCGCTAGCACTGTCCGCTTCCCGGGGAAAGGTAGGCAACGAAATGACCTGATTCACGTGAAAAGAAGACACTACCTTCGGCAGAAAGGACGGCACCGTCCGCACCACCTTCTCCTTAGAAAACTGAAGGTAAGGCTCCCGACACGAAAGCGCCTGAAGCTCCGAGACTCTGCGAGCCGAACACAAGGCTACCAGAAAAGCCGTCTTTTAAGTGGCCTCGCGCAAACTTACCGCCGACGCCGGCTCAAAGGGAGGTTGAGTCAGAGCTTCCAACACCAAGTTCAAGTCCCACGCCGGAACCACAGATCGCACCGGCGGACGGAGAAGCCGCGTAGCTCTAAAGAAGCGTTGAACATCCGGAAGAGCCGACAACACCCTGCCGCACACCTTACCCCTATAACAGGTTAAGGCAGCCAACTGCACCTTCAGCGTACTGAATGCCAGACCCTTCTCCAACCCCAGCTGAAGGAAGTCCAAAATGACCGGCAGGGATGCAGAAAACGGAGAAATCTCACGCTCTTGACACCAGTTCTCAAAAAACCGCCAGACGCGAACGTAAGCCAGAGAAGCGGACCGCTTCCTAGAACGGAGCAGGGTCCCAACTACCGCCGGTGAGAATCCGCGACGGCGGAGCCGCTCCCTCTCAACAGCCAAGCCGTAAGCAAGAACCGATCCACCTGCGGCATCAAAATCGGACCCTGACTCAACAAGTTGACCCTGCGTGGGAGATGCCACGGGGGAGCCGTATGAGATCCGCGTACCACGGCCGACAGGGCCAGTCCGGAGCAATGAGGATCACCACTCCGTTGTGCCTCGCAATCCGCCATAGCACCCGCCCTATTAAGGGCCAAGGGGGAAAGACAGAGGAGCTGACCCTCCAGCCAGGGCTGCACCAGGCCATCCAACCCCTCTGACATATGCTCCCTGCGCCGGCTGAAAAACCGCGATGCCTTGGCGTTCTCCAGCGTCGCCATGAGATCCAGGACCGGTTGACCGCAGCGAAGCGAGATGTCGTGGAACACGGCTGCATTCAGCTCCCCGGGGTCGAGGACATGCCGACTGAGGTAGTCGGCCTGAACGTTGTCCTTCCCGGCCACATGCGCCGCCGAGAGCGCTAAAAGATGAGTTTCTGCCCAAAGCAGCAGAGTCAGACTCTTCTCCAGGAGGTCTGCGCAACCCGTGCCCCCTTGCTTGTTGATATAAGAGACTGTCACTGCATTGTCGGAGAACACTCGCACCGCCTTCCCCTGCACCAAGCCGAGGAAGTGCTGCAGAGCCAAGGCGACCGCTCTCATCTCCAGACGATTTATCGACCACCGTGACTGTTCCGGGGACCTGCAGCCTTGAGTCACCTGGGCCAAGCAGTGCGCTCCCCAGCCTGTGAGGCTGGCATCCGTCGTCACCAACAGCCAGGACGGCTCCCGCAGAGGAACACCCGCCCGCACGCGCACCAGATCCAACCACCATTGAAGGCTGTCTCTCACGGACTCCAGACAGGGAAGCCTCTGCCCCAGCGAGTGAAGCTGCGGGGACCACCTGACTAGCAGCGAGTGCTGTAGCGGACGCATATGGGCGCGCACCCACGGCACCAGATCCAAGGCCGCCGCCATGGTCCCAAGTAACTGCAGATATCTCCAGGCCATGGGAGCGCGGACCCGGAGAAAGGCGCGCACCTGCCGCCAAAGCTTCTGAACGCGTTCGTCGGGTAGAAAAACCGACCCCCGCTCGGTATTGAACAAGGCGCCCAGGTAGGTGAGACGCGTGTGCGGAGACAGGTGACTCTTGGCCAGATTGATCACCCACCCGAGCTGTTCGAGAAGCTGAACGACTCTGTTGGTCGCCGTAACCGATGCCGCCCGAGACTCCGCTCGGATCAACCAATCGTCCAGATAGGGATGGACTTGAATGCCCTCCTTTCTCAAGGCAGCCGCTACCACAACCATCACCTTGGTGAAGGTTCGTGGCACTGTAGCCAGCCGGAACGGCAGCGCCCGGAACTGAAAATGACCCATGGGCACGGCAAACCGCAGGAACCGCCAGTGCTCTGGCCTGATGGGGATAGCACAGTTACTTACCTGTAACAGGTGATCTCTGGGAACAGCAGGAATTAGTCCTCACATATGGGTACGTCGGTACCGACGGAGCCTGCGCGGGAAAGCTCCCCAGCCTTTCAGATGAAAGGCTTTTGGGGCCTCCCACTGCACATGCGCGCTGCCTTCCCGCCTTCCTGACCAGCTCTCTTCAGTTCGAGTTTAAAGCTGAGACAACAGAGAGAGAGGAAAGGAAGATAGATAGATAGAGATACAACTCCTAGGGGAGGTGGGTGGGTTGTGAGGACTAATTCCTGCTGTTCCCAGAGATCACCTGTTACAGGTAAGTAACTGTGCTATCTCCAGGAACAAGCAGGAATAAGTCCTCACATATGGGGACTCCCTAGCTAAGATGCCTGGGAGATCCCCCTCCAAGGGTAAACCATCTTCGTATGGATCTCAGGCATCCATCCAGGGAAGGTGGGCAGGAGTTGTTTAAGTATGGAACAGGTGTTTGAGGACAGCCTGACCAAATAAGGCATCCCGGCGGGAGTCCTTGCCCAAGCAGTAATGGGCTGTGAAGGTATGAACCGAGGCCCAAGTGGCTGCTCGACAGATCTGATCTATGGACACAGAGTGAAGATGAGCCATAGAAGTAGCCATGGCTCTCACATTGTGAGCTGTGACATGGCCTTCCAGAGAAATGTTCTTACTCTGGTAAGCAAAAGAAATACACTGAGCAATCCAATTGGAAAGTGTACGTTTGGTGACTGGAAGTCCCAAATGAGAAGGATCAAAAGCCACGAAAAGTTGGGAAGACTTTCGATGTGGCTGAGTCCTGTTGAGGTAAAAGGCAAGAGCTCTTTTACAGTCAAGAGTATGAAGGTTCCTCTCTGCACTGGATGCATGAGGAGCCGGGAAAAAAACAGGTAGATATACCTCTTGATTAAGATGAAAAGGCGAGACCACTTTAGGCATAAAGTGGGGATTCGTCCTAAGGACCACCTTATCATGATGAAATCTGGTATAAGGTGGATTAGCCACCAAAGCCTGCAGTTCACTGATGCGGCGAGCCGAAGTGACTGCAATAAGGAAAAGAACCTTCCAGGAAAGAAATTTCAGGGAGGTAGATACCAACGGTTCAAAAGGTGGCTTCATAAGTTGACCCAGAATTAGATTCAAGTCCCATGCTACCGGAGGAGGTCGGATGGGAGGCTTAGTGAGGGTCAGGCCTCTCATGAACCTTGCAATAAGAGGATGAGAGGAGACAGGTTGTCCATTTATAGGTTTTAAGGATGCTGCAATAGCACTTAAATGGACTCGTACTGAATTCGTCTTGAGGCCTGCATTGGAAAGATGCAGAAGATAGTCCAGTAGAGAATTCAAAGGAAGTGCGAGAGGGTCAAGACCCTGTTGCGCACACCAAATGGAAAAACGTTTCCATTTGAAAGCATAGGAACGCCTAGTAGAGGGTTTCCTAGAGGCATGAAGGATATCTTTCACTGGTTGGGAAAGATTAAACTCATGAAGGCTTAAGCCTTCAGTAACCAAGCTCGGAGATGTAGGGACTTGGGGTTTGGATGCCACAAAGTCCCCTGCTCCTGAGATAGAAGGTCTGGTGCAGCTCCCAGGTCCAGGGAGGAGCCCTGGGAGAGCTGTAGAAGGAGAGGGAACCACACTTGGCGTGGCCAGCGTGGAGCAATGAGGATCATGGATCCGTGATCCCTCTGAAGTTTGAACAGAGTCTTGGGAATCAAAGGAATGGGTGGAAAAACGTACAGGAATTCCTGACCCCAATGTAGGAGAAAGGCATCGTTGGCCTGAGCTCCCTGACACGGAGTCCTGGAACAGAACCGGGGAAGTTTGGCATTCCACGGACTTGCAAAGAGGTCTATGTCCGGGGTCCCCCATTCCTGAAAGATTGTGCGTATCTGGTCCATATGCAGGGACCATTCGTGTGGGAGCAGAACTCGGCTGAGTCTGTCTGCCCGAGAGTTTTGAACTCCTGGAAGATATACTGCCAGAAGATGAATTTGATGCTCTCTGGCGAAGGCCCATAATCTGAGAGCTTCGTTGCAAAGCGACAGAGAGCCCGTCCCTCCTTGTTTGTTGACATAGAACATGGCTACCTGATTGTCTGCTTGGACTAGGACAGTCAGGTTGACAAGGAGGGTGTGGAAGACTGTGAGGGCAAGGAAGATTGCTCGCAGTTCCAGAAGGTTGATGTGAAGGGTGGTCTCCTGAGGAGACCAGGTGCCCTGAGTGGAGAGGTGTTGGAGATGAGCTCCCCACCCTGTTTGGGAGGCATCTGTTGTGAGGGTTGCTTGGGGCAACGAAGGTTGGAAGGGGATCCCCAACAACAGATTTTTGGAGGATGTCCACCACTGGAGAGACCAAAACAGTCGTTTTGAGGTGAGTATTTGGTCTGAGAGCAGTCCTGATGCTTGAGACCACTGGGTGGCCAAGGTCCATTGAGCTGCTCTCATATGAAGACGAGCGTAGGGCACCACGTGTACCGTGGAGGCCATGTGGCCCAGAAGTTGCAGCATTTCTCTGGCTGACAAGTGACTTCTGGACTGAGCCTGGGAGGCCAAGCTTATTAGTCTTTGGCCTCGGACCAGAGGGAGGTAGGCCCTTGCAGTGGTGGAGTCCAATTGGGCCCCTATGAATTCCAGAGACTGAGTAGGGATGAGTTGGGATTTGGGAATGTTTACCACAAGTCCCAGATATTGAAGAATACGCCTTGTGCGGTCCAGAGAAATCTGGGCTTCTGACTGAGATGGAGCTCGGATGAGCCTGTCGTCCAGATATGGGAAGACAAAGATTCCCATGCCTCTGAGAAATGCGGCTACGACTGCCATGCATTTTGTGAAGACTCTTGGAGCAGAGGCCAGACCGAAGGGTAGTACTCTGTACTGGAAATGTTTTCCCTGGAACAGAAATCTTAGATATTTTCTGTGGGATGGATGGATGAGTATATGAGTGTACGCATCCTTGAGATCTAGAGAACCAAGCCAATCCTGACTCTGAAGGTATGGAAGGAGAAGGCCCAGAGAGAGCATTTTGAATTTCTCCTTGAATAGAAACCTGTTCAATTCTCTCAGATCTAGGATAGGTCTGAAGCCCCATCTTCTTTGTTATGAGAAAGTAAGGGGAGTAGAAACCTAACCCCTGCTGTGGAGGAGGAACCTCCTCTATTGCCCCTTGGGCAAGGAGAGAAGAGACTTCCTGACCCAACAGGGTCAGAAGAGATGGGGGAGAACTGAATTGCCTCACCATGGTATGGGGAGGAAGGCTGGAGAAATGAAGTTTGTAGCCCTCCCTGATAATAGAGAGGGTCCATTGCTCTGATGTGATTTGGTCCCAATCTGGGAGCAAAATGAGCTAGCCTTCCAGGAATGGTGAGGGGCTCTGGTTGTTCTAGAGCCAGAAACGGTAAGTTCTCTAAAGGCAAGTCAAAACCCCTGAGGGGGTTGAGCCTGCTTGGGTGTAGCAGACACTGCAGGCTTTGATTTTACCTGCTTAGATTGTTGACGCTTAGCCGCAAAGCAAGGCTGAGCAGATTGCTGGCCAGTATTTGTGGGAAATCTGGCCGCCTTATAGTAAGGCCTTTTAAAAGACTTCTTTTTGGCAGGGGTAGAAGTAGAAAGTCTATCTAGAGTGGCATTTTCTGCATCCATTTGAGCAGCTTTAATTTGCCAGTCTTCCCCAAATAAGTTCTCACCGGTACAGGGCAGATTCCTGAGGCCATCTACAACCCAGGGTTCTAGGTCAGAAGCCTGGAGCCAAGCGAGACGTCGGGCTGCAATAGCAATTCCCGAAGCTCTGCCTGCAACCTCAAAGGAATCAAAGGCTGCCCTGTTGGAGAACTTGGAGACCTCTGAAAGTTGTGTCACCATAGAAAAGAAGTCCGCCCTTTGATCATCAGGGATAAAGGGGGCAAAATTCTGTATCTTTAGGGCAAGTTGTCCAAGAAACATGCCCATATAAAGGCTATAAGAATTGATCCTGGCTATAAGCATACTAGCCTGGAACATCTTTCTTCCAAAAGAGTCCAGGGTCTTACATTCTCGCCCTGGAGGGGTAGAAGAATGCCTTTTAGGACTCTTTATTTTCTTCATGGCAGACTTCACCACAATAGAGTGGTGAGGCAGCTGAGTTTTCTGGAACCCAGGAGAAGGAGGGACCCGATACATGGTGTCCAACCTACGGGAATGGGGAGACAGTGTTAAAGGAGTCTCCCACAAATCCATCAAGTGTTCTTGAAGGATTTCATGGATAGGCAGAGTGACTGCCTCTTTAGGAGCTTTAGAATATCCTAAAATATCCAATTTTTTTGATCTGGGTTCTTTTTCAGAAGATGTAGCAATAGAAAGTGCTTTAGCTACATCAACGATGAAATCCTGAAAGGATAAATCCTCTGGAGGAGACATCCTCCTCTTTGGAGAAGAGGGCTCCTCAGGAAGAGTAAGCTCAGCAGAGTCATCAGAGGAATTGAATTCATCAGAAGAATCTGAGTATTCCTTCTGTGCTTCCAATGTACGATACGCATACCGATCGGTATCGACATTGGGCGTATCGGGCATGGGATCGGTACCGATCGAAAGCCTGAATCCGGCATGCGGAACCCATCGACGCTTGGAAGTCGATGGTCTCGGTTCCGGTGTGGATACCGGAACCGGGGCCAGTACCGATGAAATCGATACCGAGGGCGTCGCAGCCTTAATGAATGCCAGAACGGCCTGCTGCATGGTCTGGACAGTATTGCCCATAGACGCCACTACTGCCTGGATGTCGGTACCGGTATGGGCCGGTACCCCAGAGCAGTCCAACAGGTGATCGGTCGAGGCCGTGCCATCGATGTCAACCTGTGACCCCATGATTGCTTTGGAGGCCGGAACCTCCCGCCGGGGTTTTTTGGCCTGGGCAGAATCCTCGAACTCAAAATTGAGAGCCTCTCGATCTTTAGAAAGAGATTTGCTTTTAGAGGATTTGCCCACAGAAGTTTTGGTTACCTGAGATCCATCCGGAGAGGAAGACCTGGATGACTGTGATGCTTCTGAAGGAAACAGCACATGGAGCTTGTTGGCCCGGTTCTGCAAACCACGTTTAGACATCTGGGTGCAGGATGGGCAGTCCGGTATGGAGTGGTCACGTCCCAAACATTTGAGACACCATTCATGGGTGTCTGTGACAGAAATGACAGCACTGCATTTGGTACATTTTTTAAAACTAGGGACTGGCTTCTCCATGAGGAGAATTTGTGTAGGCCTTAAGGCCTAACAGGTACCAAGCTGTGCTGAAGAAAATAAGAGTCTTTTTTTTTTTTTTTTTTATAAAGAAAGAAAGAGAGACCGGCGGTACCGGTTTCGGTATGGGGAAGGCAGGTACGCGGTCTAAAGAAAACAACAAATTTCACAATTTCTTCAGCGGTGACAGGAACACGACCTGCTGGCTCCGCGGAAAAAGAGAAACTGAAGAGAGCTGGTCAGGAAGGCGGGAAGGCAGCGCGCATGTGCAGTGGGAGGCCCCAAAAGCCTTTCATCTGAAAGGCTGGGGAGCTTTCCGTACCCATATGTGAGGACTTATTCCTGCTTGTTCCTGGAGATATGAAGATACGCCTCCGTCAAATCTATGGAAGACAAAAATTCCCCGGGCTGCACCGCGTGGATAACGGAGCGCAAGGTTTCCATCCGGAAGTGTGGAACCCGCAAACAGCGATTGACGTGCTTGAGATCCAAGATGGGCAGGAAGGACCCCTCCTTTTTGGGAACCACGAAGTAAATCGAGTATCGACCTAACCCGTATTGGTCTGCGGGAACGGGAACCACCGCCTGCAGACGCAGTAACCGCTGTAGCGTCTCGTTCACCGCTGCTCGTTTCCCCAAGGATCCGCAGGGTGAACGGAGGAACGCGTCTCTGAGAGGTTGAGAAAGCTCTAGCGCGTACCCCTTGCTGATGATCTCCAGGACCCATTGGTCCGTGGTAATGTCGGCCCAGGCGGAGTGAAAACTCTGCAGGCGTCCCCCCACCGGGGTCTCCGCCTGAGCCGGCTGCCCTTCATTGGGCCTTCTTGGAGGCGTTCGGTGGGGAGAAGAAACCTCTGCCGAACCCCCTCGCACCTCGAAAGGACTGTCCACGGGCCTGAGAACGCCCCCGCTGATAAGGCGCAAACCGGGAGCCCCGGAACCTGCGCGAATCTCTACCCTGACCCCTCGCAGGGAGCCCAGGCCGAGATCCCTTTGGACGATCCTCCGGGAGGCGTCCCCCCTTGGAATCTCCTAAATCCTTAACGATCTTTTCGAGCACCTCCCCAAAGAGCAATTTACCCTTGTAAGGGAGCTTGCTAAGTCGCGTCTTAGAAGAGGCGTCCGCTGCCCAATTGCGCAACCAGAGGAACCTCCTTGCCGCAATAACGGAGGCCATGGACTTGGCGGAAATCCGCACCAGATCGTAAAAAGCATCCGCTAAATAAGCCGCAGCCAACTCAAGCCGAGCTCCCTCCGTAGCGGTGCTAGCCTCCTTGTCGGCCTCCGCGTCACTCTGCAGCCACCTAATGGACGCACGAGAGACATAAGCACCACAAATAGAAGCCTGGAGCGATAAGGCACTGGAGTCGAACGCCTGCTTCAAAAGTGCCTCCAACCTGCGGTCCTGCAGGTCCTTTAAGGCTGCCCCCCTTCCACCGGGATGGTCGTCTTTTTCGTGACAGCAGCCACGAGAGCATCAACTTTGGGCATACGCAAAAGATCCTTAACCTCCTGCGGGACCGGGTATAAGCGGCCCATCGCCCGGCCCCCCCTCAGGGAAGCTTCAGGATATTCCCATTCCGAATCAATCATTTGCCGAATAACTATGAAGGGGGAAACAGCGCTGCTCCGGTTTAAAACCCTGCAGCAGCGGATCTTCCTACGGTTCCTCCTGCACCACTGGTAAAGAAAGATTAAGCGCTGCCAGAGACTGCGCAATCAAAGCACCTAGTTCCTCTTTGCGAAAAACTCGAAAAATATTAGGATCTTCACCCGGGAGCACTTCCCCTTCCTCGATCTCCCCTAAAGTCCAAGACTCCGGGAAGCCCTCCGAGAGGAGCTCACCTTCCTCCGTCTCCTGTGGCCCTGCCACCAGATCTCCGAAGAACTCGGGGTCAGTTCGAGGCCTCTTAGGGGAAGGCCCTTCTCCCGGATCCAAGACAGGCGAATCCACAGTGGCTATGCTCTCCCTGGCTGAAGGGGATGGCTTGCCTGAGCCATGCTCCAGCTTCAGCAAATAAGCTTTGTGCAAAGACAAGATAAAATCGGCAGAAAACACCGACTGTAAACTCCCCTGGGCAACAGGGGGAACCCCTTGCACCTCTACCGGCTGCGGGGAGAGCCTTTTTGATTTTTGCTTCCTTTTAACGGCTTTCTCAGAAGCCGCGGGAACCGCATGAGTCGGAGGCAAGATGGCCGCCGTTCCCGCCTTTAATTCCCCGCCTGAAAGCACCTCAGGCAGCTCCGATGCCGGCGATCCACGCTCCATCGGCCTCCCCACAAGCCTTTCCACGAAGCTACCTGCCCTGAAACAAGTCCGGCAAATCCCCGGACCAGAGAGCCCCCGACGACCGCCGCACTGAACGCACGCCCCCGGCGCAGCTAACATGCGCCGGGAATACAACAATGCCGGAAACGAGAGAGCTCACACCGCCGGACTGAAACCGCGACAGGACACAAAATCCTACCTGCTTCTCGCCATTGTGGGGAACCCCGATCAAGCTCCCGCTGCTAGCGGAAGGCTGAGATCTGGCTTTGGGGTTAGAAGGCTGCCATCTGGGGCTCCCAGATCCGCTGTCCTCCCTCCCCCGCGGGGTCTGACTGGAAGCTGAACGAGGCAGGCTCTACCTCCAGCTCTTTTTTTTGTGGAAAACTGCAGGAGGATCTGGATAAATTGGAAGACTGGGCATCCAAATGGCAGATGAAATTTAATGTGGACAAGTGCAAAGTTATGCACCTAGGAAAGAACAACCCACACTATAGTTACACGATGCAAGGCTCCACATTAGAAACCACCACCCAGGAAAAAGATTTAGGAGTCATCGTGGATAACATGTTAAAAACCCTCCACCCAGTGTGCAGCGGCGGCCAAGAAAGCAAATAGAATGCTAGGTAGCATAAGGAAAGGGATGGAGAATAAAACAAAGGATATTATAATGCCTCTGTATCGCTCCATGGTACGACCGCACCTTGAATATTGTGTGCAATTCTGGTCACCGTATCTTAAAAAGGACATAGAGTTATTAGAAAAAGTACAGAGAAGAGCCACCAAATTGGTGAAGGGGATGGAAGGCTACTCCTATGAAGAGAGGCTAAAAAGGTTAGGGCTCTTTAACCTAGAAAAGAGACGGCTGAGGGGAGATATGATAGAGGTGTATAAATTAATGAATGGAGTGGAACGGATAAACATGGATCAATTGTTTACGCTATCAGAATATAGAAGGACTAGGGGACATGTAATGAAGCTACAGGGTAAACTATTTAAGACAAATAGGAGAAAATATTTCTTCACTCAATGTGTAATCAAACTCTGGAATCTGTTACCGGAGGATGTAGTAAGGGCTGTTAGTATAGCTGGGTTTAAAAAAGGTTTGGACAAGTTCCTGGAGGAAAGGTCCATAAACCACTATTAAAAAGGGACCCAGGATATCAATGCTTGGCCTAGTACAAGCACTGCAGAACCTGTGTCTTTTGGGGAAACTGCTAGGTACGTATGACCTAGATTGGCCACTGTTGGAAACAGGATACTGGGCTTGATGGACCTCGGTCTGACCCAGTATGGCATTTCTTATGTTCTTATGTTCTTTGCACGGGGAGGAATAAAGAAAAGCAATTTCACCAGTCAGAAACCCCTAACACTGACTCTGGAAGCCCAGCTAGGACCACGCTGTCAGCACAAAAATCAATTTAGGCAGGAATTTCCTCTTCACACACTGGAGCCAGTTAGCCACGTCCTCTCTAGCTGCTAAGGACTGTAAGACTGGGGCTGACACACCAGGGAGAGCCGGTTAGCCTATCAGCAAGTTTTTAGATTTACAGTCCTTAGCTGCTAGAGGAGACTGACAACCCTACAGTGACCTGGACTGGCCCGGAGAGACGAAGAGGAATACTGATTTGCCCTCTAGTGACTCAGGCTGATAGAAGCATGGGAATGATGTCATTGATACCTGGGCTTTTCATTGGTTCTCTGCTTCCACTAATCTACTGGTAGGGGAACACAACCCACTTGTCTGGACTCATCTAGCAGGACAATATGAAAATAATAAATTATATTTATGCGTCATCATTGCCAGAAACATGCGATTTCAAGCTCCACTATGAAGAGCATGCAGGCAGCACTGTTGAGTAGGGTTGGGCATGCATTACCTGTTGGTAAGTTTGGAAGAGCATACAGACAGAACAGTAAGGGGGCTGTCGTGCCATTGCCATATTATACTCTCTTTCAGCTTGAAAATTCTGTGGGCGGTTCTGCCAAAGTTGGGTAAAGGGTTTCGCCCAAGTTTCCATTTCTTCCAGCTCTTCTTCTACTGACAGGAGATCTGGCATCTCTGTAAAAGAAAAGCACTTTTCCAAGCTGCACCGTATGTGGTAAAAACTCAGCTGCAAGGACTACAAGGCTTTTTCGTGTCAGCACAAACAGTTCTAACCTTTGCTAAAACTGATACCCAGAGCCAAGGTCTTATGCCTTTATCTGTCCGCACTGCAGAGGTCTTTAGGGCCCCAGAAAGTCAAACATGCCAGGATGACACTTCAAAACCAGACTACTACTACTTATACAGCATCTTAAAATAAGCACTGCACTGCATTTTATAACAGGACTAAAATGTGAAATTATAATAGTTCATCTATACTGTCTCCCTCATTTCAACTCTAAGTACAGCAGTGCCAGCACCGCACTAGCCCCAGTGCTCCCCGTCATAGTGACGTTGGACACCGTCTTTCTCTTTAACTGCTGGATGGATGAATTTGTTTCAGAAGCACTATTGCTATGCTGTGGACCTGTGGATTCTCCTGAAAACCCTGATGCAGGGCCATGGATGTCTGGCCCAGAACATGGCATGTCGCATACGGGGATTCGTTTACGATTTTCGGTCCTGAAGACACTCAAGATAAGTACACGAGCACTAGCCACGAGCACTAGCATGTTAATAAAAAGGATTAAAAAGAAAGGCCTTATGTGAGAGGGCATTTTTCATGCTTCCCCTCCTTGCTGGCTGCCCCAACATAACATAGTGGTATACCCGCTCTGTTGTTTCTGGGGGCCTTTTGTTTGCAATAGTATATTTTTGCCCTTTCAGCTTTTTTTGGGACCGAGTTTGGTAGTACCGCACTAGCTCCAGAATGTAACACTGGTCTTACCCTGTGAGACTACAGTCTAAGGCTAAATCTGACTGGCACAGGAGTTAAGATGCAGATATGAAATCAACCACTCATTTTTAAACAAGCCTGCTTTCATTCCCTTGGCAAGAGAAGAGAGACCCCTGCCCAACAAAGGCGCTGGTAGTTTGCTGGAACGATGATGAAATTAGGTTTCTGGCCTTATCCCAACTGTAGTAAACTCACATATGGTTCAGTGATCTACATGAGCCAAATGGACCTGAACTCCCTTGCATAACCTCCTTCCTCCATGAGGGCATAACCAGTGGTAAAGGTAAACACACAGAGAACCCACCTTCATCACTGCCAAAATCTTTCATCACTAGGGGGTGGTGGCGAGGGAGTTTACTTAAAGGCTGTTGGCATCCCTTGATATTCTTGCTGTCTTTTGGCTTCAAGTATTCATCAGGCATCTAAGAGTGGGAAAAAAAATAAAAAGATCAACCCCACTCTCCTCCATGAAAACAGGATAGTTAAAAAGGCACCAACGGCACATTTAACAGCACTACATTGCTGCACACAAAGGAACAGCCATGAAATTCAGATTACCACTTTCCTAGTAAGTTATCACTGTCAAGGGTGGGGCAGTGCTCCTACAGCCTGGGAAATATATCCTTTCAGGGGATAACAGGTGCCATAATTCCTCTATGGTGCAGGGGATATAATCTGGCAGTGTCAGCCATTTCAGCAGTAGCACACACACACACACAGAAAGGCCAAAATGTGGTTTTTTGGTAGGAAACTGAAAACTAAACCTCTACAGCAGCCACTCAAATACCTGTTTCAACTGCAATATCCTGAGTGGCAGGCTGAGTTAGCGTAGTTACTCACCTGTTATTTACACAATTTGGTAAAACTAAAGATCAGACCCTGCTGTATTATGAACGGTGGATCTACCGGTTGGGAACTGCAATTCCGAATGGGCTGAATGCTCGATTAGAATGGGAGGTATGTTTGTGATTTAACAACTCCTCCTCTTTTGCATTCTTTTTGAGAGACTGACAATTTCTATTTAACTAGTCCGCATGCGCGGCGTTTTTTAACTGTTGTTGGAAGGAAGAAGTGTTTGTTACATGAAGCAGTGATCATGCCGGCTTACCAGTAAGGATATGGATTTACGGGTCTAGTGTCTAAGGTACAGTTTATTTTTGAAAGTCTGTACTCATTGAACATTATTCTTTCTAATTTTTAGTGCTGCTTGATCGCTTCCCCTGAAGAAACCTTAAATGGGTGAAACGCTATGAGTAGCGCGCTTGGCAGCGTCGGGAATTTATCAGCAATCATCCAAAGCTATATGCTTGCCATTTAAAGTGGATCGTGTTAGAAATTGTGGACTTGTCTTCTAAGAATAATGCAATATATGGGAGCAAGATACAAGATATCAGCTGCAAGTTCACCTTTTTTAAGCTAAGCACTAGGTTTCTATTAGCTCTTTATCTTTACTGATCTCAATTTATGCTATTTTAAGAAGTAAAAAGTAAAAGGACGAAGTTGGATGAAGTGAAGAAGTTGAGTGCTTCTAGGTTTCGGTTTGAAGTCCAGCCCTTCCCCTCTTCAAGTTCCTATAAGTGCCTTTTTGAGAATCAGTTTAAAAGTATCAAACATACAATAATAATTTAAATTACTAAACAAATCTATCAATAATTCGAAAGCCAAGTGAAGGCCGTTGATGCAATAGTGGCACTAGTCCACCTGACGATTTTCAGTAAAGTCGGTGGTAGCCCAAGGTTCTGAGGCTTTGGCTTTTTAGAATTTAATATAGAGCTGTTTAGTGCATTATGTCAAGGAAGTTACATTAGACTTTCGAGTTCTCTTACAGAGTATTATAATATAATAGTGATGTTATCTCTGTTCTGAATAAGGACCAAAACTTGGGTTGTAATTTATGATAAAACATAAGTGCTGCAGAACCTGGATAGTCCGTGCGGTGGCCTGCTGCACCTCTGAGGCTGTGCCTCCCTTTATGAAACAGTCATCCAGGTAGGGGAAGACAAAGACCCCTTGGAGGCGGAGGAAGGTGGCCACAACTGCCAGGCATTTTGTGAAGACCCTTGGGGAAGAGGCCAAGCCAAAAGGGATCACCCTGTTCTGAAAGTGCCTGCCCCCCACTATGAACTGCAGGTACTGCCTGTGGTTGGGGTGGATGAGGATGTGGGTATAGTAATCCTTTAAGTCTAAGGAGCATAACCAATCTCCCTGCTGGAGGCAGGGCAGCAATCTTCCAAGAGAGAGCATCTTGAACTTCTCCCTCACCAGGAATTTGTTGAGGTTGCACAGGTCAAGGATGGACCTTAGGCCCCCTTTTCTTTATGGCATGATGAAGTACCTGAAATAGAATCCCTTGCCCATGAGGGGTGGGACACCAGTTCCACCACCTTGCCCTTGAGAAGACCTGCCAACTCATTCAGTAGGTGGTCCCGGTGAAGGGGAGACCTGAGGAGTTCTCCCGGATAATAAGGGGGAGGTGTCTGAGTCAGGTGAAGGAGGTAAACCCTCCCTTACCACTCGAAATGCCCAGAAATCTGTGGCGATGGTCAGCCACCTTTGGGCATAGTGGGCCAGACATCCCCCTGTGGGCTGCTGATCTCCTGGGGCAGATTGGCCCAGCCGTGGTTGTTTTTTATTCCTTGAGCATAGCCTGAGCCGGTGCCTGGGGTTTTGGAGCCATGCCCATGTTCATTGGCCTACTGACCCTGTTGGGAAGCTGGGGAGGCCTGAAAAGGTGGGTAGTTTCTGTGAGCAGTGGGTAGGGAAGACACTTTACCTGAGCCCTTCCATTGGGGAGGGGCAGAGGTTTTCTTAGCAAACCTGGTCCTCGTCATAAACTCTGTCTCCAGCTTGGCAGCCTGATCAGTCATGGGTTTGCCAAAGAGGTTCTCTCCTTGGCAGGGAACATCGAGCAATTTGCTCTGAACCCACTGCTCAAGGTCAAACTGTAGGCAAGCTTGGCACCGTGCACCAATGCCCACCGCTGCTACTCGAGCCGCTGCCTCAAATCCGTCATAGGTTGCTCGAGATATGAATTTGGAGCACTCACGGACTGCAAGGGTTCCTTGGAGAGACCAGATGTGAACCCAGCGAGTTCCTTTGCTAGGTCTCTCAGGTACATACCCATGTATAGCTGGTAAGCCTGGATGTGGCCGATGAGCATTTAGCCCTGGTAATACTTTCTGCCCAGGGCATTCAGGGTGTGGGCCTCCCTGCCGGGGAGCACCAGGGAGTGTGTCTTCTGGCTTTTCAACCAACGCATGGCTGACTCCATCACCATAGAGTTATGTGCAGCTGTGATTTCTGGAAGCCCGGGCTCCGGCAGACTCGATACATCGAGACGAGCCGCTTGCTCACCACCGGTACTGACGCCAGTGTCTCCCACATTCAGAGCATCAGCCATTCCAGGATGGGAGGAATAGGCACCATGAGCGATTCCCTCGGAGGATTTTCAACTTATCCGCCCGAGGATTCTCCTCCGACTCTGTAGGGAATACCAGGGCCTTTGACATATCCTTGACAAAATCAAGGAAGCCGATATCCTCTGAAGGGGACCCCGAGACGGTAGAGTCAGAAGGGACCTCGCAGTGGTGACGGGTGTCAGGGGACTCCTCATCTTCCGTCTCCCACTCAGAATAGTCCAACAAAGACTCGTAGGAGGGTTGCTCTGCGGGCCTCAGGGCTGCTGATGCTCCTCGGGTGGTACCCGGCATACTAGCCATCCAAGATTGCAGTCCTGTCCAGTTTGAATCTGATTGTGACCTCGGCTGAGGATAAACTCGAGGCCGAAAGACCTCTAGGATTGGTTCGGCTTCTGGGGACGTCTTGGATGTCGAGGGCCCGGTGGTCAGGGCAGATGAACCGGTCGTGCCGGACAATAATGCCCATTGCTGGTCCATGAAGACAGACAAATTGTGCTCCAGGGCCACCATTCTGGACTCCAGGCCAGAAGGCTCCGCAGCCTTCGACATGGGCACCGAGGGGCTCGGGCCCAACACCGGCTCCACCGAAGGGATGGTGTCTGGGGACAGAGGTCGGTCCGAGGTTGAGTCCTTCCAGGGGGGACCTTTACAGGCCGCTCCTTCTCCGAAGCCTCAGACGAGCATCTCAGACTGCAAGACCGGGCCTGGGGGGGCATCCAGCCAGTTGGAATCATCCAAGGACGCCGCCGCCTTCGAGGGTTTCTTCTTCTTCCTGGGTTCCCCCTCAAGGGAGACCCCTTTTCTGAGGACCCATGACAGGGCTCGGGTTCAGAAGGTTCCGCCTGAGGTGTCCAGGCTTCAGACGAGGCCCCGGCCTTCTGAAGCACTGGGGACTCAGGGAAAACTATCATGCTGCTGCTAGTGGCTCTTAAGGGCCTTGCTGGACATCCTTTTGTAGGGACTGCAGGCTGCTGGGGTCATGGTCTGGCTCGAGGCAGCAGAGACGGCAGAGTCATGTGTGTCGGTCAGAGAAATTTTTGAGCACCGATCACACTTTTTTAAGTCACCGTTAGCCATGGGGGAAAAGTGTACCCCTGCGAGGTCGAAGACTCGCCGGGCTGTCAGTTGGAAAAGAAAAAAGGTGTGAAGATGCAAGAGAATGAAAGAACGAGAAAACTAGAAAATTAGATCTGAACTCAACGCTGAGGCAGTGAGGTTGGGTGGCAGGAAGAGTACCAGTGCGATAACGGAGGCGAGTATGAAACCTGGAGAGAAAAAAAAATCAACTTTTTATGGGAAAAAATGATAGAAACATCTGAAGGGCTCTGCGGAATAAAGGAGACTAAGCAAGATGGCACCCTTGGACAGGAAGGGAACCACGCATGCGTGGTGCCATCTCCCAAAGGTTTTCTTTGAAAGCTGGGGGGATGCTTCCGTGAGGGCTCTGTCAGGCTGACATCACCCATATGTGAGGACTGACATCCTGCTTGTTCCCGGAGAACTGGTGTATCAATGCATTTCATTCTATGCACTTATAACCTGCTCACCATTACACTTACGAGTAAGATTAAAATTCTCATAAAATTCAACAAGTATAATCCACATCACATGACAAACATGTTAATATAAGACATGTTTATATACATATATATATACATGTTTATATACATATACATGTTTATATACATATACATGCAACCAATCTGCCAAATCACCAGAGACTTCAGTATATCCTGCCTACTATACGCGGATGACGTGCTAATATTCACACCGATCAACATATCAAACCCTGACTACTCTCCATTAATCAACTGTTTCAACACAATAACCGACTGGCTTCTCAATCAGAACATGAGAATAAACTTCAAGAAAACCGAAGTACTCATAGCCACAAGAAACAAGCAATTTTCTCCGCCAACCACCCTCATAGTAAGAGATGCAGAACTCCCAATCAAGGCCTCCATAAAGTACCTCGGTGTGATACTTGACCAAAAACTCAATCTTAAAGAGCACATAAAGAACACAGCAAGGTCAATTTACTACAAACTAAAAACACTGCGCCACCTGAAACCAATGATGGAGACAAAGGACTTCCGTACAGTCTTCCAAGCGATAGTCACACCGCATTTTGACTATGCGAATATCATCCTTCATGGCCTCCCCAAGAATACACTAAATCCACTTCAACTGGCGATGAACGCGGCAGCCCGCATCTTATCTGGAGCTTCTATAAGAGATCATATAACACCAATACTGATCGATCTGCACTGGCTTCCGATAAACTGCAGAACAACATACAAAACCCTCCTCATCACATTCAAAGCTATTAATAATTTATCTCCTACATCGATCTCAAATCTCATCACCCTGACATCAAACAACAGACCCAGGAGACTAGTAGCAGAAAACACACTAGTTACTCCTAGTATCTCCACAAAATGGACACAACAAACTACTAACAGAGCTTTTGTGTCCTATGCTCCCAAGTGCTGGAACAATCTACCACCAAACATCAGATCAATCAGGGATATCACCCAATTTAGAAAGTCCATCAAGCACTATTTATTCACTTTGCACTTCAGGCTACCATACACACAATAGAACCGGCTATTGCCCACTCAGATAACTCCTACACATAACAGCAATCCAGAACAAAGGATCAAAATGTGAAAACACTGTATTCTTGTATTCTGTATTCTTGTCAAATTCGAATCTTGATGTAACCTATTCAATGTATATATAATTATGCATAATTATGTAGATAGTTATCCCCAGTTCACACCCAGTTTATCTTCCCTGTTATCTGTAAACCTACATCAGTCATGTATTGGCAGGTATATTGTTGTTTCAATGTAAACCGCACTGATGATGAATAGTGCGGTATATAAAAAATGTTAAATAAATAAAATAAATAAACATGTAAAGGACAAAATCCTGTTTTATATCAGAAGGCAGGTCATTCCAAAGTTATGATCTCATTCTTGGAAATGCTCATTTTCGCATCATTTTCTTCTGGGCGAAAGAATCATAGGAAGATGGGCTGGTTAATTTACAAACAAAGAAATCAACTGCACAAAAAGCAGAAAGACCATAAAAATGTCAGAGAATAAAAGGGTCTTTAAAAAAAACGAAAAGCAAGTTCAAATGAGAAAATAGAAAAAAAGCCCAAGTGCTGGCAAATCAGATGCTAACATACAAAGGAAGTCCAGGAAAGTATATAAGGAAACAACTGCAAATTGGGGAGACAACAACAATGTTGTCATGCACATTAAAAGCAAATTATCTGAGGGACTATCAGACCACAAAGGGCTATTAAAGGGGTGCTGATGAAGGATGAGACCAGTATAGAAAATTAAATGAATTCTCTACTTTGGTCATTAGTGCAAAGAATGCTGGGGAGATAACCATATCAGTTGTACATAAATGTGGAGGTAGTGCAAGAGAAAACCTAAAAAGCTGCAAATCACTGAGACCAGATGGTATTCAAACCAGAGTTCTAAAGGAACTCGAAAGTGCAAATCAGCTACTAGCAATCTGCAGCCTAATTATTAAAACTTACCCACAGAAATGGGACAGTAATAGCACACTGATAATATGGAGGGCTAATTTTATTAGAGAGCATCTATAAAAATTCCTAACACACCTTATTTCCTAAAGGCAACACAAGTGCATCACAAAGTTCTGGGGTAAAATTACATGGTAGCAAGCTAATCAAGAGGTTAAACTTTTTTTTTTTTTTTTTAAACTGCCCACCCACCTTCCGCATGGGAGGACTTTTGTTCCCTAACATATGCAGATTCTTGTTTCCTCCCCTCCCCCTTTCCTTTGTTCTATTTTAAATTTTCATTTTATTCTATTTTTGTGTATCTTTTGTGACAATTGTGTTCCTTGTAATATCA
Source organism: Ichthyophis bannanicus (assembly GCA_033557465.1). NCBI lineage: Eukaryota > Metazoa > Chordata > Amphibia > Gymnophiona > Ichthyophiidae > Ichthyophis > Ichthyophis bannanicus. Next base: position 305,668,065 of record CM066040.1, on the reverse strand, counting down.
ATTATGGAGCCTTAGAAAACACAGAAACAGATGCCAAAGGCCCTGCAACTATTTGAAAGCACAAATCAGAGGCAATAAGATGAGACAGGATCTTTAGAGATCCTAAAGAAACATGACATCAGAAAAAGACAAGGCCTATCTAGTCTGCCCTTCCATATCAACTACCACAACAGTCCCCTTTTTCCTTTAGCGATTCTACTGCATGCTTCTATATTCTTCAAGGAAGAAAGCAAAAGCACATGACATTCAAATACCTGGACTGGACAGACAAGGAAAGAAAATTATCAAGTTAGCCCTAAATTTCACTTCCTTAACTTGCACTTCAGCAACTCCAAGTCCATCTAAGCAACAAATTCACCTCATTCAGCCACCAAGCCAGGCTTACCCTGGCCTCTCCCAAAACTAGTGACACTGCACAGCCAACAAGACAGGAAAGCTTTCTGCAAAGGATGCAGGTGGCCCCTGGTCCACTGCATCACGTCCAAAGATGCTAGCGTAGAGCCCAATACTTACAGATAATCTCAAGATTGGGTGTTGCAGGCTCAGATTTTTGGGAATCTTGAGTGTGTCAAATTCATAATTCATTCCTACAGCTGTGCGTAATATTATTGGCACCCTTGCAGTTCAACCCCTTAATGTCCAACATCTCCTAAAATACGTAAAGTGGCCAGTGAAATAGCTTTGGACTATACTGTATATGCATACATTTTACAAACAAAAGAAACAAAACAAAAACAAAAGAAAAGAAATAGTATAAAAACTGGGACATTGCCAGGAAATGATTACTGGCACATCTATAAACAATTCAAAACAGCTTGAACAAAAGAACCACGTTCCCATTGCAGTAAAATTAGATGTTTATGTGTATGTTTATTCATATTTGATATACCACCCTTTATAACATCAGGATGGTTTACAATGATATCAACAATTACAGATTAGCTCCAGGCCAGAAGAAAGGAAAAAGAACTGTACCTGTAATCAATTGTGACAGACCACCTCCGGAACAGCACAGCAACCCGATCAGCATCGGGCGATGGAGCGAGAAGGCAAACCCCTCCCTAATCACCGGCCCAAAGCCAATCGGGCTGAAAAGGAGCAATTTTAAAACGCCAGCACCATTGGGCGCGCCCGCGCCAGAGGGCCCTTAGGCATGGCCCTTAAGCGTGGTCCCAGGTGGTAAAGTTTTAAAACCATAACTCTAAGATCTAAGCTAACATTATGACTACCCAAAACACTGAATACCGAATCTCTCCCATCCAACCCAATCGCAGCTCCCAATTAAGCAGCTAAAGAAGATCTCTGCACTTAGCCTAGAACCATCAAGAACCCACAGACAAGGATACCGCCGACAACCACCCACAGCATTGAAGAATTAAAGTTCCTGCACTCAGAGGTATGCTACTTTAGTCCTTAAAACATTTCGGGGCAAACCTAATATCCTAACACTGTATCCCACTCAAAGGATTATAACATCTTAAGAAAGTAAGTAAACTACTCGTTACAAAGTTATTATTTATTTATTTAGCATACATTTGTATGCCGCTACTTCCAGCGATCAGTAGCGGCTTGATTACAGGCGTGAAAATGACAAATCATGACAGAAATTTTGATGAAATATACTAATGATTTGATAGGGAAAGCACAGCATAGCACACAGTTAGGGGTCTCAAAGAGGGGTCAAATATTCACATATTCACATAACTGCATCAAGGTCTGTCTAGGTGATGCCATAATGGGATTGGAAAAGATGGGTCTTAAGCTGTTTTCTGAAGTCCTTTAGGTCGTTGATCTGTCGTATCTCGTGAGGCAGGTGGTTCCAGAGCATGGGAGCCAAATAAGTGAAAGCCCGGTTGCTTGTCCGCATATTGACTGCTCTTAAGCTGCTTGGTATGCAGAGGGTGTTCAGGTTCATGGTCCGTCTGCTTCTGTTGAGAGGTTGAGTGGTGATGAGGTTAGAAAGGAACGAGGGGGATACTTTGTGGATGATTTTGAATATTGTGATTAGCACTTTGTATATTATTCGTGCCGGGATGGGTAACCAGTGTAGCTCAATCAAGAATGGTGTAATGTGATCTACTAGGCTCTTGTTCATGATGATCCTGACTGAAACATTTTGTGCCATTTGTAAGATGTTTATTGTTTTTTTCGGTAGACCCTGAAGGATGGCATTACAGTAGTCAAAGTGGGGAATGATGAGTGCCTGTGCTACTCTTCTGAAGTCAGAATGGTCAATGATGCTGCGTATAGGTTGAAGAACCCTCAGCTTGTGAAATATTGCTCTGTTGACTGACCGGAGGTGTTTGTCCATTTTTAAGTTATCATCAATCAGTACACCTAGATATTTTATCTCTTTTTTTAGAGTGATAGGAGTTATTGTTCAGGGTGATGGTTGCAGGAGGATCAAAATCTTGTTTCCCTGAAATGAACATTACTTCAGTCTTCTTATGGTTAATCGACATATTGTTGAGACGGAGTCAGTTTTGCATTTCGAGTAGGCATTCTTCTAATTGGTTATAATTGGGATTGTTTACATCCAGTTGAGTGTAAATCATAATATCGTCCGCATACAAGTGGTAGCTGATATTGAACTTTTGGAAGATCATGCATACTGGTTGTATGTAAACGTTGAATAGGAGGGAGGAGATGGCTGAGCCTTGAGGTATTCCTTGTGTTTGGGGGAAAGGCTCTGCTTGTTCGTTGTTGTAGCATACCTGTTGCATTCGGTTCGTTAGGTATGACTCGAACCACTTTAATGGGGTTCCTGATATACCTATGGATGCGAGCCTGTGCAGGAGAATTTGGTGATGAACTGTGTCGAACGCTGCTGAGATATCTATGATTATGAGTATGAACATCTTGTTTTTGTTTTCTAGGCCCTTATTAATCCTCTTCCATTACTCAACCCCATTAAAAAAACAGAGAGCAGCTTAAAGGAGATGTAATTCAGGACTCCATCAAGCAAGCTACTTAAAGGGAACCCTAGACAAATTCCATTACACAAATAGTACTCATCATAAAAAAGAAAAAAAAATTCTCTCATTTATACAATAGCCCTTGGCCTGTTTGCCGCCCTGACAATACCAGCCACAACACAAGCCTTTTCTTCATCCGGCTACCCAATACCTGTCATTCCCACATCCCACCGACTAAACATCGTAGCAAAAATCTTCAATCCATTTATTAAACAAGCAGAGCGCAAACAACGCATTATTCAGATCGACCTCAGCGAAATGGTGCAATCCAAAACCATTCCCAGCAACTCCACACTCAGTTTAAAATGCTCTCTCATCAACCCACGCTCTATCAGGAATAAGATCCCACTGATAAACTGACCACATCACTGATAATCTGGACATTCTATTTATAACTGAATCATGGCTAACAGCTAATGACAGTGTTGATTAATCAAATAAAACCAACAGGGTATGACGTATTCAACCACCAAAGGTCAAATAAAAGAGGAGGAGGTGTAACCATCATAGCAAAGAAAGAATTACAACTCTCAAAAACCTCACATGAAATTTCACAAAATATGGACGTTATCCTAGTGGAAAATACAAACATGCACATATGTCTAATTTACAGACCACCTTCAACAAAAGGAGAAGAGCTTACCAACATAACAGATTACCTATGTAACAAATAATTCCAATAAATTCACAATTGTTCTAGGTGACCTAAACCTGCTGTCCACATCACCCCATCTAGCCCAAGGATTTATGGAGATAATGGATAATTCAAGATCCTACACATATTAAGGGAAATACCTTGGACCTCTTTATTCCTCAAGAGCTGACAAACGATATCTTCAATCCAAAAATACAGATACGTCAAATTCCTTGGTCTGACCACCACTCTATCCAATTTAACATCCCAGTCATTCCCCGTAAAGCAAATACAAATCCTATTTCTCTCCAAGATCTCCAAACCAGTAACTATGCTATCTTGTCAGTCTCTATGTTCACCCCAAAAATCATCAATGTTGAACCCCCGGTGATGGGCCCCCCCCCCACATTTGATTCCCCTCCCCTGGTTATATGTCCCACCGCTTTGACCCGGTGAAAGGCGGAATATAAATACAGTTAAATAAATAAATAAATGAATAAATCAGCTATCAGCATAGGAAATTCCACAAATTTGACAAGGACAAAATCTTAAAAGAAGTCCTACCACAGCTTCAAACAGACACCAAAGACACCAAATTACTCATAAACAGATGGAATTTAACAATAAACAAAGCAGCCACCGTTTCTATCAGTACCTCAACTCCCAACACTCAACCAAGGAAAAGCGCAGTTTGGTACACAAAAGAAATATGAACCTTAAAAAAAAAAACTAAGCAAGTTAGAAAGGAAATGGAGAAAAACCAAAAACAGAGTATCGTTTATCACTCTGGAAGATTACAAGTCATTAATAAACAATAACAAATGGGATTACCACACCAAGCTAATAATGTCTGCACTAAATAGGCCAAGATAAATAGAAATTACACTTACCTGGTAATTGTGGTTCCTTGAGTAATTCCAGTTTAGTCCTCCACCTCTGGGTTGTGCACCTCCTCCTACAGCTTGGAGACTGGGCATGTCAAAGTCATGACATCACTGGATATAGCCTGCTGGTATCTCCCATTAGCCCCAGTGTACTACTGACAAAGAAAACTCAAAGGAACAACAAATAAGTAGAATAACTTTAACTGAACTATCCAACCCTCAACTTGAGGGACCTTCATGACCTTATTCTTTTTGTTTTGTTTTTTTTTTACGTTCACGTTTCTCTTATTCTTTCACTTTCCCTGTGCCACCCCCTCACTTAAATGAGAGAAGGAAGGAATAGTTTAGAGAGGAATACTCACTGGGATCCAGAGTCTGAAAGGTTTTCTCATTCCTTGAAATTGATGCTCCACTCCATCTGAAAATAATTTCTGAAAAAAATCACCCCCCCCCCAAGGCGGGAAGGAGGACTAAACTGGAGTTACTCAAGGAACCACAATTACCAGGTAAGTGTAATTTTTATTTCCTTATCGTTCCTCCAGTTTAATCCTCCACCTCTGGGATGTATCAGAGCAGTAATTATTGGGAGGGACCTTTCCACCCGGATCGCTACTCTGCCAAGCCGAAACAGGCAGCGCTCTCCGCCAGAACATCAAGGCGGTGAAGGCCACTGAAAGTAACAAAAGAAAGGACAACCAGGTGACCGGTCTATAAAACGCTACCAGCGTAACCAAACTGTATTCTGCTCAGAATGTCGTGTGCGCTCCAGTAGAGTGAACCCTTAAGCCCACTGGTCCTGGACAAGCTAGCAAAATATAGACCGACGCACTCACCTCTTCCATTCCCCTGGTGATGGACGCCATCGCCGTCGCTTCCCCTTTGCGGGAACTCCCGACTAGGACCAATAAACGGTCGTACTTGCGGAGACTGTGAAACCCCTAAATGCTGCCGTAGCACTCTCTCTATGTCCAAGTGGTGCAAACTACGGTCCGAGACGTTCCCCTCCGCCGAACCTAGAGCTAGAAGAGAAACCGTTTGATTTAGAAGAAATAGAAACACACACCTTCGGCCAAAATAACCGAACTAGTCGCAATGCCAGCCCTTTCTCCGGAAAGGACAAAAGGGTTCTCTACCCGACAGGGACTGCAATTCTGAAATTTACCTCACAGAGTAGATGTCTACCAAAAACACTGTCTTTAAAGCTAAATCCTTACCAGACGCCTGGCGTAACGGCTCAAAAGGTTTCCTGAACTAGTGCCCCGAAAACCACGTTAATATCCCCACGGCGGAGCCAATATTCTACACAACGGCCGCAGCCTGGATACCACTTTGAGAAATGCAGCTCATCTGCGTGAGACCCTAGGGACTCCCCTGAACTTTGCCTCTATAGCAAGACAGAGCTGTTAACGGAATAATTAAAGAACTGGCTGCCAGCCCCTTATCAAATCCTTCATGCAGGAAACTCAACTCTAAGGGCCAGCAAACTGCATCCATGCGTATTTGCCGCCAGGGACACAGTCCTCAAAATACGCCCTATGCGTACATATGCGAGAGCCGCGTACTTATTCCTCGCTTAAAGTAAAGACGCAATTGACTGCACCCGAATAACCTTATCTCCTTAACCTTGCCCTTTCCATGGCCAAACCGTAAGCAAGATCCGAGCCAACTGGGGCATTCGAAGCGTACTCTGCCGCAACAGCGCCAGCAATACCGATAATCTCCAAGGACTCTTGTCAAGCTGTCGAAATAGAGTGGCGTACCATGGGCACGTCGACCAGCCAGAGACCCCTGACAGCGCTCTTACCCAATGAGCTCCTATGTGCAGAATCACCTGTGCCCTGATCGCCCACGGGGAGAAGACCTAAAAGAGCCCTGACGTTGTCCACTGTTGCATCAGGACGTCGATCCCCTCCGACCTCTACTGGAAGGTAGCCATGAGAGCCATCTGCAACGGCCCCACATCTGCGGGCAATTTTTTTTCCCATATCAAAAACACGTATGGTCGTAGCTTCCATTCCCCTGGCAGTCATCTGGGCCCTGCTGAAAAGGTCCGACATCACACTGTCCTTTCTTGCAATGTGCGCCGCCGAGATTGCGTGAAGTCGAGGCTCTAACCAAGCGAACAGCATCTTTGCTTCCTCTTCCATGAGCATGCTGCCCATTCCGCCTTGCCGATCAATGTATGCCACTGTCACAGAATTGGCCGATAGTACCCGCACCGCTCAGTCACTGTAGCACCGGACCTCTGAAGAGCAAGCAATACTGCTCTGAGTTCTAGTCTGCCGATTGACCATCTGCTCTCACGTCCAGTCCAAGAGTGTTGAGCATAGAGATCTCCGCAATGCACGCCGCAGCCCGCGGGACTTGCGGCTGTGACCAAGGGAATCCACTCCGGTTGTACTTGAGGTATGTCCGATCTCCCAGATTCCAGAACCAGCCACCACCGAAGCAACTGTCTAGACCGGGAAGGACCAGAAAGACGTCTGTTTAGAGAGGCGGACTGGTGCGAGCAATGGCGAAGCAGCGCTCTCTGAAATGGCCTCATAAGAAATTTGGCCCATGGCACTACCCCCAGGGTTGCCGCCTTCTGCCCCCTTACCCGCAGGTAACTCCATTCTGAGGGCGCCAGAGCAGACATGAACTGAAACACCAGCTGTCAAAAGACTTGAACTGGACGGCCCAGCGGATACCCCGCTCCTCTTTGAATGTTGAAACGTCCCCCCAGATATTTGAGGTCCTGGGACGCATCCAGACGACTCCTGGACGTATTGACTACCCAACCGAGACTTTGCTGGAACGACACCACTCTGTCTGTGACCTGTAGACATTCAACCTGTGATTTCGCTCGACTCACCAGACAAGATAGATATGAACTAGAATGCTGTCCCTTTGCTGCGCTGCCGATACATCTACCATCTTGGTAAACGTGCCCAGCGCCATCGTCAGACCGAAGGGCAATGCTTGAAACTGATATTGTCCCCAGGAAACGCGAATCCCTGGAACCTTTGAAAATCCGCTCGGCTTGGAACATGTAACCACGCTTCCGTGAGATTGCGGAAAGAAGCCTTCTTGGCAAACCTCCAGAATGACCGACCACCAGGCTTCCCACTGGAACTGCCTAACCAAAAGCCACGATTCATTCCGTTTAGGCCAAAAGTGGACGAAGGGATCCATCTTTCTGTGGCCTCCCGAAACAAACGAATGACCGATGCCGTAACCTGATAGCGGCCCCGGCATCACCGCTACCAATTGCAGTAGGAAATCCAATGACCGACACACCGCCAGCGACTTCTGCTGACTGTTGCAACTGCCAGACCACGAAGAGATAGAACATGGTCTGCAGTCGCCTGAATCTGAGCCTACCGCAGTGCAGGCAAACCCCCGCGCTACCTATTAGGTGCGGTTCTACCCCTTCAGGTCCGCATGGGTTTAACCCCCTTCTGTCTTGGGTGCCTAAAGGAAGCAGCCACCAGAGAATAAAGCAGGCCAGAGCAAACTCTGTCAATGTAAAGCAGCCTCCCCCAAGAGGGCTACAGTAGAAGCAGATTTCTTCCCCCAATCCAGTTATCAGTTATTTTATTATATTTTCAGCCCTCTAGAGCACTGGGTGAATCTGTGCCCCTGATAGAGACAATCGTCTTTGAAAGCCTCCCAATAACCGGCTAAGAAAAGGCCGTACAACATAATTCAATGGCATTCCAGTTTCACCAAAAATGCAATGTGTGCCTGTTGTTGTTGTTGTTAAGTGCCGTCGAGTCGGAGTCGACTCATGGCGACCCTCTGGATAGCTATCCTAAATTGTGTTCGGTCTTCAGTCTGGCGGCTTATTCCGTTTAGGCCAAAAATGTGTGCCTACTAACTGACTTATCAGAGTTCTGCTGTTTTTCCTGTATTCTACTTCCTCAAATAGTGTTTTGTTTTGTTTTTTATTTGAATTTGGCCTTAAAGCTCCTGCAGGGCATGCCTGGAGCAGAGTTTGCTTAGCAGCCTTGCCGCCATCCTAGAGCCCATATATACAGGACATCTGAAAGGAAGGCCCCAAATCATCAAGACAGCGCATAATTCTTTTAGAATATCCCTGTTGTCTTCAACTATAGTATTTGGGACATGCCCGCACACCAATTCCAACCTTTCTTCTTTAAATGTAATATAGAAGCTTGCAGACATGCCTGGTGTCGCTGTTTAGGAGGAAGACTCCTTATCTGAAGACTCCCTCTACATGTCACCAAATATGCCACCTGTGATGGATTAGGCATTGGCCTGTTTATGCCTAGTCCATGCAAGGAGAGCTAAAAATGTGCCTGTACCTGGAAATAAATTACTGCCATATCCACACCCTGTGTGAATCACTAAGTATTTATGCTCTAATTACACTGTGTACTACAGAATTGCCAACCTATTCTAGGCCATTGAAAGGATTTGAGCCAAGCAAATTAGTAATGTAGTTTGCTGAGAATTCCTGGGCTTCTGCTCTTTTTTTAATTTTATTTATTTAGATTTTCCTGAACACAAGAATAAATCAAAACAAGAAATCCTTTAACAAGAATTATAAAAGTATTCAAGAACAAAATAATATTCACATCAAATCAAGAGAGAGAGAACCAACACATCACCCCAAAGGGAAGGAAGCAAATAGTAGGAAAAAAGGAGTTATCAATAAACTCCAAATTAGGGAGCTCAAAAAAAAGGCTAACCCACCTAAGCTTCTCCCAGCTTTACAACATTCTCTTTATCAGAAAGGAACTGACGCAGATGAATCACGTCAGTATACACATAATTCTGTCCCTCAAAAGTTACTAAACATCGGCAGGGAAACTTCAAGAAAAAAGAAGCTCCCAGGGCTATAACCCTGGCTCTAAGCTCGAGAAACTGTTTTCGTCGAGCCTGAGTCACCCGGCCAACATCTGGAAAAACCTGAAGCTTATATCCACAGAACGAAACATCTTTACATTTAAAATAAGCACATATAATTCGCAATTTAAGAGATTCAGATCCGAACATCACAACCAAAGTACAGCGCTTTGGGATGACGTCCAATGAATCTTGCAGGAAATCTGTTAAATTAAGGGCTACTGAGTTATCCAAAGAGGAGAATCCTCCTTTGGCTTCAGCGCATCCTTAATAGCAAGAAAAAAAGAATAAACTTGTAAAATATCCACAGACTCTTTTAAAATGTAGAATCTCAGAAAAATACTTTTTCAGTAATATTTTGGGAGAGAGTAAATGAGTTGAAGGAAAATTCAAAAAGCGCAGGTTCCTGGCCCGTTGTTGGTTCTCAAGTTGCTCCAAACGAAAGGAAACTGAAGATATATCCTTAATTAAAACATTAGAATCCCTATTCGTTTGGAGCTGAGTCTCCAACCGGGCCATAGAACCAGCAACAGCAGTCAACTGATTATCAATAACCTTAACTTTAGTTACAACATCACGTGAAAATTTACATAAAGAAGTAACAGTAGTAGTCAAACGAATGTCAATCTTTTGAAGCACTGACCAGATATCCAAATGAGTCACTTCCCGATTAAGAGGGACAAACAAATCTTCAGAAGAGGCAGGATCCATAGGGGATAAAACCGGGGGTGTAACTTGCAGGGAAGACTCCAGAAGCGTGGAAGAATGTGGAAGTTGGGGGAAGCGAAGTGGTGTCCGGATGTCCGGGCTCAGAGAAGCCCCATCCGGAGACTGGCGCGCAGGTGGAAGGAAAGATATGTGTTTATCCATAGGGCCGGTCACCTTACCTCCTTTTCCTGATGTTACCATGGCAGCTGACTTTGCCTTCCGTTTCCCCATTAATCAACACACAAACTAGCGATCCTGAGAACCACCTCAGGAGCACCAAAGGAGCACACAAGGAGTGTGTCTTACCCCTTGTGACATGCCCCCGCAGGCCACGAACACACGGCCGTGTGTAATTCCCGCTGGGCTTTGTAGGTCTCGGGGGGTGGGGTCCTTGACGCAGAAGGCGGCTACCCACTGTCTGCAGCTGTCCCCACAGGCGTCCAGCTCCAACCGACCATGCTGCTCTGCGGCAAAGAACCACCGCGGCAGCTCCCAGGCAAAAGCAGTTCTCTCTCCAGCGAAACTCAGCTCCCGCTGGGCTTTGTAGGTCTCGGGGGGGGTCCTTGACGCAGAAGGCGGCTACTCACTGCCTGCAGCTGTCCCCACAGGCGTCCAGCTCCAACCGACCATGCTGCTCCGCGGCAAAGAACAACCGCGGCAGCTCCCAGGCAAAGCACAGTTACTTACCTGTAACAGGTGATCTCTGGGAACAGCAGGAATAAGTCTTCACATATGGGTACGTTGGTACCGACGGAGCCTGCGCGGGAACGCTCCCCAGCGTCCAATCAGAAAGCTTTTGGGAGCATCCCTCAGCGCCTGCGTGCTGCCTTCCCGCCTTTCCAACTGTCTCTCCTCAGTTGAGTTTTATAGCTGAGACAAAGAGAGAGAAAGAGGAAAGGAAAGATAGATAGAGAGATACAACTCCTAGGGGAGGTGGGTGGGTTGTGAAGACTTATTCCTGCTGTTCCCAGAGATCACCTGTTACAGGTAAGTAACTGTGCTATCTCCAGGAACAAGCAGGAATGAGTCTTCACATATGGGGACTCCCAAGCTAAGATGCCTGGAGCCCTAGCCTGTTGGAGATTGAAACATGCTATACCTCATATGGTCAGGCATCCTGAGGATGGAGGGTAGGAGTTGAAAAAGAGAGGAGCTGTAGAAAACAGCTAACGTAAGATAGGACTACAGGCAAGGAGTCCTTGTATGTATAATTATCATGATATATATTGAAAGAAACAATTGCAATATAAACCTCACCTACTGGATTGCAGGAAGTAGAGAGGCTGAGGGAGTCTACTGGGGATCCAGTAGAGAAATCTTCAAGGTGACCTCACTGAAGTGAAAGTGAAGGTCAAAAACTGGAAGTGACAGGTGACCCCAGGATTTAACTGGGGTAGTACAAAAAACGGTAGGTCTTCAGAGGGAAGCTTTATGGAAAAAGCTGAAAACTTTTGGCTACAGGGTTATTCACAGTGAGGAGCAAAAGAGGAAGACTGACCATTTGGACAAAAACTGGCCTAGTCCCTTGAGGGAAGAAAGGATATGGAAAAAATCCCATATTCCCAAAGAAAGGACAGGTGTCTGAGGAGTTGAAACCTCAGATCTACTGAAGATCCACCATGTCTTTCCTAACTGGTGAGAGGTAGGAAGATATTGGGGCATGGAGCTTCAGGGATACTTAAACCTAGGGTTATGGTAGGAGCTGTCAGCACCACAGCAGCGGTTGTGTGCATAATACCCCAAACATACTGAGGAACAGCATGAACATGGGCAAAGTCCACTGTCTGGAACATATAGGAAGGGAAACCTTTATGAGCATAGACAGGTAGGGAGATAAGTATGTAAATACATATCTACCTATAATAAAGTATCTCGACAGATACACATATATATGTATATATATGTGTATTTATATATATGTGTATATATCTATATATATGGGTATATATATATATATATATTTATTTTATTTATTTAACAGTTTTTATATACCGCGCTATTCATCATGAGCGCGGTTTACACTTTAACAGCCTTGTACTTAAGCATAAAACATATGTCAAGTTTACAGATAACAGGGAATGAAACCGGGACAATGGGGATAACGATAAGATAAGGTAATAACAAATATTCACAACTATTTACAGCAAATTAGGATAAGTTTTGAGTTTCATGGGTTAGGGATTGTGAGATTTTAATCTGGGGCAAGCAATGGAGTTTAGAGGCCTTACTTGACTAACCATAGTTAATGGTTTGGGTTGGAAGGGGGGGAGGTGGGGAGCTAGTGCCTTGGGAGAAGTATTGAAGGAAGAGGTGTGTTTTTAGAGATTTTCTGAATTGGGACAGGTCTTTCTGTGATCTGATGTTAGGAGGTAGCCTGTTCCAACATCTAGGGGCGAAGGATGAGAATGCTCTCATGGTAGTCATCTGTGTGAGTTTTGTTAGGTCTTTTGGGACCATTAGTGTATTTTCTGTTACAGATCTTCTGGATCTGGTGTTTTGAGAGTGGTGAAGGATGTCAGAAAGCAAGGATGGTGAGATTTGGTGGAACGCTTTGAAGGTCAAGAGAAGGGTTTTGTATAAGATCCTACATGTTATTGGGAGCCAATGAAGTTCAAACAGGATGGGGGTGATATGTTGACTCCTTGAAACCCCATATAGAACTCTGGCTGCTGTATTCATGGCCAACTGTAGGGGGAATCAGAGTGCTCTTGGGGAGGCCATGTAGCACAATGTTTGCATAGTCGAAATGAGGGGTGACTAATGCCTGGAAGGTTGTGCGAAAGTCATTTGGTTCAAGCATGGGTCTGAGGGGTCGTAGAGTCCTGATCTTGTGATAGATGGATTTTACTGTACTTTTTATGTGTTCTTTGAACTCCAGTCGCTGGTCCAGTATGTAGATAAGTATAATGAGATCTAGAAGGGCATAACATATGCACACTTAGCTGACAGACAGATATATATATATATATACATATACATACATATACATACATACATACACATATATACATAGGTTTAAAGATAGATGCCTGCAATTAAGCAGACAGAGCTATGCATATTAGGACATTCACATGGAAGATGTGAAGAGGAAAGATTCATCTAAGAACAAGAAGGTGGAACCTACTTGAGAAGATATATAGAGAATCTATTCCCCAAGGTTATAATGGTGCAGGAATGCTATCCAGTGAAATAACCTGGATGGTTACGTGGAAAAACAGAGGATAATATCAGTCTGTAAACAGCAAGTCCTGAGTCCTGTAGAACTCTAGCATGGTAAATGGACAGAAACGCATAGGATGAGATCCCAGGTTGACCCATTTGAGGGACAAAAGGGGTATCAGGCGTTTTCTAGTTTAATATGTGCTGTCCATGAAGGATTAGGATACCATGAGGACAAGCTGCAAGGAAAAAAGAGCATATTCCTTGTAGGAGCTGGATAACCCTTTAGACTTACACGTGGAGAAGGCTTATATCCTTTGTTCAAAAAGGAGATAGTAGGGTGTGAAGAACCCTCACAGTTATGGGGGATGACTGAGGAAGCCTTTTTCGACCATGATGGATAGTCATTAGAGAAAAAACTCCATGCTCTCTAGCAAGGGCCCATAGTGGAAAGCTTCTCTGTAGGATTGCAGAGAGCATTATGCAGGAGAATTGGGAGATAGAACTGGCTGATGGAAAACCTATTATATATATGAAGCACAGCATTTAACTGCTGCAGATCTGCAGTCCAATGATGACACGCAGACCCCTTCAACAGCTCCATACAATAAAGAAAAAAGAGCAGATAAACCTAAATATCGTTAATTCCTGTCTCTGGTGGGGGACTTCTCCATTGCATCTACCTCGTTGTTTGTTTGTTTTTTTTTCTTTTAATCTCCTCTAAGGGTCCATGAGACAACCAGAACTGTCCTGCATTATTAAATCAAATTAATGAAATAGCCTGCCTTCAGCCCCTGGAACAAAACTCGCCTTCCATGCTGGACCTGCGTGATTCACCGCGCCGTGGCTGGCACAGGGCGTTTTACTATCTCCCCCTGCCCCAGCGCATGCCGCGACACTGAATCGCCACGTGGTAGCGCCGTGCGGGGAAAATGGCCACCTGTGCAGCCAGGACCATTTTGACACCGAAACTTCTGAGAAGCAGCCAGGTCTTACCGCGCCATGTGCGGCCCCAACGCTCCTCATGGCACTGACCCAAAAAAAAGGATGCCAACCACCCCCACGTTTACCGGCTCGATGATCAGCCCTGCAACCCACGATGAGACTCAGCCAGGGGCAAGCAATGGCAGCAACGAGAGCTGCCTGTCTGGGCTCGTGTGCCTGAGTCGACGTCTCCCGGCAAACTGAGGATCAGACAGCCGAAGGATATGCGCCTTGCAGAGCTCTCCCCCGTACAGTCCAGGGGGAGAGAGCCGCTGAAGTAAGTGACCCGGCTAGAGTGACAGGCCGAGGAAGAGCGCTTTTTTTTTTTTTTTTTTTTTTTAAAGAGACAGATACCAAGGCAAAATAAAGAAAATATAGGGACCAAAATAAAGTTAACCCCTGAAATCTAACTAAATTGTTCCTTATCCGTTCCTCAAGTGAGCCCAGCACCTAGGCTCAACTAAGTCCTCCTGCTGCATGGAGACTGGACACACTGGGGCTGATGGGAGATACCAGCAGGCTATATCTAGTGATGTCACAACTTTGACATGCCCAGTCTCCAAGCTGCAGGAGGAGATGCACAACCCAGAGGTGGAGGACTAAACTGGAGGAACGATAAGGAAATGTTTGATATTGTAAAATCACTAACAACCAACCCAAAAGACGACAACTCTACGATAACCCCTGATGCCAATACAATGGCCAAATATTACAAGGAAAAGGTAGGGAGGACAGTACAATGTAATCACAAATTCAAGACAACCGCCACTCTAATTAAAGAGGGCTGGAAACAATTTACTCCTATCACTGGAAGGCAGCTGGACAACATAATCAAATCCTTAAATACTATATCATCAGCACTTGACCTCTCACTTGGTTTGCAGCTTGTCGTGCTGTGAGGGCTTGCGTGCATCAGTGATGCTGAGAGCTAAACTATCGGTAGTTTAACTACTGGCAGGGTCTCCCAAGATGGACAGGTCTCAGCTGAGGTGCCAGACCAAGACTCATCTGGGCAGCAGCAGAATGGGACAGTGTTGAAGGCGGAGGATCACATTTTTGTGACAACGGCAACACCACCAAACTTAAACTGCGAGGAAGAAAGGCCCAGCAATCTACTTCTGTATCTTGCCATGAAAACCCAATGGATAGTTACAACAAAACTAATTGTGCTATGGTGCTGGAAGATGAGAGCCCCAGGTCAGAAGGCACTCAACTAGCTACTGGGGAAGAGCTGAAGACTTTTCAGAGTAAAGCCAGCATTTATGATGTGGTTGGATCAAAGCCCTCAGGAAGTCTGACTGCTGATGTAGCTGCGCATGAAATGAGAGTCAGAAGCTGTAAAGATGTCTTACACATTGGAACATGGAACGTACGAAGCATGAACCAAGGGAAGTTGGAGGTGGTCAAGAATGAAATGGAACGTGTACAACTTGATCTGTTGGGTGTCAGCGAACTGAAATGGACTGGCATGGGGCACTTTGCATCAGATGATCACATGGTCTACTATGCTGGAAATGAAAGACAGAAGAAATGGTGTTGCATTTATAATAAAGAAGAAACTTGCAAGAACTGTAATGAAATACAATGCAGTCAGCGAACGCTTAATCTCTATTCGTCTAAGAGGATTGCCTATCAACACAACTATAATTCAAGTATATGCCCCAACAACAGCTGCAGAAGAGAATGAAATTGAAGAGTTCTATGAACAAGTACAAGCTGAAATTGACAGAACATAAGCTGAAATTGACAGAACATAAGTATTAGTGCATGTGTCTCATATCCCTGCGTGTTAAATGTATCCCCCAATTGTGTTGTGACCGCTTTGATTGAAGGATAAGGCGGTATACAAAACTGTCTAAATAAATAAAATAAAATAAAGAACATGCAAACAGGATATCCTGATAGTCATGGGCGACTGGAACGCAAAGGTTGGCAACAAAGCAGAAGGCAAAGTAGTTGGAAAATATGGACTTGGCAACAGAAATGAAGCTGGAGAAAGACTGATAGAATTCTGCAAGACCAATGATCTATTCATCTCAAACACTTTCTTCCAGCAACACAAGCGGCGACTGTACACATGGACTTCACCGAATGGATTATATAAAAATCAAATTGACTACATATGCGAAAGTCAACGATGGAAAAGCTTTGTAACATCAACAAAGACAAAACCTGGAGCTGACTGTGGTACAGATCATCAACTACTAGTATGCAAACTCAAGCTAAAGTTGAAAAAGAGCAAACCACTCATGAATGCAGCAAAATATGACCTTGAGAATATACCACTGGAATTTAAAGACTGCCTGCAAAATCGATTTGCTGCTTTAGATACAAATGACAGAGCTCCGGAAGAGTTATGGAATGACATCAAGAAGGTTGTGTTGGAAGAAAGCGAGAAGTCTCTACAAAAGGTGAAAAATCAAAAACTGCCAAAATGGATGACTGAAGAAACTCTGAAAATTGCCCAGAAACGCTGAGAAGCTAAAGCCAGAGGAGAAAGAAAGACAATCGCAGAACTCAGAGATTTCCAACGTGCAGCAAGACAGGACAAGGAAAAGTAGTACAATGACACTTGCAAGGAAATAGAAGCAGAAACTATTAGAGGAAGAACAAGATCGGCTTTCCTAAAGCTACGAGAGTTAAAGAAAAAGTTCCAGCCTCGAATTGGAATGTTACAAGATGCTCAAGGTTCTATGTTGAATGATGCTGAGAAGATCAAGAAAAGGTGGAAGGAATATACAGAGTTTTTATATGATAAAGATCAAGTGGACCAACAGCCATTTCAACCTGTACTTTATGATCGGGAACCATTGGTGATGAAAGAAGAAGTTGAAGCAGCATTGAAAGCCTTATCAAAGAACAAAGCACCAGGCATTGATAGCATTCCCATAGATGTATTGCAGCAATCTGATGCAGCTGTTACCGTACTCACAAGGCTCTGCCAAGAAATATGGAAGACAACATCATGGCCAACTGACTGGAAAAGATGTGTGTTTATACCAATACTAAAGAAAAGTGATCCAACTGACTGTGGAAATTATCGCACAATCGCTCTGATCCCACATGCCAGCAAGATTCTACTGAAGATTATTCAAAAGAGACTACAACCATACCTGGAACAAGAACTACCTGAAGTGCAAGCAGGGTTCAGGAAAGGGCGAGGAACGAGAGACATCATTGCGGATGTGAGATGGATCCTTGAAAAGACTAAAGAATACCAAAAGGATATCTATTTGTGCTTTATCGACTATAGCAAGGCTTTTGACTGTGTAAACCATGAGAAACTCTGGGCCACATTAAGAAGCATGGGTATACCAGAACACCTGATCGTACTCTTGCACAATCTGTACAATGATCAAGAAGCAACAGTTCGAACGGAACAAGGAGAAACAGAATGGTTTAAAATAAGCAAATGTGTAAGACAAGGCTGCATACTTTCCCCCTACCTGTTTAATTTATATGCAGAACAAATCATCAGAGAAGCAGGATTGTATGAAGACAACAGAGGTGTGAAGATTGGTGGAAGACTCAACAACCTTCGCTATGCTGATGATACTACATTACTGGCTGAAAGTGAAGATGATCTGAAACACTTGCTTCTCACAATCAAAGAACATAGTCTCAAAATGGGCCTGCACCTTAATGTAAAGAAGACAAAGATCATGACAACTGGCATAATCAACAGGTTCATCGTTGAAGGAGAAGAAATTGAAATTGTGAACAACTTTAACCTACTTGGATCAACTATCAATAAAGAAGCAACAAGCAGTCAAGAAATCAGACGACGCATTGCTCTTGGCAGAATGGCTATGAAAGACCTAGATAAGATTCTCAAGAGCAGAGATGTCTCTCTCCATACAAAGATTCGACTTGTTCAAGCCATGGTATTTTCAATAACATCATATGGATGTGAAAGCTGGACAGTGAAAAAGATAGACAGGAAGAAAATTGATGCCTTTGAATTATGGTGCTGGCGGCGAATACTGTGTATACCATGGACTGCCCGAAGAACAAACCAGTCGGTACTAGAGGAGATCAAACCTAAGCTTTCTTTAGAAGCTCAGATGACAAGACTTCCACTTTCATACTTTGGACACATCATGTGAAGAGAGAGATCATTAGAGAAAGACATTATGCTTGGCAAGATAGAAGGTCAACGCAAAAGAGGAAGGCCAGCAATGAGATGGATCGATACAATAACAGCAGCTATGGGTACCAGTCTGTCAACAATGAGCCGCCTGACTGAAGACCGAACACAATTTAGGATAGCTATCCAGAGGGTCGCCATGAGTCGACTCAGACTCGACGGCACTTAACAACAACAGCACTTGACCCTTGTCCAACCACATGGATACGACTATCTCGTGACTGGCTGGCCCCACATATACTAAATCTAATCAATTCCTCCCTAGAGCAAGGCCTTATTCCAGATAAATTAAAAAGTATCTCTGTCCGTCCCATCTTTAAAGGCAAAGACCTGAACAAATCTACACCAAGATCTTACAGACCAATATAAAGTCTGCCATTTATGACAAAAATCCTAGAAAAAGCAGTTCTTCTCCAACTACAAAGCCACATAGAATACCTCGCCCCGCTTGATCCACAACACTACGGATTTAGGACTGGACATGGAGTAGAAATCCTCCTCCTGACATTAACAGACAAGCTCCTAAAAGGAATTGAAGCCCCTAACTCCGGTTTTATCTTAATATTCTTGGATATTACAGCTGCATGTGACTCCATAATACATGATCACCTCATAGTCAGACTACAAGAAACTGGTCTTAAAGATAAAGTATTGCAATAGTTTAAGTCCTACCTATCAAATCAAACCATCCAAGTAAAAATGGGTAATATCATATCAAACCCATTCTATCAAATGATAGGCATACCTCAAGGATCTGCGTTATCAGCTCTTCTCCTTAACATATATATCCAGCCTATTTGCAACATAATCAAGAGTCACTATATCTATTACCACTTGTATGCTGATATTATGGTATACACCCAAAACACCACCAAACAACCATCATTGGAAAAAATAGAAGAATGCTTCAACATCATATCTTGGATGGGGGACCACAACCTTCAAGTAAATTATTTAAAAAAAAACACAGAAATTGTATTTATTACAAAAGACAAATCCTTCACTCCTCCAGAATCAATCAAGTTTAAAGATGCACGTATCCAAGTTAAAAAAGAAAAAGAAAAAAAAAAAGAGGTGAGATACTAGGGAGTCACATTAGGTCACCAGCTCAGTTTCTCCAAACATGTGAGCAACATAACTAAGTCCATCTACTCAAAGCTAAAAATGCTACAACATTTAAGACCTCTCCTCACCACAAGTGACTTCAGAACAGTACTCCAGGCAATGATATTACCACACCTGGATTTTTGCAATGCATTACTAATAGGTCTCCCTAAACAAGTCATCCACCGAATTCAACTAGCACAAAATATAGCGGCTAAAGTAATTCCAATCAAAAACCACATTACACCAATATTAAAACATCTCCATTGGCTACCAATTGAAAGCAGAATAAAATTCAAAGCTATCCACACAATATTCAAAACCCTCTAAACAGAAACACCAAACTACCTGAAGACGCTTATTCAAACCACCCCGGATAACAAACCACGGAAAAATGGAAACAAAAGCTCACTTGTGATACCCACAGAATTCAGTATATGCAAATCCTCAACATCAAAGAGAGCCTTCTCCCTCTACGCACCAACTCTGTGGAATGCACTGCCAGAAAGCTTAAAAAATTCTAAGGACCCAAATTCCTTCTGCAAACTACTAAAAACACATCTATTCAAGGAACACTTTGGGGAAATAATTACCTAAAAATTTATATTAAAGGCCATATGTAATAACAACCAACCACAAACAAATTCAGTTCACCACTAAATTATTAGTCTCTATTCACAATAATTATTCAGATTATAATCAAAAGTTCTTATTTCACTCCCTAGATATGAACTTACTTCATTCTTGAACATAATTCATAACTGAACTCAGCAGTCTGCGAACTTAAGATATTATATCATTAAATCCTCATCATCCCTTCTCACCTAGGTTTCCTGTATAATAGTTTGTCTTGTTTTGTTTGTCAAATTTGTTAAACCTGTTAATATTGTTACATGCACTATTTCAAACTTTGTTCAATGTAAACCTTTAAACTTTGAGTTCCTTATAAACTGCTTTGATTCACGAAAAGCGGTAAATAAGCACAAATAAAAAAATAGTCAGTAATCACATGACTTAAATCAACCAATCAATGATGGCTCTAAATTAAAAAGTCATGGGATAGGAGGCAGTGTATTATTGTGGATCAGGAGCTGGTTAAAAGATAGAAAGCAGAGGGTAGGGCTAAATGGCTAATTTTCCCAATGAAGAAGTAAAATCAATTACCTTGAAGAGAACTGCTGTCCGAAGCTTTGGACTGACAGCACGACAGTACAAACGCCAACCCATGCGCAGATGAAGGAAAGAAAAGGGGGCGGAGTCACCAAATCGGCGGGAAAAAAAGAGAAGGACTAAAGTCAAAGGAAACAGTCATACTCTTTCTCCCCCCCTCCGTCCCGCCGATTTAGTCCTTCTCTTTTTTTATGAAGTTATGAGATGACACGAATGCCTTTGTTTCAGTTGTTGGTTGCTCCCTTCTTTATAGTTTAAAGCTGAAATTATGTTATTTAAATGCACAGCGTTCTCGCGGTTCTCAGCCTCTATGCTAGATTTCGCACATGGTTAATGACACTTTAGTGGCTGCCCTTTATGTCTTGATGTGGTTGCTATAATTTTCTTTTATATTTTTCTTTTTTATTCTGCCATTTTCACATACATTATTTATTGCAAAGGACACTTTTTATAAAGGGCATAATCATACTATCCTATTATACACAGTACGTTCTACACATCATCATTTTTTTCGCTGTTGTAAGCCTCATATTTAATGCCATTCAGTTTATGCATGATTTATGATGGCACCACAGATTATGGTTTCCCCCTATTTTCATTTCATTTTTTTTGTACAGATCAATGAGTAATGCTCTGGTTAACATTGCACGATTTGACTTGGATCTCCTGGCCCACTCCTGCTACCACACTCCTTTAGTATAGATTTTGTCCATGTAAGTTTTTATGGTATCCATGTCCTGTCTTGTTCTCCTCGTTTTTCCAACTTTTCCTTTCATTTTAAATTGTTCTCTTTTTATTTCTCTAGTAACAGTGTTTTTTTAGATTTTACCACAACAAGAGTGGTGTGAAATTTTCCAAAATCCACAACCGAGGTTGGTAAATTATTTTATGCATATATATGTTCTCACGTTGATCTGTATCCTTGAGTACTTTATTTTGGATTATTTATTAATTTCCTGTACTGTACATTAGCTTTTTAATGTTTTTAATGGTTTTTTCATGATGTTTTGTACCTTTGAGCACTCTTATTTGTTTTATGTTATTTATTAATTTTATTGTACCGTATGTTGGTAGTTTTTAATGCTTTTAATGTTATTTTAATATTTATAATTATGATGTTAAGTTTGTCAGTCTGTTCCTTTATGTGAATATTGTTTAACAATTGTTTTTTATGATTTTAGTTGTTTGTGCCTGGCCAGCCCCTGACGAAGGGTAGCTAAACACGGCCTGTGTCGGGCGGCCTGAGTTTCAATAAAGGACTCTGTCTTTCCTATCTATCATGCCTTTGGTTGGTTTGTTTCTTGCTTCAGCGTGATCACTGCTTCCTAGTGTCGTACAAAAACTAAAGGGCCAGAGGCAAAAGATAAGTCACGTGCCTCACAAAGATTGGTGGGTAAGACCGGAACGCACGACAGCTCCCCGAGAAAGCTGGCGTCTGAAGAGTCTGGAGAGGAAACGCTAAGTGAGTTAGAGCATGGACATACAACGCAATCTATGCACTCTCTTCTGCAACGTGAACTCCGCAGAGGTTTTGAGGAACTAGGTGTAGAGTTTAGATCTATGCAAGAGGAGGGGATTACTACAATTGCAGAACTTCATGGAGATATTAAGGAATTGGGCCATCGAGTGGAGGAGGTAGAAACTAAAATGGAAGACTATAATGAAACTTTGGTGAACTTGCAGTGCATAGCAGACAGGCAGTGATCTCAGGTATTGCAACTCACATATAAGACTGATGATACAGAAAATCGGGCACGCAGAAACAATGTGCGCTTCCGAGGCATACCAGGGGCTGCAGGTGGGGCAGGGAATTTGGTGGAGGTGATAAGAACGTTGACCGCCGGACTTTTAACAGCGGAGGAGTATGCGTCGTGTGGGAGTAACATGGAGACTGAAAGGGTGCATCGAGCACTGGGAAAGCCTCCCAAAATTAACCGAGGGATGTTAGCGCCCGCTTTTTGCGATACACCGATGCGGAGCTCTTGCTGCAGAAAGGCCGGGAGAAGAAAGCAGTCCAGTATCAGGATGCTGCTGTCTCCCTGTACCAGGATGTCTCGACATTCACGCTGATACGCCGGAGGGAGATGAAGCTGATCATAGAGAAGGGATCCGTTACTCATGGTCCTTTCCTTTTCAAATGAACTTTATGTTGGGAAACAAAAAAATTTCAGCAAAGGATCATACAGAGGCCTGGAGATTGCTTCGCCAAGCCGAACCTTGTGGAGGATAATGCACTGCCGGTGACAACAGCTAAGCCCCAACATTCGAAATGGAAGCGGGTGGGAAGGAACACTCATTAGTTCCAGGAACAGCATGCTACTGTGTGACTGAAATCTGGGAGGAAAAAAAGATTTGGTCACAAAAGGTTTGGTGGCCATCTGAGGAACAGATGCCTGAGAATGTTGAAATCATGGAGCTGCAAGTGGATAAACCCTACTAGGGGATGCATACTTGGACTAAGTGTATTGGCTAGATATCTTGCCTCTACTGTCAAAGTAAGATAAAGAATACATCAATTAGAGTTGTCATTGGAAAGGTTTGGGACTGCTAATTACTGCTATAGGGGTTGGGGTGAAAGGAAAAAGGGGGAAAAAAATAAAAAAATAAAAATACGCCAAAAGACGGGGGAACCTGGATGGATTAGATTTTGGGTCATCATTACCATGTCCTGTCAAACTGGCAGGCAAGTGGTGATGATGGGGAGGGAGGGTGGAGATATACGGAGGGATGAGAGGGAGGGAGAGAGTTGGAGGGGGGGAAATGGCTTGGATAGGGGTTTAAGAATAATGGAATGGGGAGAGGGGAGGATGGAGAGTTTCTTTTTGTATATCATTGAGGGGAAGCTGGGAGGGGGCAGCTGATAAAGTCTGAGGAGGAATGGATGATGGTGTTTGAAAGTCAGTTGGACTACATGGGGCAGCAGTCACTAAAAGGCAGGAGAGGGGAGGGGGATGATATAAAATGAGGGCTGTTTCTCTCAATGTCAAGGGTCTCAACTCCCCTCGAAAATGCTCGTTATTTAAGGAGTTGAGGTCTTTGAAAGGGGAAATTGTGTTTCTGCAAGAGACGCATCTCTGCAGCAATCACCAAGGTTGGCTAAAATGTAAACCCCATTCTGAAGTGTGGGTAGCATCAAATGAGAAGGTAAGGAAGAAATGTGGAGTGGCCATGCTGTTTCATCAGGCCTTGTCCTTATGGGTGGAAGACGTTAAGAAGGATACACTGGGATGTTGGCTCCTTATGAATGCCCGATTAGATGGGCATTTAATCACTTTGGCTAATATATATGCATCTAATGAAGGCCAGGTGTAATTTTTTGCGCGACTGAAGGTCCTATTGGTAGAATTTGCAAAAGGGCCTATCATTTTGGGCGGAGATTGTAATACGCATATGGTGCCACACTTAGATTCAACGGGGCGGAATGTGAGTGGGTAATGGGATTAGCCAGGCATTGCGGATGTTTATGACTGATCTGGGTTTGTGGGATGTTTGGAGGGGCCTCCATCGAGGAGAAAGAAGCTATACATATTACTTGCCAGTCCATCAGGTACATACGTGCATTGACTATTTCTTGCTGGATCAGCGTCTGATGGAGGGGGGATGGAGGTTGGGCATGGAGCTTTAACATGGTTGGACCATGCTCCCTGCTGGATTTCCCTCTCTGGTGATCTGAGTGGAGAGCGGAGGCGGATGTGGAGATTAGATGAGCAATTTTTTTGACAGATCCGTGCTGTTAAAGATCATAGACGATTCATACAAGACCTTTTTGAGCTAAATGATACTGGGGAGGTTACGCTGCCAGTGGTTTGGAATGCTTTTTAAGGCTACGTATCGCGGTCGTCTGATGGCTGAGGCGGCTCGAACCAAGAAGGCTTGGGCACAGGAATCTCACCGATTGGAGGAGGAAGCTAAGCGCCTCCACTTAGAACATGCAAGGACGGGCTCTAGACGTGTCTGGCACCAGTGGCGGGAAACGCGGGCCTGATTGGATGCCTGTGTGCAAAGGGATTTGGATAGTATGCGTCGTGAACTATGACAAACTTACTATTTATTACTATGACTATGAAAAGGGGAACAGAGTTGGGCGATACCTTGCCTTGCGACTCTGGCAGCAACACACCTCACGGGTGGTCTGCGATATCCGGGAATCAATGGGAGGTCTGTGGGTGGGTTCTCGGGAGATACGTGCAGTACTAGCCGACTTTTTGGAGCAATTGTATAAGGTTGAGCCCTTTGATTTGACCCAGATGGTTGACTTTTTACGCGATATTTCTCTACCGTGACTAGCTGACCTAGATAGAGAGCAGTTGGAAGCAGAGATTATAGCTCAGGAGGTGGCAGAGGCTATCCGGCGCTTGAAGGCTGGGAGGGCGTCAAAGGGAGTGATGGGTTCCCTTCGGAATATTATAAAATGTATAACGCCCAGTTGGCGCCCACTTTGGCGATGCTCTTTAATGAGGTGTTGTGGGGGATGCCATTACCTAATACTCAACGGGAAGCTGTTACTGCAGTGATACTTAAGCCGGGTAAACCGACGCAGGAGGCGGCCTCTTATCGCCCTATTTCTTTGTTAAATACTGATGTTAAAATACTGGCTTCAGTGTTAGCTGCCCGACTGAATCGGGCCCTTCCTGACTTGGTGCACTCTGACCAGGTTGGCTTTGTGCCTGGCCGACAGGCCATGGACAATGTTCGGTGGATGTTGCAGGTGATACAAGCTGCACGTCAGGGACCCAACCAGCACTCCTGGTAGGAGTCGATGCCAAGGCAGCTTTTGATCGAGTCAGCTGGGGCTTCCTCTGGTGTGTACTGGATGAGGTTTGGACCTAATTTTACTCGATGGGTATGCAGTCTATCAGGGACCTAAAGCCAGTGTCCAGGTCAATGGGGGTCAATCGAAGAGTTTTGAGTTGGAGAGGGGAACCCGGCAGGGGTGTCCATTGTCACTGTTGCTGTTCACGTTGGTGATGGAACTTCTGGCGCAAAGCTTTTGTGCGCATCCTGATGTAGCTGGAGTAAGGGTGGGTGCTCGTGAATATAAAACAGTACTTTTCGCAGATATTATATTATTGCTAGCGAATCCTGCAGCCTCCCTCCCTGCTGCGATACAGCTTTTTGCGGCCTTCTCACAGGTCTCTGGGTTTAAAATTTAATTATGATAAATCGGAAATTTTGAATGTGGGGGTTTCGGAGATGACGTGCACAATTGAAAGGATGTTTCCCTGATGGGAGGATCAGGCCCTCTTATTTGGGTGTGAGCCTCACGGTAGATAGGGCTGGGTTATATAGGATGAAATCTCTGTTCCATGTAATGTATACAGCAGTATACAAATGTTTACTTGTTCCATGTAAACCGCCCCTGATCTCTGGAAGGGGCGGTATAGAAGAAACAGATAAATAAAATAAAAAAATAAAATAAATATGGACCCTTAATCCAATAAATTAAACGGGATTTGGACTCTTGTCCTGGTTTGGGCGCAATGTGGTGACGAAAATGGTGATAGTTCCACGGTTTTTGTATCTTTTCCCAAGTGCGACCTATACCCCTGCCTCATGGGGCTTTGGAAACCTGGCAGGTGCTGATTATGAAGTTCATATGGAAGTTTAGACATCCTCGAATAGCTCGTAGGGTCCTATATGCCCCAGACGCGACGTGGTGGCATGGGGGTCCCTAACCTTCACTGGTACTATGCAGCGGTGCAATGTTGCGCTGGGGTGGAATGGATGAACTCTACTAGCCCTAAATGTTGGGAAGAAATGGAAATGGATTTAACAGGAGGGGCCGGACTGGGGGACTGGTTGTGGCTTTGCTCTAAGTTGCGGGGAGGTCCGCGTACTACTAATCCATATATCACACATACTCTTCGTTGCTGGGATCGTTTTTTTTGGCCACAAGGGGTAACTTTGACTCCATTAGCGCCCATAGTTGATAATAATTCTTTCCCTCCGGGTACAAATGATCTAGCTTTTCGACAGTGGGGGCATAGGGGACTTAGTCTTTTGGGCCACCTCTTTGAGGATGTTGTGTTGTGCTCCTTTTGAGACCTGAAGGAGGAATTTGACATCCCAGACCACCATGCTTACCTGTATGCACAGGTGGCACCGTTGGGTGGGAAATCGAGCTGTTAGACAGCAAGTTGCACGAGATCTGACAGACATTGAGCGCCTATGTGAGGAACACACTAACACTAAGGGTCTCTGTTCCAAGGGTTGCAGAGCAGAGATGGCATCCATCTGTCCAAGAAAGGTCAACGCATCATCAGTAGTAGACTGGCTAATCTACTGAAGAGGGCTTTAAACTAGATTCGTTGGGGATGGGTGAAGAAAGCCCCCGGGTAAGTGAAAGGCCCCAGGTAGGTGATACATTAAATACCTTTATGGAAATGGGTAACAGGGGTAACATATGGAAAGCAGTGTGTATAAATGCCCGTAGCATGGGAAATAAGATCCCTGATGTTGAAGCTTTGGTGGGAGTGGCTGACTTGGATTTAGTAGCAGTTACAGAAACATGGTTCACAGAAAACCATGATTAGGATGTAACTATACCTGGCTATACTTTATTCAGAAAGGACAGGGTAGGAAGAAGGGGAGGAGGAGTGGCACTATATGTAAAAACTACTATTAAGGCTTTGGAATTACAGAGCTTAAAAGGGAGAGAGGAGGCATTGTGGGTTAAACTAGAAAGAGGGAAAGAGAAATCTATTTGCATTGGTGTGATATACAGACCTCCCTCACAAGAGGAAGAGGTGGGCAGAGTTAATTGAAGACATACGCAGTATTGCTAGGAAAGAGGAAGTGCTACTGATAGGAGATTTCAATATGCCAGATGTTGATTGGCACATTCCTCCTGCATTATCATCTAGAACAGTGTTTCCCAACCGGTGTGCCGCGGCACTAAGGGGTGCCGTGAGATCTTTTGAGGGTGCCGCCAAAATTTCGGGGAAAAAATTGCACTAACGTCATTCTCTCTTGGCGGGAGAGGGGGAGGGAGGGAGGGGACTACCGAGATAGCGGAGAGTCCTTCTCCACCCCACCTCACCCCACCCGTTCCTCAGTGAGGGTTGTGGATTGACGCGTATAACACACGTACAGGACAGGGCGCACAGCATGCCTCAGTACTGATTGGTGACTCAAAGGAGGCAGAAGGTATTGTATTAAGCAGCACATGCACGAGTGCACGTAAATTTGTGATCAAGTGCAATTCTTGTGATAAGCTAAAACTGTGTTTGTCGCTCTCTACTTAACTATCAGAAACTAATTTAAGCCTCTGTGATGTTTTCCTTTTTTTCAGAATACATCTTATCTGACAGCGTCGAAAAAGAAGGATGGATAAGTTCGTAGTGAGGAAGCGAAAAGTACAGGCGGATGAATCTCCAGACCAAATGGTGGCTTCCAGTATTGGTACTGCTTCGAAGTCAAACACTGAAGGTGTTCCTGCTCCATCTGAATCTAATTGCGAAAAGGGGAAACACGCATCTCTCTCGA
This sequence comes from Ichthyophis bannanicus, assembly GCA_033557465.1. Lineage (NCBI taxonomy): Eukaryota > Metazoa > Chordata > Amphibia > Gymnophiona > Ichthyophiidae > Ichthyophis > Ichthyophis bannanicus. Next base: position 305,639,964 of record CM066040.1, on the reverse strand, counting down.
AGAAAAGGACATATATTGATGCCTATTTAGCATATGGTTTTACTTCAAACAATGATGAAGATAATCCGCGTCCTGTGTGTTTCGTTTGTGGAGCTACACTCAGCAATGAGGCCATGGTACCTAGTAAGCTCAAGCGGCACCTCAATAGCAAACACCCTTTTGTGTCACAGAAGGACATAGCATATTTTTCTCGTATGTTAGAAGGGCAAAGTAAGGCGGCTACTAAAATGGTCAAGAAGGTAACAGTAGCTGACACTGCTCTTGAAGCTTCCTTCAGAGTAGCAGAGCTGATAGCAAAGAAAATGAAGCCTCATACAACTGGTGAAGAAATCATTGGCCCTGCATGCAACATAATTGTAGAAACAATGCTTGGCAAAGAAGCTCAGGAACAGATTTCGAAAGTACCTCTTTCCCAACAACACAATCAGCCGTAGGATATATCTGAAATGTCAACAGATATTAATGAAGAAGTTGTGAAGCAGATAAAAATTGAAAAGAAAATTCGCATTGCAGGTAGATGAGAGTACTGACATAGCTGGAAATGCCAACTGCTTGGGTTTTGCAAATTCATTGACAAGGATATTGTGGAACAGTTTATGTTTGCAAAGAGTTACAGACTACAACTACTGGAGAGGATATCTTTGCATCTGTAAATTCGTACCTCACTGAACATGTCTTTCATGGAATTACTGTTGTGGCATATGTACTGATGGTGCACCGTCGATGATAGGGAAGTACAAAGGCCTTCATCACCAGGGCATTGAAAGAAAATCCATCTATAACTACAACTCACTGCTTTCCTACACAGAGAGGCTTTAGTAGCCAAGACGTGTGGAGAAGAGTTAACTGAGGTTTTAAACCAGGCTGTCAAGATGGTTAATTTAATCAAATCCAGGCCACTGCAAAATAGAGTTTTTCAAAAGATGTGTCAAGAAATGGGTGCGAATCATATTTCACTGATTTTGCATACTGACATAAGGTGGTTATCAAGAGGTCGTGTACTGAACCGCGTTCTTGAACTCAAAGAAGAATTAAAAGCGTTTTTCCGAGAGGAGAGACATGATATATTCATAAAGCTGCTTGAAAATCTACTTGGTGTTTGAAGCTGTCATATTTGCAGACATTTTCATGAAGCTGAATGAACTAAATCTCTCAATGCAAGGAAGACTTGAGGGAATTGTAACATCAGTTAACAAGATGAAAGATTTCCAGAGAAAGCTGAAATCATGGAAGTCGGCTGTTCAGAGAGACGATGTGTCAACTTCCCTTCTCTTCAACAAGCAGGATATAACGGCTTTGGAACTGTAAAAAATCTGATTGTTAATCACTTGGAACAGCTGAGAGAAGCAGTTGATAAGTATTTTCCATCGCTGTCTACAGAAAAAACTAGAATGGATTGTATCACCCTTCGAACTGGCTGACATGGCTGAAGAGCTGGACTTCACGGCAATAGAACGTGACGAATTTCTTGATATGTCTTCTGATTCAACACTGAAAGTCAATTGAGAAGAGTGACGTGACACTGGCAGCTTTTTGGCATGCAACATTGGGGGAATACCCTAATTTGGGTCAGAAAGCTATTTCTCTACTTTTGCCCTTCTCCACATCGTATCTGTGCGAGCAGGCATTTTCTGCCATGGCTACAATAAAATCGAAACAAAGAAATAGGCTTCTTTCACTTGAGGACGATATGCGGGTGGCATTGTCAACAATAAGACCTGATATCAAGAGTTTGTGTTCCAAGCATCAATCACAAGTTTCACACTGAGTATACATGCATGGTGCACTGTGGTCTATTTGTGTGTTTGTCTTGTATCATAGTGTAACACTGTAACTACTTGAATACATTGTGCAACTACAGTAAAACTTGTCACAATTACATATTTGTATCGTAATACTATTTTTTTTATTAAGCAGAATCAGTGTAAACAGTATTCTCATATCATCTAGGACTTAGGTATAAGGTGTTGTTGCATGCAAACTCTCGAAATGAAACAAATAAATAAATAATAATAAAAAAGCTACGGAGATTTTAAATATCTATTTCCTTATAAGGGTGCCGGGAACTTTTGAAAGGCTTTCCAAGGGTGCCTCAAACAAGAAAAGGTTGGGAACCACTGATCTAGAAGTAAGGAGATCCTGGATTCTCTACAGGGAGAACTATTCAGGCAATTGGTAACAGACCCCACACGTGAAGGGGCCATACTGGACTTGGTGCTTACCAATGGTGAAAGTGTTTCTGATGTTGTAGTGGGAGATCATTTTGCATCCAGTGACCACCAGATGGTGTGGTTCAGTATTAGGACTAGGGCTGTTAGAATCCATTCCAAGGTGAGGATCTTAGACTTTAGGAAGACTAACTTTGCGAAGATGGGCCAATACCGCAGGGAGTCGTTAGTGGGATGGGAACAGCTGGGGGATGTAGAAAAACAGTGGGCAAAACTGAAAGGGGGTATTTTAAGGGCAACCAACCTTTTTGTTAAAATGGTAAAAAAAGGCAAAAGGAAAAGGAGACCGGTATGGTTTTCGAAGGAAGTAGCTGAAAAAGTGAAGAAAAAGAGGGAGGCCTTCATGAAATACAAGAGATCACAGAGAGAGGAAGACAGGCATCTGTATTTGGAAAAACTTAGAGAAGCTAGCAAAGTAGTCAAGAAGGCAAAGATTCAAAAGGAGGAGGAAATAGCCAATGCAATAAAATGGGGGGATAAGACATTTTTCAGATATATTAGTGAGAAGAGGAAGGGCAAAAGTGGTATTGTCAGACTCAAGGGTGCAGGGGGGGAATATGTAGAAGCTGATAAGGATAAAGCGGAATTGCTTAACAAATATTTTTGTTCTGTGTTCACAGATGAAGAACCAGGAGCAGGACCTCAGAAAACACCCACAAATAGGAACAGAAGCGAGGGACATCTTGAACAATTTTCAGAAGACTGTGTTCGTGAGAAACTAGCTCAACTTAAAGTAGACAAATCGATGGGACCGGATGGGATACACCCTAGAATACTGAGGGAACTTGGGGATGTTCTAGCAACTCCACTGACTGACCTTTTCAATGCCTCGTTGGAGTCGGGAGGGGTGCCAAAGGACTGGAGAGAGGCTCATGTGGTGCCTTTACACAAAAGCGGAAGTAAGGATGTGGTTGAAAACTACAGGCCGGTTAGTTTAACTTCGGTGGTGAGTAAATTATTGGAAACGCTGCTGAAAGAGAAAATAGTGAAGTTTCTGGAGTCCAGCGGATTATAGGATCTGAGGCAGCATGGATTCACCAGAGGCAGGTCTTGTCAGACAAATCTGATTGATTTCTTTGACTGGGTGACCAGGGAGTTGGACCGAGGGAGAGCTCTAGATGTGGTGTATTTAGATTTCAGTAAAGCCTTTGACACGGTTCCTCACAGGCGACTTATAAACAAACTGAGCACCCTAGGGATGGACCCTAAAGTTACTGCTTGGGTTAGAAATTGGTTGGGTGGGAGGCGACAAAGAGTACAAGTAGATGGAGCTCACTCTGAGGAGAAGGATGTTACCAGTGGTGTGCCCCAGGGATCTGTCCTTGGTCCGATTCTTTTTAACATCTTTGTTAGTGATATAGCGGAAGGGCTGTCGGGTAAGGTTTGCCTCTTTGCAGATGATACCAAAATCGGCAATAGAGTAGACACCCAGGAAGGTGTAGATAACATGAGGAGGGATCTAGCTAAGCTTGAAGAATGGTCTAGAATTTGGTAGCTGGGATTTAATGTTAAAAAATGTAAGGTCATGCATTTGGGCTGCAGCAATCCAAGGGAGCAATACAGTATAGGAGGTGAAGTACTTTTGTCCACTAAAGAAGAGCGGGACCTAGGCGTGGTTGTGTCTGATGATCTTAAAGTAGCTAAACAGGTAGAAAAGGCGACGGCAAAAGCTAGAAGGATGCTTGGGTGCATACGGAGAAGAATGGCTAGCAGAAAAAAGGAGGTGATAATGCCTCTGTACAAGTCTTTGGTGCGACCTCATTTGGAGTACAGTGTGCAATTCTGGAGACCGCACCTTCAAAATGATGTGAACAGGATGGAGTCGGTGCAGAGGGTGGCTACTAAAATGATTAGTGGGCTTCATTATAAAGCATATGAGGACAGACTTAAGGATCTTAATATGTACACCTTAGAGGAAAGGCGGGATAGAGGTGATATGATTGAGATGTTTAAATACCTCCGTGGCATAAATGTTCAGGGAGAGCGCCTTTTTCAATTGAAAGCAAGTTCTGCTACGAGGGGACATGGGATGAGGGTGAAGGGAGATAGATTCAGGAGTGATATGCGGAAATATTTCTTTACGGAAATAGTGGATCCATGAATAGTCTTCTCAGTGGAGATGGTAGAGATGAGGACAGTAACTGAATTCAAAAAAGCATGGGACCAACACAGAGGATCTCTAAAGGTAAAAAGTGGACTGTTGTAGTTGTTGATATGGAAGGACAGACTAGATAGGCCATGTGGTCTTTTTCTGTCATCATGTTTCTATGTTTCATTGCTGCCTTGTATGAGCACTTGCAGACAACATCCTCGAATAGGCAAACAGAGCTCAGTGAACGTAGGAGCTGCATCCAGGAGTGGAGGAGTGGCCTAGTGGTTGGGGAAAGGTACTTCTGGCCGGAAGGTCGGGGGTTCAAATCCCACTAAAGGACAGCAACCTTGGGCTGGAAGGACTGGGGTTTCTAGTCCCGCAGGTGCTCCTTGTGGTATTGGGCAAGCCACTTAACCCTCCATTGCCCATGTTCCCTGAAAGTATTAGTGTGTGTGTCTCATATCCCCTCGTGTTAAATGTATCCCCCAATTGTGTTGTGACCACTTTGATTGAAGGATAAGGTGGTATACAAAACTGTCTAAATAAATAAATCTTTCATATACTGAGCAACAATGGGAGCAGATTGAGGGTCGACTTTGGAGGAGTTTGGTGTCTGTTAATGCTCAAGAAACTAACTATAAACTACTCTAAAGGTGGTACATAATGCCAGTGCAAGTAGCACAAGCATTTCCGGGTGTATCGGACTTATGATGGTGGAATTGTGGCAAGAAAGGCACCTTGGCGCATGTGTGGTGGTTTTGCCCCCGTGTCCAAGTTTTTTGGAGGAGGATACTATATAGTTTGAAACAAATGGTTGGTTTGGACATTCCATGGAAAGGAAGTTCCTGGTGGACAGCTCCCTCAGTTGTTGCTGATTTGCCATGGTTTGAATGCAGCTAGGCTGACCCTGGCGACCGCATGGAAGCTAGCAATGCCTCCGTCACTCTCACGCTGGTTGGAATGGATGTGGGATATATATGCAATGGAACGCAGGGTGGCAGTTGGGAGAATGCGCCTATCTCAGTTTGAGCAGCCCGCAAGCGCCTAGAGGCGCTGGGCACTGTCCAGAGAAAGGAAGGCCTTGGCTTGGATGGTGTCCAGCATTGCCCCTATAAACTCCAGGTCTTGCGTTGGCTGGAGATGGGACTAGGTAGTTTATGATGAACCCCAGATGTTCCAGAACGAGGATGGTGCGGGCTGTCGCCTGGCAGGCTTCTGCAGCGGTGCCGCCCTTTATGAGCCAATCGTTCAGGTACAGGAAGACTAACACCCCCTGGAGATGCAGGAAGGCGGTCACCACTGCCAAGCACTTGGTGAAGACCCTCAGGGCGGACGCAGACCGAAGGGGAGAAGCCTATATTGATAGTGGCAGCCTCCCACCATGAAGCTGAGGTACTGCCTGTGAAGGCGGTTGATAAGGATGTGTATAAACATCCTTTAGATCCAAAGATCATAGCCAATCTCCCTGCTGGAGGTATGGCAGCAATGTTCCAAGGGACAGCATCTTGAATGTCTCCCTCACCAGGAACCTGTTGAGGTCTCGCAGGTCTATGATAAGCCAAAAACCCCCGGTATTTTTGGGCACTAGAAGTAGCGACAGCAGAACCCCTTGTCAGTTTGAAAGGGACAGGTTCCACTGCCCTATCTGCCATGAGGTTTGTGAGTTTGTGCTGAAGTATGTCCCGGTGAATGGCAGAGGCATATGTTTGAGGTACCACTCCATCACCTGCAAGGCCCACCTGTTTGTGGTGATGGTGGGCCAGCATTCGGCAAAGAACACTAGACGCCCACCTGTGTGCTGCGGGGCAGGCTCTTCAGGGGGGAAGAGAGGCTATGCCCCAGGGGTCAAAACCCCACCCTTAGGTTGCACCAGAGTTGTGGGCTGGAGCTTGGGGGCCTTAGGCTTATGAGGGCCATGCCCTTGACCTGCTGGCCCTGTTCAGGAGCTGGGAAGGCAGAGTGGTGAAGGTAGTTTCCTTAAGACTTCCTCTTCTTTGGATAGAAGGGCTTTTTAGCTGAAGCCTTCCGTCGAGAAGGGTCAGCAGTCTTCATGGTCATGAAAGAGTAACTAGACCTTACCTGCTAATTAGCGTTCCTGAAGGATCTCCAGTCCGGTCCCTTCTACTGGGTTGTGCCCCTCTACCAGCAGCTTGTGGACTGAGCACGTCATCTTTTGATGACCCTGAGGTACAAGTAGACTGGCACCGCCCACCAACTCCAGTGACCTATTGGCAAAGCAGACTTAACGGAGAGACAAGTGAATACATACCACACTTAACACTAAAACTGCACTAGAAACATTAAACAAAAGAAACTGAGACCCCCTCCCCCAGAAGGACTTTCCACCGTCCCCGGAGAAGAAAGGCTTACCTGACCTGCTAGCAACAGCGAGACACCTGACCATCCAGCCCGCCTCACTGAAAAGGCCCCAGAGGAGCAACCGACCGCTCCTATCTCTGCTTATTTCTTCGGGCCGAGCATACCTGAAAAAAGACAACCAATATCTGGGAGGGAACAGGGACCGGACTTGAGATCCTTCAGGAACGCTAATTAGCAGGTAAGGTCTAATTACTCTTTCCTTAGCGTCTCTCCAGTCCGGTCCCTTCTACTGGGATGTACCAGAGCAGTTCCAAAATCTGGAGGGCCCAGCAATGCCGGACCGAAGAACCGCGCCCCCAAAACCTGCTTCCTCAGAGGCCTGAACGTCCAACCTATAATGCTTAGCAAAGGTATGCAGGGATGACCAAACCGCTGCTCTACAGATGTCCAACGGGGGAACCAGGCTGAACTCCGCCCACGAGGCCGCTTGGGCCCGAGTGGAGGGCGGCCGGAGCCCCGCCGGGACCTGTTTACCTCTCAAAATGTAAGCCGAAGAAATGGCCTCCCTGATCCATCTGGAAATTGAGGACTTCGCTGCCGCCTCCCCCTTACGCGGCCCCGCAAACACAAACAACCGTTCTGACTTGTGGAAGGGCTCCGTGCGAGCTAAGTATTGCTTTAGAGTTCTGCCCACGTCCAGGAGACGCAGACGAGCGTCATCCCCTTCCTGGCGATCCGCGAAGGAGGGGAGAGAAACCGACTGATTCACATGAAAGGCCGAAACCACCTTCGGCAAGGAGGACGGGACCGTCCGGAGGACCACCCTCTCCCGAGAAAAAAACAAAGGGCGGACGGCAAGATAACGCCTGCAACTCCGAAATGCGTCTGGCCGAGCAGATGGCCACCAAAAACACTGCCTTAAGAGTAAGATCCTTCAGAGACGCCCGCTGTATGGGTGTTCAAAAGGCTCAGCGGAAAGGGCGTCCAAAACGAGGTGGAGGTCCCACGGGGGGAACCAGCGATCTCTTTTGCGGCCTAAGCCGCCGTACCGCCTTCAGAAACCTACCTACGTCCGCATGCTCGCCCAAGGGCTTTCCCTGAATCCTGCCCCTATAACAGGAAATAGCCGCCAGCTGCACCCTCAAAGAACTAGCGGCTAGGCCCTTGTCGAAGCCTGCCTGCAAAAATTCCAGAACCTCAGGCACCAAAACTGAGAGGGGCCTCATCTTCCTTGCTGCACACCAGGCCTCAAAGATACGCCAGACCCTCACATAGGACAGACAGGTCGAACGCTTGCGGGAACTTAGCAGGGTGGAGATCACCGCCCCTGAGTAACCTCTCTTTCGCAGCCTAGCCCTCTCAATAGCCAGGCCGTAAGCGAGAATCGATCCACCTGCGGCATGCGCACCGGCCCCTGGAACAGAAGGCCGTCCCTCACCGGCAGGCGCCACGGACGATCGGCTAGAAGATGCATGAGGTCGGTATACCACGGACGGCGCGGCCAGTCCGGGGCGACAAGGATCACCATCCCCGCGTGAGCCTCTATCCGTTGAATGACCCTGCCGATGAGCGCCCACGGCGGAAACACGTACAAGAGGCCGTCGGTCGGCCAGCTTCTCACTAGGGCGTCCAAGCCATCGGACATCCTCTCCTTCCGTCGACTGAAGAAACGGCTTGTCTTGGCTGACTCCCACGTCGCCATCAGATCCATGATGGGGGAACCCCATCTGCACACTATCCTTTGGTAGATCTCCTGCGACAGCTGTCACTCTCCGTGATCCACCTTGTGATGACTTTTTCTCTGTTCCTGCCACGTGTTGCACTGATAGGGCCACTAGATGGGTTTCGGCCCAAGCCATCAGCTCCTCCGCTTCTTCCTCCAAGGCGGGGCTGCTCGTTCCGCCCTGACGATTGATATATGCCATGCCGGTCATGTTGTCGGAAAGAACTCTGACCGCCCTCCGGCCCATCCAGCTTCCGAATTCCCTGAGGGCTAGGCGAACCACCCTCAGTTCCAATCTGTTGATGGGCCACTGTGCCTCCTGCATGCTCCAAAGCCCCTGAGCGATCCGACCCTCGCAGTGGGCCCCCCAACCTGAGAGGCTGGCATCCATCGTCAGCTGTAACCACTCCGGCGGTTCGAGGGGCATCCCGAGTTCCAAGGGCCCTGGGAGGAGCCACCACTGCAAGGACTCCTTGACTGACACTGGGCAGGGCAAAGTTACTGACAAGGCCTCTCTCTCGTGGGACCACCGACGGAGCAGAGCTCGCTGAAGGGGATGCATGTGAGCTCTGGCCCACGGGACCAGCTCTACTGTCACCGCCATGGTCCCCAGCACCTGAAGGTAGTGCCACGCTGAGGGGGCCCTCAAGGCCAGGAACTGGCGGAGCAACTCCCGAAGCGTCCCTATCCTGCGCTCCGGCAAGAACACCCTGCCCCTGCCAAACCTTGCTCCTAAATACTCCAGCTCCCAGGAGGGAACTAACTTGCTCTTTGAGACATTGATGACCCAACCTAGGCTCTCCAGAAAGGTGAACACCCGATGTGTGGCCTCTCGACTCTCTTGCTCGGACTTCGCTCGGATCAGCCAATCGTCGAGATATGGATGGACCAAGATCCCTTCCTTGCGTAAGGCCACCGCTACCACCACCATGACCTTTGTAAAGGTGCGTGGTGCCGTTGCTAAGCCAAACGGCATCGCTTGAAACTGAAAGTGACCCTGCGGAACCGCAAACCGCAGGAACTGTTGATGGGACTCGCGGATGGGAATATGCAAATATGCCTCCGTGAGGTCGAGAGAAGTCAGAAACTCCCCTTGTCGTACAGCTACCAGCACCGACCTTAAGGACTCCATGCGAAAATGTGGCACCCGTAGGCACCTGTTGACTCCTTTCAAATCCAGGATCGGACGGAAGGAGCCCTCCTTTTTGGGCACCACAAAGTAAATGGAGTACCGTCCAGTCCCGCGCTGAGCCGTGGGAACGGGAACAACCGCCCCCAGCGCCTGCAGTCTCCTGAGCGTCACCTCTACCGCCACCCGCTTGGACGGAGAATGGCAAGGGGAAAGAACAAAGGAAGGAAATACGGGCTTTGTGAACTCGAGAGCATAACCCTCTCGAACCACTACCAAGACCCACTGGTCTGTCGTGACCCGTGCCCAAGCGGAGAGGAACCGCCTCAGTCTGCCCCCCACTGGCAGGTCCTCTCCCCGGGCCCCCGTGGCTTCATTGGGACTTCCTGGCAACCGAGGTGGAGGGCGAGGCTCCAAAACATCGTCCAGCCCCCCGAAAACCTCGGAAGCCCTGTCCTCTAGAGGAGAACCTCCCTCTCTGAAAGGACGAGGAGCGAGCGGTCCGAAACCTCCTCATGTCCCGAGGCTGAGCCCTCCCTAAGGAGGGGGCTCTATTCTGTTTCGGCCTATCCTCCGGGAGTCTACCCCCCTTAGACTCCCCCAGCTCCTTCACCAGTTTATCCAGGTCCTCCCCAAACAATAATTTGCCCTTAAAAGGGCAACCTACCGAGATGAGCCATAAGAACATAAGATATGCCATACTGGGTCAGACCAAGGTCCATCAAGCCCAGTATTCTGTTTCCAACAGTGGCCAATCTAGGTCATACGTACCTAGCAGTTTCCCCAAGGGACACAGGTTCCACAATGCTTGTATTGGTTCAAGCATTGATATCTTGGGTCCCTTCTTAATAATGGTTTATGGACCCTTTCCTCCAGGAACTTGTCCAAACCTTTTTTAAACCCAGCTACACTAACAGCCTTTACTACATCCTCCGGTAACAAATTCCAGAGTTTGATTACACATTGAGTGAAAAAATATTTTCTTTTATTAGTCTTAAATAGTTTACCCTGTAGCTTCATTGCATGTCCCCTAGTCTTTCTATATTCTGATAAGGTAAACAATCGATCTACGTTTACCCGTTCCACTCCGTTCATTAATTTATAGACTTCTATCATATCTCCCCTCAGCCGTCTCTTTTCCAGATTAAAGAGCCCTAACCTTTTTAGCCTTTCTTCATAGGAGTATCCTTCCATCCCCTTTACCATTTTGGTGGCTCTTCTCTGAACCTTTTCTAAAATCGCTATATCCTTTTTAAGATACAGCGACCAGAATTGCACACAATATTCAAGGTGCGGTCTCACCATGGAACGATAGAGGCATTATAATATCTTTTGTTTTATTTTCCATTCCTTTCCTTATCATACCTAGCATTCTATTTGCTCTCTTGGCCGCCGCTGCACACTGGGCCGAGGGTTTTAACATGGTATCCACAATGATGCCTAAATCTTTTTCCTGGGTGGTGGTTCCTAATGTGGAACCTTGCATCGTGTAACCATAGTTTGGGTTGTTCTTCCCTAGGTGCATAACCTTGCACTTGTCCACATTAAATTTCATCTGCCATTTTGATGCCCAGTCTTCCATTTTGTCAAGATCCTCTTGCAATTTTCCACAATCCTCTTGGGTTTTAACAACTTTAAATAGTTTTGTGTCATCTGCAAATTTGATAACCTCACTCGTTATTCCACTTTCCAGGTCATCTATGAATATGTCAAAAGCAGCGGACACAACACAGATCCCTGGGGTACACCACTATTCACCTTTCTCCATTGGGAAAATTGGCCATTTAGCCCGACCCTCTGCTTTCTATCTTTTAACCAGTTCCAGTTCCTATCCCATGACTCTTTAGTTTTGCCAAAAGTCTCTCATGAGGGACCTTGTCAAAGGCTTTCTGAAAGTCCAGATACACAATATCAACCGACTCACCTTTGTCCACCTGATTATTCACTCCTTCAAAAAAAACATAACAGATTAGTAAGACAAGATCTTCCTTGTCTAAAGCCATGTTGGCTGTCTCCCATTAGGTCATGACTATCTACATGCTGAGTAATTTTATTCTTTATGATGGTTTCTACCATTTTTCCCAGATCACCGGTCAGGCTCACCGGTCTGTAGTTTCCCGGATCACCCCTGGAACCCTTTTTTAAAAAAATGGTGTTACATTGGCGATCCTCCAGTCTTCAGGTATTAGAGATGATTTTAATGATAGTTCACAGATTACTAATAGCAGGTCTGCAATCTCGTATTTCAGTTCTTTCAACACCCTTGGAAGTATACCATCCGGCCCAGGTGATTTGCTACTCTTCAGCTTATCTAATAGTTGTAATACATCTTCTCGATGTATTGATATTTCCTTCAATTCTTCCGCACCTTTAAATACCACTTCAGTCATGGGTAACATCCCTACATCTTCCTCAGTAAAGACTGAAGCAAAGAATTCATTCAGTCTCTCCGCTATCGCCTTGTCGCCTCTTAGTGCTCCTTTAACCCCTTTATCATCTAATGGACCAACTGACTCTCTCACAGGTTTTTTGCTACGAATGTACTTGAAAAGGTCTTTCGCGTTTTTGCTTCTGCAGCAAGCTTCTTCTCAAATTCTCCCTTTGCCTGCCTTATCAATGCCTTGCATTTGACTTGCCAGTGCTTGTGCCGTTTCCAGGTTTTGTCATTTGGCTCTTTTTTCCATTTCCTGAAAGATGCTTTTTTGGCAACAGCCTCTCTGACCTCACCTTTAAACCATGCTGGCAGTTTTTTGGACTTCCTTCCACTCTTCTTAAAGCGTGGAATACAGCTGGTCTGGGCTTCCAAGACAGTATTTTTCAACAACAGCCAAGCCTGATGCACGTCTTTAACCTTTGCAACTGCTCCTTTTATTTTTTTCTTAACTGTTTTCCTCATTTTATCATAGTCTCCCTTTCGAAAGTTAAAAGGTAGTACTGTGGATTTCCTTACTATCTCTCCTCCACTAATTAAATCAAAGGCGATCATGCTATGATCACTATTGCCAAGTGGCCCCAACAATCTTATCTCTTGCACTAGATCTGGTGTTCCACTAAGGACTAGGTCTAATATGGCTTCCCCTCTGGTCGGTTCATGAACCAGCTGCTCCAAGAAGCAGTCATTTATTTCATCTAGGAACTTTATCTCCCTAGAATGTCCTGACGTGACACTGACCCAGTCGATACCGGGGTAGTTGAAATCACCCATTATTATTACTGTGCTGTAACTTTTGTTAGTTTCCTTGATTTCTTTGAGCATTTCATCATCCATTTGGTCATTCTGGCCAGGCGCTCGATAGTACACCCCCACTGCCATTGCCTTCCCCCTTTTACATGGAATTTCAATCCATATAGATTCTACAGCAGATTTTGTTTCCTGCAAAACTTTAATCCTTTCTGACTCAATGCCCTCTCTAACAGAGAGCAACCCCTCCACCAATTTGATCAGCTCTATCATTACGATATAGTTTGTACCCAGGTATCACAGTGTCCCACTGGTTGTCCTCCTTCCACCATGTCTCTGATATTCCAATCATATCTAACCTTTCATTTAGTGCTATATATTCTAACTCTCCCATCTTATTGTTTAGACTTCTAGCATTTGCATACAAGCATTTTAGAGAATGTATTTTATTCATATTAATTTGGCTGTTAGACATGGGTAATTTGGGATCTTTAAGCTCTGTCTGCTCCATACTTGAGGGCATTTGGGCTACTTTACTCTTTTGTGGAACCTCTCTGCTTTTGGTAGTATCCTTCAAAGATACATTCTTCCGAACCATCTGCTCTTGGGCAACTGTCAGCTTTCCCCTAATATCTAGTTTAAAAGCTGCTCTATCTCCTTTTTAAAGGTTAATGCCAGCAGCCTGGTTCCATCCCGGTTAAGGTGAAGCCCATCCCTTCGGAAGAGCCCCTTCCTTTCCCCAGAATGTTCCCCAGTTCCTAACAAATCCAAAACCCTCATCTCTGCACCATTGTCTCATCCACACATTGAGACTCCGGAGCTCTGCCTGCCTTTTGGGTCCTGCGCGTGTAACAGGAAGCATTTTGGAGAATGCTACCCTGGAAGTTCTGGATTTCAACTTCCTACTTAAAAGCCTAAATTTAGCCTCCAGAACCTCCCTACCACATTTTCCTATGTCATTGATACCGACATGTACCAAGACAGCAGACTCCTCCCCAGCACTATCTAAGACCTTATCTAGGTGGCGCGTGAGGTCCGCTACCTTCGCACCAGGCCTTTGAAGAACTGTCCGCTGCCCAATTGCGGAGCCACAGATACCGCCGGGCCGCAACTACCGAGGCCATATTCCTTGCTAGGCTTCTAATGAGATCATACTGACTATCAGCCAGATACGCTGCACCCAACTCAATCTTCGCTGCCTCCCCCGTGCCTTCAACGGGCTTCACCCCCGCCAGCTGGATTTGTTGGGACCAGCGCAAGCAGGCCCGGGCAACCCACGCCCCACATACCGAAGCCTGAAGCGCTAGGGCATTTACATCGAAAGCCTGTTTCAGCAGCGTGTCCAGCTTCCTATCCTGGGAATCCTTAAGGGCCGAACTGCCCTCGACCGGAATCGTGGTCTTCTTGGTAACAGCTGCCACCGCCGCGTCTACCCTGGGAGAGCGCAGCAACTCCTTCTCCCCTTCCGGTAGCGGGTACAATCTAGACATGGACCTTGCTCCCCTAATGGCCGATTCCGGCTGATCCCATTCCTCCTGGATCATTTGGCGCACCACCCGATGAACCGGGAAAAACTTTTGAGATTTCCTGACCGCCTGAATCAAAGGATCTTCCAGCGCCTCTTCCTCCGCTGGTCCCCCGGCCGACATGTTCAGAACCTTGAGGGCCTCTCCGATCAAAGCTGTCAATTCTTCCCTGCGGAAGACCCGAACAATCTTGGCCTGTTCTTCGGGAATCTCACCTTCTTCCAGCTCCTCTTCGTCCCCCCCTTCCCTATCAGACAGATCCCCCTCCAAGGACTCTGGCAATGGGGGGTGGGACTCCTCCTCCTGCGACATTCTCGGACGCTTTGCCGGCAGTGGGCCTACCTCTGCCAGCTCCCTGGTGTCTGCCTGCTGGGCCTTTGCCCCCGCCTGCACTGGCTCCTGCCCATGCCGCCCCTGCTTGCGGAGGCAAAATGCCTTATGCAGAAGAACAAACTCCGGGGAGAAGTCGCCAGCCACTTCCTCCTCCATCTCCAGCCCCGTGGAGGAGGGACCCGGCTTGGGAGATGGCTGAGTGGGGAAGTCCCCTGGCATATTGAAGGGGGACTCAGGACGGCCTACCTCCCCAGAAGGAGTACCCAAATCCTGGGAAGATGAGGGAGGAAGATCCTGCCGGCTCCCCGCCCGGCTCCCTAACTCCCCCGAGGCCGCCTCTGCCATACAGGCTTTGCAGATGCCTGAGTCCAAGGCTCTCCCCTTACGGGATCCGCACACCATGCGCTGGGCTTTAGCTGGCATAGTTACCTCAGCTAGCACTAGGGCTGAGAGAGAAAACAAGGGGGCGGGAAACAGAGGCAGGCCGAAGCCTAAAACCCCCTTTCCTCAATCTCTTTACTTACTAGACTGTATGTAATTTAATTTTTTTTTTTTTAAACTAGCTCTTGGCTGACTCCCTCTTTAGCCCCTCGAGTCCCTCTGTTTTCCTTTTTTTTTTGCGACAACCAACGACCCCTTAATGCCAAAAGTACTGGAGACTTGAAGCCCCTTCTAATTTTGCGCGCGCGCGCTCACCACGTGAGGGAAAAAACAGCGTGGAACTCACCTCCCGACGCACGGGCCTCACCAAGCACGAGGTCCACAACCTCGTGGAGAGCCGCTTCTCCAGCGGCGCACTGCCGCGAACCTCTTCAGGTGCGCTGCTCCTCTGTGCCGCAAAGCCCGGTGGCTCTTCGGCCTTCCGCCCGCCCGCTCAGCCGCCTCAAGGGCTTCCGCGGCGAGGCAGAAAGGATGGAAAGGCTTGTCTCCCCTCACCAGCGAGGAAGAGGGAACGGCCCCAGTTCTGCCGGCCTCAACCCAACTCCCTCTTCGGCAGTTAGGCCTCCTCCGACCGCTCCCACACCAGGGGGGGAGAGGGGGGAAGTCTCCAAATGGGTATAAATAAATGAAATAAAGGTAAATAAATAGAAGTAAAAATAAAGAAAAAATAAACCCAAGATCTTCCTAAGCTAGTCTCTCCAGTAAGCCAGATCCCTGGCTTGCTGTACCCCTACCAGCTGCTAGCAGACTGAGCACAAAAACTGGAGTTGGTGGGCGGTGCCAGTCTACTTATACCCCAGGGTCATCAAAAGATGATGGGCTCAGTCCACAAGCTGCTGGTAGAGGGGCACAACCCAGTAGAAGGGACCGGACTGGAGAGACGCTAAGGAACTCTGACTCCAGCTCGGCAGCATTTACCATCTTGGGTTTGTCAAAGAGGTTTTCTCCCCAGCAAGAGACATAGACCAACTTGTCCTGTACCCATTGCTCCAGATCAGAAGACTAGCCAGGCATGGCGGAAGGCACTAATGCTCACCACTGCTACTCTAGCCGCCGACTCAAGTCGTCATGGGCTGCCCGAGGCAAAATCGGAGCATTCCCTGACCATGGAGAACAGGGTCCAGAACTGGTGAAGAGGTTCTTACAAAGACCAGCCGTGAGCCCAGTGAGTTCTTTCGCCATGTCCCACAAGTACATGCTCATCTACAGCTAGTAAACCTGAATCCAGCTGATAAGCATTGAGTTTTGGAAGCATTTCCTGCCAAAGGCATCCATGGAGTGGGCCTCCCTATCCAGGGGAACTGAGGTGTGTGCGCTTTCTGGCTCTTAAGCCTCCGGATGACTGATCCACCACCATGGAGTTAAGGGACAGTTGAGGTTTTTTGAAGTCAGGGCTCTGGCATACCCGATACATCAAGTCCAGCTGCCTACTCACAATGGGAACAGAGACCAGGTTTTCCCACATTTGGAACAGCAGCCACTCCAGAATAGGAGGGACAAGCACCGTGAGGGCCTCTTTGGGGGAGCCTTGAACTGGAGGATTTTGAGGTCCCCCACCAAAGGCTCCTCCTACGACTCAGTGGTGAAGGCAAGGGCCTTCGCCATGTCCCTTACGAAGTCCAGGAAGACCAGGTCCTTGAGTGGGGACTGACACTGGGTCTCCAGAGGGGAAGGATCCAAAGGTACATCACTGTGGAGCCAGATGTCCGGGGACCTATCGTCCTCAGTCTCCCAGTTGGACTTGGAATCCAAGGATGCTTCGAAAGTTCCCCAGACCTCAAGCTGGAGCCTCAGCCACGATGGCCCGGGGATCCAGAGTTGGGTGCACTGTGCGGGGAAGGCCTCGGCTCCAACAAGGATAAGGACCAGGCCCAAGAGAGGTCTCGAGGTCTGTGGTGCTTGAGGACCAGCTCCACCCCCAGAGAGGCCCTCGCTGTGGAGGGGCCAATGGTCAGGATTGACAACCTGGAGAACAGGGCATCAGAGCCCTTCTGCTGGACCATGAAGTCAGACAGAATGCATTCTAAGGCAGTCATCTGGGCCTTGATGTCCAATGGCTCCACAGCCCCCAGTGCGGGTACCGAGGACTTCGGCCCAGATGCTGGAGGACAGAGACCAATTACCGGATGCTGATGGCGCTTTCTTCTACCGGGGCAGCTTTGAAGGCCACTCCGGGCAATCACCCTTGGCCTCGCATCAAGAGTTCCAAGGCTGTGTGCCATAGGATTTCCCACAGTCCGAGACTAGTCACCTGAGGAGGCCACCGACAATGTCAGGCTCTTCAAGGAATGTCCCTCCTTGAGAGAGCACTGGCTCGGTGCTCCGTGTCCACGAGGCTCTGAGGCAGCATGGTTGCTGCACAAGGAGGGAGCCTCTACAGTGGCCCTCAAGGGCACTAATCCCACAGACGACCCTGGGCTTAAGTCAGTCTTGGTAAAATCAACTTGTGCTGCGTCTTGTGGCCCTGAAGGGCTTTGGGAGTCTTCTGCTGGTAGAAACCACACAGCAAGGGATCATGATCTGGCCTGAGCCAGCGAAGGCAATAATCATGCAAGTCTGGGCGCGACATTATGAGCGCAGCAGTCACATGGCTTGAAGCTCCTGACTGAGGCCATGGCGGGGAAGACTGTCCCTGTGAGGTCAAACTTTCTATGCCAGTCCAGAAAGGGCATGAAAACCCATGCACCGAAGAAAAGACCACAAAGGGGAAAGGGGAAAAAAGAAAAAGGAACTAAAAAAAACCACAATGCCATAGGCAAGTAGAATCAGGAGACGGGAGGGAACTGGCAGGCTAGAGGGGGAAAAACCAAAACAAGAACCCCCCCCAACTTTTTCAAGGGGGGGGAGGGGTTGGGACAGACACCTCCAATGGGCTCCATGAAAAAAAAGAGACTGAGGCAAGATGGCACTCTGAGGAGGGGAGGGGACCCACACATGTGTGGTACATGTCCCAAAGGCTCTTTTAAAGCTGGGGAGAGGTTACCATGCGGACTCTGTCAGCGTCGACATCACCTATATGTAAGGAATGACTTCCTGCTTGTTCCCAGAGAATGGACCCGAATATTCGAAAGGAATTTACATGGTTTTGTTGTTGTTAAGTGCCATCGAGTCGGAGTCGACTCATGGCGACCCTCTGGATAGCTATCCTAAATTGTGTTCGGTCTTCAGTCAGGCGGCTCATTGTTGACAGACTGGTACCTGTAGCTGCTGTTATTGTATCGATCCATCTCATTGCTGGCCTTCCTCTTTTGCGTTGACCTTCTATCTTGCCAAGCATAATGTCTTTCTCTAATGATCTCTCTCTTCGCATGATGTGTCCAAAATATGAAAGTCGAAGTCTTGTCATCTGAGCTTCTAAAGAAAGCTTAGGTTTGATCTCCTCTAGTACTGACTGGTTTGTTCTTCGGGCAGTCTTTTTCACTGTCCAGCTGGTTTACAGCCCAGTAAACTGTGTAAATGTCTTAAATGGGGATATTCAATGGCACTGGTCTCATGCAGCACTGGTCTCATGGCTGAAGGCAGACTGGGGTATTCGACAGATATATTTTTAGCAGAGAAGCCGGATACATTGGTCAGACACAAACAGTCCATCATGTGATCCTTCTGTTCTCATTATATCATTGGGGCTGCAAACAGCATTGACTTCAGAGTACCTCTGAGTCAAGCTCTGAGATGGACAGCATATGTTGCACAGCAAATGTGAGGAGCCAAGGATTTATCTTGATCACCAACTTTACAACGGAAGTGGAGCTCTCATGCTTTCTTAATAAGCTTCAAAGACGCAGTATGACTGCACTTAAGTGTATACTCACCACAAAAGTAACCGAAATGTATTGCGGCTGTTGAAACATTGAGAAGACCTTTCTGCTGCAATGAATCGTCACTTAGACAAGCAGCTCACATGTAAATGCTATTAAGTACAAAAACTGATATCAACATCATGCATAGCATCAGGGTATGGAAGCTGCTTTTATAGCCTGTGCTGCCAGCATCCATCCTAAGCATGCCCACGCATTCCCGAGCAGTACCATTTCCATTGCATGCCTGGATTAATCACAAAAATAGGCGATTGCAAACAAATGGTACAGGATAGGAAACTTTTAAGGTGATTTTCGTTATCAGCAACCCAAAATCCATAAGATACACTGAAAAAGCGTTCAGGAAACAAAATCTTTGTTGTCCAGTGTAATCAATAGGCTTGATGAGTCTTGACAAACTCTCCGTAAGATCTGATTTTGGCACATGGCAGATAGTACACTTCTCTGAACAAACTCTGGTCAGCAAATGGACACCTCAGAACCCCTCAGAAGAGAATCACTAACCACCACTACCCTTTGCTTCCTTGTGGTAACAGATTCTGCAAATTTGGGATATTCAACTTATGGTTCTTCCCTTTCTTTGGATGTTTTCACTTCCTCCACTTCCAGGGCTGCATACTGGTTCTTCAATTCAAAGGCTGGTGGAGTTGAATTGACGATTATGCAGGCTCTGGTGACTCGTCCAACTCTCTTCATTCCGTAGCCTCCCATCTTCCTCTGTTAGAGAGCTTGGATGTTTCAAGAAGCATCTTATCAATGTACTTCTCACTGTCTCAAATGCTTCTCAGCTTCACCACCTATTCTCTGAGCTCCTCCACTTTTCATGAAGGCTTCAGCTTGCAAGCATCCTGCACATGGAACCAGATCTTCAACTGGCATTGGGCTCTCTGTCTGCACAGGCAGAAACTGTAATGGGGTCAAACGTTTTAGCGATACAATTTTTTCCAGCCATCTAAGTTGGTGGAGCTCTGGTACATATTGAAGTCAATGAGACCGACCTATCAAAAACCCTAACGTTTCCTCAGTTGTCCTTAAAGAGAAGAAGTTAATCTCTTATATGAATTCTAACAGCACTGTTCTATGTCTCAGTGTGTAGCTAATTGGGGAGCTGCCCTATAAAGCAAGAATTGGGGTGGGTGGGAGCTGGGGTGAGTAGGGCGTGACCTAACACTTGAGGTCATTAGCTTCGAAGGAGCTCACTCTGAACGGAAAGCTGGAAAAAGAAAAAATGCACTTTAATAGGCAGAGCTTTAACAAACACCACAAAAAAGATTCACCTTTTGCAATAAACAAAGGGTCCGATTTTCGAAGGCCTCTACATGGGTAACTTCTCTAGTTACCTGTCTAAAGGCCTTATCCAGGATTTATGAAGCGCACCTACACGGGTTTTGCCCTTCGGAAATCCCATATAAGTCCCTAATGCACCCAAGATGCCATGCAGGTAGCTTCAGGGTGTGCTAGGGGCGTTCTGGGGCGGAGCAGGGAAGGAGGAAAGGGCTAAACAAGTAGCAATGATTTTCGATGCTGCCTGTTTAGCCTTTGCGCCTTAAAGGTAGGTGAGTAAAAACCTTTACAGCGCAAAGGGCTAAGGAGGAAGCACCAAAATCACTGTTACGTGTTTAGCCTCGGTGGCTACTGTGCATTCAAACTCTGATTTTCACTTCCGACGCCGAAGTGAAAATCCAGGTTAAGGGTTGTCAGCGAGCAGGCTCTGTGCCATCGCGGCACATAGCCTGCCTAATTGAAAAAGGGCCCAAAAAAAATTTAGCTTTTAAAAATTAATATCAAAATCCCTTTAAGAGCTCTTAGGCAGAGAGCTTGTATTTAAAAGTCACACAGTATTACCTTGCTTGCAATGGAGACCCTGTTAAGAAAACTGACGTAACCTAGTCGCTTGAGAAAACGACACTACTGTCACCTTCTGACTCTCTTGCACCAAATTCGCATGTATCAGCCAGTCGTAGAGACTGGGATGCACCAACACTCCTTGACGAAGAGCAGGTACCACGGTGTAACCGCACCTTGAATATTGTGTGCTATTCTGGTCGCCGTATTTTAAAAAGGATATAGCATTATTAGAAAAGGTACAGAGAAGAGTCACCAAAATGGTGAAGGGGATGGAAGGATACCCCTACGAAGAGAGGCTAAAAAGGTTAGGACTCTTTAACCTGGGAAAGGGACAGCTGAAGGGGAGATATGCTAGAGATCTATAAATTAATGAATGGAGTGGAATGGGTAAACGTAGATCGACTGTTTACACCATCAAAATATAGAAAGAATAGGGGACATGCAATGAAGCTACAGGGTAACCTATTTAAGACTAATAAGAGCAAATAGCTTTTCACTCAACGTGTAATCAAACTTTGGAATTTGTTACCGTAGGATGTAGTAAAAGCTATTAGTGTAGCCGGGTTTAAAAAAGGTTTGGACAAGCTCCAGGAGGAAAGGTCCATAAAGTGTAGTTACTCAACTGTAACAAGTGATCTCCGGGAACAGCAGGAATTTAGTCTTCACATATCGTCGGTACCGACGGAGCCTGCGCGGGAACGCTCCCCAGCGTCCAATAGGAAAGCATTTGGGAGCATCCCACAGCAACTGCGTGCTGCCTTCCTGCCTTTCTACCTCTCTCACTTCAGTTGAGTTTATAGCCAAGACCAAAGGAGAGGAGTAGAGAAAGAGAGATAGAGACAACTCCTAAGGGAGGTGGGTGGGTTGTGAGGACTAAATTCCTGCTGTTCCCGGAGATCACCTGTTACAGGTGAGTAACTACGCTATCTCCAGGAACAAGCAGGAATGTAGTCTTCCCATATGGGGATTCCCCAGCTTATAGAGGCCAAGGGAATGACCCCAGCAAGCTGCGAACCCAGGTGAGATGGGTCATGCTACCTCCCATGGACCTCTGGCATCAAACTTGGGACCGGCGGGTAGGAGTTGTATTAAGTATGAAAGAGATGCTGAAGAACAGCTTGGCCAAACGAGGCATCCCGATGGGAGACCTTGTCTATGCAGTAGTGGGCTGTGAAGATATGCACCGAAGCCCAAGTAGCTGCTCTACAGATGTAAACAGACACAGAATAAAGATTAGCCATCGAGGCTGCCATGGCTCTCACATTGTGAGCTGTGACATGGCCCTCGAGAGAAAGTCCTTTACTCTCATATGTAAAGGATATGCAATCTGATCCATTTAGATAAAGTTATTTTGGAAACTGGAAGTCCCAAATAACTAGAGTCAAAAGCAACAAAAAGCTGAGAAGATTTTCTATATTGCTTAGTTCTTTGAAGATAAAAGGCTAAGGCCCTTTTACAATCCAAAGTGTGAAGATTCCTTTCTGCACTGGAGGCATGAGGCCTAGGGAAGAACATAGGAAGATAGACTGGTTTAGGTGAAAAGGCAAAACCATCTTTGGCATAAAGTGAGGGCGAGTCCTGAGGACTACTTTATCATGGTAGAACCTTGTATAAGGAGGGTCAGCCACTAAAGCCTGCAGTTCACTAATGCATCTTGCAGAAGTGATAGCAATTAGGAAAATGACTTTCCATGAAAGAAACTTTAGGGTTGTAGTGGCTAAGGATTCAAAAGGCGGTTTCATGAGCTGCCCGAGATCAAGATTTAGATCCCATGCCACCGGTGGTGGTTTAATGGGAGGTTTTGTTAAGAGTAGGCCTCTCATGAACCTTGACACAAGTGAATGAGAGGATATAGGTTGTCCATCAAAAGGTTTGTGAAAAGCAGCAATAGCACTAAGATGGACTCTCACTGAATTGGTCTTAAGACCAGAAGTGGATAGTTGGAGGAGATACTCCAGTAGCGACTCCACAGGTACCAAAAGGGGGTTAAGTCTCTTTTCTGAACATCAGATAGAGAATCTTTTCCACTTCAAAGCGTAGGAACGCCTCGTGGAAGGTTTTCTGGAAGCCAGAAGGATATCTTTTACTTGCTGAGAGAGGATGATATCCAAGAAATCTAGGCTTTCAGTAACCAGGCCCTGAGATGCAGGGACTGGGGATTTGGGTGCAGTAAGGATCCGTTCTCCTGGGAAAGGAGATCTGGAGCATTTCCCAACTCCAGAGGAGTGGTTTGAGAGAGATGT
This sequence comes from Ichthyophis bannanicus, assembly GCA_033557465.1. Lineage (NCBI taxonomy): Eukaryota > Metazoa > Chordata > Amphibia > Gymnophiona > Ichthyophiidae > Ichthyophis > Ichthyophis bannanicus. The sequence goes on along the minus strand of CM066040.1, from coordinate 305,617,083 downwards.
AGAAGCAGAGGGTACCACGTTTTCCGTGGAGTGATAAGTATCATATGACCTCTGTCTCTCTGAAGTTTGAATAAAGCTTTGGGAATGAGGGAAATGGATGGGAAGGCACAGAGGAAGTCCTAACCCCAGTGGAGTAGGAAGGCATCCCTTACCTGACAGTTGTGAGCCGAGATTCTGGAACAGAATCGGGGAAGTTTGGCATTCTGTGGACTTGCAAAGAGGTCTATATCTGGTGTTCCCCAGATTTGAAACACTCGAGCAAGGTGGTCTGAGAGACCACTCGTGTGGCAGCAGTATTCAACTGAGTTTGTCTGCCCATGAATTTTGAATGCCTGGATGGTATACTGCAAGAAGGTGGATTTGAAGCTCTCTGGCGAGGGCCCATAGTCACAAAGCTTCATTGCATAGCGACAGAGAGCCTGTTCTGCCTTGCTTATTCAGAAAGAACATAGCTACCTGACTGTCGGTTTGGACCAGAACTATCTTGTGGCTGAGATGGACCTGAAATATTTGAATAGCATTGAAAATGGCTCTCAGTTTTAGCAGGTTTATGTGAAGAGAAGCCTCCTTTGGGGTTCCAGAGACCCTGAGTTTTGAGATCACGCAAGTGGGACCCCCAACCCAACTTGGACACATCTGCTGTTAGGGTGGCTTGGCACAGATGCTGCTGGAAAGGTGAGCCTATGAGGAGGTTTTCCAGTGATTGCCACCATTGCAGGGACGAAATTAGATGTGTGGAGTTTTTGATTTTGTCCGTTAGTCGACCCAAGGCCTGTGTCCACTGAGAGGATAGGGTCCACTGGGCTGCTCGCATATGAAGGCGAGCATAGGGAACCACATGGACAGTGGATGCCATATGCCTCAGAAGCTGAAGCATCTCCCGAGCAGTCAGGAAGACCTTTATAGCTGCTTGGGATGCCAGCTGTATTATATGCAGACAGTGCGGCTGTGGCAGGAAAGCACAGTTACTTACCTGTAACAGGTGATCTCTGGGAACAGCAGGAATTAGTCATCACATATGGGTACGTCGGTACCGACGGAGCCTGCGCGGGAAAGCTCCCCAGCTTTTCAAATGAAAAGCTTTTGGGGCCTCCCACTGCACATGCGCGCTGCCTTCCCGCCTTCCTGACCAGCTCTCCTCAGTTCGAGTTTAAAGCTGAGACAATAGAGAGAGAGGACAGGAAGATAGAGGAATAGAGAGACAACTCCTAGGGGAGGTGGGTGGGTTGTGATGACTAATTCCTGCTGTTCCCAGAGATCACCTGTTACAGGTAAGTAACTGTGCTATCTCTAGGAACAAGCAGGAATAAGTCATCACATATGGGGACTCCCTAGCTGAGATGCCTGGGAGATCCCCCTCCAAGGGTAACCATCTTCGGATGGATCTCAGGCATCCATTCTGGGAAGGCGGGCAGGAGTTGTTTAAGTATGGAACAGGTGTTTGAGGACAGCCTGACCAAATAAGGCATCCCGGCGGGAGTCCTTGTCCAAGCAGTAATGGGCTGTGAAGGTATGTACCGAGGCCCAAGTGGCTGCTCGACAGATCTGATCTATGGATACAGAGTGGAGATGAGCCATAGAAGTGGCCATGGCTCTCACATTGTGAGCTGTGACATGGCCTTCCAGAGATATGTTCTTACTCTGGTAAGCAAAGGAAATACACTGAGCAATCCAGTTGGAAAGTGTGCGTTTGGTGACTGGAAGTCCCAAATGAGAAGGATCAAAAGCCACGAAAAGCTGAGAAGACTTTCGATGTGGCTGAGTTCTATTGAGGTAAAAGGCGAGAGCTCTTTTACAGTCAAGAGTATGAAGGTTCCTCTCTGCACTGGATGCATGAGGAGCCGGAAAAAAGACAGGTAGATATACCTCTTGATTAAGATGAAAAGGCGAGACCACTTTAGGCATAAAGTGGGGATTCGTCCTAAGGACCACCTTATCATGATGAAATCTGGTATAAGGTGGATTTGCCACCAAAGCCTGCAGTTCACTGATGCGGCGAGCCGAAGTGACTGCAATAAGGAAAAGGACCTTCCAAGAAAGAAATTTCAGGGAGGTAGATACCAATGGCTCAAAGGGTGGCTTCATAAGTTGACCCAGAACTAAATTCAAGTCCCATGCTACCGGAGGAGGCCGGATGGGAGGCTTAGTGAGGGTTAGGCCTCTCATGAATCTTGCAATAAGAGGATGAGAGGAAACAGATTGTCCATTTATAGGTTTTAAGGATGCTGTAATAGCACTTAAATGGACTCGTACTGAATTCGTCTTGAGGCCTGCATTGGAAAGATGCAGGAGATAGTCTAGTAGAGAATTCAAAGGAAGTGCCAGAGGGTCAAGACCCTGTTGAGCACACCAAATGGAAAAACGTTTCCATTTGAAAGCATAGGAACGCCTGGTAGAGGGTTTCCTAGAGGCATAAAGGATATCTTTCACTGGTTGAGAAAGATTAAACTCTTGAAGGCTTAAGCCTTCAGTAACCAAGCTCGGAGATGTAGGGACTTGGGGTTTGGATGCCACAAAGTCCCCTGCTCCTGAGACAGAAGGTCTGGTGCAGCTCCCAGGTCCAGGGAGGAGCCCTGGGAGAGCTGTAGAAGGAGGGGGAACCACACTTGGCGTGGCCAGCGTGGAGCAATGAGGATCATGGATCCGTGATCCCTCTGAAGTTTGAACAGAGTCTTGGGAATCAAAGGAATGGGTGGAAAAGCGTACAGGAATTCCTGACCCCAATGCAGGAGAAAGGCATCGTTGGCCTGAGCTCCCTGACACGGAGTCCTGGAACAGAACCGGGGAAGTTTGGCATTCCACGGACTTGCAAAGAGGTCTATGTCCGGGGTCCCCCACTCCTGAAAGATTCTGCGTATTTGGTCCATATGTAGGGACCATTCGTGTGGGAGCAGAACTCGACTGAGTCTGTCTGCCCGAGAGTTTTGAACTCCTGGAAGATATACTGCCAGAAGATGAATTTGGTGCTCTCTGGCGAAGGCCCATAATCTGAGAGCTTCGTTGCAAAGCGACAGAGAGTCCGTCCCTCCTTGTTTGTTGATATAAAACATGGCCACCTGATTGTCTGTCTGAACTAGGACAGTCAGGTTGGCAAGGAGGGTATGGAAGACTGTGAGGGCAAGGAAGATTGCTCGCAGTTCCAGAAGATTGATATGAAGGGTGGTCTCTTGGGGAGACCAGATTCCCTGAGTGGAGAGATGTTGAAGATGAGCTCCCCACCCTGTTTGGGAGGCATCTGTTGTGAGGGTTGCTTGGGGCAACGAAGGTTGGAAGGGGGTCCCCAACAACAGATTTTTGGAGGATGTCCACCACTGGAGAGACCAAAACAGACGTTTTGAGGTGAGTACCTGGTCTGAGAGCAGTCCCGATGCTTGAGACCACTGGGTGGCCAATGTCCATTGAGCTGCTCTCATATGGAGACGAGCATAGGGTACCACATGAACCGTGGAGGCCATGTGGCCGAGAAGTTGCAGCATTTCTTTGGCTGACAAGTGACTTCTGGACTGAGCCTGGGAGGCCAAGCTTATTAGCCTTTGGCCTCGGACCAGAGGGGGGTAGGCCCTTGCAGTGGTGGAGTCCAATTGGGCCCCTATGAATTCCAGGGACTGAGTAGGGATGAGTTGGGACTTGGGAATGTTTATCACAAGTCCCAGATATTGAAGAATACGCCTTGTGCGGTCCAGAGAAATCTGGGCTTCTGATTGAGATGGAGCTCGGATGAGCCAGTCGTCCAGATATGGGAAGACAAAGATTCCCATGCCTCTGAGAAATGCGGCAACGACTGCCATGCATTTTGTGAATACTCTTGGAGCAGAGGCCAGACCGAAGGGTAGTACTCTGTACTGGAAATGTTTTCCCTGGAACAGAAATCTTAGATACTTTCTGTGGGATGGATGGATGAGTATATGAGTGTACGCATCCTTGAGATCTAGAGAACAAAGCCAATCTTGACTCTGAAGGTATGGAAGGAGAAGGCCCAGAGAGAGCATTTTGAATTTCTCCTTGAATAGAAACCTGTTCAATTCTCTCAGATCTAGGATAGGTCTGAAGCCCCCTGTCTTCTTTGTTATGAGAAAGTAAGGGGAGTAGAAACCTAACCCCTGTTGTGGAGGAGGAACCTCCTCTATTGCCCCTTGGGCAAGAAGAGAAGAGACTTCCTGACCCAACAGGGTCAGAAGAGATGGGGGAGAACTGAATTGCCTCACCATGGTATGGGGAGGAAGGCTGGAGAAATGAAGCTTGTAGCCCTCCCTGATAATAGAGAGGGTCCATTGCTCTGATGTTACTTGCTCCCATCTGGGAGCAAAGTGAGCTAGCCTTCCAGGAATGGTGAGGGGCTCTGGCTGTGCTAGAGCCAGAAACGGCAAGTTCTCTAGAGGGAAGTCAAAACCTCTGAGGGGGTTGAGCCTGCTGGGATGTAGCAGACACTGCAGGCTTTGACTTTACCTGCTTAGATTGTTGACGCTTAGCCGCAAGGCGAGGCTGAGCAGATTGCTGGCCAGTATTCGTAGGAAATCTGGTCTTTTTATAGTAAGGCCTTTTAAAAGGCTTCTTTTTGGTAGGGGTAGAAGTAGACTTGGAAAGTCTATCTAGAGTGGCATTTTCTGCATCCATTTGAGCAGCTTTAATCTGCCAGTCTTCCCCAAATAAGTTCTCACCGGTACAGGGCAGGGTTCTAGGTTAGAAGCCTGGAGCCAAGCGAGACGTCGGGCTGCAATAGCAATTCCCGAAGCTCTGCCTGCAACCTCGAAGGAATCAAAGGCTGCCCTGTTGGAGAACTTGGAGACCTCTGAAAGTTGTGTCACCATAGAAAAGAAGTCCGCCCTTTGATCATCAGGGATAAAGGGGGCAAAATTCTGTATTTTTAGGGCAAGTTGCCCAAGATACATGCCCATATAAAGGCTATAAGAGTTGATCCTGGCTATAAGCATACTAGCCTGGAACATCTTTCTTCCAAAAGAGTCTAGGTTCTTACATTCTCGCCCTGGAGGGGTAGAAGAATGCCTCTTAGGACTCTTTATTTTCTTCATAGCAGACTTCACCACAATGGAGTGGTGAGGCAGCTGAGTTTTCTGGAACCCAGGCGAAGGAGGGACCCGATACATGGTATCCAACCTGCGGGAATGGGGAGACAGTGTTAAAGGAGTCTCCCACAAATCCATCAAGTGTTCTTGAAGGATTTCATGGACAGGCAGAGTGACTGCCTCCTTAGGAGCTTTTGAGTATCCTAAAATGTCCAATTTTTTTGATCTGGGTTCTCTTTCAGAAGATGTAGTAATAGAAAGTGCTTTAGCTACATCAAGAATGAAATCCTGAAAGGATAAATCCTCTGGAGGAGACATCCTCCTCTTGGGAGAAGAGGGCTCCTCAGGAAGAGTAAGCTCAGCAGAGTCATCAGAGGAATTAAATTCATCAGAAGAATCTGAATACTCTTTCTGTGCTTCCAATGTACGATACGCATACCGATCGGTATCGACATCGGGCGTATCGGGCATGGGATCGGCACCGGGCGAAAGCCGGAATCCGGCATGCGAAACCGATCGACGTTTAGAAGTCGATGGTCTCGGTTCCGGTGTAGATACCGGAACCGGGGTCGGTACCGATGAAATCGGTACCGAGGGCGTCGCAGCCTTAATGAAGGCCAGTACAGCCTGCTGCATGGTTTGGACAGTACTGCCCATAGACGCCACTACTGCCTGGATGTCGGTACCGGTATGGGCCGGTACCCCAGAGCAGTCCAACAGGTGATCTGTCGAGGCCGTGCCATCGATGTCAACCTGAGACCCCATGATTGCTTTGGAGGCCGGAACCTCCCGCCGGGGTTTTTTGGCCTGGGCAGAATCCTCGAACTCAGAACTGAGAGCCTCTCGATCTTTAGAAAGAGATTTGCTTTTAGAGGATTTGCCCACAGAAGTTTTGGTTACCTGAGATCCATCCGGAGAGGAAGACCTGGATGACTGTGATGCTTCTGAAGGAAACAGCACATGGAGCTTGTTAGCCCGGTTCTGCAAACCGCGTTTAGACATCTGGGTGCAGGATGGGCAGTCCGGTATGGAGTGCTCAGGACCCAAACATTTGAGACACCATTCATGGGTGTCTGTGACAGAAATGACAGCACTGCATTTGGTACATTTTTTGAAACCAGGGACTGGCTTCTCCATGAGGAGAAATTGTGTAGGCCTTAAGGCCTAACACCCGGTACCAAGCTGTGCTGAAGAAAAATAAAAAAGTCTTTTTTTTTTTTTTTTTTTTTATTATATAGAAAGAAAGAAAGACCGGCGATACCGGTTTCGGTATGGGGAAGGCAGGTACGCGGTCTAAAGAAACAAACAAAGTAACAAATTCTTCAGCGGTGACAGGAACACGACCTGCTGGCTCCGCGGAAAAAGAAGAACTGAGGAGAGCTGGTCAGGAAGGCGGGAAGGCAGCACGCATGTGCAGTGGGAGGCCCCAAAAGCTTTTCATTTGAAAAGCTGGGGAACTTTCCCGCGCAGGCTCCGTCGGTACCGACGTACCCATATGTGATGACTTATTCCTGCTTGTTCCTAGAGATAGCTTTTGACTGCCGTGTGTCTAGACGAGCCCCTATGAACTCAAGAGATTAAGAGGGGGTGAGATGAGATTTTGGGAGGTTTATGATCAATCTCAAATATTGAAGGATTCTCATTGTTCGAGAAAGAGTGAAGCTGGCCTCTGGAGCTGTTGATGCTCGAATGAGCCAATCGTCTAAGTAAGGGAAGCCATTTTTCCTAGAGTTCTCAGAAATGCTGCTACCACCTCCATGCATTTTGTTAAGACTCTTGGGGCAGAGGTCAGAGCGAAGGGAAGAACTCTGTACTGGAAGTGTCTTCCATGGACCAGGAATCAAAGGAACTACCTGTGATTTGCGTGGATGAGAATATGTGTACACGCATCTCTTAGATCTAGAGAACATAGCCAGTCCTGACTCTGAAGGTATGGTAGGGAGTGTTCTGGCTCTTGAGCCAAAGCCTGGCCGAGTCCACCTCCAAGGAGTTTTGCGGCAGCTGTGCTTTCTAGAAAGCTTGGGCTCCAGCAGACTAGATACATCGAGTCAAGCCGTTGGCTCCCGACAGACACCGATGCTGGTGTTTCCTACATGCGGAGCACCCGTGTTCCAGGATGAGCAGGATAGGCACTGTTAGTGCCTCCCTCGGTGGGGCCTCATACTGGAGGAATTTGAGCTCCTCCGTGCGAGGGTCCTCCTCCAGCTCTGTGGCAAATGCCAGGGCCTTTAACATATCCTGCATGACGTCGAGGACCACCATATCCTCGAGCAAGGACCGGCGTTCAGTCTTGGAGGGGGATGGATCAGAGGGCACATTGTGGTGTCGGCGAGTGTCTGGGGATTCCTCGTCCTCCCAGTCTGAGTAATTGGTGGAGTCGTCGAGGGAAGGCTAGGCCTGGTGAGCCAGCCCTGAGACCAACGGTCTAGATCATTCGGAGGCTCCACAGCCAAAGCCACGGCATTTACAGGGGAGGACCTCAGTCTCATCGAACAGGACCGGGATTGAGACCAATGTCGAGGATCGACTCTAGTTTACAGGCTCTTGAGGATCGGCTCGACGCCTGGGGATATTGCTGAGGTCGAGGGCCCAGTGGTCTGAGCGGATAACCTGAAGGAGTCGGGCATCATGGTCTGCTGTTGAAGGCAGACAAACTGTGCTCCAAGGCTGCCATTCTGGTCTCCAGTCCAGAAGGCTCCCCAGCAGTCGGTGCAGGCACTGAGGGGCTTGGACCTGTCTCCGGTTCCATTGAAAGGGAGTCCTCGACTAGGATGGGTTTTGGGGTCCGAGATCAATCATCAGAGGCCTATGATTCTTTGCAGGCTACCTTGGTAGGCCACTCCTGCTCCAAGCCCTCAGATGAGGGGCGTGGACTATGGGATCTGGCTCGGGACTTACCCGCCTTCCCAGAGCCATAAAAATAAAATGATACATATAAAAAAAAACACAAACATCAAATCTGATCACATATCTCAATTATAAAGTTTCACAAGCATTACAAGGTACACCAAGATCAGACTCCACCTATGATGAAAACTTAGGCGAACAAGAACTTCAACAATTTATGAATCCACAAGCAAAGCAATCCAGAAAACAGGGCCAAACACTCCTGTCTAGTTCTTTCACATCACCATAACAGAAGGGGAAAGTACCAAAGAGCATATGGCAGTAGTTAACATTGGATCATCAAGAAGCAAAACCAATGAGCTCCTTAAACAGTATAATATATCAGCCACAGGTGGCCAGTGCAGCATAATCTGACCAGGAGTAATATGATCAGGCCTCCTGCAACCCAGTGACTAACCTGACCGTCTCATTCTCTATTACCTCAAGTAGTTGGACACAGATATCCCAAAAACAGAGTTACAATAATCTAGAACTGGTTTCATCACTTGTAATAACTCTGAATAAGACTAAACAAATGCTAAGCTCAGAGACCACTGTTCTGACCTAGTATGGCTCTTCTTACATTCTTAAGCAACCAACCTCATACAAACCCATAGCTAGCATCCTGTTTAACAAAAATCATTGAAAAGGCTGTCCAGACCTAACTCCAGGACCACAAGCAACCACATACCACTGGACTAACATCAACAAGGGTTCCATGCTCACCACAGTGTTAAAACCTACTCACATCCCTACTAAACAAGCTCCGAATTGGCACAGAAATCCTCACACACTGATTCATCCTGCTATTCCTGGATATATCGTCTGCTTTTAAATCCATGTCCCACCACATCCTGCTCAACATACTCTACGACAATGGAGTACAAGGCACCCCCATCAAATGGTTTCACTTCCACCTCTCAGACCATAGTCTTCAGCTAAAGGTTGGAATCCACAAATCCTCCCCATTCTCTTTACTACAAGGAGTCCCCCAAGGTTCATCCCTATCCTCAACATGTACATCCAATCCCTGTGCACACTTATCCAGAAATTCAATAATTACCAGTTCTATGGCAATGACATGATTTACACTCCATTCTCCACAACCGCACCAGATTAGTCCAGGATTACCAACTGCTTCTCAGAGAGAGTCAATTGGCTCCACCTCCACAACCTATCAACTACACCAAAACTGAGATCTTACACATCACAAGAGATGCCAACTTCAAGCCCCCATCAAATTTGGCAATGTAGATGTCAAAGTCAAACTAGAAATCAAATACTTGGGAGCGATTCTTGATCAAAATTTAAACCGCCAAGCCCATCTATTACAAGTTCAGAACCCTAAAACATCTACTCCCTCTCCTGAATCCGTAAGGCTTCCGTTCCGTCTGTCAAGCAATCATCACCCCACTGCTTGACGACTGGAACTTGATCTACCAAGGAGTACCTAAGAATACACTCCACCCCCTGCAATTAGCACAAAATACAGTAGCTAGGAGCATTCAGAATGTCACCAATGTTACACCCATCCTGAACCAACTCCAATGGCTCCCTATCACCTCAAGAATCAAATACAAAACTATAATGAATATACACAAGGTAATATACAACCAATCCTCCAAACACCTGCATATGCTGTTAAACCCAAGAGTAATAGACCAAGAAGGCAATACACAAAATCTCCTCAACGGTCTACCTCAGTATAGCAGGAACAAACATATGCAAAAGAGCACACACTGTACGTACCCACTATCTGGAACTCACTACCTCCTACTCTAAGAAACATCGAGTCAATTGGAGACTTCCGAAAGAAATTAAACCACCTCTTCCAAGGTCATTTTGGCACAGACTCCCCCATAGAGCTGTACTCAACACGGACACTCCCAACCCAACACAGACCTTCTACCTCAACTTCATGAAACTCTCAAAGAAATGTCCCAAGCTACCAATACTGAATCCCCCCTCCCCCTGATTTCCTATGTAATCCACCTTGCCACAGACTAACTGCATCCCCCAAAACACAATTCCCATATAACTCTATATATCCTGTCCCCCTTCGCATACATAGTTAAACCCTGAAAACCATGTTCGAGCTTATGTTAACTTCTGTCCAAGTTCTTTACCCATTTGACGTTATATGTAATCTATTGCACATGTTTTCTGTTTTGCACCATGCTCCATGTAAACCATTTTGACTAGTAGAAAAACGGCATTAAAAAAGTTGTGAAATAAAGTATAGCAAAGCACAGTTACTTACCTGTAACAGGTGATCTCTGGGAACAGCAGGAATAAGTCTTCACATATGGGTACGTCGGTACTGACGGAGCCTGCGCGGGAACGCTCCCCAGCTTCCCAAAAAGGAAAGCTTTTGGGAGCATCCCACAGCGCCTGCACGCTGCCTTCCCGCCTTTCCTAACCAACTCTCCTCAGTTCGAGTTTAAAGCTGAGACAATAGAGAGAGAGAGGAAAGGAAAGATAGAAAAAAGATACAACTCCTAGGGGAGGTGGGTGGGTTGTGAAGACTTATTCCTGCTGTTCCCAGAGATCACCTGTTACAGGTAAGTAACTGTGCTATCTCCAGGAACAAGCAGGAATGAGTCTTCACAGATGGGGACTCCCTAGCTGAGATGCCTGGGAGATCCCCAAGGATATGAGACCCTGAAAGGGGTCTGCGTCCTCCTATGGATCTCAGGCATCCATCCAGGGAAGGAGGGCAGGAGTTGTTTAAGAATGGAACAGGTGTCTGAGGACAGCCTGACCAAACAAGGCATCCCGGCGGGAATCCTTGTCCAAGCAGTAATGGGCTGTGAAGGTATGAACAGAGGCCCAGGTGGCTGCTCGACAGATCTGGTCGATGGACACAGAATTTAGATGAGACAGAGGTGCCATGGCCCTCACATTATGAGCTGTGACATGGCTCTCCAGAGAAAGCACAGTTACTTACCTGTAACAGGTGATCTCCGGAACAGCAGGAATTAGTCTTCACACGTGGGAGACGTCGCCGACGGAGCCCGCACGGGAATGCTCCCCAGCATCCAAACACAAAGCCTTTGGGAGCACCCCTCGCGCCTGCGTGGTGGCTTCCCGCCCTTCCTACTGCCTCTCCCCAGTTGAGTTCATAGCTGAGAGAGAAGAAGAGGAAGGAATACAGAGATACAACTCCTAGGGGAGGTGGGCGGGTTGTGAAGATTAATTCCTGCTGTTCCGGAGATCACCTGTTACAGGTAAGTAACTGTGCTATCTCCAGGAACAAGCAGGAATGAGTCTTCACACGTGGGGACTCCCTAGCTGAGGGTGCCAGGGGAGATCCCATAAAATGCGGAGCCCTGGCAAGCAGGCATTTTCCCAACCTGGATCCCCGGCATCCCCTGAGGGATGGAGGGTAGGATTTGAGAAGTAAAAAAGGTTCCAGAGGAACAGCAAAACCAAAGACTACATGGGGAGAGTAGTCTTTAGAATGCAAGTCAGTATCATTAAGTATTTAATGAACTAGTACCACATAGAGCTCACCTACCAGATCGTAGGAAGGAGAACTGTGATGGAAGGTACCGTAGACTCAGTAGCGAAGTCTGCGAGGGAACTTCACAGCAGTGAGGGGGAAGTTCCAAATCCGGAAGGGCAGGTGTCAACTGATGCAGGAGAAGAACGGCAGGTCTTCAAGGAAGCTTTATGGGAAAAGCTGAGCACTCCTTCAGGGGCAGAGTCCCTAACCCTGAGGGCTAGAAGTAGAAGACTGGCCGATCTGGAGAGCCCAGTCCGGAGGAGAACAGGGGCGTACCCCTGAACCGAAGAGTACACTATCAGCCCTAGCTGAGAAAAGGAAGACATAGGGCCTGAACCTCAGGAAGAGGTGCATAACAAAAAAAATAGAAGCTGTTGACTTCACAGCAGCAAGTTGAGTATAACCGGTCCCAGATATCGAGCCGTAAGAAAATAGGCAAGCGGACTGGTCGGACCCCGTAAGGAGTAAACGCAAGTACCTGCAATAGGGAGATAGATGGTAATACACAGGGTGCTGTGGACATCTCCCAGTGGGCGCCTACCGATACAGATAAATATGTAATATATATCTAGGTAAGTAGGGCAGGGAGAGCGCCCACCCAGGTACTAAAAACATGTATGTCGAGGAACATACATACGGGAGTATAATACTGATAAGTCGGACCTGCCACTGATCCACAGAAGAACGCCCACCTGGGAAGGTGGCGGGAAAGATCCATCCAAGAACAAGGGGGGGGGGGGTCTATGTCGGTGGAGCAGTGGCAGATCAGCAAGATTAACAGTACAGTTGCGTGAAGGGCACATAAGGGGAAAGGTCTACGATGTGTCCCCATGGCAGGCACGCAGAAAAGAACTTGTCCCCCGCACCAAACGGGAGACAAGAGGGTATAGTCATCGATAGCCATGGAGTGACTAAGAAGTCCATTCCCTCATATGGAAAACCCTCAGATACAAGGGTCCCTGCCTTATGGGAAGCTGCTCTGAAGATTGCAGAGGGCAGCATGCAGGAGGCGGGGGAAACTGACAGGAGTCAGAGACGTCGCCCCATCCCGGAAGCCAGAACGAAACCTGCGGGGAGTGGCAATACGCCAGGTAGCAGAGCATCTGGCAGAAGCAGTAAGCACTCTTGGTGACTCCTGCACGCACAGTAACTGACAAAGAACAAGGGGAAAGGTCTACACTGGAAAAAGAAATTTCGGTATGGCATCTGCTCAAGCAGGGGAACCCTGGAAGAGAAGGGTTTGAGGGACGTACCTAAGGGTAAGTCAGTTGAAGGATAGAAGTCCCTGGGGCCAGAACTATCATGGAAGAGCGGTGACCTCCCTCTTCCAACAAGGAAGAGGGAATACTGTAACCCCCGGACAAGCATCCGAACCACTTGCCATACTGAAAACGAACCCCAGTGTAGAACTAGAAGAATAAACTTCCGGTAGAGAAGTTAATCGTAGGCCGCCGCATACAAGAGCCTAAAGCTGTTTGGTATGAGCATCCTGGCACGGGCCCGGGAACCGCCGACCGGAGTGAGACGTCCCCTGCTTGGGCGCACCTGGCGGGTGGGCGGACGGCTGAAACTTTCTCTTGCTTGGGAAAGGAGGTCTGGCAGGACATTTCCCACCCCCGGGGGGAAGAGAGGACTTAGGATGGCTTCCAGTGCTAGGAAGGTCAGCGGAGCACTGAGCAACCTGACGTAACGCTTTGCTATTGAAGAGGTTTTCTCCAGCACACGGAGAAAGAGTTGTTACTCACCTGTAACAGGTGTTCTCCAGGAGCAGCAGAAATCAGTCCTCACTTATGGGTGACGTCGCCGACGGAGCTCTTGCGGAGCAATTTCCCCAGCTTTCGAAGAAAGCCTTTGGGATTGCAGCGCGCATGCGCAGTCCCCTTCCCGCCCGAGGGTGCCATCTTGCTCAGTCAGATGACATAGCAAAGACAGCAAAAACACAACAGAAGAATGCAACTCCAAGGGGAGGAGGGAGGGTGGTGAGGACTGATTCCTGCTGCTCCTGGAGAACACCTGTTACAGGTGAGTAACTACTCTTTCTCCAGGACCAAGCAGGAAGTCAGTCCTCACTTATGGGACTCCCAAGCTTAAGGCTACCGGAGACCTCAAGCCTAAAAGAGCTTCCTCAAGCTCAGCAGTACAGAAGGAAGGAATCTTCTCTGAATACGCAACTGGCCGGTAGCCAAATACCGGGGCCGGAGGGTAGGAGTTGCCTAATCCTCAAAGAGATTGTGGAGGACTGCCTGTCCGAAAGCACTGTCCCTGCGGGACTCCCTCTCCAGGCAGTAATGAGCCGCAAACGTCTGGCTTGAAGACCAAGTAGCGGCCCGGCAGATGTCTGCCAATGGGACAGAGCGGAGATGAGCCACAGACGCAGCCTTCGCCCTGACACGGTGGGCCGTGACTCTACTCTAAGGAGAGGCCGGCTGCCCCATAAGCCCAGGCGATACAGTCAGCTACCCAGATGGACAGAGTACGCTTGGAGACAGGGACCCCCAAACGATTGGGGTCAAAAGATACGAAAAGCTGAGCGTACGCTCAAGGTAGAAAGACAAGGCTCTTCGACAGTCCAGGGTATGCAGAACAGTCTCAGCTCGGCTGGTATGCGGCCTGGGAAAAAAGGTCGGAAGAACCACCTCTTGATTGATGTGGAAAGAGGAAACCACCTTCGGAAGAAACTTAGGGTGCGTCCGTAGGACAACCCTATTCTTGTAGAACTTAGTATAAGGAGGCTCCGACACTAGGGCCTGTAGTTCACTAACGTGCCTAGCGGAGGTAAGGGCCACCAAGAAGAGAGTCTTCCAGGAGAGGAAACGAAGGGGGCAGGTAGCTATGGGTTCAAAAGGCGGACAGGTAAGCCTTTGTAAAACCACATTGAGATCCCAGTCGGGAGCTGGAGGGCGCAACGGGGGCTTGAGCAGGTGCAGGCCCCTGAGGAAACGCGCCACCAAGGGGTGCGAGGAAAGAGGTTGGCCCTCCACCGGCGAATGGTGCGCAGAGAGAGCACTGAGGTGGACTCTGACAGAATTGGATTTGAGGCCTAGATCTGAGAGGTAAAGCAGATATTGCAGTACCACCGATACTAAGCAGGCGAAGGGGTCCTCAGAGCGCTGAGAACACCAGGCCGAGAAGCGGCGCCATTTAAGGGCGTAAGACTTCCGGGTGGAAGGTCGCCGAGACGCCAGGACGACAGCCTCCACCTCCGGGGGAAGTAAGAGCGGAGCTAGGACTACCCTTTCAGTAGCCAGGCCATCAGATGAAGGGCCCGGAGGTTGGGGTGTAGAAGAGTGCCCTGATCCTGGGTCAGGAGATCGGGCTGAAACCCTAGAGCATAGGTGTCAAACCTGTCCTGGAGGGCCACAATCCTGCCAGGTTTTGGGATAGCCCTAATGAATATGCATGAGATATATATGCATTAGAGATAGCCTGCCAACCTGACTGGTTTGTGGCCCTCCAGGACTGGATTTGGAGACCACTGCTTTACACCTCTGTCATTTAAGATGGTGAGTGGGCAAGGTACAGATGTCCTAGACATCAAAAGGGTAGCTAGAATGTGTCACATTCATCCTCGATTCTCACCACTACCAAAAAGATGTCTACTGGACAATATTTTGGTGGTGGTGAGAAGTGAGGAGGAATGTGACAAATTCTATCTAACCGTTTTGATGTCTTGGACATCTGCACCTTGCCCACTCACAATCTTAAATGACAGAGGTGTAAAGCAGGGGTCTCCAAATCCAGTCCTGGAGGGCCACAAACCAGTCAGATTGGCAGGCTATCTCTAATGCATATATATCTCATGCATATTCATTAGGGCTATCCCAAAACCTGGCAGGATTGTGGCCCTCCAGGACAGGTTTGACACCTATGCCCTAGAGGAAGAGGGGTGTCCACCGCTAGCCGCAGGAGCAGAGGGAACCAGGGTTGTCTCGGCCACCCCTGGCGCTACTAGGATCACGGAGGCCCTGTCCTGGACAACTTTGAACAGCGTCCGGGACACAAGTGGCGTGGGAGGAAAGGCATACAGTAGGCCCGTGGACAACGAGATGAGGAAAGCATCCGGTGCTACTCTGAGAGGATGCGGGTGCCGAGAGCAGAACCTGGGAAGTTGCCGGTTCAGAGGACTGGCAAAGAGATCCACGGTGGGGAAGCCCCACCGGCGGAAGATCTGCCGGACAACTAAGGGGTTCAACCTCCATTCGTGCGGCTGGATCCGGCTCAGTTTGTCGGCCAGGCAATTGTCCTGCCCGGGCAGGTAAACAGCCTTGAGGAGGATGTCGTGGTCGACTGCCCACGAGCACAGTCTCCGGGACTCCTGACAGAGAAGGAGGGATCCTGTGCCCCCCTGTTTGTTCACGTAGAACATGGCAACCTGATTGTCCGTCTGCACCAGTACAGACTGACGCGAAGTGAGGTAAGAGAAGGTCCGCAGAGCTAGGCAGATCGCCCACAGCTCCAGGAAGTTTATTTGCTGAGCCGCCTCCCAAGGGGTCCAAAGGCCTTGGGTGCGCGCTCCCTGGCAATGCGCTCCCCATCCCAGGAGAGAGGCATCCGTCGTGAGCACCTGGGAGGGTGTGGGAGGCTGAAAAGGCATGCCGAGCATCAGGTTGGGCAGGTGAAGCCACCATTGCAGAGAGGAGACCAGACGGTCGGAGATATGTAGCAGGTCCGTCAGACTCCCTGTGGCCTGATGCCATTGAGTACGAAGGCTCCACTGAACAGGCCGCATATGTAGGCGGGCATTCGGTGTGACATGGACTGTGGAGGCCATATGACCGAGCAGCTGCAAGAATCGCCTGGCCGGGGCCGGCGACGCGCTATGGAACCTGCCGGCCAGAGCTATGAGCCTGTCGGCTCGTTCCCGAGGCAGGAAGGCACGAGCTCGCAGAGTGTCCAGCAGTGCCCCTATGAACTCGAGATCCTGAGAGGGGCGCAACGTGGACTTTCCGAAGTTTATGACGAAGCCCAAGTGCTGAAGCAAAGCCACTGTGCGTTGAGTGGCCTGAGTGACCTCTACGGAGGACTGCGCCCGTATGAGCCAGTCGTCCAGGTAGGGGAAGACGAAGAGGCCTTGAAGCCTCAGGAAGGCCGCCACCACTGCCAGGCATTGTGTGAACACCCTGGGAGCGGAGGACAGGCCGAAGGGCAGCACGCGGTACTGATAATGTCTTCCTGCCACCACAAATCTCAGATATTGCCGGTGGTCCGGATGGATAAGGATGTGGGTATAGGCATCCTTTAGGTCCAAGGAGCATAGCCAGTCTCCCTGCTGGAGATAGGGCAGTAGGATTCCAAGGGTAAGCATCCTGAACTTTTCCCGTTGCAGGAACTTGAGGTCGCGGAGGTCCAGGATGGGTCTGAGGCCTCCTGTTCGCTTGGGCACCAGGAAGTACCTCGAGTAGAATCCTTGGCCCCAGAGGTGTTGGGGTACTGGCTCCACCGCCTGCTCCCCCAGCAGACCCTGCAGCTCCTGCAGGAGTAAGTCCCTGTGCAGAGGGGGCCTTGGCGGCTCCCCTGGGAAGTAGGGGGGATGCACCTGGTGAAAATGTAGGAGGTAGCCCTTTTGAACCACCTGCAGCACCCAGGAATCGGAGGTTATGACTGACCACCTGTGGGCGAAGTGGGTCAGCCTGCCCCCCGTGCAGGGTAAAGGGGCTATGCTGGCATAGTCAAAAACCCCCACCCTGCTGAGCAGGTGGCTGTGTAGTGGGCTTAGGGGCCCTCGGCTTACGGGGCCCATTGCCCTGACTCTTAGCCTGCGGACCCCGATTGGGAGCTGTAGACGCTTGGTATTGAATGTGCTGTTGCTTATAGGCGGGCACCTTCCTCGGGTAAAAAGGCTTTTTCCCCGAGCCCTTCCTCTTTTGTGAGGGAGTAGAGGTCTTTCTGGATAAGCGAGTCCTAGTGAGAGTCTCGGACTCGAGTTCCGCCGCCTTATCAGCCATGGGTTTGCCAAAGAGGTTTTCACCTCTGCACGGGACATCGACCAACTTGTCCTGTACCCACGGCTTGAGGTCGGATGACTGAAGCCAGGCCTGTCGGCGGGCACCGATGCCGGCTCCCGCAACTCAGGCCGACGCCTCGAAGCCATCGTATGCCGCTCGAGAAATAAACTTCGAGCACTCTCGAATACTATCGGACAAGGTCTGGAACCTTTGTAAGGGTTCCTTGGAGAGACCAGCCGAGAACCCAGCGATTTCCTTTGCCAGGTCTCGGAGGAACATGCCCATGTACAGCTGGTATGTCTGGACTCGGCAGGCCAGCATGGAGCCCTGGAAGCACTTCCTACCGAGGGCATCCAGGCTCCGGGCCTCCTTACCCAGAGGCACCGAGGAGTGCATCTTTTGACTCTTAAGCCGATGCATGGCCGATTCCACCACCATGGAATGGTGCGGAAGTTGTGCCTTCTGGAACCCGGGACTCTTGCGGACTCGATACATCGAATCGACCCGCTTGCTCAGTACCGGCGTCGATGCCGGGCATTCCCACATGCGAAAGAGCAGCCGCTCCAGCAAAGGGGGAACCGGTACAGTAAAGGCCTCCTTCGGGGCCGAGTCATACTGGAGGGCCTCGAGCTCTTCGGCGCGGGGCTCCTCCTCGGGATCCGCGGGGAAGGCCAACGCCTTGGCCATATCCCTCACAAAATCGGAGAAGCGGGTATCCTCCGGAGGGGATCGCCTCCGAGGCTCCGACTCGGGCGAGTCGGAGGGGATGCACCGGGTCTGAAAAGAACCTGGTGATTCGTCCCCTTCCGTGTCCCAGCCCGACGCCTCCGTGGAGGCGTCGAGAGGGTCCGTGCGGGCGAGGGTTCGCCCCGACGCCGAAGCCGGCGTCGACGACCTTGGTCCCGAACGGGAGGCCGAGGGGGACCTCGACCGAGGATCGACTCGAGCACGTGTGGACTCGAGGATCGACTCGGCCGCCGGTGTCGACTTGGGCGTCGACATCCCGGTGGTCGGGGCAGATGCACTGGCGAGGCCGGTCATCAATGCCCGCTGCTGGTCCAAGGCGGCAGTGATACTGCGCTCCAAGGATGTCAATCTGAGACCAAACTCAGATGACCCGGCAGCCTCCGACTCGGGCCCCGACGGCGTCGGGCCCGACATCGGTTCCGGAGGGGAGTCCAGGACTATAGCACTCACGTGTCCAGGCGGCTCCACCTCTAGGCGAGGAAGTTTGCAAGGCCTCTCCGTCTCAGAGGGCTCAGGGCGGCTGACGGGGCTAAGCGATCCGGCCATCGAGGGACCAGGTGCGTCCTCCGACACCGCCCGAGCGGGCTTCTTCTTCCGACGATGTTCCCGGTCGGGGGACCCCCGCTCAGAGGAACTCCGATGATACTCGTGGCCGGAGCCCCGAGACGTCGAAGCCTCCGATGAGGTCCGAGCCTGACCGGACTCGGGGTCAGAGAAGATACGATCCTTTTGTGACTGCCAACTCCTCAGAGACTTCGAGGACAGTCTGCTGCACGGACCGCAACCCGTCGAGTCATGGTTGGGTCCGAGGCAACGGAGGCAGTAGTCGTGCGTATCCGTAAGGGACATTAGTTTGGAACAACGACCACATTTTTTAAACCCGCTGGCAGCCATCGGGGGAAAAAGGGCCCCGGCAAGGTCGAAAGACCGTGCTGCCAGGGGTGAAGAAGAAAGTGGCGGGAACGCCAGTTAAGACAAAACTGAAAAAGGGGATAAGAACGGACTCGATAGGGATATCGAGACCGGGCGGGGGGGGGGGGGGGGAGACACGCGAACCGAGAAAAAACAAACTAAAGAAATTAATCAACTTTTTCTGCGGCGAAAACAAACTACGTCTGTAGGGCTCCACGGAAAAAAGAAGACTGAGCAAGATGGCACCCTCGGGCGGGAAGGGGACCGCGCATGCGCGCTGCAATCCCAAAGGCTTTCATCGAAAGCTGGGGAAATTGCTCCACGAGGGCTCCGTCGGCGACGTCACTCATAAGTGAGGACTGACTTCCTGCTTGGTCCTGGAGAATTACCCAGATTATGTTGTGCCCATCTACACAAGTCGGACGCCTGCAGCCAGGCTGTACGACGCGCTCCAATGGCAATAGCAGAGGACCTGCTAACAGACTGAAAGGAGTCTAGAGAAGCACGAGAAAGGAACCCAGAGATATTCCTGCAATGATAAAGAAGCAAGGAATATTCAGAGACCTTAGCTGCAGACAAAAAGGGAGACGAGAGATAATCTCTCGGTGACCTCCCGGAGTGTCAGGCTCATATAAAACATATATGAAATAATTCTGGAAGCCAACATGGACGTTTGGAAGGTCTGACGCCCAAAGGTATCCAGCACTTTAGAGGCACGACCGGGAGGGCGAGAAGAATGTTTCTTCTTACTTCCGACCTTCCGCAGCGCCGATTCCACCACAATGGAATGATGTGGAAGCTGGTGCTCCTGAAAACCCGGGGAGGGGGGCACCCAATATTGAGCATGCATGGCTGTAGACGGTGCAGGAACCCTCAAAGGCGACCGCCAAACCCCCAGCAGAAGATCCTGCAGGGAAGGGTTTAGAGGAAGCATTACGGCTGCCTGTTCCGCAGGACCTGGACTTAGGGAAGGACCCGGGATAGGAATGGCAAGCAAGTCCGCCATGTCAAGGAGAAAATCCTGAAAAGACGGCTCTCCCAGAGGGGCTATTCCGGGGGAGGCTAAAGCGGAAGGTGTCGCCTGGACACCAGAAGGCCTAGCGGACTGGTGCCCACTGGACAGAGTAGGACCCCAACAGTCCCGATTCGAGGCAGTTAGTACTGCGTCTTCGGTTCCGGGAATTGATGCCCAGCTAGGCATCGACGGGGTTGATGGCACCGATGGAACCGCAGGAATCGGCCTCGGCCCCGACCTCAGGGACGGCACTGCCCCTGGCGGTTGAAGTGGTTCCGAGGCAACTGGAGAGCAGTGGTCAGTAATCTCTGCACTGTGTCGCCCAAAACGTGTCGTAACCAAGCTTTCTAGGCTGGGTATCGACTCGAGACAGGGCATCGAACCGAGCGAGGAGACCGACCCCCTCCTAGAGGGTCCCGGCGGCGGCGGCGGTGCCGAACCCGGAAAGCGAATCGGAATCGCATTGATCGGTGCCACAGGCATCGAGGACCCCCGAGGACGAAGCTCGGTGAAGGGGGAGACACCCGACACCGGCGACGACTGTGGGAGACAGGTACCGCTAGACGCCAGGACTCCTCTCGAGCCTGTCTTACCAAGAGGAAAACCCCTCCGGGGCTTACTAACCGGCCCCGAGGGTACCCAGGTAACCCGACGGGGAGTGAAACGCACAACCCCGGCGCCGGGGCACCGGCGCTTCTTGACGCCAGAACCAACCCCGCTGTTGGCCGGGATGACGGAAAACCCGGCTGGGTCGAATCGATCGAAGTCCCCGAGGCCCCCCTTCTAGCGGCGAGTGGAACACTCGACGTCCGCATCTATGCCGGGGGATCGCCCGTCTGGGACAGATCGATAGGTCCCGAAGGTACCGGGGGAGCCAGGCGGTGATCCCTGGTGAGGAGTGGGGCACTCGACACCGATGCCGGCGCCGGAGAGGCGGTGCCGCTCAAAGCCGGTACCACCCCCGCGCAGGACTGGGATGCAGGAAAGCCAGTCCGGGCCGAATTGATCGGCCCCGAAGGTACCGAGGGCACCAGATGACGATCCCCGGCGAAGAGTGAAACACTCGACACCGACGCAGAGGAATCGGTACCGCCCGAAGCGGGTACCACCCCCGCGCATGGCTGGGATGCAGGAAAGTCAGAGTGGGTCGAGTCGATCGGCCCCGGAGGTGCTGAGGACACCAGCTGACGATCCCCGGTGAAGAGTGAAACACTCGACACCGACGCCGAGGGATCGGTACCGCCCAAGGCAGGCACCACCCCTGCGCATGGCTGGGATGCAGGAAAGTCAGAGTGGGTCGAGTCGATCGGCCCCGGAGGTGCTGAGGACACCAGCTGACGAACCCCGGCGAAGAGTGGAACACTCGACGCCGACGCCGATGACGATGCCGGGGAATCGGCACCGCTTGAAGCGGATACCACCCTCGAGCATGGCTCGGGAATGTTCTGTGAGGAGCGAAACCCAGGAACAACCTGAAACCCCACGGATGCTTTGGAGCCCGAAGACTCCTGCCGGGGTTTATTTGCCAAGGAGGACTCGAGGGGGAGGCCGGAGCCGTCGTCATGCCGTGCATGAGACTCACCCCTCAAGACTTGGCTAGTCTTAACAGACTGTTGTGTGGTTATCTGATCCTGGAGAGAAGAGAAAACCGATGACCGCACCTTAGGAGGAAAGATGTCATCGAGGGACACCCGAAAAAGGGAAGGTCTTCTCCGGATACTGAAGCCCGGAGGACCGGGGGAAAAAGGATAAGGGCCCAAACAGGAGAGGCACCAGGCATTGGAGTCTAAGTAAAAAACGAAGTCTCCGCAGTGAGGGCACTTCTTAGGGGAAGAAGGCTCCATGCTGGAAAGCCCGATAAGCCTCAAAAGGACCAGAGGGAAAGAAGTTCCCTCAAGTGATTAAAAGAAGAAAAAAACACCGGTGGTGCCGGTGTCGGCGGGAAAAAAGGCCGCGACCATAAGAAACAAGAAAAGGAAAATGAAAAAGAAAAAAAGTTTCTGCTGTAGCAGGAGGTACGTCCTGCTTGCTCCGCGGAAAACAAAAAAATGGGGAGAGGCAGTAGGAAGGGCGGGAAGCCACCGCGCAGGCGCGAGGGGTGCTCCCAAAGGCTTTGTGTTTGGATGCTGGGGAGCATTCCCGTGCGGGCTCCGTCGGCGACGTCTCCCACGTGTGAAGACTCATTCCTGCTTGTTCCTAGAGATAGGTTCTTACTCTGGTAGGTGAAAGAAATACACTGAGCAATCCAATTGAACAGTGTTCTCTTAGAGACTAAAGTCCCAAATGAGAAGGTTCAAAAGCAACAAAAAGCTGGGAAGACTTTCTATGTTGCTGTGTCCTATGTAAGTAAAAAGCAAGAGCTCTTTTACAATCCAGAGTATGAAGATTCCTCTCTGCACTGGATGCATGAGGAGCTGGAAAAAAGACAGGTAAATATACCTCTTGATTAAGATGAAAAGGTGAGACCACTTTAGGCATAAAGTGTGGATTTGTCCTAAGGACTACCTTGTCATGATGGAACCTTGTATAAGGTGGATTAGCCACTAAGGCCTGCAGTTCACTGATGCAGCGAGCAGAAGTGACTGCAATGAGGAAAATAACCTTCCAGGAAAGAAATTTCAAGGAGATAGTGGCTAAGGGTTCAAAAGGTGGCTTCATAAGCTGACCAAGAACCAAATTTAAATCCCATGCCACCGGGGGAGGTCTAATGGGAGGTTTAGTTAAAGTTAGGCCTCTCGTGAATCTTGAAATAAGGGGATGAGAGGAGATAGGTTGTCCATTGATGGGCTTAAGGGATGCTGCAATAGCACTCAAATGGACTCTTACTGAATTTGTCTTAAGTCCTGCATTGGAGAGATGCAGGAGATAGTCTAACAAAGAAGTTAAAGGTAGTGCCAGAGGGTCAAGACCCTTTTCAGCACACCAAATGGAAAATATTTTCCACTTAAAAGCATAGGAACGCCTGGTGGAAGGTTTCCTGGAAGCATGGAGGATATCCTTCACCTGCTGAGAAATATTCAAGTCTTGAAGGTCTAGGTCTTCAGTAACCAAGCTCTGAGGTGAAGGGAATTGGGGTTTGGGTGCCACAAAGTCCCTTCCTCCTGAGACAGAAGGTCTGGAGCAGCTCCCAAGTCCAGGGAGCAGGCTTGGGAGAGATGCAAAAGTAGAGGGTACCACACTTGGCGTGGCCAGCGTGGAGCTATGAGGATCATAGATCCTTGATCCCTCTGGAGTTTGAACAGAGTCTTGGGAATCAAGGGAATGGGTGGAAAGGCATACAGGAAGCCCTGACCACAATGAAGGAGGAAGGCATCCTTGGCCTGAACCCCCTAACACGGAATTCTGGAACAGAACCGGGGAAGTTTGGCATTCCACGGACTTGCAAAGAGGTCTATGTCCAGGGTACCCCATTCTTGAAAGATTCTGAGTACCTGATCCATGTGCAGGGACAATTCGTGTGGAAGCAGAACTCGACTGAGTCTGTCTGCCCAAGAGTTTTGGATTCCTGGGAGATATACTGCCAGGAGATGGATTTGATGCTCTCTGGCGAAGGCCCACAATCTTAGAGCTTCGTTGCAAAGCGACAGAGAGCCAGTTCCTCCTTGCTTGTTTATATAAAACATAGCTACTTGATCGTCCGTATGGATGAGGACTGTCTTGTAGCTGAGGAGGGTATGGAAGACCTTGAGAGCTAGAAAAACTGCTCGAAGCTCCAAGTGGTTGATATGAAGAGAGGTCTCCTGAGGGGACCAAGGGCCTTGAGTGGAGAGGTCCTGTAGATGAGCTCCCCAACCTGTCTGGGAGGCATCTGTTGTAAGGGTTGCTTGGGGCAACAACTGTTGGAAGGGGGACCCCAGCAACAGATTTTGAGTGGACATCCACCATTGGAGAGACCAAAAGAGACGTTTGGAGGTTTCTATTTGGTCTGAGAGAGCTCCTGAAGCTTGAGTCCACTGGGTGGACAAAGTCCATTGAGCTGCTCTCATGTGTAGGCGAGCATAGGGTACCACATGTACTGTGGAAGCCATGTGGCCCAGCAGTTGTAGCATCTCCCTGGCAGTTAAGTGGCTCTTTGACTGAATTTGGGAGGCTAGCTGCACTAGACGTTGGCAACGGGCCTGAGGAAGGTAGGCCCTTGCAGTGGTGGTATCCAACCAGGCCCCTATGAATTCCAGGGACTGAGTAGGGATGAGCTGGGACTTTGGGAGGTTTACCACCAGTCCCAGATACTGCAGAATGCGCCTTGTGCGGCCCAGGGAAATCTGGGCCTCTGACTGAGATGGAGCTCGGATGAGCCAGTCGTCCAGGTATAGGAAGACAAATATTCCCAGAGTGTGTAGAAATGCAGCAACTACTGCCATGCATTTGGTGAACACTCTTGGGGCAGAGGCCAGACCGAAAGGAAGCACTCTGTATTGGTAATGTTTTCCTTGAAAAAGAAATCGCAGGAATCTTCTGTGAGATGGATGGATGAGAACATGTGTGTACGCATCCTTGAGATCTAGAGAACAAAGCCAAACCTGACTTTGAAGGTATGGAAGGAGAGTGCCCAGAGAAAGCATCTTGAACTTCTCCTTGCAAAGAAATTTGTTCAATTCTCTGAGATCTAGAATGGGTCTGTATCCCCCTGTCTTCTTTGGAATGAGAAAATAGGGGGAGTAGAACCCTGACCCTTGTTGAAGAAGAGGAACTTCTTCTATTGCCCCTTGGGCAAGAAGGGTAGTTATCTCCTGACCTAAAAGGTCGAGAAGAGATGTGGGAGAATTGAAGTGTCTCACCATGGTGTGGGGAGGAAGGTCTGAGAAATGAAGTTTGTAGCCCTCTCTTATGATGGAGAGGGTCCACTGCTCTGATGTGATTTGCTCCCATCTGGGAGCAAAATGAGCTAACCTTCCTGGAATGGTGAGAGGTTCTGGCTGTGTTAAAGCCAGAAAGGCTAAGTTCTCTAGCATCAAGTCAAAAACCCTGAGGGGGTTGGGACTGCTGGGTTACAGCAGCCCCTGTAGACTTAGGCCTGGCCTGCTTAGGTTGCTGACGCTTAGCGGTAAAGCGACCTGTAGAAGATTGTTGGCCAGAAGTGGAAGGAAACCTGCCCCTTTTGAAAAAAGACTTTTTAAAAGTCTTTTTTCTTGGCAGGAATGGAGGTAGACCTTGAAAGTCTATCCAGAGCAGAATTTTCTGCATCCATTTGAGTGGCTTTAATTTGCCACTCTCTGCCAAACAGATTTTCACCTGTACAGGGCAGATTTCCTAAGCCATCTTGAACCCAGGGTTCTAAATCAGAAGCCTGGAGGCAAGCAATTCTGCGAGCAGCTATGGCAATGCTTGAGCCTCTACTGGCACCTTCAAAGGAGTCAAAGGCTGCCCTGTTTGAAAACTTGGAGATGTCTTGAGTATGCTTAAGCCACATGCGGAATTCTTCCCTTTTATCTTCTGGAATAAAAGGGAGGAAAGTGTGCAGCTTTTCTGCCACTTCTTTCAGAAACATACCCATATAAAGGCTATATGAGTTGATTCTTGCAATAAGCATACTGGCCTGGAAGATTTTCCTACCAAAGGCATCCAAGGTCCTGCATTCTCTTCCTGGAGGAGCAGAAGAGTGTCTCTTTGTACTCTTTATCCTCTTCATAGCTGACTGCACCACAATGGAATGGTGAGGAAGCTGAGTTTTCTGGAACCCAGGACAAGGAGGGACACGATACATAGTGTCCAACCTGCGAGAATGAGGAGAGAGAGTGAGAGGAGTTTCCCATAAATCAATCATGTGTTCATGAAGAATCTCAAATTGGTAAGGTGACTGCCTCTTTAGGAGCCTTAGAGTATCCTAAAATATCTAATTTTTTTGCTCTAGGCTCTGATTAAGAGGTTACTGAAATAGAGAGTCCTTTAGCTACTTCTCTTATGAAGTCTTGAAAGGACAAGTCCTCTGGAGGAGACATTCTTCGTTTTGGAGAAGAAGGCTCCTCAGGGAAGGCTATGGATACTTCAGGAGACTCATCTGATGTATCAGAATCATCAGAGGAATCGAAGTATCGCCTGTCAGGGTGCTCTTCTAACACTCGATACGCGTATCGAGCGGTATCGACATCGGGCGTCCCGGGTACCGGATCGGTACCGAGAAGTAGCCCTGGACAAGGAACCGCAGCAGTCGGTATCCTGGTCGATGTCGATGCAGTCAGTACCGGCATCGGTGCTGGTGCCGGTACCGGAGCCGATACCGACAACGGAGCTCGTTGCGGTATCATCGGCGTCGCAGCTTGAATGAAAGACTGTATAGCCTGCTGCATGGACAGAACATTCTGATCCATCGACGCCATGAAAGCCTGGAAGTCGGTACCGGGAGAAGGTGCCGGTACCCCAGAGCAATCTAACAGGTGATCGGTCGAGGCCGTGCCATCGATGTCAACCTGTAACCCCATAGGAGGAGCTTTGGAAGCCGGAGCTTCCCGCTGGGTTTGTTTGGCTGGTGCAGGATCCTCGAGGGCAAGCCCGGAGGAATCTCGATGCTTAGAGGGAGGTCTACCCTTCGAGGACCTGCTAGGTTTATGTTTGGTTACCTGAGATCCTTAAGGAGAAGACCACCTGGAAGATGTCAATGCTACTGCCGGTGCCTCAGCGGGAAACAGCACATGGAGCTTTGCTGCTCGATTCTGTAACCCCCGTTTAGACATTAGGGAGCAGGACGGACAATCCGGAATGGAGTGTTCAGGACCCAAACATTTAAGACACCATTCATGGGTATCTGTAACAGAAATAGTACCGCTACACTTAGTGCATTTTTTGAACCCGGAGGTTGGTTTGTCCATGAGGGAAATTTTCTTGTGGGCCCTGAGGCCTTAAGAAGAAAAATACACCAAGTGAGGAAAAATATCGATATTTTATTTTATTTTTTTTAAAGAAAGAAAGAAAAGACCGGCGGTACCGGTCCGGAGTCGGGGAAGGCAGACACGCGACCAAAGAAACAAAATAAAATAAAGAACTTCTTCAGCGGTGACAGGGCTCGACCTGCTGGCTCTGCGGCAAAGAAGAACTGAGGAGAGTTGGTTAGGAAAGGCGGGAAGGCAGCGCGCAGGTGCTGTGGGATGCTCCCAAAAGCTTTCCTTTTTGGGAAGTTGGGGAGCGTTCCCATGCAGGCTCCGTCGGTACCGACGTACCCATATGTGAAGACTCATTCCTGCTTGTTCCTGGAGATTTGCTTCTACACTATGGGAATTATGATGTCAGACAAAACCATTCCTTCCCTCAGAAGTACACAGTTTTTCAATTCCGACTGCCACCAAATCTTACCTCTTCCACTGCTGGTTCAGGCGTAATCTCTCTGCTGTTGACTTTCTTGCTGCTGCCCTGCTCTCTGTCCAAGTTGCTATCCTCTCCCTTGGCATAGCTGTGAACAGTTAGAGCCGTGGAAGGGCTGAGAGCTTTGTGAAGTGGCTTTATCTGTTCCGAGTCTGAAGATGTGGAATATGTTGGGGATGGGAGGCTGCTGGAGGAGATGGTCTTGCAAACAGACAGAAGTTGCTCTCTGGATACAGGGTTCCCAGAGGTTGCCACGGAAAGATCCAGCACCTTGTCCTCTTCCTCCTCTTTTTCTTCTTCTTCCTCCTCAAGTTCTGAAATCTGATGTTCTTCAAATTTCATGTTGGTAGAGTCTGCATACTCTTAAAAAAAAAAAAAAAAAAAAAAGCACAAAAATGTAGAAAATTATAAAAAGCAGGAAATGTAAGGCGGTGGAGGAGGGTTGCTCTTCTTCGCCAAGATGGCTAGAGACAGGATATTCACATCCCTTTATCCTTAAGAAGTGACAAAGCCAAGCAACCCTCTTCCTATTGATTGTAGGCAATTAAACAGGACACCTTTATCATAAGCCCTCACCCTTCCAAGAAAGAGCAGTAAAAGGCTCCAGGCCACCATATCACCACAGATGAACCCAACCTCCACAATTTGAACAGTTTGCACATCTCTTGGTTCAGTGCTCAAGGTAGTCTACATCATAAATTAAAACTTTGTCTTGTTTATCTAACCTCAAACTTACCTGAAACGTTTCCTCTCTCGTCTCCCTTCCTCTTAGTACTTTTGTCTATTTTGGTCATCCTTTGTCTTGTGTTTTCCCCTGTAGCACTTTTAATTGATCTGTTAACCACCTAGCTGCCTTCACTATAGGCAGTATATAAAATCAAAATAAACTAAGGTAAAATTAAACTTACCTGCTAATTGCAGTTCCTTGAGTAACTCCAGTCTAGTCCCGAACCTTTGGAGGTGTGTACGTCCTCCCGCAGCTTGAAGACTGAGCATGTCACTCTTTTGGTGACCCTAGTATAAGTAGTCCAGGGAACGCCTCCTTTTCTATTGACAAAGCAGACTCAACAGAGCAAAAAGTAAGCCATTCTCAACAATAAACCTTTAAATACATATCTACAGATAACAAAGGAACAATTAAGACTTACACTATTTCTATGTTAAAATTACAATCCTGGATGCACGAGCTGCTCCTTATCCCTTAAAGAGGCCCTTCACTCTTAGCGAGAAAGAACTATACTCAAACTCTTTTGCAAGCCTAACCCGTTTCGCGACTCATCCCTTAATGGCCCTCAAACATCCCCCTCCCCAGTCTTTAGGCTACATCCTGGCAGTCTACATTAGGGAGGGAAGCGGGACTAGATTGGAGTTACTCAAGGAACTACAATTAGCAGGTAAGTCTAATTTCACCTTCCTTATCGTCCCTCCAGTCTAGTCCCGAACCTTTGGAGATGTAGCAGAGCAGTGAACATTTTACCAGGAGGGGTCTGCCAGACCAGCTTGAAGTACCGCTGATCCAAATCTAGCATCCACTTCCGCCTGCACATCAATCCTGTAATGCTTAACAAAGGTATGTAATGATGCCCACGTTGCCACCCTACAGATTTCTGTCGCTGGAACCAAGCTGAACTCTGCCCAGGATGCTGCCTGAGCTCTAGTCGAATGTGCCTTTAACCCCTTCGGCACCACTCTGCCCTTTGGGAGATACGCTGCCACAAACGCTTCCTTAATCCACCGAGCAATAGATGCCTTAGAAGCTGGTTCCCCTCGCTGAGAAAGCACAGTTACTTACCTGTAACAGGTGATCTCTGGGAACAGCAGGAATTAGTCTTCACATATGGGTACGTCGGTACCGACGGAGCCTGCACGGGAACGCTTCCCAGCTTCCAATCAGAAAGCTTTTGGAAGCATCCCACCACGCCTGCGTGCTGCCTTCCCGCCTTTCCCAACTGCCTCTCCTCAGTTAAGTTGGAAAGCTGAGACAAAGAGAGAGAAAGGAAAGGAAAGATAAGATAGATAGAGATACAACTCCTAGGGGAGGTGGGAGGGTTGTGAAGACTAATTCCTGCTGTTCCCAGAGATCACCTGTTACAGGTAAGTAACTGTGCTATCTCCAGGAACAAGCAGGAATGAGTCTTCACATATGGGACTCCCAAGCTGAGATGCCTGGAGTCCGAGCATGTCATGGGTTGGAACATGCTATTTCCCATACCACCAGGCATCCTGGGGATGAAGGGTAGGAGTTGAAGAAAAAAGATGCTGTGGAACAGCTAACTTAGCACAGGACTGCAGAAGAGGAGTCCATGTGTGGATAATGATTGTTAAGAAGGATATTGCAAAAATACTGCAATATAGACCTCCGCTAACAGGATTGCATATGAATATGGAGGTTCATGGATCTACTGGGAACCCAGTAAAGTAACCCTAAAGAGGACCGCACTATAAAGTGGAGGTAATAAACCTGTAGGAAACAGAGGAGATCCAAAATTCTGAAAGGCAACAGGCACCCCTAGTAGGAGAAACTGGGGTAGTACAAAAGCGGTGGGCCTTCAGCGGAAAGCTGTGGTAAAAAACCAAACTCTTTTGGTGGCAGAGTACTCACTCTTGGGAGCAAAAAGAAAAAGGCTAACCGATTTGGACAAAC
The DNA here is from genome assembly GCA_033557465.1 of Ichthyophis bannanicus. NCBI lineage: Eukaryota > Metazoa > Chordata > Amphibia > Gymnophiona > Ichthyophiidae > Ichthyophis > Ichthyophis bannanicus. Next base: position 305,587,109 of record CM066040.1, on the reverse strand, counting down.
AGGTACAGTCCTTGTGGGGAGAAAGGGTATAGGAACCCCTTGTATCCCAGGAAGATAGGACAAATGCCTGAGGCGTTAAGCCTGTGATTAACTGAAGATCTACAATATCTCTCCTAACTGGGGCAAGCTAGGAGAGATATAGGGTATGGAGAGCTTCAGGAGTACCTAAACCGTTAGGTTATGGTATAAAAATTGTTGAGCACCACAGGAGTGGTTGTGTGTGTGGAAAACCAAACCTGCTGAATAGCAGAGGTATGGGAAAAAACCCTTCTGTCAGAAACAGAAGCTATATGAATATACAGTTAGATAGATAAGTATGTGGAGACCTATCTATCTATAATGGAATATCTCGACAGATATCTATATATATAGATATATAGATATATATATAGATATATATATATAGATATAGATATGAATAGACATATAAGAATATATCTAGAGAGATATGGAAGGGAGTAAAATACACACCAAGAAAAATTTGAATATGTAGGCCTAAAGAGGGTGTCTGCAGTAAACAGACAGATATATGCCTACAGCGTGGTCTTCACATAAGACATGTGGGGAGGAAAGATTCATCTAAAGCAAGAGGATTAACCTACTTGAGAAGATATATAGGGAATCTATTCCCCCTGGTTATGATCCGCAAGGATGCTAGCGACAAGAACCAGGATGATTATATAAGAAATAGAGGATAAAATCCATCTATAATCTGCAAGTCCGGAGTTATTCAAGACTCTAGCATGGTAAGCAGACAGAAGACAGAAATGGATGAGGTACCATGTAGACCTGATGAAGGGCAAAAGGTATCATGCATTCTTACCATGACTAGCAGCAAGGAGAAAGAGCATATCTGTAATTGGGAATGCCATGGACCAAAGGAGGGAATTGGCAATTCCTAAGCTCTTAGGTAAGAGAAGGCTTATGTCCTTTATGGCAAAAGGAGATAGCAAAAGAAGGGAGATCCTTCTAGTCATGGGAGACATGACTGAAAAGCCTTTTCCAACCATCTAAAATAGCTGTTGGAGAGAAAAACCCCATGCTCTCTAGCAAGGGCCCATAGTGGAAAGCTTCTCTGTAGGATTGCAGAGAGCATGATGCAGGAGAATAAGGAGATAGGACTGGTTGTTAGAGCCAGTATCGCAGCCCAGTATGCTGCCAAATCCAGGGGATGGAGATGGCAGAAATAGAAGAGCAACCCAGAAGCTTGTAGTGAGATAATCTCCAAGATAGATAGAAAAAACACTGACTTGGAGCAACTACTAAGACTAGATAGAATGTTAAAAGGATTACAATCCGGTTGCTTGTGGGCAAGAATCAGTGGATCAAATATTAAGGCTCCTGCATAGGCAGCTGCTGACCAGACAGCAGAAAGAATATTACTGATTAAAAAAACAGAAAGAACAGACAGAACAGGATTAGAAAACTCTGTACATGTCTGATAAACTTGTCTTAAAGTAAAATCAAGACAAGGGAGGAAACTCAGGGAGGAAAACTCTGCACTGGAAAGTGACACACTTAGAAGGGTTGGGAAGAAAACCCTCCAGAAAATAAGTCTGCTCTTACAGTGGTAAGAGGGTGAAGAGAATAGAGCTGAAGAAGACTTACCATGTAGTAAGTCTATAAAAAGGAAAAATACATGCTAGCACAGGAACTATCATTTGATAGTGGTCAGACCTCTTTCTCTGCAAAAGAGGAGAAACCTGTGAGTTATAGGCATGAATATTCTGATAGCTCATATAAAAAATGGATGTCTTTTGGAAAGAGATCCAGGCGTAGAGGTTAGAATAAAGAGATAGGTTGCCTCTGTTGAGGAGAAGCAACTGTAGATTCTAACCTCAAGGGTCACAAGCATGTGATGATGATTGATGAGAAACCCTGCAGAGGCCGGGTTTGTTAAGGCCGGTGAAAATTTGGATTCTTCAGACCAGGACAATGTTTCCCCTGTAGGGGAACATCTGCATGATGGGCAAATGAGGAATAAAACCTTCTTCTCCTGTGGGAAGAAAGTTTGGTAGGACATTTCCTACCTACTGGGACAGGAAAAGGACCCCTGCTGACAGGTAAATCAGTGGACAACTGAGTAACCTGACGTAGAGACTCTTTGTTGAATAGATTGTCTCCAGTGCAAGGAGTATGTCCCAGTCGTTGTTGTGCCCAGTTAGCCAAATCTGAAGCTTGGAGCCAGGCTCTACATCGTGCCCCTATAGATATAGCAGAAGTCCTGCTGACAGACTCAAAAGAGTCTAGGGAAGCACGAGAAAGAAACCAAGAGATATTCTGGAGATGCTGAAGCAGCGAGGAATAGTCTGTACTCCTGGAAACTGAAAGGAAAGGAGTCAAAAGATGTAATTGCTTTGTTACTTCCTCCAGAGAAAGACTCATATAGAAAATATATGAGAGAATTCTTGCAGAAAGCATAGATGTCTGGAAGGTTTGACGTCCAAAGGCATCTAGTGTCCTAGACTCACGACCTGGCGGATAAGAAGAGTGCTTTTTTTTACTCTTGATCTGCCTCTCTGCTGATTCCACAACTATGGAATGATGAGGAAGTTGAGTCTTCAGAAATCCTGGAGAGGGGGGCACCTGATATAAAAGATCAGTTGTCCTGGGGGGTGGTGGTACCCGTAAAGGTGTTTCCCACATTCCCAGAAGGATATCCTGCAAGGAATGATGCAAGGGGAGCATTATGTGGTCCTTTGCATTGGTAGAAACAGAGCCTTGTGCAGGATCATGTCCTGGAATAGGAATGGCAAGGGATCTTGCCATATCCAGGAGGAAACTCTGAAAAGAGGGATTCCTGACAGGAATCTCCTTTGGACAGGTTAGATCTAAAGAACTAGCCTGAGCAGCCACAGAGTTATCCAAACATATAGAAATAGATGATCCTGCAGGGTGCAGTGTGGAATGCTTAAGGGATGGTTGCTGGTACCGGTAATTAGGAGCAGCAACCGTCCTTACCACATTATCCATGCCAGGTATCGACTCCAAGCTTGGAATAGAATGGAGCGATGCTGATGAAAAAAGCATGGTAGGAGTTTGCCACGATGCTACTGTGGATACCGGTACTGAAGTGAAGACCGGTACCGATGTCGGAGTCGACAAAGACATCGGAGTAGTCATCGGTGACACTTCAATCGGTATCGAGGAAACCGAAAACTTGCGGTTGCTATCCTCGGTACCCAGCCACCGGTATCTATCGGTGTCGGTACCAAAAACTATTGGTACCTCGTCTTCCAGACTAGGAATGGATTCTAAGCTCGGTATCGAGGATAAGGAGCCTGAAAAACGAAGCCTGGAAGACACCGATGGTAAGGTTGATGAAGACATCGGTGCCGTTTTCGGTACCGTGTCTGATACCGGTGAATGAAGGTCTACAAGTAGCAACTCAATCGGCCTTAAGGGAACCGAGAGTTGCAGGTCCGAGACATCGGAACCGAGCCTTTGGTACCATCTCGAGACGGTACCAAGGCGAGTCGGTACCCATTCCTCTAAACTAGATATCGATTCCAGACTCAGCATCGAAGTAAGCGAAAACTGTCGATGCACATCTGGAGGGTACCGACATCAGTGGAAGTATCGGTGTTGATACCGATGATGGAAAGTCAAACTTGGACGTATCCAACGGTCCCGAAGGCACCGAGGAGGTCAGACGATCCCTGGTGAGGAGTATTTCATCCAACACCAGTGCCGATGCAGGGGTATTGGTACCGCTCGAAGCGGATACCACCACCGTGCACGGCTCAGGTATGTTGTGTGGGGGGTGAGCCCCAGGAACAACCTGATACCCCTTACACGCTTTGGAGCCCGAAGACTCCCGCCGGGGTTTTGAAGCCAGGAGGCCATCGAGGGCAGAGCCGGAGCTGTCTACATGCTGTGCATGAGACCTACCACTCGAGGACTGGCTAGTCTTGACAGACTGTTTGTGGGTTACCTGATTCAACGTGAAAGAAGAAGTGGACGGTGCCCCAGGGTTGGAGGGGCACCGTGTATCGAGGGATTCTCGATGTTGAAGATGTCTTCTTACTAAACTGTTGTCAGGACCCAAACAGGTTAGACACCGATTTCGAGGGTCTAAAGTTAAAGTTGTACCGCTCGAGGGTGAACATGAAGGAAAAAAGAGAGGAGGCCTAAAGGCCTGACGCACCGTGGGACACTAGAAGAAAAATTATTCCTTAGAGAAGGAAAAACTTTACAGGAAAAGAAAAGAAAACACCGGCAGTACCGGTGGCGTCGGGAAGACAGCCGCAACCACAAGAAAACTAAAAATAAAAAAGAAGAATTTTCTGCGGTGACAGGAGGACGTCCTGCCGGCTCCGCAGAAAAACGAAAACTGAGGAGAGGCAGTTGGGAAAGGCGGGAAGGCAGCACGCAGGCGTGGTGGGATGCTTCCAAAAGCTTTCTGATTGGAAGCTGGGAAGCGTTCCCGCGCAGGCTCCGTCGGTACCGACGTACCCATACGTGAAGACTCATTCCTGCTTGTTCCTGGAGATCCCCGAAACAGAACAACCTGTCCGACTTGCACAGCGCCTCCGTCCTTTGCAAATATTTCTTCAGTGCCCTACCGATATAAAACCTATGCAGCCGCTCTTTAGCCACATTAGTCACATCGTCACCTGACTTTTCAAAGACCGGTAAGGATACCGCCTGATTGACATGAAAGGCTGAAACCACCTTAGGCAAAAAAGACAGGACAGTCCGAAGCACTACCTTTTTACTTGAAAAGGACAAAAACAGTTCCCGACACGACAAGGCCTGCAACTCTGAGATTCTCCTTGCCGAAGCGATAGCCACCAAAAACACCACCTTTAGCGTAAGATCCTTCAAAGTCGCCTTTGCCAATGGCTCAAATGGCTCCCTAACCAGCGCCTCCAGCACCACATTAAGGTCCCACCCCGGAACCGCAATCCTGCAGGGGGGGTTCTCAACAAAGAGGCTGCTCTCAAAAATCTTTTCACATCCAGATGAGCACCCAGCGTCCTCCCCTGTACCTTCCCTCGATAACAGGCTAGTGCTGCTAACCGCACCCTAAGAGAAGATGCTGCCAAGCCTTTATCCAATCCATCCTGCAAAAAAGACAAAATCTGTGCTATCGTGGTCTTCAACGTCTGCATCCGCCTATCATCGCACCAGGCTTCAAACAGCCGCCAAACTCTCACGTATGCCACAGAAGTGGAGCGATGCCTAGACCTTAACGTAGAAATCACCGCTGCCGAGTATCCTTTGACCGTCAGCCATGGCCTCTCAAGAGCCAAGCCGTAAGCGAAAACCGATTCACCTGAGGCATACTTAGAGGGCCCTGCACTAGCAGGTCTCTCCTGTCCAGCAATCTCCATGGAGGTTCCACCAGAAGACGCATTAAGTCGGCATACCATGGTCTCCTTGGCCAATCCGGCACCACCAGAAGAACTAGACCTTTGTGCCTTTCTATGCGTCGGAGAACTCTGCCAATTAGCATCCACGGCGGGAAAATGTACAGAAGACCTTCCTCCGGCCACCTTTGCATCAGGGCATGTAAACACACTGACATTCTCTCTTCTTCTGCTGTAGAATCTTTCCACCTTTGCTGACTCGAATGTTGCCATAAGATCCATCACTGGCTGACCCCATCACTGCACCAGCGAATCAAAGATTTCCTGATGAAGGACCCATTCTCCCGGATCTACCCTGACTCGACTCAAAAAGTCGGCCGTCACATTGTCCACCCCTGCTACATGCGCTGCAGACAACGCTTCCAGGTGCAACCTGCCCCAAGCTAGCAAGCCGTCCACTTCCTCTTCGCCGATTGATAAACGCCACCGCTGTGGCATTGTCGGAGAGCACCCTGATCACCTTTCCCTGTAGCAGACACTGCAAGGCCTGTAGGGCTAACGATACTGCCCGTAACTCCAACCTGTTGGACCATACATCTTCTCCTGGTCCGACCACTGGCCCTGGGCGTACTGTCCCTCGAAGTGCGCCCCCCAGCTGAACAGATTCGCGTCTGTTGTCAATGGATTCCAATCCGGCGACTCTAGAGGCATTCCCTTCTCTAGACCCCCAGACGAAGCCACCGCTGTAACGATCTGCGCGCCTCCCGCGGACACACCAACCTTCTGGACAACGGATCGGACTGATGAGACCATCTTCTGAGCAACGCCTTCTATAGAGGTCTCATGTGAGCTCTGGCCCACAGCACCATCTCTAGCGTGGCCGCCATTGTCCCTAATAGCTGCAAATACTGCCATGCCGAAGAAGACCTGTTTGCCAGGAACCCCTGAATTAACTGTCTCAATTTCTGAATCCGCACTAGCGGTAGGTAGACTCTGCCCCTGCGCGTGTCAAAGTGAGCTCCCAAATACTCTAACTCCTGAGATGACGCCAACTTGCTCTTTGCTATGTTGACTACCCATCCTAAGCCCTGCAGGAAGCTCACTACCCGAATGGTTGCCTGCTGGCTCTCCACCTGCGACTTTGCTTGAATCAACCAATCGTCCAAATAAGGGTGAACACTCCTTCCTTCCTCAACGCCACCGCCACGACCACCATAATCTTGGTGAACATCCTTGGCGCCGTTGCTAACCCAAATGGCATTGCCTGGAATTGGAAATGCCCCATGGGCACTGCAAACCGAAGAAAACATTGGTGCTCCAACCTGATCAGAATGTGTAGATAGGCCTCCGACAGACCCAATGACGTCAGATACTCACCCTGCCGCACTGCCACAATGACTAACCGCAACGTCTCCATGCGAAAGTGAGACACCTGGAGACACCTGTTCACTCTTTTTAGATCCAGAATGGGCCATAAGGTGCCCTCCTTCTTTGGCACCACAAAATATATTGATTATCGACAGCTTCCTCGTTGTTCCGGCGGCACTGGCACCACCGCCTTGAGAGCTAACAACTTTTCCAAAGTTTGCTTTACCGCTTCTATCTTGGATCTTGTTCTGCAGGGAGACTGCATAAAACGCGTTTCTCACAGGGTGTTGGAACTCGAGCACATAACCCTTCTGCACGATCGCCAACACCCACTGATCCGAAGGAATTGGGACCAGGCAGGAACAAACTCTCTTAACCGACCTCCCACCGGTACCATTCTTGCCTGGACCCCCCTCACTTCATTGAGGCTTCTTGACGCTTGGGGAAGAGGAGGCTGAAAAACCTCTGCCTGCCTCTCTGAAGCCACGAAACCCTTGAGACCTATAAGGAAAGCGACCCCTCTGCACCGGGCCAAACCTAGATGGGTGAAAACGCCCAAACTCTCTCTGCTGACTCCTAGATGGCGCCCCCGGACGATTCTGCTTCTACTTGTCCTCCGGCAACCTGCCCCCTTTTGACTCACCTAGATCCTTTACTAAATTCTCCAACTCCTCCTCAAAGAGGAGTTTACCTCTAAAAGGGAGCTTACCTAACCTCGCTTTGGAGGCCACATCTGCCACCCAATTGCGCAGCCAGAGATACCTCCGCGCCACCACTACTGATGCCATACTCTTTGATAAGCCCCAAATCAGATCATACTGGCTATCCGCTAAATACGTCGCCCCAGATTCAATGCGGGCAGCCTCCTCAGCCGCTTCGTCCACATGCATCCCCTTCAGCCTCTGGGACCAACGCAGACACGCCCTTGCCACCCAGGCCTCACAAATCAAGGCCTGTATCAATAGGGCATTCACCTCAAACACCTGTCTAAGCAAAGTATCCAATCTCCTATCCTGCGTATCCTTAAGAATGGCACTTCCCTCCACCGGGATAGTCGTCTTCTTAGTTACCGCCGAAACTGCTGCATCCACCTTGGGTGGTTTAAAAATATCCTTATCCGGTTCCACCAGAGGATACAGCCGTGCCATTACCCTAGCCCCCTTGAGGTTAGCCTCAGGTGTATCCCATTCCTCCTGAATCATCTTCTTGAACACCCTATGAATTGGGAACGCCCTCTGTGACTTTCTAATCGCCTGCAACAATGGATCCTCTAGAGCACTATCCTCTGTCGGGCCTGAGACTGGAACATTCAAAGCCTTTAGTGTTTCCGCAATCAGGGCCGAGAGCTCATCTCTCCGGAACACTTGCACTACTCTCGCCTGGTCCTCTGGCTCCGGTATCTCACCTTCCTCCAAGTCCTGTTCTATATCTGACTCTTCTAAAAGGTCTGACAGCTCCTCCAAGTCCTGTTCCTCTCTATCCAACCGCAGTTTAGCCCTCTTGCCTGTGCTACTACCTGCTGCTTCCTCTAACGCAGCCCCCGGTCTCTTTGACCCTCGGATCTCCGCCTCCACAGGCCCAGCCATCCCGCTACCAGACCCCCCAAGAGCCTGCTGTAGCATCGCCAAGAACTGCTGTGAAAAAATCGCCCCCAGCCCCCCCTGCAGAGGAGCTTGGAATAAGGGACCATCTGGAGCTGCCGAAGGCCCAGGCATGGGCTCCTGACCTACCTCTGGGGACAAAGGAGAGTCCTTTACCAATGCAGCCTCCTCTGTAGCATCAGACTCTCCTTTCTGCGCAATGTCCGTCATGGAAGCCTCAAGGGTACAGCCTCTGCACACTCCCGCTTCAGAGACTGTCCCTCTCCGCACCCCACACAAGAGGCACCTAGGCCTATTAAGCATCAAGACCGCTCTCCAGCACAGTGCCCTGCCAGAGCCCAGAACTCCAATGCACTATTTTTTTTTTTTTTAAACCCGTGCTCTCTCTACTGTTCACCAATAACTATTGTGCACCAGACTAGGGCTGATATAGGCCCCTGGGAAGCTCTCAGCGCGGCAACCCCGAAGCTCTCATTCCCGCGTGAATACACGCAGTCAGCGCTTTCCCTGACTAAAAAAAACCCAAGCAGCCTGCTTTCCACCATGTGGCAAGCAAAGCCGCTGTCCCCCACCGCCCCCAGCACTTACCTCCAAGACGCCTACTGAGCGGTCTACGTGGGACACCTTTTTCTTTTCCTGAGCTGGAAGACGCCGGCCCCGTTCTCTGCATCCGCTGTTGGGCCTTTCACTTCCGTCCCCACCGCCGCACCTCATGGCTTCCCGAGGCGCGCGGCAACATAAATCGCCTTCACCTCCCCACCCCATCCCTCGCCCATTTACAATCCACACGTTCTTCCGCCTTCTTCTTTATTGGTCCAGCCTACTGGAATTCACTACCCCTTTCCCGCAGGCTAGAACATTATCCCACATTCAAAAAAAGACTTAAAAACACACCTTTTTTCTGCTGCTTTTGACCTCCCCCTGCCTCTTATGTGACAAGCCTCTCCCCCTCCCTGCCCTCCCTTTCCTCTCTCTCCTGTAGTCTCGTCTATTTAAATGTCTTGGGTGCTTTCCTGTCTTATACTGTAACTTCCTTTCTTTTTCTTTCTTTCTCCGACCTACTGGTCTCTCTGTGTAAGGTTTTGCTTTACTGTACACCGCTATGTTCTAAATGTAATAGCGGTATATCAAGTGCAATAAAACAAACAAACAAACAGTGCAGTACCTCCACAGCCTCCTTCCCACCTCGGGGGAACAGATGCCGGAGGCCCCTGCAAACTCCCTCACACTACTCTGCAAGCGCTTCTTGCTACAGAGATGGGGGATAAGGGGGGCAGCTCACCTGCACAATTTACCGATCGGTAAGTCAAATTAGCAAAACGCCATTTTAAAGGGGTACAGACCCCCTTTACTTTTTTTTCTTTTTTAAACTTAAATCTTTCTATCCCTAGAACCTAGCTACTGCCTTAATCGTTGCTCTAGTGAGTCCCGGACCTCTGGACTCACACCTCCTTCCGCTGCGTGGAGACTGAGAAAACTGATTCAAGGAGGCGGTCCCTGGACTACTTATACTAGGGTCACCAAAAGAGTGACATGCTCAGTCTCCAAACTGCGGGAGGACGTACACAACTCCAAAGGTTCGGGACTAGACTGGAGGGACGATAAAGAACTGTAAATTGTAAGCCTAGGGAGTGCATCTCAATTTGAAACAAAATATCTGGGAAAAAGCCACCCATGTAGACTCAGGTCCCAAAGAACCAAGAAGTGAGGCACAAGCTTACCTGCCAGCGTTGATCTATTGTCACATTCATTGTTGGGTTCCATGGGCGAGACCATATTCTCCCCTGCAGGTACTTCCACCTCATACTGGACAGAGCCCAGTTCTTCCTTGGGAAAGGCCTCACTCTCGCTCACTTCCTGTGGCACCTCTAAACATATTCTGTGTCTCTTGGTTCCTATTCGGTGCTTTGTGAGGCTAAGAGAAAGCAAAAGTAACCAGTGTAATCTGAAGACAGACGTTCACTTATAGAAGTGGGTCATGCAACTATGCATGACAGTGTGCAATACAATTCTAAGGTTTTCTGGAACTGGAAGTCTTCTGTACATGCATGAGCCTTCCTGTGCTATGGCAGCTCCACAATTTAGGCATCCTTCCAACTTAAATTTCAACAACTCTTTACGTGAACAAAGCTAACAGCTTCTACACGACAGCAAGGTTAAATTAGACTTACCTGCTAATTGTAGTTCCTGGAGTGGAACCAGTCGAGTCCCGGTACCTCTGGGTTCCCTATCTCATCTAGCAGCTTGGAGACTGAGAAACTCCCCTTTTTGTGACATCAAGGGTATATCTTCCCAGAGTCCGCCCTCTATGACCAGTAACCTATTGACAAAGCAGACTCAGCGGAGAAACAAGTAAGAAATTAAGCATTAAATGCAAAAACAACAGAACTAGCCCCTATAGCCAACTGTGACCAAAACCTTTGCACAGACCACTCCCCCCCTCAGCATAGGAGAGACGAAGTCTGAGAAAAAAAGACCATTTTTTTTTTTAACATTGTACACCGCAGAAATGAAGCTTGTCTTACCTGTGCAACCTGTCACGAGAACTGCGGGCACCCTGGTTTGCCAATGCAACCTGGGAGGGATACGGGACTCGACTGGTTCCACTCCAGGAACTACAATTAGCAGGTAAGTCTAATTTAACCTTCCTGATCGTGTCCCCAGTCGAGTCCCGGTACCTCTGGGTCTGTACCAGAGCAGTGAAAAACTCAACCCCGGGGGGGGGCCTGGAAAACCAGCCTGCAGAACAGCTGCACCAAACGCGGTCTCCTCCCGCATATGCACATCCAGCCTATAGTGACGAATAAAGGAATTCAGAGAGGACCATATCGCCGCCTTACAAATGTCCACCGGCGACACCAAACGAACCTCCGCCCAGGAAGTAGCCTGAGCCCTAGTGGAGTGTGCCCGTAGACCTTCTGGCACCACCCTACCTTTCCAAAACGTAAGCCGACGCAATGGCTTCTTTAATCCAGCGCGCGATAGACGCCTTTGACGCTGCTTCACCTTTCCGCCGACCCGCGAAAAGAACAAAGAGCCTGTCCGACTTCCGAAAACTCTCCGTACGCCGCAAAGACTTCAACGCCCGTTGAACATCCAGTGAATGCAACTTAGAAGCCGAAGCCCCCTCGGCCCCGGTAGAGAACACTGGCAAGGAAATCTCCTGGTGAAGGTGAAACGCCGAGACCACTTTTGGGAGAAAAGCCGGCACCGGCCGCAAAACGACCTTAGACGCGAAAAAGGACAAGTACGGCTCCCGACAGGAAAGAGCCTGAAGCTCCGACACCCGCCGAGCTGAGCAGCTCGCCACTAAAAACGCCACCTTCAAAGTAAGATCCTTCAGAGACGCGCGCGCCAAAGGCTCAAAAGGCTCGCGTTCTAACGTGTCCAGAACGAACGGCAAATGCCATTTCGGAACGAGGCACCTGACCGGGGGCCTCGCGAGCGCCACCGCTCTGAGAAACCTCTTCACGTCTCGTTGAGCACCGAGCGACTGACCTGCGATCCTGCCCCTGTAGCAAGACAAAGCAGCCACCTGAACTCGCAAGGACGCCGCCGCCAAGCCCTTGTCGAAGCCATCCTGCAGAAACTCTAAGACTTGCGGAAGAGTAGCTTTGAGAGCCTCGCCTTTACGCACCGCGCACCACTCTTCGAAGATGCGCCAAACGCGGACATAAGCCAGCGAAGTGGAGCGTTTTCTAGACTTCAGCAAGGTCGCAATAACCGCTCCCGAATATCCTCGGGATTTCAACCGAGCCCTTTCAAGAGCCAAGCCGTAAGCGAGAACCGATCCACATGTGGCATGAGAAGGGGCCCCTGCGACAAGAGATCCCTTCTGCACGGAAGGCGCCAAGGCTTTGCCACCAACAACCGGACCAAGTCCCCGAACCAAGGGCGGCGCGGCCAATCCGGCGCTATCAAAATCACTTGCTCCCGAAACTTCGCCACCCGTTGGAGGACTCTCCCCACCATGGCCCACGGGGGAAAAACATACAGCAGCTGTCCCTCCGGCTAGACCTGCATCAGAGCATCCAGGCCCTCGGACATCCTTTCCCTGCGCCTGCTGAAGAAACGATTGGCTTTCGCGGAGTCGAACGTCGCCATAAGATCCATGACGGGCAACCCCCATCTGCGCACAATCATGTCGAACACTTCCGGGTTCAGAACCCATTCGCCTGGATCCACGCGCACCCGGCTGAGGAAATCGGCCTCCACATTGTCGACCTCCGCGACATGCGCCGCCGACAGATCGAGGAGGTTGGCCTCCGCCCAGGCGCACAGCCCTGCGGCCTCTGTCTCTAACGCCACACTGCTGGTGCCGCCCTGTTTGTTGATGTACGCCACCGCCGTCGCGTTGTCTGACAGCACCCGGACCGCCTTTCCCGCGAGTAACGGCCGGAACTCTTGCACTGCCAGATACACCGCCCGCAACTCCAGACGGTTGATGGCCCACGTCTTCTCCTGAGCGTCCCAGGCCACTTGAGCAAATCGCCCCTGACAGTGAGCCCCCCAGCCCAGCAGACTGGCGTGTCATCACCGCCTCCCAGACCGGGCCTTCCAGGGACTTCCCGCGCACCAGCGCCCCGGGCCGTAACCACCAAAGGAGGGCCTGACGAGTCTCCTCCGGACAGATCAGCCGCCTCGTCAACGAGTCCCGCTGATGGGACCAGCGGCGTAGCAGGGCCCTTTGCAAGGGCCGCATGTGGGTACGGGCCCACTGCACCGTCTCTATCGTTGCCGCCATGGTCCCCAACACCTGAAGGTAATGCCATGCCGAAGGAGCCTTTCACCGCAGGAATGCTTCCAGCAGCCGATGCAGACCCTGCGCCCGCTGCTCCGTGAGATACACCCGGCCAACCCGAGTGTCGAAGCGCGCCCCCAGGTACTCCAGAGACTGTGAAGGCGTCAGGTGACTCTTCTTCCGGTTGACTACCCAGCCTAGGCTCTCCAGGAAGTCCACCACCCGGGCCGTGACCCGCTCGCTCTCCTCCCGGGACTTCGCCCGGATCAACCAATCGTCTAGGTAGGGGTGGACGAGAATACCTTCCTTGCGTAAAGCTGCCGCGACCACTACCATCACTTTGGTAAAGACTCGCGGCGCCGTGGCTAGCCCAAAGGGCAGCGCCTGGAACTGATAATGACCGGAGGGCACCGCAAACCGGAGAAACTGGTGATGGTCTCGATGGATGGGAATATGAAGATAAGCTTCTGATAGATCTAGGGACGTGAGAAACTCTCCCCGCTGGACCGCCACTATGACGGAGCGGAGAGTTTCCATGTGAAAATGGGACACCCGCAGGCAGCGATTGACCCGTTTGAGATCTAGAATGGGCCATACTCCGCCGTCCCGTTTCGGTACAATGAAGTAAATGGAGTAACGACCGCACCCGGACTGGCCGGCGGGAACGGGCGCAATCGCCCTGAGGTCCAGCAGGCGCTGCACTGTCTCCTGCAGTGCCAATCGCTTCACTGCCGACCGTCCCGGAGACTGCACAAAGCAGTCACGCACTGGATGCTGGAACTCCAGCGCATAACCGTCCCGAATGACCTCCAGTACCCACTGATCTGTGGTGATTTGGGCCCAGGCAGAGTAAAACTCCCGCAAACGACCCCCCACTGGAGGAAGGGACGACTGGGCCCCCCTCACCTCATTGCGATTTCTTGAAATTGGATGCGGCCGGGGAAGGGGAAGAGGAAGAACTGAAGCCTCTACCGGCTCCACGGAAGCCTCGAAACCCCTGGCCTCTACTGGAAAAATGACCCCGTTGCCCTGGAAAAAACTTCTGGGAACGGAAACAACAGGAGTCCCGAAACTGACCCCGACCTCCCGGGGCTCCCCGGGAAGGCTTAGGCTTGTCCTCTGGTAACCGTCCCCCCTTGGACTCGCCTAGCTCCTTAACTAGCTTCTCGAGATCCTCCCCGAAGAGAAGCCACCCCTTGAAGGGCAGCTTACTGAGTCTAGACTTAGATGAGGCATCCGCCGCCCAATTGCGAAGCCACAGGTACCGCCGCGCTGCCACCGCTGAGGTCATACTCTTGGACAAGCCTCGCATAAGGTCATAATGGATGTCCGCTAGGTAAGCCGCCCCGGACTCCAACCGAGCCGCCTCCCCAGCGGAGGCACTGGGCTGACCCTCCTGCACCTGTTGCGCCCAGCGGAGGCACGCCCTAGCCACCCAAGCGCCACAAATAGCCGCCTGCATGGACACGGCGTTAACGTCAAAGACCTGCCTCAAGAGGACATCTAACTTTCTGTCCTGACCGTCCTTAAGGGCAGCGCTGCCTTCGACAGGGATGGTTGTTTTCTTGGTCACCGCTGAAACAGCAGCATCCACCTTAGGCGATTTGAACACCTCTCTGTCCTGATCCAACAGAGGATAGAGGCGCCCCATGACCCTAGCGCCTCTCAATGGAGCTTCTGGCACATTCCACTCTTCCTGGATCATCTCTTGAAACACCCTGTGCACCGGGAAGGCCCGCTGGGACTTCCTGAAAACCTGTAGCAGATGGTCTTCCAAAGTGTCATCCTCCCCAGCACCTGGGACCGGCATATTGAGCGCCTTCAGAGACTCTGCAATAAGCGCTGGTAACTCTTCTCTCCGAAAGACTCTCACCACACGAGCTTGATCCTCTCTCTCTGAGATCTCGCCCTCTTCCAACTCCTCTTCAAACGTGAGATCTCCGCTCTCCCCATCAGAGAGCGGGCCCTCGGCCAGGTCTGCTAGCTCCGCCACGTCCTCCTGAGCACGAGACCGTTTACCCCAGCCGGGATAAGCGTCACTCTGCGGGGAAATGGGGCGCTTACGCGCTCTGCCACGGTCAGCGGACAACATCTGCTGCCCTGCGCCGCCGCCAACTGCCTGCTGCAGCAAAGCCACGAACTGTGGAGAAAAAATGGACGCCAGATCCTTGGAAAACCCCCGTACTGCTGTAGACCCCGAGCCGGTAGAGGGGCCAGCCACCGGCTCTTCCAGCGGAACCTCAGACCCCCGAAGTGAACAGGCCTCTGGTGGCGCTTCCGGGCTCCCGACCTGTGGTTCCTGGGGTTGTGACAGCTCCGGAGTCTGCCCTGCACATGACTTGCAGACTCAAGCCACCGAGCCCTTCCGAGCCCCGCACACCATACACAGGGGCTTCAAAGGCATCGCGGGCCAAACAATGGGTGACCCCAAAACAGCGAAAGAGGCGTGAAAGGAGTGAGAAGCCCCCCCCCCCCCGAGGGCTGTATCAGCGCCCCGCTGCACTCAGCAATAGAAAGCAAAAAGAAAGCTAAAAAGAAAACCCCACAAAGCTCTCTCATACACTGTTTGGCCCAAGTAGTTCTCTGACGCTGCCGGGAAGGCCCCACGTGGATTTCTGCCACGCTCCTGCCCGGGGGCGCAAGTAGGCCACGCCGCCGCCACGCGGTCAGGCCCAGGTCCCAAGCGCGCCAAAAGACGCAGACAAGAAGACGCACTTGGACGGCTTACCTCACTGCTGAGCCGACCCGCTCAGCAACGTCGGAAACAAGGCCTCTGATCCCGCGCGCCGAAGCGCACAAGAAGCCCGTGCTCACACCGCCTCGTGCGCCTGCCCGAGGCTGCAAATGTCCGTCTGACGCGAAGAGGCCGCTGAGCGCACTA
The DNA here is from genome assembly GCA_033557465.1 of Ichthyophis bannanicus. Lineage (NCBI taxonomy): Eukaryota > Metazoa > Chordata > Amphibia > Gymnophiona > Ichthyophiidae > Ichthyophis > Ichthyophis bannanicus. The sequence goes on along the minus strand of CM066040.1, from coordinate 305,571,206 downwards.
GCGGGTAGGTCTTCCGCGTGGCGCCGGCCCTCTCTACTTCCCGCTCACTGACTCCGCCGAAGTGGGCACTTTTGAATGCTGCCTCAGTCCGGGCAAAAACCTCCGGAAAGGCAAGCCTGTACCCCAGTAAGCAAAGTCGCCGTCGGGAGTGGCAGAGAGGGGGGGGGGGGGGGACAGAAGAAAGAAAAAAAGGACAGAAGCGAAACAAAAAAAAACCCAGCTAAGATGAAGGAACTGGACTGGAGCAAAGCTGATAGCGACAGGTCCTCTGCACTGCCACCCAATTCCTCCAATAAAGCCAAAAGAACAGAACTAATTCCTAATTGTTTCTCCAGTGAGCCCGGCCTCCCGGACTCCCAACTCTCTAGCTGCTTGGAGACTGAGGCAACTGGTCATAGAGGGCGGACTCTGGGAAGATATACCCTTGATGTCACAAAAAGGGGAGTTTCTCAGTCTCCAAGCTGCTAGATGAGATGGGGAACCCAGAGGTACCGGGACTCGACTGGGGACACAATCAGGAATTATGCATTAATATGCAGAAATATATTTGCAGATTTTAACATATTAATTTAGTCTAATCAAAATTTTATATACTGTTTTTTTTAACCTAGTGGGACAATAAAAAAAATAGGCAGAAAAGAAAAAAAAAGTTACAATATTATTTTGAGCAAATAAAGAGTAATCCAAAATAGACACTCAGGATGCTAATAATCAAATTCGTTATTAAATCACATGACATCACACTGGAGAAGAAATAAAGGCCAACATAAAAAAATATGTTTTTAAAGCATATTTAGAGCGATTAGTTTCCCCCTAAGGTGGGATGGCAAAAAATTCCATAAAAAGTGACCATAAGAAGAAAATGCAGTTTCTGTAGTAGTATGAAGAAGCAGACTGTAGGCAGATGGAAGCACGAGTTGATTATTTATTTGAACAGAGTGGTCTTAAGCTGGAATTAGGAACAGTGATCCAACATACTGAGGAAAATTGGACTGTAACACTTTATGAACAACAGTACAAATTTTAAATTGGATGCGGTACCGTAAAGGGAGTCAGTGTAGTTTCCTCAAAACAGGGGCAATATGGTAATATTTTGCAGTATCAATTAGAAGTCTAGCAGTGGTATTTTGTAATAATTACAAGCAATTTAAAGCTGACTAGAGTATAAAAGAATTACAGCAGTCAATGCAACTCAGAATAAGGGCAAAAACCAAGACCCAAAGGTGAAGTAAATCCAAATATGGTTTAACAGAATAAATTTTCCTTAAGTAGTATGATGATTTGATAACTGAAGAGATAAGAATCTGAAATGTGAATGATGAATCTATTTTATAGCCAAGAAATACTAAGTGATCTGATAAAGGAACAGGTTGATTGTGAATTATACAGGCAACTAATGCAGGAGAAGAATGCTAGTCATGGTTTTCTGTGAACCATGACTCTAACCGCCACTAAATCCAAGTCAGCCTCTTCCATTAAAGCCTCAACATCTGGGATCTTATTTCCCATGCTAAGAAATAAGATCTGAGATGTTGAGGCTTTAATGGAAGAGGCTGACTTGGATTTAGTGGCAGTTACGGAGACACGGTTCACAGAAAACCTAGATGTAATTATACCGGGCTATATTTTATTCAGAAAAGATGGGGTAGAAAGAAGGGGAGGTGGTGTGGCACTGTATGTTAAAAATATTAAAGCTATAGAATTGCAGAGCCTCACAGGGTGTAGAAGAGAATGAAGCTATAATAGAAGACCTACACAGTATTGCCATGCAAGGAGAAAGCACAGTTACTTACCTGTAAAAGATGATCTCCGGAACAGCAGGAATTAGTCTTCACATATGGGGAAACGTCGCCGACGGAGCCCGCACGGGAATGCTCCCCAGCATCCAATCAGAAAGCCTTTGGGAGCATCCCCCGCGCCTGTGCGGTGGCTTCCCACCCTTCCTACTGCCTCTCCCCAGTTAAGTTTCATAGCTGAGCCAGAAGGAGAGGAGAGGAAGGAAGAGAGAGAAAGAGATACAACTCCTAGGGGAGGTGGGCAGGTTGTGAAGACTAATTCCTGCTGTTCCGGAGATCACCTGTTACAGGTAAGTAACTGTGCTATCTCCAGGAACAAGCAGGAATGAGTCTTCACATATGGGGACTCCCTAGCTGAGGATGCCCGGGGGAGATCCCGCAAGCCCAGCCCAGGACGGGATGGCATTTTCCCAACCTGAAACCCCGGCATCCCCTGAGAAGGGATGGAGGGTAGGAGTTGAGAGGGAGAACAGCAAACCCAAAGACTACAGGGAGAGTAGTCTGTAGAATGCATGGAAGCATCAGCAAGTAATTAAGGAATTAATAACTTAGTACCATGTAGAGCTTACCTACTGAGTTGTAGGAAGTAGAACGGTGATGAAGGTACGGTAGATGCAGTAGCGAGGTCTTCAAGGGAACTTCACCGCAGCGAGGAGGAAGTTCCAAATCCGGAAGGCCAAGAGATCCAGGAGGCAGCTGGGTCAGGAGAAGGACGGCAGGTCTTAAAGGAGCTTTATGCAAAGCTGAGCACTCCCTTAGGAGCAGAGTCCATAACTCAGAGGACTAACAGCAGAAGACTGGCCGATCTGGATAGCCTATTCTGGAGAAGAGTAGGGGAGTATTCCAGAGAAGAGTAGGGGAGTACCCCGAAGCAGAAGGAGTACACAGTCTGCCCTAGCGAAAAGATAGGGAGACAAGGGTCTGAACCTCCGGGAGGAGGGTATAACTGAAAAAGAAGATGTTGACTTCACAGCAGTAGAGTACAACCAGTCCGAGCGCCCAACTAAGGAATAGGCAGGCGGACTGGTGGGACCCCGAGGGGGGGGGGTGCGTGAGTACCAGCCATTGGGAAAAAATAGGCGGCAGAACACAGGCACCGTGGGCATCCCCCAAAAAGTGCCGATAGAGCAGGTGATATGTGGCCTATCTAGGCCATTGGGCATATAGAACGCCCCACCCTGGCACTAACGCAGGTATGCCGAGGAACCTGCCATTGATCCACAGAACGCCCACCTGGGGAGGTGGCGTCAAGATCCGTCCGGAGAGGGATCTACTCCGGTGGAACAAGGGCAGATCGGTGAACTAATAGCACGGTAGCGTGCATGACAGAGAATAGTGTCCATCCGGAAGAGCACATCAGGGGGCATGAGGCCCTATAGGTGTCCCCAGGACCTGCACGCAGAGCTCGCTCCCCGCACTAATCGGGGAACACGAGGGCATAGTCCTTGGTAATCATTGGGGGACTATAGGCTGGAAGGAAAAATTCCGGTACGGAAGCAATCAGCAGGGGAATACTGGCCGAGAAGGGTTAGGGGCCGTACCTAAGGGTAAGCCAGCTGACCGCGGGCCAGAGCTATCAAGGAGCAGAGGTGGTCTCCTTCTACCAGCAGAAGGAGAATACCTAAACCCCTGGATAAGCCCCCGAGCCATTTCCCCTACTGAGCGAGCCAATTGTAAACTTCTGGTAAGAAGGTAAACCGCAGGCAGCCGCCCACCGGAGCCTAAACCTGCTTGGTATGAGAGTCCTGACGCAGACCCGGGAACTTCAACCCAGGGTGAGAGGTCCCTTGCTTGGGCGCACCTGGCGGGTGGGCTGAGGGGTGACATTTCCTCTTCCTAGGGAAGGAAGGTCTGGACAGGCGTGCACCACCGCCGAGGGGAAGCCGGGACGCTGGTAAGTTTAGCGAAGCACTGCGCGACCTGACGTAAGGCTTCGCCATTGAAGAGATGATCTCCGTCACAGGGAGAATTACCCAGGTTATGCTGTGCTCATCTACACAACTCTGACGCCTACAACCATGCTGTACGGCGTGCTCTAATGGCAACAGCAGAACATCTGCCGACCGACAGGAAGGAGTCTAGAGAAGCACGAGAAAGGAACACAGAGATATTCCTGCAGTGATAAAGGAGCAGGGAATACTCAAAGGCCTTGGTTGCAGATAAAAAGGGGGACAACCGAGATAATCTCTCGGTGACCTCCCGGAGCAACAGACTCATATAAAAAATATATGAAATAATTCTGGACGCCAGCATAGACGTTTGAAAGGTTTGACGTCCTAGTGTATCTAGCGTCTTCGAGGTGCGGCCTGGAGGGCGGGAGGAATGCTTTTCCTTGCTTCCAGCCTTCCTCAGCGCCGATTCTACCACAATGGAACAATGTGGAAGCTGGTGCTGCCGAAAACCCGGGGAGGGGGGCACCTGATACAGAGCATGCATCGCAGTCGACGGTGCCGGAACCCTCAAAGGCGACCGCCAAGCCCCCAGCAGGAGATCCTGTAGGGAGGGGTGCAAAGGAAGCATCACGGCAGCCCGTTCCGCAGGGCCCGGAGTTAGGTCCGGGATAGGGATGGCCAGCAAGTCCGCCATGTCAAGTATGAAATTCTGAAAAGACGGCTCCCCCGGAGGGGCTATGCCGTGGGAGGCGGTGGCAGGAGGGGTCGCCAGGGCACCGAGAAGCCTCTCGGGCTGATGCCCGCTGGGCAGAGGAGGGGACCAAGAGCCCCGGATCGGGGCGGCCAACATGGCGTCGTCGGCTCCTGGAATGGATTCCAAGCTAGGCATCGAGGAGGTCGATGGCACCGACGGGGCCGCCGGAATTGGCCCCAGCCCCGGCGCCGCCCCCGACCACTGAAGCGGTTCCGCGGCAGCTGAAGGGCAGTGGCCAACGATTTCCGCTCCGCATTGCGAGAGGGGACAGGGGCCGATTTCGAGATGTGTCGTGGCCGAGCCTTCGAGGCTTGATACCGATTCCAGGCTGGGCATCGAACCGAACGATGAGATCGACTCCCTTCTAGAGGGCCCCGGCGGGGGCGGCCGCGCTGGCGGTGCTGATCCCAGGGCCGGAACCGTGCCGATCGGCGTCGCGAGCATCAAGGGCCCCCGAGGACCAAGATCGGTGGAGAGGGAGTCATCCGATGCCGGCGCCGATGTCGGGCGGCGGGCACTGCCAGATGCCGGGCCCCTTCTCGAGCCCATCCTGCCCGGAGGGAAATCCTTCCGGGGCACGCGACCCGTCCCCGAGGGTACCCAGGTCGCCCAACGGCGAGTCCCTGCGGGGAGGGAAGTGCAAAACTCCCTCGCCGTCGCCGGGGTACCAGTGCGGGATGGCGCGGATCCGGGCTGGATCGAAGCGATCGAAGGCCCCGAGGCCCCCTTTCTAGGAAAGAGCGGGGCCCTCGATGGCCGCAACGATGCCGGGGGGGGGGGGTCGCCCGTCTGGGGCTGATCAACACACCCGAGGGCCCCGGGGAAGGCTGACGGCGGTCCCTGGCTCTCGATGCCCCTGCCGTCACCGGCGGAGCGGTGCCGCTCAAACCCGGTACCACCCTCGCGCAGGGCTGGGATACTGGCGACCCAGCGCGGGTCGAAGCGACTAGCCCCGAAGGGAGCGAGGCCAGATGACCATCCCCGGCGAAGAGTGGAACCATCGACACCGACGCGCCCGAAGCGGGTACCACCTCCGCGCATGGCATGAGCGTAGAGCCACCAGATCGCGTCGAGTCGGTCGGCCCTAGAGGTGCCGAGGGCAGCGACCGGCGATCCCCTGTGGGGAGCGGCACCCTCATAGGAACGCCATACCGGCAGGAGTCGGTCGGCCCCAGAGGCGCCGAGGACTGCGGCTGACAACCCCCGGTGAGGAGTGGAACGCTCAACACCGATGCCGACGTCGAGGGGTCGGCACCGCCCGTAGTGGATACCACCCCCGTGGATGGCGGGGTGAAGGAACGCCAGACTGGACCGAATCGAGCGGCCCCTGACGATCCTCGGCGAGGAGCAGAACGCTCGACACCGACGCCATCGCCGGGGGGTCTGCGCCGCCCAGATCGGGTACCGCACCCGAGCGTGGCTTGGATAGAGGGAGGTCAGACTCGGTCGAGTCGATCGGCCCCGAAGGCGCTGAGGACATCAGCTGACGGTCCCTGGTGAAGAGTGGAACACTCGACACCGGCGCCGATGCCGGGGAATCAGCACCGCTCGAAGCGGGTACCTCCCTCGAGCACGGCTCGGGAATGTTCTGTGAGGAGCAAACCCCAGGAACATCCCGAAACCCCGTAAATGCTTTGGAGCCCGAGGACTCCCGCCGGGGTATAATAGCCAAGGGGGGCTTGAGGGGTTGGCCGGAGCCGTCGCCATGCCGCACATGAGACTCGCCCCTCAAGACTTGGCTAGTCTTAACAGACTGTTGTGTGGTTACCTGATCCTGGAGAGAAGAAGAAGAAAAACCCGATGGCCGCGCCTTGGGCGTGAAAAAGTCATCGAGGGATACCCGAAAAAGGGAAGGTCTTCTCCCGACACCGAAACCTGGAAAACCCGGGAAGGAAGGATCAGGCCCCAAACAAGAGAGGCACCAGGCGTTGGCGTCCATGTGGAAAACTAAGTCCCCGCAGCGAGGGCACTTCTGGGGCTCCATGCTGTAAGCCCGGTAGGCCTCGGCGCCCAGAGGGGAAAAAAGGTTCCGCTAGGCGACGAAGAAAAATTAAGAAAAAATAAGGAACAAGGGGCACAGAGGTGCCGCTGTCGGCGGGAAACCGCGATTACAGAAACAAGAAAAGAAGGTGAAAAGTTCTGCGGTGGCAGGAGGGACGTCCTGCCTGCTCCGCGGAAAATGAAAAACTGGGGAGAGGCAGTAGGAAGGGCGGGAAACCACCACGCAGGCGCGGGGGATGCTCCCAAAGGCTTTCTGATTGGATGCTGGGGAGCATTCCCGTGCGGGCTCCGTCGGTGACGTTTCCCCATATGTGAAGACTCATTCCTGGAGATGTACTACTGATAGGTGATTTCAATGTGCCAGATGTGGATTGGCACATCCCTGCTGCAGTGTCATCTAGAATTAAGGAGAGCCTGGATTTTCTATAGGAAGAACTATTTCAGACAATTGGTAATAGAACCCACATGTGATGGGGCCATACTGGACTTAGTGCTTACCAATGGGGACAATGTTTCTGATGTTACAGTGGGAGATCAACTCGCATTCAGTGATCACTAGACATTATGGTTCAATATTAGTACTAGGGCTGATAAAATCCATTCAAAAGTGAGAGTCTTAAACTTTAGGAAAACTAACTTTGCAAAGATGGGACAACACCTCAGAGAGTCATTAGCAGGATGGGAACAACTGAAGGATGTAGAAAAACAGTGGGCAAAACTGAACGTGAATATCTTAAAGGCAACAAACATGATAATTACACTTACCTGGTAATTGTAGTTCCTTGAGTGACGACAGTTCAGTCCTCATGCCCACCCAGGGAGTTTTGTCAGGTATAGCTTCGACCCGGCAGTGGAACGATATGAATTACAGGTAGGTCTGTCATCATTTAGTTTCACCTTTCTTCTCCCTTGTTGTGGTATGTTTGGGCGCGGAGGAGGATAAGAAAGGTTTGTCTGCATATTTGCAGTAAGGTTTCAGTTTAGATTGCAGAGGTTCTCTAAGATACTTATTTGTTGTTCCTTGGAGTCTGCTTTGTTAATAGTTCACACTGGGGCTGATGGGAGTATCCAGCAAGCTATATCCAGTGATGTCACGATTCTGACATGCCAGTCTCCAAGCTGCAGGAGGAGGTTGACAACCCAGAGGTAGAGGACTGAACTGGAGGAATGATAAGGAACTTTCTGTTAGAAATGTAAAAGGAAAGAGAGGCCTCTATGGTTCTCAAAAAGAAGTAGTTGAATAGGTGAAGAAAAAGAGGGAGGCCTTCATGAAATATATGTGATCACAGAGAGGAAGACACTCATCTATATTTGGAGAAACTTAGAGAAGCTAGCAAAGTAATCAGGAAAGCAAGATACAAAAAGAAGAAACAGCCAATGCAATAAAATGAGAGGGATAAGACATTTTTCAGATATGTTAGTAAGTGGATGGGCAAAAGTGGCATTGTCAGTCTCAAGGGTGCAGGGGAGGAATATGCAGAAACTTATAAAGCAAAATTGCTTAACAAATATTTCTGTTCTGTGTTCACAGATGAAGGACTTGGAACAGGACCTCAGAAAACACCCACAAATAGCAACAGAAGCGAAGGGAATCTTGAATGATTTTCAGAAGACTGTGTTCACGAGGAACTAGCTAAGCTAAAAGTAGACAAAGCCATGGGTCCAAATGAGATACATCCAAGAATATTCAGGGAACTTGGGGATGTTCTAGCGGCTCCACTGTCTGACCTTTTCAATGCCTCTTTGGAGTCAGAAGTTGTGCCAGAGGACTGGAGAGCAGCACATGTGGTCCCTTTACAGGAAAGTGGATGTAAGGATGACATTGAGAACTACAGGCTGGTTAGTAAATTATTGGAAAGGATAGAAACACAAACATGACAACAGAAAAAGACCACATGGCCTATATAGTCTGTCCTCCCATATCAACCACTAAAAGAAGAATACTAAAGAAGAGAATAGTGAGGTTTCTGGAGTCCAATGGATTGCAAGATCAGAAGCAGCATGGATTCACCAGAGGCAGGTCTTGTCAGACAAATCTGATATATTTCTTTGACTGGGTAACCAGGGAGTTGGACCAAGGGAGAGAAACATAGAAACATGATGACAGAAAAAGACCACATGGCCTATCTAGTCTGTCCTTCCATATCAACAACTACAACAGTCCACTTTTTACCTTTAGAGATCCTCTGTGTTGATCCCATGCTTTTTTGAATTCAGTTACTGTCCTCATCTCTACCACCACCACTGGGAGACTATTCCATGGATCCACTACTCTTTCCGTAAAGAAATATTTCTGCATATCACTCCTGAATCTATCTCCCTTCACCCTTATCCCATGTCCCATCGTAGCAGAACTTGCTTTCAATTGAAAGAGGCTCTCTCCCTGAACATTTATGCCACGGAGGTATTTAAACATCTCAATCATATCACCTCTATCCTGCCTTTCCTCTAAGGTGTACATATTAAGATCCTTAAGTCTGTCCTCATATGCTTTATAATGAAGCCCTAGATGTGGTGTATTTAGATTTCAGTAAAGCCTTTGACACCGTTCCACACAGGCAACTTATAAACAAACTATGGATGAACCCTAAAGTTAGTGATTAGGTTAGAAATTGTTTGATTGGGAGGCAACAAAGTGCAGAGGTAAATGGAGCTCACTCTGAGGAGGAGGTGGTTTCCAGTGGTGTGCCGCAGGGATCTGTCCTTGGTCTGATTCTGTTTAACAACTTTGTTAGTGATATTGTGGAAGGACTGTTGAGTAAGGTTTGCTTGGTTGCAAAATCTGGAATAGACTAGACACACAGGAAGGAGTCGACAGCATGAGGAGGAATCTAGCTAAACAAAGAATGGTCTAGAATATGGAAGCTGAAATTTAATGCTAAAAAATGCAGTCATGCATTTGTTGTTGTTGTTAAGTGCCGTCGAGTCGGAGTCGACTCATGGCGACCCTCTGGATAGCTATCCTAAATTGTGTTCGGTCTTCAGTCAGGCGGCTCATTGTTGACAGGCTGGTACCCGTAGCTGCTGTTATTGTAGCGATCCATCTCATTGCTGGCCTTCCTCTTTTGCGTTGACCTTCTATCTTGCCAAGCATGATGTCTTTCTCTAATGATCTCTCTCTTCGCATGATGTGTCCGAAGTATGAAAGTCGAAGTCTTGTCATCTGAGCTTCTAAAGAAAGCTTAGGTTTGATCTCCTCTAGTACCGACTGGTTTGTTCTTCGGGCAGTCCATGGTATACACAGTATTCGCCGCCAGCACCATAATTCAAAGGCATCAATTTTCTTCCTGTCTGTCTTTTTCACTGTCCAGCTTTCACATCCATATGATGTTATTGAAAATACCATGGCTTGAACAAGTCGAATCTTTGTATGGAGAGAGACATCTCTGCTCTTGAGAATCTTATCTAGGTCTTTCATAGCCATTCTGCCAAGAGCAATGCGTCGTCTGATTTCTTGACTGCTTGTTGCTTCTTTATTGATAGTTGATCCAAGTAGGTTAAAGTTGTTCACGATTTCAATTTCTTCTCCTTCAACGATGAACCTGTTGATTTTGCCAGTTGTCATGATCTTTGTCTTCTTTACATTAAGGTGCAGGCCCATTTTGAGACTATGTTCTTTGATTGTGAGAAGCAAATGTTTCAGATCATCTTCACTTTCAGCCAGTAATGTGGTATCATCAGCATAGCGAAGGTTGTTGATGAGTCTTCCACCAATCTTCACACCTCTGTTGTCTTCATACAGTCCTGCTTCTCTGATGATTTGTTCTGCATATAAATTAAACAGGCAGGGGGAAAGTATGCAGCCTTGTCTTACACCCTTGCTTATTTTAAACCATTCTGTTTCTCCTTGTTCCGTTCGAACTATTGCTTCTTGATCAATGTACAGATTGCGCAAGAGAACGATCAGGTGTTCTGGTATACCCATTCTTCTTAATGTGGTCCAGAGTTTCTCATGGTTTACACAGTCAAAAGCCTTGCTATAGTCGATAAAGCACAAATAGATATCCTTTTGGTATTCTTTAGTCTTTTCAAGGATCCATCTCACATCCGCAATGATGTCTCTCGTTCCTCGCCCTTTCCTGAACCCTGCTTGCACTTCAGGTAGTTCTTGTTCTAGGTATGGCTGTAGTCTCTTTTGAATAATCTTCAGTAGAATCTTGCTGGCATGTGGGATCAGAGCGATTGTGCGATAATTTCCACAGTCAGTTGGATCACCTTTCTTTAGTATTGGTATAAACACAGATCTTTTCCAGTCAGTTGGCCATGATGTTGTCTTCCATATTTCTTGGCAGAGCCGTGTAAGTACGGTAACAGCTGCATCAGATTGCTGCAATACTTCTATGGGAATGCTATCAATGCCTGGTGCTTTGTTCTTTGATAAGGCTTTCAATGCTGCTTCAACTTCTTCTTTCATCACCAATGGTTCCTGATCATAAGGTATAGGTTGAAACGGCTGTTGGTCCACTTGATCTTTATCATATAAAAACTCTGTATACTCCTTCCACCTTTTCTTGATCTTCTCAGCATCATTCAACATAGAACCTTGAGCATCTTGTAACATTCCAATTCGAGGCTGGAACTTTTTCTTTAACTCTCGCAGCTTTAGGAAAGCCGATCTTGTTCTTCCTCTAATAGTTTCTGCTTCTATTTCCTTGCAAGTGTCATTGTAGTACTTTTCCTTGTCCTGTCTTGCTGCACGTTGGAAATCTCTGTTGAGTTCTACGATTGTCTTTCTTTCTCCTTTGGCTTTAGCTTCTCTGCGTTTCTGGGCAATTTTCAGAGTTTCTTCCGTCATCCATTTTGGCCGTTTTTGCTTTTTCACCTTTTGTAGAGACTTCTCGCTTTCTTCTAGCACAACCTTCTTGATGTCATTCCATAACTCTTCCGGAGCTCTGTCATTTGTATCTAAAGCAGCAAATCGATTTTGCAGGCAGTCTTTAAATTCCAGTGGTATATTCTCAAGGTCATATTTTGCTGCATTCATGAGTGGTTTGCTCTTTTTCAACTTTAGCTTGAGTTTGCATACTAGTAGTTGATGATCTGTACCACAGTCAGCTCCAGGTTTTGTCTTGGTTGATGTTACAGAGCTTTTCCATCGTTGACTTCCACAGATGTAGTCAATTTGATTTTTATACAATCCATTGGGTGAAGTCCATGTGTACAGTCGCCGCTTGTGTTGCTGGAAGAAGGTGTTTGAGATGAATAGATCATTGGTCTTGCAGAATTCTATCAATCTTTCTCCAGCTTCATTTCTGTTGCCAAGTCCATATTTTCCAACTACTTTGCCTTCTTCTTTGTTGCCAACTTTTGCGTTCCAGTCACCCATGACTATCAGGATATCCTGTTTGCATGTTCTGTCAATTTCAGCTTGTACTTGTTCATAGAACTCTTCAATTTCATTCTCTTCTGCAGCTGTTGTTGGGGCATATACTTGAATTATAGTTGTGTTGATAGGCAATCCTCGTAGACGAATAGAGATTAAGCGTTCGCTGACTGCATTGTATTTCATTACAGTTCTTGCAAGTTTCTTCTTTATTATAAACGCAACACCATTTCTTCTTTGTCTTTCATTTCCAGCATAGTAGACCATGTGATCATCTGATGCAAAGTGCCCGATGCCAGTCCATTTCAGTTCGCTGACACCCAACAGATCAAGTTGTACACGTTCCATTTCCAAGTGAGAGAGTCATGCATTTAGGCTGCAAAAATCCAAAGCAGCTATACAGTGCAGGGGGTGAGGTACTTCTGTCCATAAAAGAAGAGCAGAAACTGGGCATAATTGTGTCTAACGATCTTAAAGTAGCTAAACAGGTAGAAAAGATGACTGCAAATGTCAGAAGAATGCTTGGGTGTATAGGGAGAGGAATGGCCAGCAGAATAAAGGAGGTGATAATGCCTCTGTATAGGTCTCTGGTGCAATCTCATTTGGAGTAGTGCGCGCAATTCTAGAGACCACACCTTCAGAAGGATATAGGCAGGTTGGAGTTGGTGCAGAGGGTGGCTACTAAAATGGTTAATGGTCTTTGTTATAAAGCATATGGGGATAGACTTAAGGATCTTAATATGTAAATGTTCGAGAAAAGGAGGGATAGAGGAGATATGATAGAGACATTTAAATACCTCTAACATAAATGCACAGGAGGATCTCTTAATTGAAGGCAAGCTCTGCTACGAGGGGACAGGATGAGAGGAAAGGGGATAGACTCAGGAGTAATATCCGTAAATATTTCTTTACAGAGAGTGGTAGATGTGTGGCATGGTCTCCCAGTGGAGATGGTGGACACGAGGACATAGTACCATAGTATATGACAGCAGATAAAGAACAGTAAGGTCGATCTAGTCTGCCCAGCAAGGCAGCAAGAGTAGGTGCACCTGCCGCTACGTGCAGGTCACCCCTCCCCATGCCTTTGTTAGGAGTGTACCCACAACTCTGTGTAGGTCACCCCCTATTTGTTGATATATAAGAAATAGCTGTTTATTTTGATTTCATCCTGTTGCTATAAAGGGATCCACTGTGTCTGTCCCATGCCATTTTGAATTCTGTCACTGTATTTGCCCCTACCACTTTCATCAGGGGGGGGGGGGCGCATTCCAAGCATCTACCACTCTTCACTGAAAAAGTATTTCCTGACAGTACCTTTCAGTTTACCCCCTTGCAGCTTCATGTTATGCCCTCTAGCTTTACAGCTTCCCCAACTTTGGAAGAGGTTTGTTCGTTAATACTCAAAGTATTTAAAGGTTTGAATCATATCTCCCCTGTCCCTCCTCTCCTCCAGAGGGTACATATTTAAGTCTTCAAGTCTCTTTCTCATAAATTTAATGACGCAGGCTCCAAATCATTTTGGTCGCCTTCCTCTGAACAGTTTCCTGTCTTTATATCCTTTGCAAGATGTAGTCTCCAAAACTGAACACAATATTCCAAATTAGGTCTCACTAGCGACTTGTACAGTGGCATTAGTGCCTCTTCCTTTCTGCAGGTAATCCCTCTCTGTATGCAACACAGCATCCTACTGGCTTTTGCCACCACCTTGTCACACTGCTTCGCCACCTTGAGATCCTCAGAAACAAATCACTCCAAGGTCCTTCTTCTGGTACATGCACACCAACTTCTCACCCCCTATCGCATTCATTTCCCTTGGATTTCTGCTTCCCAGGTGCATGACACTGCACTTCTTCACATTAAATCTTAACTGCCAAGCATTACACCATTCTTCTAGCTTTTGTAGATCTTTCCTCATTAAGTTATCCACTCCCTCAGGGGAGTCTACTCTGTTGCAAATTTTCATGTCATCTGCAAAAAGACAAACTTTTCCATTCAGTCCTTCAGAAATATCACTCACAAATAAATTGAACAGTACCGACCCCTGGGGCACACCGCTAACCACCTTCCTTTCATCCGAGTGAGAGCACAGTTACTTACCTGTAACAGGTGATCTCTGGGAACAGCAGGAATAAGTCTTCACATATGGGTATCGTCGGTACCGACAGAGCCTGTGCGGGAATGCTCCCCAGTGTCCAATAAGAAAGCTTTTGGGAGCATCCTACAACGCCTGCGTGCTGCCTTCCCGCCTTTCCCAACCGCCTCTCTCCAGTTCGAGTTTTAAAGCTGAGACAAAGAGAGAGAGAGAGGGAAGGAAAGAGAGAGAGAGAGATACAACTCCTAGGGGAGGTGGGTGGGTTGTGAAGACTTATTCCTGCTGTTCCCAGAGATCACCTGTTACAGGTAAGTAACTGCTATCTCCAGGAACAAGCAGGAATGAGTCTTCACATATGGGGACTCCCTAGCTGCAGATGCCAGGGAGAGACCCCAGAGTTGTGTGTCCTTGAAAAGGGCTCCACCTCCCCCCATGGATCTCTGGCATCCAACCAGGGTAGGTGGGTAGGAGTTGATTAGGAATGGAACAGGTGTTTGAGAACAGCCTGACCAAACGAGGCATCCAGGCGGGAGTCCTTGTCCAAACAGTAATGGGCTGTGAAGGTATGGACCAAGGCCCAGGTGGCCGCTCGACAGATTTGGTCGATGGACACAGAGTTTAGATGAGCCATTGAGGCTGCCATGGCTCTCACATTGTGAGCTGTGACATGGCCTTCCAGAGAAAGGTTCCTACTTTGGTAGGCGAAAGAAATACACTGAACAATCCAGTTGGACAGTGTTCTCTTAGAAACTGGAAGTCCTAAATGAGATGGATCAAAAGCAACAAAGAGTTGAGAAGACTTTCTATGTTGCTGTGTTCTTTGTAAGTAAAAGGCGAGAGCTCTTTTACTATCCAAAGTATGAAGATTCCTCTCTGCACTTTGCATGAGGTCCTGGAAAAAAGGACAGGTAAGTATAACTTTTGCTTCAGATGAAAAGGTGAGACCACTTTGGGCATAAAGTGTGGCTTGGTCCTGAGGACTACCTTATCATGATGGAACCTTGTATAAGGAGGATTAGCCACCAAGGCTTGCAACTCACTGATGCAACATGCTGAAGTGACTGCAATGAGAAAGATGACCTTCCAAGAAAGAAATTTCAAGGAGGTGGTGGCTAAAGATTCAAAAGGTGGCTTCATAAGCTGGCCAAGAACCAGATTTAAGTCCCATGCCACTGGAGGTGGTCTAATGGGAGGTTTAGTTAAAAGAAGGCCTCTCATGAATCTTGCTATAAGAGGATGAGAGGAAACAGGCTGTCCATTGAGAGGCTTGAGAGACGCTGCAATAGTACTCAAATGGACTCTTACCGAATTCGTTTTGAGGCCTGCATGGGAAAGATGCAGAAGATACTCTAGTAAAGAATTCAAAGGTATTGCAAGAGGGTTAAGACCCTTCTCTGAACACCAAATGGTAAATCTTTTCCATTTGAAAGCATAGGAACGTCTAGTGGAAGACTTTCTAGAAGCATGAATAATATCTCTGACTTGCTGAGAGAGATGGAAAACTTGAAGGTCTAGGCCTTCAGCAACCAGGCCCTGAGATGGAGAGACTGGGGGTTTGGGTGCCACAACGTTCCGTCTTCCTGGGAAAGAAGATCTGGAGCAGAGCCCAACTCCAGGGACGGAGCTTGAGAGAGATGCAGAAGTAGAGGGTACCACACTTGGCGTGGGCAATGTGGTGCTATAAGGATCATAGAACCTCGGTCTCTCTGAAGCTTGAACAGTGTTTTGGAAATTAGGGGAATGGGTGGAAAGGCATAAAGGAAGTCTTGACCCCAGTGAAGGAGGAAGGCATCCTTGGCCTGAACTCCTTGACACGGAATCCTGGAACAGAACCGGGGAAGTTTGGCATTCCACGGACTTGCAAATAGGTCTATGTCCGGGGTTCCCCAAATTCGAAAAATCCTGGCTACCTGGTCCCTGTGGAGGGACCATTCATGTGGAAGCAGAACTCGACTGAGTCTGTCTGCCCAAGAGTTTTGAACGCCTGGAAGATATACTGCCATAAGATGAATCTGATGCTCTCTGGCGAAGGCCCACAGTCGCAAAGCTTCGTTGCAAAGCGACAGAGCCAGTCCCTCCCTGCTTGTTTACATAGAACATGGCTACTTGATTGTCCGTGTGGATGAGGACTGTCCTGTAGCTGAGCAGGGAGTGGAACACTCTGAGAGCTAAGAAAATTGCTCTGAGTTCCAAGAGATTTATGTGTAGTGAAGTCTCCTGTAGAGACCAGATGCCCTGGGTGGAGAGATCTTGCAGATGAGCTCCCCAACCCAATGGAGAGGCATCTGTTGTAAGGGTTGCTTGGGGAAGAGGCTGTTGAAAAGGGGACCCTAGCAACAGGGTTTGAGAGGACTTCCACCACTGGAGAGACCAAAAAAGGCGACTGGAGTTTGCTATTTTGTCTGACAGGCAACCTGATGCCTGAATCCACTGGGTGGACAAAGTCCATTGAGCTGCCCTCATGTGAAGGCGAGCATATGGCACCACATGCAGGGTGGATGCCATGTGGCCTAAGAGCTGTAACATTTCTCGAGCAGTTAAAAGGGGCTTTAACTGTATTTGGGAGGCTAACTGCACCAAGCGTAGGCAACGGGCCTGAGGAAGATAGGCCCTTGCAGTTGTGGTATCCAACCAAGCCCCTATAAACTCGAGGGACTGAGTAGGCGTGAGACTGGATTTTGGGATGTTTATTACTAGTCCCAAATACTGCAGGACACGCATTGTGCAGGTTAGACAAGTCTCAGCCTTTGCTTGAGATGGAGCTCGAATGAGCCAGTCATCCAGATATGGGAAGACGAATATTCCTAGAGTGCGTAGAAATGCAGCTACTACTGCCATGCATTTCGTGAACACCCTTGGTGCAGAGGCCAGACCAAAAGGAAGCACCCTGCATTGGTAGTGCTTTCCTTGAAAAAGGAACCAAAGGAACCTTCTGTGGGTTGGATGGATGAGGACATGGGTGTACGCATCCTTGAGATCTAGAGAACAAAGCCAGTCCTGACTCTGAAGGTATGGAAGCAGAGCACCGAGAGAAATCATCTTGAATTTCTCCTTGAATAGAAATTTGTTCAATTCTCTGAGATCTAAGATGGGTCTGTAGCCCCCTGTTTTCTTTGGAATAAGAAAATAAGGGGAGTAGAACCCTGTGCCTTGTTGAAGAAGAGGTACTTTTTCTATTGCCCCTTGGGCAAGAAGGATGGCAATCTCCTGACCTAGAAGGTTGAGGAGAGATGTTGGAGAATTGAACTGTTTCACAATGGTGTGAGGGGGAAGGCTTAAGGAATGAAGCTTGTACCCTTCCCTTATGATGGAGAGTGTCCATTGCTCTGCTGTGATTTGCTCCCATCTGGGAGCAAAGTAAGTCAACCTTCCTGGGATGGTAAGGGGCTCTGGCCCTTCCAGAGCTAGAAAGGCTAAGTTCTCTAGTTGCAAGTCAAAGGCCCTGAGGAGGCTGAGGCTGCTGGGCCGTGGAAGGTCTAGCTGCCTTTGACTTGGCCTGTTTAGGTGGTTGCTGACGCTTTGCAGCAAAATTACCTGCAGAAGATGCCTGCTGACCATAAGCAGGATAATATCTTCCCTTTTTGGAAAAAGATGTCTTTTTAAACAATCTTTTCTTAACAGGAGCAGAGGTAGACTTTGAAAGTCGATCCAAAGCAGAGTTTTCAGCATCCATCTGAGTGGCCTTTGCTTGCCAATCCTTACCAAAAAGGTTTTCACCTGTACAAGGGAGATTTCCCAATTGATCTTGGACCCAGAGCTCCAAATCAGAAGCTTGTAGCCAAGCAATTCTGCATGCCCCTATGGCAATAGCCGAAGCTCTGCTTACACACTCAAAAGAGTCAAAGGCTGCACGGTTGGAAAATTTGGAGACATCTTGGGCATGTTTGAGCCAAGTGAGAAACTGTCTTTTATCCTCTGAAATGAAAGGGGTTAAAGTCTGCAGATGATCTGTGACTTCTTTTAGAAACATTCCTATATAGAGACTATAGGAATTGATCCTAGCAGCTAGCATAGCAGCTTGGAAAACCCTTCGGCCAAAAGCATCCAGGGTCCTGCATTCACGCCCTGGAGGATTAGATGAGTGTCTTTTTGCACTCTTTATCTTCTTCATGGCAGACTCTACCACAATAGTGTGGTGAGGAAGCTGAGTCTTATGAAAGCCAGGACAAGGAGGGACACGATACATGGTGTCTAACCTGCGAGAATGAGCAGAGGTGGTGAGAGGTGTCTCCCACATCCTCAACATGAGATCATACAGAATCTCATGAACAGGTAAAGTAGCTGCCTCCTTAGGAGCTTTAGGATACTGTAAAATATCCAACTCCTTGGCTCTGGGTTCTGACTCAGGGGCCACTGTGATAGACAGGCCACTAGCCACTTCCCTAACAAAGTCTTGAAAAGACAAGTCTTCTGGAGGAGACATTCTTCGTTTAGGTGAAGACTCCTGAGGAAGAAGTATCGATGCTTCTACAGAACCCTCAGACTCAGAGTCCTCAGAGGAATCGAAGTATCGCCTGTCTGGATGCTCCTGTAAAGCCCGATAACCGTATCGAGTGGGATGGACATCGGGAGTAATCGGTACCGGTTCGATACCGATGGGCATCATAGGACAGGGTACCATTGCAGTAGACACCGAAGCCGATGCAATCGGTACCAGTACCGGGAGCGATGCCGGTACTGGAGCCGGTACCAGCAACGGGGATTGTTGCGGTACCGGAGGCGTCGCAGCCTGTATGAAAGCCGTTAAGGTGCTCTGCATGGTCAGAATCTTCTGATCCATCGACGCCACCAGAGTCTGGATGTCGGTACCAGTGGGAGCCACCGGTACCCCAGAACACGGCAACAGGTGATCTGTCGAGGCCGAACCATTGATGTCATCCTGTGACCCCATAGATAATGCTTTGGAAGACGGAGCTTGCCGCCGGGGTAATTTTGCCGGTGCGGAATCCTCGAGGGCAAGCCCGGAGGCATCTCGATGCTTGGAGGGAGATCTACCCTTCGAGGACCGGCCAGATTTATGCTTGGTTACCTGAGATCCATGGGAGGAAGAAGAGGCCCTGGAAGACGTCGATGCTACCGAAGCTGCATCAGAGGGAAACAGGGTACTGAGCTTGGCTGCTCGGTTCTGCCGACCTCTCTTGGACATCATGGTACAGGACATACAATCCGTGATGGAATGGTCAGGTCCCAAACACTTTAGACACCAGTCATGGGTGTCGGTGACAGAAATAGTACCGCCACATTTTGTGCATTTTTTAAACACAGAAGCGGGCTTCTCCATGAGGATACTACCAAAAGCAGAGAGGTTCCACAAAAGAGTAAAGTAGCCCAAATGCCCTCAAGTATGGAGCAGACAGAGCTTAAAGATCCCAATATACCCATGTCTAACAATAGCCAAATTAACATGAATAAAATACATTCTCTAAAATGCTTGTATGCAAATGCTAGAAGTCTAAAGAATAAGATGGGAGAGTTAGAATATATAGCACTAAATGAAAGGTTAGATATGATTGGAATATCAGAGACATGGTGGAAGGAGGACAACCAGTGGCACACTGATACCTGGGTACAAACTATATCGTAATGATAGAGCTGATCAAATTGGTGGAGGGGTTGCGCTCTATGTTAGAGAGGGCATTGACTCAGAAAGGATTAAAGTTTTGCAGGAAACAAAATCTGCTGTAGAATCTATATGGATTGAAATTCCATATAAAAGGGGGAAGGCAATGGCAGTGTGGGTGTACTATTGAGCACCTGGCCAGAATGACCAAATGAATGATGAAATGCTCAAAGAAATCAAGGAAGCTAACAAAAGTTACAGCGCAGTAATAATAATGGGTGATTTCAATTACCCCGGTATCGACTGGGTCAGTGTCACCTCAGGACATGCTAGGGAGATAAAGTTCCTAGATGAAATAAATGACTGCTTCTTGGAGCAGCTGGTTCATGAACCGACCAGAGGGGAAGCCATATTAGACCTAGTCCTTAGTGGAACACCAGATCTAGTGCAAGAGATAAGGGTGTTGGGGCCACTTGGCAATAGTGATCATAGCATGATAGCCTTTGATTTAATTAGTGGAGGAGAGATAGTAAGGAAATCCACAGTACTACCTTTTAACTTTCGAAAGGGAGACTATGATAAAATGAGGAAAACAGTTAAGAAAAAACTAAAAGGAGCAGTTGCAAAGGTTAAAGACGTACATCAAGCTTGGGTGTTGTTGAAAAATACTATCTTGGAAGCCCAGACGAGCTGTATTCCACGCTATAAGAAAAGTGGAAGGAAGTCCAAAAAACTGCCAGCATGGTTTAAAGGTGAGATCAGAGAGGCTGTTGCCAAAAAAGCATCTTTCAGGAAATGGAAAAAAGAGCCAAACGACGAAACCTGGAAACAGCACAAGCACTGGCAAGTCAAATGCAAGGCATTGAGATAAGGCAGGCAAAGAGAGAATTTGAGAAGAAGCTTGCTGCAGAAGCAAAAACGCGAAATAAAGACCTTTTCAAGTATATTTGTAGCAAAAAACCTGTGAGAGAGTCAGTTGGTCCATTAGATGATAAAGGGGTTAAAGGAGCTCTAAGAGGCGACAAGGCGATAGCGGAGAGACTGAATGAATTCTTTGCTTCGGTCTTTACTGAGGAAGATGTAGGGATGTTACCCATGACTGAAGTGGTATTTAAAGGTGGGGAAGAATTGAAGGAAATATCGATACATCGGGAAGATATCTTACAACTATTAGATAAACTGAAGAGTAGCAAATCACCTGGGCCGGATGGTATACATCCAAGGGTGTTGAAAGAACTGAAATATGAGATTGCAGACCTGCTATCAGTAATCTGTGAACTATCATTAAAATCATCTCTAATACCTGAAGACTGGAGGATCGCCAATGTAACACCAATTTTTAAAAAGGGTTCCAGGGGTGATCTGGGAAACTACAGACCGGTGAGCCTGACGTCAGTACCAGGAAAAATGGTAGAAACCATCATAAAGAATAAAATTACTCAGCATGTAGATAGTCACAACCTAATGGGAGACAGCCAACATGGCTTTAGACAAGGAAGATTTTGTCTTACTAATCTGTTATGTTTTTTTGAAGGAGTGTATAAACAGGTGGACAAAGGTGAGTCGGTTGATATTATGTATCTGGACTTTCAGAAAGCCTTTGACAAGGTCCCTCATCAGAGACTTTTGGCAAAACTAAAGAGTCATGGGATAGGAGGCAGTGTACTATTGTGGATCAGGAACTGGTTAAAAGATAGAAAGCAGAGGGTAGGGCTAAATGGCCAATTTTCCCAATGGAGAAAGGTGAATAGTGGTGTACCCCAGGGATCTGTGCTGGGTCCGCTGTTTTTTGACATATTCATAAATGACCTGGAAAGTGGAATAAATAACGAGTGAGGTTATCAAATTTGCAGATGACACAAAACTATTTAAAGTTGTTAAAACCCAAGAGGATTGTGAAAAATTGCAAGAGGATCTTGATAAATTGGAACACTGGGCATCAAAATGGCAGATGAAATTTAATGTGGACAAGTGCAAGGATATGCACCTAGGGAAGAACAACCCAAACTATGGTTACACGATGCAAGGTTCCACATTAGGAACCACCACCCAGGAAAAGATTTAGGTGTCATTGTGGATACCATGTTAAAACCCTCGGCCCAGTGTGCAGCGGCAGCCAAGAGAGCAAATAGAATGCTAGGTATGATAAGGAAAGGAATGGAAAATAAAACAAAAGATATTATAATGCCTCTATATCGTTCCATGGTGAGACCGCACCTTGAATATTGTGTGAAATTCTGGTCGCCGTATCTTAAAAAGGATATAGCGATTTTAGAAAAGGTTCAGAGAAGAGCCACCAAAATGGTAAAGGGGATGGAGGGATACTCCTATGAAGAAAGGCTAAAAAGGTTAGGGCTCTTTAACCTGGAAAAGAGACGGCTGAGGGGAGATATGATAGAAGTCTATAAATTAATGAACGGAGTGGAACGGTTAACATAGATCGATTGTTTATGTTATCAGAATATAGAAAGACTAGGGGACATGCAATGAAGCTACAGGGTAAACTATTTAAGACTAATAAAAGAAAATATTTTTTTCACTCAACGTGTAATCAAACTCTGGAATTTGTTACCGGAGGATGTAGTAAAGGCCGTTAGTGTAGCTGGGTTTAAAAAAGGTTTGGACAGGTTCCTGGAGGAAAGGTCCATAAACAATTATTAAGAAGTGACCGAAGATATCAATGCTTGACCCAGTACAAGCATTGTGGAACTTGTGTCTCTTGGGGAAACTCCTAGGTACATATGACCTAGATTGGCCACTGTTGGAAACAGAATACTGGGCTTGATGGACCTTGGTCTGACCCAGTATGGCATATCTTATGTCTTATGCTTAGGAAAATATTTTTAGGCCTAGGGCCCAAAAACTGAACATGGACAGTAAAGATAAAGCTTTTTTTTTTTTTTTTTAAAGAAAGAAAAGAAAGACCGGCGGTACCAGTCCGACGTCGAAGGCAGCAGACGCGACACAAAAGAATAAAGAAAAAATAAAGAACTTCTTCTGCGGTGACAGGAACACGACCTGCTGGCTCCGCGGAAAAGAAGAACTGGAGAGAGGCGGTTGGGAAAGACGGGAAGGCAGCACGCAGGCGCTGTGGGATGCTCCCAAAAGCTTTCTTATTGGACGCTGGGGAGCGTTCCCGCGCAGGCTCCGTCGGTACCGACGATACCCATATGTGAAGACTCATTCCTGCTTGTTCCTGGAGATTTCAGTTTACTATCACCTTCTGTTGTCTGTCAGTCAACCAATTTCTGATCCAGTTCACCACCTTAGGACTTATGCCCAAGCTGTTGAGTTTATTGATAAGCCTCCTATGAGGAACAGGATCAAGAAGGCTTTGCTGAAATCTAGGTAGATCACATCAATCGCATGCCCTTGCTATCTAGTTCTCTGGTCACCCAAAGAACTCAAATTTGTTTGGCAAGAATGTCCTTTGGTAAACCATGCTGCCTCGGATCATGCAACCTGTTTGTTTCGAGAAAGTCCACTATTCGCTCTTCCAGGAGCACCTCCATTACTTTTCCTTTATCTTTATTGGTGCATTTAATATACCGCTTTTACCAGTGGCATCAAAGCGGTGTACAATAACAAAAATATATGAGCTGCTGAAAAGGAAAAGGAACGCCATAAAGGATTAAGAAAAAGGACAGAGTATAGAGGAAGAGTAAAGCAACAGACAGAGCAAGCAAAGTACACGGCAACAAAAATTGGTACAACTAGAACTATCGAGGCGGGGTAGAAAGGGGGATGGAAGGAGGGGGAAGATTGAAAGCGGTGCAGAAAAGATGGGTCTTCAATCTGGCCTTAAAGGTTTTGTAAGAGGGCTCCAGACGAAGGGCGGAGGGGAGCGAGTTCCAGAGTCGGGGACCCAAGAAGAAAAACGCTGAGGAACGGGTAGACTCCAAGTGGGCTTGTGATGGGGAGGGAAGGGACATATGATTCAAGTGGACAGACCTAAGAGAACGGTGAGCTGAGTGAAGGTGTATTAAATTGGCGAGATAAAGGGGGACACCCGTGTGGATGGTTCTGTGCACGTATATGAGTACTTTGAACTGTATACGATAGACCAAGGGAAGCCAGTGAAGATGAATCAGAATGGGGGTGATATGATCGAAACGGGAAGCATGAGTGAGAATACGAGCAGCTGTGTGGTGAACAAGTTGTAGTCTGCCACAGAGGTAAGGCCACAGAGGTAAGGCTTACTGCCACAGAGGTAAGGCTTACTGGCCTGTAGTTTGTCACTTCTTTCAAGGACCTATTAAAAACATCCTTTTAACAGCCCTGGCAAGAATCTCTCTGAGCTATCCCATCCGGTCTCATGGCCTTGTCCACTTTCAGTTTTGCAAGTTGTTCTAACACATCTTCTGTGAATGGCGTGGTATCAGTATCGGAATTCAAAAAAGCATGGGACAAACACAGAGGATCTCTAAAGGTAAAAAGGGGACTATTGTAGTTGATATGGAAGGGCGGACTAGAAAAAGAGAACATGGCCTATGTTTCTATGTAATCAACATAGTTTTGGACTTAGATTTCCTTTCAGACAGTGAGCCAATCAACTGCTGAAATACATAAAGATCAGTTTGAAAAACTGGGAGAGCGAGGATCAGTAAACAAGACCAATTCAAAATAAAATGGGGCAATATCTAGATAGTGCCACTGAAGATTCCCTGCAAACTGCAGAAAAAGCAGTTACTTACCTGTAACAGGTGATCTCTGGGAACAGCAGGAATTAGTCTTCACATGTGGGTACGTCGGTACCGACGGAGCCTGCACGGGAACGCTGCCCAGCTTCCAATCAGAAAGCTTTTGGCAGCATCCCTCGCGCCTGCGCGCTGACTTCCCGCCTTCTCCAGAGCCTCTCTTCAGTTGAGTTTCAAAGCTGAGACAAAGGCGAGGAGAGGAAAGGAAGAAGATAAGAGATGCAACTCCTAGGGGAGGTGGGAGGGTTGTGAAGACTAATTCCTGCTGTTCCCAGAGATCACCTGTTACAGGTAAGTAACTGTGCTATCTCCAGGAACAAGCAGGAATGAGTCTTCACATGTGGGGACTCCCTAGCTGGAGATGCCAGGGGGAGATCCCATAAAAATGCAGGAGCCTGGACCAGGGGTGCATTTTGTCTCCAGGAATCCCCGGCATCCAAAGTGGGATGGAGAGTAGGAGTTGACAATAAAGGAGCTGTGAGGAAAGAAACAGCATAGCCAAGGACTACAGGGCCCTACAGACTACAGGAGTCCTTGGTATATATGATGAGTAGCATTAAAACACCTTTAATGTACACTTAAAATATGCAGCTTACCTACTGTATTGTAGGAAGTAGAGAGCATGATGGAGTCTACTGGATAAGCAGTGGCGGAATCTTCAAGGTGACCTCCCAGCAGTGAGGATGAAGGTCCAGACCTGGAGGTAGCAGACGATCCAGGTGTCAACTGGGTAGGATTAGACGTCAGGTCTTCAATGGAAGCTTTATGGGAAAAAGCTGAAAACTCCTTTAGGCATAAAGTCATTAACATTGAGGACTAAAGGAAGAAGACTGACGGAGTTGGAGAACTAGCCCAGTCCTGGCGGGAAGAGGGGGACTGGAAAAAACCCTATTCCCAAGGAGAACAGCTGTGTACTCAAAGATAAAGATGTACACTATTTTTCCTAGCAGGCGAGAGGTAGGAAAAATATTGAAGCTTGATGCTTCAAGGACTTAAAGAAAAAATGGAAGATGTTAGCACCACAGTAGTTATAGGTGCATGACAGTTTCTGCATCGTAATATGATATGCGAAGTAGGGCGATAGACTGTCTAAAACCTCTAGAAGGTAAAACATTTAGTATAGACAGTAAGGGTGATAGTGTGAAAGACATATCAACCCTTAAGAAGCCCCCCAACAGACACATATATAGACAGATATGTGATGGAATACATACATATATACACACACACACATATATACATACACATATATACACACACATACATATATACATACACATATATACACACACATACATATATACATACACATATATACACACACATACATATATACATACACATATATACACACACATATGTCCATATGTGTATATTAGGATATGAGTGGAGAAATGTATCAAAATATATATATATATAGATATATATAGATATAGATATATAGACAGATAGATAGATAGATAGATATAGAGGAATGATATACCGAAATATACATACTTTTGTGGGGCATGGTTTTGCACCACCAGAGTAATGATATAGGTATGTAGACATATATGGAGATGCTACATACAAGATAACAAGTTGAAGATACATGTCTACCACCCAGCCCCATAATTGTACATGGGGAATATAAAAGAAAAAGATTCTTCGCTCTACAAGAGGGTGAACCCACTTGGGATATGTATAGAGAATCTATTTCCGTGGATTGAGGGATACAAGAAGGCAATCCAACAAGATAACCGTGATGTTTGAGTGAGAACAGATGATCATATGAATCTGTAAGGAACAAGGTGGGAGTTCCACAGAACACTGACATGGCAGATGTGCAGAAAACGCAGAAGAAGATACCCGAGGGACCTACTGGAGGGACACAGAGGTAGCATGCGTAAACATCAGCGTTGGATTTTCACGCAGAAGAACTTATATTTCATGTTAACATCCCAGGCCTGAGGGTGTGGAGAACCCTCACAGGCATGGGAAGGGATTATAAGCTTTTCCCTACTAATAGAGAAGCTTTAGAGACAAGGTCAATGCTCTATAGCAAGGCCCTTATAGTAGAAAGCTTCTCTGAAGACTGCAGAGAGCATTGTGCAGGAGAGATATGAGATAAACTGACTGAAGTCAGGTGTGTTGCCATATCCTAGGAGAGGAGATGGATAGAATAATGTGAGAAAGCCTAAAAGAGTAGGAGGATCCAAGATAGCTGACGAGTAGCTTGGAATTACTACTGAGGCTAGACAAAATTTTGAACAAGGGACTGGAACTTGTAAAAAGTACCAGTAATACAATCACTGTAACTCCTGCAGGCACAGCTGCTGACGGAAACAGCAGAGATTGTCCTGTGCCCAAGAAAGAAAAACGGACAAGAAAGGAGAGGAGATATCCCTTCTCCCTGTCTGAGGAACGACCTTGCTAGAGAAGCCTTTCAGTATGATACCCCTCAGTTAGGGAAAAAGCCCAGTTGAGAGGGTAGAGCAAGTAATTGGAGGGTGACGTACCCATAGGGTAAGTCAACTGAAGGAAAAAATGTTCAGTTGGGACAGAACTATCAGGGGATAGTTGCAACTGCTCTTCTAGAGAGTAAGAAGAGAAGTCTGTAGTCCCTGAACAAAAATTTTCCGACAGCTTAGTACACTGAAAAAGAAAAGTACAGTGAATAAACTTCTAATGGGTAGAAGTGAACTGTAGAGTAGAATTCCCAGCCCCTATGGTTGCTGGGAATGCTGAGACTGGCCAGAGCTAGAGGACTTCAGACTAGGCTGAGGTGTCCCTTGCTTAGGTACAGCCGAATGATGGGCAGAAGATGAATGAAACTTTCTTTTCCTAGGAAAAGAAGGTTTGGTAGGACATTTCCTACCTTTCGAAGAAGGAGGTGGCTTAGAATGGTCCTTAGTGGAAGGAGAGTTAGCGGAGCATTGAGCAACCTGACGTAAAGCCTCCTTATTGAAGAGACCTTCTCCTGTACAAGGAGAATGAGCCAATATAGTTTGTGCCCATCTGCTCAAGTCTGAAGCTTCGAGCCAGGCTCTGCGACGTGCTGCAATGGCAATAGCAGAAGATCTGCTAACAGACTCAAAAGAGTCTATAGAAGCACGAGAAAGGAACCAAGATATATTCCGGCTATGATTGAGTATCAAGGAATAATTAGTAGCCTTGGGCTCTGGCATAAAAGGGGTCAAAAGAGATAATCTCTCTGTGACTTCCTGGAGTGTGAGACTCATGTGGAAAATATATGAAAGAATTCTGGAGGCCAGCATAGATGTTTGGAAGGCTTGACGACCAAACGCATCGAGTGTTCTTGAAGAACGACCTGGCGGAAAAGAAGAATGCTTCTTTTTGCTCTTAACCTTCCTCAGTGCTGATTCCACTACAAGGGAACGATGAGGAAGTTGAGGCTTCTGAAATCCTGGGGAGGGAGACACCCGGTACTCAGTGGCTGTAGAAGGTAGAGGAAGCCGTAAGGGTGATTTCCAGACCCTCAGGAGATCCTGCAGAGCAGGATGTAAAGGAAGCATCATATTTTCCATTTGTGCCGGTGAGCCAGGAATAGCATCACAACCAGGGATAGAGATATTAAGAAAGGTTGCCATATCTAGGAGAAAAGCCTGAAAAGACTGATCTCCTATGGGCACCTTCCCTGGTAAGGCTAAAGAAAGAGGCTGAGCACCAGAGGACGTACCGTAGTGTGAGGAGAGAAACCTAGTAGATGGACAAGGATACTGGTATGGTAACTTAGAGGCAGTGAGTACTGCATCAGCAACCCCAGGTATCGGTTTCCAAACTAGGCATCGGTGCAAGAACAGGCATCGACATCGATACTGACACAGGGCGAGCAGTTGAAGTTGCCATCGGGAACTGCTGCAATGGTACCGAGATCATGCGAGAGTTATGGCTAGGATCCTCGGAACTGCTTATCTGGAAACGACGGGAGTCGGTTACGGGACACGTCGGTACCCAGTCCTCGAGACTAGATATCGATTCAAGACTCGGCATCGAAGGAAGCGAGTCTATCGATGCATGTCTCGAGGGTACCGACGTCGGTGGTAGTATCGGCGATGCCGATACCGGTAAAGCAGCCTGGGTTACATCGATCGGTCCTGAAGGTACCGAGGATGCACGATGACAACCTCTCGCCGGGAGAACGTTATTCCACCCCGGTGCCGATGCCGGGGTATCGGAACCGATCGAAGCCGGTACCGTCCCGGAGCATGGCTGAGATATGGAACTGTCCATCGGTATCGTATCGCCCGGCCCCAAAAGTGCCGAGGATGCTAGAGGACGATTCCTGGTGAAGAGTGAAACACTCGACACCGAAGCCGATGCCGGGGAATCGGTACCACTGGAAGCGGATACCCGCACCGTACACGGCTGGGATCGAGGGAAGTCAATTCGGAGCGTATCGATCGGTCCCGAAGGTACCGAGGATGCCCGATGACGATCCCTGGTGAAGAGTGGAACACTCGACACCGGTGCCAATGCCGGGGGATCGGTACCGCTCGAAGCGGATACCACCCCCGGACATGGCTCAGGTATGTTCTGTAGGGGTGAGCCCCAGGAACAACCTGAAACCCCTTTAATGCTTTGGAGCCCGCAGACTCCCGCAGGGGTAATGCCAATGGATTCTTGAGGGTAAGGCCAGAGCCGTCACCATGCTGGGCATGGGACTTACCACTCAAGCATTGACTAGTCTTAACAGACTGTTTGTGGGTTACCTGATCCTGTGAAGAGGAGAAACCGGGTTCCCTCACTGCCGAAGAAAAAACGGTATCGAGGGAAACTCTAAAAACTGAAGGTTTCCTCACAAAATGTATCCCCTGACAAGTCAGGGGAAAAAGGGTCAGGACCCACACAATTGAGACACCAACTACTGGAGTCTAAAAGGAAACAGGTGTTTCCACATCGAATGCACTTCTTAGGAAAAGAAGGCTCCATGAGGAAGAGGCCTGGTAGGCCCAACAAGTTAAGGCAAAAAACTGAAGAAAAGGTTTCTCAGAATTTAGTCAAAAATCCACCGGCGGTACCGGTGGCGGCAGGAAATACAGCCGCGACCACAAGAAAACAAAAAACTAAAGTAATTAAAGTAAGTGAAAAGAAAAGTTTCTGCAGTGACAGGAGGATGTCCTGCCGGCTCCGCGGAAAAACGAAAACTGAAGAGAGGCTCTGGAGAAGGCGGGAAGTCAGTGTGCAGGCGCGAGGGATGCTGCCAAAAGCTTTCTGATTGGAAGCTGGGCAGCGTTCCCGTGCAGGCTCCGTCGGTACCGACGTACCCACATGTGAAGACTCATTCCTGCTTGTTCCTGGAGATAGGACCGAGTTAAATCTGGGGCAGTCTATGGGTGGAATGGGGGCAGTCTATGGGTGGAATGGGGACAGTCATGATAGCTATATGGTGTATGGTGATATTCCGCCACTAACCGAAAACAGCCAATGACCTATCCTACTTTATACAGTTCAGCTATCCGGTTAGCAGCTGTTGTGATCGCTGGTGAAACTGGACATTCAGCATCCGATGTTGGATAGGTTGTGGCACTGAATATCCTGTTTTAACATTAGCAGCAATGTTCAGGTGCTTTAAATATCAACCCCAAAGTGAAAAGACAGGTATAGAAGTTTCTGTCCCTGGAGGGTCTACAATCTAAACTTGTACTTGAGGCAATTAAGAGTTGATTGACTTACCCAAAACCACAAGTGGCAGCAGTTGGGATTTGAACATCGATTTCCCAGGTTCTTAGCTTGCTGTTATAAGCACCACCTCAGAGGTTATGCCCTTATCTGGGGTGCCGCAAATGTGGCTAAGATGGTCTAGTAATAAGCAAACTGGATTACTATAATGCTATATTCTAGGGATTAACTCTGGGTAGGCTAAAAAACCTCAACTTGTAGGGGGAAAAAAGTACAGAATAATGAAATTGATGCCAGAACATGATCAAAATTAAACAGTCAACAGATTTAAGACAAACTGGAGAAGTAATTTTTCCACTCAATGAAGCTGTGGAATTTGTTGCCAGGGTATCAAACACAGCTAGGTGTGCAAAGGTGCAATTCTTGTTCACTAAATCCCTTCAGGCCTGCCACATGGACCGTGCTGTTAGTACCTCCTAAGTGAACAGAAACATCCACCTTCTACAAGGCACAAAGTTAAATACAACCTCTTTTGCCAAAATTAATGCATAATTACTATTCACTGCTTAACAAATTCAAACAGAGGTGATTATGGCAGATGCCAAATTCTGAGCACCCTTGTAGTTAAGTACGCCAACACTTCCTTTGGCAGAAATTACAGCTTCCAAATGCTTCCTGTAGCCAGTTTGTAGAACCTTTTTTGTGGATACGCACCATCCCTCTGGAACTCCCTGCCGAGCCAGATCCGAAGCACCAAAGACCTCTCCACATTCCGGAAACAGTTAAAAACCATCCTGTTTAATAAATATCTTGGACCAGAAACAGACAGCTCTCAATAACCAAATCCTCTGACCTACCCCCAGCAACCATCTAAGAGACTTCCGTAAAATGTCAACTGTCTAGTACTGTTACTCTCTGCAAAGATCAACTATGTTAACCCCTGGTGACGGCCCTCTCCCTCTCTTTACCAACATGATTATCCCCCTGGTGACGACCCCCCCACTTTTTATGTCAAACCGCTTTGACCTGGTGAAAAGCAGGATATAAATACAGTTAAATAAATAAATTAAAATAAATATTTTGTTTTATTTTCTCCATTCCTCACCAAGGATTCTTAAGTGCAAAAAAACATTACAATATCTGGGAATACGCTCTAGTCCACTTTCCAGGACATAAGGGAACAGCCGCAAAGAGTAAATTAGACTTACCTGCTAATTGTTGTTCCTTAAGGAACTCTAGTCCAGTCCTAGAACCATAGAGTTTAGAATCTCCTCCAGCAGCCTTGGAGACTGAAAGACATCATCGCTTTGCTGGCACCAGCATATATAGGCAAGGACCGCCCCCTTTCACCAGTACCTACTGACAAAGCAAACTCCACAGAGCAACAAATAAGTAGACAAAAATAGCCAATTGCAAAAGTGCACAACTACCTTACTCCGACTATCCCCTCTTGCTTTATCTGTTTTCATTTTTTTTTTTTTTTTTTTTAGCAATTTAATCACAAAACCATGCAGAAACCGTGCTGCGGAAGAGGTCCCCCGAGAGCTTCCACTGCGACCCCCGGGACGCCCCGTCAGCAACTACCTACATATCTGGCCGCTATCTCATGCAGAGACCGGCTTCCCCTGTACTTCAGGCTGAAACGACTCGAAACGTAGGGCGGGATTCGGGACTGGACTAGAGTTCCTTAAGGAACAACAATTAGCAGGTAAGTCTAATTTACTCTTCCTTTGCGTCCCTCTAGTCCAGTCCCGGAACCATAGAGGATGTAACAGAGCAGTAAATATCAACAGGAGGGATCAGCAAAACCAGCCTGAAGGACCGCCGAACCAAAGCGACTATCCCCTGCGGCCTGCACATCCAGTCTATAATGCTTAGCAAAGGAGTGCAACAACGACCAAGCTGCCGCCCTACAAATGTCCTCGACCGGAACCAAACTGAACTCCGCCCAGGACGCCGCTTGCGCCCTAGTCGAATGAGCCCGGAGGCCCGCCAGAACCGCCCTACCCTTTAACAGGTATGCCGACGCAATAGCCTCCCTTAACCATCGTGAAATGGACGCCTTCGCCACCGCCTCCCCTTTCCTTGGATCCCCCCCCCAAAGGCCACAAACAATCTGTCCGACTTTCGGAAGGGAGCCTTCCTTCGAAGATACATCCGAAGAACGCGGCGAACATCTAACCGGTGCAACTCGCCCCTGGACTCCTCCTCCTGCCGCTGCGAGAACACCGGAAGCGAGACCACTTGGTTCACATGGAAGGGAGAAACCACCTTTGGCAGGAATGCTGGAACGGTACGCAGCACGACCTTATGATCGAAAAAAGACAGATAAGGCTCTTTACAGGACAACGCTTGCAACTCTGAAATCCGCTGCGCGGAGCAAATCGCCAAAAGAAAAACGGTCTTTAAGGTCAGGTCCTTCAGCGAAGCCTCGGATAACGGCTCAAACGGAGGACCGAGCAAAGTCCCCAACACGAGATTCAAATCCCACGTCGGAACCGAACATCGCCTCAGCGGTCGCAAGAGCAACACCGCTCGCAAAAACCTTTTAATGTCCCCGTGAGCACTCAACAACTGACCACGAATCTTACCTCGGTAACAGGCAATGGTCGCCAACTGTACACGCAAAGAACTAGCCGCCAGCCCTTTCTCCACTCCGTCTTGCAGAAACGAGAGGATCTGAGACACCGAGGCTCCCAAGGTACGAAGACTGCGTTCTGCACACCAGGCCTCAAAAATGCGCCAAACCCTGATGTACGCCAAAGAAGTGGAATGCCTGCGCGCTCGAAGTAACGTAGCAATGACTGCCGCTGAATAACCCTTGGCCATCATCCTAGCCCTTTCAAGAGCCAAGCTGTAAGCGAGAATCGACTCACCTGGGGCATCCGCAGGGGACCTTGGCGTAAGATATCCACCCGCTGTGGCAACCTCCACGGACGGTCCACCAGTAGCCGCACTAGGTCCGCATACCAAGGTCTTCGGGGCCAGTCGGGCGCTATCAGGAGCACGAGACCGCGATGCCGCTCTATGCGCTGCACTACTCGACCTATGAGGGCCCACGGCGGAAACACGTAGAGAAGCCCGTCTTCCGGAAACCTCTGAGCCAACGCATCGAGACCCTCCGACATCCGCTCTCTCCATCTGCTGAAGAACCTTGCCACCTGTGCGGACTCGAAGCTCGCCATGAGATCCATGTGCGGCATCCCCCAACGCCGTACTAACAATGCAAACACATCCGGGTGAAGCACCCACTCCCCTGGATCCATCCGTCGTCAGAAGACTCCACGAAGGAGACTCGAGCGGCATGCCCGCCTCCAAACTCTCTGGCTGCAACAACCAGAGAAGATCCAGACGCACCTCCAGAGGACAAACTAAGCGCTGGGACAACACATCTCGCTAATGAGACCAACGACGGAGAAGCGCGCTCTGCAACGGCCGCATGTGCGCCCTTGCCCATGGCACTACCTCGATCGTGGTTGCCATCATTCCGAGCAATTGCAGGTACTGCCAAGCCGATGGAACCGCCCTGGACAAAAAATGAGGTACCAGCTCCCGCAACCGCTGTGTCCGTAGAACCGGAAGGAACACAGCCGCTTGCTGGGTGTTGAAACGCGCCCCTAAAAACTCCAGGACCTGGGAGGGGACACCAATGTGCTCTTTGCCAAGTTGACTACCCAACCTAGACTTTCCAACAACTGTACCACCCTGGCGGTGACCGCGGTACTCTCTTCCCTGGACTTCGCTCGGATTAGCCAGTCGTTCAGATACGGATGCACCAGTACCCCCTCCTTGCGCAGCGCCGCCGCCACGACCACCATGATCTTGGTGAATGTCTGAGGAGCTGCAGCCAGCCCGAAGGGTAACGCCTGAAACTGAAAGTGCCCCATAGGCACCGCAAAGGTTAGAAACCGCTGATGCTCCTGCCGCACCGGGATATGCAGATAAGCTTCCATGAGATCCAAAGACGTCAGAAATTCTCCCGCTCGGACTGCCGCAATAACGGACCAAAGCGTCTCCATTCGGAAATGAGTGATCCGGAGACAGCGATTCACCCTCTTCAAATCCAGAATCGGCCGAAACGAGCCTTCTTTCTTGGGCACCGCAAAATAGATGGAGTAACGACCGTAGCCGCACTGATCCAGTGGCACGGGAACCACCGCCTTGAGTTGGAGCAGCCACTGAAGCGTCTCTGCGACTGCTCGCCGCTTCAGCGGCGCCCTGCAAGGAGACTGAACAAAGGAATCTAATACGGGCCGATGGAGCTCTAGGGCATAGCGGTCTCGGATAATCTCCAAGACCCACTGGTCTGACGTAATTTGGACCCAGGCATGGTAAAAGTCCCATAAACGACCTCCCACCGGAACTACCCCCACCTGAGCCCCCCTCATCTCATTGCTGTTTTCTAACGGCCCAGGACTGAAACAGAGCAAACCCTCTGCCTGCTCCCCGGAAGCCCTGACCATGCACTGGGAACCTGGAACGCTGAGATTGGCCAAAGTGAAAGGAACGAAATCTACGAAACTCTCTGGGGGCACCCCGGGATCCAGCCGAAATCCGGCCCTGCTTCGGCTTATCCTCCGGAAGACGACCCCCCTTAGACTCTCCAAGATCCTTAACTAACCTTTCCAAATCTTCACCAAATAGGAGCTTACCTCGAAAGGGCAGCTTGCTGAGGCGAGCCTTCGACGAACTGTCCGCCGACCAATTACGCAACCAAAGATATCGCCGGGCCGCCACCACCACCGAGGCCATGCTCTTAGCCAAGCCCCGGATGAGATCATAATGAATATCCGCTAAATATGCGGAACCAGACTCCATCTGCGCCGCGTCCTGCACTATACTGTCTAGTTGATCACCCTGCAACCTCTGAGACCATCATAAACAGGCCCTCGCCACCCACGCCCCCGTTATCGAGGCCTGCATAGAGAGGGCACTAACATCAAACACTTGCTTCAACAGGGTATCCAACTTCCTATCCTGCACATCCTTAAGGGCAGCCGCCCCCTCCACCGGAATAGTTGTTTTCTTAGTCAATGCTGATATCGCCGCATCGACCTTTGGTGAGCGAAACAGCTCTCTATCCTGGTCCGCCAGAGGATAAAGGCGAGCCAAAGTTCTGGAACCTCTCAGGGCCGACTCCGGCGAGTCCCAATCCTCCTGAATCATACTCCTGAACACTATGCACCGGAAACACTCGTTGGGACATGCGAACCGCCTGCAACATAGGATCCTCCAAAGCATCCCCCGCAGACGTCTCCCCTAAGTGCATGTTAAGGGTCTTAAGAGTCTCCGCTATCAAGGCCAGCATTTCTTCTCGCCGAAAAACCCTGACGACCCTGCTCTGCTCCTCCGAGTCAGGCAATTCACCTTCCTCCAACTCTGCTTCCGAAAGCATTTCCAAAGTCGCATCCACCTCTCCGAGGTCCTCCCCGAGCTGAGATGCTGGACTGTCCTCCCCGACACCTCTGGATCTCTCTACCACGGGAGCACCCTCCGAAAGATGGTCCAGAGACCCCGGCCGCTTCTGGCCTTGCGACCCCAACAGGGGAACAGACATTACCGGTTGCAGCAAAGCAAAGACTTGCTGCATTAGAGAAAAGAAGTTCGGAGGGATAAGCGGAGCTGACCCCACGACTACATTCCAAAGACGTAGAGGGCCCCTCCCCCGCGGAAGACCCCAAGAAGGGCTCCGCAGGACCCAGGGAAGGAGGCAAGGACCCCCCCCCCCCATCTGGAGGAATCACCCCAGGGCCTGCCTGAGACTGCTCTGACCCCTTGTCCATTCCTAGTGCTTCAAGAGTGCACGGCTGGCAAACACCCGAGTTCTGCACAGTGCCTTGTCTTGTCCCAGATACCAAGCACCTAAGCTTTGCAGGCATTCCTCCTGCAACACCGCTCTCCTACAGCTAGTACCGTAGAACTCCAATGATTCTTTTTTTTTTTTTTTTTAATAAAAGGAGACTACTTGCTGCAGCAGGCTTGGCAGATATTGTTTTCCCCAAAAACAAAGCTTCCCACGTCGACCAGCAAGCTGAGAAGCACAGCGAAGCTAAAAGCAGATTTCAAAACGGCCCCCGCCGTTTTTCCCGCGCGGCTACACGAGGCAGACTGGAAAACGTTTCCCCGATGCTACAAAGGGTTCCCCATCCCCAGCAGTAGCAGGACCAAGAAAAGGGACAGGTAGCAAAATTAGCAATCTACTCACCAAGTCTCGCACCAGGCAAATCTCCCTGCCGGCGATCAATACCGAAGCTACAGCGTCGGGGCACAGCCTTCTCGCGGCTTCAGCTCCTCGCTGCCCGGACACCCCAAGGCTTCTGTCGCCATGTCCCCAGCCTTCCACCTGCTCCTCACCCCTAATCGCAAATACCTCTCCCCCTAATGCTCGTTTTCACCATGGGGAGACCCCAGAAGGGGGGGGGGGGAGGGAGGAGGAGGGGAGGGAGAAGAAGAGAAGAGAGGAAAAGAGAGCAGAGGACAGAGCCAATAGTAAGGCACGGAAACCTCCTCAGCACAGTATTCCACCTGTAAACCAAAAACAAAAAATCCAGCCTCAGATAATCTGCCTAGAAAATCTGCTACCTAAGATCACCCAAAATTTAAAGAAGAGCTCTGCTTATTTGTCACTCTGAACCTAAACCCTGAGCCCAGTCCCGGGCTCAATCTCCACAGCTGCTTGGAGACTGAAAGTACTGGTGAAAGGGGGCGGTCCTTGCCTATATATACTGGTGCCAGCAAAGCGATGATGTCTTTCAGTCTCCAAAGCTGCTGGAGGAGATTCTAAACTCTATGGTTCCGGGACTGGACTAGAGAGACGCAAAGGAACAGTGAAATAAAATCAACAACAAACAAAAGGGCATAGCACTCTGGCTACAAAGGCACATTATAATACGCACACAATAGACCCTAAGGTTTGTTACAGATTAAGTCAATTCTACAAAGAACGGTGTCAGCAGAAACATAGGAGAAACAAATAGCCTATCTAGTCTGCCCTTCCATATCAACTACTACAATCCTCCTCTTACATAGAAACATAGAAATATGACGACAGAAAAAGACCACATGGCCTATCTAGTCTGTCCTTCCATATCAACAACTACAGTAGTCCCCTTTTTTCCTTTAGAGATCCTCTGTGTTTGTCCCATGCTTTTCTGAATTCAGTTACTGTCCTCATCTCTGCCACCTCCACTGGGAGACTATTCCACAGATCCACTACTCTTTCCGTAAAGAAATATTTCCACATATCACTTCTGAATCTATCTCCCTTCATCCTCATCCCATGTCTCCTGGTAGCAGAACTTGCTTTCAATTGAAAGACTCTCTCCCTGAACATTTATGCCACGAAGGTATTTAAACATCTAAATCATATCACCTCTATCCCGCCTTTCCTCTAAGGTGTTTAAAATCCCTAAGTCTGTCCTCATATGCTTTAGAATGAAGACCACTAAACATTTTAGTAGCCACCTTCTGCGCCGACTCCATCCTGTTCACATCCTTTTGAAGGTGCGGGCTCCAGAATTGCACACTATACGCCAAATGAGGTCGCATCAAAGACTTATACAGAGGCATTATCACCTTTTTTCTGCTAGCCATTCCTCTCCGTATTCACCCAAGCATCCTTCTAGCTTTTTGCCGTCACCTTTTCTACCTGTTTAGCTACTTTAAGATCATCAGACACAACCACGCCTAGGTCCCGCTCTTCTTTAGTGGACAAAAGTACTTCACCCCCTATACTATACTGCTCCTTTGGATTGCTGCAGTCCAAATGCATGACCTTACATTTTTTAACATTAAATCCCAGCTGCCAAATTCTAGACCATTCTTCAAGCTTAGCTAGATCCTTCCTCATGTTATCTACACCTTCCTGGGTGTTTACTCTAATGCAGATTTTGGGATCATCCGCAAAGAAGCAAACCTTACCCGACAGCCCTTTTGCTATATCACTAACAAAGATGGAAAAAAGAATCGGACCAAGGACAGATTCCTGGGGCACACCACTGGTAACATCCTTCTCCTCAGAGAGAGCTCCATTTACCTGTACTTTTTGTCGCCTCCCACCCAACCAATTTCTAACCCAAGCAGTTACTTTAGGGTCCATCCCTAGGGTGCTCAATTTGTTTATAAGTTACCTGTAAAGAACAGTGTCAAAGGCTTTACTGAAATCTAAATACACCACATCTAGGGCTCTCCCTCGGTCCAACTCCCTGGTCACCCAGTCAAAGAAATCAATCAGATTTGTCTGACAAGACCTGCCTCTGCTGAATCCATGCTGCCTCGGATTCTGTAACCCGCTGTACTTCAGAAACCTCACTATTTTCTCTTTCAGCAGCGTTTCCAATAATTTAGTCACCACCGAAGTTAAACTAACCGGTCTGTAGCTTTCAACCACATCCTTACTTCCGCTTTTGTGTAAAGGCACCACATGAGCCTCTCTCCAGTCCTTTGGCACCACTCCCGACTCCAACGAGGCAATGAAAAGGTCAGTCAGTGGAGCTGCTAGAACTTCCCCAAGTTCCCTCAGTATTCTAGGGTGTATCCCATCTGGTCCCATCGCTTTGTCTACTTTAAGTTGAGCTAGTTTCTCACGAACACAGTCTTCTGACAATTGTTCAAGACGTCCCTCGCTTCTGTTCCTGTTTGTGGGTGTTTTCTGAGGTCCTGCTCCTGGTTCTTCATCTGTGAACACAGAACAAAAATATTTGTTAAGCAATTCTGCTTTATCCTTATCAGCTTCTACATATTCCTCCTCTGCACCCTTGAGTCTGACAATACCACTTTTGCCCTTCCTCTTCTCATTAACATATCTGAAAAATATCTTATCCCCCCATTTTATTGCATTGGCTATTTCCTCCTCCTTTTGAATCTTTGCCTTCCTGACTACTTTGCTAGCTTCTCTAAGTTTTTCCAAATATAGATGCCTGTCTTCCTCTTTCTGTGATCTCTTGTATTTCATGAAGGCCTCCCTCTTTTTCTTCACTTTTTCAGCTACTTCTTTCGAAAGCCATAGAGGTCTCCTTTTCCTTTTACCTTTATTTAACATTTTAACAAAAAGGTTGGTTGCCCTCAAAATATCCCCTTTCAGTTTTGCCCACTGTTTTTCTACATCCCCCAGCTGTTCCCATCCCGCTAACGACTCCCTGTGGTATTGGCCCATCTTGGCAAAGTTAGTCTTCCTAAAGTCTAAAACCCTCACCTTTGAATGGATTCTAACAGCCCTAGTCCTAATACTGAACCACACCAATTTACACTAACGAACTTGATAATGTACATTAAACAGGGACATTGATAACTTGGATTCTTCTGAGGCAATGCAATAGAGGGCTAAGTGACTTGCCCAAGGCCACAAGGAGTGCTAGTGAGAATCTAACTCTGGACTCTTGGTTCCCAAGCCAGTGCTCAAACCATTAGGCTACTCCTCCACTCAGTATGACCTGGGACTCAGGTACGGATAGTACAGGGAGGGGGGATGGCAGGCGAGCTGACAGATTTAAGTTTAAAGCTTTCATGAGAGATGGGAGTTGTGGATGGTTGGCAGCTCCTGCATCTAAGGAGGGGGAAAGTTTCTCTCTCTCAGATGCATGGCACATATTCCCAGATTGATATGCTCTGGATGGGGAGAGAACTGGTGGAGTGACTTAAGTGGCCTGACATGGATTTGAACACCTGGTCTGATCACGCTCAAGTCAAAGTTCAAATAGCCCTGCAGACAGACAATAAAGGGATGCGATTCTCGAAACTCAACAAGACCTTGTTGGATGATGAGCAGCTACAGGGGGATATTGACAGGTTAATCAGAGAATACTTTGATCTGAATGATAACAGGGAGGTGGAGTGGGGGTGGTATGGAATAGCTTCAAGGCTACTCTGTGAGGGATCCTGGTTAAGTGGGGGGCCAGAATCAAGCATGAAAAGGGGGTGATACTTTACCAACTCCAGATAGAGCTGCAGCAGCTGGAGGCGAAAGATGGGGCTGGTGGGGGGCGGGCAGGTTTTAGTAGTTTGGGTGCAGGCAAATGCTCTGGAGGCAGAGGAAATCTGCTATGAGACTCTTGAAGCAGGAAGCTTTTGAGGGGGAAACAAAGCAGTTCAGTTTTTAGCCCGTCAACTGTGACAGCAATGTTTGCGTTCGCAGCTTCTAGCAGTGTAGGATACATTACAGAGGCAGGAGGAGGAAATGCGGGACGCCTATGCTGCCTTCTATCGGAAGCTTTACTTAGCACCAATCCCGGAGGACTTAACTTCCTACCTCACCTCGATCCCCCTGGCTAAACTGGAGCTGGGAGAGGCTGCAAAGCTAAATTGGGAGATTGGCGCTGAGGAAATCTGGGGGCCATCAAGGCACTTAAACTTGATAAGGCACGAGGATTAGCAGGCTTAGTGCCAGGTTCTACAGGCAGTTTGGGGAATCCCTGCTGGACCCATTGTGGCAGTTCTTCAATTTGCCTTGGGAGTAAACCCCTAGCTGAGGCAATGGGTTGGCAGGGATCTCTTTGATCCCCAAGGAAGGGAAGGATCAACATGCATGTGCTTATCATCATCCTATCTCCCTGTTAAACATAGATGTCAAATTATTAGCCAAGGTTCTGGTCTCTCGCCTAAACAAAGTAATTCTAGGACTAGTGAGGTCAGATTAGGTGGGTTTTATGCTGTGTAAGCAAGCGCCAAATAATGTGCACAATCTGCTCAACCTCATCAGGGCAGCTCAGAAGGAGGAGCTGACCCTTCTGCTTTCCCTAGATGCCGAGAAGGCATTTGACCACATGCCATGGGCCTTCATGTGGGCAGTATTGAGGAAAATGGGTTTTGGGGAGGCTTTCAGGGGGTGGGTTGTTGTCCTACGTGCCAGACCTAAAGCATACATAAATGTAAACAGGGGGTACTCACAGATTTTCCTGATATAGCGAGGTACGAGGCAGGGGTGCCCCCTCTCCCTTCTATTGTTTGCGCTTACATTGGAGCTATTGGCGGCTCACATTTGGATGAACCGTGATATTAGGAGGATGGTTATGGTTTATTAAAAAGCTTGATATACCACCCCTCGACAATATATAGGGAGGCACATAATAAAACAAAATAAAAGCAATAGAAGAGGAAAAGAACGCCAATTTAAAATAGGACAGGGTGATAGAAATATAGAGACAGGTACTAAGGGGAAAGGGAATAGAGCTGCCCAGAGTTCTGGGAGTACAGGGAGGTATACTGTTCTTCATCACCTAAGACATAAGAAACAAGGTGTAGGAGAGGTAATATAGGCTATCCATGTTCTCGGAACATGTAATATTGCCAGTGACTAGACCACAGGTCTCTGTCCTTTATAATGTGGGAACTCCGGGAATATAGGAGGTTGTCTGGTTTCATTCTTAATTGGAGTAAATCAGAGATCTTGAACCTCACAGTTACAGGGGGGGCTATGGGATCAGTTGCAGCAAACCTCCCCTTTTGCCCACCGAAAGGGAAAGATCAGATACAGTGTAGTTACTGATCTGTAACAGGTGTTTCTCCAGGGACAGCAGGAATCAGTCCCCACATACGGGTGACATCAGCACTGACTGAGCCCGCAAGGAGCATTTCCACAGCTTTCAAAAAAAGCCTTTGGGAGATGTACCATGCATGCATGGTCCCCTTCCTGCCCAAGAGTGTCATCTTGCTCAGTCAGGTGCCATAGCTAGAGCCCCACCAAGAAGATTGGCAAAAATGGACAGCAAATCCAAGGGGAAGAGGGAGGGTTGTAAGGATTGACTCCTGCTGTCCCTGGAGAACACCTGTTACAGGTGAGTAACTATGCTTTTTCCAAGAACAAACAGGAAATCAGTCCTCACATATGGGACTCACTAGCTACAGGTTACCGAGGACCTATAGGAAAAAGCACAGCAGAGCCGTGAGCAGTCGCAAGCGAATCTGAAGACAGACCTGATGACCCCGGGTTCAGGGAGAGCCATGTCTCCGGTAGCCTGAACAAAAAGGGTTGTAGGGCAGAGGTTGCTTAAACCTCAAACAGATTACAGAGTACCGCCTGGCCGAAGGCCAAGTCCCGATGGGACTCCCTCTCCAGGCAGTAATGGGTCATAAAGGTATGAGCAGAAGACAATGTGGCGGCCCGGCAGATGTCTATCAGGGGCACCGAGCAGAGGCTCGGGCATTGTGTGCCATGACACGGCTGTCCAATGGCAGCCCAGCTTGGGCCTGGGAGAAAGCAATGCAGTCTGCCACCCAAATGGACAAGGTTCACTTGGTGACCGCCTGTCCCAGATGGCTGGGATTGTAGGAGACAAAGCTGCCCAGCTTGCAGTGACCCTGAGCCTGCTGCAGGTAGAATAGGGCCCTCTTGCAATCCAGGGTATGGAGAACAGCCGACACCTGGTTGGGCATGCGGCCCGGGAAGAAAGTGGGTAACACCACCTCCTGGTTGAGATGGAAGTCCAAGACAACCTTAGGGAGGAAATTGGGGTGGGTGCAGAGAACCACCCTGTTCTTGTAGAACTTGGTTTAAGGCATTTCAGCCATCAGGGCTTGGAGTTCACCAACTCTATGGGCAGAGGCAAGTATCACCAGGAAGGCCACCTTCCAGAATAAGTGCCACAAGGAGCAAGTAGCCAGGGGCTCGAAAGGTGGCTTGGTCAGCTGCGTGAGGACACCGAGGTCCCATTACGCTGGGGGCGGGTGGCTAGGAGGCTTGGAGAGGAGCAGGCCCAGCATGAAGCGAGAGAAGAGGGGTTGCCCTGAGAAGGGTTTGCCCTTGATGGAATGATGGTTTGCTGACTCAGGTGAACCCTGACAGAGTTAGAATTCAGACCAAACTGTGAGAGATGGTGTAAGTATTGCAGGACAGAGTGTATCTGGCAGGAAAATGGGTTCACATGGACCTGTCTCCAAACTCTCTTTTCTTTCTAAGATCTTGGAGAAAGCAGTCTTTGCACAATTGTCACATCATTTTGATTCCACCCTTTTTCTTCATCCCCGCCAGGTTTTCGGCCCGGTCACAGTGTGGAGACTGTTCTTATAGCTTTTCTTAACGAACTTCACGTAGCTCATGACTGTGGTGATTTCTCGGTGGCGGTGTCCTTGGATCTTTCTGCAGCTTTCGACCTTGTCGACTACTCACTTATTTTTTGTCTACACGAGGCTGGCCTTTGCAGCACGGTTCATCATTGGTTTCACTCTTACCTTTTTTCCTGCTCCTATGCCATTGTCTCTTCATCTGCCCCAGCCCATCACTTCTGACTCCTTTCCACTGCCCTGTGGAGTCCCTCAAGGTTCTGTTCTGGCACCCCTTCTTTTCAATATTTTTCTGGCACCACTAGCACTCCTGATTCAACAGTTTGGGATTTCGGCTTTCTATTACGCTGATGATCTGGTCCTTCTCCACCGTACTTCTCCGCTCCATC
Organism: Ichthyophis bannanicus; assembly: GCA_033557465.1. NCBI lineage: Eukaryota > Metazoa > Chordata > Amphibia > Gymnophiona > Ichthyophiidae > Ichthyophis > Ichthyophis bannanicus. Next base: position 305,528,084 of record CM066040.1, on the reverse strand, counting down.
CTGGATCTTACCCCCCCCCCCCCTCAACTCCTACCTTTCTGCTGTTACTGACTGGCTTACCACTAACTGTCTTCACCTGAACCTGACTAAAAAGAGTAGTTACTCACCTGTAACAGGTGTTCTCCAGGAGCAGCAGGAATCAGTCCTTACATATGGGTGACATCGGCGTCAATGGAGCCCTTGCGGAGCATTTCCCCAGCTTTCTATGAAAGCCTTTGGGAATACTGCACGCATGCGCAGTCCCTTCCCGCCTAAAGGTGCCATCTTGCTCAGTCAAATGACATAGCTAAAAAACAGCACACAAAAATGTAAAATAAACTATATACAACTGCAACTCCCAGGGGAGGGGGGAGGGTTGTGAGGACTGATTCCTGCTGCTCCTGGAGAACACCTGTTACAGGTGAGTAACTACTCTTTCTCCAGGACCAAGCAGGAAGTCAGTCCTCACATATGGGTAACTCCCTAGCTCTGGGCTACCAGGGAACCCACGCTGAACAAGAAAACTCCCTCTAGTCCCAGCATCAAAGAAAGGCTTTTCACTGAAAGAACCTCCACCGGTAGCCCAACGGAGGGCTGGAGGGCAGGTGTTGCCTAAACCTCAAAGAGATTCCGGAGTACTGCATGGCCAAAAGCACTCTCCCTACGGGACTCCCTCTCCAGGCAGTAATGGGCCGCAAAAGTCTGGCTTGAGGACCAAGTTGCAGCCCTGCAGATGTCTGCCAACGGTACAGAGCGAAGATGAGTTACTGAGGCAGCCACTGCCCTGACCCGGTGGGCCGTGACCCGACCCTGCAAAGGAAGGTCAGCTGCCCTGTAAGCCCAGGTGATACAGTCAGCCACCCGGATGGACAAGGTACGCTTGGACACAGCCAACCCCAAATTATTAGGGTCAAAAGATATGAAGAGCTAAGTAGCTCTTCTATGCCCCTGCGTACGGTCAAGGTAGAAGGATAAGGCCCTCCTACAGTCCAGGGTATGCAGAACTGCTTCAGCCTGGCTTGCATGAGGCCTAGGGAAGAATGTCGGAAGAACCACCTCCTAGTTGAGGTGGAAAGAGGAGACAACCTTTGGGAGGAACTTTGGATGAGGAGTCCTAAGGATTACCCTGTTCCTATAGAAGCGAGAGTAAGGCCCGTCACAGACCAGGGCCTGAACCTCACTCACTCGCCTGGCCGAGGTTAGGGCTACCAGGAAGAGTGTCTTCCAGGACAGGAAGCGGAGATGACAAGTAGCCATCGGCTCAAAAGGTGGGCGAGTCAGTTGCTGCAAGACCACATTCAACTCCCACTCAGGGGCTGGTGGACAGAGAGGAGGCTTTAGCAAGAGCAAGCCTCTGAGAAACCTGGACACCAAGGGGTGACCGGACAGAGTGTCCTTCCACCAATGAGTGGTGAGCTGCTGGAGCTGAGAGGTGGACCCGAACAGAATTGGACTTAAGTCCCTGATCGGATAAGTGCAGCAGGTACTGAAGCACTACTGGTACAGCACAGGAGAAAGGATCTTCAGTACACAGCTGACACCACACAGAAAACCTTTTCCATTTCAGGGCATAGGTTTTTCTGGTGGACTGCTTCCTAGAGGCCAGGACGACCTCCTCAACTTCCGGAGGGAGGCCCCAGGGAGCCAAAACTACCCTTGCAGCCTCCAGGCCATCAAATTGAGGGATTTGAGATTGGGGTGCAGAAGAGACCCCTGATCCTGGGAGAGAAGGTCAGGCTGAAACCCCAGCGGTATGGGGGTGTCCACTGCCAGTTGAAGCAGAAGTGGGAACCAAGGCTGCCTCGGCCACCTGGGAGCTACCAGAAGGACCGAGGCCTTGTCCTGTAGAATCTTGAACAGGGTTCGGGCCACCAGAGGCGTGGGAGGAAACGCATACAGGAGGCCCTGGGACCAGGAAATCAGAAAAGCATCTGCTGCTAGCAGCAGAGGATGCGGTTGCCTGGAGCAGAACCTTGGCAGCTGTCTGTTGAGGGGACTGGCAAACAGATCTATGTAGGGAAGTCCCCATTTCAGGAAAATCTTCTGAACCACCAAGGGATGGAGCTGCCATTCGTGGGGCTGCAGAATCCTGCTCAACCGGTCTGCCAGGTAATTTTCCTGGCCAGGAAGATAAACAGCCCTGAGAAACATGTTGCGCCTGAGCGCAAACAAGCAAAGGTCCTGTGCCTCCTGACAAAGGAGCCTGGACCCAGTGCCGCCCTGTTTGTTCACATAAAACATGGCTACCTGTACTAAGACAGACTGGTGGGCCAGGGTTTGAGAGAAGGTCTTGAGGGCTAAGCGAATAGCCCGCAGTTCCAGTAGATTGATTTGCTGCTTGGTCTCCCAGGGAGACCACAGACCCTGTGTGCACTTGCCCAGACAGTGTGCTCCCCAGCCCTGCAGGGAGGCATCAGTTGTCAATACCACTGTGAACCCAGGAGGCTGAAAAGGCATCCCCTTCAGTAAGTTGGGGGGATGCAGCCACCAACGTAGGGAGTGCAGGAATGGTTTGGACATCCTTACTCTGTCTCTGAGGCGCCCTGTGGCCTGCGACCACTGAGTTCTGAGGCACCATTGTGCAGGCCTCATATGAAGCCTGGCATTGGGGGTCACATGTACTGTCGAAGCCATGTGGCCAAGAAGCCTCAGGCAGAGCCTGGCGGAGACCAGTGACCTGCTGAGAAACTGGTTTGCCAAGGCTATCAGTCTTTGGGCTCTGTCCTCTGGCAAGAAAGCCTTTGCCTGCAGAGAGTCCAGCCTTGCCCCTATGAACTCCAAGTTTTGGGAGGGGAGCAAAGTGGACTTTGCGAAGTTTATGACAAACCCCAGGTGTTGGAGTAGAGAAATCGTTCGGAGGGTGGCTTGTCTGGCCTCCTGGCACGTCTGACCCCTGATGAGCCAGTCGTCCAGATAGGGGAAGACAAAGACACCCCGATTCCTTAAGTAGGCCACCACCACTGCCAGGCATTTGGTAAAGACCCTGGGAGCTGAGGTGAGGCCAAATGGCAGCACTCTGTACTGATAATGGTTTCCTCCCACCATGAACCTGAGGTACATTCTGTGGTCTGGATGAATGAGGATGTGAGTGTACGCATCCTTTAGATCTAAAGAGCATAGCCAATCTCCCTGCTGGAGGTAGGGCAGAAGTGTTCCAAGAGTAAGCATCTTGAACTTTTCCTTCTCTAGGAACTTGTTGAGATTTCTGAGGTCGAGAATAGGCCTGAGGTCCCCTGTTCTCTTTGGCACTAGGAAGTACCTGGAGTAGAAACCGTGACCTTGTAGGTGGGGAGGCACAGGCTCCACCGCCTTGTCTCGCAACAGACCTTGAAGCTCCTGCAGGAGAAGGGCTGTATGGAGAGGAGGCGGCAACTGATGAAAATGAAGCATGTAGCCTTTGTGAACTATGCTTAAGACCCAATCTTCTCCTGTAATGGGTGGCCACCGGTGGGCAAACAGGGCTAGTCGACCTCCTGTACAGGGATGGGACAGCAGGGATGGGACAGCAGAGATGGAGAGGCTATGCTTTGGGAGTCAAAAACCCCCACCCTGCTGAGTAGGAGCAGGAGCCAGAGGCTTGGAGGCCTTCTGCCTACGGGGCCCATGTCCCTGCCCCTTGGCCTGCTGACCCTGTGGGGGAGGCCTGGTAAGGTGGGAACTGTTTGTAGGCAGTCACCTTCCTCGGGTAAAAGGACTTTTTACCTGAGCCCTTCTTCTTGTGTGAAGGGGCAGAAGTCTTTCGAGACAGCCTTGTCCTTGTGAGGTGCTCGGTCTCGAGCTCAGCAGCCTTCTCGGCCATGGACTTGCCAAAAAGGTTCTCACCTCGGCAAGGGACATCGACCAACTTGTCCTGAACCCATGGCTCGAGGTCCAATGACTGCAGCCATGCCTGGCGTCGAGCTGCGATGCTGGCTGCCGCAACACGGGCAGAGGCCTCGAAGCCATCGTAGGCCGCTCGGGACATGAACTTAGAGCATTCCCGGATCCCCGAAGACAAGAACTTGAACCTCTGCAAAGGTTCCCCGGAGAGGCCAGCAGAGAACCCGGCAAGCTCCTTTGCCAGGTCCCCCCCAAGTACATGCCCATGTACAGCTGGTAAGACTGGACACGGCAAGCAAGCATTGAGCCCTGGAAGCACTTTCTACCAAACGCATCCAGGTTCCGGGTCTCCCTGACAGGGGGCACCGCAGAGTGCATCTTCTGACTTTTCAGACGATGCATGACCGATTCCACCACCATGGAATGGTGTGGTAGCCGCGCCTTCTGAAAACCAGGGATCTTACGGAGTCGATAAATGGAATCGACCCGCTTGCTGAGAACCGGCGCCGAGGCTGGTGCCTCCCACATCCGGAAGAAGAGCTGTTCCAGCATCGGAGGAACCAGCACAGTAAAGGTCTCCTTTGGAGGAGAGTCATACTGGAGTGCCTCGAGCTCTTCGGCTCGAGGCTCCTCCTCGGGATCCACCGGGATCGCCAAAGCAGTGGCCATATCCCTAACGAACTCCGAGAACCGGGTATCCTCTGGAGGGGACCTACTCCGGGGCTCAGACTGCGGTGAGTCCGACGGGACGCACCAAGTCTTGAAAGTATCGGGGGACTCCTAGTCCTCCGTCTCCCAGGCGGACTCGTCCGAAGAGGAGTCGGGCTCCGACCACGCGGGGCCCAGCAGCACCCGCCCCGACGCCGAAGGCACCGGCGTTGACACCCTTGGTCCCGACCAGGAGGTCGAGGGTGACCGCGACCGAGGACGACCTCAAGCCTTCATGGTCTCTAGTATCGGCTCGGTCTCCGGGGTCGACTTTGACGTCGATGTCCCGGTGGTCGGGGCAGATGTGCCAGCAAGGCTGGCCATCAGCACCCGCTGCTGATCCAAGAAGGCAGACAGTTTGCACTCCAAGGCTGTCAAGCCTGAGACCCAGCTCAGGAGACTCAGCAGCCACCAACTCGGGCCCCGACGGCGCCGGGCCCGATGTCGGCTCCCTGGGAGGAGAGTCCTCGAGGACAACAGGACTTACGTGTCCAGCCGACTCCGGCTCCACTCGAGGTTCTTTTGACGGCTTCTCCTGTTCCAGGGGCCCGGGATGGCGTTTGGGGGTCCGAGACCTAGCCATCAAGGAGCCAGGGACCTCCTCCGATGCCGCCCTCGTGAGCCGCTTCTTCCTCTTTTGCTCCCGCTCAGGGGACCCCCTCTCCGAGGAACCCCGACGATGCTCGGGGGTCAGACTCCCGAGACGTCGAGGCCTCAGACAAGGTCCGGGCCCGGCCGGAGGCCGAATCGGAGAAAAGCCTTTCCTTTTGGTGCTGACGACTTCGCAGTGCCTTAGTGGACATTTTCCCACATGGTCCACAGATCCTAGGATCATGATCAGGACCGAGGCACCAAAGGCAGCAGTCATGTGTGTCGGTGAGAGACATTAGTTTCTTGCACCGATCACACTTCTTAAAACCACTGGAAGCCATCGGGGGGGGAAAAAAAAAAAAAAAAAAAAAAGAGTCCCCACGAGGTCAAAGGACCGGCCTTCCAGGGAAAAGGAAAAAAGGGCGCGAACGGCAGCCACGAAGGGCAAAAACTGAAAAAATAAGATCGGGCTCGATACCGGTGTACCGAACCTGGCAAGAAGGGGAACCAGGGTTGAACCGGAGAAAGAACCGCAAAGAAATCGCAAGAATTTGAAGAAAAAATCTAACTATTTTCCGGGTGAACTAGGACAAACGTCCGACGGGCTCCACGGAAAAAGAGAGACTGAGCAAGATGGCACCTTTAGGCAGGAAGGGGACTGCGCATGCGTGCAGTATTCCCAAAGGCTTTCATAGAAAGCTGGGGAAATGCTCCGCAAGGGCTCCATCAACGTCGATGTCACCCATATGTGAGGACTGACTTCCTGCTTGGTCCTGGAGAACACTTGCTATCTGGTTCATGTTTGGTGGTCCCTCTCCTCTGGTTGCACCCTCCTTTGCTGACTCACCTATTTCATTAGTTTCCTGTTTCCGTTATTTGGTGGTTCTTTTTGACTCTGATCTCACTTTCTGGGATCACATTTCACATGTTTCCAAGACCTTTCTTCTTTCTTCATCAAATCCGCGCCATTCGCCCCTTTCTCACCACTCAGGCTCTCACCACTCTTCTCCTTTCTCTGGTCATATCACGCGTTGACTTCTGTAATTCAGTTCTGGCTGGTCTCCCACACTCGCAAATCTATCGCTTGCAACGCATTCAGCATACAGCCGCACGCCTTATCTTTCACTCCTCTCCCCAGAATCACATCACCCCACTTTTGATTCACCTTCACTGGCTCCCCGTCGAATTTCAAATACGTTATAAGATTCTTACATTAGTCCATCACGTCATGTACACCCACACACCACAATACCTGGCAGACCTTATTCAATCCCATACTCCTAGCCGTTCACTCCGGTCACTGCATGTCAATCATCTTCACCTCCCTTCCCCCTCTCATGCTCACCTGCAAACCACCTGCTCATCTGCTTTCTTCTCTTGGTCCTGTGCTATGGAACTCCCTCCCCACCTCTCTCAGACTCGAATAGCAATTTACAACATTTAAAAAAAGACCTGAAAACCCACCTTTTCTCCACTGCTTTTGACCTTCCCTCTCTTCCTGTGTGAAATTACCTCTTTCCTCTTAGTCACGTGTTTAATGTCTCGAGTGCTTTCCTGTCCAATTGTAATATCCTTTCTTTTTCCGGCCTATTGGACTCCTTTTTGTATTTTACTCTGTAAACCGCTATGTTATAATTTGAATGGCGGTATATCAAAACTAACAAACAAACCACACCAAAAATCTGCACCACTTTAAGAACATAAGATATGCCGTACTGGGTCAGACCAAGGTCTGTCAAGCCCAGTATCCTGTTTCCAACAGTGGCCAATCTAGGTCATACATACCTAGCAGTTTCCCCAAAAGACACAGGTTCCACAATGCTTGTATTGGGTCAAGCATTGATATCCTGGGTCCCTTCTTAATAATGGTTTATGGACCTTTCCTCCAGGAACTTATGCAAACCTTTTTTAAACCCAGCTACACTAGGTTTGGACAAAGCATACACCCGTCTTGTAGAGTCCTTCCGAGAGGCCAACAGGATGGGGAGCTAAGGCGCTCCATTTAGCAGCCAAGCTGTAAGGGACAGAGACCCCAGATTGGGGTGGAGGAGCAAGCCTCCCTCCTGTATTAGGAGCCCCAGCAACTTCCCGAGAGGGACTGAGGGCTCCGATGAGAGAGAGAGCAGCAGGGGGAACCATGGTTGTCTGGGCCATGAGGATCACCGAGGCCCTGTCCTGCTGGACCTTGAGAAGGGTCCATGCTATCAGCGGCGTGTGGACAGGAAGGCACATAGTAGGCCAGTTGCCTACAAGAGGAGGAAGATGTCCTGAGCTACCTGGCCCGGGAGGGGATAAGGACCACAAAACTGGGGGAGCTGAGTGTTGGCTGGACTGGCAAAGAGATCCAGGACCGGGATGCCCCAGAACTGGAACAGCTGTTGAGTGTCGAAGGGTTTAGGTGCCACTCGTGCAGCTGAAGGACTCTGCTCAATCGGTCCGCCAAGGCATTGTCCTGGTAGGGAGATAAACTGCTCTAAAGATAATGCCCTGGCTCAGCGCATACGAGCACAGAGTCACCGCCTCCTAGCAGAGGCTGTAGGAGGCGGTACCCCCTTTTGTTCAAGTAGAATACAGTGACCTGGTTGTCCGTCTGCACGAGCACCACTTGGTGCCATAGCCAGTGCCGGAATGCATTCAGTGCGAGGAGGATGGCTCGGAGCTCCAGCAGGTTGATCTGTGGCTGGCTCTCCTCGGAGGACCAGGCCTCCTGGGTGTGCAGCTCCTCGCAATGGGCCCAACAACCCGAGAGGGAGGCATCCATCATTAAGACTGCCTGGGGGGGCCTGGGTCTGGAAGGACATGTCCCAGAGCAGGTGTTTTATGGCCTGCCACTAGACCAAGGACTCCGCCAACTGAGGCGAGACTGAGATGGGATCCCGGAGTCAGTCTGTCACCTGGGCCCACTGTGTACAGAGGCACCACTGCTCTGCCCGCATGTTGAGGTGGGAATTGGCCACAACGTGGACCGTGGAGGCCATGTGGCCGAGTTGGTCGATGCTTCGCCTAGCTGAGACTGAGCTTCGACTCTGCACTTCGGAAGCCAGGGACATGAGACGGTCTGCCCTGTCCCGGGGAAGAAAGGCCTTGGCCTGGAATGTATCCAGGCGAGCCCCTATGAACTTCGGGGATTGCACTGGAGTAAGGTGGGATTTTGGTAGGTTGACCACGAAACCCAAGTGCTATAGAAGCCAAATGATGTGGCCTGTGGCCTGCAGGGCCTCTGAGGCCATGTCCCCCTTTATGAGCCAGTCGTCTAGATAAGGTAAATGAAGGCGGGCCGCTACCACAAGACACTTGGTGAAGACCCATGGCGCAGAGGCGAAACCGAAGGGAAGCACCCTGGTACTGGCAGCGATTGCCTCCTACCATAAACTACAGGTATTGCCTGTGGTTGGGGTGGATGAGGATGTGGGTGTAAACATCCTTTAAGTCCAAGGAGCAGAGTCAATCGCCCTGACAGAGGTAGTGCAGCAGTGTTCCAAGGGAGAGTATTTTGAACTTCCTCCGCACCAGGAATTTGTTCAGGTTCCTCAGGTCAAGGATGGGCCTGAGGCTTCCTGTTCTTTTTGGGACGAGGAAGTATCTGGAGTACAGCCCTGCCCTCGTAGGTGAAATGGTACTGGCTCCACTTTCCCGTCTTTGAGGAGGTCTACGAGCTCTTGAGTTACTAAGACCTGGTGCAGGGGAGGCTGCTGTGGCTTTCCGGGGGAAGTAGGGCGAGGCAGCTGGTCCAGATGGAGAAGATAATCCTCCCCGACGACCTGGAGGACCCATGTATCAGTAGTGATGGAGTTCCACCTGTAGGCAAATGGACCAGCCTCCCCCCCCGGTAGGCAGCTGGTTGTCCAGCAGTTGAGAGGCTATGCTGTGGGCATCAAAACCCCAAGCCTGGCAGAGCTGGAGCCAGTGGCTGGGTCTTTTGCCCCTTATGCTTGCAGGCCCATGAATGGAGCCCTTACCCTGATCGTCCTGTGGCAGGGTTGGTGTGGTCAGGTACAGGGGGTATCCCTGTAGGGTTGGCCCTTCTTGAGGAATAAGGATTTCTTCCCTTGTGGCTTTTTTCTAGGAAGGGTGGAAGTCTTCCTTTGTCCTCCATAAGCTTACCAAAGAACTGCTCCCCGGGGCAAGAGACATCGAGGAGCTTTTCCTGGACCCACTGCTCCAAGTTGGAGGACTGGCGTCAAGCCTGCTGGCAGGCAGGCACCAATGCCATCCGCTGCCGCCACTCACACGGAGGACTTGAAGCCATTGTAGGCAGCTCGTGAGAGGTATTTGGAGCACTCACTAAGTGACCTTAAGATTACATGGAAGTGCAGGAGGTGGTCCCCATCGAGACCTGCTGCAAATCCCTCGAGTTCTTTAGTGAGGTCTCGGAGGAACATACCAATGTAAAGTTGGTAGACCTGGATGCGGCATGCTAGCATGGAACCCTGGTAACTTCTGCGCCCGAGGGCATTAAGGGCGCAAGACTGCCTGCCTGGGGGACTGAAGAATAAGTCTTAATCGATGACCATGGAGGTGTGGGGAAGCTGTGCCTTACGGAACCACGGGGCCCGTTGGATCCTGTACATGGAGTCCAGGCACTGACTGACGATCAGGACAGAGGCCGGGGTCTCCCATATGTGGAGCAGGAACTGGTTAAGGATGGAGGGAACAGGGACAGTGAGTTTTCCCTCGGTGGCGCCTCATATTGGAGGATATTGAGTTCCTCCACTTGAGGTTCCGCCTCCGATTTGATGGTAAGCACGAGGATCTGCACCATATCATGGACAAACTCAAGGAAAGAGGTGTCCTCAGGAGGGGACCGCTGCCTCTGTATCAGCGGGGAAGGGTCTGAGGGGAAGTCTCAGTGAGCCCGAGTCTCCGGTGAGGTGTCCCCATCAGATTCCCACTCCAAATAGTCCGTGGAGGACTCGAGGCCAGGCAGCTCCAGGTGGGTCGATGACCCATGCTGGGCTCCTGAGGCTGGAGCCTGTCTGGAGCTGCTAGCCCTAGACGATCTCTCACCCGGGGAACGGGGAAGGAGATCAAAACCCTCGCCAAGGTTCCTCATGAGGCGTCTGGCTCTCAGGGATCACTGCGGTGGCCCGGGGAGTCTGAGATCGAGGTACCTGCGGTCTTCTCATGGCACATGCCGGTGGAACCAGGCATCTGCACCTACTGGGCAGCGAGGATTGCAAAAATGCTGCATTTCAAGGCCAGCATTCAGGCCTTCCACTCGGGAGTGGGGCCCTGTGAAACCAACGCTTGAGTGACCGAGTCAGGCATCGAGGAAGAGGGGGCTTTGTTAGGATGATCCTCAGGAGACCGGGCGCCATCGCTGGAGGCCTCCACATCCGTTTGAGGTACCTTAATCGGCCGCACCCTCTGACTCTTCGGACTGTCGTAGGGGGCTGAGGGACTGGGTGCTTGACTTCTCACACTTATCCAACCCCTTGGATGACGTCCGCACGGCCTTCTTTTTCCACTCTTGCTCAGGAGACCCCTGGTCAGAGTGCCTGCGGGCCCATGGGGGGAACCTTGGGCAGCTCTGAGGGTTGCAGAGCCTTGCAGCAAGAGGCTACCGGGGATACTGGGGTCGAGTCTGCCTTATAGAAGATATCACCGAGCTTTGGCCGGCGACTCTGGATGGCCTTAGAGGACGTCTTGCATAAGGAACATTGCTCCAGGTCGTGATCAGTGGCCAAGCACCTGAGACAGCCGTCTGTGAGTGACATGTTTTTGGAGCACTGATTACATTTTTTTGTTTTAAAACCAGAGGCCATTGGGTCAAAAAGGACCCTTGACGCGGCCAGCAGTTAAAAAGGGCACAAAAGTGCTAAAGGGGGGGGGGGGGGGGAGAGGGAAAAATGGGTCCCAAGACCGAATGCCGAAGCAGTGGTGTTCGAGAGGTGGGCGGGGGAACCGGCACTAGCCAGAAAAGACAAAAATGAACTTAGGAAAGAAAAAGCTTTTTCTGGGGATGTGAGCATGTCCAAAGGGCTCCGCGGAAAAAGAAACTGAGCAAGATGTGTAGGGCTGGCACCCCTGCAGTTCTACACCTGCAGTTCTCCGGCCTGCTCAGCAGCTCAGGCCTAAACCAAGCTGATCAGACAAGATGGATTCCTCACTACACTTTTGCTGTGTTCAGCTACAGACTTGACCTCCAAGCAACTGCTTGCGCAGCGTTTCTATGTGTGCATACAGAAGCCATTGTTCCTGGCCAATTCACTGCCCACATGCAAGAACATCTGCTTCTCCAGTGCTTCTCTATAGCTGGTTCTACTGGCCTTCGACACTTGTACCTATGACCAGAAAACTACATACTGTTTTCTCCGCATGACATCTTACTATGGATCCTTTGTCTGCAAGAAGATGCCTGTCATCTACCCCCTGATTCGCTGAGAATACCTCGGACTGTCTTGTGCCAACCAATCACCGGACCTATGACGGAGAATCAGCACAAAGAATAATACAATCTGCGCAGAAGTACTTTTACGTCTTTCGCTGTTTGTGCCCTGCTTACCTGGTTTCTGCTACCTGATCTTCCTGCAAGACAGCCACACTATGTGTGGGCAAGGCTGTTCTCCTAGGGACTGAGATGAGACACACAAATACTTTTGGTTCTGTGTTCACCCGCGGCTCGCCTCCGAAAGGGCTGTAGCCTGCGTTATCTAGCTTAGCTGCCTCCTTGGACTTGTGCGGCACCAGAGTCCCCGGACATCAGCCACTAGAGTGACAGACGAAGCTAAGGTATAGTCTCTCTCTCCTCCTCCGGATGGGCAAGGGTTAGCTAGAAACTTATTCCATAACTTTTCTAAGTGCAGAGCGAATCAGTGACGTCTGGTTATTAATTAGTGATTTATTACTTTGTCCAATTGTAATTCTGTATCGCAACAAATTTCTACCTCATGTTTCTAAAGCGTAGTTACTCACCTGTAACAGGTGATCTACGGGAACAGCAGGAATTTAGTCCTCACATATGGGTATCATCAGTACCGACGAAGCCTCACATATGGGTATCATCGGTACCGACGAAGCATGCGCGCTGCCTTCCCGCCTTTCCAACTGCACCTCTTCAGTTAAGTTTGTAGCTGAGTCAAAGGATAGAGGGAGAGAGGAAAGAGATAAAGAGAGAGAGAGAGAGACAACTCCTAGGGGAGGTGGGTGGGTTGTGGGGACTAAATTCCTGCTGTTCTCGGAGATCACCTGTTACAGGTGAGTAACTACGCTATCTCCAGGAACAATCAGGAATGTAGTCCTCACATATGGGGACTCCCTAGCTGAAGATGGCAGGGAGATATCCCCAGGAAGGTGCCACCGTCGAAGGTGAGAATCCTTCCTCCCATGGATCTCTGGCATCCCACCAGGGTTGGTGGGTAGGTTTAGGTTTGAAAGAGATTTTCAAGAACAGCTTGGCCAAAGAAGGCATCCCGACGGGAGGCTTTATCCAGTCAGTAGTGGGCTGTGAAGGTGTGTACCGAAGCCCAGGTGGCTGCTTGACAAATGTCATCAATAGACACAGAGTGGAGATTAGCCATAGAAGCTGCCATGGCTCTCACATTGTGAGCTGTGACATGCTCATGAAGAGGAAGACCCTTACTCTCATAAGTAAAGTACATGCATTGGGCAATCCATTTAGATAAAGTTCTTTTGGAGACTGGAAGTCCCAAATGACTAGGGTCAAAAGCTACAAAAAGTTGCGAGGACTTTCTATGTTGCTGTGTTCTTTGAATGTAAAAGGCTGAGGCCCTTTTACAATCCAAAGTATGAAGGTTTCTTTCTGCATCAGAGGCGTGAGGCCTCGGAAAAAATACAGGAAGATAAATTGATTGGTTTAAATGAAAAGGTGAAACAACCTTTGGCATAAAGTGTGGTTGAGTTCGAAGAACAACCTTATCATGATGAAATCTAGTATAAGGAGGATCAGCGACTAAAGCTTGCAATTCACTAATGCGACGGGCAGAGGTGATTGCAATCAGGAAGATGACCTTCCAAGTCAAAAACTGTAGTGGCTAAAGGTTCAAAAGGCGGCTTCATGAGCTGCCCGAGAACTAGATTTAGATCCCATGCTACCGGTGGTGGCTTGATGGGAGGTTTAGTTAATAAAAGGCCTCTCATAAATCTTGATAGGAGTGGATGAGAGGAAATTGGTTGTCCATTTAGAGGCTTATAAGAAGCTGCAATTGCACAACGATGGACTCTTACCGAATTGGTCTTTAACACAGAATTCGATAAGTGAAAGAGGTACTCTAGTATCGATTCTAAGGGTATGACCAGGGGGTTTAATCCCTTCTTGGAGCACCATATAGTAAAACGTTTCCACTTGAAGGCATAAGATCTTCTTGTGGAAAATTTCCTAGAAGCCTGAAGGATATCTTTTACCTGCTGGGACAGGTTGAAATCCTGAAGGTCTAAGCCTTCAACAACCAGGCCTGAGGTGCAGGGACTGGGGATTCGGGTGCCATAGCTTCCCGTTCTCCTGAGGAAGGAGATCTGGAGCATGCCCTAACCCCAGAGCTGCCGCTTGAGAGAGATGCAGAAACAGGGAATACCACGTTTGGCGTGGCCATCATGGTGCTATGAGAATCATGCGAGCCCTGTCTCTCTGAAGCTTGAAGAGTGTCTTGGGGATGAGGGGAATGGGTGGGAAGGCATAAAGGAAGTCCTGACCCCAGTGAAAGAGGAAGGCATCCCTTGCCTGACAGTTGTGCACCGGAATCCTGGGACAGAACCGGGGAAGTTTGGCATTCAGTGGACTTGCAAAGAGGTCTATGTCTGGAGTGTCCCAGAGATGAAATATCTTTGTCACCTGGTCTAGGTGGAGTGACCACTCGTGAGGCAGCAGTACTCGACTGAGTTTGCCTGCCCAAAGGTTTTGAATGCCTGGAAGATATACCACTAGAAGGTGAATGTGATGCTCTCTGGCGAGGGCCCAAAGTCGTAAAGCTTCGTTGCATAACGACAGAGAGCCTGTCCCGCCCTACTTGTCCACATAGAACATGGCTACCTGATTGTCCGTCTGGACTAGGACTGTCTTGTAGCTGAGCTGGGCGTGGAACATTCGAAGAGCTAAATAAATTGCTCTCAACTCCAGGAGGCTTATGTGTAAACCAACCTCCTGTGGAGTCCAGGTGCCCTGGGCAGAGAGATGATTCAGGTGTGCTCCCCAACCCACCTGTGATGCATCTGTTAGGGTGGCCTGAAAGAGGGGTTGATGGAAAGGAGACCCTACTGTCAGATTTTCTAATGATTGTCACCATTGGAGGGACAAAATTAGTCATTGAGAGATTGTTATTTTGTCCGACAAATGACCCGTGGCCTGTGTCCACTGTGTGGAGAGGGTCCACTGAGCTGCTCGCATGTGGAGACGAGCATATGGGACTACATGAACTGTGGATGCCATGTGTCCCAGTAACTGCAGTAGCTCCCAAGCAGTGAGGGAGGATTTGCCTGCTGCTTGGGAAGCTAACTGCATTATGCGAAGACACTGGGCTTGTGGAAGGAAAGCCCTTACCTGTCTGGTATCCAGACAGGCTCCTATGAATTCTAGGCATTGGGAAGGAACTAGTTGAGATTTCGGGAAGTTTATTACCAATCCCAAGTATTGGAGGATTCGCATTGTACGAGACAGTGCAGTGCTGGCCTCTGTCACTGTGGAGGCTCGAATGAGCCAGTCGTCTAAGTAAGGGAAGACAAAAATCCCCAGAGTTCATAGAAATGCAGCTACTACTGCCATGCATTTCATGAATACCCTTGGTGCTGTAGCCAGACCAAAAGGAAGAACCCTGTACTGGAAATGTCTTCCCCTGAAAAGGAAACGTAAAAATTTCCTGTGATCTGGATGGATAAGAATGTGAGTGTATGCATCTAAGTCTAGAGAGCAAAGCCAGTCCTTGCTTTGAAGGTATGGCAGAAGAGTTCCCAGAGAAATCATTCTGAATTTCTCTCGAAACAGATATTTGTTCAATTCTCTGAGGTCTAGAATGGGTCTGTCTCCTGTTTTCTTTGGAATAAGAAAATAGGGGGAGTAGAACCCTGCACCCTCTTGAAGAATGGGTACTTCCTCTATTGCCCCTTGGGTAAGAAGTGTGGAGACCTCGTGATCTAGCAGATTGTCTGCAGAGGTTTGTGAATTGAACTGCTTTAGAACTGTAGGAGGGGGTAAGCTGTGAAAATGAAGTTTGTACCCCTCCCCTACAATGGACAAAATCCAATCTTCTGCTGTTATCTGATGCCATCTGTTGACAAAGTGGCATAACCTGCCAGGAATATTGGGGGGTTGAGGACCCCTCAGAGGCAGGAAGGCAAAGCTCTCTAGGAAGGAACCAAAGCCCTTGAGGGGGCTGAACCTGGAGAGCTGGTTGGGCTCTCGGGCCTTTTGGTTTCTTTTGTTGTCTGGTTTGTCCCTTTTGGGCAACCTGACCTGGAGTCTGAGTCTGGTGGGTATAGGAAGGATAAAACGTCCTCTTTTTGCTAAAAGAGAGTTTTTTATAAGGCTTCCTTTTGGCTGGAGTGGCTGTAGACTTTGACAATCTATCTAAGGTAGAATTGCCAGCATCTAACTCGTTAGCCTTCTCCTGCCAGTTCTTGCCGAAGAGATTCTCTCCCGTGCAAGGGATGTTGCCTAACTTGTCCTGTACCCAAGTCTCCAAGTCTGATGCCTGTAGCCAGGCAATCCGTCATGCACCAATGGCAATTGCAGAAGTTCTGCTGATGCATTTGAAGCAGTCAAAGGCTGCACGATTGACAAACTTGGAGACATCCTGAGCATGCTTAACCAGAGTAAGAAATGCTTGTCTCTTATCATCTGGGAGAAATAGGCTCATAAGTTCCAAGTCTCCTGTGATTTCTTTGAGGAACATTCTCATATATAGGATATATGAGCTGATCTTAGCTGAAAGCATGGAAGCTTGAAAAGTTCTGCGTCCAAAAGCATCCAGAGTCCTGCATTCACGACCTGGAGGATTGTATGCATGTCTCACTGCACTTTTCATCCTACGCATAGCTGACTCCACTACAATTGAATGGTGTGGCAGCTGAGTTTTCTGAAATCCAGGACATGGTGGGACTCGATACACAGTATCAAGTCTCCTTGAGTGAGGAGACGTAGTCAGAGGTGTCTCCCACATTCTGAGCATCAAGCTATGCAGAATTTCATGGATAGGCAGAGTAGCTGCCTCCTTAGGAGCTTTAGGATATTGGAGGATTTCCAATTCCTTTGCTCTGGGTTCCTCTTCCGGAGCTACTGTGATTGTAAGACCTTTAGCCATATCACAGATGAAGTCCTGAAATGACATATCCTCTGGAGGTGACATTCTGCGTTGGGGAGAAGAGGGATCTTCTAGGGGAAACCCTCTAGTGCCAGCAGAATTGTCAGAGTCTTCGGAATCGGAGGAATCGAAGTATTCCTGACCCCGATGCTCCTGCAAAGCACGATCCTGGTACCGATCAAAGTCGGTACTGAGGTGACCCGGTACCACTTTATCCACTCCAGCCGGAGGTGAAATGGGAAGAGTTACCATCGGGGCCGGTACCGTTGTCTGTCGATGTCGGCACCAGTGCCCTTGAGACCACTGGTACCGCAGCTGAGAGAAGAGCTGCGATACTGTGTTCGACAGCAAGAAACCTCTGGTCTATCGATGCTGCAGATGTCTGGGTGTCAGTGCTGGTAAGAACGGCCGGAACCCTTGAGCATGGCACAGGTAGTTCTTGCGAGATTGAGGCCTCGAGAACATCCTGAAGCCCCATTGGTGCTTTGGAAGCCAAAGCCCCCCGCCGGGGCTGTTTTGCCGGTGTGGCTCCCTCAAGGGCAATGCCAATGGCCTCTCGATGCTTAGCAGGAGAGCTACCCTTTGAGGACCGGCTTTTGTGTTTAGTTACCTGAGATCCATGGGAGGAAGAAGAGGCCCTTGACGATGTTGATGCAATGGATCTCTATGTTTCGTTCAACTCTAACACATTTAAAGTGAAGCTTCTCTGTCACTGTTTTTTATTTTATTTTATTATTCGACCGGTTTCCAAAGGTCTCAGACTTCTTGTAGCACAGCTGTTGGACTAAACGCCCTGCTGCGTGTGCTGGATCGCATCAACGACCTGTCTCAGAAACCGTTTTTTTCTTAAAGTTAACACAGCCTGTGCTCCTCTTTACTGGATGTGCTTTTCTATACAAATACATGTATGTTAATAACTACTTTGTTGAGTCCATCACTTAGCTGTAAAATTTGTATAGTCTGGAGTCGGCCGCTGTGTGTATCTTCGATCCCAAAGATCCCAACGCTCTTACGGGGCACCTCTGAGGCGTTTCACTACCTACAGTTTCTTCAGGGGATCTTTATAACACCCTTTTAGTGCTCTAAAAAAACAAACGTGACAACCCTTTAGCTTCCCTTCGCCCAAATCAGACTATTATTATACAGTGTAAAGTTTAAAATATTGATCTAAAAGATGTTTCCTTCGTTTCACTTACTATAAATAGCGATGCTGCCCGCATCTAGATTTTCTCTAAATGGCATCAATCCTGGAGTTGCTTGTCTTCCCAAAAAACGCCGCGCATGCGGACTACACTAATGCCTCCATTTTTTATAGCAACTAAAGCAATCAGTACTTCATGATCCCAGCTGATCACCTCTTATCCTATCGGACCTTAAATAATTGAAGATGAAATTTTTATCTTCCCATTTAAATGGCCCCATACATCTACATGAGTATGAACAGAAAGATGAGTATTACAGCCGCCACAGCAAATATGTTAACTTCATATGCAAGTTTTCCAATCTATAGCAATATTCAACCCTGAAGGGATCACCGTGTTTAATTTAAAGATCCACCGTTGTTCCTTCACTAAAAGGGTCTCATCCAATGTCCTACCTCCACGTCCTTCTACTATTTGTTCAATCACAATGCAGCGAAGTTGTTCAAATGTAAGACTCAACGCCAAACAATGCGGAACCATAGGCGCTTCCATTCTACCACATTTCAAGCGGCTTTTATGTTCTCTCAATCGTACTTTCAATGGGCGTAATGTTTTTCCTATGTACAATAGTCCGCAAGGGCATTGAATCCCATATATTACTGCTCTTGATTCACAAGTAGTATGAGATCGAAGATGATAATTTTTCTGCTTGTAGACAAACATAGTTGTTTCTAACATTACTGAACACACATCACAATCGCCACATTTCTTATGACCACCAGTGATGACTTTAGGTACCAGGGGAGGAAGGATCGCTGGACTCAACCAGTCTAAGAGTGCGGCCTCTTCGCTATACACATCTAATACGTTTGTCTGCTAATTCTGGTAACGTTCTAAGAACGTTCCTATGTTTATTCAGAATCTGTTGTATCGAATTGCTGAGCGGAGAGAATCCTGTTATTAAGCTGATATTAATAGGATCCATTTGTGCAGTCCCCCCTGCCAGATGTATCGCAGAGTAATAAGGGCCTGTGATTGTATAAGGCTCTCTTGTACGCTTGTGACACTACCTTGCTAGGATAGCCTCTATTTAAAAAGTCACATGGAAAACTTCAGTTTATAAAAAGCCTACAGATTGTAATGCCCTCCTGCATTTTACGAGTAAACATCCGAGGAAATTTAAAGAAGGGCTTCCTTTTTCACAATTCCTACGTTTTCGTAGAAATTGTTCTGACACGGAAGAATTCAAGCGGCAGGCTAAATAGCTTAAAAATGACTTTTTAAATAGAGGCTATCCTAGAAAGGTAGTGTCACAAGAGTACAAGAGAGCCTTATACAATCACAGGCCCTTATTACTCTGCGATACATCTGGCAGGGGGACTGCACAAATGGATCCTATTAATATCAACTTAATAACAGGATTCTCTCCGCTCAGCAATTCGATACAACGCATTCTGAATAAACATAGGAACGTTCTTAGAACGTTACCAGGATTAGCAGACAAACGTATTAGATGTGTATGGCGAAGAGGCCGCACTCTTAGACTGGTTGAGTCCAGCGATCCTTCCTCCCCTGGTACCTAAAGTCATCACTGGTGGTCATAAGAAATGTGGCGATTGTGATGTGTGTTCAGTAATGTTAGAAACAACTATGTTTGTCTACAAGCAGAAAAATCATCATCTTCGATCTCATACTACTTGTGAATCAAGAGCAGTAATATATGGGATTCAATGCCCTTGCGGACTATTGTACATAGGAAAAACATTACGCCCATTGAAAGTACGATTGAGAGAACATAAAAGCCGCTTGAAATGTGGTAGAATGGAAGCGCCTATGGTTCCGCATTGTTTGGCGTTGAGTCTTCCATTTGAACAACTTCGCTGCATTGTGATTGAACAAATAGTAGAAGGACGTGGAGGTAGGACATTGGATGAGACCCTTTTAGTGAAGGAACAACGGTGGATCTTTAAATTAAACACGGTGATCCCTTCAGGGTTGAATATCGCTATAGATTGGAAAACTTGCATATGAAGTTAACATATTTGCTGTGGCGGCCGTAATACTCATCTTTCTGTTCATACTCATGTAGATGTATGGGGCCATTTTAATGGGAAGATAAAAATTTCATCTTCAATTAAGGTCCGATAGGATAAGAGGTGATCAGCTGGGATCATGAAGTACTGATTGCTTTAGTTGTTATAAAAAATGGAGGCGTGTAGTCCGCATGCGCGGCGTTTTTTAGGAAGACAAGCAACTCCAGGATTGATGCCATTTAGAGAAAATCTAGACGCGGGCAGCATCGCTATTTATAGTAAGTGAAACGAAATGTAAATGTAAATATACATTTGTAAAAAGTTAGATGTGTTTGTTCTAATACCTACAAAGTTTATATTACTGTTCAATGTAAATAGTTGAATTCTATTGTTCTATGTAAAATGTATACAAACTGTGTACAAGACTGTTAACCTGTTATATGTAAACCGCCCTTGATCTCTGGAAGGGGCGGTATAAAAGAAGTAGTTAAATAAATAAAAATAAAAAAATAAATAAACGAAGGAAACATCTTTTAGATCAATATTTTAAACTTTACACTGTATAATAGTCTGATTTGGGCGAAGGGAAGCTAAAGGTTGTCACGTTTGTTTTTTTAGAGCACTAAAAGGGTGTTATATAAGGATCCCCTGAAGAAACTGTAGGCAGTGAAACGCCTCAGAGGAGCCCCGTAAGAGCGTTAGGGATCTTTGGGATCGAAGTTACACACAGCGGCCGACTCCAGACTATACAAATTTTACAGCTAAGTGATGGACTCAACGAAGTAGTTAACATACCTGTATTTGTATAGAAAAGCACATCCAGTAAAGAGGAGCACAGGCTGTGTTAACTTTAAGAAAAAAACGGTTTCTGAGACAGGTCGTTGATGCGATCCAGCACACGCAGTAGGGCGTTTAGTCCAACAGCTGTGCTACAAGAAGTCTGAGACCTTTGGAAACCGGTCGAATAATAAAATAAAATAAAAAACAGTGACAGAGAAGCTTCACTTTAAATGTGTTAGAGTTGAACGAAACAGAGATTTTGATTGTATACGTTCACGAAGAGACCAAGCACATTTGTAGATGCAATGGATCTGGCATCTGAAGAAAAGAGGGTACCCAGCTTTGCGGCCCGGTTCTGTCTTCCTCTTTTGGTCATCCCCATGCTGGAGAGACATTTAGTTGGAGAATGATCAGGTCCTAAACATTTTAAACACCAATCGTGGGTGTCAGTGACGGAAATGGTACCGCCACACTTAGTACATTTTTTAAAACCACTAGTTGGCTTTTCCATGTTTTTGGAAAAAAATGGGCCTAGTGACCAAAATGGCGCCTAGCACCAAAAACAGTAAAGTTTCTCAAAAGAAACTAAGTCTAACGTTCTGTTTTTTTTAGGAAAAGAAAAGAACCGGCAGTACCGGAAGGCGTCGTGCGGTAGGCAAACGCGACCACAAGAAAGAATTTAAAGAAAGAATTTTCTGCAGTGACAGGGAATAGGTTCTGTTGGCTCCGCGGAAAACGAAGAACTGAAGAGGGACAGTTGGAAAGGCAGCGTGCATGTGCTGAGGGATGCTCCCAAAAGCGTTCCTATTGGACGCTGGGGAGTGTTCCCGAGCAGGCTCCGTCAGTACCGACGATACCCATATATGAGGACTACATTCCTGCTTGTTCCTGGAGATAACGGGTTTTCCCGCTCTTCTGCACACCACACCAAGAATCGTGCCACTTGAAGGTGTATGCCCTTCAAATGGAGGCCTTATGAGAGGCCAGAAGAATCTCTTCTATGGATGAAGGCAACTAATGGTACTCTTTCAGCAGCCAAGCCGTGAGTGAGAGGGATCCCGGACTGGGGTGCAGGAGAGTGCTCTCCTCCTGTGAGAACAGCCCTGGAGGAGGGTCCGGGGGGGAAATCGGCAATGCTGCCAATAGGGAGAGGAGCAGTGAGAACCAGGGATGCCTGGGCCACTGAGGGGTTATTAGCACCAGCGATAGCATAGTTACACACCTGTAACAGGTGTTCTCCGGGGACAGCAGGAATCAGTCCTCACATATGGGTGAAGTCGGCACCGATAGAGCCCGCACAGAGCAAATCCCGAGCTTTCAAAGAAAACCTTTGGGATTGCTACTACACATGCGTGGTCCCCTTCTCTCCCAAGAGTGCCATCTTGCTCAGTCAGATGACATAGCTTAAAGAGCAAAATAAAGATGGTACAACTGCAACTCCAAGGGGAGGAGGGAGGGTTGTGAGGACTGACTCCTGCAGTCCCCAGAGAGCACCTGTTAGAGGTGAGTAACTATGCTTTCTCTGGGAACAAGCAGGAAGTCAGCCATCACATATGGGACTCCCCAGCTACAGGCTACCAAAAACCCATAGCAAAAATAGGGCTCCCTCGTGGAGAGTCACAAGCAGTAGCAAACGAGTCCGTGTAGACAAACAGGACCCCTGTGTTCGATGAAACCAGCACTCCAGTAGCCTGAACACAGAAGGGTCGTAGGGCAGGAGTTGCCTAGACCCTGAAAAGGTTATGGAGCATGGCCTGGCCAAAGGCACTGTCCCGTCGGGACTCTCTATCCAGGCAGTAATGAGATGCGAAAGTATGGACTGAAGACCAGGTGGCAGCCCGTCAATCTCTCAACAAATACAAAACCAACCTACTATCCTCCCCCCCTTGCACCCTTCTTAAACAACCCCAGTGCCTTGCCCCACCCACCCAAAGATAAAACTAAGTTAAAAATAGGCTAACTCCTGTACATATGTAAATAGAAAGTTGACAGACAAGTTTGTTTGTACAATGTTTCCTGTAAATAGTTAATACCACTGTTCCATACAAAAGTTGTTCAATTGTTAACTGTAAACCGCCCTTGATCTCTGGAAGGGGCAGTATAGAAGAAATGTATAAATAAATTAAATAAATAAAATAAAAATGTTTGCTAGCGGGACCGAAGGCAGGTTAGCTGAGGTCACTAAAGCCCTGACCCGGTGCACAGGGACGCGGCCTTCCAACGGAAACCTCGCCTCCTCGTAGGCCCAAGTAATACAGTCCACCACCCATGTGGACAGCGTACGCTTTGACACTGCCTCCCCCAGCTTACTGGGGTCGTAGGAAACGAAAAGCTGAGAGACTTTTCGGTGGCCTTGAGTGCGCTGGATATAGAAGGACAAGGCCCTCTTACAGTCCAAAGTATGGAGGACCGCCTCTGCCCAACTGGCATGCGGTCTGGGAAAGAAGGTAGGGAGGACCACCACCTGGTTGAGGTGGAAAGAGGACACCACGTTCGGAAGGAATTTACGGTGTGTGCAAAGCACCATCCTATTCTTGTAGAACCTGGTGCAGGGCGCTTCAGTCACAAGGGCCTGGAGCTCGCTTACCCTGCGGGCTGAAGTGAGTGTGAGTAGGAAAACCCACTTTCCAGGAGAGGTAGCGAATGTGGCAAGTAACCAGGGTCTCGAACGGTGGCCGGGTAAGCTGTTCCAACACCACATTGCGATCCCATTCGATCGCCCGGGGGGGGGGGGGGGCGAACAAGGCCAGATAGGAGTAGGGCCCATAAGAAGTGGGACACTACTGGATGGGCTGAGAGGGGCTTCCCTGCTAGGGCATTGAGGTGTACCCTAATGGAATTAGACTTGAGCCCCGAATGAGAGAGGTAGAGCAAGTAATGCAACACCATGACCACCAGGTAAGAGAAGGGGTCAGCCCCCCTCTCAGTACACCAAAGTGAGAATCTGCGCCACTTAAAGGCGTAGGTCCGTCCAGTAGATGCCTTGCGCGAGGCTAGCAGAACATCCTCCACCTCTCTAGGGAGGCGAAGTGGGGCTAGAGTCACCCTCTCAGCAGCCACGCCTTCAGCAAAGGAGATCAGAGGTTAGAATGCAGGAGAGAGCCCCCCTCCTGGGAAAGGAGTCGGGGGCGGACCACAGGGGTCCTCCACCACCAGTTGCAGGAGCAGTGAAAACCATGACTGCCTAAGCCACCTTGGAGCTACCAAGATGACCGAGGCCCTGTTGTGGAGAGTCTTGAATAGAGTCCTGGCAATCAGTGGCGTCGGAGGGATGGCATACAGAAGTCCCTCTGACCATGAGACCAGGAAGGCATCAGCAGCCACCCTGGCAGGGTGAGGCTGCCAGGAGCAAAATCAGGGCAACTGGTGATTGTCCGGGCTTGCAAATGGGGGGGAACCAGTGATGGACCTAAGTCTGGAAAAGCCTGCTGGCTACCCCTGGGTCCAGCTGCCACTCGTGTGGCTGGAGAGTCCTGCTGTCGGCCAGCAAGTTGTCAAATAAGGGCTGAGGCTAAGGACTATGTCTGATATAGCCAGCGCCTGGTACAGTCTGAGACCTCAAGAAAGAAATTGAGTTTTGAAAGAGCAATAGAATTGCATAGCCTAGGTAATATTTTGGAGGGATATTTATATTGGTTTATGATAGTCACCCTCTGTTGAATTGACTAAGACCAGAAGTGATTGAGCAAGTTGTCTTGGCCCGGCAGGTACACTGCTCTCAGGAGGATGCCTTGTTGGATTGCAAAAGAGCACAGATTTAGGGCTTCCTGACAGAGGGCATGGGACCATGTGCCTCCCTGCTTGTTCACAGAGAACATGGCCACTTGGTTGTCCATCTGGACTAGGACTGACCAGTGGCACAGGCAATAATGAAAAAAGTCTTCAGGGAGAGATGAATGGCTTGCAGTTCCAGGAGGTTGATCTGATGAGCACTCTCGTCCAGGGACCAAGTGCCCTGGGTGCGGTAGCCCTCGCAATGGGCTCCCCAGCCCAGCAAGGAGGCATCCGTGGTGAGGACGCTCGAGTGGTTGGGGGTCTGGAAAGGCATGCCCACCTCCAAGTGTTCGGGCGATTGCCACCAGACCAGGGACCTTGCCAACTAGCGGGTCACTCGGACTCTGTCCAGGAGGTGTCCAGTAGCCTGGGACCATGTGGAGACGGGCATCTGGAGTGACGTGGATCATGGAGGCCATGTGCCCAAGAAGGCGCAGAAGATGCCTAACAGGCAACGTGGTACGGTGCTGCATGTCCTGGGCCAGAGACATGAGTCTGGCTGACTGGTCTGCAGGCAAGGCGGCTTTTGACTGGAGGATGTCGATTCTAGACTCAATGAACTCCAGCCCTTGCGTCGGGCAAAGGTTTGACTTGCCCAAGTGTTGCAGAACATGGGCGGTGCATGCTGTGGCCTGCTGCACCTCGGAAGCTGTGGTGCCCTTGATGAGCCAGTCGTCAAGGTAGGGGAAAATAAATATCCCCTGGAGCCCGAGGAAGGCGGCAACCACTGCTAGACACTTTGTGAATAACCTGGGGGCCAAAGCTAAGCCGAAGGGTAGCATCCTGTATTTGAAATGATTGCCTCCTACCACAAAGCGTAGGTATTGTATGTGTTTTAGGTGGATTAAGATGTGTGTATAGGCATCCTTTAGGTCTAAGAAGCATAGCCAGTTTACTACTGGAGGTAGGGCAGCAATGTTCCAAGGGTGAGCATCTTGAACTTCTCCCTCACCAGGAATTTGTTGAGGTTGTGCAGGTCGAGGACGGGCCTTAGGCCCCCTGTCCTCTTTGGCAGAAGGAAGTACCTGGAGTAGAACCCTTTGCCCTTGAGGTGGTGAGGCACTGGTTACAACACTCTGTCCGAGAAACCCTGTCAATTCCTTCAGGAGAGGGTCCCGGTGGAGGGGAGATCTGAGGGGCTCTCCCGGGAAGTAGGGTGGAGGTGTTTGGCTCAGATGGAGGCAACCCTCCCTGACCACCCTTAGTGCCCAGGAGTCAGTGGTTATAGCTGTCCACCTGTGGGCATAAAGGGTGAGGCGACCTCCTGTAGACTGCTGATCTCTGTGTGGGAGAGGGGCTATGCTGTAGGAGTCAAAAGCTCCCTCTGGCTGGGCTGGAGCCTACAGCTTGGGAGCCTTCTGCTTACACGGGCCATGCCCTTGTCCCTTGACCTGCTGCCCCT
Source organism: Ichthyophis bannanicus (assembly GCA_033557465.1). Classification (NCBI taxonomy): domain Eukaryota; kingdom Metazoa; phylum Chordata; class Amphibia; order Gymnophiona; family Ichthyophiidae; genus Ichthyophis; species Ichthyophis bannanicus. Next base: position 305,502,604 of record CM066040.1, on the reverse strand, counting down.
TTGCTGGGAAGCCGGGAGGCCTTGAAAGATGGGTAGCTTCGGTAAGCAGTGGACTTCCTCGGGTAAAAGGGTTTTTTACCCGAGCCCTTCAGTCGGGGAGGGGCAGTAGTCTTCTTGGAGAGCTTAGTCCTTATGAACTCGGTCTCCAGCTCTGCGGCCTTGTCGGTCATGGGTTTGCCGAAGAGATTTTCCCCTTGACACGGGACATTGACCAACTTGTCCTGTATCCATTGCTTGAGGTCAGACTGGAGCCAAGCTTGGCGGCACACACCGATGCCCGCAGCGGCTACCTGGGCCGCCGGCTCAAAACCATCATAGCCCGCCCAAGACATCAATTTGGAGCACTCACGGACGGCTTTGGACAGGCTATTGAAGAGCTGCAAAGGTTCCTCGTAGAGACCAGCTGAGTACCCGGTGAGTTCCTTCGCAAGGTCCCTTAAGTACATGTCCATGTACAGCTGGTAGGCCTGGATCTGGCAATTCAGCATAGAGCCCTGGTAGCACTTTCTGCCGAGGGCATCCAAGGTGCGGGCCTCCCTGTCCAGGGGCACCGAGGAGTGCGTCTTCTGGCTCTTCAGCAGACGCATGGCCGACTCCACCACCATGGAGTTGTGCATCAGCTGTGACTTCTGAAAGCCAGGGCTCCAGAGGACTCAGTACATCGAATCAAGCAGCTTGCTGACCACTGGCACCGATGCCGGTGTCTCCCACATACGGAACATGAGCCGCTCCAGGATGTGAGGAATGGGCACCGTGAGCGATTCCCAAGGAGGAGCCTCATATTGGAGGATCTTGAGCTCGTCGGCACGAGCATCCTCCTCGGACTCTATGGGAAACGCCAAGGCTTTGAACATGTCCTTGATGAAGTCCAAGAAACCAGTATCCTCAGGTGGGGGATCTTCTCCGAGGTTCAGAGACCGGGGAATCGGAAGGGACATCTCAATGCCGACGGGTGTCCGGGGACTCCTTGTCCTCGGTCTTCCAATCGGAGTACTCAGAGGAGGACGCGAGGGGATGCTGTTCCTCGGGCTTCAAGTGGCCCAGTGCTGTATGAGCCATCCCTGAAAGGCTCACTGGGGATGACCTCGGCCCTGTCGAGCGGGAGACCGAGTGCGACTTTGGCCAAGGATCTACTCAGGCCCGCATGGCCTCGAGGATCAGCTCGGAATCCAGGTTTGTCTTCGACTTTGAACTCAGTGGTCAGGGTGGAGGAATCTGACGTGCCGGACATCAGCGCCCGCTGCTGGTCCAAAAAGGCAGTTACACTACGCTCCAAGGCTGCCATTCTGGACTCCAGTCCCAATGGCTCTGCAGCCTTCGGTGCAGACACCGAGGGACTCAAGCCTGACGCCGGTTCCCCCAGGAGGGGAATCCTCGACCAGGACTATGTCTAACTGACAAGGCCGGTCTGCAACTGGATCCTTCCGGGAGACCTTGGCCGGCCGCTCCCTCTCCAACTGCTCAGGCGGACACCCTGAGCTCCGCGACCAGGCCCAGAAGGACCCCGGTAGGTGAGAGAAATCCAAGGACGCCACCTTCGAGGACTTCTTCCTCTTCGGTTACTTCGAGGGAGACCACCTCTCTGAGGACCCATGACGCTTGGGTTTGGAGCGTTCCTTCCCGAGATGTTGAGGTCTCAGATGAAGTACTAGCTCGCGGAGACATCGGGGATTCAGGAAAAATCTTGTCATGCTGCTGCTGGCAGCTTTTTAAGGCCTTGGAAGACATCTTCTTGCAAAGGCCACAAACCACCAGATCATGATCCAGACCGAGGCACTGGAGACAGCAGTCCTGTGTGTCGGTCAGAGACATTATTTTAGCACACCGATCACACTTTTTAAAGCCGCTGGTCGCCATAGGGGGAAAAAGAACCCCAGCAAGGTCGAAGACCCTTTGGGCTGCCAGCGGAGAAAAAGGCACGAAGATGCCAAAAAGAAAAATTAAACACTTAAGTAAAAAGGAGTCGATCCCGATACCGAGGCACCGAGGTCGGGGCAGGAAAGGTACCAGTGCAAGACTGGAGACGAGTAAAAAACTCGAGAAAAAAATCAACTTTTTCCGGGGGGGAAACAGTCAACGTCTGGTGGGCTCCGTGGAAAAAAGAAGACTAAGCAAGATGGTACCCTTGGGCAAGAAGGGGACCACGCATGGTGGATGGTCTAGCGCCACTTCGTCTGTTTGTTCGTTCTCCTATCTCAGGCCACTCCCCCTGGTTTCATCCGGCCTTACGTCTTCAACGGACTCAGTTCCGACAAGTGCAGCGCCATTGGTCCCGTCACCCTTCCTCAGATCTCCACCTTCGCTTCAAGCAACTTTATGCTGATTATCGTTCGGCTGTCCAGTCTGCCAAACGTGCTTTCTATGTTGCTGAGATTTCTGAAGCGGCAAATTCCTCTCGCTAGCTTTTCACAATCCTGCGTAGGCTTTCTTCTACCAGCTCTAATCGTACCTCAGCAACGGGGGCTCCAGATCCCCACTTGCTGGCCACTTTCTTCTCTGAGAACATAAGATATGCCATAATGGGTCAGACCAAGGTCCATCAAGCCCAGTATTCTGTTTCCAAATTCTTAATTTGCGTTCTTCATTTTCGAATCCCCCCCGCCCTCTCCATTGTCTCCTGTTTCCCCCTGTGGGCTGCCCGCTGCCGACCTTTCGTCTCTGCCCTCTTCCTCCCTGCCTAACCGGGCTCTTGCCCATACCTGGTCTTCTTTCCACCTTGTTCTCCCCGCAGAACTTCAGATGCTGTCTAAATCCCGGAAGACCACCTGCACCTTGGACCCGATCCCATCTCGCTGGCTGTCTGAGCCTTCCCTACAACTTATTCCTGCTATCACTACCATCATCAACACCAGTTTATCTTCTGGTCATTTTCCCTCTCTATGGAAGTCCGCTGTTGTCCATCCTCTCCTGAAGCAACCTTCCCTCGACCCTTCTATTCTGTCCCATTGGCGTCCTGTTTCGAACCTCCCCTTCCTGGCCAAGCTTTTGGAATGTTTTGTGTTTGACCAGTTATCCTCTCACGTTGAGTCAACCAATACTCTTCACCCCCGTCAAGCCAGTTTCCGGCAAGGCCACAGTACCGAGACTGTTCTCCTGGCAGTATTAAACGAATTACATGTCGCCCAAGACCGTGGTGATGTCACTCTTTTGGTTTCCCTTGATCTGTCTGCGGCATTCGATCTGATTGACCACCAGACCCTCCTCTCTCGTCTCTCTGATGTGGGGTTACGTGGCACGGTTCTCCAGTGGTTTCGCTCCTTCCTCACAGCTCGCTCTTTTTCTGTCTCCGTGAATGGTAAATCTTCCTCTTCTCTTCCCCTCACTTGTGGTGTCCCCCAGGGTTCTGTTCTATCTCCTCTGTTATTTAACATCTTCCTCGTCCCCTTACCCCTTTTGATCCAGCAGTACCCAGTGTCTTCGTATATTTATGCGGATGACATCATTCTCCTTTTCCATACTTCTCCGCTCTCCTTAGATATCTCCCAATTTAACCTCTGCCTCTCCCATGTGGCCTCTTGGCTTTCTCAGCATTTTTTACGCTTAAACCCTTCAAAATCTACAGCTATGTGGGTGTCCCTGAGCGGCCCTTGTCCTTCCATTGCTCCTATGATTGATTCCACCTCCGTTCCACTCGTTTCTTCCTTCTGTTATTTGGGCGTAATCCTTGATTCCTCGCTTTCCTTCCATGGCCATATCTCTTCCCTTACTAGGCGTTCATTTGCAATCCTCCGTCAAATCAGGGCTGTCCATTCTCTTCTCCCCTTTGGTTCCTTGGTTACCCTTGTTCTAGCTTTGATTACCAGCAGACTCGATTATTGCAACATTCTTCTGGCCAATCTCCCCAATTATCAGCTCCAACGCTTTCAGTTTATCCAAAACACTGCAGCTCGCCTTATCACTTTTGCTCACTGTTTTGATCATGTCACTCCCATTCTCTTTCGTTTGCATTGGTTGCCCCTCCGTTTTCGTTTCCACTATAAAATCCTCATTCTAACTCATCGTGCCATTAATACTAACAATCCTCTGTATCTTGCTGATCTCATTTCCCTTCATACCCCGTATCGTCAACTTCGCTCCCTCCATGCTAATCGTTTGTCCTTACCCTCCCCGTCCCAAGCACATCTTGAAAAAACTTGCCACTCAGCTTTTTATTTCCTTGGTCCCCTGTTGTGGAATGCACTGCCTCCATTTCTCCGGTTGGAATCTTCTTATCCCCAGTTCAAAGGTTTACTCAAAACCCATCTGTTCCAACAATCTTTTGATCTTCCTCCTGATCCACCTCCCTGAAGCTGCCGTAGGTTGTTTGTTCCATCCCAACCATGTCTTGTCCTGTCTTCCCTCTGTCTGTTTTCCCCCCGTTTTGTCTTTGTTTGTTCAACTGTAGTCTTTGGTTAAGTGTATAGTCTTTCAATTTTCTGTCCTGTCCTTTTTCTTTCTTTCCTGTCATCTTATGGCGTTCCTTTTCTATAGTTTGCAGTGTTGACCTTTTTATTTCATTGTAAAACGCTTTAATGTCTTGGCGTAAGCGATCTATCAAGTGTGGAAATAAAGATAAAGATAAAGATAGCAATCCCAAAGGCTTTCTTTGAAAGCTGGGGATTTGCTCCATGCGGGCTCCGTTGGCGCTGTCACCCATATGCGAGGACAGACTTCCTGCTTGTTCCCGAAGAAGCTCTGTTGCGCTGGATCTTGAATAATGTCTTGGCTACCAACGGTGTCAGTTGGAAGGTGCACATAAGTCTTTCATCCACAGGATGAGTAACGCATCCCCTGCTATTCAGTACAACTGCATGGTGTCCGGGCTGGCCAACAGGTCTATTAAGGGGATGCCCCAGTGATGGAAGCTTCTCATCAATGTACTTCTCACTGTCTAGAATGCTCCTCAGCCTCGCTACCTCTGTTAAAAAAAAAAAAAAGCAAGATCATACATTTGGGCTGCAGCAATCCAAGGGAGCGATATAGTATAGGAGGTGAAGTACTGTCCACAAAAGAAGAGTGGGACCTGGGCGTGACTGTGTCCGATTATCTTAAAGTAGCTAAACAGGTAGAAAAGGCAAAGCACAGTTACTTACCTGTAACAGGTGATCTCTGGGAACAGCAGGAATTAGTCCTCACATATGGGTATGTCTGTACCGACGGAGCCTGCGCGGGAATGCTCCCCAGCTTTCCAGGATGAAAGCTTTTGGGACATCCCACAGCGCATGCGCGCTGCCTTCCCGCCTTTCCTACTAACTCTCCTCAGTTCAAGTTTAAAGCTGAGACAATAGAGAGAGAGAGGAAAGGAAAGACAAAGAGATACAAATCCTAGGGAAGGTGGGAGGGTTGTGAGGACTAATTCCTGCTGTTCCCAGAGATCACCTGTTACAGGTAAGTAACTGTGCTATCTCCAGGAACAAGCAGGAATAAGTCCTCACATATGGGAACTCCCTAGCTAAGATGCCTGGGAGATCCCCAAGGGTATGAAACCCTGAAGGGTTCCTCATTTTCCTATGGATCTCAGGCATCCATTCAGGGAAGGAGGGCAGGAGTTGTTCAAGAATGGAATAGGTGTCTGAGGACAGCCTGACCAAACAAGGCATCCCGGCGGGAGTCCTTGCCCAAACAGTAATGGGCTGTGAGGGTATGAACCGAGGCCCAGGTGGCTGCTCAACAGATCTGGTCGATGGACACAGAATGAAGATGAGCCATAGAGGTGGCCATGGCCCTCACACTGAGCTGTGACATGGCCCTCCAGAGAAAGGTTCTTACTCTGGTAAGCAAAAGAAATACACTGAGCAATCCGATTGGACAGTGTTCTTTTAGAGACTGGAAGTCCTAAATGAGAAGGATCAAAAGCAACAAAAAGCTGGGAAGACTTTCTATGTTGCTGTGTCCTGTGTAAGTAAAAAGCAAGAGCTCTTTTACAATCTAGAGTATGGAGGTTCCTCTCTGCAGTGGATGCATGAGGAGTTGGAAAAAAGACAGGTAAATATACCTCTTGATTAAGATGAAAAGGTGAGACCACTTTAGGCATAAAGTGAGGATTTGTCCTAAGGACTACCTTATCATGATGGAACCTTGTATAAGGTGGATTAGCCACTAAGGCCTGCAGTTCACTGATGCGGCGAGCAGAAGTGATTGCAACAAGGAAAATAACCTTCCAGGAAAGAAATTTCAAGGAGGTAGTGGCTAAGGGTTCAAAAGGTGGCTTCATAAGCTGACCAAGAACCAAAATTTAAGTCCCATGCCACCGGAGGAGGTCGAATGGGAGGTTTAGTTAAAGTTAGGCCTCTCATAAATTTTGCAATAAGAGGATGAGAGGAAACAGGTTGTCCATTGATAAGCTTAAGAGATGCTGCAATAGCACTTAAATGGACCCTTACTGAATTCGTTTTAAGGCCTGCATTGGAAAGATGCAGGAGATATTCTAATAGAGAATTCACAGGAAGTGCCAGAGGGTCAAGACCCTGTTGAGCACACCAAATGGAAAATCCTTTCCATTTAAAAGCATAGGAACGCCTAGTGGAAGGTTTCCTGGAAGCATGGAGGATATCCTTCACTTGCTGCGAAAGATTGAAGTCTTGAAGGTCTAGGCCTTCAGTAACCAAGCTCTGAGGTGAAGGGACTTGGGGTTTGGATGCCACAAAGTCCCTTCCTCCTGAGACAGAAGGTCTGGAGCAGCTCCCAAGTCCAGGGAGGGGGCTTGGGAGAGATGCAGAAGTAGAGGGTACCACACTTGGCGTGGCCAGCGTGGAGCTATGAGGATCATAGATCCTTGATACCTCTGAAGTTTGAACAGAGTCTTGGGAATCAAAGGAATGGGTGGAAAGGCATACAGGAAGTCCTGACCCCAATGAAGGAGGAAGGCATCCTTGGCCTGAACTCCCTGACACGGAATTCTGGAACAGAACCGGGGAAGTTTGGCATTCCACGGACTTGCAAAACCGAAATTAGACCTTACCTGCTAATTGTCTTTCCTGGAGATCTCTCTGGGCCAGTCCAGGAACAAGTGGGTTGTCAATCTCCTTCAGCAACTGAGGACTGAAATCTTAAACTTTGAAGAGCTGGTATCTGACTCCCTCTGCTGGCCACTTCCAGTCTAACCTTAACAAAGCAGATGAAAAAATTAATGGCCAAAAACCAGCAGCCTCCCAGTGATGTGATGGAATAGGCAAAAAAAACAGGTTTCTCACCGGGTTTTTTTTTTTTTTTTTAATTATTTATCTAATCATTTGTCTCAAAATAACCAAGAAGATAAAACGTAACACATGAATGAGAAGCCATGAGTGAGAACAGAAAAAACAACACATGATAAGCCATGACGCGGACGCCACCACCAGCCGTCGAGAATCCTTAGGTACCCGCGTTACACGGAAATGTGACCAAAAAACTGTGACCAAAAAACATGGGTGGGTCCTGGACTGGCCCGGAGAGATCTCCAGGAAAGACAATTAGCAGATAAGGTCTAATTTCGGTTTCCTGTTTGATTCTCCGGGCCAGTCCAGGAACAAGTGGGAAGTACCAGAGCAGTATCTAACCACGGGAGGGACCGAACAGGCATACGAGGACGACCGACGCCCTCACACAGGCCTAGCTCTCGGCCAAGCCCTCAAGCCTGCAAAGTTTCGCAAACGCGGAAGCGAAGACTACGGAGCTGCTTGACAAAAATACACCGGCGGAACACAAGCATATGCCGCCCAAAAGGACACTGGGGTGCCCGTAAAACGATCACGAATATCCGTTCCCTGCGCCCTGCTAGAACAGCCCAATCGCCGGTCCACCAACGGACGACTAGAAGCGGTTGCGCCCTTTCGAGACCCGGCAAAGAAAAAACCGTTCCGAGTCCCAGAAAGACGTAGTGTTTCAGAGGAGCTCCTGAGCCATCTAAGAACATCGCCAATGGGAAGATCCCCGACCCGAAAGGAGGGGAGAGCGATAGAATGAGTAATAGAGAAGTAGAGACGATCTCCGGAAGAAAGGAGGGAACCGTCCACAACCGCATTCCATCCTCTGAAAAGTATAGATAGGGAGCCCTACACAATAGAGCAGAGAGATCCAAACTCCACCTCGCAGAACCGAAAGCCCCGAAAGAGGCCATCCGTAAGAAGATCCCCAAGCGAGAAAGCGCTGCCTGGGAAAACAAAAACGAGGGTCGCGCCACTTCGTAAGCAGTGAAGACAAAATCTACAGTGGAACCCCATCGCGAAGAGGGGATCGAAAGTACTGAACCGCTTGAAGGAAAAAAGGAAAAAAGGAAGCCGTGCTGAAGGAGCTGGAGACGAAGCCCGCTCACACCTCTGCGAAAGAAAGAAATCACCACGAGGCGCCTTTATCCAAACTGTCCGGAATAAAAGACAGCACGATCGGAACTAAGGCATCGCTCGGCCGTAGTTCGGCTCTCCGCAGCAAGACCTTGAAAGACGCTATCCACGAACCAAAGCTAGGGACTTGGAACGTCTGCAATCCCGCAGTTCAGAGACTATGACTGAAGGCGAAGACCCTTACCAGAACCACCGGTCCCCGCTCAGAGCCAAGCCGGAAGAGCAAAGCAATCCACTTCGGGCATGAGTCGAGGTCCCTGGAACAGAAACCCCCACTCGAGGGATACCACCAAGCTTGGTGGATGAGAAGACGCCCAAAATCCGCATACCACGCCTGCTAGGGCCAAACTGGTGGAAAGATAATCACTAGGCCGCAGCGACCTGCCATCCTCTGAAGCACTCTATTGACCATCCTGCGGTGGCCATGGCTTTCCCAGCCCAACGAGACCATCCGACATGCGCATCCTGCGCTTGCGGCAGATCCCGAGAAGCTTTGGCCCCGCCGAAGGTAAGCAGAAGAACCACTATCGGCTGCCTCCACCACCGGGTCAGATTGTGAAACACCACAGCGTGCCGTGACCAAGCCCCGGAACCAGCACAGGCGTGTGGAGTAAAGCAGGCTGTAATTTTATTAATTTATTTATTTATGTATTTAATTTTTTGTTTGTTTTTGTTTTTGTTTCTGCCACTGACCGGGCTAGGGAAAGCACTTCTGCCCATAACCTGAGCTGCAGACTCCGCTGCAACAACTCCGCGCCGCCAGTGCTGCCTCGAAGAGAGAAAAAAAGACACCGACAGCGCCTATTCCGAGAAAAAAACATGCCCATCGCTGTCTGGGAGCAGAGCTACCGGAACCCCACCAGATGAAAGGAAAAATTCTGGATCTCCGGTGCTCAAGCCCCCGTGCAATGACGCCAGACTCTGATCTCCGCAACCGACGAAACTGACAGCTGTCGCAACCAACACCCCGGCGGGCTGGCTTAAGGGAAGCCCTGCACTCAGAAGAACCGGCCCCGGCCACCACCGGAGACTATCGGAGACGACGCGCAACCGGGGCAACCCATATGCCAAGGGCAAATCTGGAGGATTGCAGTGCGATAACCACACTCACTGCAACGTCCGCATGTGAGCCCTTGCCCACATAAGGAGGCCGAAGGACTCCACCAGGTACGCAAGGAGCAGCAGTTAGCGCCACGCCGACAACGCTCGAAGATGCAAGAAAGCTTGCACCAGGACAGGAACGGCAACACGGAGCCTAATAACAGAAAAAATACCTCGACCTGTACGGTGAAAAACGCCCTTAAGGAGAGGAATCTCGAAACCGGCCGCAACTGAACATCGGCTCGATGGGGCACCCAACGCCGGAGCTGCAGGAGACGGAGACTCCTATACCAGCGGGGTTCAAATTAGCCAGTTGTCAAGGCAAGGGTGCACGAAAAAAACGCCCGCTGTCCGTAAGGCCGCCGCCACTACTACCAGCAGTGAGTAGCTGACGTCACTGGAAGTGCTATAGCCTGCCAAAGAGAACTGGTTGGGTGGTAGAAAGGTGCGGGGCGTCGCAGCCAGGCCAATCGGAGAGGCTGAAAAGTGGAAATGACCCGTATACCCCGCAAAATGGAGCAAGACGGAGAAGCTCCGGCCGTTATACAAAGGCATTAGTAACCCTAGGAGAACCTATAGGGTTATGCCAGCTTTTAGCTGTTTGTACCCTCTAGACCTCCCCACACTGAGATTTTGTCATTGAAATCCAAGTATCATATTTACAATACCAGCACCCAGACAGAAGGAGCCTAGAAAAACACATTATTGGACATCACACTGCCACACATTAAGCTAGTAAGGCTGTTTACCCAGGCCCGTGGCCAGTTCTTAGTGGAAATGAGATATCTGCAAACTTCCCAGCCTTCCTGCAGATAAAAAAAACATATACCAATGGTTTGAGTAGGGGAAAGTGCAATCTACACCCCTTCCTGTGGCCAATCTGGCCAAGGAGTAACAGAGAGGAAGATTGTGAAGCAAGCTAAGAGCTCCTTAATATTATTATTCCGTACATTGCCACAGCAATGGGCGACTAAGGAGAGATACACCCCGAGAAGCGGCGGGCATACGACTGAAGGATTGCCTACGGGGTTAATGCTTTGAGCAAACTCTGGGTGTATCCGGAGGGCTAATTGCAAAGGTTTGGAGAGTGAAAGAAAGTGAAAGAGTCTAGCATAGAAAGACTCGCAAGGGCTTCAAGTACCAATGAGGAAAAGAGAAAAAAATAAATTACACCACCAAATGGAGGTGGGAAAAAATCAAGAAAGAACGCAGCTTCAAAGAAAAGATGCAGATCTGAATAAAAGTGTAGGGCACGAATTATGGCGTACGCTCAAACAAGAGCAGGAAAAATTCGTAACAGCAATCATCGTGGAACACGGACGTAGCTATGGAAAAAAAGCATTCCATAATACAGGTTAAACTAAGCAAGCCAAGCCGGAAATAAATCTACGTCCTTTGAACCTGGACAAGACAAACAACACCCCAGACTCCCTTATAGCCGCCAGCCAGGATGTCTGAGAAAGAGATGTTTGTCGTTTCGATGCATAACACCGAAAGAGATTGTGTAATCCTTGGCCCCTGTCAACATGCCAAATGAGGCAGCAGTTACGATGAGCGCGACAATTAAGGCCTGCTAGGGATGTGTTTTCACATCAGGCAACACATCAAGCAATATACAGAAATATAAACTACTTTGGTTTATTTTAAAAAGCAAAATAACATGCCATGGAAACTTTAAAAAAAGATATAAGTAGGATATGTAATGCCTCAGCCAGATATCTTCATTGGGCACTGTGGGGGATTGAACCCTTGATCCCTGCATCATTGGTCAGTGTCTGAACCATTGTGCTGTGGTTCTGTTGCTATTACACAGTTTCAACAAAAACAAAAGATAAGAAAAAGGATCAATTTACATGAATGAGACCACAAAATGTGACAGTCAGCATTACATATGCTGTTAAAAGAGGTTCAGAACCCAAAACTGAAGCAGCAATACCAATTTCACAATAGATAGCCCAAAAAGCCCAACACTGCCGCTGTGATTGTGAGGCCAAGAATAGTGTTTACACCAAACCAATGATGTGGAAGCATCTGAGAAACCAACTTGTGTTTCATTCACCTTTAGTTCCATTAACCTTCCGCAGTTCTAAGCAATCACTGCCGCACAGAACACTAATATAGAACAATAGTATCCAATTCACTCAGAGGTACCAACAGCAAGGAAAAATGACTGTGCCTGTAGGCCATAGGAACAGTGTTAGCCAGGGCTGCCGTTCCTGCCAAAAATAAACCGTTGGAGAGGCCTGCTTCTGAGACAGTAGCTATGCTTACAAGGCCTTACCCCAAATGGAGCAAACCGAAATCCAACATGAAATCCCAAACCAAAAAAGGAAGAAAGAAAAAAGCCCTGTTCAAACCGGCTCCTGAGAGACCGCCGCGGGAAAAAGAAATGTCAACCAAACGCCAAGAAAAACATGGCCGCCGGCACCCCCAACACCAAGAAACCAACTGAAAGAAAAAATGACCAACCTTAATAAAAAAGACTTCTTCTCCTGCAGCTCCTGGCACCCACTGCTAGTGGGGAGGGAAGCTGAGCCCCGGAGGCAGCAGGCAGGTATCTGGGGCTCCCAGCACCGCACTGCTCTCTGCTATAGTAAACGGAGCTGAAAGTGAGACAGGCTCTGCCTCTTCAGCCCCGTGCCTCGGAGTGCCGCTACAAATTTGTCGGCTGCAATGTACATTGTTAGGAACCCTGCTAGGGCCCCCTGCTATGTACCAACGCTGAAATTACACAAAATAAAACAAAAAGAAATAAAAGTTGTAAAGCTTAAGCATCTGAAAGTGGGAGCCAGCCAGGATCACGTCCTTCAGCTGCTGAGGACTGAAAAGACTGGAAGTGGCCAGCAGAGGGAGTCAGATACCAGCTCTTCAAAGTTTAAGATTTCAGTCCTCAGTTGCTGAAGGAGATTGACAACCCACTTGTTCCTGGACTGGCCCGGAGAGTCGAACAGGAATAGGTTTATGTCCGGGGTTCCCCATTCCTGGAAGATTCTGAGTACCTGATCCATGTGCAGGGACCATTCGTGTGGAAGCAGAACTCGACTGAGTCTGTCTGCCCAAGAGTTTTGAATTCCTGGGAGGTATACTGCCAGGAGATGGATTTGATGCTCTCTGGCGAAGGCCCATAATCTTAGAGCTTCGTTGCAAAGCGACAGAGAGCCAGTTCCTCCTTGCTTGTTTATGTAAAACATGGCTACCTGATTGTCCGTTTGAATGAGGACTGTCTGGTAGCTGAGGAGGGTATGAAAGACCTTGAGAGCTAGGAACACTGCTCGAAGTTCCAAGAGGTTGATATGAAGAGAGGTCTCCTGTGGGGACCAAGTACCTTGGGTGGAGAAGTCCTGTAGATGAGCTCCCCAACCTGTTTGGGAGGCATCTGTTGTGAGGCTTGCTTGGGGCAACAAAGGTTGGAAGGGGGACCCCAGCAACAGATTTTGAGTGGACATCCACCATTGGAGAGACCAAAAGAGACGTTTGGAGTTGGCTATTTGGTCTGAGACAGCTCTGGAAGCTTGAGTCCACTGGGTGGACAAAGTCCATTGAGCTGCTCTCATGTGTAGGCAAGCATAGGGTACCACATGTACTGTGGAAGCCATATGGCCTAGCAGCTGTAGCATCTCCCTGGCAGTTAAATGGCTCTTTGACTGAATCTGGGAGGCTAACTGCACTAGATGTTGACAACGGGCCTGAGGAAGGTAGGCCCTTGCAGAAGTGGTGTCCAACCAGGCCCCTATGAATTCCAGGGACTGAGTAGGGGTAAGCTGGGACTTTGGGAGGTTTACCACAAGTCCCAGGTATTGCAGAATGCGCCTGGTGCGGTTAAGGGAGATCTGAGCCTCTGACTGGGTTGGAGCTCGGATGAGCCAGTCGTCCAGGTATGGGAAGACAAATATTCCCAGAGTGCGTAGAAATGCAGCAACTATTGCCATGCATTTGGTGAACACTCTTGGAGCAGAGGCTAGACCGAAAGGAAGCACTCTGTATTGGTAATGTTTTCCCTGGAACAGAAAATGTAGGAATTTTCTGTGAGATGGATGGATGAGGACATGAGTGTACGCATCCTTGAGATCTAGAGAACAAAGCCAATCCTGACTCTGCAGGTATGGAAGGAGAGTGCCTAGAGAAAGCATCTTGAACTTCTCCTTGCATAGGAATTTGTTCAAGTCTCTGAGATCTAGAATGGGTCTGTATCCCCCTGTTTTCTTTGGAATGAGAAAATAGGGGGAGTAGAACCCTGACCCTTGTTGAAGAAGAGGAACTTCTTCTATTGCCCCTTGGGCAAGAAGGGTAGTTATCTCCTGACCTAAAAGGTCGAGAAGAGATGTGGGAGAATTGAAGTGTCTCACCATGGTGTGGGGAGGAAGGTCTGAGAAATGAAGTTTGTAGCCCTCTCTTATGATGGAGTGGGTCCACTGCTCTGATGTGATTTGCTCCCATCTGGGAGCAAAATGAGCTAACCTTCCTGGAATGGTGAGAGGTTCTGGCTGTTGTAGAGCCAGAAAGGTTAAGTTCTCTAGTATCAAGTCAAAAACCCTGAGGGGCTTGGGACTGCTGGGTTGCAGCAGCCCCTGCAGGTTTAGGCCTAGCCTGTTTAGGTTGCTGACGCTTAGTAGCAAAGCGACCTGTAGAAGATTGTTGACCAGAAGTGGAAGGAAATCTGCCCTTCTTGTAAAAAGACTTTTTAAAAGATTTTTCTTGGCTGGAGTGGAGGTAGACTTAGAAAGTCTATCCAGAGCAGCATTTTCTGCATCCATTTGAGTGGCTTTAATTTGCCACTCTTTGCCAAATAGATTTTCACCTGTACAGGGCAGATTTCCTAAACCATCTTGAACCCAGGGTTCTAGATCAGAAGCCTGGAGCCAAGCAATTCTACGAGCCGCTATGGCAATGCCTGAGGCTCTGCTGGCACCTTCAAAAGAATCAAAGGCCGCCCTGTTGGAAAACTTTGAAATGTCTTGAGTATGCTTAAGCCAATGAAGGAACTCATCCCTTTTATCCTCTGGAATAAAAGGGAGAAAGTTGTGCAGCTTTTCTGCAACCTCCTTCAGAAACATACCCATATAAAGGCTGTATGAATTTATTCTGGCAATAAGCATGCTAGCTTGGAAGATTTTCCTTCAAAAGCATCCAAGGTCCTGCATTCTCTTCCTGGAGGAGTAGAAGTGTGTCTTTTGGTACTCTTTATCCTCTTCATAGCTGACTGCACCACAATGGAGTGGTGAGGAAGCTGAGTTTTTTGAAATCCAGGAGGAGGGAGGGACACGGTACATAGTGTCCAATCTACGAGAATGAGAAGAAAGGGTGAGAGGAGTCTCCCACAATTCAATCAAATGTTCTTGAAGAATTTCATGAATTGGTAAGGTGACTGCCTCTCTGGGAACCTTAGAGTATCCCAAAATATCTAATTTTTTTGCTCTAGGTTCTTTTTCAGAGGTTACTGAAATATATAGTCCTTTAGCTACTTCTATTATGAAGTCTTGAAAGGACAAATCCTCTGGAGGAGACATTCTCCTTTTTGGAGAAGGCGGCTCCTCAGGAAGAGTAACAGATACTTCAGGGGACTCATCCGATGAATCAGAATCATCAGAAGAATCGAAGTATCGTCTGCTCGATTCCAAAGATCGATAGGCGTATCGATCGGTACCGACATCGGGTGTCCCCGGTACCGGGTCGGTACCGAGAAAGAGCCCAGGACAGGGAGCCGGAATTGGTCTCCTGGCCGATGTCGATGCAGCCGGTACCGTCATCGAAGTTGGTGTCGGTACCGACAACGGGGCTTGTTGTGGTACTGACGGCGTCGCAGCCTTGATGAAAGCCAGAATAGCTTGCTGCATGGATTGCACAGTGTGATCCATGGACGCCATGACTGCCTGGATATCGGTACCGGGAGATTGTGCCGGTACCCCAGAGCAGTCTAACAGGTGATCGGTCGAGGCCGTGCCATCGATGTCAACCTGTAACCCCATAGGAGGAGCTTTGGAAGCCGGAGCTTCCTGCCGGGGTTGTTTGGCTGGGGCAGGATCCTCAAGGGCAAGCCCGGAGGCATCTCGATGCTTAGAGGGAGATTTGCCCTTCGAGGACCTGCTAAAAGTATGCTTGGTTACCTGAGACCCATCAGTAGAGGAAGACCTGGAAGATGTCGATGCCACGGCCGGTGCATCCGTGGGAAACAGCACATGGAGCTTGGCTGCCCGGTTCTGTAACCCTCGTTTAGACATTAGAGAGCAGGCTTGGCAATCCGGAATGGAGTGTTCAGGCCCCAAACATTTAAGACACCATTCATGGGTGTCCGTAACAGAAATTGAACCGCTACACTTAGTGCATTTTTTGAAACCAGAGGCTGGTTTATCCATGGAGGAAAAATTCTTGTGGGCCTGTAGGCCTAAGAAAAGAAATACACTAAGTGAGGAAAAGTATATATATATATATATATATATATATTTTTTTTTTTTTTAAAGAAAAGACCGGCGGTACCGGTCCGGCGTCGGGGAAGGTAGACACGCGACCAAAGAAATAAATTAAAATAAAGAACTTCTTCAGCGGTGACAGGAACACGACCTGCTGGCTCCGCGGAAAAGAAGAACTGAGGAGAGTTGGTAGGAAAGGCGGGAAGGCAGCGCGCATGCGCTGTGGGATGTCCCAAAAGCTTTCATCCTGGAAAGCTGGGGAGCATTCCCGCGCAGGCTCCGTCGGTACCGACGTACCCATATGTGAGGACTTATTCCTGCTTGTTCCTGGAGATTGGCAAAAGCTAGAAGGATGCTTGGGTACATAGGGAGAAGAATGGCCAGCAGAATAAAAGAGGTGATAATTCTTTGATGCAACCTCATTTGGAGTAGTGTGCGCAATTCTGGAGACTGCACTTTCAAAAGGATATAAACAGATTGGACTCTATACAGAAGGTGGCTACTAAAATGGTTAGTGGTCTTCGTTATAAAGCATATGAGGACAGACAAAGATCTTAATATGTATCCTTTAGAGGAAAGGCAGGACACAGGTGATATGATTGAGGTGTTTAACATTTCTTATATACCGCCTTTCATGATATCAAGGCGGTTTACATTGAACTGAAATTACATTGAACAGGGCATTATAACTTGGAGATAACTTTTTTCTACAGGGAACATGGGCAATGGAGGGTTAAGTGGCTTGCAAAAGACCACAAGAAGCACCTGCGGGACTAGAAACTCCAGTCCTTCCGGCCCAAGGTTGCTGTCCTCTAGTGGGATTTGAACTGCAGACCTTCCGGCCTGAAGTAACTTGCCTCAACCTCCATGGCATAAATGCACAGGAGAAGAGCCTCTTTTGATTGAAAGCAAGCTCTGCTACAAGGAGACATAGGATAAGGGTGAAAGGGGATAGAGTGGTATGCATAGAATAGTCTCCCAATGGAGGTGGTAGAGATGAGGACAGTATCTGAATTTTAAAAAAGCATGAGACAAACGGAGGACCTCTAAAGGAAAAAAGGGGACTAGCGTAGTGGCCGATATGGAAGGACAGACTAGATAGAAACATGATGACAGAAAAAGACCATACGGCCTATGTGGCTACGCCTGGATCCAGACACCACTCATTTATATATTTTATTTATTTACAGTTCTTTTATACCGCGCTGTCGTCAGTGCGGTTTACAGTGAACGAAGGTACTCACATAAGCAACAAGCTGTAATGAGTTTACAAATAACAGGGCAAATAACCAGGAAACAACATTGGGGAAATTTTGTACATAGAGGTATAAACTATATACAGTAAAAGGTTATTATTTACATTATGTGCAGCGTGATACAGAACGTTACTGCGTATCTTGTGGGATTGGGTTGTGTTGGAGAGTCGGTGAGGGATCGTGGTGCTTGTAGAAGTGTAGGAGGAACAGGTGATGCTTTAGGGCTTTTCTAAATTGCTTGAGGTCAGTGATTGATCTGACTGCTGGTGGAAGGTTGTTCCAGCATCTGGGGGCGTAGTATGCGAATGCTCTTTCTGTAGTTGTACAAGTGCATCTTATGAATTCTGTCGGTATGGATAGGGTATTTCACGCTGCTGATCTCCTTGATCTAATATTGGGGGTGTGATTGATGAGTGTTGAGATTGAGGGAGGGGCTATTTTATTAATAGCTTTAAAGGTGGTGATGAGGACTTTATATGCAATCCTGCAGTTTATAGGGAGCCAGTGTAGCTCCCTTAGGATGGGGGTTGAGTGGTCCCTCCTTGAAGCTCCATACAGGACACGGGCGGCAGCATTCATGGCTAGTTGTAGTGTATTTAGGGTGTTATTTGGGAGGCCATGGAGTATTATGTTTGCATAGTCAAAGTGGGGCAGGACTATAGCTTGGAATATAGTTCGGAAGTTATGGTCTAGCATGTTTTTCAGGTGTCGGAGGGTCCTAATCTTGAAGTAGATGATTTTTGCAGTGCGGTTTATATGTTCTTTGAAGTCCAGTCGATGATCCAGAGTTACGCCTAGGTATTTTATGGTAGACTTGATAGGGAGCTCTGCGTCCCGTACTTTTAGGGTAGCCGGTGGTGAAAATTCTTTGTTTTTCGTGATGAGAGTTTCGGTCTTCTTGAAATTTATTCGCATATTCTGAGTGAGGAGCCAGTCAGCTATTGCGTTGAAGCATTCTACTAGTCCTGTATAATCTGGGAGAGTGACATTGATTGGTGTAAATATCAACACGTCGTCTGCATAGATTAGGCAATCTATGCCATACGGGTGAGTGATTTCACAGATCGGCTGCATATATATATATTGAAGAGTAATGCCGAGAGGGAAGAGCCTTGAGGAACACCTTGCTTTAGTTGGAAAGGTTCGGATGTACTTTCTCCAACCCAAACTTGTTGCCATCATTCTTCAAGGTAAGATTTGCACCATTCCCATGCTAGTCCATGGATTCCCTTGTCGTGGAGTCGGGATAATAGTTTGCCATGGTCCACAGAATCGAACGCTGCCGAGATGTCAAGGAATATTAGTGCGAAGCCTGTCCTGATGTTGTCAATCCCACTAATGAGCGCGTTGATTAGGGAAGTCAGAAGTGCTTCAACTCCGTGAGCTTCCCTGAAACTATGTTGGCTGGGGTCTAGTGGTGATGTGGTATCTATATGTTGTTGGATCTGTCTCTGGGTCACCTTCTCTATAATTTTGGATAGGAGTGGGATACTGGAGATGGGTCGATAAGATTCCTCCTTTGTTGGGTCCAGTTGGCTGTTCTTTAGCAGTGGTCTGATGGAAGTCTGCTTAAGAGCTGATGGGAATATTCCAGTTGCAAAGAATTGATTTATGATTTTGGATATGGTTGGGCTGAGTTCTGAACGCATCGCTCTTATCCAGTGTGCTGGGCAAGGGTCGTTCGGTGCAGTGGTGGTGTTTATGTTGGCGATGATGTCTTCAATGCTTTTTGCTGAGGGAGAGGATAGCTTGAAAAGTGAGTTCTGGTTCCCAAGCTACTGGGTAAGGTTTACAGTGGAGACTGTTGAAGTTTTGATGGCTTTGGATTGGATATAGTTGGCATATGTTTGGGGATGGATATGTTCTTGTTGTGGAGGCGACGGTTCCGTTGTTAGAGTTTTTACTAGGTTGAAGAGTTCTCGTGGTTTGTTTAAAGAGCGGATGAGGAGCTCGGAATGGAAGGCTTTTCTCTTGTCCCAGATTGCTTCACAGTGAATCTTCAGGTGGGTTAAGTATGCGGCTTGGTCTGTGGTGTTATGAGATTTACGCCATTTTCTCTCTAGTTTCCTCAAGCAAAGTAGGGACTTCCTTAGTTCAGGGGAGTACCAAGGTGCTGGCGGCCTTTCATCTGCGTGGTTATCTGGTGTTGCTTGTTTGTGGGCAGGCGGTAGTTTGGAGTACTGGTTCAGGGTGTTGTTCCAGTTTGCAACCATGTCGATGTTGGCTGAAGGGAGGGCGAGTTTTTGGGAGTATGTGCTTCATAAATTCTCTCTTGTCCAATGGTTTGAATCTTGCTGACTTGGTTGCTGAACATATCTTTGTATGACTGGTTGGATCTCGTTGTGATGGAATATTGAATGAAATCAAGCTGTGGTCCGACCAGGGGACTGGAGTGATAGAGATATCTGTTTTACATTTCGTGGATCCTTCAGTGGGTGGGGAAAAGATAAGATCGAGAACATTCCCACGTTGGTGGGTAGGGTAGTTTACGATCTGTTTGTAGTTGAGATTGGACATTGCGTCGAGGAAGGTGTTAGATAAGGCGGGTTGGATGGATGCGAGATTGAGATCGCCCAGTAGCCAGTTTGGTTTATCCAGGTTTTTGAGATTGCAAGCTAGGTCGATTATGGTGGATAGTTCTTCGGATGATGAGCTTGGAGCCCTGTAAATGAGGTTGATAGTGCTGTATTTATTTGAGATGGTGATTGTGTCTAGTTGTGTGCTTCTAGATAGGATGGCTCGGTACTGGAGCTTGGTTTTTGCTATTATGCAGACCCCCCCCTCCTCTTTTGTTCGTCCCGTTACATGTGAAGATAAGAGTATTTGGGGGGTGTGAGCTGATTTAGTATGAGTGTCAGTGAGACAGGTTTCTGTGACCATTAACATGTCTAGGTTGAGATTGGTTATGATGTCTGTGATTGCTGGCCATTTATTGCGAGCAGAGCAAGCGTTAATGAGGGCGCACCTGAGTTCATGCTGAACATCAGGTTCGTTGCATTTTGTGTTGGCTGTTTGCTCTAGGGCTATATGGAGCAGGTGGGATTGTCTTTTATAGCATGGGTTTTGAGGATATTGGTAATGGCTTCGGTGGTGTTTTTTGCTCGTGCTGTGAAGTAGTGGAATATGGTTATGATCATGTGTGAGAACAGTGGATTCATAAATCGAATTGGCAAGTAGGTAAATGCATGTGATGGCCAGTACGGAGGAGGTCATGGTTCTTGTTATTTAGACGTTAAGGTTTATTATCTTACTTAGATTCGTGAGCTGAGAGAAAGCTTGGGATTAAGCAGCCCCTGAGGTGGATATGGCATCCTATAAGGAGATTCAGCGAGAGTGTGCTGAGGGGGGAGGGTTTTAATATCTTCGGATGATTATTTCTGTAACAAGATTTCAGTAGGATAGAATTTGTTTGTAACCGTGTTTGAAAAGCCTGTTTGTACAGTGAGCAAAGATAAGTGGGGTTACTTTGTATCAGTCAACAATGCTTCGTACATAGATTCAAACGGCAGAGGGACTGTTAGGATACAATGTTACAAAGAGTCAAATATTGAGCCGGACTACTTTGTTAAGGTTGCGGCATAGGCTGAGCAGAGGCTAAACATTTAGTGTATAGACAGACACTTCCCTATGTTCAGCTATAGTGCTGTTAAGCTAGGATACTTATAACAGATTTTTAAGGAACACTGCTAATTTGATATTTCTGGCCAGCAATTAGCACGGTTGGGGTTGACCTTCTTATATGAAATAATTCAGATAATTAAATAGTTAAATACCGTGCAAAGTCCATTTCGTAGTTTGTGCCTGCTGGAGTTCTTGGTTGGGAGTCCCCGCGTTTCTGTCTTGTAGCTGAAGTGTGGTGGGTGTCGTAGAGAGAAGTTATTCACGAGCGGCTTTCTGGTGGTCCCCACCTAAGGGCCACTCCAAAGGGACCTCTAGCGAGGCCCTCAGGCGCGGGCCCGCAAGGCGCGGGTGCGCCTGCTTGCGTCCTTTATATTAGGCTGATGTGCCCCAATTGGGCAGCCGATGAGGGGGAGGCGATCCGGCGATGTCCCTGCTCAATCCCTCCTGGGAGAGCACGCGGCAGCAGAGAGGACAGTAGCGGTGCGGCGTCCTTCTTTATATTAGGCTGATGTGCCCAGATTGGGCAGCCGATGAGGGGGAGGCGATCCGGCGATGTCCCTGCTCAATTCCTCCTGGGAGAGCACGCAGCTGGAGGACCCGTCTCAATTTGTCTGCCAGGGCATTGTCCTGGCCCAGGAGGTACACCGCCCTTAGGAGCAGAGGCCTACTTCCTCCTGGCAGAGGGAGTATGACCCTGTACCCCCCAGTATGTTCACATAGAACATTGAGACCCGATTGTCTGTCTGTCTGGACCAGTACTGAGCAGTGTTGAAGATGGTGGCGGAAGGCTTGAAGGGCTAGGTATATTATCCGGAGCTCCAGCAGGTTGATTTGCAACCGGGATTCCTCCTGGGACCAGCAGCCTTGCATCTGGAGGCTCCTGCAATGCATTCCTTAGCTCATTAGCAAGGCGTCCTTGGTGAGGACCTTCTGGGTGTTGGGTGCCTGGAAGGGCATCCCGGCCTGAAGGCAGCGTGGATTTTGCAAGCATCCGAGAGAGTCTGCCAGCTGACGGGTCACCTTCACTCTGTCTGAGTCTGCCTGTGACGAGTCTACTGAGAGCAGAGGCACCACTGGGCTGCCCTCATGTGCAGGCACGTGCATATGGGGTCATGTGAACTGTGGAGACCATGTGTCCCAACAGGCAGAGTAGGAGCTGAGCAGGTAGCATCCAGCGTTGGTGTACCTCTGCGGCTAGTTCCCTGAGGCATCCTGATCTCTCCTGGGGGAGGAAAACATCTGCCTGGAGGGTATCTAGTTGCGCCCCCATGAACTCTAGGCGCTGGTCCGAGTGAGGTGGGACTTGAGGTAGTTTATGACAAACCCCAGGTGCTGCAGGGCATTGATGGTGTGCCTGGTGGTGCATTATGCCTCTGCAGTCATGTGTCCCTTGATGAGCCAGTCGTCCAGTTAGGGGAAGACGAAGGCCCCTTGGAGTCTGAGGTGGACTGCGACCACAGCGAGGCATGTTATGAAGACCCTTGGCGAAGAGGCCAGACCGAAGGGGAGCACCCTGTATTGGTAGTGCTGTCCTCCCACCACGAACCAGAGGTACTTTCTGTGGCTGGGGTGGATTAGGATGTGAATGTAGACATCCTTTAGGTTTAATGAACATAGCCAAAGTCCTTGTGGAGGAATGGCAATAGTATCCCAAGGGAGAGCATCTTGAACTTCTCCTAAAAACTTGTTGAGCTCTCGCAGGTCCCGAATGGGCCCGAGGCTCCCCGTCCTCTTGGGGATAAGGAAGTATCTGGAATAGAAGCTTGTACCCAAGAGATGTTTCGGCACTGGCTTGACTGCTTTGTCACTGATTAGGCCTGCCAGCTCGCTGAGGAGCAGGGTGAAGGAGGAGCCTGGTCGGCTCCCCTGGGAAGTACGTGGGTGGCGCCCAATGTAGGGGGAGGAGGTAGCCCTGCTTGACCACTTGTAGCACCCAAGTGTCTGTGATGATGGCTGACCATCTGTGGGCAAACACAGCTAGGCATCCCCCTGTGGGCAGCAGAGGACCACCTGTGAGCAGGGAGGTCATGCCCAGGCAGCTAAAAGTTTCCCCTGGGACTTCGGGACTTTGTTCCCTAGAACCGTGTCCCTGTCCTTTTTGTTGCTGGCCCTGTTGAGGGGCCGAGAAGGCCTGGAAGTGCGGAGTACCACTGAAGCCTCCTTTTTCCTCAGAGAGAAGGGCTTTTCCCCCAGGGCTTTCTTCTTTAATCTATACGTTACATTTGATATACCACCCAGGCTGAAGCATCAGAGCGGTTTACAATAATACATCAAAATTGCAGAAAACATGAAAACAACGCCATTAATAAGATAGGAATAAGATAAGAATTACAGCGAGTCAAAAGATAGGAGGAAACAAGAGGGGAGGAAAGAGCAAGTTTCATCCACAAGATACTGGGAAGACAACTGTGATCAAGGCATTTTGTTTTTCGCTACGGTCTCACGCCTAAGGGCTGTGTCAAAGAGCCATGCCAAAGGGTCCTCTGGTGAGGCCCTCAGGTGTGAGCTTGCAAGGCGCGGGCGTGCCTCTGAAGCGGCGGTTTTTAAAGCTATTGTTATGGCAGATGATTGGCAGGCTCTGGAGGTGAGGAGCAGCTCCCGCTCACACCCTCCGATGGCAGTCGCTGCTCTCCCCGTTCCTGGATGCGCCTCCAAAGCGGGAGTGCACCGAGGTCTTTTTTGATAGTCTGGTTCTCATCACATACTCTGCCACTATCTCTGCTGCCTTATCCGCCATGGGTTTCCTGAACAGGTTTTCACTTATTCAGGGGACATCTATCAGTTTATCCTGCACCCACTGTTCCAGGTTTGGCTGACTGCAACCATGCCTGGCATCGAGCCCAGAATCCTGCGGCGACTACCCTGGTGATGACTAAGCCATCATAGGCTGCCTGAGACAAAAAATGAGCATTCCTTTACTGCCAAAGTTAGGGTCTTGAACCTCTGTCAGGATTCCCCCTTGAGGCCTGCCGAGAATCCAACAAACTCCTACGACAGTTCCTTCAGGTACATGCCGATATAGAGCTGGTAGGACTGGATCCGGCATGTAGCATCAAGCCCTGAAAGGCCTTCTGGCCGGGGGCATCGAGGGTTCGGGCCTCCCTGATGGGTGGCAGCGATGAATGGATCTTTTGGCTCTTGAGCCGGCACACTGCTGACTCCACAACCATGGAGTGGTGGGGAAGCTGGGTATTTTGGATCCCAGGGCTTCGGTGTACCCGGTACATGGCACTGAGGCACCTAACAATTAGTACCAACGCCGGTGTTTTCCACATTCAGAGGCGGCGGCGGTCGAGGATCAAGGGCATCAGGACCATAAGGGTTTTCCTTTGGGGGTGCCTCATATTTGAGTATCTCCAATTACTCGATGCAAGGGTCCTCCTCAACCTTTGTCTCAATGGCAAGGGCCTTGGCCATTTCCCACACAAAATCAACACACACAACGTCCTCGGGCAGAGTGTGGCAACAGGTTGTCAGGGGAGACAGGTCTGAGGGCATATTACAGTGCCGCTTCATATCTGGGGACTCTTCGCTCCCGGTCTCCCATTCGGACTTGAAGTTTAAGTACAAGTCTGATGCTGCGCTATCATCTCGGCCAATGGCCGCTCTCAGCAGTCCATGACATCCGGGAGGGGGGGGGGGGGGATTGTCGGTAGGAGCCATGGGCACTCGCTAGGGAGGATTGGTGTCCCGAAGAATGACAGCAGGACCTTGTTTGGGGCCGGGGGCTCTCTCGAGGCCAATGGCCGTCGAGGACTGGCTTGATGTCCAGGGAAGCCCTTGATTATCAAGGGTCCCATTGTTGGGGCTAATAAATCGGACGAGCCAGACATGAATGTCCATGAATGGCCACTAGGGCAGATATACTGCTCTCTATGGCTGCCATTCTGGTCTCCATATCAGTTGGCACCACAGCCTTCAACGTGGCCACCGAGGGTTTTGGGCCCAGTGTCAGTACTGTCGAGAGGGGAGTCCTCGATGATGATGGCCTCGGAGGCCCGCAGATGGTGCTGACAAGTCCTTGCAGGGCAGCATGGCAGGCCTCTCCCACCCCAACTCCTCAGACTCACGCCTAGAACTGTGGATCCTGGAGTGGATTTCCCCTTCTTCCCGGATCTGTCCTCTAGGGCAGTCTTCAAAGATTTCTTCTTCTTGTGCTCCACCTCCGGGGATTTCTGCTCCGAAGAATTGTGGCTGCAGGACTCCTAAGAGTCTCTGGCTTAGTGGGGAATTGAGGTATCTGAGGGGGCCCTGGATCGTGGTGACACTGGAGACTCCGGCATTGCGCCGGACTTCTGAAAGAAAAACTTATCTGCTGCTGATGGTGGCTCTTCAAGGCCTTTGAAGCCATGGTTCTGCACAGTCGGAGGCGTAGTGCTCTGTGCCAGGACACTGGAGGCAGCAGTCGTGTGTGTCGGTGAGTGACATTTTGCCACACCGGTCGTGCTTTTTAAAGCTGCTGGAGGCCATCGGAAAAAGGGGGTCCCAGTCTTCTGGCAGGGGTCCAAGGCCTTCAATTGGGAAAGGACACAAATGCCGGTTGAGGAGCATCTCTATGAAAAAACAAAAAACTAATAAACTAACCCGAGAAGCAATGCCAAGATGAGCTGGCTCAGGGCAGCAAGGAACCAGTATGCAACCGGAGAAACAAAAATCAAACTTGTTCTGGGGAAAACTGGACAGCATTCTATGGGCTCAGTGAAAAAAAGGAGACTGAGACAAGATGGCACCCTTGGGCAGGAAATGGACCATGAATGTGTGGTGCATCTCCCAAAGGCTTTCTTTGAAAGCTGGAAAAATGCTTCCACACAGGCTCCGTTGGCGCAGATATCACCCATATGTGAGGGCTGGCTTCCTACTTGTTCCCGGAGAATGAACAGTCTATCTTATGGCCATCTGCTAGTCTATTGGGGGTATGTGCTGGGTGTGGAGAAGAGGCCCTGATAAAATGCTCCATGGCATCTAGGATATGTGAAACCTTGGATGCAGGGCAGTATGGAGGTAATTTTGTACATAAAAGGCTGATTTTTGTGCACAAAATGCCTCTTATGAAATCAGGTCATGCCTAAAAGTGCACATGGTGCACTCCGCATTCTCTAGGCAGAGCATGGGCGGAGTCACGAGTAACATGTACACTTGTACTTCACAAGCTAACATTTACACCTGCTCCTTGAGCAGGCATTAATGCCAGCACCTACAATCTAGGGATTATTTCTGCAGCATTTGTGGTGGTCTTTTATAAAGCCACTGAGGCACCTGTTTTTATAAAATAAGCGCCTTCACCATCTCCAACCTAAATGCCTTTTATAAAATTAACATTCCTGGGGGATTTAAACACCAAAATATAGATGAAGTCTCAAAACTGCAGTTTAGGAACAATTTTCTGAGGGGAAACAGACATTCACCCATGTTTAAAACCTCATTCCCTCTGAAAACTACCTCTCCCCTTCAGTCCCAATGCAATGCAGGCACTTATTTGAAATTTGTCTTCTCTTAAATCTGCAAAGTATGTAGGATAAAGAACCCCCATGGCGCTGGCTGGTGACAGGACTTTCCAAGACAAAACCTCTTGGGAAGCTTCTATTTGAAAAATGTGGAATTTCCAGAATACGTCATATTATGGGCATCAAACTCCAGAGATAACCACTTACCTAGGAAATTGCACTGTTAACTAGCTGTTCCATTTCTACATGCAAAGCTAAGTCTCTACCTCTTCTCTGCAGGATCCACAGGCTCCAACCCCTCCTTCCTGGGCTCATTCTGGTGGAACTCCGCTGCCTCAGGAGTGGGCATGGTGTGATCAATCGCCTGAATGTCCTTCCCCGCTTTCCAGAGCTTGTAGCGTTCTGGTTGGAACTTGCGTACGAAAACCTCCATCGAGATCTTTACCATATCTTTTCTGCAGGAACACTGCAGAAAAAAAGAATGCAAAGCCTTAATATTTGTACTAGATGAGTCAGGATGCACATTACATTTGTATTACAATGCAACGGTCTGCATCTTTAAAAGAAATCTAGCTCAGGAGGAAAAACCTACAATGGGAAGCAAAAGTTTGTAAACAATGCGGAGTGTGCCTGGCTGTGGTATGGATAGAGAGGTGACCTCAGCATTTGGCTGGTGGTGAATGGGGTAGGGGGGGAGGGGTCCCTGCAACATGGCTTTTTGCATTCAAAAGTGAACTATCGCATGTGGGGGTCGAGGCTGGGCAGCCCCTGGGTGGGGATCGGTTTGGGTGGTGCAATTTAGCCTCTAAGCAGTGGGGTAATGTCACTTAACTTGCGAGTCACCGCTTAAAATGTGGGGGAATAACTTCTCCTGTCAAGCACACAAAAATTCTCCAGGCTTTAAAGCGAAAGGGTACATAGCTAGCAATGCTCCAGAAGGCTCTCCTGAGTGCCATGGAGTATGATAAACTTAGGAGGGACTGGGTTTCCTTGGTAAATGGTGCCTTCTTGGGCTCCCTTAAGAGTGGGATAGTAGTGGTTTTAGTGAAGTAGGGGGGTCCCCTTGAAAATGATGGACTAGGAGGTGGACCCGCAAGGGCAGTTTGTATTCCTTTTGGCTAAACTCTACAATGAGGAATTCTTAATAAGTAATGCTTATGCCCCTAATGAGTAGAATCACAGCTTTTCTAAGGGGCTCCTCCACCAGATAATTCAAGCTGCACAGCGCCAGGTGATTTTGGTGGGAGATTTTAATTGTCCGCATGATCCAGAAAAGAATTACTCTGGGAGGGGTCAAAATCAGGGTTGGATTAATAAATTGATTGGATATTTATGCTGTTTGGGGGGCTTGATGGATGTGTGACCTCCACCCTGGAGTCAGGGACTATACTCAATTGTCAAAGGCACATGAATCTTGGTCTCAGCTGATTACATTTTGGTTTCGTTGGGCTATTTCAGTTGTATTTTCCAGGCCAAGATTGAACCCACAGTGATTTCTGATTATGGAACGGTGTGGGTTGATTGGGAAGGGAGACGGGAGGTAGACAGGGGTTGGAAATTTCCAGCAGATCTTTGGGAGGATGAGGATTTTCTAGTCTATCTGCGCCAGCAATGGGATGATTATGTGCAGTTTAAAGCAGAGCATAAGGGTACACCAAGATTGTTTTGGGGAGGTGAGTAAAGTGGTGCTGAGAGGGGCTATTATAGCTTACACAGAGCTATGACGGAAGCACTCAGACCCAAAAGTATATTGCGGCTTGAGAAAGCTATGCAGGTGTAGAAACAGAGTGCTGAGGCGCCTGGGTTGGGCGAAGCAGGGAGTATCTCTGTCCATTCAGGTTGTAGAAGAGGGCCTTGCTGACCATGCAGTACAGTTTAGTTACTTACCTGTAGCAGGTGTTCTCCGGGAACAGCAAGAATCAGTCCTCACATATGGGTGACATCAGCATCAACGGAGCCTGTGCGGTAACTTCTCCCCAGCTTTCAAAGAAATCCTTTGAGAGATCTACCATGCATGCGTGGTTGCCTTCCCACCCAAGGGTGCCATCTTGTCTCAGTATGACAATATGGCTCAAGACGGCAAAAAAGGAAAGCAACTCCACGGGAAGGAAGGAGAGTTGTGAGGACTGATTCCTGCTGTTCCTGGAGAACACCTGCTACAGATGAGTAACTATGTTTTCTCCAGAAACAAACAGAAAGTCAGTCCTCACATATGGGACTGTATTACTAATTAAAGATTTATTTGAATCTGCAAGGAATATTGAACTTTTGAACCATCCCATATGGGAGAAATCATGCTGAGACAGCTGTTTACTAGCCCAGAGACCAAAGGTGTAGGGAATGACAGACCTGAACTGTTTATTAACTCTGAGAACAAAGGCTGGATAACGACTGGTCAGTAGCAAAGGTGTATGAGGTAGAGAATAAACCTGTGTGGAGTCATGCTGTCCAGCTGTGACACGTTTGTTAAAGCCTATAAAAAGAGCTAGAAAATCCAGGACAGGTAGAGAGTTTATATCCATGCGTGAGGAATCCCAATCTTTTTTCCAGCCTTCGCTGAGGCTCTCCCAGCTATGTTAAGGGCTGTGATGACGTCAGAACATTTGGCGATGAATTGTTATTGCCCTGCAATGAGGGACAGGGAGTTTGGAGATGCATATCAATTGTTTTATTGTTATTGTAATATCACTAACTTATTGTTCTATTGTAATGTCACTAACTTATTGTCATATTATCAAGCTGTCATATTAAATACCATACATGTGTGGCTATTTGATCTTGAATTTAATATTGTGGCGAGGCAATACAGGGACTCCCTAGCTACAGGCTACTGAAAAAAACCTGTAAGCCACAGGCAACCCAAAAAGCAAATCATGAGGAACAGTAGACTACAGTTAAGTTGCAAGACTGCAGCAGCGACCCCTACTGGACACAAAGAAGGGCCGGAGGGTAGGAATTGCCTTAAACCTCAAAACAAAATGACCGAGTACTGCCTGGCCAAAAGTGCTGTCCTGCTGGGATGACTCCTCCAGGCAGCAATGTGCTGAAAAGGTGTGAACTGTGGAAGAGATGATGGCCCAGAACTCCAGCAAGGGAAATGAGCAGAGGTTCACCACAGGTATCACCATGGCCCGGACACAGTGCACTGTGATGTCATGCATCAGCAAAAGACTATCCTGTCTATAGGTGAAGGTGGTACACTCCGCCACACAGGTGGACAGAGTATGCTTGAGACCGCTATGCCCAGGCAATTAGGGTCCTATGAAATGAAGAGCTGCAAGCGAAGGGGCTTGGTCCACTACAAATAATAGGCCAAGGCCTGCTTACAGTCCAGCATATGGAGAGTGGCCTCCGTCCGCCCTGCTGGCATGAAGGTCACGGAAAAAAGATGGGACGCACCACATCCTGGTTGAGGTGGAATGGAGAGACCATCTTAGGCAGGAACTTAAGGTGTGTCCAGAACACAACCCTATTCTTAGGGAACCTGGTGTAGGGGGCATGAGCCACCAGAGCCTGGATCTCAAGGACCCTGCATGCAAATGAGAGCGCCATGAGGAAGACCACCTTCCAGGACAGATACTTGGTGGCAGGAAGCCAGCAACTCAAAGATTGGAGCAATAAGCTTCAAGAAGACCACAATGAGATCCTATGCCACCACTGGCGGTCGAGAGAGCAGGAGGCCCCTCTGGAAGTGAGCCAAGAGAGGCTGGGCAGAGAAGGGCTTCCCCTCAATGAAGTGGTGGTGCGCCGATAGCACACTGAGGTGAACCCTGACGGAGTTAGACTTCAGACCAGCACTGGACAGATGCAGCAGGTATTGCATCACCAGCTGGACCAAACAGAAGGGGCTGCACCTCCCCACACACCAAACTGAAAAGGGATACCACTTGAAGGCATATACCCATCGGATAGAATGATGCCAGCAGGACCTCTTCCACCAACCTGGGCAAGGCAAACTGGGCCAGAGCTACTCATTCAGCAGTCAGGCCATCAGGGCCAGGGACCCCATGATGGGGTGAAGGAGAGAGACAGAAGTTATCACAGGGCCTCCCAGCCCAACATGGAGGCATCTGTGGTGAAGACCCTCTGAGGGGAGTCAGCAAGGGGACAGGTGACTGCCACTCTGTCCTGCAGGCGCCCTGTCACCTGGGACCACTGGGAGCAAAGAGTCCACTGGGCTGAACATATGTGGAGATGGGTGTTGGCTGTGATGTGCAGTCAAGGCTATGTGCCCCAGAAGGTGCAACATGAGTTGGGCAGAGGCAGAGTTCTGGCCCTGAACCTCCCCTTACGAGGGCTGCTAGGTGCTGGGCCCTGTCGAGTGGGAGGAAGGCCCTGATCTGGAACATGAACTTTTCAATACCTTGTTAGAAGTAGGGAGTGGTGCCAAAGGACTGGCGAGAGGCACATGGTGTCTCTTTACACAAAAGCGGATGTAAGGATATGGTTGAAAACTACAGGCCAGTTAATTTAACTTCGGTGGTGAGTAAATTATTGGAAGTGTTGCTGAAAGAGAAAATAGTGAGGTTTCTAGGGTCCAGCAAATTACAGGATCTGCGGCAGCATGGATTCACCTGAGGCAGGTCTTGTCAGACAAATCTGATTGATTTCTTTGACTGGTGACCAGGGAGTTGGAAGGAGGGAGCCCTAGATGTGGTGTATTTAGATTTCAGTAAAGCCTTCCTCACAGACGACTTATAAACAAACTGAGCACCCTAGGGATGGACCCTAAAGTTACGGCTTGGGTTAGAAATTGGTTGAGTGGGAGGCAACAGAGGGTACAGGTAAATGGCGCTCATTCTAAGTGGTGTGTCCCAGGGATCTGTCCTTAGTCCGATTATTTTTAACATCTTTGTTAGTGATATAGCGGAAGGGCTGTCGGGTAAGTTTGCCTCTCTGCGGATGATACCAAAATCTGCAACAGAGTAGACACCCAGGAAGGTGTAGATAACATGAGGAGGGATCTAGCTAAGCTTGAAAAAAGGTCTAGAATTTGGCAGCTGAGATTTAATGTTAAAAAATGTAAGGTCATGCCTTTGGGTTGCAGCAATCCAAGGGAGCATTATAGTATAGGGGGATGAAATACTTTTGTCCACTAAAGAACAGCGGGATCTAGGCATGATTGTGTCTGATGATCTTAAAGTAGTTAAACAGGTAGAAAAGGCGACAGCAAAAGTGAGAAGGATGCTTGGGTGCATAGGGAGAGGAATGGCCAGCAGAAGAAAGGAGGTGATAGTGCCTCTGTATAAGTCTTGGGTGTGACCTCATTTAGAGCATTATGTGCAATTCTGGAGACCGCACCTTCAAAAGGATATAAACAAGCTGGAGTCAGTACAGAGGATGGTTACTAAACTGGTTAGTGGTCTTCATTATAAAGCATATGAGGACAGACTTAAGGATCTTAATATGTACTCCTTAAAGGAAAGACGAGATAGAGGCGATATGATTGAGACGTTTAAATATCTCCATGGCATAAATGCACAGAAGAGCCTCTTTTGATTGAAAGTAAGCTCTGCTACGAGTGGACATGGGATGAGGGTGAAAGGGGAAAGATTCAGGAGTGATATGTGGAAATATTTCTTTATGGAAAGAGTGGTGGATCCGTGGAATAGTCTCCCGGTGGAGGTGGTAGAGATGAGGATGGTATCTGAATTCAAAGAAGCATGGGATAAACACAGGATTTCTAAAGGAAAAAAGGGGATTGTTGTAGTGGTTGATATGGAAGGGCAGACTAGATAGGCCATGTGGTCTTTTTCTGTTGTCATATTTCTTTGTTTCTATGTCTAGCGGCAACCAGATGAACTCCAGGCATTGGGATGGCTACAAGTGGGGCTTGCGGTAGTTGGTAAACACCAGAAGTTCCAGAGTGAGAATTGTGCAGCATGCTGCCTGTTGAATCTCAGACAGCAGTGCTGCCTTTGACAAGCCAGTTGTCCAAGTAGGGGAAGATGAACACCCCCTGCAGTCACAGATGAGAGGTGACCACTAATCACTTGGTGAACACTCTTGGGGCTGAAGCCAGGCCGAAGTGTACTGGTAATGGCATCCCCTGATTAAAAAAGCAGAGGTACGTGGCGTGGATGAATAAGGATATGCGTGTAGGCATCTTTGCTATGCTCCTTAGATGTCAAATCTCCCTGCTGGAGGTAGGGCAGCAATGTTCCAAGGGAGAGAATTTTGAACTTCTCCTTCATTATGAGAAGATCCAGAATAGGGCAAGAGCCGCAGGTCCACTTGGAAACCAGGAAGTACCGGAGTAGAACCCCTCTCCCTTGAAGTAGGGCAGGGCTCGTTCCACCACCTTGTTGGCCAGGAGACAAGCAAGCTCTCAGAGCAGGTCTCAATGAAGGGGAGTCATCGGGAGCTCCCCTGGAAAGAATGGAGAGAAGGTGGCATCTGATCAAAATAGACATATCACTCCCCTACCACCTGCAGGGTCCAGGCATCAGTGGTGATGCTGGACCACCGGCTGGCATAAAACACCAGACACCTACCCCTCCTGTGTGCTGCAGGTCTAGACCTCTCGGGGGAGGAGAGGCTATGCTCAAGGAGTCAAAAGCGCCCGCCAGGTTGCGGCTGGGGCTTGAGGGCCTTAGGCCTATGCAGTGTTTGCCACTGTCCCTTTGACTGCTGGCCCTCTTTGCCACGGTCCCTTGGACTGCTGGCCCTGTTGGGGAGCTGGGAAGGCCGTGTACTGGGAGTACTTTCCATAAACCTTCCTCTTTTTCAGGTAAAGGAGCTTTTTCCCTGAAGCCTTTCATAGGGAAGGGTCAGCAGTCTTTTTTTTGTTTGGAGAGCCTGCTCCTGGTCAAACTGACTCCAGCTTGATGGCCTTGTCAGTCATGGGCTTGCTGAAATACATTCTCTCCCTGGCAGGGGACATTAACCAACTTGTTCTGAACCCATTGCTCCAAGTTGGAGGACTGTAGCCAGGCCTGGTGGACGGCACTAATGCCCACCGCAGCTACTCTAGCCATAAACATGAAGCAATCATAGGCCACACAAGTAATGAACTTGGAGCACTCCATGACTGCTACTTCCCCTTGGGCTCATAGCAGGGACTGCAGGCCCAGGACCCATGGAACTTGCCTACTTTCCCGGCTCGTCCGCTGATGTGGTCTTCAAGAGTTTCCGGCTCTTCCTCTGGGGTTGGCTGGAGGACCCACAGCCTTTGTCCCAAGTTGATGGCCAAGGCAGCACGGTCTCCCCTGGGTTCTGGAAGGAGCCCTGGAGCATGGTGTCACCGAGGACTCCTGTGCAAAGTCTGTTTTGTGGAAGGACTCCCATTGCTGCTGACGGCTCTTAATGGCCTTGGAGGTCAACTTGCCAAGACCGCAGTCCAAGGGGTCATGGTACGGCCCTAGGCATCGGAGGCAGCAGTCATGTGGGTCATTACATGACATGGTTTTGGCACACCAGTCACAATTTTTAAAGTCATTGGTGGAGGCTGTTGAGGTCGAAAACCTCAGGCCCAGCCAGAGACAAAAGCTCTTGAAAAAAGAAATTTAAAAAAAGAATGGACCCGAAACGCAATGCCAACGCAAGCAAGCTCAGGGGCAGGAAAGGGAACTGGAACGTGACTGGAGAAAAAGAAAAAAATGTGAGAGAAACACACAACCCTTTTTCCAGGAAAACCACACACAGATCCGATGGGTTCCACGGGAAAAAAAAAAAAGGCACAATGATGCCTTTGGCCAGGCAGAGAACCACGCATGCATGGTGCATTTCCCAAAGGCTTTCTGTGAAAGCTGGGGAGAAGTTACTGCACGGGCTCAGTTGACACCGACGGCACCCATATGTGTGGACTGACTTCCTGCTTGTTCCTAGAGAAAGATAGGTAAGGATTCTTGGCAAGAGATCCAGCAACTCAGAACCCTCCTTGCTGAGCAAATTACAACCAAGACCACCATCTTGAACGTCAAATCCTTCAGAGTAGCACACTTCAATGGCTCTAACATCAGGGTACCAAGCACCAGACTCAGATAGGGATCACAGATTCCAGGAAGGGATCACAGATCAGAGAGGAGGGCACAGATGCCAAACCCCCTGACGACGGCATGAAACATTTGGGTGTAAAGTTAAAGACATACCAGACAATGGGACCTCCGAAATAGGCTAAAGCTGGCATTTGAACCTTCAGGAAGCTAAGAGAAAAGGTCCTTTTCCAGACTGTCCTACAGAGGTGGTCAGAGATGGCACCTTGACCACCTCAGAAGTCAACTGCTGTGCACTGCACCAGCATCAAGGCACCAGACCCACACTTATGCCAGGTTGCTAGATCTTCTCCGGGCTCTGAGCAGAGTGGAAAACCACCACCAGAGGATAGCCCATATGTGCTGCCTCTTTACAGGAGCCGAGCCGTAAGAGAGAAGGAAGCTGGGTCCTCTAGGACAAGCAGTCCTTGACACAATAGGCACTGAGACAGAGGCAAACAATGAGGTGATGCTTGCTGGAGCCACATCAGAATTCTAAATCACGCTCTCATCAGCCAATAGTGTTGCCAAAATAATCCTTCTCAGGTGGTGCTCCATATACCGAATCACATGCCCCACCAGGACCATGTAGGAAACATACAGCAGGTGTTGACTTGATCAAGGTTGAGCCAGAACACCAATGCCCTCAGACCTCTTCTTCGTGAAGTGACTGAAGAAACAGCAAACTTTGGCATTGGAGCGGATCGACGGCTCCTCCCAGGGTGATCTCAGCAGTGCAGAAACAACTCAAACACCTCCTGACAACTCCCACTACTGAACAAGGAACATGGCTGGACCCTCCCATTCTGAGCAGGTTGCTGCCCCCTGCTGCCGCTATTTCTGGCAGCAGGGTAGGGGGGCTAGGCTCGGCAGTAGAGGCCCATGGCAGGCCATGGGCTTTGGTACACATGGCCACCTGCTGCTGTCACCGATTCAAATCCCTCAACCCCCTCCACAGGAATAAGTGGCAGCAAGGGATGGCGGCGCAGCTCAAAACAGGAGGGGGGGAGAAGGCAGCTCTGTACGTAGGGGTGGGGTTGGCATGGCTGGCAGCTCTGCCTGGGGCAGCAGAAACCCTTGGGCAAGCTGATTTGAGTGCCACGAGAAAGGCAACCTTCCAGGAGAGGGACTGCAAGTGACAGGTAGCCAGGGGCTCAAACGGCGGCAAAGTAAGCTGCGAGATCACATCGAGATCCCATTCCGCCACTGGTAGGCGGATGGGGAGTTAGGATAGTACAAGGTCTCGCAAAAACCAAGATACCAGGGGCTGAGCCAACAGGGGTTTTCCCTCAACGGAATGGTGGTTTGCTGCGATACTGCTCATGTGCATCCTGAGTTGGACTTCAGTCCCACCAGTGGGGTAGGTACTGAAGCACCATCTGTACCGAGCAGGAGGAAGAGTTCACTCACCTCGTGGTGCACCAGACCGAGAACATGTGCCACTTGAAGGCATACACCCTCCTTGTGGAGGCCTATTGGGAGCTCAGATGGACCTCTTCCACATCCCATGGGAGGTTGAAGGGAGCTAGCGCTACCATTTCAGCAGCCAAGCCGCGAGTGACAGGGACTCCAGGGTGGGGTGGGTGCAGGAGAGTGCCTCCTCCTGTGTGAGTAGGTCTGTAGCATGGCCCAGGGGAATCGACAACTCCGTCACCAGGGAGAGGAACAGTGGGAACCAGGGTTGTCTGGGCCACTGGGGGGATATAAGTACCAGTGATGCTCTGTCACATTCAGCCTTGAAGAGGGTCTTGGCGACCAGAGGTGTCTGTGGGAAGGCGTAGAGGCCGCCTTCTATCCACTGCATGAGGAACGCATCTGCAGCCACCCAGGACAGGTGCAGCTGACAGGAGAAACTTTGTGTTGTCCGGGCTGGCGAACAGATCCACTAGGGGGACACCCTAGAGTCAAAACCACCATGAAGCCACTCTGGGATCTAGGTGCCACTTGTGCGGTTGTAGGACTCTGCTCAGTTTGTCTGCTAGGGCATTGTCCTAGCCCAGGAGGTAGACCACCCTCAGGAGCATCTTGTTGCATGTTGCACATGAGTAGAGGGCTACTGACTCTTGGCACATGGAGTAGACCCCATGCCCCCTTACTTGACGACATAGAACACTGCAACTTGGTTGTCAGTCTGGACCAGCACCAACTGCAGCTCCTGAAGGTTGATCTGCAGCTGGCATTCCGTCTGGGACCATCTGCCTTGTGTGCAGAGGTTCCCACAGTGAGTTCCCAAACCCACCAGGGAGGCATCAGTAGTAAGGACCCCTCTGGAGGTGGGTGTTGGAAGGACATCCCAACCTGGAGGTGGCAGGGATTCTGCCATCAACTGAGGGAGTCCACCTACTGGTGAGTCTCACACACCCTGTCCCGAAGCCTGCCTGTGGCTTGTGTCCACTGAGAGCGGAGACACCACTGGGTGGGTCACGTGGACAGTGGAGGCCATATGGCCCAGCAAGCAGGGGAGAAGATGGAAAGATAACGTCCGGCGGTGCTGTACCTGTGGCTAGCCTCCTGAGATGTTCTGCCCTCTCCTAAGGGAGGAAGGCCTTTGCTTAGAGGGTGTCTAGCTGAGCCCCTATAAACTCTAGGCACTGAGTCGGGCGATGTGCGACTCGGGGTAGTTGATGACAAACCCCAGGTGCTGCAGGGCGTGGATGGTGCACCCAGTGGCGTGGTGTACCTTTGCAGCCACGCTCCCCCTTATGGGCCAGTCATCCAGGTAGGGAAAGAAAGTCCCCTTGAAGATGAAGGTGTGCTGCTACCACTGCTAGGCACTTGGTGAAGACCCTTGGCGATGAGGCCAGTCCAAAGGGTAGCACCCTGTATTGGTGGTGGCCTCCTCCCACCACAAAGCGAGGTACTTTTGATGGCTGGGATGGATCAAGATGTGCGTATAAGCATCTTTCAGGTCTAAGGAGCATAGCCAATCTCCCTACTAGAGGTAGAGCAGCAATGTTCCAAGGGAGAGCATCTTTAACTTCTCCCTCACCAGGAATCTGTTCAAGTTCTGCAGGACCAGGATGGGCCTCAAGCCCCGTGTTTGCTTGGGGACGAGGAAATATCTGGAGTAGAAGCCCTTGTCCCACAGATGTATGGGGACTGGCTCTACAGCCTTGTCCTTGAGAGATCTGCGAGCTTGGTGAGGAGCAGGGTTTGGAGAAGGCAAGGTCTTAATGACTCTCTTGTGAAGTGTGAGGGTGGTGCTTTTTAGAGGTGGAGGAGGTAGCCCTCTTGGACCACTTGCAGTACCCAGGAATAGGTAGTGAGAGTGAACCACCTGTGGGTGAACAAGGCCAGATACCCCCCTGTGGGCTGTTGAGAACCTCCTAAGAGAAAGGAGGTCATGCACAAGGAGATGAAAGCTCCTCCCAGGCCGAGCCAGGGTTAGCACCTGGGACTTGAGGGGCCTTCTATATACAGGGGCTGTACCCCTGCCCCTTGTGCTACTGGCATTGTTGAGGGGCCAAGGTGGCTTGAAACTGCGAAGCATTACCAAAGCCTCTCTTTTTCCTTGGGAGGAAGGGCTTCTTCCCCGGTGCCTTCTTCGGGGCTGGACCAAGGTGTTTTAAGAGAGCCTGATCCTCGCCAGGAACTCAGTCTCTATCATTGCAGCTTTGTCTGCCATGGGTTTCCTGAAGAGATTCTCTTTGATAGAGGGGACATCAATATGTTTGTACTGAACCCATGGTTCAAGGTCAGACTTCTGCAGCCATGCCTGATACCAAGCCCCAATGCCTGCGCAGCCATTCTGAGGTCTGGAAGCCATCGTAGGTTGCTTGTGATAAACTTTGAGCACTCCTTGACAGCAGAAGCCAGAGTCTTGACACTCTGGAGGGGTTCTCCGTAGAGGCCTGTCGAGAACAGAGAGCACCCTCGCTAGCTCTTTGAAGTACATGCCGTTGTGCAGTTGATAAGACTGAATTTGACACACAAGCATCGAACCCTGGAAGGCCTTCCAGCTGAAGGCGTTGCGGGTCCAAGCCTCTCTGAGCAGTACAGAGGAATGGATCTTTTAGCTCGAGCCTGTGCATGGAAGACTCAACGATCATCGAGTTGTGGGGAAGATGGGTCTTCTGGAACCAGGGGCCCCGGCAGACTCTGTACATGGAGTCAAGTCGCCTGCTTACAATGGGCACAGACACCACTGTCTCCCACAGATGGAGAAGGTGGCACTCGAGGATAAGAGGAATGGGCACCGTGAGGATTCTCCTTCAGAGGGGCCTCATACTGGAGGATCTCCTGTTCTTCCGTGCAGTCAGGAGGTCGATTCAGAGGCTTCGGGGTTACTGCGGTTGAGGACCGAGCCCTAGCGCCTCTGGAGGACCTATGGTCCGAGCCGCATACAATTACTGGAGAGGACTGGTGACTCGAGGAATGGGACTGGGATCTCATCTGGTGCCGATGGCTCTCTTGAAGCCGATGGTCCCATCATCGGGGCAGATGAACTGTACAAAACAGACATGAACGCCTGCTGTTGTGCCATGAGGGCAGAGATACTGCGCTCTAAGGCTGCCATACTGTTCTCCATGCCAGTTGGCTCTGCAGCCTTCGACGCAGACACCAAGGGTTTTGGGTCCAGCATTGGTTCCATCGAGAGGGAGACCTTGACAACGATGGCCTCAGGTGTCTGAGGTTAATCGGCAGGTGCTGACAACTACTTCCAGGGCAGCTTTTGAGGCTGCTCCCATTCTGATCCATAAGCAGAAAGGCTTTCAAGGCCTGTAGCGATGGGAATCCGACCAGCATGCCTGCAAGAAGCAGACAGAAAAAGGGCTCCTGCCCACATCACAGGCCCCTTGGACCTGTCCTCCAGAAGGTGGAAAGATTTAGTCTTGTCCAGGTACTTCACCAGCTTCTCTAAATTGGACCACAATGAAGCATCCCTCTAAGGTCAGATGGATAACCAGGCTTTGGAAGAAGAGTCTGCTGACCCTTGTCAGAGCCAAGCCAACACCATGTCACCATCAACAGGGCACAATGCCTAGTCGCTAGACATACCAGGCCATACACGGCATCAGAAAAGGAAGGCCATAGCAGACTCCAAAAGAGGTGTAGAACCATCCGGTGGAAGACTCTGAATCCACTGGAGCAGGGCTAGAGACGCCAGGCCTGCCCATACTGCCAACTGAACAGCAACCACCACAGCAAACTG
This sequence comes from Ichthyophis bannanicus, assembly GCA_033557465.1. Lineage (NCBI taxonomy): Eukaryota > Metazoa > Chordata > Amphibia > Gymnophiona > Ichthyophiidae > Ichthyophis > Ichthyophis bannanicus. The sequence goes on along the minus strand of CM066040.1, from coordinate 305,463,350 downwards.
ATTCTTCAACATGATTTCATCTTTTGGTCCAGAGCATCCTTCCACAGGAATAAAGGTCAAACTGGTAACCCTAGTGATCTGCGCATCCACCTTGAAAATAGAAAGCCACACACTCCTCCTCTGGGAAAGCATGCATCTTCTTATATACTTTTAGCAACTAGGTGAGGAGTCAGGGGAATTTTATTCTGACAGGAAAAAGGCTCTTCAGCACCTCTGGGAACAGAAGACAGGATTTCCACACCCCTTGCAGGAGTGGATACATCTTCAGTTCCTGCTCTGTGTCTGGAGCATCTGCCAAGCCCAAGGTAGATAGACTGAGAATCAACGCCCACAGATTCTCCTCCTAGAACAGGCGGATCATATTGTCCTGTTCACAATCCTCAGAAAGCAGGAGCACTTCTTCGTCCACATCAGAGCCCAGTACCAAGACATCTGAATCCAAGTCACCATCCAAATCTCAAACAGATCCCAGCTGAGCCCCATCTCTAGGGGGGCATCCCTTGCCAGGGACGCTTAGCCAAAAGCGGACGTACAGTGCTTCAACTCTCAGCTTGCCCCTCACGAGACTGCATTGGGGGCAACCAAAGGCCACAGGGTTTGAATTTCCACACCATAAAGAGCAGGCCTGCTGTAAAAAGGAAACAAATTCCAGGAAGGATAATAAGTATATAGAAGTTCAACTCTCAGAAATGACTTCGCCCCCCCCCCCCCCAACTCCAGGGGGCATAGCAGCCACAGATCATGTAAAGGATGGGGAGCAGCTCACAGCAGTTGTTGGAGCCTCCAGCCAGTTAGATATCCTTACCCAGTGTGCCATCTGTCACATCCTGTATTAGTCAGGTGATGACAAATGGTGCTATGGGTAAGGATATCCAAATGGCAGAAGGTGGTGGCAAAAGCTAGAAGGATGCTGGGTTGCATACAGAGAAGAATTACGAGCAGAAAGGAAGATGTACTAATGCCACTGTATAAGTCGCTGGTGAGCCCTCACTTGGAATATTGTAATCAGATTTGGAGACCATATCTCGCAAAGAATATAAAAAATACTGGAAATGGTATAGAGAAAGGCGACCAAAATGATTTAGAGCCTGCATCAGAAGACTTATAAGAGAGACTTGAAGACCTAAATAAGCACACAGGAGGAGAGGAGGGACAAGAGTATTAATGAACAAACAAATCTCTTCCAAAGATGGGGGAAAGCACAGTTACTTACCTATAACAGGTGATCTCTGGGAACAGCAGGAATTAGTCCTCACATATGGGGTACTTCGGTACCGACGGAGCTCGCGCGGGAAAGCTTCCCAGAAAGGAAGCTTTTGGGGCCTCCCACTGCACATGCGCGCTGCCTTCCCGCCTTCCTGACCAGCTCTCCTCAGTTCGAGTTTATAGCTGAGATAATAGAGAGAGGAAAGGAAGATAGATAGAAGATACAACTCCTAGGGGAGGTGGGTGGGTTGTGAGGACTAATTCCTGCTGTTCCCAGAGATCACCTGTTACAGGTAAGTAACTGTGCTATCTCCAGGAACAAGCAGGAATAAGTTCTCACATATGGGGACTCCCTAGCTAAGATGCCTGGGAGATCCCCTTCCAAGGGTTCGCCATCTTCGTATGGACCTCAGGCATCCATTCTGGGAAGGTGTGCAGGAGTTGTTCAAGTATGGAACAGGTGTTTGAGGACAGCCTGACCAAACAAGGCATCCCGGCGGGAGTCCTTGTCCAAACAGTAATGGGCTGTGAAGGTATGAACCGAGGCCCAGGTGGCGGCTCGACAGATCTGATCTATGGATACAGAGTGAAGATGAGCTATAGAAGTGGCCATGGCTCTCACATTGTGAGCTGTGACATGGCCTTCCAGAGAAATGTTTTTACTCTGGTAAGCAAAGGAAATACACTGAGCAATCCAATTGGAAAGTGTACGTTTGGAGACTGGAAGTCCCAAATGAGAAGGATCAAAAGCCACAAAAAGTTGGGAAGACTTTCGATATGGCTGAGTCCTGTTGAGGTAAAAGGCGAGAGCTCTTTTACAATCTAGAGTATGAAGGTTCCTCTCTGCACTGGATGCATGAGGAGCCGGGAAAAAGACAGGTAGATATACCTCTTGATTAAGATGAAAAGGCGAGACCACTTTGGGCATAAAGTGGGGATTCGTTCTAAGGACCACCTTATCATGATGAAACCTAGTATAAGGTGGATGAGCCACTAAGGCCTGTAGTTCACTGATGCGGCGAGCCGAAGTGACTGCAATAAGGAAAAGGACCTTCCAGGAAAGAAATTTCAAGGAGGTAGAAACCAACGGTTAAAAAGGTGGCTTCATAAGCTGACCTAGAACTAGGTTCAACTCCCATGCTACCGGAGGAGGTCGGATGGGAGGCTTAGTTAGAGTGAGGCCTCTCATGAACCTTGCAATAAGCGGATGAGAGGAGACAGGTTGTCCATTTATAGGTTTTAAGGATGCTGCAATAGCACTCAAATGGACTCTTACTGAATTCGTTTTAAGGCCTGCATTAGAAAGATGCAGGAGATAGTCTAGTAGAGAATTCAAAGGAAGTGCTAGAGGGTCAAGACCCTGTTGAGCACACCAAATGGAAAAGCGTTTCCATTTGAAAGCATAGGAACGCCTCGTGGAGGGTTTCCTAGAGGCATGAAGGATATCTTTCACTGGTTGAGAAAGATTGAAGTCATGAAGGCTTAGGCCTTCAGTAACCAAGCTCTGAGGTGTAGGGACTTGGGGTTTGGGTGCCACAAAGTCCCCTCCTCCTGAGAGAGAAGGTCTGGCGCAGCTCCCAGGTCCAGGGAGGGTCCCTGGGAGAGATGCAGAAGTAGAGGGAACCACACTTGGCGTGGCCAGCGTGGAGCTATGAGGATCATCGATCCGTGATCCCTCTGGAGTTTGAACAGAGTCTTGGGAATCAAAGGAATGGGCGGAAAGGCATATAGGAATTCCTGACCCCAATGCAGGAGAAAGGCGTCGTTGGCCTGAGCTCCCTGACACGGAGTCCTGGAACAGAACCGGGGAAGTATGGCATTCCACGGACTTGCAAAGAGGTCTATGTCCGGGGTTCCCCATTCCTGAAAGATTCTGCGTATCTGGTCCATATGTAGGGACCATTCGTGTGGAAGCAGAACTCGACTGAGTCTGTCTGCCCGAGAGTTTTGAACCCCTGGAAGATAGACTGCCAGAAGATGAATTTGATGCTCTCTGGCGAAGGCCCATAATCTGAGAGCTTCGTTGCAGAGCGACAGAGAGCCTGTCCCTCCTTGTTTGTTTACGTAGAACATGGCCACCTGATTGTCTGTATGAATTAGGACGGTCAGGTTGACAAGGAGGGTATGGAAGACTGAGGGCAAAGAAGATTGCTCGCAGTTCCAGGAGGTTGATGTGAAGGGTGGTCTCTTGTGGAGACCAAGTACCCTGAGTGGAGAGGTGTTGAAGATGGGCTCCCCACCCTGTTTGGGAGGCATCTATTGTGAGGGTTGCTTGGGGCAACAAAGGTTGGAAGGGGGCCCCCAACAACAGATTTTTGGTGGATATCCACCATTGGAGGGACCATAACAGATGTTTTGAAGTGAGTATTTGGTCGGAGAGCGCTCCTGATGCTTGAGTCCACTGGGTGGCCAAGGTCCATTGAGCTGCTCTCATATGAAGACGAGCGTAGGGCACCACGTGTACCGTGGAGGCCATGTGGCCCAGAAGACGCAGCATTTCCCTGGCTGTCAAGTGACTGCTGGACTGAGCTTGGGAGGCCAAGCACACCAGACGGTGGCCCCGGACTTGAGGTAGGTAGGCCCTTGCAGTGGTGGTGTCCAACCGGGCCCCTATGAATTCCAGAGACTGAGTAGGGATGAGTTGAGACTTGGGAAGGTTTACTACCAGTCCCAGATACTGCAGAATGTCCCTTGTGCGGTCCAGGGAAATCTGGGCCTCTGACTGAGATGGAGCTCGGATGAGCCAGTCGTCCAGATATGGGAATACAAAAATTCCCAGACCTCTTAGAAATGCGGCTACAACTGCCATGCATTTCGTGAACACTCTTGGAGCAAAGGCTAGACCGAAGGGAAGTACTCTGTACTGGAAATGTTTTCCCTGGAACAGAAATCGGAGATATTTTCTGTGGGATGGGTGGAAGAGTATATGTGTGTACGCATCTTTGAGATCTAGAGAACAAAGCCAATCCTGACTCTGAAGGTATGGAAGGAGAATGCCCAGAGAAAGCATTTTGAATTTCTCCTTGTATAGAAATTTGTTCAATTCTCTCAGATCTAGGATAGGTCTGAATCCCCCTGTTTTCTTTGGTATGAGAAAATAAGGGGAGTAGAAACCTGTCCCTTGTTGAAGAAGAGGAACCTCTTCTATTGCCCCTTGGGCAAGGAGGGAAGAGACTTCCTGACCCAACAGGGCCAGGAGAGATGGGGGAGAATTGAAGTGCCTCACCATGGTATATGGAGGAAGGTTGGAAAAATGAAGTTTGTAGCCCTCTCTGATGATAGAGAGGGTCCAGTGCTCTGATGTAATTTGTTCCCATCTGGGAGCAAAGTGAGCTAACCTTCCGGGAATGGTGAGGGGCTCTGGTTGTTCTAGAGCCAGAAAGGTTAAGTTCTCTAGGGGCAAGTCAAAACCCCTGAGGGGGTTGAGCCTGCTGAGGAGTGGCAGACGCTGCAGGCTTTGACCTTGCCTGTTTAGGTTGCTGACGCTTAGCAGCAAAGCGAGGCTGAGAAGATTGTTGGCCAGTATTTGTGGAAAATCTGGCCTTCTTGTAGTAAGGCCTCTTGAAAGACTTTCTTGGCAGGAGTAGAGGTAGACTTAGAAAGTCTATCTAAGGTAGCATTTTCTGCGTCCATTTGAGTGGCTTTAATTTGCCAGTCTTTACCAAATAAGTTCTCACCTGTACAGGGGCAGATTCCGTAAGCCATCCAGGACCCAGGGTTCTAGGTCAGAGGCCTGGAGCCAAGCAAGTCGTCGGGCTGCAATGGCAATGCCCGAAGCTCTACCGGCACCCTCAAAGGAATCAAAGGCTGCTCTTTTGGAGAACTTAGAAACATCTAGAAGCTGTTTCACCAGAGAAATGAACTTCTCCTTTCTATCCTCAGGGATAAAGGGGGCAAAATGCCGTACCTTTAGGGCAAGTTCCCTTAGAAACATGCCCATATACAGACTGTATGAATTAATCCTGGCTATAAGCATACTAGCCTGGAAGATTTTCCTACCAAAAGAGTCTAGGGTCTTACATTCCCGCCCTGGAGGGGTAGAAGAGTGCCTTTTGGTACTCTTAATCTTTTTCAGCGCAGACTTCACCACAATGGAATGGTGAGGCAGCTGAGTCTTTTGAAAACCAGGAGAAGGAGGGACCCTGTACATGGTGTCCAACCTACGGGAATGAGGAGACAACGTAAGAGGAGTCTCCCATAAGTCCATCAAGTGTTCTTGAAGGATTTCATGGATAGGCAGGGTAACTCTCTTTAGAAACCTTAGGGTATCCTAAAATATCCAATTTCTTTGATCTAGGTTCTTTTTCAGAGGATGTAGTAATAGAAAGTCCTTTAGCTACTTCTATAATGAAGTCTTGAAAGGACAAATCCTCTGGTGGAGACATTCTCCTCTTTGGGGAAGAAGGCTCTTCAGGAAGAACCAGAGACAGCTCATCAGAGTCATCAGAGGAGTCATAATCCTCAGAAGAATCAATTTGCTTCCAACGCACGATACGCATACCGCTCGGTATCGACATCAGGCGTACCGGGTATGGGATCGGTATCGGGCGATAACCCGGATCCGACATGTGGAACCGATCTGCGTTTGGAAGACGATGGTCTCGGTTCCGGTATGGGGGACGATACCGGAACCGGACCCGGAACCGCTGGATGCGGTACCGAGGGCGTCGCAGCTTTAATGAAAGCCAGAATGGCCTGCTGCATGGTCTGAACAGTATTGTCCATAGACGCCACTGCTGCCTGGATGTCGGTACCCGGCATGGGCCGGTACCCCAGAGCAGTCTAACAGGTGATCAGTCGAGGCTGTGCCATCGATGTCAACCTGTAACCCCATAGATGGAGCTTTGGAAGCCAGAGCTTCCCGCCGGGGTTGTTTGGCTGGGGCAGGGTCCTCTGACTCAAAATTGAGGGCCTCTCGATACTTTGAAGGAGATTTGCCTTTTGAGGACCTGCCGGAGAAGGTTTGGTTACCTGAGATCCATCCGGAGAGGAAGACCTGGATGACTGTGATGCTGGATTATCTGAAGCAAACAGTACATGGAATTTGTTGGCCCGGTTCTGCAACCCACGTTTAGACATCTGGGAGCAGGATGGGCAGTCCGGAATGGAGTGGTCAGGCCCCAAACATTTAAGACACCAGTCATGGGTGTCTGTAACAGAAATAACAGCACTACACTTGGTACACTTCTTGAAACCAGGGGCTGGTTTCTCCATGAGGAGAATTTGTGTAGGCCTGAGGCCTAACCGAAGTCACCAAGTTGTGCTAAAAATAAAAGTTTTTTTTTTATTTATTTTTTTTAAGAAAAGAAGAGAGAGACTGGCGGTACCGGTTTCGGTATGGGGAAGGCAGGTACGCGGTCTAAAGAAACAAACTAAAATAAGAATTTCTTCAGCGGTGACAGGAACACGACCTGCTGGCTCCGCGGAAAAAGAGAAACTGAGGAGAGCTGGTCAGGAAGGCGGGAAGGCAGCGCGCATGTGCAGTGGGAGGCCCCAAAAGCTTCCTTTCTGGGAAGCTGGGGAGCTTTCCCACGCGGTCTCCGTCGGTACCGACGTACCCCATATGTGAGGACTTATTCCTGCTTGTTCCTGGAGATGATGTAAAACTAGAGGGCATAACATGAAGCTGCAAGGGGGTAAACTGAAAGGCAATGTCAGAAAATACTTTTTCATTGAAATGGTGATGGATGCTTGGAATGCCCTTCTGATGGAAGTGGCAGGGGCAAATACAGTGACAGAATTCAAAATAGCATGAGACATAGTGGATCGTTTTATAGCAACACAATAAAATCAAAACATAACTATCTCTTATATCTCAGTAAATAGGGGTGACCTACACGGAGCGGTGGGTACACCACTAAACAAAGGCATGGGGAGGGGTGATCTGTATGGAGCGGCAGGTGTACCTACTCTTGCCGCCCTGCTGGGCAGACTAGATGGACTATATAGTGTAGTTACTCACCTGTAACAGGTGATCTCCGGGAACAACAGGAATTTAGTCTTCAGATATGGGTATCGTCGGTACCGACGGAGCCCGTGCGGGAACGCTCCCCAGTTTCCAAAAGGAACGCTTTTGGGAGCATCCCACAGCGCCTATGTGTTGCCTTGCCGCCTTTCCCACTGTCCCTCTTCAGTTAAGTTTATAGCTTAGACAAAGGAGAGAGGGAGAGAGAGAACGAGATAGAGAGACAACTCCTACGGGAGGTGGGTGGGTTGTGAAGACTAAATTCCTGCTGTTCCCGGAGATCACGTGTTACAGGTGAGTAATACGCTATCTCTAGGAACTAGCAGGAATGTAGTCTTCACATATGGAGACTCCCTAGCTGAAGATACCAGGGAGATGGCCCCAGGAAGAAGCAAACCAATTGTGAGATGGGCCATGCTTCCTCCCATGGATCTCTGGCATCCCACCAGGGATGGTGGGTAGGACTTGAATTAAGTCTGAAAGAGATGTTGAAGAACAGCCTGGCCAAACAAGGCATCCCGGCGGGAGACCTTGTCTAAGCAGTAGTGGGCTGTAAAGGTACGTACCGAAGCCCAAGTGGCTGCTCGACAGATGTCGTCGATAGACACAGAGTGAAGATGAGCCATAGAGGCTGCCATGGCTGTCACATTGTGAGCTGTGACATGGCCTTCAAGAGAAAGACCCTTACTCTCATAGGCAAAGGATATGCATTGTGCAATCCAGTTAGACAGTTCTTTTGGAAACTGGAAGTCCCAAATGACTAGAATCAAAAGCAACAAAGAGTTGAGAAGACTTTCTATGTTGCTGTGTTCTTTGTAGGTAAAGCATAGTTACTCACCTGTAACAGGTGATCTCCAGGAAGAGCAGGAATTTAGTCCTCACATATGGGTATCGTCGGTACCGACAAAGCCTGCGCCGGAACGCTCCCCAGCGTCCAATTAGAAAGCTTTTGGGAGCATCCCACAGTGCCTGCGTGCAGCCTTCCCGCCTTTCCCAACTGCCTCTCTCCAGTTGAGTTTTAAAGCTGAGACAAAGAGAGAGAGAGAGAGGGAAAGGGAAAAAGAGAGAGATACAACTCCTAGAGGAAGTGGGTGGGTTGTGAGGACTAAATTCCTGCTGTTCCCGGAGATCACCTGTTACAGGTGAGTAACTATGCTATCTCCAGGAACAAGCAGGAATGTAGTCTTCACATATGGGGACTCCCTAGCTTTAGGTGCCAGGGAAAGACCCCAGAAGTTGTGTGCCCCTGAACAGGGTTCCACTTCCCCCCATGGATCTCTGGCATCCTACCAGGGATGGTGGGTAGGAGTTGATTAGGTATGAAAAAAAAAACCCAAACCAAAAACAGGTTTTGGAGAACAGCCTGACCAAACAAGGCATCCCGGCGGGAGTCCTTGTCCAAGCGGTAATGGGCTGTGAAGGTATGAACTGAGGCCCAGGTGGCTGTTTGACAGATGTCGTCGATAGACACAGAGTGCAGATGAGCCATTGAGGCTGCCATAGCTCTCACATTGTGAGCTGTGACATGGCCCTCCAGAGAAAGGTTCTTACTCTGACAGGCGAAGGAAATACACTGAGCAATCCAGACAGACAGTGCTCTCTTGGAGACTTGAAGTCCCAAATGAGAAGGACCAAAAGCAACAAAGAGTTGAGAGGACTTTCTAAGTTGCTGTGTTCTTTGTAAGTAAAAGGCTAAAGCTTTTTACAGTCCAAGGTATGAATTCCTCTCTGCATTTGATGCAGGAGGCCTTGGAAAAAACACAGGTAGGTAGACCGCTTGGTTCAGATGAAAAGGCGAGACCACCTTTGGCATAAAGTGTGGATGCGTCCTAAGGACTACCTTGTCATGATGGAACCTTGTATAAGGTGGATCAGCTACTAGCGCTTGCAACTCACTAATGCGACGTGCTGATGTGATTGCAATGAGAAAGATAACCTTACAAGAAAGGAATTTCAAGGAGGTAGTAGCTAAAGATTCAAAAGGTGGCTTCATGAGCTGCCCAAGAACCAGGTTTAAGTCCCATGCCACCGGTGGTGGCCTAATGGGAGGCTTAGTTAGAAGAAGGCCTCTCATAAATCTTGCTTTAAGAGGATGACAGGAAATAGGCTGTCCATTTAGAGGCTTAAAGGAAGCCGCAATAGCACTCAAATGAACTCTTACTGAGTTAGTCTTAAGTCCTGCATTGGATAAATGGAGATAATCCAGCAATGATTCCAGAGGTATCGCAAGGGGGTTAAGACCCTTTTGTGAACACCATATGGTAAACCTTTTCCACTTGAAAGCATAAGAGTGTCTTGTGGAAGGTTTCCTGGAAGCAAAAAGAATATCTTTTACTTGCTGAGGGAGATTAAGATCATGGAGATCTAGGCCTTCAGCAAACAAGCCCTCAGATGCAGAGACTGGGGATTGGGATGCCATAACATTCCGTCCTCCTGAGATAGGAGATCTGGAGCAGACCCTAACTCCATGGAGGGAGCTTGAGAGAGATGTAGAAGCAGAGGGTACCACACTTGCTGTGGCCAATGTAGAGCTATGAGAATCATATGGCCTCTGTCTCTCTGAAGCTTGAACAGGGTTTTGGGAATAAGGGGAATGGGTGGAAAGGCATACAGGAAGTCTTGACCCCAATAAAGGAGGAAAGCATCCCTGGCCTAAGCCCCCTGAACCGGAATTCTGGAACAGAACCGGGGACTTTTGGCATTCCACGGACATTCCAGGGACAGTGGGAAAGGCGGCAAGGCAACACATAGGCGCTGTGGGATGCTCCCAAAATATCCCTAGAGTGCGGAGAAATGCTGCTACAACAGCCATGCATTTTGTGAACACCCTTGGTGCTGAGGCCAGGCCAAAAGGACACACCCTGTATTGCTAATGCTTTCCCTGAAAAAGGAACTGAAGGATGAACATGGGTGTACGCATCCTTGAGATCTAGAGAACAAAGCCAATCCTGACTCTGAAGGTATGGCAGCAGAGTTCCGAGAGAAATCATCTTGAATTTCTCTTTGACAAGGAATTTGTTCAATTCTCTGAGGTCCAAGATAGGTCTGTATCCCCCTGTTTTCTTTGGGATAAGGAAATAGGGGGAGTAAAACCCCGTACCCTGATGAGGAATGTGTACTTCTTCTATCGCCCCTTGAGCAAGAAGGATAGTGACCTTCTGACTTAACAGGTTGATGAGAGGTGTCGGAGAATTGAACTGCCTTATTATTGTGGGAGGGGGCATGCTTGAAAAATGAAGCCTGTACCCCTCCTTTATGATGGAAAGTGTCCAATGCTCTGCTGTTATCTGCCCCCATCTGGGGGCAAAGTGACATAACCTTCCTGGAATGGTGGAAGGCTCAGGTCCCACGAGAGCCAGAAAGGCTAAGTTCTCTAGCTGAAAGTCAAAGGCCTTGTGGAGGCTGAGACTGCTGAGACGGTTGAGGCTTAGCAATCTTTGCTTTCTTCTGTTTGGGTCGTTGCTGACCTTTCCTAACAAGCTGACCTGTAGAACGTCCCTGCTGAACATAAGCAGGATCTTTTCTTCTTAGAAAAGAATGGTTTCTTGAACGATTTCTTTCTAGCAGGATCAGCTGTGGACTTGGATAATCTATCCAAGGTAGAGTTGTCAGCATCTAACTCATTGGCCTTTTCCTGCCAATCTCTACCAAACAGGTTCTCACCAGTACAAGGGATATTTCCCAATCTGTCTTGTACCCAGAGCTCCAGATCAGATGCCTGGGGCCAAGCAATTCTACGTGCGCCTATGGCAATGGAAGAGGTTCTGCTTATGCACTCAAAGTAGTCAAAGGCTGCACGGTTGACAAATTTAGAAACATCTTGGGATGTTTGATCAATGTGAGAAAATCCTGTCTTCTATCCTCAGGAAGAATAGGACTCAAAGCCTCTAAATCATCGGTGACCTCCTTCAGGAACATTCCCAAGTAGAGACTATAGGAAGTGATCCTGGCAGAAAGCATGGAAGCTTGGAAGACACGACGTCCAAAATAGGGTTGCCAACTGACTCCAGATGCGCCCGACAGGCTTGATCCAGTCCTGGGTTTACCCCATTGCATGCAGGGACATGTAGTTCCGATTTCTCCATTGCACTCCATAAGAAAAGCAAGACTACAAGTCCCTGCGTGCAATGGGGTCACCCCAGGACTGGATCAAGCCTGTCGGGCGCATCTGGAGTCAGTTGGCAACCCTAGTCCAAAAGCATCCAGGGTTCTGCACTCACGTCCTGGAGGATTAGAGGCATGCCTCTTTGCACTCTTGATCCTTCTCATAGCTGATTCCACTACAATAGAGTGGTGAGGAAGCCGAGTTTTCTGGAACCCAGGACAAGGAGGAACTCGATACAGAGTATCCAGTCTGCGAGAAGTGGTAAGAGGTGTCTCCCACATCCTTAACATGAGATCATGCAAAATCTCATGAATGGGCAAGGTAGCTGCCTCCTTAGGAGTTTTGGGATATTGTAAAATTTCCAACTCCTTAGCTTTAATTAGTGGAGGAGGGATAGTAAGGAAATCCACAGTACTACCTTTTAACTTTCGAAAGGGAAACTATGACAAAATGAGGAAAACAGTTAAGAAAAAACTAAAAGGAGCAGTTGCGAAGGTTAAAGACGTACATCAAGCTTGGGTGTTGTTGAAAAATACTATCTTGGAAGCCCAGACCAGCTGTATTCCACGCTTTAAGAAAAGTGGAAGGAAGTCCAAAAAACTGCCAGCATGGTTTAAAGGTGAGGTCAGAGAGGCTGTTGTTGCCAAAAAAGCATCTTTCAGGAAATGGAAAAAAAGAGCCAAACGACGAAACCTGGAAACAGCACAAGCACTGGCAAGTCAAATGCAAGGCATTGATAAGGCAGGCAAAGAGAGAGCTATGAGAATCATACGGCCTCTGTCTCTCTGAAGCCTGAACAGAGTTTTGGGAATTAGGGGAATGGGTGGAAAGGCATACAGGAAGTCTTGACCCCAGTAAAGGAGGAAAGCATCCCTGGCCTGAGCCGGGGTTCTGGAACAGAAGCGGGGAAGTTTGGCATGCCACGGACTTGCAAAGAGGTCTATGTCCGGGGTTCCCCAAATTTGAAAAACCTTGGCTACCTGGTCTGCATGCACAGCCCACTCGTGTGGAAGCAGAACTCGACTGAGTCTGTCTGCCCAAGAATTTTGTATGCCTGGAAGATACACTGCCAGGAGATGAATCTGATGCTCTCTGGCGAGGGCCCATAGTCACAAAGCTTCGTTACAAAGCGACAGAGCCTGTTCCCCCCTGCTTGTTTACATAGAACATGGCTACTTGATTGTCCGTATGAATGAGGACTGTCTTGTAGCTGAGCAGGGTTTGGAACACTCGAAGAGCAAGGAAAATTGCTCTGAGCTCCAAGAGATTGATATGTAGAGAGTCTCCTGTGGAGACCAGGTGCCTTGGTTGGAGAGCTCTTGCAGATGAGCTCCCCAACCCATCAGAGAAGCATCTGTTGTGAAAGTTGCCTGGGGTAAGGGTTGTTGAAAAGGGGACCCCAGCAACAGGTTTTGAGTGGACTTCCACCACTGGAGGAACAAAATAATGCGACTTGTGTTTGCTATTTTGTCTGACAGGCAACCTGATGCCTGGGTCCATTGAGTGGATAAAGTCCACTGGGCTGCTCTCATGTGGAGGCGAGCATAAGGAACCACATGCACGGTAGATGCCATGTGGCCTAGTAGTTGTAACATTTCTCAAGCAGCAAGATGAGGCTTTAGCACTGCTTGAGAAGCTAACTGCACCATGCGAAGGCAATGAGCCTGGGGAAGATAGGCCCTTGCTTTTCTGGTATCCAGCAAAGCTCCTATGAACTCTAGAGACTGAGTGGGGGTTAGACTGGATTTTGGGATGTTTATTACCAGACCCAAATACTGAAGGATACGCATTGTGCAAGTTAGAGAAGTCCTGGCCTCTGACTCTGATGGGGCTCGAATGAGCCAGTCGTCTAAGTAGGGGAAGACGAATATTCCTAGAGTGCAAAGGAATGCTGCTACCACAGCCATGCATTTCGTGTACACCCTTGGTGCTGAGGCCAGGCCAAAAGGAAGCACCCTGTATTGGTAGTGCTTTCCTTGAAAAAGGAACCAAAGGAACTTTCTGTGAGTTGGATGGATGAGAACATGAGTGTACGGATCCTTGAGATCTAGAGAACAAAGCCAATCCTGACTTTGAAGGTATGGCAGCAGAGTTCGCAGAGAAATCATCTTGAATTTCTCTTTGAACAGGAATTTGTTCAATTCTCTGAGGTCTAGAATAGGTCTGTGTCCCCCTGTTTTCTTTGGGATAAGGAAATAAGGGGAGTAAAACCCAAATGGGTACCTCTTCTATTGCCCCTTGGGCAAGAAGTATAGTGACCTCTTGATCTAACAGGTTGATGAGAGAGGTCTAAGAACTGAACTGTCTTACCATTATGGGAGGGGGAATGCAGAAAAAATGAAGCTTGTACCCCTCTTTTATAATGGAGAGAGTCCAATGTTCTGCTGTTATCTGCCCCCATCTGGGGGCAAAGTGACACAACCTTTCTGGAATGGTGGAAAGCTCTGGTCCATTGAGGGCCAGGAAGGCTAAGTTCTCTAGATGAACGTCAAAGGCCTTGTGGAGGCTGACTGCTGAGACGGTTGAGGCTTAGCAGTCTTTGCTTTCCTTTATTTAGATGGTTGCTGACTCTTTCGGGCAGGCTGGCCTGCCGAACGTCCCTGCTGGGAATAAGAGGGGTAAAACCTCTTCTTTTTTGAGAAGAATGGTTTCTTGAAAGATTTCTTCCTTGCAGGATCAGCTGTGGCCTTGGATAACCTATCCAAAGTGGAGTTGTCAGCATCCAACTCATTGGCTTTTTCTTGCCAATTTTTGCGGAATAGATTCTCACCTGTACAAGGGATATTGCCCAGTTTGTCCTGCACCCAGAACTCCAAATTGGATGCCTGGAGCCAGGCAATTCTACGTGCACCTATGAAAATGGCAGAGGTTCTGCTTATGCACTCAAAACAGTTAAAAGCTGCACGACTAATTTAGAAACATCCTGGGCATGTTTAACCAATGTGAGAAAATCCTGCCTCTTATCTTCAGGAAGAAGAGGGCTCAAAACCTCTAAATCTCGTGTGACTTCTTTAAGGAACGTTCCCATATATAAAATATAGGAACTGATCCTGGAAGAAAGCCTGGAAGCCTGGAAAGTACGACGTCCAAAGGCATCCAAAGTTCTACACTCACGTCCTGGAGGATTAGAGGCATGTTTCTTTGCACTCCTGATCCTTCTCATAGTTGATTCCACTACAATAGAGTGGTGAGGAAGCAGAGTTTTCTGGAAACCAGGACAAGGAGGGACTCGATACATGGTATCCAGTCTACGAGAGTGAGGAGAGGTGGTAAGAGGTGTTTCCCACATTCTTAGCATAAGATCATGTAAGATCTTATGGATAGGCAAAGTAGCTGCCTCCTTAGGAGCCTTGGGATATTGTAGAATCTCCAACTCCTTTGCTCTGGGCTCTGTCTCGCGAGCCACAGTAATGGAAAGACCTCGAGCCACCTCCCTAATAAAATCCTGAAAGGAGATATCTTCTGGAGGAGACATCCTACGTTTAGGAGAGAAAGGCTCCTCTGGGAGAAGTATTCTGGTACCGACAGAGTCGTCAGAATCCTCAGACTCCTCCGAGGATTCAAAGTACCATCTGTCCGGTTGCTCCTGTAGAGTACGATACCCGTACCGACCGAAGTCGGTACCGGGGGGAATCGGTACCGGTGTATCGGTACCGGAAAGCATAGCATGACTGGGTGCCGGCAAAGCAGACACCGATGCCGATGCTGTCGGTACCGGTGCCGATACGGTGCCTGAGTCGATGCCGGTACCGGTTGAACTGTCTGACGTGGTTCCGAGGGTGTCGATTCCGCAAGGAGAGCCGCCAGACTGCGTTCAATAGCCAGGAACCTCTGGTCTATCGACGCTGCCGATGCCTGGGTGTCGGTACCAGAGAAAGCAGCCGGTACCCCAGAGGATGGCACCAGTAGTCCTGCCGAGGTTGAGGCCTCGAGAACATCCTGGAGCCCCGATAATGCTTTGGAAGCCGAAGCCTCTTGCCGGGGCAATTTTGCCGGTACAGAACCCTCAAGGACAACGCCAGAGGCATCTCAATGCTTAGAAGGAGATCTACCCTTTGAGGACCGGCCAGACTTATGTTCAGTTACCTGAGATCCATGGGAGGAAGACGAAGCCCCTGGAAGACGTTGATGCCACAGAAGCTGCATCAGAGGGAAAAAGGGTGCCGAGCTTAGCAGCTCTGTTTTGTCGACCCCTCTTGGACATCATGGCACAAGCCATACACTCCAAAATGGAGTGGTCAGGACCTAAACATTTAAGACACCACTCATGGGTGTCGGTGACGGTACCTCCACACTTGGTGCACTTTTTGAAACCCGAAGCGTGTTTTTCCATGGTAGAGGAAATTTTGGGCCAAAATGGCACGTGCACCTATAAAAGAAAAGTTTGGAAAACAAATACTATATATAGAATTTTTTTCCAAACTTTTGATATATAGATATATATAGATAGAGATATAGAGATAGATATAGATATATATTTTTTTTTAAAGAAAGAAAGAACCAGCGGTACCGGTATAGCGTCGATGAAGGCAGAAGCGACCACAAAAAAAAAAAAAAAAAAAGAGAATAAGGAAACATTTTCTGCGGTGACAGGAACAACCTGCTGGCTCCGCGAAAAATGAAGAACTGGAGAGAGATAGTTGGGAAAGGCAGCACGCAGGCGCTGTGGGATGCTCCCAAAAGCTTTCTAATTGGATGCTGGGGAGTGCTCCCGCGCAGGCTCCGTCGATACCGACGGTACCCATATGTGAAGGCTACATTCCTGCTTGTTCCTGGAGATAAGAGATTACAGCCTGTTAAGGAAAAGAAAATGAAAACTTTTTCCAAGGGATGAGGATGTGCGTCCGAAGGGCTCCGCGGAAAAAGGGCGACTGAGCAAGATGGCAACCTTGGGCGGGAAGAGGACCACACATGCGTGGTAGCAATCCCAAAGGCTTTCTTTGAAAGCTGGGGAATTGCTTTGTGCGGGCTCAGTCAGTGCTGACGTCACCCATAAGTGAGGACCGACTTCCTGCTTGTTCCTGGAGAAATGTATACATGTTCCAAACACTGACAGCAGAGAGATTTCTGGTGCCACCTCATTTGGAGTATTGTGTGCAATTCTGGAGACTGCACCTTCAAAAGGATACAAGCAGGTTGGAGTATGTGCAGAGAGTGGCTACTAAAATGGTTAATGGTCTTTGTTATGAATCATATGAACACAAGCTATTAGGTCTACTTAATTGAACGTATTGCTAAACTTTCTACTGAATCGTTCAATTTGAAATATGTAGCAAGTCAGAATAATGCTTCAGCACACTTTTAACGGGTCTCCAAAACAGTTTCCATTCTAATTTTTCTAACTTTTAATCTTCTTTTTCTATATATATAAAATCTTCTCTTTTAATAATTCATCTTCTAAAAAACTCTCAGTATCATATCAATGACCCAGTGCTTAAAACATCATTATGTTTTAAGAATCACAACTTTATTAGAGGACTTTCTTTTAAAATCTTCACCCCTATATTCCTTTTAATCAAGCGGATCCGCACTGGGTCATTGATATGATACTGAGAGTTTTTTAGAAGATGAAGAATTATTAAAAGAGAAGATTTTATATATATAGAAAAAGAAGAAAAAGAAGGTTAAAAGTTAGAAAAATTAGAATGGAAACTGTTTTGGAGACCCGTTAAAAGTGTGCTGAAGCATTATTCTAACTTGCTACATATTTCAAATTGAACGATTCAGTAGAAAATTATGAAACATATGAAGACAAAGTTTAATATGTATACATTAAAATAAAGGTGGGAGAGGGGTGATATGATAGAGACATTTAAATACCTCAGTGGCACAAATGCATGGGAGGGTCTCTCAATTGAAGGCAAGCTCTGCAACGAGGGGGACATAGGATGAGTGAAAGGGGATAGATTCAGGAGTAATATGCAGAAATATTTCTTTACAGAAACAGTGGCAGATGTGTGGAATAGTCTCCCAGTGGAGGTGGTGGACACAAGGACAGTATCTGAATTCAAAAAAGCATGGGACAAACAGAGGATCTCTAAAGGTAAAAAGACAACTATTATGTTGATATGGAAGGGCAGACTAGATAGCGTAGTTACTCACCTGTAACAGGTGTTCTCCAGGAGCAGCAGGAATCAGTCCTCATATATGGGTGACGTCGGCGCCGACGGAGCCCTCGCGGAGCAATTTTCCCCAGCTTTCAAAGAAAGCCTTTGGGAATTGCAGCGCGCATGCGCGGTCCTCTTCCCGCCCAAGGGTGCCATCTTGCTCAGTCAGATGACATAGCTAAAAGACAGAAAAAAAATTAGCAAAAAAACGAAAGCATAGAACTGCAACTCCAAGGGGAGGAGGGAGGGTTGTGAGGACTGATTCCTGCTGCTCCTGGAGAACACCTGTTACAGGTGAGTAACTACGCTTTCTCCAGGACCAAGCAGGAAGTCAGTCCTCACATATGGGACTCCCAAGCTTAAGGCTACCGGAGACCCTAAGCACAAAAATGAGCTCCCTCAAGCTCAGTAGCCAGAAGGAAGGAATCTTCTCTGAATACGTCTCCAACCGGTAGCCCAACATCCGAGGTGGAGGGTAGGAGTTGCCTATACTTTGAAGAGGTTACGGAGGACTGCCTGTCCGAAAGCACTGTCCCTGCGGGACTCCCTCTCCAGGCAGTAATGGGCCGCAAAGGTCTGGCTTGAAGACCAAGTAGCGGCCTGGCAGATGTCTGCCAATGGAACAGAGCGGAGGTAAGCTACTGACGTAGCTTTGGCCCGAACACGATGGGCCGTGACTCGACTTTCCAAGGGGAGGCCGGCTGCTTCGTAAGCCCAAGCGATACAGTCAGCAATCCAGATGGACAGAGTACGCTTGGAGACAGGGAGCCCCAACTTATTGGGGTCATAAGAGACGAAGAGCTGAACAGCTCTTCTGTGCTCCCGCGTACGGTCAAGGTAGAAGGTCAACGCCCTTCTACAGTCCAGGGTATGCAAGACCATTTCAGCTCGGCTGGAGTGTGGCCTGGGAAAGTAGGTCGGAAGCACCACCTCCTGGTTGATGTGAAAAGGGGAAACCACTTTGGGAAGAAACTTAGGATGAGTGCGTAGGACTACCCGGTTCTTGTAGAACCTAGTGTAAGGAGGATCAGACACCAGGGCCTGCAGCTCACTAACGCGTCTAGCAGAAGTGAGGGCCACCAAGAACAATGTTTTCCAAGAAAGAAAACGAAGAGGACAGGTAGCCATAGGTTCAAACGGCGGACAGGTAATCCGCTGTAAAACCACATTGAGATCCCAGTCCGGGGCTGGTGGGCGCAAAGGTGGTTTAAGGAGAAGGAGGCCTCTGAGAAAACGAGCCACCAGAGGATGGCTAGAAAGAGGTCTGCCCTCCACCGGCATGTGGTGCGCAGAAAGAGCACTGAGGTGGACCTTGACCGAGTTGGACTTCAGTCCAAGATTGGAGAGGGAAAGCAAGTACTGCAAGACCACTGACGCTGAACAGGAAAAGGGATCTTGAGACTGCTGAGCACACCAGACGGAGAACCGACGCCACTTCAGAGCGTAGGACTTCCGGGTGGAGGGCCGCCTGGAGGCCAAAACGACCTCCTCCACATCTGGAGGCAGGCGGAGGGGAGCAAGGACTACCCTTTCAGCAGCCAGGCCATCAGATGAAGCGACCGGAGGTTGGGGTGCAGGAGAGTCCCCTGATCCTGTGATAGGAGGTCGGGCTGACACCCCAGAGGAAGAGGGGTGTCTACCGCCAGCTGCATTAGAAGTGGGAACCAAGGTTGTCTCGGCCACCGGGGAGCCACTAGGATCATCGATGCTTTGTCTCTGAGAACTTTGAAGAGTGTCCGAGACACCAGCGGCATGGAAGGAAAGGCATATAAGAGGCCTGTGGACCATGGAATCAGAAAAGCATCCGCCGCTACTCTGAGAGGATGCGGTTGTCGAGAGCAGAATCTGGGGAGTTGCCGGTTCAGAGGACTGGCAAACAGATCCATGGTGGGGAGGCCCCACTTGAGAAAGATCCGCTGAACCACCATCGGATCCAGCCTCCACTCGTGCGGCTGGAGGATCCTGCTCAGCTTGTCGGCCAGGTAATTTTCTTGACCTGGGAGATAGACAGCTTTGAGGATAATTCCGTGGTGGACAGCCCAAGAGCATAGTTTTTGTGCCTCCTGACAGAGAAGGAAGGAGCCTGTTCCGCCTTGTTTGTTCACATAGAACATTGCAACCTGATTGTCTGTCTGTATCAGCACAGACTGATGAGAAATCAGGTGAGAGAATGCTTTGAGCGCTAGGCGGATGGCTCTGAGCTCCAGGAAGTTTATCTGTTGAGTAGACTCCCAAGGAGTCCAGAGACCTTGAGTACATGTCCCTTGGCAGTGTGCTCCCCAACCCAGGAGAGAAGCATCGGTCGTCAGGACCTGAGAATGTGGAGGGGGCTGAAAAGTCACCCCTAGTACTAGGTTGGGCAGATGAAGCCACCATTGCAGAGTAGAGACCAGCCGGTCGGAGATCTGTACGGAGTCCGCTAGGCTCCCAGTGGCCTGATGCCATTGTGTGCGAAGGCACCATTGAGCAGGTCGCATGTTCAGGCGGGCATTGGGGGTCACATGGACCGTGGAAGCCATATGGCCGAGCAGTCTCAGAAATTGCCTGGCCGAGACCAGGGAATTGCTGTGAAAGTGGCTGGCGAGATCCATGAGCCTTTGGGCCCTGTCCAGAGGCAGGAAGGCCCGCGCCTGAAGAGTGTCCAACCTGGCGCCGATGAATTCGAGATTTTGAGAGGGGAGCAAAGTGGACTTTGCGAAGTTTATGACAAATCCCAAGTGCTGGAGTAGAGTCACAGTGCGATGAGTGGCTTGAATGGCTTCTTGGGAAGACTGGGCTCTGATGAGCCAGTCGTCCAGGTAGGGAAACACAAAAAGGCCTTGAAGTCGTAGATAGGCCGCCACCACTGCCAGGCATTTGGTAAACACCCTGGGGGCGGAGGACAGGCCAAAGGGCAGTACTCTGTACTGGTAATGATTTCCTCCCACCACAAACCTGAGATATTGTCTGTGGTCTGGATGAATAAGGATATGAGTATATGCATCCTTCAGATCCAAGGAGCATAGCCAGTCTCCCTGCTGGAGGTAGGGCAGCAGGATTCCAAGGGTAAGCATCTTGAACTTTTCCTTTGCAAGGAACTTGTTGAGGTTTCGCAAGTCCAGGATAGGTCTGAGGCCTCCTGTTCTTTTTGGTATCAGAAAGTACCTGGAGTAAAACCCTTGACCTTTCAGGTGGTGGGGCACCGGTTCCACAGCCTGTCCCTGAAAGAGACTCGCTAACTCCTGAAGGAGTAAGTCCCTGTGCAGAGGGAGTCTCGGAGGCTCCCCTGGAAAATAGGAGGGAGGTACCTGGTGAAAGTGAAGAAGATAGCCCTTCCGAACTATGTGAAGTACCCACGTATCTGTGGTGATGTTGGACCACCTTTGGGCAAAGTGGACCAGCCGGCCTCCTGTGCTGAGAGAAACCAGCTGAGGGGGAGAGGCTATGCTGATGAAGTCAAAAACCCCCACCCTGCTGAGCAGGGGCCGGTGGTGCAGGCTTGGGGGTTTGCTGCCTACGGGACCCATTACCCCGTCCCTTGGCCTGCTTACCCTGTGGGGGAGCTGGTGATGCCTGATACTGAGGGTAGTATTTATAGGCAGCCGCCTTCCTCGGGTAAAAGGGCTTTTTCCCCGAGCCCTTCTTCTTTTGAGAAGGGGCAGAGGTCTTCCTGGAGAGACGAGTCCTGGTGAGAGTCTCGGTCTCGATCTGTGCAGCCTTCTCATCCATGGGCTTGCCAAAGAGGTTATCACCTCTGCAGGGGACATCAACCAAATTGTCCTGCACCCATGGCTCGAGGTCGGACGTCTGAAGCCAAGCCTGGCAGCGTCCACCGATGCCGGCTGCGGCTACTCGAGCCGATGCCTCAAAACCATCGTAGGCTGCTCGAGAGATAAACTTTGAGCACTCTCGAACACCAGTTGACAAGGTTTGGAACCTCTGCAAAGGTTCGTCGGAGAGACCAGCAGAGAACCCGGCAATTTCTTTAGCCAGGTCCCGGAGATACATGCCCATGTAGAGCTGGTAGGTCTGGACTCGACAAGCAAGCATAGAGCCCTGGAAACACTTCCTACCGAGGGCATCCAGGCTTCGGGCCTCCCTACCGGGGGGCACCGAGGAGTGCATTTTTTGACTCTTAAGTCTATGCATGGCCGATTCCACCACCATGGAATGGTGCGGTAGTTGTGCCTTTTGGAAGCCGGGGCTCTTGCGGACTCGATAAATGGAATCGACCCGCTTGCTTAACACCGGCGACGACGCCGGGCTCTCCCACATGCGGAAGAGAAGTCGTTCCAGCATCGGAGGAACCGGTACAATAAAGGCCTCCTTCGGGGGAGAGTCATATTGGAGGGCATCGAGTTCTTCGACTCGAGGCTCCTCCTCGGGATCCGCGGGGAAGGCCAAGGCCTTGGCCATATCCCGCACGAAGTCCGAGAACCAGGTATCCTCCGGGGGGGGACCGTCTCCGAGGTTCGGACTCGGGGGAGTCCGATGGGACACACCGAGTCTGAAAGGAACCAGGTGACTCTTCGTCCTCGGATTCCCAGGCCGACTCCTCAGAGGAGTCGTCGAGCGGCTCCGGTCGGGCGGGCATCGATGCCATCCACCCCGACGCCGAGGGAGTCGGCGTCGACGACCTCGGTCCCGAACGGGAGGCCGAAGGAGACCGCGACCGAGGATCGACTCGAGCCCTCATGGACTCGAGGATCGGCTCGGTCTCCGGGGTCGACTTGGAGGTCGACGTCCCGGCGGTCAGGGCAGAAGCACCGGCGAGGCCAGCGATCAATACCCGCTGCTGGTCCATGAAGGCAGTCACTGCTCTCCAAGGCCGTCAACCTGAGTCCGAGCTCAGGAGACCCAGCAGCCCCCGACTTGGGCCCCGACGGGTCGGGCCCGACGTCGGCTCCTTCGGAGGCGAGTCTACGAGGACAACAGTACTCACGTGAGCGGGCAAGTCCATCTCGAGTCGAGGATGTTTTGAAGGCCTCTCCACCTCCGAGGACCCGGGACGGGAATCGGGGCTATGCGACCTGGCCCTCGAGGAACCAGGAGTGTCCACCAATCCCGCCCTCGCAGGTTTCTTCTTCCGATGATGTTCCCGGGTAGGAGACCCCCTTTCAGAGAAACTCCGACGATGCTCAGGACCAGAGTCCCGAGACGTCAAAGCCTCTGACGAGGTCCGAGCCCGGCCGGAGTCAGAGAAGATACGTTCCCGCTGATGCTGCCGACTCCTCAACGCTTTAGAGGACATTTTGCCACACGGACCACAGATCATCTGGTCATGATCGGGTCCGAGGCAGAAGTCGTGCGTGTCTGTAAGAGACATGAGTTTCTTACAGAGGTCACACTTTTTAAAGCCGCTGGCAGCCATCGGGGGAAAAAGGGCCCCTGCGAGGTCAAAAGACCAGGCTGCCAGTGAAAAAGTAAAAAGGCGCGAAATCTGTCACGAAGGACAAAAAACCCGAAAAATAAAGAACAGACTCGCAACCGGTGTGGCGAGTCCGGGCGGGAAAAGAACCGGCGTCGAACCGAAGAAAAAAGAGAAATAAAGAGAAATAATCAACTTTTCGGCGGGGATTCACAAACAACGTCTGTAGGGCTCCGTGGAAAAATGAAGACTGAGCAAGATGGCACCCTTGGGTGGGAAGAGGACCGCGCATGCGCGCTGCAATTCCCAAAGGCTTTCTTTGAAAGCTGGGGAAAATTGCTCCGCGAGGGCTCCGTCGGCGCCGTCACCCATATGTGAGGACTGACTTCCTGCTTGGTCCTGGAGAAAGGCCATGTGTTCTTTTTCTGCTGTCATGTTTCTATGCTTCTACTTCCAGTCTGGGAATTTACTGAAAGTATAATAAATAGTCAAGTGCTCCAGATTTTGCACAGGCCTAATAGCGGGTGCAAAGCATGTGCTAGATGATGTGCATGGCTATTTAAAAATAAAAAAACAAAACCCCACAGCACTTCTACTTGCATATCTTATATTTCTTAAACACCAAGCCTAGCCTTGCAGCTTAAGGTGATGTTTTCATATTTTGAAGTAGGTTGTACACTTTTAAACATGACATTCTACACAGTCGTTGACCAATTATAGCCCCATCCTCTGTTCTCTGCCCTGCTTGCCTGCAGCAGGGAAGGGGTATGTAATCTTCAAAACGTTAGTTCTAAGGTGTTTACACTTTTGTTTGAAAGCCTTTATAACAAACTGCTCTCCTGAATGTGGACTAAGCCCCAAAATACCCAGACTTAACAGCTGTTATAAATGTGCATGTCAATATAGGAAAACAAATTGTAAGATGACCTACCAGCACAGACTGTTTGCCATATTCAATCCAGCGCAGTGTTGCAAAGTTGGTAGATTCAGCACAGTTAAAACCATGATTAAAACCAGCATGATAGCCATAGGGAAAAGTTATCATAAACTCTCCAGCTTCCTGCGTGACCTAAGGAAAGCAGATGTGGGTGGGGTGGCAAGAGGTACAGAGTCAGAAAATACGGCAAAATCCCAAGCAACATTTAACCTTTCACCAGCTCTTGGAATACCACATTATATCCTTGGACCTCAGCTCTCAATTAATTTGTGGCAAAACTTATATGACTCAAATTACTTGATTAGGAAATGAAGTTATGACGACTAGCTATTCAGAAGTGCATGCATATATACAGCAAGGAACCAAGAAACACTCTCCTCCCATTGACTCTCCTTGTGACTTTGGGAAGTCAGTCACTTTCTCCCATTGCTTAAGGTATGCACAAACTATAGCCCTCTTGGGCAGGAACCAGTCAGTTGTGTACCTGAATATGTAACTTGCTTGAGCTCGGATTTGGAAAGACAAAATCTGAAGTCCAAATCAAATATTTTAAGGTTATGGTGAAATAAGAACTTGGTCTGTGGAAGCTGAATAAGTCTAAACCTTTGTTGAGGTGTAGGATTACATGTCAACCATTGTAAAATGACTTAGTTATTTTGTTTATCTTCTATAGTGCAAACAAAACAGTCTATTCAATGCAGTGTATGATAAAACTATTGAAATATGAATAAAACTAAATCAAATCAGCAGGCTTTCCCCTCCCGCAGTTTATTCAAGCGTTTATAGATTCATGAGATTACCCACCACCTCGCCCCAGGGAACCAACACAAACACTTGAAGTCTGATAGCCCCAGTGCTACTGTAGCTTCCCACTGCTTCCTCCCTAGCCAGTGTCGGATCTGCAAACAGCCATACCGATCTCAGCCCCAGTCCGTATTGTTGCTGCAAATCCTCAAAGGATTCCAACTCACCTTCCAGGCACAGTTATAAGAGAATCTTAAGCCTCACTGCTTCCTATTTAAACAGCAGGTCCAACAGCCCCACAACAAAGGCCATGTTGTATCAAATAGACTAACAGGGGACAAGCAGTCCTCAACGTCTTACAGCACTCAGACCTCCGCCACAATTA
The DNA here is from genome assembly GCA_033557465.1 of Ichthyophis bannanicus. Taxonomy (NCBI): domain Eukaryota; kingdom Metazoa; phylum Chordata; class Amphibia; order Gymnophiona; family Ichthyophiidae; genus Ichthyophis; species Ichthyophis bannanicus. Next base: position 305,438,554 of record CM066040.1, on the reverse strand, counting down.
ATCTACTTGAGCTACAAATGACTGCACACTTCTCCCCCCACCCCCCATTCCAGACTAGATACCACAGCAGGAGACCTCAGAGGTAGTGCCTCTGAATTTGGACCCACTTGCAAGGGGACATATTTGTGCCAACAAACTATGTTGACCAACTAGGCAGCTACATAACACCTATAGAAATGAGGCACAGCCAAACCCCCCTTAGCTCATGGTCTGTAGAGCACCTTCCCTTGCAGCTCTTGGTGGGCACTTTTTCCATATATAAGAAGAAATTAGACCTTACCTGCTAACTGTCTTTCCTTGAGATCTCTCCGGGCCAGTCCAAGAACAAGAGGGTTGTCAATCTTCTCTAGCAGCTGAGGACTGAATTCTGAAGTTCTGCTGTTCTGGTATCTAGCTCCCCCTGCTGGCCAAACCTCAGTCTATTCCTATCCAAGCAGTCCAAGAATATAACCCACAACTGGAAAAAAAACCAAAGAATCCTAACGTTCTAAACACGCCAGGAAAATAGTGAACGTACCCAGCAGTCAACACCCACATGCTGTTTTTTTTTTCTTTTTAATCTTAATAGTAACAAATTATATCATAATCCCCGATTCTTATCGAGGAAGCCCCATAGACCACCCCGACCAGGACCTCTGAAGAGAAATCGAAACTGTATTGTCTTCTGACTATCAAAAATGATCTATGAACCCAACAGAGGCACTCGCCCCCAACTGTGATCTCCTGCAAATGACACGGGTGGGTCCTGGACTGGCCCGGAGAGATCTCAAGGAAAGACAATTAGCAGGTAAGGTCTAATTTCTTCTTCCTTCTCGTCTCTCCGGGCCAGTCCAGGAACAAGAAGGAAGTACCAGAGCAGTACCTAACCCCGGGAGGGGCCAGCCAGGCCCGCTATGATGGCCGAAGCTCCCACATTTGCATCTCCCCTGGCATGAACATCCAATCTGTAATGTTTTGCAAATGTGTGAAGAGAAGACCAAGTAGCCGCCCGACATATATCAGCAGGCGGAATCAAAGCATACTCGGCCCAGGATGTCACCTGGCTATGAGTGGAATGAGCGTGGAGCCACTCTGGAGGCAACTGCCACCTGCCTGATACGCCGCCACTATGGCATGCTTTACCCATCGAGCAATCGAGGCCTTGTTAGCCGCCTCCCCTTTCCGAGGCCCATCAAACAGCACAAAGGGAAAATTAGACTTACCTGCTAATTGTTGTTCCTTAAGGAACTCTAGTCCAGTCCCGGAACCATAGAGTTGTGAACCTCCACCAGCAGCTTTGGAGACTGAAAGATGTCATCGCTTTGATGTCACTGGTATATCTAGGCAAACACCGCCCCTTTCCACCAGTACCTATTGACAAAGCAGACTCAGCAGAGCAACCAATAAGTAGCTACCGAATTAAGCATAACGGAACAGAAGTAGTTAAAACTGCCCAGGAACAATACATCTCCGTAACTCAGCCAAAAACGTCTAGCTCCTAAAGATGGAATAACCACGCTCCAGAGCCTACAGTGCACTGCTGCGCAAAAAAGGGTCACCTGGTGACTTTCCCGTGTACCTCCAGAACAGGACAAATTCTCTTCGAAAACCTGTCTCTCAATCCATCTCCCTGTCGTCCAGATTTCTGTAGTCCTTTTCCTTTCCTTTTTTTTTTTTTTTTTTAAACTTCAGGCTGCACGCCGCGTAATATACTGGGAGGGATCCGGGACTGGACTAGAGTTCCTTAAGGAACAACAATTAGCAGGTAAGTCTAATTTTCCCTTCCTTTGTGTCCCTCTAGTCCAGTCCCGGAACCATAGAGGATGTAACAGAGCAGTGAATATCAACGGGAGGGACCTTGAAGCCCAGCCTGAAGTACTGCTGAACCCAAAACGTCCATCCACTCGCGCCTGCACATCAAACTGAAAGTGCTGCGCAAAGGAATGCAGCGAGTACCAAGTCGCCGCCCAACAACCTACAAATCTCCTCGAGCATAGTATAGTAGCCCAAATGCCCTTGAGTAAGGAGCAGACAGAGCATAAGGATTCCCAATTACCCATGCCTACCAATAGCCAGATTAATATTAATAAAATACAGTCTCTAAAATGCTTGTATGCCAATGCTAGAAGTCTAAACAATAAGATGGGAGAATTAGAATATATAGCACTAAATGAGAGGTTAGATATGATTGCACTCTCAGAGACATGGTGGAAGGAGGATAACCAGTGGGACACTGTGATACCTGGATACAAACTATATCGTAATGATAGAGCTGAACAAATTGGTGGAGGGGTTGCGCTCTATGTTAGAGAGGGCATTGAGTCAGAAAGGATTAAAGTTTTGCAGGGAACAAAATTTGCTGTAGAATCTCTATGGATTGAAATTCCATTTATGAAGGGGAAGGTGATGGCAGTGGGAGTATACTATCGACCACCTGGCCAGAATGAACAAATGGATGATGAAATGCTCAAAGAAATCAAGGAAGCTAACAAAAGCCACAACAGAGTAGTAATAATGGGTGATTTCAATTACCCCGGTATCGACTGGGACAGTGTCACAGCAGGACAAGCTAAAGAGATAAAGTTTCTAGATGAAATAAATGACTGCTTCTTGGAGCAGCTGATTCATGAACCGACCAGAGGGGAAGCCATACTGGACCTAGTCCTTAGTGGAACGCCAGATCTGGTGCAAGAAATAAGGGTGTTGGGACCACTTGGCAATAGTGATCATAGTATGATCATGTTTGATTTAATCAGTGGAGGACAGATAGTAAAGGAATCCACAGTACTACCTTTTAACTTTCAAAAGGGAGACTATGATAGAATGAGGAATATAGTTCGGAAAAAACTAAAAGGAGCGGTTCCAAAGGTTAAAGACTTACAGCAAGCTTGGGTGTTATTTAAAAATACTATCCTCGAAGCCCAGACCAGCTGTATTCCACGCATTAAGAAAAGTGGAAGAAAGTCCAAAAAACTGCCAGCATGGTTTAAAGGTGAGGTCAGAGAGGCTGTTGCTGCCAAAAGAGCAACCTTCAGGAAATGGAAAAAAGAGCCAAATGATGAAAACTGGAAACAGCACAAGCACTGGCAAGTTAAATGCAAAGCATTGATAAGGCAGGCAAAGCGGGAATTTGAGAAGAAACTTGCTACGGAAGCAAAAACACGAAATAAAGACTTTTTCAAGTACATTCGTAGCAAAAGGCCTGTGAGAGAGTCAATTGGACCATTAGATGATAGAGGGGTAAAAGGGGCAGTAAGAGGAACAAGGCTATAGCAGAGAGACTGAATGAATTCTTTGCTTCGGTCTTTACTGAGGAAGATGTAGGGATGTTACCCAAGACTGAAGTGGTATTTGAAGGTGATACTGCAGAGGAATTGAGAGAAATATCGCTACACCGGGAAGATATATTACAACTATTTGATAAACTGAATAGTAGCAAATCACCTGGACCGGATGGTATACATCCCAGAGTGTTGAAAGAACTGAAATATGAGATTGCAGACCTGTTATTGGTAATCTGTGAACTTTCATTAAAATCATCTGTAATACCTGAAGATTGGAGGGTCGCCAACGTAACACCAATTTTTAAAAAGGGTTCCAGGGGTGACCCGGGAAATTACAGACCGGTGAGCCTGACGTCAGTACCAGGGAAAATGGTAGAAACCATCATAAAGAACAAAATTACACAGCATGTAGATAGTCATGGCCTAATGGGAGACAGCCAACATGGCTTTAGACAAGGAAGATCTTGTCTTACTAATCTGATCTGTTTTTTTGAAGGTGTGCATAAACAGGTAGACAAAGGTGAGTCGGTTGATATAGTGTATCTGGACTTTCAGAAAGCTTTTGACAAGGTCCCCCATCAGAGACTTTTGGCGAAGCTAAAAAGTCATGGGATAGGAGGCAGTGTACTATTGTGGATCGGGAACTGGTTAAAAGATAGAAAGCAGAGGGTAGGGCTAAATGGCCAATATTCCCAATGGAAAAAGGTGAATAGCGGAGTACCCCAGGGATCTGTACTGGGTCCGCTACTTTTTGACATATTCATAAATGACCTGGAAAAAGAAATAACTAGTGAGGTTATCAAATTTGCAGATGACACAAAACTGTTTAAAGTTGTTAAAACCCAAGAGGATTGTGGAAAACTGCAGGAGGATCTGGATAAATTGGAAGACTGGGCATCCAAATGGCAGATGAAATTTAATGTGGACAAGTGCAAAGTTATGCACCTAGGAAAGAACAACCCACACTATAGTTACACAATGCAAGGCTCCACATTAGAAACCACCACCCAGGAAAAAGATTTAGGAGTCATCGTGGATAACATGTTAAAACCCTCCGCCCAGTGTGCAGCGGCGGCCAAGAAAGCAAATAGAATGCTAGGTATCATAAGGAAAGGGATGGAGAATAAAACAAAGGATATTATAATGCCTCTGTATCGCTCCATGGTACGACCGCACCTTGAATATTGTGTGCAATTCTGGTCACCGTATCTTAAAAAGGACATAGAGTTATTAGAAAAAGTACAGAGAAGAGCCACCAAATTGGTGAAGGGGATGGAAGGCTACTCCTATGAAGAGAGGCTAAAAAGGTTAGGGCTCTTTAACCTAGAAAAGAGACGGCTGAGGGGAGATATGATAGAGGTGTATAAATTAATGAATGGAGTGGAACGGATAAACGTGGATCAATTGTTTACGCTATCAGAATATAGAAGGACTAGGGGACATGTAATGAAGCTACAGGGTAAACTATTTAAGACAAATAGGAGAAAATATTTCTTCACTCAACGTGTAATCAAACTCTGGAATCTGTTACCGGAGGATATAGTAAGGGCTGTTAGTATAGCTGGGTTTAAAAAAGGTTTGGACAAGTTCCTGGAGGAAAGGTCCATAAACCACTATTAAAAAGGGACCCAGGATATCAATGCTTGGCCTAGTACAAGCACTGCAGAACCTGTGTCTTTTGGGGAAACTGCTAGGTACGTATGACCTAGATTGGCCACTGTTGGAAACAGGATACTGGGCTTGATGGACCTCGGTCTGACCCAGTATGGCATTTCTTATGTTCTTATGTTCTTAAGGCACAAAACGGAACTCCGCCCAAGACACCGCCTGCACCCTGGTGGAATGCGCACACCAACCAACCGGAACCACCTTACCCTTCTACCGGTAGGCCGATGCAATAGACTCCTTTAGCCACCGCGAAAACGAGGGCTTCGTCGCCGCCTCTCCCTTCCGCGGGCCTCCAAAGGCGACAAACAACCTATCGGACTTCCTGAAAGACGCCGTTCTACAGAGATACTTCTTAAGCACCCGAACGTCCAAAAGATGTAACCGAAACCCCCGGAAGAGACACCACCTGGAGACGTGAAAAACCAAAACCACCTTTGCCCAAAAAGCTGGGATCGTGCGCAACACTACCTTGCGACTGAAAAAGGACAAATACGGCTCCTTACCAGACAGCGCCTGCAACTCTGAACTCCTCCAAGCGGAGCAAAAGGCTACCAGCGGGGGAAAGGACAAGACAAAGACTACTAACTGGGAGCTTACTGAGCCTTGACTTGGACGAACCGTCAGCCGCCCCATTCCCCCACCAGACACACCTCCGGGAGAACCCCAAAGAAGCCAATTATATTCGCCAGCACACGAATCACACCATAATGCACATTTGCCACATAAAGCAAATCAGACTCTAGTCACTTCAACTCCCTGATCCTTTCCTGTTCCAGGAGAGTAGACTGCCGTAAATACTGCGACCACCGGAAGCATGCTCTCGTCCCCCCAGACTCCCCCAATGGGAGCCCGTAAGGACAGAGCAGTGCCCCCAACGATCGATTCAGTGAACCACCTACTCTCCTGTCGCGCGCTAAAGAAGATTGCTAGGGCTCTCTTCCAAGACAGCGAGTCCACACCTCCTGGAAGTGCAAGGTGTGCACCCACCCACGTAGTACCGAGGTCTTCGCCTGCCTAGTCTCAAAATGTCAATCAAGAACAGGCCAATTCAGGACAGCTGAATATGTTTTTGTTTTGTTTTTTTAAGACATCTCTTAACCAAAAATTCCTTCAGCCGATGTTGAGAAGCTATTTCCGCGCCAACACAATGCAGCAGAAAGAACTCCCTATGACAGGCATAGAAATCCACAGCCTTCCCGCTAGAGGAACGCCCCATTCCGTCTGCCTGCCCCAAGCTGGACATTCCATTTTTTTTTTTTTTTTTTTAAGGTCAACTAGCCCCTGGTGTTAGAAAATACAGCTTTCCCATTCCGCAGTGGCAATGGAGTCAGCAAAGAAGAAGCTGAGAACCTGCAGCGAAGTTCCCATTATACCACCTGGTAAAGACTACACTTCTAGACCAATGAAGCAAAAAAGCATTCAAGAGTGCATTGTGTCCTGCCAGTAGCTGATCAAACTTATCATGTATGTCAGTACGGTTTCATTCGGGATTTAAGGAATGCTCCGGGAGAATTCTTTGGGCAGACACCGATTCACCCTTTTAAAATTCAGAATCGGGCAAAACGAGCCTTCCTTCTTTGGAACCACAAAGTAGAGGGAGTATCAACCGTATTGGGCTGCCGGCACCGGCACCACCGCTTTAAGTTGAAGCAGCCGCTAGAGCGTTCCTGCGACCGCCTGAAACATTTGCGGAGCTCTGCAGGAGGACTGGACAAAGGAATCTAATACAGGCCGATGGAGCTCCAAGGCTGATGCCAAGCAGCGTGCAAGCCATCCCGCAAACACAGCATATGATGTATGCCTTCCAGAATCTGAGCTGCTGCTAGTGCTGCGAGAGAACTAGCCTGGCTGCGCGCTTCTGGCCCCCATTAAGACAGGCGCTGAACACTAGCAGATACTCTCCGTACTGGAGAACCTCTGATAAATGGAATGGGAGCCAAAATAGCCTCAAAGGCCAGAGTCCTATTCAGCGACCTCTCTCCGCTGAGCCACCTTTTACAGAAGGAAAAGAAACCACATATAGCCAAAATGAAGACATTACAAATCTACCGCCAAACCTTATAAATCAGACAAAGCCAAACTAAACGGGAATATTGTCCCTCAAGAAACCACAGAACTATAAAACCCCTCTCATAACATAATGCGTATGGCAGAGCATTCCACACCTGGGGCCTGGCCAAGGCGCTCACCCAAGCACCTTTTAGAACTGTCTAAGAGAGCTACCACCAGAATTCCTTTTGACTTGAATATGTGTACAGCGGATCATAGCGCTATAGCACAGCAGCTAAGCCCAAATATTACCCTGCCATATCAACCGACTAACGCCTTATAGGACCTGCTATGGACAGCGGAAGGAAATTCTTGTAAACCAACATAGCTAGGCCCCTCTTTTTTTTTTTTTTTTTTTAACAACCTTTGAAAGCCTACTGAAAAAGTTTAATCCATACTCTGCAGCTGGGTTAATTTTTTTTTTTTGCACATTTCAGGAAATTGCACCCATCCTATGCACTCTGTTCTAATAGTGATTTTCCGTCTGCTATGTTCACTTACTAACTACCATTTGATAGGAATATGTAGTCAGAAGTTGGGATCCCGAGAGTTTTGGGCACGGCTGGGAAAGGATGTATAGGACTCCAAAAATCAAGCTCCGGCCACCTCCAATGAAATCAAAGCAGATCAGCTAAAATTACCCGAACTGCTGTTATAGCTTTGCAAAAGCTACCAGGCCCCACTGCACCCCGCTTTCCTTCCCCCCTTATCCTGAGGGATTCACCGTTGCAGGAGGCGTTGCTCACCCCCTACCAGCCTGCTACGTCTGCCAGGGAGCTGAAGAGCGAAATAGAGAGCAGAACTCCTGGAAGTAAACAAATAGCATCCAGCTCGTGGGATTCAGGGCACCAAAAGCCCCCGAATAAATCAACCGTGTTCGCTCAAAATGAACAAGGCTCTCTCTCACTAGAGAGTTTCTTTTTTCCTTTTGAAATCCTGCTCTAGAAATAGATGAGAACTTCCGGGGAAGGGCACGATAAGTGATCCCCCCTTAAGCTAGGAAACACCCAGGCACCTTGCAAATGGAGGTCTTAGAGGTTGCTGCCTGTGTGAATCTAAGGAGTAACACAATTTCGTATTTTACCACCCCCCCCCCCCCCAGGGATGGGGGCCCTGAATACTATATGTGAAGCATGAGCAGCTGTGGCTTAGGGCAACAGAGACCAACAAACGATACAGAAGTTAAGAGCTGCAATCTTGGTTATATAAACAGGAGTTGCAGCATTACAGAGAATAAGCAATCAAACCGCTGCATACACAAAATCAGAGAAAGGCCCCATTGAGTGCATCCACTGCCCTCTGGTGGCCATAGACCTTAGCCCAGGCACTCCTTGATTGACAGGTAACTGCTATATACTTCTTTATATCCTAAGGATTCCTAAACCTGTCCCTGTGAAACACAGGCCTTTGGGCCTGTCCTTCCTTACAATACCAGTTAGGGCTCTGCTCTGGAACCTAAAACTGGCAATTTGCCTAACATCCTGGGACTTAACAGAGGCTCCTCAGAGACATGATTAGAAGGGAAAGAACATGTGGAATCAATGCCACAACTGCTGTCCTATAAACTAAGAACAAACTCAAAAATAAAGAGGTCTGACAACAGTCCCCTGAAAGCTGAGGAATCCCCATGAGCCTCAAAAAACCTACCAACAAAAGAAAGAAACACTAGGCCCAAAAAACTAGCTATTCTGCCTGTTGTCTTCCTCACACAGGCATCTCACTGCAACTCTCGCCATGCGGTCCAAACACTCAGAGAGAAAATGGCCCCAAAAAAGGAGGCCTCAGCAGACCGACAGAGCCCGAAGGCCTTACCTGCAGGGCAGAAAGCCACACTGCCTGCTCCTACCACCTTGAAGTGCTCTGATCCTCAAACCGCGCTGATGCGCCTGGCAGCTGCGGCGAGGACCGCTCAGCCGGTTCCACAGTGTAAAATTAAATCCCGCAGCAACGGAGAGACCACGTCTCACATAGCTGCAGTGCGGATGTACGGGTCCTGGAGCTCTCTCCCGTAGTCAAGGGAGAGAGATCCGCACCGGCAAATGCCTGCAGCAAGCAAAAATAATTGAGGAGGGAAGGCGAGAGCTCCTACAAATTTAAAGAGGCCGGCTCAAATTTAAAATCACTGTAAATAAGGATATTTGCTCCTAACTAAAAGGAACTAATCCCTGGTTGCCAATTAATCAAAGGCAACTGAATCAAAAATAAAGTTAAAGTAAATTAAAGGCAAAAATCAAAATCAGACTAGAATTTACACACTAAATGCTCCTTATCTGCTCCCCCCAAGTGAGCCCAGGAGCAAGGCTGTCTACCAAACCAAATAAATCCTGCCGTTGAAAACGCGGCCTTCAAAATGGCCGCTGCCAGCATTTCCGCTCAAAAAAGCACACTCTCTCACCCCCCGCGGCAAGGCCCCGAGCACCCTGCAACCCCGGGAGCCGCCGCAAAGCCTCCCCTCCCAGTTTAAACCAGATCCCCAAAGCAGATCTGCGTGGGTACTTACCACCACCGCCGATCCCGGGGGGGAAGGGGAGGGGGAAGGGAGTGAGGGAAAGGAGCCAACAGGACACCGGAGCACAGCCTTTTTAACGGCTTCAGCTCCGGCGGCTCTCTGCTCTGATTGATCTGGGCACAACCTTCACAGGCTTCTCAGCCCCTGCATCGCTGCTGCTGCAACTGCCCGCCTTCCACCTGCTCCTCACCCCTTCGACGCGGGTTCGGGAGCAGGGAGGCCACGGATCAGCACTGTCTCCCCTGTGCTCGTTTAGACGCTGGGGCAATGCAGAGAGGGAGGGGGAAGAACTCCCTGATCCTTTAGAAACAAAAAATAAAGGTCCACAGACACAGGAACCCTTACAGCAGCAGCAGATCTGACATAAAAGAAAACGAAGTAACCAAATCAAACAGGGAAAATAAACCAAAAGGAGTAAATTTCAAAAACCCAAGCTCTGCTTATTTGTTCTCACTGAGCCCAGCCCTGGGCTCAGAACCTCCAAGCTGCTTGGAGACTGAAAGTACTGGTGGAAAGGGGCGGTGTTTGCCTAGATATGCCAGTGACATCAAAGCGATGACATCTTTCAGTCTCCAAAGCTGCTGGTGGAGGTTCACAACTCTATGGTTCCGGGACTGGACTAGAGGGACGCAAAGGAATAATCTGTCCGTCCTACGAAACGGCTTAGTCCTTCTAAGGTACCTCTTGAGCAGTCTACCTAAATCCAATTTTTCTAACACCCCATCAATGGGAAGACCTGCATGTTTCCGAAAGGTCGGAAGCAAAATAGTCTGATTCACATGAAATTTAGACATCACCTTTGGGAGAAAAGAAGGGACCGTTCGCAACATCACCATTTCCTCCGAAAACTGAAGATACAGAGCTTGACACGAATTCGCTTGGAGATCCGAAATTCTCCTTGCAGAACACAAGGCCACCAGGAAGGTAACCTTCCAAGAAAGCTCCCTGAGCGATATATCCTTAGCCGGCTCAAAGGGAGGCCTCACCAAAGCCTCAAGAACCAGATTCAAATCCCAAGGTGGAATCACAGCTCGAACAGGAGGACAAATGTTCTTTATCGCCCTCAAGAACCTAAGAATATCCGGATGGGAAGACAGTCGAGCTCCTTTGACATTCCCTCAAAAACATGATACCGCTGCCAAATGAAGTCTGATGGTACTGAGGGCTAAACCTTTATCCAGCCCCTCCTGGAGAAAAGACAACACTTGCGGTACCAAGATGTCGCGCATACGGAGATTCCGCTCCTTGCACCAGCTTTCAAAAACACGCCAAATGCGGACGTAAGCTAGGGACGTAGACCTTCTCCTGGCCTGCAACAGGGTGGCCACGACTGCATCCGAATATCCTCTACGTTTCAACTTTTCCCTTTCAAGAGCCAAGCCATAAGCGAGAAGCGATCCACATTTGGCATGCTCAGGGGGCCCTGAACCAAGAGGTCGACTCGAGAGGGAAGTTTCCAGGGACTGTCTATGAGAAGACAAACTAAATCCGCATACCACGCTCTCCTGGGCCAGTCTGGCGCAATGAGAATTACTCGACCGTGGTGACTTGCTACCCTCTGAATGACTCTCCCTATCATTGGCCATGGTGGAAAGACAAAGTAGCCCCCTGGCCGGCCATGCTCTCTGCGTCTGCTGAAAAACCGACTAGCTTTGGCATTGTTGAAGGAGGCCATCAGGTCCATCACCAGCTGACTCCACCTTAGGGTCAGATCGTGAAACACCGTCGCTCTCAACTCCCACTCTCCAGGATCTACCACATGCCGGCTGAGGTAATCTGCTTGCACATTGTCCCGTCCTGCCACATGCGCCGCCGAAAGGGCTTGTAGATGTGACTCCGCCCAGGACATCAACCGTAGACTCTCTTCCAACAAAATTGCACTTCCTGTTCCACCTTGCCGATTGATATAGGACACTTTTACCGCATTGTCCGAGAACACCCACACTGCTTTGTTCTCTACGATATGAAGAAAGTCTCGAAGAGCTAGAGAGACTGCTCTGAGTTCTAAAAAATTTATGGAACAATTTTTCATCTCTGGCGGCCAACAACCTTGAGCTATGCACGCCTGACAGTGTGGCCCCCAGCCCACGAGACTGGCATCTGTAGTGACCAGTATCCAGTCCGGCTGGCGTAAGGACACTCCCGCACGAAGATGGCCGAGATCCAACCACCACTGCAGACTGTCGCTAACTTTCTGTAATCTGGGCATCTTTCGATCCAACGGATGCTCTTGAGGTGACCACCTCGACAGCAAAGCCTATTGCAACGGATGCATATGGGCTCTTGCCCACAGAACCAGATCCAAGGCCGCCGCCATGGAGCCTAGGAGTTGCAAATAACGCCATGCTGTTGGCACTGTTAGACTCAAGAACTTTGTAACCTGCCGTAAAATCTTTTGCACCCTGCTCTCTGGCAGAAATACAGCACCTATCTCTGTATCGAATATTGCTCCCAAGTACAGGAGGCGCATCACCGGCTGCAATTGGCTCTTGGCTTGGTTGATTACCCAACCAAGCTGTTCCAGAAGGACTCACCACCCGTGCCGTTGCCGACCGAGACTCCGACACGGACGGCGCCCGAATCAGCCAGTCGTCGAGGTACGGATGCACAAGGATCCCCTGTCTTCTCAAGGCCGCCGCTGCCACTGCCACCATCACCTTTGTGAAGGTGCGCAGCGCCTTGGCCAACCCAAACGGTAAGGCTCGGAACTGAAAATGACCCATGTGCACCGCAAAACACAGGAACTTTTGATGCTCTGGCCTGATTGGAATGTGAAGGTAGGCCTCCATGAGGTCTATGGAAGTCAGCACCTCTGTCGGCAGCACAGAGCATATAACCGACCGTAGCGTCTCCATGCAGAACTGCGGAACCCTCAAACACCGGTTTACGTGCTTGAGATCCAAAATAGGTCGAAAAGACCCTTCTTTCTTGTAAACCACAAAATAAATCGAGTACCGACCTAATCCTAATTGGTCCAGAGGAACCGGAACTACCGCCTGAAGACGCAACAGTCTCCGAAGCGTCTGTCACGGCTCCTTGCTTTTCCGCAGAATCACATGGAGACACCACGAAAGCCTCTGATAGCGGACGAGCGAATTCGAGAGAGTACCCCTCGTGAATAATCTCTAGGACCCATTGGTCGGACGTTATGCTGGTCCAGGACGAAAGGAAGCTTTGAAGCCGCCGCCCCCCCCCCCACCAGGAATTCCACCTGGACCAACCTCGTTTCATTATGGCTTTTTAGGGGTGATTTGCTGGGCTCCGAAATAACCTCTACCGAATCCACGAGCCCCCCGAAAGGCCTGAGCTCTGGCTACAAAGCGACCTCTCTGATACAGAGTAAAGCGCGACCCCCTGAATCTGCGCAAATCCCGAGTCGGACCCCCTGTGCAAATTGCCAGGCCTCTGACTTTTCGGTCGGTCCTCAGGGAGGCGACCGCCCTTGGAATCTCCAAGATCCTTTACAATCTTTTCCAACGCCTCCCCAAAAAGTAGCGTGCCCTTGTATGGAAGCTTACTTAGCCGAGCCTTGGAAGAGGCGTCTGCCGCCTAATTCCTCACTGAGCGATAAGCGCCCCTAACTCCTCCTTTCTAAACACCCGGAACATATTAGGATCCTCGCTGGATCAGAGCTCAGCCTCATCAAAATCTGTAGCCCACTCCATACCAGAATCTGACAGGATTTCTCCTTCAACTGCTTGGAGCCCTGAGATGAGCTGACCGGTGCTATCGGCGCTCACCCCAGCTCTGTGGGCTAACTTAGAAGAACCCTCCCCTGGATTCACCGGAGAAGGTTCTTTCCCTGAGCTCTGCCAGGGCAAAGGGGCAGTAGGCTTGTCCTGAGCTTGCTGCCACTTTAAACAGTAAGCCTGATGCAACGCTAAAATAAAATCAGCAGAAAAAACAGATTCCAAGCTCTTTTGTACTTCAGGCAGAGAATGTGGAAGAGCTTCCTCCACCTGCACTGTCCTTTTAGATTTTACTTTCTTTATCGCCGGCTTTTCATGAGCAGGTAAAGCACAGTTACTTACCTGTAACAGGTGATCTCTGGGAACAGCAGGAATAAGTCTTCACATATGGGTATCGTCGGTACAGACGGAGCCTGCGCGGGAACACTCCCCAGCGTCCAATAAGAAAGCTTTTGGGAGCATCCACAGCGCCTGCATGCTGCCTTCCCGCCTTTCACAACCGCCTCTCTCCAGTTCGAGTTTTAAAGCTGAGAAAGAGAGAGAGAAGAAAGGAAAGATAGATAGAAAGATACAACTCCTAGGGGAGGTGGGTGGGTTGTGAAGACTTATTCCTGCTGTTCCCAGAGACCACCTGTTACAGGTAAGTAACTGTGCTATCTCCAGGAACAAGCAGGAATGAGTCTTCACATATGGGGACTGCTTAGCTGCAGATGCCAGGGGAAGACCCCAGGTTGTGTGTCCTTGAAAAGGACTCTACCTCCAATGGATCTCTGGCATCCAACCAGGGTAGGTGGGTAGGAGTTGATTAGGAATGGAACAGGTGTTTGAGAACAGCCTGACCAAACGAGGCATCCCGGCAGGAGTCCTTGTCCAAACAGTAATGGACTGTGAAGGTATGAACCGAGGCCCAGGTGGCCGCTCGACAGATTTGGTCGATGGACACAGAGTTTAGATGAGCCATTGAGGCTGCCATGGCTCTCACATTGTGAGCTGTGACATGGCCTTCCAGAGAAATGTTCCTACTCTGGTAGGCGAAAGAAATACACTGAGCAATCCAGTTGGACAGTGTTCTCTCAGAGACTGGATATCCTAAATGAGAAGGATCAAAAGCAACAAAGAGTTGAGAAGACTTTATGTTGCTGTGTTCTTTGTAAGTAAAAAGCGAGAGCACTCTTACAATCCAAGGTATGAAAGTCCTCTCTGCATTTGATGCATGAGGTCCTGGAAAAAATACAGGTAAATATACCTCTTGGTTCAGATGAAAAGGCGAGACCACTTTAGGCATAAAGTGTGGATTGGTCCTGAGGACTACCTTATCATGATGGAGCCTTGTATAAGGTGGATTAGCCACCAAAGCTTGCAACTCAATGATGCGGCGTTCTGAGGTGACTGTAATGAGAAAAATAACCTTCCAAGAAAGAAATTTCAAGGAGGTGGTGGCTAAAGGTTCAAAGGGTGGCTTCATGAGCTGTCCAAGAACCAGGTTTAAGTCCCATGCCACTGGAGATGGTCTAATGGGAGGTTTAGTTAAAAGAAGGCCTCTCATGAATCTTGCTATAAGAGGATGAGAGGAGGTAGGTTGTCCACTGAGAGGATGAGGGACGCTGCAATAGCACTCAAATGGACTCTTACTGAATTTGTTTTCAGACCTGCATGGGATAGATGCAGGAGATACTCTAGTAGAGAATTCAGAGGTATTACAAGAGGGTTTAGACCCTTCTCTGAACACCAAATGGTAAATCTTTTCCATTTGAAAGCATAGGAACGTCTAGTAGAAGGCTTTCTAGAGGCATGAATAACATCTGTGACCTGCTGGGAGAGATGAAAATCTTGAAGGTCTAGGCCCTCAGCAACCAAGCCCTGAGATGAAGAGACTGGGGGTTTGGGTGCCACAACGTTCCTTCTTCCTGGGATAGAAGGTCTGGTGCAGAGCTCAAGTCCAGGGAGGGAGCTTGAGAGAGCTGCAGAAGTAGAGGGTACCACACTTGGCGTGGCCAATGTGGTGCTATGAGGATCATGGTCCCTCGATCTCTCTGAAGCTTGAATAGTGTTTTAGGAATTAGGGGAATTGGTGGAAAGGCATAAAGGAAGTCTTGACCCCAGTGAAGGAGGAAGGCTTCCTTGGCCTGAACTCCCTGACACGGAATTCTGGAACAGAACCGGGGAAGTTTGGCATTCCACGGACTTGCAAAGAGGTCTATGTCCGGGGTTCCCCAAATTCGAAAAATCCTGGCTACTTGGTCCATGTGGAGGGACCACTCGTGTGGAAGCAGAACTCGACTGAGTCTGTCCGCCCAAGAGTTTTGAACGCCTGGAAGATATACTGCCAGAAGATGGATGTGATGCTCTCTGGCGAAGGCCCACAGTCGCAAAGCTTCGTTGCAAAGCGACAGAGAGCCAGTCCCACCCTGCTTGTTCACATAGAACATGGCTACTTGGTTGTCCGTATGGATGAGGACTGTCCTGTAGCTGAGCAGGGTATGGAACACTCTGAGAGCTAAGAATATTGCTCTGAGTTCCAATAGATTGATATGCAGAGAAGTCTCCTGTGGAGACCAGATGCCCTGGGTGGAGAGATCTTGCAGATGAGCTCCCCAACCCTTTGGAGAAGCATCTGTTGTGAGTTGCTTGGGGTAACGGTGGCTGAAAAGGGGACCCCAACAACAGGTTTTGAGAGGACTTCCACCACTGGAGAGACCAAAAAAGGTGACTGGAGTTTGCTATTTTGTCTGACAGGCAACCTAATGCCTGAGTCCATTGGGTGGACAAAGTCCATTGAGCTGCCCTCATGTGAAGGCGAGCATATGGAACCACATGCACGGTGGATGCCATGTGGCCTAATAGTTGTAACATCTCTCGAGCAGTTAATTGGGACTTTAACTGAATCTGGGAGGCTAACTGCATCAGACATAGGCAACGGGCCTGAGGAAGATAGGCCCTTGTAGTTGTGGTATCCAGCAAGGCCCCTATGAACTCCAGAGACTGAGTAGGGGTGAGATTGGATTTTGGGATGTTTATTACTAGTCCCAAATACTGAAGGATACGCATTGTGCAAGATAGACAAGTCTGGGCCTCTGACTGGGATGGGGCTCGAATGAGCCAGTCGTCCAGATATGGGAATACGAATATTCCTAGAGTGCGGAGAAATTCAGCTATTACTGCCATGCATTTCGTGAACACCCTTGGTGCAGAGGCCAGACCGAAAGGAAGCACCCTATATTGGTAGTGCTTTCCTTGAAAAAGGAACCGAAGGAACCTTCTGTGTGTTGGATGGAGGAGGACATGGGTGTACGCATCCTTGAGATCTAGAGAACAAAGCCAGTCCTGACTCTGAAGGTATGGAAGCAGAGCCCCTAGAGAAATCATTTTGAATTTCTCCTTGAATAGAAATGTGTTCAATTCTCTGAGATCTAATATGGGTCTGTAGCCCCCTGTTTTCTTTGGGATAAGAAAATAAGGGGAGTAGAACCCTGAGCCCTGTTGAAGAAGAGGTACTTCTTCTATTGCCCCTTGGGCAAGAAGGGTAGCAATCTCCTGACCTAGAAGGTTGAGGAGAGATGTTTATTTTATTTATTTATTTAGACAGTTTTGTATACCGCCTTATCCTTCAATCAAAGCGGTCACAACACAATTGGGGGATACATTTAACACGCGGGGATATGAGACACATTCACTAATACTTACAGGGAACATGGGCAATGGAGGGTTAAGTGGCTTGCCCAAGACCACAAGGAGCATCTGTGGGACTAGAAACCCCAGTCCTTCCGGCCCAAGGTTGCTGTCCTCTAGTGGGATTTGAACCCCCAACCTTCCGGCCTGAAGTACCGTGCCCCAACCACTAGGCTACTCCTCCCTCATGTTGGAGAATGTTGGAGATGTTGGAGAATTGAACTGTTTCACCATGGTGTGAGGAGGAAGGCTTAAGAAGTGAAGCTTGTACCCTTCCTTTATGATGGAGAGGGTCAATTGCTCTGCTGTGATTTGCTCCATCTGGGAGCAAAGTAAGTCAACCTTCCTGGAATGGTGAGGGGCTCTGGTTTTTCCAGAGCTAGAAAGGCTAAGTTCTCTAGTTGCAAGTCAAAGGCCCTGAGGAGGTTGAGGCTGCTGGGCTGTGGTAGGCCTGGCAGCCTTTGACTTGGCCTGTTTAGGTGGTTGCTGACGCTTTGCAGCAAAACGACCTGCAGAAGTTGTCTGCCCATGAGCAGGATAATATCTTCCCTTTTTAGAAAAAGATGTCTTTTTGAACAATCTTTTCTTAACAGGGGCAGAGGTAGACTTTGAAAGTCGATCCAAAGCAGAGTTCTCAGCATCCATCTGAGTGGCCTTTGCTTGCCAATCCCTGCCAAACAGGTTTTCACCTGTACAAGGAAGGTTTCCCAACTCATCTTGGACCCAGAGTTCCAAATCAGAGGCTGGTAACCAAGCAATTCTGTATGCACCTATGGCAATAGCCGTGGCTCTGCTTACACACTCAAAAGAGTCAAAGGATGCACGGTTGGAGAATCTGGAAACATCTTGGGCATGTTTGAGCCAAGTGAGAAATTCCTGCCTTTTATCTTCTGAAATAAAAGGAGCTAAAGTCTGCAGATGATCTGTGACTTCCTTTAGAAACATCACCATATAGAGACTATAGGAGTTGATTCTGGCAGCAAGCATATTGGCCTAGAAAATCCTTCGGCCAAAAGCATCTAGAGTCCTACATTTACGTCCTGGAGGATTAGATGAGTGTCTCTTTGCATTCTTTATTTTCTTCATGGCAGACTCAACCACAATAGAGTGGTGAGGAAGTTGAGTCTTATGAAAACCAGGACAGGGAGGGACACAGTACATGGTGTCTAACCTACAAGAATGAGGAGAGGTGGTGAGAGGAGTCTCCCACATGCCCAACATGAGATCATAGAGAATCTCATGAATAGGTAAGGTAGCTGCTTCCTTAGGAGCCTTAGGATATTGCAAAATATCGAATTGCTTGGCTCTAGGCTCTGACTCAGAGGCCACTGTAATGGAGAGGCCCCTAGCCACTTCCCTAATGAAGTCTTGAAAAGACAAGTCCTCTGGAGGAGACATTCTTCGTTTTGGAGAAGCAGACTCCTGAGTAAGAAGTACCGGTGCCTCGACAGAAGCCTCCGACTCAGAGTCCTCGGAGGAATCAAAGTATCGCCTGTCTGGATGATCCTGTAAAGCCCGATACGCGTACCGAGTGGGATCGACATCGGGAGTAAGCGGTACCGGTTCGGTACCGATGGGCATCATAGGACAGGGTACCGTTGCAGTCGAAACTGAAGCCGATGTCGATGCAATCGGTGCCAGAGTCGGTACCGGCAACGGAGATTGTTGCGGTACCGAAGGCGTCGAAGCCTGCATAAACGCCTTTAGGGTGCGCTGCATGGACAGAATCTTCTGATCCATCGACGCCACCAGAGTCTGGATGTCGGTACCGGCGGAGGCTACCGGTACCCCAGAACACGGCAACAGGTGATCGGTCGAGACCGAGCCATCGATGTCAACCTGTGACCCCATAGATAATGCTTTGGAAGCCGGAACTTCCCGCCGGGAATAATTTTGCTGGTGCGGAATCCTCGAGGACAAGCCCGGAGGCATCTCGATGCTTAGAGGGAGATTTGCTCTTCGAGGACCGGCTAGATTTATGTTTGGTTACCTGAGATCCATGGGAGGAAGAAGCAGCCCTGGAAGACATTGATGCCACCGAGGCTGCATCAGAGGGAAACAGGGTACTGAGCTTGGCTGCTCGGTTCTGCCGACCTCTTTTAGACATCATGGTACAGGACACACAATCCGTGATGGAATGGTCAGGACCCAAACATTTTAGACACCAATCATGAGTGTCGGTGACAGAAATAGTACCGCCACACTTCATGCACTTTTTAAACCCGGAAGCGGGCTTCTCCATGAGGAGAAAATATTCAGGCCTAAGGCCCAAACCGCAATGCGCAGTTGAAGAAAGAAAAGGGGTTTTTTTTGTTTTGGTTTTTTTAAGAAGAAAGAAAAGAAGGCAGTACCGGTCTGACGTTGAAGGCGGCAGACGCGACACAGAAAAATAAAGAATTCTTCTGCGGTGACAGGAACACGACCTGCTGGCTCCGCGGAAAAGAATAACTGGAGAGAGGCGGTTGGGAAAGGCGGGAAGGCAGCGCGCAGGCGCTGTGGGATGCTCCCAAAAGCTTTCTTACTGGACGCTGGGGAGCGTTCCCGCGCAGGCTCCGTCGGTACCGACGATACCCATATGTGAAGACTCATTCCTGCTTGTTCCTGGAGATCAAAACCGGAGCTGAACCTGTCATGGCTGCCGTTTCCGCCAATTCTGAGCTGCCCTGAGGGCCTCCTAAAGAAACAGCCGATTCTGACTTACCCTCCATGCTGCTATGCTAAAGAACGCCAAACTACCCCGAGACAAAAAACGACAAGAAAACCGTCACTAATGTAAACCGCAGCAAAAAACCGACACGGGGACCTGCCAAGCCTTCCTCTGCAAAGCGAAAGAAGGAACTCTGACTAAAACGCCGCAGCGAACAAAGCCAAACAAACCGGCAGATCAAAGTCCTGTTTCAACATACCTGAATCAAAAATCGCTGTAAATTCTGTTTTTCTTGTAAGTCACTCTTGTAAGTCTGCTAGCGGGAGAGAAGACTTAACTCCGGGGGTGGCTGGATGGTCTCTGGGGCTCCCAATACCTCTCTGTGCGTTTCCCCGGCAAACGGAGCTGCTGACTGAGGCAGGCTCTGCCTTCCCTCCTCCTCGATTGAAAAAACAAACACTCTCGATTCCACTAATAAAAACGAATTAGTTGAGTAATTGCTGAGGCGAACCCTGCTAGGGCTCAGACCTCTGTCACTGCAGCGTGAAAACAAAAAATAAAGCACTTTGAAAATTCAATAAACTAATTGCTTTCACGGGAGCCAGCCAGGAATATGTCCCTTCCAGCTGCTGCTGAGGACTGAAAGACTGAGGTTTGGCTAGCAAGGGGAGCCAGATACCAGAACAGCAAAACTTCAGAATTCAGTCCTCAGCTGCTGGAGAAGGTTGACAACCCTCTTGTTCCTGGACTGGCCTGGAGAGACGAGAAGGAATAGAATAATTTATGTTGCACCTTCTTTAACTCCCCCTGAGGGATGCTTGGAGACAATGTCTGAAAAAAATATAGCAGTCTCAGCAACACCATTGTTTTCGAGCAAGCAATGCGCCCTAGCCAGGAAATGGGAACCTTCATCCATCTATCGAGGTCTGCAGCCACTTCCTTAAAGTAATTGAGGCACTATAGTGCTCTAGGATCAGAGCTAATCTTGACCCCCAAATAGACTAACAATTTCTCCACTCAGTGAAAGGTAACTACCCCCGAAGCCTCAACACTTCTTCATGCAGCAAGGAGATGTTCAATGTTTCTGTCTTATTGTATAGTTCACCCGAAACCCTGAGATCCGGCCATAGCTCTCCACCTCCTCTAAGAACACCCGAAGGGATTGCTGTGGCTCCTTAAGGACCAATAAGCTGTTGTCCGTGAATAACGAAATCTTATGTTGAAGATCCCCAATCTGAAGTCCCACCACATCTGCCCTCTCTCGCATACGTACCGCAAAAGGTTCTATCGAAAAAGCAAATAATGGGGATATGTCTCGTACCCCTTCTAAGACCAAAGAACCCCGAGGATCCCCCATTAACTTTCACAGCCACATAGGGGTTATCATACAAAGCCTCAACCCATGTAAAATTGGTCCCTCAGCCCAAATTTCCATAAGACACCCACAGGTACTCCCCACTCTACCCAATCAAACGCCTTCTTGGCATCTACAGCGAGTACCATAGCTCCAACCCTTTTGTACCGAGCAGCCCATATCAAGTTAGTCACCCATTTAACGTCCGCCGCTTGGCACCCCTGAATGAAGCCTGTCTGGACGGCATTGACCAGCTGTGGCAGCAATTTGCTGAGCCTATTTGCCAACACCTTTGCAGAGATCTTGGCATCCAAGTTGAGCAAAGAGACTGGATGGTAGGAGGTGCAGCTAGTGGAGTCTTCCATCTGCTTCAAAAGTACACTGATGCCCATCAGCCCCATAGTACAAGGCAAAAGACCCCCCCTCCAAACCCCAAACTCCATTCAAAACCTCTACCAGTACAGGGCCCAATCTGGTCCCAAAATGTTTTTATATACTGCTGTGGAGAAACAGTCTAGTCCTGGGGCTTTATCACATGCCAATCCCTGAATAACTCCTTGCACGTCAACTAAAGTGATGGGTGTGTCCAACCACTCCTGATCATCCACTGACAATGTAGGTAGGGTTATGGAATCTAAATATAGTTACAACTCTTGCTGTGTTTGAACCCCCTCTGCCCAATACAGTTGCTGATAAAACTCTAGAAACTCGTTTCAGATCACCCCATCCCCTAAGGCCCACCCCCCTCCTCCCTACCACACTTTTATCAACCACATGGAATGCTTGCTACGCCTTTAAGCACCTGGCTAATACATTTCCCAGCTTATCACCATGTTCATAAAAGTGCTGTTTAGTTAAATGCAACTGGAAGGCAAGATCCTCCAACTGGAGAGCATGCACATGAGTATGGACCTGTTCCAGGTCTTGTAAATACTGGGGCACTCCTCTTGTAATATATTCCTCTTCCAACCTAGTCACTCGCTGATACCCTTGCTCAAGTTGATTCAACTGTTATTTATTTATTTGAATTATTTCTATACCACGCTCTTTAAAATTAGCACAGTTTACAGGTAACAATTTGTACAATGCAGCGGAAAATACAATGCACATTACAGAGAACAGGTATAACAACTTGGGTTTAAACAGGGGTAACTATATACAATGGAGCTGTTTGTGCACAGGTATGCCACAGGTACGGCTGTGGATACATGACTCACTGAACTATATACATTTTAGATCTTTATTTACAGGTTTGTGCAGTAGTCTTCAAACTGTGGGTGAGTCAGCATGACCTGGGTGGGCTGGTGGTGTCATTGTGGTGGGTGGAGGGTATGCTAGGTTGTGATGTGTCACTGGGCAGGGAGTAATGTAGGAGGAAAAGATGGTGCTTTAGTGCCTTCCGGAATTGGGCAAGGTCAGTTATAGCTCGGATGGTGGTTGGGAGGGCATTTCAGAGCGTAGGTGCGTAAAATACAAATGCTCTGTTCTTTGCTGCATGGAAGCATTTTGTTATTGCGCTGGGGATTATGAGTGTTTGCAGCGAATGCCCTTCTGGACCTGTTTGAAGGGGTGGGGAGGATGAGGTCTGTGAGGGAGGTGGAGGATTGTTTGTTGATGGCCTTGAAAGTCATTAGTAATACTTTGAAGGTGAGTCTGCAGTGGATCAGCAGCCAGTGGAGGTGTTTCAGGATTGGAGTTATGTGGTGTCTCTTCTGGAGGCTCCATGCAGGATGTGGGCGGTGGCGTTCATTGCTAGTTGCAGGTGGTTCAATGTGTTCTTGGGGAGTCCATGCAGAATAGCGTTGGCGTAGTCGAAGTGGGGGGTTACCAATGCTTGAAAAATCGCCCGGAAATTGTCTGGTTTCAGTAGCGGTCGTAGGTGGCGGATTGTTCATATCTTGTGATAAGATTGCTCTGATGGTGTTGCTTATGTGTGCTCTCATGTCGAGCTGCTGGTCTAGGGTGATACCCAAGTAGTGGATGGTGGGCTTGCTCAGGAGCTCAGCGTCTCTTACTCTTATTGATGTGGGAGGGGTGAAAGAGTGATTCCTGGTGATGAAGAGGACATCTGTCTTCTTAAAATTGATCCCGAAGCTCTGTGTGTGGAGCCAGTCTGTGACGGCATCAAAGCATTTTATTAAAGGCGAGAAATCAGGCTGGTTGATTGAGAATGGAATGAAGAGTAGCACATCGTCGGCGTACACTAGGCAGGAGACATTGAAGGAACGGATAATTGAGCAAATGGGTTGCATGTATATATTGAAGAGAAGGGCAGTGAGTGATGACCCTTGTGGGACCCCTTGCATTTGTTGAAATGGCTTGGAGGTCCCGGAGCCTGTTCTTACCTGCTGCCATCTATCTGTTCTTGCGCCTAGTACTCCACATCAGAAACTGTCCCCATAAATAAGTTTAAACTAATCCCAGACAATAGGGGGTGCGACCATTCTCCCACCATTTAGTGCAAAAAACTCCTCGATGGACTTTGCTATAGATTCCACCACCACTGGAACCATTAATAGGCTGTCACTCAAGCACCAAAAGCAGCATCCAGGTTGATGCCCCATCCTTCAAATTCTGTCCATATGGGACCATTATCCGACCACATAATAGATTCATATATCCACTGGCAAGCAGCGGCGCCAATGTTTCTGTTGATAGGATTAAGTGTGAGAACAACTTGCTAAACTGAAAGTGGACAAAGCCATGGCACCAGATGAGATACATTCCAGGATACTGAAAGAGCTCAGAGAGGTTCTTGCAGGGCTGTTAAAGGATGTCTTCAACAGATCTTTGGAAACAGGAGAGGTTCCTCAGGACTGGAGAATGGCTGATGTTGTACCTCTACACAAAAGTGGCGACAGGGAAGAAGTGTCAAACTACAGGCCCACGAGCCTTACCTCAGTGGCGGAAAAAGTAATGGAGGTGCTCCTGAAAGAGCGAATAGTGAACTTTCTCAAAACCAACAGGTGCAAGATCCGAGGCAACATGGTTTTACCGAAGTACAGTCTTGCCAAACAAATCTGATTGAGTTCTTTGACTGGGTGACCAAAGAACTAGATCAGAGCATGCAATGGATGTAATCTACCTGGATTTCAGCAAAGCCTTTGATACTGTTCCTCATAGGAGGCTTGTCAAACTCAATAGCTTGGGGATGGGTTCCAAGATGGTAAACTGGATTAGAAATTGGTTGACTGACAGACGACAGAAGGTGATGGTAAATGGAGCTCACTCGGATGAAAGAAAGGTGATTAGCGGGGTGCCTCAGGATTCGGTCTTGGGCCCGGCACTGTTCAATGTATTTGTGAGTGATATTGCTGAATGGCTGAATGGAAAAAAGTCTGTCTTTTTGCAGATGACACAAAAATTTGCAACAGAGTGGACTCTCCCGAGGGAGTGGATAACATGAGGAAAGATCTACAAAAGCTGGAAGAATGGTCTAACGCTTGGCAATTACGATTTAATGCGAAAAAGTGCAGTGTCATGCACTTGGGTAGCAGAAATCCAAGGGAAATGTACGCAATAGGGGGTGAAAGGTTGGTGTGCACGGTTCAGGAGAAAGACCTTGGTGTGATTATCTCCGATGATCTCAAGGTGGCAAAACAGTGCGACAAGGCGGTGGCAAAAGCCAGGACGGATGTTGGGCTGCATACAAAGAGGGATTACCAGCAGAAAGGAAGAGGTACTTATGCCACTGTACAGGTCGCTGGTGAGACCTCACTTGGAATACTGTGTTCAGTTTTGGAGACCATATCTTGCAAAAGATGTAAAAAGACTGGAAACTGTTCAGACGAAGGTGACCAAAATGATTTGAAGCCTGCGTCAGAAGCCTTATGAGAAGAGACTTGAAGACCTAAATATGTACACTTTGGAGAAGAGAGGAGGGACAGGGGAGATATGATTCAGACCTTTAAATACTTAAAGAGAAACTTTAAGTATTTAATACTTTGGAGTGGAGGAGTGGCCTAGTGGTTGGGGCAAGGTACTTCAGGCCGGAAGGTCGGGGGTTCAAATCCCACTAGAAGATAGCAACCTCGGGCCGGAAGGACTGGGGTTTCTAGTCCCACAGGTGCTCCTTGTGGTCTTGGGCAAGCCACTTAACTATTTTACAGGGAACATGGGCTATAGAGGGTTATCTCCAAGTTATAATGCCCTGTTCAATGTAATTTCAGTTTGTTCAATGTAAACCGCACTGATGCAGAATAGCACGGTATATAAGAGAATGTAAATAAAATATGAACAAACAAAACTTGGAGCTCGCTAACTCTGCGAGCGGAGGTGAGTGCAACCAGGAAAACCACCTTCCAGGAGAGGTAGCGAAGGTGGCAGGTGGAAGGAAGCTCGAAAGGTGGGCGAGTGAGCTGCCCCAACACCATGTTGAGGTCCCATTAGCCTGCCGGAGGGCGAACCGGGGGTTTTGATAAGAGCAGGCACCGAAGTAAATAGGTCACCAAAGGTTGGACTGAGAGGGGACTTACCATCCATCAGATGGTGGTGCGCCGCTAGGGCACTCAGATGCACGTGGACGGAGTTAGACTTGAGCCCGGATTGAGAGAGGTGGAGAAGGTATTGTAACACCAGAGTCACAGGGCAGGAGAAAGGATCAGTGCTGTGTTCGGCGCACCAAGCAGAGAACTTGCGCCATTTGAGGGCGTAAACCTTCCTAGTAGAGGCTTTGCGAGAGGCCAGAATGTCCTCCACCTCAACCAGAAGGTTGAGAGGGGCCAGAATCGCCCTCTCATGCTGTCAGCGAGAAGGACCCCAGGTTGGGGTGCAGGAGAGAGCCCCCTCCCGAGACAGGTGTTCCGAGGCAGACCCCAAGGGGATGGGGGTTTCCACTGTCAACTGCAGAAGCAGCGAGAACCACGGCTGGTGGGGCCACTGAGGAGCTATCAGGATGAGCGAGGCCCTGTTGCGGAGGGTCCTGAACAAGGTCTTGGCAAATCAGCAGCATCGGAGGGAAGGCACACATGAGGCCTTCCGACCATGAGACTAGGAATATGTCCGCTGCCACCCTGGAGGAGTGGGCCTGCCAGGAGTAGAAGCAGAGCAACTGTCGAACAACTCTACCACAGGTTCCCCCCAGAGTCAGAAAAGTCGACTGGCTATCCTGTGGTCCAACTGCCACTCATGCTGCTGGAGTACTCTGCTGAGTTTGTCAGCCAGCAGATTGTCCTGGCCTGGCAGGTACACTGCCCGCAGGAGAATATCCTGTTGGACTGCGTATAAGCAGAGGACCAGTGCTTCCTGACAAAGGGTACAAGATGCCGTGCCCCTCTTTGTTCATGTAGAACATCTCCACCTGGGTGTCCGTCTGGACCAGCACCAGTTGGTGACGCAGGTGGTAACAGAAAACCCACAGGCAAAGTGTAAGGCTTGGAGCTCCAGGAGGTTGATCTGATGGGTGCTCTTGTCTGGCGACCAGTTGCCTCGAGTGCGGAGATCTCCGCAGTGGGCTCCCCAGCAGAGCAGGGAGGCATCCGTGATGAGGACCCTCGAGTGGCTAAGGGCCTGAAAAGG
Organism: Ichthyophis bannanicus; assembly: GCA_033557465.1. Classification (NCBI taxonomy): domain Eukaryota; kingdom Metazoa; phylum Chordata; class Amphibia; order Gymnophiona; family Ichthyophiidae; genus Ichthyophis; species Ichthyophis bannanicus. Next base: position 305,412,189 of record CM066040.1, on the reverse strand, counting down.
CATGCCCGCTTGGAAATGCTGGGGCGACTGCCACCAGACCAGGGAATCCGCCAACTGGCTGATCACCGAAACTCTGTCTCTGAGATGGCCTGTGGCCTGAGACCACTGGTCCCAGAGACACCACTGTGCCGTCCTCTTGTGGAAGTGAGCGCCTGGGGTGATGTGGATTGTGGAGGCCATGTGCCTGAGGAGGTGCAGAAGAAGCCGGGCTGGCACAGAGGGACGGTGCTGAATGTCCTGAGCTAAAGATCCGAGACAATCGACTCGGTCTTTGGGCAAAAAGGCCTTCAACTGGAGTGTATTGATCCTTGCCCCGATGAATTAGAGGCACTGTGTTGGGAGGAGGTGAGACTTGTGGTAATTTATGATGAAGCCCAAGTACTGCAGAACCTGGATGGTGCGTGTGGTGGCCTGCTGCACCTGAGGCTGTGCCTCCCTTTATGAGCCAGTCGTCCAGGTAGGGAAAAACGAAGATCCCCCCCAGAGCTGAAGGAAGGCGGCCATAACTGTCTGGCATTTTGTGAAGACCCCTGGGGCAGAGGCTAGGCCAAAGGAGAGCACCCTGTACTGAAAGTGCCTGCCCCCTACTATGAACCGCAGGTACTGTCTGTGATTGGGGTGGATGAGGATGTGAGCATAAGCATTCTCGAGGTCTAAGGAGCATAGCCATTCTCCCTGCCGGAGGTATGGCAGCAATGTTCCAAGGTAGAGCATCTTGAACTTCTCCCTCACCAAGAATTTGTTGAGGTTGCGCAGGTCGAGGATGGGCCTTAGGCCCCCCCATCCTCTTTGGGATGAGCAAGTATCTGGAGTAGAACTCCTTGCCCGTGAGATGGTGAGGCACCAGTTCCACCGCCTTGTCCTCGAGAAGACCCGCCAACTCCTTCAGAAGGTGGTCCCGGTGGAGGGGAGACCTGTGGGGCTCTCCCGGGAAATAAGGGGGAGGTGTCTGAGCCAGATGGAGGAGATAACCCTCCCTGACTACTCTTAGTGCCCAGAAATCAGTGGTAATAGCCACCCACCTCTGAGCATAGAGGGCCAGACGTCCCCTCTATGCTCAGAGGTGGGTGGCCATCACCACCGATTCCTGGGTACTAAGGGTAGTCGGGGAGGGTTATCTCCTCCACCTGGCTCAGACACCTCCTCCTTATTTCCCGGGCTGCTGATCTCCTTGGGGTAGAGAGGCTATGCTCAAAGGAGTCAAAAACTCCCCCCTGGCTGGGCCAGGGCCGGTGCCTGGGGCTTTGGAGCCTTCTGCTTATATGGGCCATGCCCATGTCCCTTTGCCTGATGAACCTGTTGGGGAGTCGGGGAGGTCTAGTAGGGTAGATAGTTTTGGTAAACAGCTCCCTTCCATCGCGGAGGGGCAGTGGTCTTCTTAGAGAGCATGGTCCTCATCATGAACTCAGTCTCCAGCTCGGCAGCCTTGTCGGTCATAGGTTTGCCAGAGGTTCTCGTGTTGGCATTGGACATCGACCAATTTGTCCTGAACCCACCACTCGAGGTCAGACGACTGAAGCCAAGCTTGGCGGCATGCACCAATGCCCGCCCGGGCTACCTGAGCCGCTGACTCGAACATGTCATAGGCTGCTCGAGACATGAATTTGGAGCACATGCGGACGGCCTTGGCCAGGTTCTTGAACCGCTGCAAAGATTCCTCGGAAAGGCCAACTGAGAACCTGGCGAGTTCCTTCGCCAGGTCTCTCAAAATACATGCCCATGTACAACTGGTACACCTGGATGCGGCAAATGAGCATCGAGCACTGGTAGCACTTTTTGCCGAGGGCATCCTAGTTGCGGGCCTCCCTGCCAGGGGGCACCGAGGAGTGCATCTTCTGGCTTTTCAGCCGACACATGGCCGACTACTCCACCATGGAGCTATGCGGCAGTTGTGACTTCTGGAAGCCCAGGCTCTGGCTGACCCGATACATTGAGTCGAGCCATCTGCTCACCACCAGCATAGTACTACTACTACTACTGAGCATTTATATAGCACTACCAGTCGTATGCAGGGCTGAACAGACACGTAAGAGACAGTCCCTGCTCATCAGAGCTTACAATCTAGTCAAGACGAAACACAGAAGGTGTAGGCAGGGGTAAAACTAGGGGAAAGAAAGGGAGATCCATTGAGTCAAGATCCAAAAGCAGCAGCGAAGAGCTGAGTTTTCAATGTGGATTTGAAGAGGATTAGAGAGGGTGCCTGGCGTACAGACACAGGTAGTTTGTTCCAGGCGTAAGGCGCAGCAAGGTGAAAGGAGCCAAGTCTGGAGTTAGCAGTAGAAGAGAAGAGCACAGATAGAAGTAGTTTGCTAGAAGAGCAGAGTTCCCGAGGGGGGTTGTAAGGAGAGATAAGAGAAGAAAGGTACTGAGGAGCTACAGAGTGAATGCATTTATAGGTCATGAGGAGAAGTTTGAACTGGATGCGGAAACGGATAGGGAGCCAATGGAGTGACTTGAGAAGAGGAGTAATATGGACATGACGAGGCTGTCCGAAGATTAGTCGTGCGGCAGTGTTGAACAGATCGAAGGGGAGAGAGATGATTCAAAGGGAGACCAGCAAGGAGTAGGTTACAGTAGTCAAGACGGGAGGTGATAAAGGAGTGGATAAGCATTTTAGTAGTGTGTTCAGAAAGGAAAGGGCGGATTTTGCTAATATTAAAGAGAAAGAAATGGCAGGTCTTAGCTACGAGATGGATATGTGCAGAGAAAGAGAGAGAGAGAGGAGTCAAAGACGACCCCAAGATTGCGGGCCGAGGAAACAGGAAGGAGTACAGAGTTATCCACAGAGACTGAGAAAGGAGGAAGAGGAGGGGAGGTTTTAGGGGGAAAGATAAGAAGTTCAGTCTTGGCCATGTTCAATTTCAAGCGGCAGTGAGACATCCAGGCAGCAATGTCAGAAAGGCAGGCAGAGATCCGGGTCTAGATTGCCGGAGAGATATCAGGCGTAGAGAGGTAGATCTGAGTCTCATCAGCATATAGATGGTACTGAAAGCCATGGGAAGAGAAAGGTGCACCAAGGGACTGGGTATAGAGAGAGAAAAGGAGTGGACCCAAGACAGATCCTTGGGGTACACAAACTGGGAGCAGGGTAGCAGAGGAGGAAGAGCCACTAGAACACACACTGAACGAGCAATGGGAGAGATAGGAGGATAACCAGGATAGTACAGAGCCACTAAAACCAAGCGAGGACAGGGTATCGAGGAGAAGGTTGTGGTCAACAGTGTCAAAAGCAGCAGAGAGGTCAAGAAGGATGAGGACAGAGTAAAGGCCCTTGGATTTTGCCAGGAACAAGTCACTGGAGACTTTGGCAAGAGCCATTTCAGTGGAGTGTAGAGGACGAAAGCCAGACTGTAAAGGATCCTGGAGGGCATAAGAGGAGAGGAAGTCGAGGCAGCAGCGGTGAACCGCACGTTCAAGTAGTTTAGAAATGAAGGGAAGGAGAGAGATGGGTTGATAAGGGACAGGTGGGATCAAGTGAGGGTTTCTTGAGGAGAGGTGTGACCACAGCATGCTTGAAGTCTGCAGGGACTGTTGCAGTGGAGAGGGATAGGTTGAGAATATGATGGAAGGGACAATGGTGGAGGAGATGGGGCTTAGGAGACAGGTGGGGATAGGATCAGAGGAGCAGGTGGTGAGTTTGGAGGAAGAAAGAAGGTGTGCAGTTTCCTCTTCAGAGATCACAGGAAAGGAAGAGAGAGTAGCAGAGGTAGGGGAGAGAGTTGTGAGTGGAGAGGGGGAGGAGGGGAAATAGCTGATTTTGAGGGGAATTGGAGGGTGATCTTGTGGATTTTGTCATGGAAATAGTCAGTCAGGGTTTGGGCAGAAAGGAAGGGAGGGAGGGAGGGATCAGAGGCGGAGGCACTTTGAGGAGTGAGCTGAGAGTAGTAAAGAGACGGCGAGGATCAGAGGCAATAGAGTTAGTCAGATGGACAAAGTAGTCTTGTTTGGTAAGAGCTATGGCTGACTGGAAAGAGACAAGCATGAATTTGAAGTGTAGAAAGTCTGCAGGGGAGTGAAATTTGAGCCAAGCATGCTCAGCTGAACGGGCACAGGAACGTAGATAGTGGGTTGTGGATAAAAGCCAGGGCTGGGGTGCAGAACCTCTCACAGGAAGTGGGGTGGGTGGAGCGAGAGCATCTAGAGGAGAGTGCAGCATTATAGGAAGTTACTGCCTCGTCAACAGACTTAGATGACATAATGGAAGAAAGAGATGAAGAAATGGCAGAAGAGAGAGCCAAGGGATCAATAGCATGAAGATTCCTGAATAGGTTGGAGGAGACAGGACAAGGCTGAGACAGTGGGTGATGAAGTTTAAAGCTTAAAAGGTGATGGTCAGATAAGGGAAGAACTGAGCTACAGAGGTTCGAGGGTAGGCAAGTTGAGAAAAATATCAGGTCAAGGCAGTTACCATGCTGGTGGGTGGGGGCAGTGGAACAAAGTTGGAGGTCAAACGAGGAGGTAAGGGAGAGAAGCTTTGAAGCATAAGGATCAGAGGGGTTACCGACATGAATGTTAAAATCCCTAAGAATAAGAGTGGAGGAAGAGGAATCCAGAAAGAAGGAAAGCCATGAGTCAAAGTCAGTGAGAAAGGTAGAAGCAGACTTGTCTGGAGGTCAATAAGTAACAGCTACCCTGAGAGGAAGTGGAGTGAAAAGGCGGATGGAGTGGACTTCAAAGGAGAGAAAGGAGTGAGACTGAGGCAGCAGGAGGGGTTGGAATTGGCAAGAGGGAGAAAGTAGAAGCCCAACACCACCACCACAGCCAGTGGGACGAGGCGTGTGGGAGTACTGATAGCCCCCATGACAGAAAGCAGCAGTAGATGCGGTATCATCTGGGAGGAGCCAGGTCTCGGTTAGAGCAAGAAGATGTAGAGCATTAGAGATAAAGAGATTATGAGTAAAAGCAAGTTTATTAGAGACAGAGTGTGTGTTCCACAAGGCACATGAGAAAGGGAGAGTGGAAAGGGAAAGAAGAGGGATATGGATAAGATTAGACATGTTGCGTGAAGATCTCTTCTCAGAGTGAGACAGAAGTCTAAGAGGTTGATATCTCCGGATAAGAGAAGGAGAAGAAGTAGCAGAGTACGGGGTAGAGATGAGACAGTATGGCGGAAACGAGGGTGAGGTTGCTTTAGAGAGAAAGGAGATGGTTGAATGAGGGGGAGAAAGCGATGAAGCTCAAGAGCTGATGATAGGGTAGAAGACAGAATGGAGGGAGAAGTGAAGATAGTAAAGGGGGGAAAAGGAGGGACGGGGTGAGGGTGTTGGTAGGAGGGGAAACTGTTAGGGAGTATGAGGAAAAGGAAGACAATGTGATGTGGAGCCATAGAAGAGGGACAGAGAGGGGCAATGCAGCGTATGTTATCTTACAAGCAATGAGGTAGCAATGGAGTCTACAGGCCATGCAGATCTTACAAGCAATGAGGTAGCAAATGAGGTAGTAATGGATCCTACAGGCTATGCAGTGCAGGATGTCTTGCTTATCGTGTGCTGCTTACCAGTTTGGGTGGCTCAGTTTGGGACAGCTTGTCTTAGGGTGTTTGTAGGTTCGGGTCACGTTGAAAGTTGGAAGGGTTTATGTTGGAGGGGTAACAATTATGTTCCACGCCTAAGGGCCATGCCAAAGGGCCCTCTAGCGAGGCCCTCAGGCGCGGGCACGCTGGAGGTGCTGCAGAATTTGAAGCTCCCGCGTCGGGCCCTGATTGGCCTTGCGATGGGGGCAGGAGGAGCTTCTTACCTCCTGTTCCCTGTTCCGATGCTGACCGGGGCTCAGATGGATGGCTGGAGCCTGTGCCGGATGTTGGGCGCGCTGGAGGCGCTGCTGAATTTTAAGCTCCTGTGTCAGGCCCTGATTGGCCTTACGAGGGGGGGACAGGAGGGGCTTCTTACCTCCTGCTCCCTGTTCCACCAGTGTCTCCCACAGGCAAAGCATGAGCCGTTCCAGGATGGGAGGGATGGGCACTGTGAGCGATTCCCATGGAGGGACCTCATACTGGAGGATCTCCAACTCATCCACCTGAGGGTCTTCCTCCGACTCAGTCGGGAATGCCAGGGCCTTAGACATGTCCTTGACAAAGTCCAGGAAGCCCATGTCCTCGGGTGGGGACTGCTGCCGAGGTTCCAAGATGGGAGAATCCAAGGGAACATCGCGGTGGCGATAGGTAATGAGGGACTCCTCGTTCTCCGTCTCCCACTCCCACTCTGGAGGACTCGTAGGAGGGCTGCTCCGTGGGCCTTGAAGACCCTGTTGCCCTGCGACCAGCACCCAGTAAACTTGCCGGGGATGACTGCCGAGGATCGACTCGAGGCCAGAGGACCTCGAGGATTGGCTTGGCCTCTGGGGATGTCTTGGTTGTCGATGGCCCGGTGGTCGGGGCAGATGAACCGGTTGTGCTGGACAACAGCACCTCCTGTTGGTCCATAAAGGCAGACAAACTGCATTCCAGGGCCACCATTCTGGACTCCAAACCAGAAGGCTCTGAAGCCTTCGGCGCGAGCACCGATGGACTTGTGCCCGACGCTGGCTTCCCCGAAGGGGAATCCTCAACCAAGATTGGGGACAGAGGCCGGTCCATGGTTGGATCCTTCCGGGGAACCTTCACAAGATGCTCCTTGACCGATGCCTCAGTCGAGCATCTCAGACTGCGGGACAGGGCCCAGGGAGCTCCCGGCCTGAACCATCCAAGGATGCCACTTTCGAGGGTTTCTTTTTCCTGGGTTCCCTTGAGGGAGACCCCCTTTCTGAGGACCCACGATGAGGCTCGGGCTCGGAGAGTTCTGCCTGAGACATTGGGGCCTCAGACGAGGCTCTGGCATTCAGAGGCATCAGGGACTCGGGGAAAAACTTATCGTGCTGCTGCTAGTGGCTCTTGAAGGCCTTGCTGGACATCCTCTTGCAGAGGCCGCTGGGTCATGGTCTGGCCCGAGGCAGCAGAGACAGCAGTCGTGTGGGTCAGTCAAAGACATGACTTTAAAGAACTGATCACACTTCTTAAAACTACTGGTAGCCATGGGGAAAAAAAGTACCCCTGCAAGGCTGAAGACCCTCCGGGCTGCCAGCAGGAGAAAAAAGGCACAAAGGCACCAGAAAAATAAAAATAAAAAAACCTACAAAAATTAAACCTAACCTGACGCCGAGGCACAGAGGTCAGTAGGTGGGAAGAGTACCGGTGCAATACTGGAGGCAAGTTGGAAAATCGGGGAACAAATGATCAACTTTTTCCAGGGACAAGCCAGACAACATCTGAAGGGCTCTGGAAAGAAGACGACTGAGCAAGATGGCACCCTTTGGTGGGAAGGGGACCATGCATGCATGGTGGCATCTCCCAAAGGCTTTCTTTGAAAGCTGGGAGGATGCTTCTGCGAGGGCTACATCGGTGCCGACGTCACCCATATGCGAGGACTGACTTCCTGCTTGTTCCCAGAGAACAATCACTACAAAAGTCCCCTTTTTTTCTTTAGAGAGCCTCAGTGTTTGTCCCATGATCCATTCCTCCAAAGATGGCGGTTCCGCTCCATTCTTTGCCACTTGGAATCCAGCTGCCGGTGTGTGAGTAGTTGCACCACCCTCTGTCATCTGTTCCAGATCTATGATGTCCATGACCCTCAGGTCACGCAGGCCCTGAAGAGCTTCCATTCTAGTCTTGGCCCTTAATGTCTGTCCCTCAACTGTGATGGCTATCGCAAAGGGAAAAGCCACATAGTGTATCCCCTTGGACCACAAATGTCCAGCGATATCCTTCATGTCACAAGATCATTGGGGCTAAATCTTCAAATACCTTCCTTGCATGGGGGTCCCATCACAACTGCCCCTTCTGTTGTGCTTTGGCCAGCACTTGTTATTTTATTGTATAGAAATGAAAACAGACCACCACATCCCTGGGCAGATTGACCCCAACAGGGCCAAATGCTCAATGGGCGTGGTCCAAAGTGATTGGATGACAGTCCCCTTCTTCCTGTTCCCACATAATTGATACAAGCTGTGTCCCAATACAAGCATTGAGGAACCTGTGTCTTTTGGGTTAACTGCTAGGTACTTATGACCTAGATTGGCCACAATTGGAAACAGGATACTGGGCTTGATGGACCTTGGTCTGACCCAGTATGTCCTATCTTATATTCTTAGAGCAGTGCAGTCATCATATTGTGGCTCCTCTGGGATACCCCAGAACTGCAGGTTGCATCTTCTGCTATGATTTTTTATGTCTTCTACCTTAACAGCCAACTCTGCATGCTGCTTTTCAAGCCCCTGTATTTCTATTTCAAGGTGATCTACTGCCACGGCCTGCGTTTCAAGCTGTGTCTCCACATGCTCCATTCTTGCCCCCATCTCATGTATTTCACTCTGGAGGTCAGCAGCCATCGTGGCAAAGTCCCAACCGCAATGAGCACAACTCGTGCTTTATATCTCGGAACCAACCTCGACTCCGCAGGTGTACCCTCATCTTCCTCCGATTCCAATCCCGGTGCTGAGACTCAGGCGTGGCCATTTTGGTGGGCTCCTTTTGTCCAGGTGTGCACTCATAAGCAAAAGCCTGCAGATTCCCGGCGTTCTCCCTAAGCTTCTTACACCTCTAGTTTGTCGAGAAATCAGCATAATGGAGTTTTTCTGCTCTTGTTTGCCTGTGGGGTAGGAGAGCTTTAACTTCTTACTGCAATCCTGGATGGTGACGTCACTTCCTCAATATTATCTTTTTCAGTATCAAAGGAAACCACAAGAGTGGCACGGGAAGTTATTTCATCTTTAAAATCTTCCAAAACCTGTGACATTTTTATTGAAGGCACAAACCTATCCATCTTTCCTTCTAACTCATCTGTATTACGGGCCTTTGAGGGAATACAGTAAAGATTAGAAACTAGAATCACCTCAAAATTAGGTATGCGCTGTGATAAGGAAGCTTATCATAGCTCAGGAAGGAGCTATAGAAAAGGTGAAGTGACTCTGAACAAGCAACCTGTCAGTTCTGGTAGAAATAAGAAAACAGAATTTTCCCATAAAAGACTACCAGTCCCAGAATGCACCAGGTTTCCAAAAGCCATTAGAGGAGCTGAAGTGGGGAAACGTGTGTTCAATCAAGAGGGCTATGAGGTAATCCCTAAGCACTCATCTCAAAGGGCCTGATTCAGCACAGCTGCGCTGTGCTAGGGTGGAGCACTCATCTAAGCAGAATAAAGGTAGAGTTTATTCTACAGAGAATTATCCTCAGTTTCATCTGGGAGATCCTCAGAATCAGCTTGGAGATCCTCATCTTGGACAGCTTTATCATCTGGAAGATCATCAGAAGCAGAAGCCAGACCGGACGGACAGAGAGGGCAAGAAACCCTTTGGAAGAAAGAAGAGAAAAGCATTTGGGAGGTCTAGAGGAGTCCAGAGCAGTACGTATACTGGGGGACATTCAAAAGGCCAGCATACACCATTGGACTGGGGAAAGCCAGAGGAATGGTGCTGCAGAGCTAGGAATCTCCAGACGGTACCTGTGAGGGAGACGGCTGCACGTGGAAGGGACCCTAGGACCCGTGCCAGAAGGTATGTGAAGAGAGACCCAGTGTCCAGGGATCTGGATTGGAAGGCTGGACATAAGAACTGGATTACATACTGGCCAGGCTATTTAGAGAGGAACTCTAACAGCAATGGAAGCTCAGGTATGAACACTGATCTATGCCCTAGCTATATCCTTGAAAGACAACAGGGAAACAAGTATTCACCTGAGAGTGCTCCATTGAAAAATTCCTCTGTGCCAATCCATGATATTGAACCGATGATTGTTGAGGAAGGGGGAGAAGTCTTAGATACAGGCTGTGAATACATGGATTGCTCTTTGTCTAAACTCCTTTGGTAATTTACTGTTACAAAGTACAACAACCATCACAAAGAAATATCAACTTGTTCTTTAATCTACTCAGAAAAGCTCCTGAGTAGGATTTTTGAGCCACGCAGTAGAAAGCAAGCCAGCTAAGGGGTTTCAGCTGGGTAACTGCTAGCAATTGAGCCTTACCTAATTGCTTGTGAGCTCTGAGGAAATCACTTCTGAGTCTATGTGTGAAGATATAAGAAGTTAACCTGAAAAGAACAGTTTTTCCCTTCTTTGTGGGTTTTGCTTGTTGTTTGATGCACTGCTAAGAATATTAGCTAAAGCCTACAGAAAAGACCAGTTTGTTACCAACCAGGTCTTTATTCTTTTGCTTTGATTGCCTGACAAGTTAATCTGTTGTTTTCCTGATTTTGTTTTTCTAAGTTTAACACTGAAAGCAAGTATCCTGTTTTATGTGCTACCAAGCATATCTGTGTTGGGAGAAATAACCCCATAAATAAATCTCTTATTGGCTTTACACTCAAGCACAACTAATTATTGTGAGTGGCTGTGTCTGGTGTGAATGGACTGCATTTCCCACAATCCCTTGCAAATCATATTGATATATGCACTTGCCAAGACTGTGAACATTCTCACCCAGGCAGCCATCTGACAGCGCAAAACCCACCCATTTGGAGAAACTGCCCCATTAGAAATAACCACACTCCTTTTTCTTCTGTGCTTTTTAAAAAAATCATTACCCTTTATTATATTTTATATACCGCCCTTTGGTAAATAACCATACAGAGTAGCTTACAACTTTCAGAAAAAAATAACTGCAATTATAAGGAAGTGTTAATATGTTTGAATGCATAGAGCTCCATATTCTTAAACATTCCTTCTGATCACTCATCATGCCCCTTCAGCTAAGGAGAAATTTTACTTACTGATAATTTCCTTTCCTGAAATCCTGCTAGACCAGACTAGTGGGTTGTGTCCCCCTGCCAGCAGATGGTGAAACAGAGAAAGAATCCCGAAGCTTTGTGACATCACCCTTGGTATAAAAACCCCATCTCCCAAGGGGAGCTTCATTATAACCATAATAAGCAGCAGGAGTTCAAACAGCCAAAGCAGCACAAAACCAGACCAAAAATGAGCTCATAAATGAACAACTCTTATAACAAGCTAAACTGAACAATGTGAAACAGAACCAGCAGGCCAAGGAAGTATGTACATGGCGAGGTACAGCAATGTCACAGATATGCAAAGAGAGTTTTAGCTAGACGACTGACTAAACAGTTTAGAGGGGCAGGTCTAGCAAGATTCCAGGAAAGGAAATTATCAGTAAGTAAAATTTCTCCTTCCAAATACATCCTGCTAGACCAGTCCAGACTAGTGGGGAGTACCATAGCTAAACCACTCCAGGGCGAGAAGAACAGTTGCAGCCAAGACAGAGGCTCCAAAGCAAAGCTGCTTCTCCACCTTGGACATGCAAGCAATAGTGACATGAGAAAGTAGAGAGGGAGGACGAGGTGGCCGCCCTGCAAATATCTAACAGAGTTGTCCATGAGCATTCTGCCCAGGAACTAGCCTGGGCATGCATAGAATGTGACCGAAGACCTAAAAATATAAGCTGACTCAATGATCTGCTTGATCAGCGTGCAATGGTCACTTTGGAAGTGGTCGCTCCTTTTCGTGGACCAGAAGCCAGGACAAAAAGGTGATCGGAGAGACGAAACGTATTAGTGCGTTTGAGGTAACAGAGTAATGCCCTACCAACATCCAACAGGCAAAAGACTCTTGACACCCGAAGACTGCGCCTTAAAAAGGAAGCACAACCGATTGGTTGACATGAAAATCTGAAAGGACCTTAGACAGAAAAGAGGGCGCTGTTCAAATGTTAACTCCCTTGAGGGAAAAAGACAGAAAGGTATCCTAGCAAGAAAGTGCCTGGAACTATGAAAGTTGCCATGCCGAAGTGATTGCTATTAAGAAACAGTTTTGAGAGTCACATTTTTGAGAGATGCCCTATGGAGACTCTCAAGCGGGGCAAGCACTAATGAAAGATCCCAAGAAAGGATGATTGGATGAATGGGGGGCCTCAGGGAGCAAACACCCTGAAGAAAACGGGAAATGTCTATATGAGAAGCAAGAGACCGCCCATAGAAAGGCCCCCAAAAGCATGTCAAGGCCACAATATGCACCTTTAAAAAATTAAGGGCGAGACCCTTATCAAATCCGTCCCGAAGGAAACAATGTCTGGAATATTAACTCACCAAGGGTAGAAGGATCTCTTAGAACACCAAGAAGACAAAAAAAAAAAAAAAGACACCAGATCCAAGCACAGGCACATCAGGTAGAAGACCGTTGAGTTTGCAGTAGAATGGCCACAGCTTGCGGCGAGTAATCTTTGCAATGCAAGCAACGCTGCTCAATAGCCAAGCCATAAGTGAGTAAGGAGTAGGGTCATCCATTAGAACTGGCCCCTGAAATAGGAGACCTCTCCGGACATCAAGGGGTAGGGGCGCTTCCTGCAGGAGATGAAGGAGATCGTCATACCATGGACGCAGAGGCCAATCCAGGGCCACCAGCACTACCCGTATGGAGTGTGACTCTATCCGACGGAGTACACATAGAAACATAGAAATATGACAACAGAAAAAGACCACATGGCCTATCTAGTCTGTCCTTCCATATCAACTACAACAGTCCCCTTTTTATCTTTAGAGATCCTCTGTGTTTGTCCCATGCTTTTTTGAATTCAGTTCCTGTCCTCATCTTTACCACCTCCACTGCGAAACTATTCCACGGATCCACTACTCTTTCCATAAAGAAATATTTCCGCATATCACTCCTGAATCTCTCTTTTCACCCTCATCCCATGTCCCCTTGTAGCAGAACTTGCTTTCAACTGAAAGAGGCTCTCTCCCTGAACATTTATGCCACGGAGTTATTTAAACACCTCAATCATATCACCTCTATCCTGCCTTTCCTCTAAGGTGTACATATTAAGATCCCTAAGTCTGTCCTCATATGCTTTATAATGAAGACCACTAATCATTTTAGTAGCCACCCCCTGCACCGACTCCATCCTGTTCACATCCTTTTGAAGGTGCGGTCTCCAGAATTGCACACTATACTCCAATGAGGTCACACCAAAGACTTATACAGAGGCATTATCACCTCTTTTTTCTGCTAGCCATTCCTCTCTGTATGCACCCAAGCATCCTGCTAGATTTTGCCGTCGCCTTTTCTACCTGTTTAGCTACTTTAAGATCAGACACAACCACGCCTAGGTTCCGCTCTTCTTTAGTGGACAAAAGTACTTCACCCCCTATACTATATTGCTCCCTTGGATTGCTGCAGCCCAAATGCATGACCTTACATTTTTTAACATTAAATCCCAGCTGCCAAATTATAGACCATTCTTCAAGCTTAGCTAGATCCCTCCTCATGTTATCTACACCTTCCTGGGTGTCCACTCTATTGCAGATTTTGCTATCATCCGCAAAGAGGCAAACCTTACCCGACAGCCCTTCTGCTATACCACTAACAAAGATGTTAAAAAGAATCGGACTAAGGACAGATCCCTGGGGCACACCACTGGTAACATCCTTCTCCTCAGAGAGAGCTCCATTTACCTGTACTCTGTCGTCTCCCATCCAACCAATTTCTAACCCAAGCAGTAACTTTAGGGTCCATCCCTAGGGTGCTCAGTTTGTTTATAAGTCGCCTGTGAGAAACAGTGTCAAAGGCTTTACTGAAATCTAAATACACCACATCTAGGGCTCTCCCTCGGTCCAGCTCCCTGGTCAACCAGTCAAATAAGTCAATCAGATTTGTCTGACAAGACCTGCCTCTGGTGAATCCATGCTGCCTCGGATCCTGTAATCCGCTGGACTCCAGAAACTTCACTATTTTCTCTTTCAGCAGCATTTCCAATAATTTACTCACCACCGAAGTTAAACTAACCGGCCTGTAGTTTTCAACCACATCCTTACTTCTGCTTTTGTGTAAAGGCACCACATTCCTTTGGCACCACTCCCGACTCCAACGAGGCATTGAAAAGGTCAGTCAGTGGAGCTGCTAGAACGTACCCAAGTTCCCTCAATATTCTAGGGTGTATCCCATCCGGTCCCATCGCTTTGTCTACTTTAAGTCGAGCTAGTTTCTTACAAACACAGTCTTCTGACAATTGTTCAAGATGTCCCTCGCTTCTGTTCCTGTTTGTGGGTGTTTTCTGAGGTCCTGCTCCTGGTTCTTCATCTGTGAACACAGAACAGAAATATTTGTTAAGCAATTCTGCTTTATCCTTTTCAGCTTCTACATATTCCTCCCCTGCACCCTTGAGTCTGACAATACCACTTTTATTTATTTATTTAACTTTTCTTCTATACCGCGCTATTCAGATCAGTGCGGTGTACATTCGAACATAACTTATTACCATGCAGCAAGCCAAATTGTAATTACAATGAACAGGGTAATAACTTGGGTAAAAACTGGGGAAACTATCTACATTTAATATACATTAATATACTTTTGCCTTTCCTCTTCTCACTAACATCTGAAAAATGTCTTATCCCCCCATTTTATTGCATTGACTATTTCCTCCTCCTTTTGAATCTTTGCCTTCCTAACTGCTAGCTTCTCTAAGCTTTTCCAAATATAGATGCCTGTCTTCCTCTCTCTGTGATCTCTTGTATTTCATGAAGGCCTCCCTCTTTTTCTTCACTTTTTCAGCTACTTCTTTCGAAAGCCATAGTGGTCTCCTTTTCCTTTTACCTTTATTTACCATTTTAACAAAAAGGTTGGTTGCCCTTAAAATATCCCTTCAGTTTTGCCCAGTTTTTCTACATCCACCAGCTGTTCCCATCCCACTAGCGACTCCCTGAGGTATTGGCCCATCTTGGCAAAGTTAGTCTTCCTAAAGTCTAAGATCCTCACCTTTGAATGGATTCTTACAGCTCTAGTCCTAATACTGAATCATACCATCTGGTGATCACTGGATGCAAAATGATCTCCCATTACAACATCAGAAACACTTTCACCACTGGTAAGCACCAAGTCCAGTATGGCTTCTTCACGTGTGGGGTCTGTTACCAATTGCCTGAATAGTTCTCCCTGTATAGAATCCAGGATCTCCTTACTTCTAGATGATACTGCAGGAGGAATATGCCAGTCAACATCTGGCATATTGAAATCTCCTATCAGTAGCACGTCCCCTTTCCTAGCAATGCTTCGTATGTCTTCAATTAACTCTGTCCACCTCTTCCTCTTGTGAGGGAGGTCTGTATATCACACCAATGCAAATAGATTTCTCTTTCCCTCTTTCTAGTTTAACCCACAATGCCTTCTCTCTCCCTTTTAAGCTCTGTACTTCCAAAGCTTTAATAGTATTTTTTTACATATAGTGCCACTCCTCCTCCCCCTTCTTCCTACCCTGTCCTTTCTGAATAAAGTACAGCCAGGTATAGTTACATCCCAATCATGGTTTTCTGTAAACCATGTTTCTGTAACTGCCACTAAATCCAAGTCAGCCACTCCCACCAAAGCTTCAACATCAGGGATCTTATTTCCCATGCTACGGGCATTTATACACACTGCTTTCCATATATTACCCCTGTTACCCATTTCCATAAAGGTATTTAATCTATCACCTACCTGGGGGCTTTCTTCACCCATCCCCAACAAATCTAGTTTAAAGCCCTCTTCAGTAGATTAGCCAGTCTACTACCGAAGACGCGTTGACCTTTCTTGGGCAAATGGATGCCATTTCTGCTCTGCAACCCTTGGAACAGCATTCCATGGTCTAGGAAACCAAAACGCTCTCGATGACACCATCCATGCATTCATCTCCAGGATGCGAGCCTCTCTGCCTTGGCCTTTACCCTCAACAGGGAGGATTGAAGAGAACACCACCTGTGCACCTAACTGCATCACCCTCTGTCCCAGAGCCATGAAGTCACTTTTGATACGTTCCGAGGGATACCTAGCAGTATCATTTGTTCCAACATGGATTAGCAACATTGGGTAACAGTCAGTGGGCTTGATGAGTCTCGGCAAACTCTCCGTAACATCTTGGATTTTGGCACCAGGCAGATAGCATACCTCTCTGGACATCAAGTCTGGTTGGCAGATGGACGCCTCAGTACTGCTCAGAAGAGAGTCACCAACCATCACTACCCTTCGCTTCCTTGTGGGCACTGATTCTGCAACTTTGGGGTACTTGAGCTCTGGTTCTTCCCTTTCCAGGGATGCTTTCACCTCCTCCACTTCCAGGGCTGCATAATGGTTCTTCAATTCAAGGGCTGGAGAAGTTGGATTGGGGATTTTGCAGGCCCTGGTGACTTGTGTCCAACCATCGACATTCTGTTGGCACCCATCTTCTCCTCTGCTGGAGAGCTTGGTTGCTGCAAGAAGCATCTCATCAATGTACTTCTGTCTTGAATGCTCCTCAGCCTTGCCACCTCCTCTCTGAGTTCCTCCACTTGTTTCTTCAGAGCTTCAGCATGCAGGCACCCTGCACATGAAACCGGTCCTTCAACTGGCATTAGGACCTCTGTCTGGACAGAGGCAGAAGCTGCAACGGGGGCAACAGCTTTAGCTATACGATTTTTCCCAGCCATTGTTCTGTTCGTAGAGCTTAGGTATCTGTTAAAGCAAAAGAGAGAGATCTATCAAGTACCAGCCGGTTTCCCAGCTGTCCTTTCAGAGAAAAAGCAGTTAAATCTCTTTAATTATATGCAAAATGTGCTGCTCCAAGTCTCTGCGCTTTGTTAAATGGGGAGGGAGTCGGGGTGGGTAGGGAGGGAACTAACACCTGATTAGGTGTCAGCAGTTCCCAAAGCTGAGAAGGTTACTAGAGTTCAACAACCTACTCTGCTCAAGGAAATTTCTACTCTATTCATTTGAGTGTTCTTCAGCCTAGAACACTCAAATGAATAGAGCTTAGTTGATGTTGTCTACAGTCATCAACCCGTATATAATTCCATTATGTATATAGTTCACCTATGTTCCATGTTCAACTCACTGTTTAATGTAAGTGCAACAGGGTTTTTCCCTTGCACAAGTTTTGTTACCTGTGAACCGTGCTGATTGTAAATAGTGCGGTATAGAAAAACTATAAAGAAAGCACCAAAAAGAAAGTAACTTTGCTTTAAAAATATACAAAACCCCTTTTTAAGAGCTCCCAGTCAGAGAGCTAGCAATTTAATAAAAATAAACCCTCAAATCCTTACCGTTGTTTGACCTGTAGAGTCCCTGTTAGGAATGCACGGCTGATTAGCAACCGAGGAAAGATGTAGAGAAGCTGGTTCGAAAGCCAGGTCTGAACCAGAGCATCTAGGCTGTGAGTTTGGTTCCTTTCAACGACTGAAAAAGATTGATGTCTTGGCATTGGAAGAGGTGGTCATTAGGTCTAGAGTCGGATAACCCCACCGACGCACAATGTTCACAAATGTCCACGGACCTGGCTCTCACTCACCAGGGGTCCAGGATATGACGACTCAAGAAATCTGCTTGAATGTTCTCTATTCCCACAATGTGCTGTACAGAAAGAGCCAGGAGGCTGGATTCTGCCCAGGGAAATAGACTTATTTCCAGGGCCATTCCAGGACATTTGGTCTCAACCCTGTCTGTTGAGAAGTCATAGTGGTGGAATTGTCAGAAAGTACTCTGACTGCTTGACCCTGGAGGTGGATTTGAAAGAAGAGTAGAGCCAGATGAACAGCCTGGGCTTCGGTGCAATTGATGGTCTAAAAGGCTTCTTGAATGGACCAAGATCATTGCGCTGCCTGTCCTTGGAGTGCGCTCCCCAACCTGCAAGGCTGGTGTCGTGGTGACCACTACCCAATGTGAAATTTCCAAAGGAATGCTCTTCAATAAGTGATGAGGACAAAGCCACCAGCGAATACTGCGGCGAACCACTGAAGAAAGGGATAGACAAATCTGATAGTCCTGGGTGGATGGAGACCAGCACGACATGAGAGAGTACTTAAGGGGACGCATGTGAGCATGGGCCCAGGGGACTACGTTGAGGGCAGAAGCCATGGTGCCGAGAAGTTGTAGGTAATCCCAGGCAGTGGGAGATGCCAGGCGCTGGAAGGCATGGACCTGAATACAGAGTTTCTTACATCTGTTGTAAGAGGAAGACGCGACCCACTCATGTTGAAGCGGGTGCCAAGGAATTCCAGAGACTGAATTGGTCACAGACTGCTTTTGGCATAATTGACCACCCAGTCGAGACGGTTCAGAAAGGAGAAGACCTGAGACACCACAGAAGTAGCCTCCTCGAAACTCGTTGCTCTGATCAGCCAATCGTCTAGATAAGGATGAACCTGAATATCTTGACGCCGCAGCAAAGCTACCACTACTACCATAACCTTTGAAAAAGTGCGAGGAGCTGTGGCAAGACCAAAGGGCAGAGCACAAAACTGATAATGTTGACTGAGGACTGCGAAACATACATACTGATAATGATCTTGGAGGATTGGAATATGAAACAATGCTCCCGCCAGGTCCAGGGATGTGAGAAATTCGCCTGGCTGAACAGCCTGAATGACTGTCCCGAGGGTCTCCAGCCAGAACCACAGCAGCTGAAGACAGCGACTTAAGGTCCAGGATAGGACGGAAGGAGCCATCCTTCTTGGGAATGAAATAATGACCAGAATCTCTTTCTAAGGGAAGAACGGGGCATACCACATTGAGCTGAAGGCGGCAGTGGAGAGTCATGTGTACAGCCGCTGCCTTGGCCACGGAACCGCATGGAGAGATGAGGAAGACATTCGGAACGGGATCAGTAAAGCTGAGAGCATAACCTTATGTTACTACCTCAAGAACCCACTAGTCTGATGTTTTCTCGGTCCATTCGTGGGAAAAATACCATAAGTGTCCACCCACAGGAGGCACCCTGGAATGGACCCGGAAACCGTCAACAGGAAGATTTGGCAGAACCAGAAAACTTGTTGGAGGAGAAACTGTCCCGGTTACAACAGATACCCCAAAAGGACTGAGGCTTAGAACCAGCCCTTTTTGAAGAACCACTAGATTTATCAGGCCGGTAGTGACGGACATCTCTGAAGCGGATTCTATAAGACGAAAACAGAGATGACAAAGTGGCAGGATGACAAAAATTGATTTGGTCTTATCCTCCGGCAAACGTTGAGGCTCGACTTCCCCCAAATACTTCCCAAGCTTTTCCAAATCCTCCTCAAAAAGAAGGTGGCCCCTGAAAGGAAGCTTGATGGGATGGGACTTGGAAGCAGCATCCGCATTCCAATGACAGAGCCACAGCCAACACCGAGCCACTGCAGCAACAGCCACAGACCAAGCAGATAAGCACAGCAGATCATAAAAGGCATCTGCAAGAAAGGCAGTAATCTGTCCACAATACCATGGCTCTTTAGGTCTCTGGTCCATCAGTAGTGAAAGACAGGCAGAGAGTAATACAGAACACAATCACACACACACACAAAGTGCTATTTTCTTTGAGCTCAGAGGGAAGACGGCAACAGACGGTCTATGGACACGCATAGTTCCACGCCTGCCAAATTCCCAAATTCCTCTCCCTAAAAGCTCCCTTTTTATTAGAGAAAAAGAGGAAGTAACAGTCATTTATTATAACCATGAAATAACACAAGGTGTCGCCAAAGTTCTTTTTACAGAGTAAGATCTGATTACAGTATATTAGATGAAATTTATAATTTTTGCACAATGAACTATAGTGCAGTCATTTATTGGTTAATCACACCAGTTTAAGGATTGGAGGCATTCCTGCTACAACAGGGTCACAAAAGTCTGAAAGACTAGACTTAAGCCACTGGGCTGGTAGCAGTAGTCTTTGCAATCCAAATTACTGATTTTTTAGTGCTTTAACATGTCTCTCATTAAGTTTTCGTGTCTTCTACACTTGGAAAAAAAAAACAGTTCTCTTTCAGCTTTAGATTGCTACTGTTTGACCTCACTCTGTACTGATGGTTCTGCTTTGTGCAATGAATAAGGGAAACTGATGCAATTGTAAGAGCTGATTCTGTGACAGTGGCTGCTTTGCTATTTGCTAATGCTCAACTAGCTGGAGTGTTCGCTCTTTCTAGAGCTCTTGAGTTATCTGCTCACTTGATTGATACTGATTTTGCCTCAGGCTTCTTGCATGAGGAGCCCTATGTACTGATATTCTACTACTATGCTGTTTTGTTCTGAAAAGAAGTGGTAATTAACAGTTTTAATTGGTTCAAATTTGGTGTTAAAAAAGGTTTTCTAGTTTATGAATATACACACCCTTATATAAATGTTCCTTCTTTTGTGAGCTTAGATGTCTATGTGAATTAGAATGGAATGGAGAAGTAGTCTAATGACTAGAGTACTAGCACTCCTTGTGACCTTGGATAAGTCACTTAACCCTCATTGTCTTACAAAGAAAAATTTCAAGGTATCAATGTTCCTGTTTAATGTGGTACCAAGTTTTAGTTGCAATGTGAACTGCTGTGATTAGTGGGGAAAGTAGTATTAAAAAAAACAACAAAAAAAACAAAGAAAAGTGCAAAAATAGATAAACCAGGTCAGCTGGGTGTGGCTGGGAGGTTATATGCTGAGGTGAACAGATGGGATTTAAGTTGGGGCCTGAAACTGGTGTAGTTATCTTCCAGACGGAGCGGAGTGGGAAGAGAGTTCCACAGAGCTGGACCAAGGAAGAAAAAGGCAGAATGACAGGTAGACTGTAAGTGTGCACGAGATGGTGGGGGGAAGTGAAGTTGATTAATGTGAAAAGAATGAAGACTACGTGTAGGGATGTGGAAGCGGAGAAGACCAGTGAGGTACTGGGGTGTTTGTGTGTGCAGGATGTGGTGATAATGTTTAAACTAATGTGAGTTGAATCATCACCTAAGATAAGACAGCCTTCCTAATAATCATTGACAAACAATTGAAATGAGTTTAAATTATTTGTCATGAACTGCTAGTTATGTTTTAATGTTTGTTACCCCTTGAATAAACCAGATTGACTATATCTTGTATATTGTTAAGGCTGGAGAATACATCACAAACATAATTAGTGATATGAATATATACAATTGTGTTCCTGACAGGAAAAAGCAATGTGTCTATTAGGCCACATGCTAACATTTGATTTGGCAAGTAGACAGAATAAGTTTAGGAATGTAGATGAAAATAATGAGTATATTACAGACTAGCTATGTAATAGTTTAGTGCTAGCTATAGATGTATTGTAATTAACAATAGATAATATAATTCTGTTCAACTATTCAAGACTGTCATAAGGGATGAATAATTGTGCTGGTTTGCAATTGCGTGGAATCAAGAGAGATGCTGTAGTGGAGAATTGGATTTTTACAAATTATATATTGTATGCACTGAATCTAATGGGCCGAAGATGAAGAAAACGACTGAATGAAATGCTACTGGATATGGAGACTCCTGATAAAGATCAGCGATTCCAGCGGAACTACTCATGTATGTGCAGCAGTGAAGCCTGGGTGGATGGTCACTGAAAAAGATTGATCTAAGATGTGCATAGCACAGCCCATGGTGTGAAAGGATGCTGCTGAGGAATCTGGAGTGATGACTGGTGTCATGATATCTACGAGAAGCAGTTGGCCACTGCTGGATGAGGTAGTGCTTACAAGAATAATTGGTAAAGTCTTGCTCTGTACACATTTTTATTGAGGCTAAGCAAAGGTAAACAATGTCACATGATTTTGTATATCTATTTCTTCCAATGAACAGATGGAGCTCACCTATGGACCAGATGTGCCTAGGACTTTGAAAGAACATCTGCAAAATGAAGCCTACTGTAGAAGATTATTCCGGAATTGGACATGTTTCAGCTACTGTTCTTTAGTAATGATTCTTTATAGAATCACAGGGAGGACTGTAGGGATGGACAGATAAAGGGATACCAGAATCCCCAATATGTAATTGAAGATGGATGAATTTCTTGATACAAAATGTGTTTAGAAGTTTGACTTCTCACCTACTTCCTTTTAAATAGAATAGGATGTCATGATCATGGGTTCTGTGTAACTGTCTTTAAAATAGATGGAACAGTGTTAACGCAAGCAAAAAGAACATAGGCTATGAACTGTGCAAGCATAAAGTTCATTGTACAGTCAGCTGGAAGTCCCTGCTGACAAAACATAATTTTTGCAACTTTTGCAATTATAAACAATTTTGCCATAATTGTGTGAATTTCATCTAATATACTGTAATCAGATCTTACTCTGTAAAAAGAACTTTGGCGACACCTTGTGTTATTTCATGGTTATAATAAATGACTGTTACTTCCTCTTTTTCTCTAATAAAAAGGGAGCTTTTAGGGAGAGGAATTTGAATTCAATAAGCCTGGAATTATGCCTGTTCATAATCCGCTTATTGTCTTCCCTCTGAGTTCAAAGAAAATAACACTTGTGTGTGTGATTGTGTTCTGTATTACTCTCTGCTTGTCTCTCACTACTGATGGACCAGAGACCTAAAGAGCCGTGGTATTGTGGTTGGATCATGGAGTTTTCTTCAGTGACCAACTCTAAGAGAGGCAAAGGCAGATCATCCAGAAGTGACTGAAGCAGTTGGAGCAGAGTATATGCAGCAAGACCTCTGCAAACAGAGGTCTGCAATTCCAAGGTCAATGATGAGAAAGTGGTTTTTAAGACTCCCTGCACCTTGCGATCTGCCTGATCACAGAGGGCAGTGTCGCACTCCACTGGAATGGTTATGCATTTAGTGACTGCAGTGACCAAGGCAAATACTTTAGGGAAACACAACCACTAGTCAATATCATCTGAACACCAAACAAACCTGCCCCAAGCAACGAGCGGAGCATAGAGACATCAGGAGAATTCCACTCTAAGGAAACCATCTATTGCCGTTTCAGGGAAAAGGGAAAAAGGAAAAGCTTTAGGTTTCCTGATGCCTACGATGATGGGATCTGCCTGAGCTTTAGAGGAATCCAAAGGCTTTTGCACTTGAGAGTCCAAGAGGTACAGAGCTTCTGTAATTTGAGCAATGAGAGCAGGAAGCTCTTCCTTACAGAATAATCAGATATCCTGACTGTCTTCGAAGCTCCTGGTCATCTTCCGATGGAGAGAGCTCTCCTCCCAAGCTAGACTCAGAAATGATGGCGACTGTCCTTCAGATGAACACTATCTTCCCCTGCAGAGCGCTAGTTCCCTGGAGGAGAGGAGGTATCCTTGGCCAGATCTAAAGAAGCTCCAACCAAGCTTCTGCAGGCACACTTTCTAGATGGAGGATCAGCGGCGGTCAGAGTAGCAAAAGCCCCCAAGCACCACATATCCCACAGCCCTGACAGAATAGCAGCATAAACTGGAGATCAGATCTGTCACCTGAAGTCTGCATAGGCTGACTAGAGAGTTGTAGAGGGTGAGCAGGCTGCTCAGGCAACAAAACCGGAGAAAGAGCATCTTGAGATCTAGCATCACCCTGAGGTAACCTAGAGAGAGATAAAGCAAGAGACCTGGAAAGCCTACCGGAACCAGGACCTGCATATGCAGAAGGACCCCCTTGGATCAGAACCACAGGAGGAACACTAACTACCTGTCAAAGTCTAACATTTCTTCCCACTGCCCAAGCAGCACTGTAGAGAAGGCATTTTCACAACAGGATAATAGAAAGAGTCACAGGAAGAGCCAGAGAGCCAAAAATCAATACTCTGAAGAAAGAATGGCAGCCGTGGCATAAAAAATATGGCAGGAAATAGCAAAATCAGAGCTGGGAAGCAGCCACTGACTGATCGCGTGAAGAGAAGCAAGAAAAAGGCAAGTGCAGAAAACAGAGCACACCGAAAAAAAAAGGCAGGCAGGCACACGTGGTCAGAAGAACAAGGTAATGATGAAAAACAGATCAGAGAACCGCAAAAACACAAACAAACACACACTCACTGCTCTCGAAGGAGGAAAAAGCAGATGAAGGGTCTGGAGAAGAAAAAACTGCCCGATAACTTCAGCAACTGAGTCCTTGAATAAGGGTTTGGTTTTTTTTTTTTTGGGGGGGGGGGGGGGTTTAAAAACAAACTTTAAGGCGTTAGAAAAATAACAAAGGGTGACTACCAACTTAGCTGATAGAAGTCTTGCTTGCAGAACAATCAGAACAGAAGGCTGTAACTGCTCCTCAAGAGCAGAACACTTCCCTTCAGAAATGCTCTACTGGGTCCTCTTGACCAGGAGCAGCTCTGGAAAGTGAAGAAAGAAAAATTGTCAGCAAAGAAGGAGCATCACAGTGTGCACAACTGCCAAAGACCAAATCTCTTCTCAGAGAACGCCGGGAGCTAGGGGAAGTCCACCATCTGCTGAGAAAAAGAAAATACTGAAGCTCCCCTTGGGGGATGGGTTTTTATACCAAGGGTGATGTTACAAATCTTTGGGAATTTTTCTCTGTCTCACCATCTGCTGGCAGAAGGACCCAACCCACTAGTCTGGACAAGTCTAGCAAGATGTATTTGGAAGATTATATTCCCACTACTCACCCCCCATTCCCAAGAAGCACTGACAGTATCATCCTCATAATACAGTGAGAAAGCATAGCTGCTTACTTGTAATAGGGGTTCTCCAAAGACAGCAGGGGAATGCAACCATACTTGTAGGGATATCCTTCCAATCCTTTTGTTGCTCTTCTCTGTACCTTTTCTAATTCTGCTGTAACCTTTTTAAGATATGGTGACCAGAATTGCACACAATATTCAAGGTGTGGTCTTACCATGGAGCAATAGAGAGGCATTATAATATCCTTTGTTTTATTCTCCATTCCTTTCCTTACGCCTAAATCCCTTTTCTAAGTGACTATTCCTGTGACTGTAGTTTAGGTTGTTCTTCCTTAACTGCATAACTCTGCACATCTGAATGCCCAGTCTGCCAATTTTTCAAGGTCATCTTGCAATTTTTCACAATCCTCTTGTGTTTTAACAACTTTGAATAATTTTGTGTCATCTGCAAATCTGAACACCTCACTGGTTATTCCCATCTCCAGATCATGACCTGTAAATAGGAACAAGTGAGGTGATCAAATTTGCAGATGACAAAATTATTCAAAGTTGTTAAAAGGCTTCTTGACATAAAGGGAGCTCGAGCACCCTTGCTTGTTGATATATAACATGGTTATTTGTTTGTCCGTGTATATAGTAAGATTTTGTTGCAAATCCAGTCTGTGAAAGTCTTGAGTGCAAAGGAAACCGCACAGAGCTCCAGCATGTTGATGTGTAATCTCTTTTGCTTCAGTGACCACTGCTCCGAAGGATGAGATGAAGAAATCCCAACAGAGTGCAAACATCGGTGGTCAGGATTATATATGGGATAGGCAGCTGGGAACAGACACCCAAGTGTGAGATTTGAGTAGTTGGTCGATTACTGTAGGGATTGATGCAAAAGGTGGATGCCGGGCCTCAGAAAAGTGACCTTCTTTTGTGAAGAATGTGCGTGTTGGCTTCAATTCATCTTCAAGTACCCCTGGAGTCGTCGCATAAAGAGTCACGCCATTGGTACTTGTGTATGGCTGCCATGTGTCCCAATAGTCAAAGCACCTCTCAGGCAAAGGCTATGTGTAATTGACTGAGATGAGAAGACAGATGTTAGATTGTCTGGCATCTGTCCTGGGGCAGGAATATTCGGGAGACTCATGTATATAAAAGCTCCAATGGATTGAAAGAGCTGCCGAGGTAGGAGCTTCAATCTGTCCATGTTTATGATGAAGCCAAGCATGCTGAGGATTTACATAGTGGTCTGCACGAAGATAGCCTTCTTTTGAATAATTTTTACTCCGCTCTTCTGGCAAATTACTTATAACTGTGCTTTTCTATTGCTAATTCCAAAAGAGCCCAGGCTGAGAGACACACCAGAAGATATTTCTTTTGAAGCTGCTGTGAATGCCATTGCTTTTCACCCAATTCAAGATACATTAGCAGCAGGAGATGTTGATGGAAAGCATAATTACTCACCTGTAACAGGTGATCTCCGGGAACAGCAGGAATTTAGTCTTCACATATGGGTAATGTTGGTACCGACGGAGACTGTGCGGGAACGCGCCCCAGCGTCCAATTAGAAAGCTTTTGGGAGCATCCCACAGCGCCTGCGTGCTGCCTTCCTGCCTTTCCCAACTGCCTCTCTCCAGTTGAGTTTAAAGCTGAGACAAAGAGAGAGAGAAAGGGAAAGAGATAGAGAGATACAACTCCCAGGGGAGGTGGGTGGGTTGTGAAGGCTAAATTCCTGCTGTTCCCGGAGATCACCTGTTACAGGTGAGTAACAATGCTATCTCCAGGAACAAGCAGGAATGTAGTCTTCACATATGGGGACTCCCTAGCTTTAGATGCCAGGGAGAGACCCCAGATGCTGTGTGTCCCTGTGAGGGCTCCACTTCCTCCTATGGATCTCTAGCATCCAACCAGGGATGGCGGGTAGGAGTTGATTGGGTATGGAACAGGTGTTGGAGAACAGCCTGACCAAACAAGGCATCCCAGCAGGAGTCCTTGTCTAAGCAGTAATGGGCTGTGAAGGTATGAACCGAGGCCCAAGGGGCTGCTCGACAGATGTCGATAGACACAGAGTGTAGATGAGCCATTGAAGCTGCCATGGCTCTCACATTGTGAGCTGTGACATGGCCCTCCAGAGGAAGGTTCTTACTCTGATAGGCAAAGGAAATACACTGCGCAATCAAGTTGGACAGTGCTCTCTTGGAGACTGGACGTCCCAAATGAGAAGGATCAAAAGCAACAAAGAGTTGAGAGGACTTTCTATGTTGCTGTGTTCTTTGCAAGTAAAAGGCTAAAGCTCTTTTACAGTCCAAAGTATGAAGATTCCTTTCTGCATTTGATGCATGAGGTCTTGGAAAGAACACAGGCAGGTGGACTGCTTGATTTAGATGAAAAGGCGAGACCACCTTTGGCATAAAGTGTGGATGAGTCCTAAGGACTACCTTGTCATGATGAAAGCTTGTATAAGGTGGATCAGCTACTAGTGCCTGCTACTCACTGATGTGGCGTGCTGATGTTATTGCAATGAGAAAAATAACTTTCCAAGAAAGGAATTTCAATGAGATAGTAGCTAAGGGTTCGAAAGGTGGCTTCATGAGCTGACCAAGAGCCAGGTTTAAGTCCCATGCCACCGGTGGTGGCCTAATGGGAGGCTTGGTTAGAAGAAGGCCTCTCATAGATCTTGCTATAAGAGGATGGGAGGAGATAGGATGCCCATTTAGAGGCTTGAGAGAAGCTGCAATAGCACTGAAATGGACTCTTACTGAGTTAGTTTTAAGTCCTGCATTGGATAAATGAAGGAGATACTCCAGTAATGATTCTAGAGGTATCACAAGGGGGTTAAGACCCTTCTGCGAACACCATATGGTAAACCTTTTCCACTTGAAAGCATAAGAGCGTCTTGTGGAAGGCTTCCTCGAAGCATAAAGGACATCCTTTATCTGCTGAGGGAGGTTAAGATCATGAAGATCTAGGCCTTCAGCAACCAAGCTCTGAGGTGCAGAGATTGGGGATTGGGATGCCATAACATTCCATTCTCCTGAGACAGGAGATCTGGAGCAGATCCTAACTCCAGGGAGGGAGCTTGAGAGAGGTGTAGAAGCAGAGGGTAAGAGTAGTTACTCACCTGTAACAGGTGTCCTCCAGGAGCAGCAGGAATCAGTCCTCACATATGGGTGACATCGGCGCCGACAGAGCCCCCATGCGGAGCATTACCCCAGCTTTCAAAGAAAGCCTTTGGGAATTGCAGCGCGCATGCATGGTCCCCTTCCCGCCCAAGGGTGCCATCTTGCTCAGTCTGATGACATAGCTAAAAGACAGCAAAAAATTAGCAAAAATAAATCATATGACTGCAACTCCAAGGGGAGGAGGGAGGGTTGAGAGGACTTATTCCTGCTGCTCCTGGAGAACACCTGTTACAGGTGAGTAACTACTCTTTCTCCAGGACCAAGCAGGAAGTCAGTCCTCACATATGGGACTCCCCAGCTTAAGGCTACCGGAGACCTCAAGCCGAAAAAATGAGCTCCCTCTAGCTCATCAGTACATAAAGGAAGGAATCTTCTCTGAGAACGCCCCCGACCGGTAGCCCAACACCAGGGCCGGAGGGTAGGAGTTGCCTAAACCCCAAAGAGATTATGGAGTACTGCCTGTCCGAAAGCACTGTTCCTGCCGGACTCCCTCTCAAGGCAGTAATCGGCTGCAAAGGTCTGGCTTGAAGACCAAGTAGCGGCCCGGCAGATGTCTGCCAACGGAACAGAGCGGAGATGAGCCACTGAGGCAGCCTTCGCCCTGACACGATGAGCCATGACTCGACCCTCCAACGAGAGGCCAGCTGCCCCATAAGCCCAGGCGATACAGTCAGCGACCCATATGGACAAAGTACGCTTGGAGACAGGTAACCCCAACTTATTGGGGTCAAAAGACACGAAGAGCTGAACAGCCCTCCGATGCTCCCGCGTACGGTCAAGGTAGAAGGATAACGCCCTCCTACAGTCCAGGGTATGCAGGACCATCTCAGCCCGGTTGGCATGCGACCTGGGAAAGAAGGTCGGAAGAACCACCTCCTGATTGAGGTGAAAAGGGGAGACAACCTTAGGGAGAAACTTCGGGTGAGTCCGTAAGACTACCCTATTCCTGTAGAACCTAGTGTAAGGGGGAATCAGACACTAGTGCCTGAAGTTCACTTACTCGCCTAGCAGAGGTAAGAGCTACCAGAAACAAGGTTTTCCAGGAGAGAAAACGGAGAGGGCAGGTAGCCATAGGTTCAAATGGCGGACAAGTAATCCGCTGTAAGACCACATTCAGATCCCACTCAGGGGCTGGTGGACGTAAAGGAGGCTTAAGCAGGAGGCCTCTGAGAAAACGAGCCACCAAAGGGTGGTTGGAAAGAGGTCTTCCGTCCACCGGCGAGTGGTGCGCTGAGAGCACTGAGGTGAACCCTGACAGAGATGGACTTAAGACCTAGATTGGAGAGGTAAAGCAAATATTGAAATACTACCGCTACCAAGCACGAGAAGGGATTCTCGCTGTGCTGAGCACACCATACGGAGAATCTACGCCACTTAAGAGCGTAGGATTTCCTGGTGGATTGCCGACTAGAGGCTAAGACTACATCCTCCACCTCTCTAGGCAGTAGTAGGGGAACCAGGACTACCCTTTCAGCAGCCAGGCCATCAGATGAAGGGACTGGAGGTTGGGGTGCAATAGAGATACCTGTTCCTGAGACAGGAGATCGTGTTGAATCCCCAGAGGAAGAGGAGAGTCCACCGCCAGTTGCAGCAGAAGTGGGAACCACGGTTGCCTCGGCCACCTGGGGGCTATCAGAATCATTGAGGCCCCGTCCTTGAGGACTTTGAACAGTGTTCGGGACACTAGTGGCGTGGGAGAAACGCATACAGTAGGCCTTGGGACCACGGAATCAGAAACGCATCCGCTGCTACTCTGAGAGGATGCGGTTGTCTGGAACAGAATCTCGGGAGTTGCCGGTTCAGAGGACCGACGAAAAGATCCATGGTGGGGAGGCCCCACCTGAGAAAGATCTGCTGAACCACCAACGGATTCAATCTCCATTCGTGTGGCTGCAGGATCCTGCTCAGTCTGTCCGCCAGGTAATTTTCTTGACCTGGGAGGTAGACAGCCTTGAGGAGGATTCTGTGATTGACGGCCCAAGAGCACAGCCGTTGTGCCTCCTGACGGAGAAGGAAGGAGCCTGTGCCTCCTTGTTTGTTCACGTAGAACATGGCCACTTGATTGTCCGTCTGGACCAGTACAGACTGGTGAGATGTGAGGTGGGAGAAGGCTCTCAGAGCTAGGCGTATCGCCCGTAGCTCCAGAAAGTTTATCTGCTGAGCAGCCTCCCAAGGGGTCCAGAGACCCTGAGTACATGCCCCTTGGCAATGTGCTCCCCAACCTAGAAGAGAAGCATCTGTTGTCAGCACTTGAGAATGCGGAGGGGATTGAAAAACCACTCCGAGTACCAGATTCGGAAGATGAAGCCACCAATGCAGAGAGGAAACGAGCAGGGTGGATATTCTTACTGAGTCTGCAAGGCTCCCTGTGGCTTGATGCCACCGAGTTCGAAGGCTCCACTGAGCAGGCCGCATGTGCAGGTGGGCATTGGGGGTTACATGAACCGTGGAAGCCATATGGCCGAGAAGTCTCAGGAATTGCCTGGCGGAGACCAGGGAATTGCTGTGAAACTGCCTGGCTAGATCCATCAACCTGTGGGCTCTGTCCACTGGCAGAAAAGCCTTCGCCTGAAGAGTGTCCAGCCTTGCTCCTATGAATTCTAAGTTCTGGGATGGGAGCAAAGTGGACTTTGCGAAGTTTATGACAAACCAAGTGCTGAAGCAGAGCCACAGTGCGAAGGGTGGCTTGACTGGCCTCCTGGGAAGACTGGCCCCTTATGAGCCAGTCGTCCAGGTATGGGAACACAAAGAGACCTTGAAGCCGTAGGTAGGCCGCCACCACCACCAGGCACTTTGTGAACACTCTGGGGGCGGAGGTTAGGCCAAAGGGTAGAACTCTGTACTGATAGTGGTTTCCTCCCACAACAAATCTGAGATATTGTCTGTGGTCTGGATGAATGAGGATGTGAGTATAAGCATCCTTTAGATCTAAGGAGCATAGCCAATCTCCCTGCTGGAGGTAGGGCAGCAGGATTCCAAGGGTAAGCATCTTGAACTTTTCCCTCTCCAGGAACTTGTTGAGGTTGCGCAAGTCTAGGATGGGTCTGAGGCCCCCTGTTCTTTTTGGTACGAGAAAGTACCTGGAATAAAAGCCGTGACCTCTCAGGTGGTGGGGCACCGGTTCCACAGCCTGTTCCTTTAGCAGACTTGCTAACTCCTGAAGGAGTAGGTCCCTGTGCAGAGGGAGTCTCAGAGGCTCCCCTGGAAAATAGGAGGGAGGTACCTGTTGAAAATGGAGAAGATAGCCCTTTTGGACTATATGGAGCACCCAGGTATCTGAGGTGACGGCTGACCACCTGTGGGCAAAGTGGGTCAGCTGGCCTCCTGTGCTGATGTGAGCCAGCTGAGGAGAAGAGGCTATGCCTTCTGAGTCAAAAACCCCCACCCTGCTGAGCAGGGGCCGGTGTTGGTGGCTTGGGGGCCTTCTGCCTACGGGGCCCATGACCCTGCCCCTTGGCCTGCTGACCCTGTTGGGGAGCTGCAGAGGCCTGATAATGAGGGTACTGTTTATCGGCAGATGACTTCCTCGGGTAAAAGGTCTTTTTTCCCGAGCCCTTCTTTTTCTGAGAAGGGGCAGAGGTTTTTCTGGACAGCCTAGTCCGGGTCAGAGTCTCGGTCTCGGGTTCTGCAGCCTTTTCAGCCATGGGCTTGCCAAAGAGGTTTTCACCCCGGCAGGGGACATCGACCAACTTGTCCTGTACCCATGGCTCGAGGTTGGATGACTGTAGCCAAGCCTGTCGGCGGGCACCGATGCCGGCCCTGGCTACTCGGGCCGAAGCCTCAAAGCCATCGTAGGTTGCTCGAGAGATAAACTTCGAGCACTCTCGAATACCAGTGGACAAGGCCTGGAACCTCTGCAAAGGTTCCTCGGAAAGACCAGCAGAGAACCCGGCAATCTCCTTTGCCAGGTCTCGGAGATACATGCCCATGTAGAGCTGGTAGGTCTGGACACGGCAAGCAAGCATAGAGCCCTGGAAGAACTTCTTACCGAGGGCATCCAGGTTCTGGGCCTCCCGGCCGGGAGGCACTGAGGAGTGCATCTTCTGACTTTTCAGTCGATGCATGGCCGATTCCACAACCATGGAGTGGTGCGGTAATTGTGCCTTTTGGAACCCGGGGCTCTTGCGGACTCAATAGATGGAATCGACCCGCTTGCTTAACACTGGCGTCGAGGCCGGGGTCTCCCACATGCAGAAGAGCAGCCGCTCCAGCATCGGAGGAACCGGTACAGTAAAGGCCTCCTTCGGGGGAGAGTCATACTGGAGGGCTTCGAGCTCCTCGGCTCGAGGCTCCTCCTCGGGATCCGCGGGGAATGCCAAGGCCTTGGCCATATCCCGCACGAAGTCCGAGAACCGGGTATCCTCCGGTGGGGGGCGAGTCCGATGGGACACACCGAGTCCGATAGGTGTCGGGTGACTCTTCATCCTCCGTCTCCCAGCCCGACTCCTCGGAGGAGGAATCGAGCGGCTCCGGTCGGGCGGGCACCGATGCCATCCGTCCCAACGCCGAGGGTAACGGTGTTGACGACCTCGGTCCCAAATGGGAGGCCGAGGGAGACTGTGGCCGAGGATCGAGCCTGCATGGAGTCGAGGATCGGCTCAGCCTCCGGGGTCGACTTGGACGTCAATGTCCCGGTGGTCGGGGCAGATGCACCGGTGAGACCGGCGATCAATGCCCGCTGCTGTTCCATTAAGGCAGCGAGGCTGCTCTCCAAGGCCGTCAACCTGAGTCCGAGCTCAGGAGACCCAGCAGCCCCCGACGTCAGCTCCCGTGGAGGAGAGTCCACGAGGACTACAGAACTCACGTGCCCAGGAGACTATCTCGAGACGAGGTTGCTTGGCAGGCCTCTCCGACTCTGAAGACCCGGGACGGCGATCGGGGCTATGCAACCTGGCCCTCGAGGAACCAGAAGCGTCCACCGACGCTGCCCTCGCGGGTTTCTTCTTCCTGCGCTGTTCCCGCGAAGGAGACCCCCGCTCAGAGCAACCCCGACGCTGCTCGGGGCCGGAGTCCCGAGACGTCGAGGCCTCTGACGAGGTTCGGGCCCATCCGGATGCGGAGTCAGAGAAGATCCTATCCTTCTGGTGCTGCCGACTCCTCAATGCCTTCGAGGACATTTTGCACACGGACCACAGATCATCGGGTCTGAAGCAGCGGAGGCAGCAGTCATGTGTGTCGGTAAGAGACATAAGTTTCTTACACCGATCACACTTTTTAAACCCGCTGGCAGCCATCGGGGGAAAAAGGGCCCCTGAGAGGTCAAGACAGGGCTGCCAGTGAAAAAAGAAAAATGGCGCGAACGCTAGTCACGAAGGACAAAAAAACGAAAAAGAGAGAGTGGGCTCGATACCAGCGTATCGGGCCCAGGCGGGAAAAGGATCCGGCGTCGAACCGAAGGAGAAGAACAAAAAACAGGGAAATCAACCTTTTCCTCGGCGAAAAATGAACTACGTTCCTCAGGCTCCGTGGAAAAAAGAAGACTGAGCAAGATGGCACCCTTGGGCGGGAAGGGGACCGCGCATGCGCGCTGCAATTCCCAAAGGTTTTCTTTGAAAGCTGGGGAAATGCTCCACACGGGGGCTCCGTCGACGCCGACGTCACCCATATGTGAGGACTGACTTCCTGCTTGGTCCTGGAGAGCCACACTTGCCGTGGCCAATGTGGAGCTATGAGAATCATACGCCCTCTGTCTCTCTGAAGCTTGAATAGGGTTTTGGGAATTAGGGGAATGGGTGGAAAGGTATAAAGGAAGTCTTGACCCCAGTGAAGGAGGAAAGCATCCCTGGCCTGAGAGCCCTGAGCTGGAATTCTGGAACAGAACCGGGGAAGTATGGCATTCAACAGACTTGCAAAGAGGTCTATGTCTGGGGTTCCCCAAATTTGAAAAATCTTGGCCACCTGGTCTGCATGTAGAGACCATTCGTGTGGAAGCAGAACTTGACAGTCTGTCTGCCCAAGAGTTTTGTATGCCTGGGAGGTACACTGCCAGGAGATGAATCTGATGCTCTCTGGCGAGGGCCCATAGTCGCAAAGCTTCGTTGCAAAGCGACAGACAGCCTGTTCCCCCCCTGCTTGCTCACATAGAACATGGCTACCTGATTGTCCGTATGAATGAGGACTGTCTTGTAGCTGAGCAGGGTATGGAACACTCGAAGAGCAAGGAAGATTGCTCTGAGCTCTAAGAGATTGATATGGATTGGAGTGGAGGAGTGGCCTAGTGGTTGGGGCAAGGTACTTCAGGCCGGAAGGTCGGGGGTTCAAATCCCACTAGAGGACAGCAACCTTGGGCCAGAAAGACTGGGTTTCTAGTCCCACAGGTACTCCTTGTGGTCTTGGGCAAGCCACTTAACCCTTCATAGCCCATGTTCCCTGTAAAATAGTTATCTCCAAGTTATAATGCCCTGTTCAATGTAATATCAGTTTGTTCAATGCAAACTGCACTGATGCAGAATAGCGCGGTATATAAGAGAATGTAAATAAATAAAATAAATAAATATGCAGATGAGTCTCCTATGGAGTCCAGGTGCCTTGGGTGGAGAGGTCTTGCAGATGAGCTCCCCAACCCACTGGTGAAGCATCTGTTTTGAGAGTTGCCTGGGGTAAGCGTTGTTGAAAAGGGGACCCCAGCAACAGGTTTTGAGTGGACTGCCACCATTGGAGGAACAAAATAAGGCAATCTATGTTTGCTATTTTGTCTGACAAGCACCATGATGCCTGGGTCACTTGGGTGAATAAGGTCCACTGGGCTGCTCTCATATGGAGGCGAGCATAAGTAACAACATGCACTGTGGATGCCATGTGGCCTAGTAGTAGTAGCATTTCTCGGGCAGTGAGATGGGGCTTTAAGCTAACTGCACCATGCGAAGGCAACGGGCCTAGGGAAATAGGCCCTTGCCTTTTCGGTATCCAGCAAAGTTCCTATGAACTCTAGAGACTGAGTGGGGGTTAGACTGGATTTTGGGATGTTTATGACAAGACCCAAATACTGAAGGATACGCATTGTGCAAGATAGAGAAGTCCTGGCCTCTGACTCTGATGGGGCTGGAATGAGCCAGTGGTCTAAGTAGGGGAAGACGAATATGCCTAAAGTGCGGAGAAATGCTGCTACCACAGCCATGCATTTCGTGAACACTCTTGGAGCTGAGGCCAGGCCAAAGGGAAGCACCCTGTATTGGTAGTGCTTTCCTTGAAAAAGGAACCGAAGGAACTTCCTGTGAGTTGGATAGATGAGAACATGGGTGTCGCATCATTGAGATCTAGAGAACAAAGCCAATCCTGACTCTGAAGGTATGGCAGCAGAGTTCCTAGAGAAATCATTTTGAATTTCTCTTTAAACAGGAATTTCTTCAATTCTCTGAGGTCCAAAATAGGTCTGTATCCCCCTGTTTTCTTTGGGATAAGGAAATAGGGGGAGTAAAACCCTGTACCCTGTTGATGAATGGGTACTTCTTCTAGTGCCCCTTGGGCAAGAAGTATGGTGACCTCTTGATCTAATAGGTTGATAAGAGAGATCTGAGAATTGAACTATCTTACCATTGTGTGATGGGGCATGCACAGGAAGTGCAGTTTGTACCCCTCTGTTATGATAGAGTGTCCAATGCTCTGCTGTTATCTGCTCCCACCTTGGGGCAAAGTGACATAACCTTCCTGGAATGGTGGAAGTCTCTGGTCCATTGAGGGCCAGGAAGGCTAAGTTCTCTAGATGAAAGTCAAAGACCTTGTGGCGGCTGAGACTGCTGAGATGGCTGAGGCTTAGCAGTCTTCGCTTTCCCTTGTTTAGGTGGTTGCTGACCCTTCCGGGCATGCTGAACTGCAGAACATCCCTGCTGGGAATAAGAGGGATAAGACCTCTTCTTTTTTGAGAAGAAAGAAATCTTTCAAGAAGCCTCTCTCACAGGATCAGCTGTGGCTTTTGATAGCCTATCCAAAGTGGAGTTGTCAGCATCTAATTCATTGTCTTTTTCTTGCCAATTTTTTCCAAATAGATTCTCACCTGTACAAGGGATATTGCCCAGTTTGTCCTGCACCCAGAGCTCCAAATCGGATGCCTGGAGCCAGGCAATTCTACGTGCACCTGTGGCAATGGCAGAGGTTCTGCTTATGCACTCAAAACAGTCAAAAGCTGCACAGTTGACAAACAGACACTTCCTGGGCATGTTTGACCAGCGTAAGAAAATCCTGCCTTCTATCCTCAGGAAGAAGAGGGCACAAAACCTCTAAATCACCTGTGACTTCTTTAAGGAACATTCCCATATATAAAATATATTTATTTATTTATTTACAATTTCTTCTATACCGCACTATTCAGCATCAGCGCGGTTTACATGGAACATAACAATCAGACAGGGTACATAAGTCTGAGTTTACAATTAACAGGAGAACCAACTTGGATAGCAAAAGTAACTATTTACACAATGGTGTCATATAAAGACATAGCAAGAGGGTGATTTAATGGTCAGGGACTCCTTGCATGGTGTGGTCACCTGGCTGATAGGGTGTGGTGGCAAAGTTGTACATATTTGAATGGGGATGAGATTCACTGCTCTCTGGGAAGTATTTGAGGAAAAGGAAGTGTTTAAGGGCCTTCCTAAACTGGGTTA
This sequence comes from Ichthyophis bannanicus, assembly GCA_033557465.1. Lineage (NCBI taxonomy): Eukaryota > Metazoa > Chordata > Amphibia > Gymnophiona > Ichthyophiidae > Ichthyophis > Ichthyophis bannanicus. The sequence continues at coordinate 305,376,126 of CM066040.1, read as the reverse complement.
GGTTAGTGATTGCCCTGATGTTTGATGGTAATGAGTTCCAGAATCTTGGGACGCAGAGTCTGAAGGCCCTGTTTGCAGTTGTCGAGGTGCATCTTGTTAATTCTCTCGGCATATCTAACATATTTATCGCTGTGGATCTTCTTGGTCTATTAGGAGCTGTTTGGATAAGGTCAGATATTGAAAATGGAGAGTTTATTTACTGCTTTGAATGTCAGCAGCAGAGTTTTGAAGAAGATCCTGGCTTGTACAGGGAGCCAGTGTAACTGCTTTAGAAGGGGCATCACATGGTCTCTCTTAGATGAACCCTGGAGAACTCTTGCAGCACTATTCATGGCAAATTGCAAGGGGTTCAAAGTGGATTGGGGGAGACCTTGTAATATGGCATTGGCATAATCAAAGTGTGGTATTATCAGAGCCTGGTAAATTGTCCGAAAATCTTCTGGTCCAAGCAAGGGGCGTAGATGTCTGAGTGAACGGATCTTGAAATAGATTGCTCTTACAGTATTAGATATGTGTGCCTTCATGTCAAGGTTTTGATCCAGTGTGACTCCCAGGTAACGAATTGTGGATTTTGATTGAAGATCAGCTTCTTTCACCTTCAAGTATTGGGGTGGGTTGAAGTTCGGGTTCCTCGTAATGAAGAGCACCTCAGTTTTCTTATGCTGAATTCGAAGGTTTTGTGACAAGAGCCATTCAGATATGGCATTGAAGCAGTTGGTCAAAGGGGAGAGGTCAACTTGATCTATGGAGAATGGCATATAGAGCAGGACATCATCAGCTTGAAAAATCGGATGATGTTGCAGATGGGTTGCATGTATATGTTGAACATCAATGCCGATAGGGAGGATCCTTGAGAAACTCCTTGACCTTGATGAAACAGTTCTGATATTGTTCCACCTGATCGTACGTGCTGCCATCTACCGGACAAGTATGATCTGCACCAATCCAGTGCTGTTCCGCAGATGCCCTTCTCTATATAGGAACTGATCCTGGCAGAAAGCATGAAAGCCTGGAAAGTACGACATCCAAAGGCATCCAAAGTTCTACACTCACGTCCTGGAGGATTAGAGGCATGCCTTTTTGCACTCCTGATCCTTCTCATTGCTGATTCCACTACAATAGAGTGGTGAGGAAGCTGAGTTTTCTGGAACCCAGGACAAGGAGGGGCTCGATACATGGTATCCAGTCTGCGAGAGTGAGGAGAGGTGGTGAGAGGTGTCTCCCACATTCTCAACATGAGATCATGTAAGATCTCATGGATAGGCAAGGTAGCTGCCACCTTAAGAGCTTTGGGATACTGTAGAATCTCCAACTCCTTAGCTCTGGGCTCTGTCTCAGGAGCCACAGTAATGGACAATCCACGAGCCACCTCCCTGATGAAATCTTGAAAGGAGATATCTTTTGGAGGAGACATCCTTCGCTTAGGAGAGGAAGGCTCCTCCGGGAGAAGTATCCCGGTACCGGCAGAGCTATCAGAATCCTCGGAGTCCTCCGAGGATTCGAAGTATCGCTTGTCCAGATGCTCTTGAAGAGCCCGAAACCCGTACCGACCAAAGTAGGTACCAGGGGTATTCAGTACCGGTGTATCGGCACCAGAAGGCATCGCATGACTGGGAGCCGGCAAAGCCGATACCGATGTCGATGCTATTGGTACCGGTGCCGGTTGAACCGTCTGACGCAGTTCCGAGGGCGTTGATGCCGCAAGGAGAGCAGCCAGACTGCGTTCAATAGCCAGGAACCTCTGATCTATCGACACTGCCAATGCCTGGGTATCGGTACCGGAGACAGCCAGTACCCCAGAGCATGGCACCAGTAGTTCTGCTGAGGTCGAGGCCTCGAGAACATCCTGGATCCCCGATAATGCTTTGGAAGCCGGCCTCCCGCCAGGGCAATTTTGCCGGTATGGAACCCTCAAGGGCAACGCCAGAGGCATCTCGATGCTTGGAAGGGGATCTACCCTTTGAGGACTGGCTGGACTTATGTTTAGTTACCTGAGATCCATGTGAGGAAGACGAAGCCCTGGAAGACGTCGATGCCACCGAAGCTGCATCGGAGGGAAAAAGGGCACTGAGCTTGGCAGCTCGGTTCTGTCAACCCCTTTTGGACATCATGGCACAAGCCATGCACTCGGAGATGGAGTGGTCAGGACCTAAACATTTAAGACACCACTCGTGGGTGTCAGTGACAGAGATGGTACCGCCACACTTGGTGCAGTTTTTAAAACCCGAGGAAGGTTTCTCTATAGTGGAGGCAATTTTAGGCCTAAGGCCCAAAATAGCGCATGCACCTGAGAAGAAAAGTTTAGAAAAAGAATACTATTATTTTTTATTTTATTTTTCTTTTTTAGAAAGAACCACCGACGGTACCGGTATAGCGTCGAGGAAGGCAGACGCGACCACAAAAAAGAATAAGGAAAAAAAATTTCTGCGGTGACAGGAACACGACCTGCTGGCTCTGCAGAAAAAGAAGAACTGGAGAGAGGCAGTTGGGAAAGGCGGGAAGACAGCACGCAGGCGCTGTGGGATGCTCCTAAAAGCTTCCTAATTGGACGCTGGGGAGCGTTCCCGCGCAGGCTCCGTCGGTACCGACGATACCCATATGTGAAGACTACATTCCTGCTTGTTCCTGGAGATACATTTTTGTTTGTTTTCCCTGAAGCAGGAAACAAGGAGCTCTGGTCTTCTGGGGATCACCTGAAATCCTGCTGCGATGTGTCGTTTTCCTTTGATCAACAAAAGCTCTTTACTGTGTCAAATTCACATCCTAAAGGTTGAGGGTAAATTGGCCAAAATATTCTCCAAAGCTCACTGTACTGCTATGAACAGATTGCTACTGATAGATACGAGCCTGTTTGCTACAGGTGACAATGGACAATATGGAACCCCAATTTAGGGCCCCCTACCCCAACACCAGGCTGTCAGATCAAACATGGATAGCGTATTGGCCAAAGCTGTGAAAAACTTGGTATCCAGTATCATATATATTCAGGCATAAGCATTGCCAAACAGTTTTCCTTATAAAATTCTAACATGCCTCCCAGGGTCTGATTCCCACTTCTCATCCAGTCATCTAGCAAGAGCAGAGTGATGTGTGTGAATATTCAAAGGTTTCATTGAAGCCGTTGCTTACTGGAAGGAAAAACAGTGTGTCATTGGCGATACTGCATGCACCACCAATTCACCCACCACCTGCCCAACTGGACAAACATATTAAACAGAAAAGAAGATGGAATCAGTCTTACCAGGCATTCCATAGGGACTGGATCAATAAAAACTTGTGTTCTACCAATTAATGATAAAAAGCAAGTTATAACTGGTGTACTGATTCCCAATAACTATATATCTCAGAGTTAATGGTGCCGAAAGCTGACAAACATCAAGCAGGACCAAAAGAAAAGAATGTCTCTTATGAAATCCTTACTGCTCAGTGTCAGTCACTGACATAATAATGCCTCAACACTATCATCTTTCCTAAAACTATACTTTCACGGATCAAGTCTCTATGTTTCTATAGCTAAGCTTGAAGAATGGTCTAGAATTTGGCAGCTGGGATTTAATGTTAAAAAATGTAAGGTCATGCATTTGGGCTGCAGCAATCCAAGGGAGCAATACAGTATAGGAGGTGAAGTACTTTCGTCCACTAAAGAAGAGCGGGACCTAGGCGTGGTTGTGTCTGATGATCTTAAAGTAGCTAAACAGGTAGAAAAGGCGACGGCAAAAGCTAGAAGGAAGCTTGGGTGCATACGGAGAGGAATGGCTAGCAGAAAAAAGGAGGTGATAATGCCTCTGTATAAGTCTTTGGTGCGACCTCATTTGGAGTATGGTGTGCAATTCTGGAGACCGCACCTTCAAAAGGATGTGAACAGGATGGAGTCGGTGCAGAGGGTTGCTACTAAAATGATTAATGGGCTTCATTATAAAGCATATGAGGACAGACTTAAGGATCTTAATATGTACACCTTAGAGGAAAGGCGGGATAGAGGTGATATGATTGAGATGTTTAAATACCTCCGTGGTATAAATGTTCAGGGAGAGAGCCTCTTTCAATTGAAAGCAAGTTCTGCTACGAGGGGACATGGGATGAGGGTGAAGGGAGATAGATTCAGGAGTGATATGCGGAAATATTTCTTTATGGAAAGAGTAGTGGATCCGTGGAATAGTCTCCCAGTGGAGGTGGTGGAGATGAGGACAGTAACTGAATTCAAAAAAGCATGGGACCAACACAGAGGATCTCTAAAGGTAAAAAGTGGACTGTTGTAGTTGTTGTTATGGAAGGACAGACTAGATGGGCCTTGTGGTCTTTTTCTGTCGTCATGTTTCTATGTTTCTAAGTCCTCCCATCTCCTCTAGAACAGTAGAAGTTGACCAAGAATAGCCTATTCTAAAATCTTCCCTATGACGGGAAGCTGCGACATTGGCTGAGAACATTAGATCCAAACATAACTGATGAGTTATTTTAGAATTCTACTAAATTAAATAATTAACTCATGAATGTGAGGATAAGCAAAAATGCAATGTGTGCCTTCGAGTCAGTCCTGACTCCTGGCGACCCAGAAGCCCCTGGGTTTTCTTGGCAGTGTCACTGGAAGTAGATTGCCAGGCCTTTCTTCCAAGGCAATGGAGGGTTAAGTGACTTGCCCAAGGCCACAAGGAGTGCTAGTGGGAATTGAACCCTGGTTGCTTGGTTACCAAGCCAGTGTTCTAACCACTAGGCTACTCCTCCACTCCGTGTGGATAAGCAGCAGTAACTTATTGACCTTTTCACTCTCAAAGGTCACTGCACTGTGCGAGTTAGAGTTACTTCTTGTGACACCTTTCCATTCAGGTTTCTGTAGCACTCTGATCATTCTACTGCTTTAAAAACCCTCAGCTTGAGCTTCCTGTGCTTAGGAAGTCAGCATTACACTTTTCATCCCCACCACCGGTACCTGTTCTATGCTTACCTTGTCAAATGGGATGCCATATTTCTTCAAAATGAATGGAGAGATCAAGGTCATCTTGTGACGAAGAAAGGCTTCACAGTTCTGTGCACTACCAGGAAAGAAGCCTGTTTAAAAGTGAGAAAACAGTTTGAAGGACTCAGTGAGGGGGACATTCGACTGCAAGTTTCTCTTACACCAGGAAAAAGTTCTCTTAGCTCAATATAAGCTTTTCTCCTACTCTAACAAAAGCTAAGCAGTAGAAGACATTATACCCACCCAGCTGCTCCATCCTTCCTCCTTCCACTCAAACAATTGTAAGAACACCCTCCCTTCCTTCCCCCTCACTAGGAAGGCAAACCCTCTCCTGTCTGCAGTATTCAAGAGAGAAACGGGTGACAAGTCTTCAGGACAGAAGTTTGATATTCTGATTTTGGCCTAACAAAAACAGACAAAAAGCTTTGCTCGTACCTTTAGCAAGTCGCTCTAACCTTTTCCCATGCTCAGGAGGCACCGTGTACCTACAAGACAGACATCAGATTAAGTCACATCATAAACGACACTGCAGGGAAATGATCAGGTCCTAAGGGAAAAGGCAAAGGATCTACAGAAGGACCTTCACTCATGACTTTTCAGGAACAGCAAATCCCAACAACCATAGCTTGTATCCTGTAGGGCACTAGTCTTGAATTGCTACAAGCAACACACCTTCCCAGACTGAGTATATAAGGAAATAATCCCACAATCACTGGACAGTTCTGTTACAAAACAGAACAGGAGCATCAGATAAAAAAACACAATTTGTAAGACTGAGAATTATGGGCATCTATACAGCACTGTCAAAACAAAAAAACAGTGCTGGGTGATGACAGAAAAACTGCTTCACACAACTATTACTGGAACTCTATATATTGCACAAAAGAATGATACTTCTATTTCTGACATCATGGAGTCATAACAAGAGTTACCGATCCAGGGAGCTGCCACCTCCTCTATCCTCTATCCCCCACAATACAGGGGGTAACCCCTTTATCTATAGCCTCTAATTTGCTTTTCAGTCACTGGAAAGTATACGTTAACTCAATTCTATCATCTCAGTTCAGACTTTAGTGATCTATTAAGACATTACCAAGACTTGGGCTCTCCGAAGTGCAGGTAGTTGATGCTGTAGAGATCCATGTCTTCAGTATGCCAAGCAAAGGAGGTCTTCCACATACCAAAATACAGGTAGGGGGTGTTGACCCCCTCGATAGTGATTCCACTTTCACTCTCAACCACATCAAGAATAGTGTTCAAATGACCAATATTCCACTCCTCCACATGCTGCAACACACAAGCAATTGTGACTAGAAGGAGAAGGAAGCACAACATCCACAATGCCCAGTGCAACAAAGCTAAATGAAGACAGACAAGCACATCCCACGTCCTCAGCTTCCCACCTTATCCTACAGTGAAGCAGCAGATAGAGGTTACTATTGAGTTTTTGGACTTCGGATGCTGCTGCTAGGCTATGTGGGATTGGCTGTGGCATGAGCCAAGTTGTTTGCAACAGTATTTTATGTTTTTTAATAAACAAGAGTAAATCTGTATGGGATTCAGCCTTCTGTTTACGTGCAAATGCATCCATCTGCTGTATTCTGCTCCTTAACATAAAAAGGATACATCGTCAGAATCACAGTCTACCCAATCTCTAGTCGAGACACACCCCCCCCCCCTCCTGCCTTGCCACTAAGGGTCTCTGTGTCCATCTCATACCTACTTGATATCCACCTCGTTTTGGCTCCCATGATCTCTACTGGAAGTCTCTTCTCAATGAAAAAGCATTACCATTCCTTTCCTGCAAGTCCCATGCCAATCCATCAGCTTTTCATCCATGGACCTGCTTCCTTATTTATTTATTTATCTTTATTTATTTACATTTCTTATATACCGCACTATTTGGCATCGGCGCGGTTCACAGAGAACAAAACAAAAACCAGAACAAGCTGTTCGGTGTTACATATAACAGGAGCATAAACTTGGAAAAACATGGGAGAACTATCTACATCAGGGGTCTCAAACTCAAATTGCTTTGAGGGCCAAATGAGGACTTGTAAAGTAACCCGGGGGCCGCATAAGACGTGGGGCCTCATTTGCATAAGGGGCCTCATTTGCATAAATATTTGCATAATGTTACCATACACTAACTTTTAGTAAACATGCCTCTTAATGAGTATGGATAAAGAAAGACTAAAAGATTTAGAAATAGGAAGACAATAATTAAACTGGGAACCCCAAAAGCCAAACTTGGAATGTACAACAACACTGTAGAAATAAAACTATAAATTAATTTCCTCTTGTACTAAACAAAGTGCAAACATTAATGATGCACATTTCCCAGAGCTGACATATTCCAGTTAATAAATTCAAAATAAAGAGATATTTTTCTACCTTTTGTGCATTTTTTTTCAGTTGCAATTGCTCCAGCCACTTCTGGTTTCTTCGTGTCTTCTGCTATCTCCATCGTCTGCTGTCCATTTGTCCTTTCTTCTCTCTTCTAGTTTTTTTCCATTCTCTCTCTCTACATCTGCTTTAACATACTAATCTTTCTCCTTTTGCTCTTTCCTCATTCCTATTTCATCCACTCAAATTTTACCCCTCCATCCTCAATCCCCACTTACTCTCCCAATACCTGGCCAATTGTAGATTTGTCTTCTCTTCCAGACAAAATATTTTTCCCCTCTCCATTTCACTTTCCCAGCTCCATCCCATTCTAATCCTCCCCCAACATCAGCTCCCTTCTAGTTCCAGCCCCACCCAGCATCTGCTCCTTTCTAGTCCCTGCATCAGTCCATTTCCAGTCCTATCCTAGCCTCACCATCAGCCCATTTCCAATCCTAGCCCCCCATCAGCCCATTTCCAATCCTAGCTCCCTCCCCTCACAGCCCATTTCCATTCCAAGCCCCCCTCCCCATCAGCCATTTGCAGTTCACGCCCCCCTTCCACTCAGCCCATTTCCAGTCCTAGCAACCCCCCCAGCCCATTACCAGTCCTAGACCCCCCATAGCCCATTACCAGTCCTAACCTCCCCATAGCGCACGTCCAGTCTTACCCCCCCATCACCCCATTTTCAGTCTGACCCCCCCCATAGCCCATGACCAGTCCTACCCCCCCCCATTGCCCATTTGCTGTCGTCTCCCCCCTCACCCCATTTTCAGTCATACCCCCCCCCATCGGCCATTACCAGTCCTAACCCCCCAAACAGCCCACCTCCAGTCATAACCCCCATCACCCCATTTTCAGTCCTAGCCCCCACCATCGCCAATTACCTTTTATAACCCCCCCCAGCCCATTACCAGTCATAACCCCCCCCCCCTGCCAATAGCCCACTTCCAGTCCTAACCCCCATCTGCCCATTTCCAGTCCTAGCCCCCACCATAGCCCATTACCAGTCATAACCCCCCCCTGCCAATAGCCCACTTCCAGTCCTAACCCCCATCTGCCCATTTCCAGTCCTAGCCCCCACCATAGCCCATTACCAGTCATAACCCCCCCCCCCTGCCAATAGCCCACTTCCAGTCCTAACCCCCATTACCCCATTTCAGTCAGCCCCTCCATAGCTCATTACCGGCCAGCGAAGGAGGGAAACAAAAAAAAACCAAAACCCTGGCTTCTGCCGTTGCAGCGGCAGAATCAATTGTCAAATTTAAAAAAAAAAAAAAGACTTCTGCTGCTCAAGCAGCAAAATCAGCTGTCCTGCGGCCCCTTCCCCTGTGCCCGGAGATCCGAGTCTGCTCTATCAGCGGCGTGCTTTTCAAGCCGCGAGGAGAGTATTCCCCTCTCGCGCGGCTTGAAACCGCGCGAGAGGGGAATACTCTCCTTGCGGCTTGAAAAGCACGCCGCTGATAGAGCAGACTCGGATCTCCGGGCACAGGGGAAGGGGCCGCAGGACAGCTAATTTTGCTGCTTGAGCAGCAGAAGTCTTTTTTTTTTTAAATTTGACAATTGATTCTGCCGCTGCCACGGCGGCAACGGCAGAAGCCAGGGTTTTGTGTTTTTTTTGTTTTCCTCTGTCGCGGGCCGCACAAAGTTGTCTCGTGGGCCGCGTGTTTGAGACCCCTGATCTACATGGAGTATATGATTTGATTAACTAGATAACATACTCAAACTATTTACACAATTTAGCAAGAAAGTTAGTAACAATGAGAAAGCTGTGATTAAGTTTGCGGTGGGACTGTAAGTTTCACTTTATGTTGGATAGTATTTGATGAATAGGTTGAATTTGAGGGCCTTTCTGAACTGGGCTAAGTCGGTTATGGCACGGATATCAGGTGGTAGAGAGTTCCAGCATTTTGGTGCGCAAAATATGAAAGCTCTGTTTGCTGTTGATAGGCTGCATGTTGTTATGGCCTTTGGCATTATTAGAGAGTTTAATGATACCTGTCTTCTATTTCTGTTTGGTGGTACAGATTGTATGAGCCCCGTGAGAGAGTTGGCTGATAGACCATTGATGGCCTTGAAAGTGAGAATCAAGGTCTTGAACACAACCCTTCCGTGTATGGGGAGCCAATGGAGCTGCTTGAGGATAGGTGTAACATGTTCACGCTTGGACGCTCCTTGGAGAACCCTTGCAGCGGTATTCATAGCTAGCTGTAATGAGCTCAGAGTGGATTGTGGGAGCCCTTGTAGAATGGAGTTGGTGAAGTCGAAGTGCGGTAAGATCAGTGCCTGGTAGATGGTTCTGAAGTCCTCTTGGTCTAGTAAGGAGCGTAGGTGCCTGAGTGTGCGTATCTTGAAGTACACAGCTTTTACAATATTATTTATGTGTGATTTCATGTTGAGACGATGGTCCAGTGTGACTCCGAGGTATCTTATTGTTTCCTTAGTGCATAGATCAGCTCCCTTAACACTTATGTGGTGGTGGAATGAAGTTGGGGTCTTTTGTGATAAAGAGAACCTCAGTTTTCTTATGTTGAATGCGGAGGTTCTGTGACAGGAGCCATTCTGATACTGCGTCAAAGCAATTTGTTATAGGCAATAAATCCATTTGCACTGTGGAGAATGGCATGTAGAGTAGGATATCATCTGCGTATATCATACATTTCACATTGAATGATCTGATGATATTGCAGATAGGCTGCATATATATGTTAAACATGAGAGATGAAAGGGAGGATCCTTGCGGAACGCCTTGTTTTTGATGGAAGAGTTTTGATTCTCCTGTTGCAGATTTTACGTATTGCATTCTGGTGTCAAGGTATGATTTACACCAATCAAGTGCGGAGTTGCAGATGCCTTTCTCTTTGAGTCGCCCAAGGAGAATCTCATGGTTTACTGAATCAAACGCTGCTGCTATATCCAAGAAGATTAGAACAACTCCTTGGCGGATGTTGTCTATGCTAGTGAGAACATCATTGAAGAGGGTGGTAAGCAGTGTTTCCACGCCATGGTATTCTCTGAAACCATGTTGAGAATGGTCTAGGGGGGCTGCGGAATCTATGTGGTCTTGAATTTGGCGTTGTGCCTCTTTCTCAAAAATCTTTGCTAAGAGGGGGATACTGGCTATAGGTCTGTAGGAGTCAGGCCGTTTTAGGTCTAGTTTGGCGTTTTTTAGTAGAGGTCTGATGGATGTGAGCTTTAGTGCAGAGGGGAAGGAGCCAGTTGTAAATGAGAGGTTCATGATTTTTGCAATGAAAGGGCTGAAAGCACTTCGAAGATCCTTTATCCAAAAGGCTGGGCAAGGATCGGTTTGCGCAGTGGTGGTGTTGAGTGAGATGATTGTGTCTTCGATGTGTTTGGCAGAAGGTGTGGCAAGTGCAGACAGGGATGTTAGGCAGGATGTTTCTTGTGCATTGATTGTTGAGAGCTCATCTGTCTGTAGAAGTTTTGATTGCAAGTAGTCAGCAAATTCTTGTGGGTGAATGTCTTCTTTTTGTTCGGGGGATGGTTCCTTTGATAGTGATTTGACTAAATTGAAGAGGTCACGAGGTTTGTTCAGTGATCTTTTGAGTGTATCCGTGTAGTATTGCTTCTTTCTGGTTATGATTGCCTCGCGGTGAGTTGCTAGGTGGAGATTGTAGGCTGTATGATCATCGATGGACAGTGATTGGCGCCAGCGTTTTTCGAATCTTCGTAGGTGTGTAAGAGAGGACCGCAGTTCGGGGGAAAACCACGGAGCAGAGGTTCTTTTTCTTGGTATGTTCTTTATGTGTGGTAGTTGAGCAATGGTGTTGAGGCTGTTGTTCCAGGCGTCAATTGAATCATCAAGGTTGAGTGTTGAGTCATTGAGGAGTGGTTGGGTGCTTGACAGTATAAGTTCCCTGTCGAAAGGTCGAAAACCCCTTGTTGGGGCTCTAGATGGGTTGTTTAGTTTTCTGTTGTTGAGAAGATGAGTGTTGCTCAGGAGAATTTGAAGGTTTATGAGTTTATGGTCTGACCATGGTACATCGGTGATCGACTTTACAATGTTGCTGCTTTGTTCATAAACAGATTGTGGGGCGAAAACCATGTCAAGAATGTTTCCTTTGGTATGAGTGGGCTCCATGATTAGTTGTTTATATCCAAGATTTTCAATGGCATCAAGGAGTGAGGAGGACTGGTTTTGCTGCAGTGATGGGAGATTGAGATCTCCCATTATCCAGTTGGGAGTGTTGAGGTTACTGGTATTGGCGGCTAGGTCTAATATGGTGGGAAGGTCGTTCGGGGAGCTCGAAGGGGCTCTATAGACCAGATTGATAGAGCATTGTTTGTTCACTATAGTGATTATATCCAGGTTGTTAGTGCTATAGGAGTTAGTCATGTTGAAAAGGAGTTCAGACTTAGTGAGAATGAGTGCTCCTCCTCCCTTCTTGTTTTCTCTGTGGGTTGTGTGTATAGAGAAGTTTGATGGAATGAGTTGGTTAATGAGGACATTGTCTTCTTTTGATAACCAAGTTTCAGTGACCATGAGTGCATCAAGATCGTGAAGGGTAACTATATCTAGGATTACAGGCCATTTTTTTCGAATTGAGTGAGCATTTATGAGGGCACATTTTAAACTTTGTGGGGGTGGGGATTTGTGTTGTTTAGAGTTATTGGTTTGGTGTATTGCAATGTGAATCAAGTGGGAATGCCGGATACGAGCTTCCCTACCTGGATAGTGGTAAGGGTTGCCTGACCATTTTTTTCCATGGATTTTGAGGATTGGGATATGATTGGTGGAGGGAGAGAAGGCATGGGAGGTCCCGAGCCAGTCTGTGAGGAGGTAAAAACTGAGAAAGGTAATGAAGTGGAGAGACATTTTAGTTTCTTGAATGGGAATGTGTGTGGTGTATCTTGGAGTCTTGAGTGGCAGAATACAAGTTACAGTATAATTGGTACAGGCTACAATACAGTAATAGCAACTAAAATGGGTTTGTGCTACTGGCGACAGTATATAATATCAAGCGGAGATCAATTACTGACTACAGTATAGATAACAAAAGAAATAGGATACAATAGATAACTGTAAAAGGAATGCCGTTGCTATACAGACAACTGTAAGAGGCAGGCTAATGGAAACAGTTGGTTTTTATATAGAGAATTGTTGGATATATATGGCTTGAGTGATCAGGTGGGAATGATTACTGACAACAGTATAGGAATCAGCAGTGAATGTGGCAGTCAGTTGGTGATATACAGTGGCAAGTTGACTAAAAGTCCTTCTGGTACTTATTGACATATGCTACATATTTGAATGTTTTATAGCTTCTCTCTCATCTCCCATTATTCTTCTAATGAGCATATTTAGCTCCTTTAATTTCTCTATGCACGATTTATAATGAAAGCCATGTACTGTTTTGATGATCCTTCATGGAACTGCCTCTATCTTATTAATGTTCTTAAGCACACAAGCATAATAGCCTTCCCCATACTGTGTCACACTGACTGATGACACCAGGCTCCCTCCCTGTTTAGAGGCTGCTAGTTCTCTTCCCAAATGCTAAGTGTCCTCAGAATTCTTCATACCAGACAGATGTTTCAGCATTATTTGGGTTGAAGTATTATTGCTTTCCAATTTTCAACAGATATGAGAGCAGTATATGTACTTGGCACATATACTGAAAAACCAGAGTATGACAAGCAGAATAAGACTACAATTATGCGAGGAAGTGATGTCACCCTATCTGATAGTGGCTTGATTTGACTGCTCCAGCGCCGTCCCTGCTAAGAAGTGATGCATCCCCTCCCTGAGGGTTGGAAAAAGCAATGCAAAAGGTGGATAAAGCCCTGAGGAGTGTGGGAAAATTGGCATGACAGCCTGTAGGCAAGCAGCCGACTTGAAAGAGTTTACGGAGGCCATCAGGAGGGCTGCGGAGACAGCAAAAAGGTGGCCAGAGGACTCAGACATTGAACAGGAGGAGAAGGAGCAGAGAGAAAGAAGTGCGGCCTCGAAAGAGGAGCAGTGACTGAAGCAGGTGACTAGAGTGGAGGTAAGAGACTGGTTTAAAGAGCTAAATTCCGAGCTAACAGCTGTGAAATTGGAGCTAGAAGAATTGGTTTGAGACATCAAGAACTAGCAGAGTGGGAGATCATGAGGAGCACTTAAAAAAAACAGTGGAAGATCAAGCAGCACTGGTGGCAACCATGCAAATGAATGAGGAATGGAAAGATCAGATACTACTAAAAATCAAGGACTTTGAACATCGGTCCAGATGCAATAACGTGCGCATACGGGAGGGGGAGGGGGGTGTTTCCAGAAGACCCTGAATTTCTGGACGGTAGCTGAGGCCATTTGCAAGGAGGCAACATCCCAGATGTCATTACGTTGGACCAAGCACAGGTGCAGGGGCCACTGTGTACTAATGTTTCACGAGACATTGCAATATGCCTGCATGAGTAAAGTATCAAAGAGAGGATTGCAGCGAAAATGTGAACCATGAACAGCTTTGAATGGCAAGGCTATCAAATCACTATTTACACAGACATGGCTGCCAGCACATTGCAAAGACGCAAGGAAACGTCTATCATAGCTAAGAAACTGGAAGGAGACAAGCATGAATTTGAAGTGTAGGTGGTCTTCCGGGGAGCGGGATTTGCGCCAAGCACGCTAGGCGAAACATGCGCAGGTGCGTAGATAACGGGTTGTGGGCGAAGCCAGGGCTGGGGAGTAGATTGTTTGACTGGACGTGGGGTGGGGTGGGGTGGGGTGGGGTGGGGGGGCAAGTGTGTCAAGAGCTGAGGAGAGTATAGCATTGTAAAAAGAAAGTGCTTCATCGACAGACTTGGAGGATATTGTAGAAATGGACAGATAAAGGGATATCAGAATCCCCAATATGTAATTGAAGATGGATGAATTTCAGAATGTGTTTAGAAGTCTGGCTTTTCACCTACTTCCTCTTAAATAGAATAGGATGTCATGATCATGAGTTCTGTGTAACCGTCTTTAAAATAGTCTGGAACATTGTTAACGCAAGCATAAAGGGTTGTAAACATAGGCTATGAACTGTGCAACCATAGTTCATTGTACAGTCAACTATAGGTCCCTGCTGACAACATAATTTTTGCAACTTTTGCAATTATAAATAATTGTCATAATCAAGTGAATTTCATCGAATACACTGTAATCAGATCTTACTCTGTAAAAAGAACTTTGGCGACACCTTGTGTTATTTCACGTTTATAATAAATGACTGTAACTTCCCTTTTTTCTTTAATAAAAGGAGCTTTCCAGGAGGAAGAATTTGAATTCAATAGGCGTGGAACTGTGCATGTCCATAGACCGTTTATTGTCTTCCCTCTGAGCTCAAAGAAATTAGCACTGTGTGTGTGATTGTGTTCTGTATTACTCTCTGCCTGTTTCTCACTGCTTGAGGACCAGAGACCAAAAAGAGCCATGGTATTGTGGCCAGATCACGGGGTTTTCCTCAGATATAATGGAAGAGAGAGATGGAGAAATGGTGGAGGAAAGAGTCAGAGGATCAATATTATGGAGGTTTCTAAATAGGTCGGATGATACAGGACGAGGTTGAGATGGCGGAAGCTGAAGAGTAAAGGTTAAAAGGTGATGGTCCGATGGGGTAAAGACTGAGTTGCGGAAGTTTCAGGGAGCGGAATTGGAGAAGAGTATTAGGTCAAGGCAGTGGCCGTGTATGTGGGTGGGGGCGGTGCAGCAGAGTTGGAGGTCATATGAGGAGATGAGGGCAAGGAATTTTGAGGCGTGGGGGTCGGAGGGGTTGTCGACGTGAATGTTGAAGTTGCCAAAAATAAGAGTGGGGGAAGAGGGATCTAGAAAGGCGGAGAGCTAGGGGTCAAAGTCGGTGAGGAAGGTTGATTGGAATTTGTCGGGAGGGTGATAAATAACAGCAACATGAAGGGGAAGTGGTAGGAGGCGGCGAATGGAGTAGACGTCAAAGGAGAGGGGGGAGGGTGACTGAGGTAGCAGGAGAGGCTGGAATTGACAGGAGAGAGAAAGTAGGAGACCAACACCACCATCGCGATCAGTAGATCGAGGTGTATGGGAGAACTGGTAGCGCCCATAGGACAGCGAAGCAATGGAGACGGTATCATCTGGGGGGATCCAGGTCTCAGTCAGGGCAAGAAGGTGAAGGGCATTGGAGATAAAGAGATCATGGGTAAAAAGAAGTTTGTTTGTGACTGAGCACGCGTTCCATAGGGCACATGAGAACGGGAGAGCGGAGGGAGGAAGGAGAGGGATGTGGATAAGGTTAGATAAGTTACGTGAGGATTTCTTAGAGTAACGTGAGGCTTTATTTCTAGAGAAGTGCAGAGATTTAGAGGGAACAGGGTGTGGGTGGATAAGCTTGGATGTGTGTGCCCTCCAAGAGGAACTTGAGAGAAGGGAAGTGGGGGGCGAGTGAAGGATGATATTGCTGGTATTAGTTAGGTTATGTGAGGATTTCTTTTTGGAGATAAGGTTGGGGTTGATCTCTCTGTATGAGAGATTGGGGGATTAGTGAGTGAGGGTGGAAGTGGGGAGGAGCGGGATGTGGATGAGATTAGATAAGGTACGTGAGGAACTCTCTTTAATGTGAGAAGGAAATTGAGGGGGGAGCCACGGTTGGGGTTGATGTTGCCTGATGAGAGAAGGAGTAGTAGAGAGCGTGGTAAAGCGGAGATGGTACGGCAGAAGCAAGGGTAGGGTTGCCTTAGAAAGAGAGGGGTTGGTTGAATGCGGGGGATGGTGTGCTAAGTTCAAGAGCAGATGCTAGGTGAGGGAACGAATGGAGGGCGAAGTGAGGAGGGTAGGGGGAAGAGGAGGGAGGGTGTTGGTAGGAGGGGAGGCAATTGGGGGGGATGAGGAGGACAATGTGATGTGGGGCCATGGTAATGGGCAACAAGTTCTGTGCAAGCACTGGGTAGCAGTTCTGTGCAAAGGGTAGCAGTTCTGTGCAAAGGGTAGCAGTTCTGTGGAGGCAATGGGTAGCAGATCAAAGCAAGCAATGGATAAGAACATAAGATATGCCATACTGGGTCAGACCAAGGTCCATCAAGCCCACTATCCTGTTTCCAACAGTGGCCAATCTAGGTCATACGTACCTAGCAGTTTCCCCAAAAGACACAGGTTCAGCAATACTTGTACTGGGTCAAGCATTGATATCCTGGGTCCCTTCTTAATAATGGTTTATGGACCTTTCCTCCAGGAACTTGTCCAAACCTTTTTTAAACCCAGCTACACTAACAGCCTTTAATACATCCTCCGGTAACAAATTCCAGAGTTTGATTACACGTTGAGTGAAAAAATATTTTCTTTTATTAGTTTTAAATAGTTTACCCTGTAGCTTCATTGCATGTCCCCTAGTCATTCTATATTCTGATAACGTAAACAATTGATCTAACCTAACCTTTTTAGCCTTTCTTCAAAGGAGTATCCTTCCATCCCCTTTACAATTTTGTTGGCTCTTCTCTGAACCTTTTCTAATAACGCTATATCCTTTTTAAGATACGGCGACCAGAATTGCACACAATATTCAAGGTGCGGTCTCACCATGAAACGATATAGAGGCATTATATCATCTTTTGTTTTATTTTCCATTCCTTTCCTTATGATACCTAGCATTCTTATTGCTCTCTTGGCCGCCGCTGCACACTGGCCGAGGGTTTTAATAAGCTATCCACAATGACGCCTAAATCTTTTTCCTGGGTGGTGGTTCCTAATGTGGAACCTTGCATCGTGTAACCATAGTTTGGGTTGTTCTTCCCTAGGTGCATAACTTTGCACTTATCCACATTAAATTTCATCTGCCATTTTGATGCCCAGTCTTCCAATTTATCAAGATCCTCTTGCAATTTTCCACAATCCTCTTGGGTTTTAACAACTTTAAATAGTTTTGTGTCATCTGCAAATTTGATAACCTCACTCGTTATTCCACTTTCCAGGTCATTTATGAATATGTCAAAAAGCAGCGGACCCAGCACAGATCACTGGGGTACACCACTATTCACTTTTCTCCATTGGGAAAATTGCCCATTTAGCCCAACCCTCTGCTTTCTATCTTTTAACCAGTTCTTGATCCACAGTAGTACACTGCCTCCTATCCCATGACTCTCTAGTTTTGCCAAAGGTCTCTGATGAGGGACCTTGTCAAAGGCTTTCTGAAAGTCCAGATACACTATATCAACCGACTCACCTTTGTCCACCTGTTTTTTCACACTTTCAAAAAAACATAATAGATTAGTAAGACAAGATCTTCCTCGTTTAAAACCATGTTGGCTGTCTCCCATTAGGCCATGACTATCTACATGCTGAGTAATTTTATTCTTTATGATGGTTTCTACCATTTTTTCCAATACTGACGTGAGGCTCACTGGTCTGTAGTCTCCCGGATCACCACTGGAACCCTTTTTAAAAATTAGCGTTACATTGGCGATCCTCCAATCTTCAGGTATTACAGATTATTTTAATGAAAATTCACAGATTATTAATATCAGGTCTGCAATCTCATATTTCAGTTCTTTCAACACCCTTGGATGTATACCATCCGGCCTAGGTGATTTGCTACTCTTCAGTTTATCTAATAGTTGTAATACATCTTCCCGATGTATCAATATTTCCTTCAATTCTTCCGCATCTTTAAATACCACTTCAGTCATGGGTAACATCCCTACATCTTCCTCAGTAAAGACCTAAGCAAATAATTCATTCAGTCTCTCTGCTATCGCCTTGTCGCCTCTTAGTGCCCCTTTAACTCCTCTATCATCTAATGGACCAAATGACTCTCACAGGTTTTTTGCTACGAACGTACTTGAAAAAATCTTTATTTCGTGTTTTTGCTTCCGCAGCAGGCTTCTCCTCAAATTCTCCCTTTGCCTGCTTTATCAATGCCTTGCATTTGACTTGCCAGTGCTTGTGCTGTTTTCAGGTTGTGTCGTTTGGCTCTTTTTTCCATTTCCTGAAAGATGTTTTTTTGGCAACAGCCTCTCTGACCTCCCCTTTAAACTATGCTGGCAGTTTTTTGGACTTCCTTCCACTTTTCTTAAAGCGTGGAATACAGCTGGTCTGGGCTTCCAAGATAGTATTTTTCAACACCACCCAAGCTTGATGTATGTCTTTAACCTTTGCAACTGCTCCTTTTAGTTTTTTCTTAACTATTTTCCTCATTTTATCAGTCTCCCTTTCGAAAGTTAAATGGTAGCACTGTGGATTTCCTTACTATCACTCCTCCACTAATTAAATCAAAGACGATCATGCTATGATCACTATTGCCAAGTGGCCCCAAACACCCTTACCTCTTGCACTAGATCTGGTGTTCCACTAAGGACTAGGTCTAATATGGCTTCCCCTCTGGTCGGTTCATGAACTAGCTGCTCCAAGAAGCAGTCATTTATGTCATCTAAGAACTTTATCTCCCTAGCATGTCCTGCTGTGACACTGACCAGTCGATACCGGGGTAGTTGAAATCGCCCATTATTATTACTGCGCTATAACGTTTGTTAGCTTCCTTGATTTCTTTGAGCATTTCATCATCCATTTGCTCATTCTGGCCAGGCGGTCGATAGTACACCCCCACTGCCATCGCCTTCCCCTTTTTACATGGAATTTCAATCCATAGAGATTCTACAGCAAATTTTGTTACCTGCAAAACTTTAATCCTTTCTGACTAAATGCCCTCTCTAACATAGAGCATAACTCCTCCACCAATTTGATCAGCTCTATCATTACGATGTAGTTTGTACCCATGTATCACAGTGTCCCACTGGTTGTCCTCCTTCCACCATGTCTCTGATATCCCAATCATATATAACCTCTCATTTAATGCTACATATTCTAACTCTCCCATCTTATTTTTTTAGACTTCTAGCATTTGCATACAAGTATTTTAGAGACTGTATTTTATTCATATTAGTTTGGCTGTTGGCAGACATGGGTAATTTGAGATCTTTAAGCTCTGTCTGCTCCATACACGAGGGCATTTGGGCTACTTTACTCTTTTTTGGAACCTCTCTGCTTTTGGTAGTATCCTTCAAGGATACATTCTTCCGAACCATCCGCTCTTGGGCGACTGTCGGCTTTCCCCTAATATCTAGTTTAAAAGCTGCTCTCTCTCCTTTTTAAAGGTTAATGCCAGCAGCCTGGTTCCATCCCGGTTAAGGTGAAGCCCATCCCTTCGGAAGAGCCTCTCCTTTCCCCAGAATGTTCCCCAGTTCCTAACAAATCCAAAACCCTCATCTCTGCAGCATTGTCTCATCCACGCAGCGTAGTCAAAGCCATCTACTTCAAAATCCGTTCCCTCAAACACCTACGCTCCCTGCTGGACCCAGACGATTTCCGTACCATATATCAAGCGCTGATCCTGCCGCATTTTGACTTTGCAAATGCCATCCTACAAGGTCTCCCCCAATCCACACTAACCCCCTTACAGTTGGCCATGAATGCCGCAGCTAGGGTCCTCTACGGTGCATCCAGAAACGACCACGTGACTCCCATTCTCAAACAGCTGCACTGGCTACCAATTCACGGGAGAATCACCTTCAAATCCCTTGTATTAGCATTTAAGGCAATCAAAGGCACCTCATCCCTCTCACTCACGAATCTAATCCACATGGTCCCCCCCAATAGAGCAAGAAGAACATCAGCTGTAAACTTGCTAGCAATACCAAAGGCTTCAACAAAGTCCAACACGAACACCACAAACAGGGCATTCAGTTTTTATGTACCAAAATGCTGGAACACCCTACCCCCCGACATTAGAGCCATTACCAATCTATATCAGTTCAGAAAGGCTCTCAAAACATACCTTTTCCGCCAATATTTCCCAGACAGCAACTGAACCAGATATCCCCTCCAAGAAATGACCCAATCTAGAAATGCCCTCACACTGCAGTGTAGATAGATTATGTATATAGTTAACCCAGTTATCCAAGTTTGTACTCCTGTTCAATGTAAAACCTGACAGTTTGTCGTAATGGTCGTTTTGTTATGATGTAAACCGCGCTGATTCTAAATAGCGCGGTATATAAGAAACTGTAATAAATAAATAAATCCACGCATTGAGACTCCGGAGCTCTGCCTGCCTTTTGGGTCCTGCACGTGGAACGAGAAGCATTTCGGAGAACGCTACCCTGGAAGTTCTGGATTTCAGCTTCCAACCTAAAAGCCTAAATTTAGCCTCCAGAACCTCCCTACCACATTTTCCTATGTCATTGGTACCGACATGTACCAAGACAGCAGACTCCTCCCCAGCACTATCTAAGACCTTATCTAGGTGGCGCGTGAGGTCCGCTACCTTCGCACCAGGCAGGCATGTTACCAGGCGATCCTCACGTCCACCAGCCACCCAGCTATCTACATGCCTAATGATCGAATCACCAACTATAACGGCTGTCCTAACCCTTCCCTCATGGGCACATGGCCCTGGAGAAACTTCCTCTGTGCGAGAGGGTTTTACATCACCTGGAGGACAGGTCCTAGTTACAGGATCACTTCCTGCCACACCAGGATGATGCTCTCCTGTCACGTGACCTCGCTCCTCCATGGCAACAGGGATGCTGCCAGACTGGAGGTGGGACTTCAGGACTATATCCCTGTAGGTCTCATCTATGTACCTCTCTGTCTGTCTTATGTTTTCCAAGTCTGCTACTCTAGCCTGAGGTTAGACCCCTTAGGGTGAGAAGAAACAATCCCAGTGGAACTGGGGTAGTTCAATGAGGTAGGACTTTGCGGAAAACGCGGAAGTCCCTATTAGATAAAAACTGAAGCTCTTTTGACTTTAGAGAGACATAGTTCTTATAGGAGAAGGGAGTTTCAAAGATCCCCATATCCGATAACAAAGAAGGATAGGAGTAATGAGGCATTGTAGCCTCTCAGTTTCTGAAGATTCAGAAAGTCCCTCCTAATTGAAAAGGAAAATATATGGAGGGCTTCAGGTGTACCTAAACGGAAGGTCATGATACAAAAACTCCTCAACTACCACAGGAGTGGCTGATTATGGAGAACCCTAAGTATGCTGGGACAGCATGGAAAGGGATAGAGAGTATCTGTCGGGTCCGTAGGGGAATATATATATATATGTATGAGTATATAAATATCTAGGTAGACAGATCGAAATAGTATATAGACATATCTACCCACTATCATATATTGCAATATATGTATATATATGTGTATATATATATATATATATATATGTGTATGTATATATATATCTATATCTATATAGGTAAATACAGATATATCATATATGTAAATATATATATATATGGGCACAGACATGCAGATATATATATATATACATGTATATGTTACATGTATATGGACATGTATACATACCCATGTCCGGACATAGATAAATCTTTCCTTCTCCACATACCCTAACAAGAAGGGAGGTACCTGCTTGAGAAGATATTTAGAGAATCTCTACTTCCTGGTTATGGATAGGAAACCCAGGGAGTTCTCTCACAGGCAAGAGAAGTCTAGAGTCCTCTAAGAACTCTAGCCCCTGAATAACCAGGAATGGAGACCTACTTGGAAAATGCAGAGGATGTTTTAAATCTGCAGACAGTAAGTCCGAATCCTTCCATAACTCCAGCAGGTAGCTGGAGAAAAAGATGCAGTAAAAATACCATATTTACCCCTAATGAGGGTAAAAAGGGTATGGTGCATTCTTGTGCTCAACATGGATTACGCCATGAAGAGTTGAGGATGGAAGGAAAAGACAAGACAAGGATTGTCTATACTGAAAGAAAAAAACCATCCCTGGTGAAGGGGTCCCTGGAGATGTGAAGCAATCCAGGGAATTGGATAATTCTTTAGGTCTTCCCTTAATTAAAGGTCTGTGTCCTTTATTTAAGAAGCCTTTAATGGAAATGGTAAGGGCAGGGAGAACCCAGTAGGCATGACTTGGTAAAGCCCTTCCTAACCATCTGACATTATGTGCTCTCTAACAAGGCCCCATAGTGTAGAGCTGCTCCGTAGAGATGCAGAGAGCATGTTGCAGGTTAATTAGGAGAAAAACTGGTGTTTAAGAGCCAGTAGGTATCAACTACTCCGCCAAGCCCAAGGAATGGGGAAGGCTGAGGATAGAAGGTAAGGTGATGTGTCTGCAACAATAGCCAGAAAAGGTTCTTAAACCGTCTGGGACTTAGTGGTAAGGCCAGAAACCATTGAAATTGGAGAACAAGCCCTGGTAGCTTGGTCAGCAAGTCAGTGGTCTAACCAGTAAGAGCCCCTGCAATTCTAACTATTGATAGGGCAGCAGTAGAAATCTTAGGTCTCAAGATTGGGAAAGAAATACAGACATAAGTAGGAGTGGGAAGACTCCGCTATCGTCTGAGCAGCTGCCAGGAAAACTAAGAATGCAAGGGGGAGACAACTCTGAAAGAAAACTTAGGGGCTTAAGGAAAACCCCCCAGTAAGTGGTATCACTCTTTCAGAGCAAATGTCTTAGTAAGAGTGGCAGAGTTGAAAAGACGACTTACGGTGGAGTAAATCTTTGAAGTAATATGAGAGATGCTGATACAGGAGAAAAAGTCAAAGGTAAAGGCATGGCAACCTTATTGACAGCTGTTACTCCTCTGTGTAGGTAGAGGACGAGGAGTAATTATACTACCTGTAAAGCACAATCATCTTAAGAAGCTCTTTGAGCTAATAGTCAGAATGTCTCTTTAAGAGGGACATATGTGAAGTTTAGGATGGAACCGATGTAGATGCTTGCAGTGGTAGGAAGCAAACTACAGGATCTAAACCTCAAACAGGAAAAAAAGGATTCAGGGAAGAGTATCAGCAGCCCTGCGGCTGCTGGGTCTGCTGAACCCGTTGAGGTTGTGGTTTCCTTAGCCTGGCTGGTTGTTTCCCCTGCCTGGGAGCATCTGTATGATGGGTAGAAGATGGATAAAACCTTCTCCCATTAAGGGAACAAAGCTTACTAGTAGATTTTCTACAAGCTGGGATAGAGAAAGGCATAGACAAGCCTCTGAAAGCAATAGTGTCAGTGGTTAACTGAGCAGCCTGGAGTAAAGTCTCTTTATTAAAGAGATTCTCTCCAGTGCAGGGAGCATTTCCCAGTCTATCTTGTAAGCATTTGTCCAAGTCTGAAGCTTGGAGCCAGGCTCTACGTCGTGCCCCTATGGCTATAGCAGACGTTCTGCTAACAGACTCGAAAGAGTCCAGGGAAGCACGAGTAAGGAACTTAGAAATATTTTGAGCATGGATTGACTAACACAAAAAAATCTGCTCTTTTAGGCTCTTGGAGGAAAGGGGTCAAAAGTAGTAGATCTTTTGTGACTTCCTCAAGAGATAATCCCATATAGAAAATATATGACAGGATTCTTGCTGACAACATGGATGCCTGGAAAGTTTGACGTCCAAAGGCATCTAAGGTTTTAGCCTCACGACCTGGCGGATAAAAAAGTGCTTCTTAGTACTCTTAACACACCTCATTGCTGATTCTACAACAAGAGAATGATGAGGGAGCTGAGGCTTTTGAAAACCTGGAGAAGGGGGCACCTTGTATAGAAGATCCGTTGCCCTAGAAGGTGGGGACACCGTTAAAGGAGTTTCCCACGTCCTAAATAAGAGATCCTGCAAGGTTTGATGCAAAGGAAACATAATGACTTCCTTTGAATTGCAGGGGATCTGTATAGGTTGTGGATCCCCGGTGCAGGGTCCTGACCAGGTAGAGAAATGGCAAGTAACTTGGCCATATATCAAGCAGGAAAGCTTGAAAAGAAATCTCCCCAGAGGGGAGTCCTCGAGGAAAAGGAGGAAGAACTAGATCTGTTGAAGAACTAGCTCTAGCATCCACTGGTTCATTCAGATTCTGTAGAATAGAAGATCTGGAGGGGTGGAGGATCGGATTATCCTTGAGAGATAGTTGACGGTACCGCTGAAAACCGGTACCGCAACTCGTCGGTAGCAAATCGTCCATGCTAGGGATCGATTCCAAACTCGGTATGGAAGGAAGCGAGCTGGCTGAAAAGAGCATGGGAGGTACAGACACCGAAGATGATGTCGATACCGGTACCGGGACCGGTACCATCGGTGACACTGATATGTGAAGATCGGTCTGTGATGGCACTATCGGTACCGAGGTAACCGAATGTGGCAGACCTTGATCATTGGTAGAATGTCTTCGGTACCGTCTGAAGTCGGTACCGAGACGAGTCGATACCCAGCCATCCAGACTAGAGATCAATTCTAGACTCGGCATCGAAAGAAGCGAGTCTATCGATGCAGATCTGGAGGGCACCGAAGCGGATACCAGCATCGGTACCGAGGCCGATGTGGGAAGATCGGTCAGTAGCGGCTCTAGCGGCACCGAAGATACCGAGAGCGCTTGACTGCGATCATCGGTGTGGAATGTTTCATCCAGCACCATTGCCGATGCCGGGGTACCGGCACCGCTCAAAGCAGATACCACCACCGGGCATGGCTCAGGTATGTTCACCGAGGTAAAAACCCCGTTAATGCTTTTGAGACAGAAGCCTCCCGCCGGGGTTTTGCCAATATGTCCTCAAGGGCAAGCCGAAAGGCATCTCTATGATGTACATGACATCTACCACCTGAGGACTGGCTAGTCTTTACAGACTTTTGTTTGGTTAGCTGATCCTGCGAAAAAGAAGATGTAGCTGGTACCCTCAGGTCTGAGGGGAAAGGCGTATCGAGTTGAGCTCGATGCTGAAAACTTCTTGAAGAAATAGTAGTGCAGGAGGGACACTCCAGCGGATGGTGTTCAGGTCCCAAATATGGAAGGCACCAATTATGGGTGTCTAAAACTAACTTGGTAGCGCCACAGTTGAAACAGGTTCTAGTGGCTAGCATTTCCATGAGGGAAAGTGGAGAGGCCTAGCAGGCCGAAACCTGTCAGGCACTAAACAGGAAAAAATTTCCCACAAAAGGAAATACTTGAAGAGAGAAGAAAAAAGAAAACAACGGCTGTACCGGTGCGTCGAGGGAAGGTAGACACGACCACAAGAAAATACAAAAATAAAAGAAGAATTTTCTGCGGTGACAGGAGGATGTCCTGCCGGCTCCGCGGAAAAACGAAAACTGAGGAGAGGCAGTTGGGAAAGGCGGGAAGGCAGCACGCAGGCGTGTTGGGATGCTTCCAAAAGCGTTCTGATTGGACGCTGGGGAGCGTTCCCGCGCAGACTCCGTCGGTACCGACGTACCCATATGTGAAGACTCATTCCTGCTTGTTCCTGGAGATAATGAATTTATACCTAGAAGCCCCAAAGTACGTCAACTAACACACTCAATTGTCTTGGATGAGTCAACTGATGTACTTTGGGGTTTCTAGGTATAAATTCATGTTCCCACTATGTGGTGCATCTCAATCACTGTTTACAGTTTTACTCTGACATTACAAACAATAAACACACGATGACATCATGTAATGACGTCACATACTGCAAGTATTTAACAAATAAGTAACTTCACGTTAATTCAAATCTGCATTTCATGCTAAATGCAGTCGTCGTGATAATGTGTCAATTGACGCACTCTGGGGTTTCTAGGTAAAATTCCTTTTGGGGCTTCTACTGTTAAAGGCGAGGTCAAAGAGGCTGTTGCCAAAAAAGAGTAGTTACTCACCTGTAACAGGTGTTCTCCAGGAGCAGCAGGAATCAGTCCTCACATATGGGTGTCATTGGCGCCGATGAAGCCCCAGCGGAGTATTTCCCCAGCTTTCCATGAAAGCCTTTGGGAATGCTGGCACGCATGCGCGGTTCCCTTCCCGCTTAAAGGTGCCATCTTACCTCAGTCAAATGACATAGCTAAGAACAGCACACAAAAAAATGTAAAAACAAACTACGTACAACTGCAACTCCAAGGGGAGGAGGGAGGGTTGTGAGGACTGATTCCTGCTGCTCCTGGAGAACACCTGTTACAGGTGAGTAACTACTCTTTCTCCAGGACCAAGCATGAAGTCAGTCCTCACATATGGGTGACTCCCTAGCTCTGTGCTACCAGGAACCCAGGCTGAACAAGAGAACTCCCTCTAGTCACAGCATCAAAAAAAGGCTTTTCAAGGACACAACCTCCACCGGTAGACCAACAGAGGGCAGGAGTTGCCTAAACCTCAAAGAGATTCCGGAGTACTACTTGGCCAAAAGCACTGTCCCTACGGGACTCCCTCTCCAGACAGTAATGGGCCGCAAATGTCTGGCTTGAAGACCAAGTTGCAGCCCTGCAGATGTCTACCAAGGGCACAGAGCGGAGATGAGCCACTGAGGCAGCCATTGCTCTGACATGATGGGCCGTGACCCTACCCTGCGCAAAGGAAGGTCAGCCGCCTTGTAAGCCCAGGTGATATAGTCAGCCACCCATATGGACAAGGTATGCTTGGACACAGCCAACCCCAACTTATTGGGGTCAAAGGAGACGAAGAGCTAAGTAGCCCTCCTATGCTCCTGCGTACGGTCAAGGTAGAAGGATAAGGCCCTCCTACATCCCAGGGTATGCAGGACTTCTTCAGCCTGGCTTGCATGAGGCCTAGGGAAGAATGTTGGAAGAACCACCTCCTGGTTGAGGTGGAAGGAGGAGACAGGGAGGAACTTTGGATGAGTCCTAAGGACTACCCTGTTCCTATAAATCCTGGTGTAAGGCCTATCACAGACCAGGGCCTGAAGCTCACTCACTCGCCTAGCTGAGGTGAGGGCTATCAGGAAGAGAGTCTTCCAGGAAAGGAAGCGTAGAGGGCAAGTAGCCATCGGCTCAAAGGGTGGGCGAGTCAGTTGCTGCAAGACCACATTCAGCTCCCACTCAGGAGGAGGACGACGGATGGGGGGCATGAGCAAAAGCAAGCCCCTGAGAAAGCGAGACACCAAGGGGTGACCTGACAGAGAATGACCCTCCACCAGCAATGTTCCCTCTAATTTTCTGTAGGCTGTGTGCGCATAAAATATCAGCTGTGTGCAGCTTTTGAAGGAAGGTTAAATTTTTGTGCGCCACATAACGACACTTGGAGTTATATACTTTAAAATTTGACTACACGTCAGAATATAGTATGTACACCACATTGATTTTAATCAAATTAAATGAAAATAGACGATTACTAAATGAAGCGGGAAATTTCTAGTAATTGCAATCATAACTTTTAAATGTTAAGGCGTCTGTGTTGTTTTCTATCAGAATCAGAGCCGTAATTTTTGTGCGCTCTGTTGTAAAGTATGTGCGCTCGCTCGGCGAGGTGTGTGCGCGCGCACACGCGCACAGCTTAGAGGGAACAGTGTCCACCAGTGAGTGGTGAGCTGCTAGAGCTGAGAGGTGGACTCGAACCAAATTGGACTTAAGTCCCTGATTGGACAAGTGCAGTAAGTACTGAAGCACTACCGGCACAGTACAGGAGAAAGGATCCTCTGTACGTAGCTGACACCACACAGAAAACCTCTTCCATTTGAGGGCATAGGTTTTCCTAGTGGACTGTTTCCTAGAGGCTAGGACAACCTCCTCAACTTCCTGAGGTAGGCCCCAAGGAGCCAAAACTACCCTTGCAGTCTCCATGCCATCAAATTGAGAGCTTTGAGATTGGGGTGCAGAAGGGAAGCCTGCTCCTGTGAGAGAAGGTCGGATTGTAACCCCAGAGGTAGTGGGGAATCCACTGCCAGTTGAAGCAGAAGTGGAAACCAAGGCTGCCAGCAGGACCGAGGCCTTGTCCTGAAGAGTCTTGAAAAGAGTTCGGGCCACCAAGGGCGTGTGAGGAAACGCATACAGGAGGCCCTGAGACCAGGATATCAGAAAAGCATCTGGTGCTATCCTCAAAGGATGCCGTTGCCTGAAGCAGAACTTGGGCAGTTGCTTGTTCAGTGGACTGGCAAAGATCTATCCAAGGGAGACCCCACTTCAGGAAGATCTGTTGAACGACCAAGGGATGCAGCTGCCACTCGTGGGGCTGTAGAATTCTGCTCAACCGGTCGGCCAGGCAGTTCTCCTGGCCTGGAAGGTACACCGCCTTGAGAAGCATGTTGTGCTTCAGGGCAAAGGAACAAAGGTCCTGAGTCTCTTGACAAAGGAGCTTGGACCCAGTCCCGCCCTGCTTGTTCACATAAAACATGGCTATCTGGTTGTCTGTTTGAATCAAGACAGAGCGGTGAGCCAGGGCCGGAGAAAAAGCCTTGAGAGCCAAGCGGATAGCTCGAAGTTCCAGGAGATTGATTTGCTGGGCTGCTTCCCAGGGAGACCAGAGGCCCTGAGTGAACTTGTCTAGACAATGAGCACCCCAGCCTTTCAGAGAGGCATCTGTGGTGAGGACCACCGAGTATTCTGGCGTTTGGAAGGGCATCCCCTTCAGCAGATTGGGTGGATGTATCCACCAGCTGAGGGAGGCCAAAAGGGGTCTGGACACCTTTATCCTGTCTCTCAGGCGGCCTGTGGCTTGAGACCACTGAGTCCGAAGGCACCACTGTGCAGGCCTCACATGGAGCCTGGCATTGGGAGTCACATGCACTGTCGAAGCCATGTGGCCCAGAAGTCCGAGGCAGAGTCTGGCGGAGACTAGGGGTTTGTTTAGAAACTGTTTGGCCACGTCTATCAGCCTGTGGGCCCTGTCTTCTGGCAAGAATGCCTTTGCCAGTTGAGAATCCAACCTTGCCCCTATGAACTCCAAGTTCTGGGAGGGGAGCAAAGTGGACTTTGCGAAGTTTATGACAAAGCCCACGTTTTGAAGCAGAGCAATGGTTCTGAGGGTGGCTTGTCTGGCCTCCAGGAATGTCTGACCCCTGATGAGCCAGTCATCCAGATAGGGAAAGACAAAGATGCCTTGATTTCTCAGGTAGGCCACTACAACTGCCAGGCACTTGGTAAAGACCCTGGGAGCGGAGATCAAGCCAAAAGGTAGTACTCTGTACTGATAATGGTTTCCTCCCACAATGAACCTGAGGTACGTTCTGTGGTCTGGATGAATGAGGATGTAAGTGTACGCATCCTTTAGATCTAAGGAGCATAGCCAATCTCCCTGCTGGAGGTAGGGCAGAAGTGTCCCAAGAGTAAGCATCTTGAACTTTTCTTTCTCTAGGAACTTGTTGAGGTTCCTGAGGTCTAGAATGGGTCGAAGGCCACCGGTCCTTTTGGGTACCAGGAAATACCTGGAGTAGAATCCGTGACCTTGCAAGTGGGGAGGCACAGGCTCCACCGCCCTGTCCACCAACAGACCTTGGAGCTCCTGAAGGAGAAGATCTGTGTACAGGGGAGGGCTTGGAGGCTCCCCTGGAAAATAGGTATAGTATTTAAAATTTTCTATATTTTAATATAAAATAATATATTTATATATTTTTATGAGAATAATATCTACAGTTTTAAAATAATCAGAAATATTAATGTTTATCAAGCCTTTCACAAAGATGATTTTAATCTATTCAATTAGCGTACGGTTTTAGTACTGGTTATACTTACGGTTATGAGTTTTGAAGAGGGATAGCACGTTTATATTTTAAAATAAAGATATAATTTATATTTTTAAAATAAAGATATATAATTTATATTTTTATGGGGGGAATATCCATAGTTTTTTGACAATTTAAAACAAATATATTTATAATTTTATTTGTTATTACCTTTGCAATATAGGGTATTGTTTCAAATAATTTATATAATTCAACTATTGTCCAATGTGGCGTAAGTGTCATTTTTTTATTTTTTTATTTATTTTTATTTTTATTTTTCTAGAAGCTATTCTGATATTAGTGACTTCCTTTGTCTCTATTGAGCCTGGTGAAGTCTTTGTACTTCATACCCACAGGTAATATTCATCTTTATAGTATGTGATTTATTCAGCATTTACACAATTAGTTCTGGATCGGTCCTACTCTTTCAGTCTCCTCATCCCTTCTTGTTTCGTAATAGCATATAGTTGTGTTTTACATTTTTATTGTGTATACCTGTATAACGTATTCTATAATTATAAATGTTTTAGTTATTTTATTATTTTTTGTATTCCAACTAATATTTTTAATTATTTATTTATTTATATATATTTTTATATACAATTATACATGTGTATATAAATGAATTTATGTGTTATTTTATTCATGGAGCGGTTGGTCAATCGAATGTATCAGATTGTATATGGTTTTTATGATTTTTATTAAGGTCCTTAAGATATTCGTTCATTGATATAGTTCAGTTTGGCCTTTATATTTTATTATATATTAATGTTTATAATTTCATTTTCATTATCATTTTTATTTTTATCTCAATTTTCTTAACCCACCAATTTTCATATGATTATTGTTTTTAAGTTTGATTTTATTAATTTATATAATTTGTTTTTTTAGTGTGCCTGGATAGCCCCTGATGAAGTGATTACGAAACACGGCCTGTGTTGGGCTTTGGCCACCTTTTGGTTTAATAAAGTTTATAAGTTATTGGGTGTGAATCTGCCGCTTTTTTTCTTTGTTCCTGCTCGTTTGAGTGGCTAGTGCTGTTTTTTTGTGGACCCAGTGATAAGGGGCCACTGTTGGGCAAACAGGGCGAGGCGACCTCCTGTGCAGGGTTGGGGGAGCAGTGGAGGAGAGGCTACGCTCAAGGAGTCAAAAACCCCCACCCTGCTGAGTGGTAGCAGGGGCCTAAGGCTTGGGGGTCCTCTGCCTACGGGGCCCATTACCCTGGCCCTTGGCTTGCTGACCCTGGGGGGCAGCTTGGGCAGCCTGATACTGAGGGTACTGTTTGTAGGCAGTGCCCTTCCTCGGGTAAAAGGACTTTTTACCAGAGCCCTTCTTTTTATGTGAAGGGGCAGAGGTCTTCCTCGACAGCCTTGTCCGGGTAAGGTGCTCGGTCTCGAGCTGAGCGGCCTTCTCGGTCATGGGTTTGCCAAAAAGGTTCTCACCTCGGCAGGGGACATCGACCAACTTGTCCTGAATCCATGGCTCGAGGTCCGATGACTGCAGCCACGCCTGGCATCGAACCGCGATGCCGGCAGCCGCTACTCGGGCCAAAGCCTCGAAGCCATCGTAGGCGGTGCAGGAAATGAACTTTGAGCATTCCCGAATCCCTGAGGACAAGGTCTTAAATCTCTGCAAGGGTTCCCTGGAGAGACCAGCAGAAAATCCGGCCAACTCCTTGGCCAGGTCTCGCAAGTACATGCCCATGTACAGCTGGTAAGACTGGACACGGCAAGCAAGCATAGACCCCTGGAAGAATTTCCTACCGACACCATCGAGGTTGCGGGTCTCCCTGCTGGGGGGCACCGTAGAGTGCATCTTCTGGCTCGTCAGACGATGCATGGCTGATTCCACAACCATGGAATGGTGTGGTAGCTGTGCTTTCTGGAAACCAGGGCTTTTGCGGAGTTGATAGATGGAATCGACTCGCTTGCTCAGAACCGGCACAGAGGCCGGTGCCTCCCACATCCGGAAGAGGAGCTGTTCCAGCATCGGAGGAACCGGGACAGTAAAGGCCTACTTCGGAGGAGAGTCGTACTGTAGAGCATCGAGCTCCTCGGCTCGAGGCTCTTCCTCGGGATCGGCAGGGATAGCCAAGGCAGCGGCCATATCCCGGACGAACTCCGAGAACCTAGTGTCCTCCGGAGGGGATCTACTCCGGGGTTTAGACTGCGGTGAGTCCGACGGGACGCACCGAGTCTTAAAAGTATCAGGAGACTCCTTGTCCTCCGTCTCCTAGGCGGACTCATCCGAGGAGGAGTCAGGGTCCGACCCCGAAGGGCCCCAAGACACCCGCCCTGACGCCGGGGGCACCGGCATCAACACCCTCGGTCCAAACAGGAGGTCGAGGGAGACCTCGACCAAGGACGACTTTGAGCCACGAGAGTCTCGAGTATCGGCTCGGTCTCCGGGGTTGACTTCGAAGTTGACGTCCCGGTGGTCGGGGCAGATGCACCAGACAGGCTGGCCATCAGTGCCCACTGCTGCTCCATGAAGGCAGACAATCTGCACTCCAAGGCTGTCATCCTGAGACTCAGCTCAGGAGACGCAGCAGCCACCGACTCGGGCCCCGGCGGTGCCGGGTTCGACGTTGGCTCTCTGGGAGTAGAGTCCATGAGGACTACGGGGCTTACGTGTCCAGCAGACTCCGGCTCCACGCGAGGAACTTTTGCAGGCTTCTCTTGGTCCACGGGCCCGGGACGGCGGTCAGGGGTCTTAGATCTGGCCCTCGAGGGACCAGGGACCTCCTCCAACGCCGCCCTCGCGAGCCGCTTCTTCCTCTTGTGTTCCCGGTCGGGGGACCCACTGTCCGAGGAGCTTCGACGGTGCTCGGGATCAGAAGCCCGAGATGTTGAGGCCTCAGATGAGGTCCGGGCCCGGCCGGAGGCAGAGTCCGAGAAAAACCTTTCCTTCTGATGCTGTCGACTCTTTAGTGCCTTGGAAGACATCTTCCCACATGGCACACACGACTTGGGGTCGTGGTCAGGGCCGAGGCACCGAAGGCAGCAGTCGTGTGCGTCGGTGAGAGACATAGGTTTCTTACACCGATCACACTTTTTGAAACCACTGGAAGCCATCGGGGAAAAAAGAGCCCCAGCGAGGTCAAAAGACCGTCCTTCCAGGGAAAAAATGAAAAAAGGGCGCGAACGCCAGCCACGAAGGGCAAAAACCGAAAAAGAAATAAACGGGCTCGATACCGGTGTACCGAACCCGGCGGGAGGGGAACCGGCATCGAACCGGAGAAAAAAATAGCGAAAAATCACCAAAGAAAAAAATCACTTATCCGGGAGAACAGGACACACGTCCGATGGGCTTCTCGGAAAAAAAGAGACTGAGGTAAGATGGCACCTTTAGGCGGGAAGGGAACCGCGCATGCGTGCCAGCATTCCCAAAAGGCTTTCATGGAAAGCTGGGGAAATGCTCCGCTGGGGCTTCAACGGCGCCAATGACACCCATATGTGAGGACTGACTTCCTGCTTGGTCCTGGAGAAAGCATCTCTCAGGAAATGGAAAAAAAAAAAAGAGCCAAATGACGAAAACTGGAAACAGCACAAGCACTGGCAAGTTAAAAGCAAGGCACTGATAAGGCAGGCAAAAGGAGAATTTGAGAAGAAGCTTGCTGCAGAAGCAAAAATACATAATAAAGACTTTTTCAAGTACATTCGTAGCAAAAAAGTCTGTGAGAGAGTCAGTTGGTCCATTAGATGATAGAGGGGTTAAAGGGCACTAAGAGGCGACAAGGCGATAGCGGAGAGACTAAATGAATTCTTTGCTTCAGTCTTTACTGAGGAAGATGTAGGGATGTTACCCATGACTGAAGTGGTATTTAAAGATGCAGAAGAATTGAAGGAAATATTGATACATCAGGCAGATGTATTACAACTATTTGATAAACTGAAGAGTAGCAAATCACCATGGGACAAACACAGAGGATCTGTAAAGGTAAAAAGGGGACTGTTGTAAAGTAGTTGTTGATATGGAAGGACAGACTAGATAGGCCATGTGGTCTTTTTCTGTCGTCATATTTCTATGTTTCTATGATATACCTCCAAGGGTGTTGAAAGAACTGAAATATGAGATTGCAGACCTGCTATTAGTGATCTGTGAACAATCATTAAAATCATCTGTAATACCTGAAGATTGGAGGATGGCCAACATAACGCCAATTTTTAAAAAGGGTTCCGGGGTGATCCGGGAAACTACAGACCGGTGAGCTTGACTTCAGTACCAGGACAAATGGGAGAAACCATCATAAAGAACAAAATTGCTGAACATGTAAGATAGTCATGGCTTTGGGTGCCACCTTTTTTCTACGATTCCCCTGTAAAGGCATCATTAATTATGATGGTGCTTATGTTTTTGTTGATGTCACCCATTTGTAACAATTTTTGAAGGAGAGACCAGGTGTAGTGAGGGAGGGTGATGTTTGATGGTAATTGCCTCCTAACTGTGGGCTTATTGCCTTATTTTCTGTTTGATTACTTACATTTCTTTTTAGTATGGCAGCTGGATTCTCATGACGTGGACTTTATCGTTATCTTTTCTTTCTTTATATTCATTTTTGCCTGTAATTGTATTATGAGATTGTCCTTATACTATATTGATTAAAATACATAAAAAAGATAGAAAGCAGAGGGTAGGGCTAAATGGCCAGTTTTCCCAATGGAGAAAGGTGAATAGTGCTGTACCACAGAGATCTGTGCTGGGTCTGCTGCTTTTTGACATATTCATTAATGACCTGGAAAAGGGAACAAGTGAGGTTATGAAATTTGCAGGTGACACAAAACTAAAGTTGTTAAAACCCATGAGGATTGTGGAAAATTGCAAGAGGATCTTGATAAATTGGAAAACTGGGCATCAAAATGGCAGATGAAATTTAATGTAGACAAGTGCAAAGTTATGCACCTAGGGAAGAACAACCCAAACTATGGTTACATGATGCAAGGTTCCACCACCCAGATTTAGGCGTCATTGTGGATAACATGTTAAAACCCTCTGCCCAATGTGCAGCGGCGGCCAAGAGAGCAAATAGAATGCTAGGTATCATAAGGAAAGGAATGGAAAATAAAACAAAGGATATTATAATGCCTCTGTATCGTTCCATGGTGCGACTGCACCTTGAATATTGTGTGCAATTCTGGTCGCCGTATCTTAAAAAGGATATAGCGTTATTAGAAAAGGTTCAGAGACGAGCCACCAAAATAGTAAAGGGGATGGAAGGATAACCCTATGAAGAGAGGCTAAAAAGGTTAGGGCTCTTTAATCTGGAAAAGAGACAGCTGAGGGGAGATATGATAAAAGTCTATAAATTAATGAACGGAGTGGAACGGATAAACGTAGATCGATTGTTTACGTCATCAGAATACAGAAAGACTAGGGGACATGCAATGAAGCTACAGGGTAAACTATTTAAGACTAATAAAAGAAAATATTTTTTCACTCAACGTGTAATCAAACTCTGGAATTTGTTACCGGAGGATGTAGTAAAGGCTGTTAGTGTAGCTGGGTTGAAAAAAGGTTTGAACAAGTTCCTGGAGGAAAGGTCCATAAACCATTATTAAGAAGGGACCCAGGATACTAATGCTTGACCCAATACAATCATTGTGGAACCTGTGTCTTTTGGGGAAGCTGCTAGGTACTTATGGCCTAGATTGGCAACTGTTGGAAGAAGGATACTGGACTTGATGGACCTTGGTCTGACCCAGTATGGCATATCTTATGTTCTTATAGTCCCGGACAGCCCACGTCAGGGACAAGAAGCACTAGAGAAGTTCCCCGGCGAGACCCACCGAGAACACAGAGCTCCTGGACCATGCTCTTCAAATACATCCCCATATGTAGCTCGTAGGCTTGTATATGGCACCCGAGCATGGTGTCCTGGTAGCACTTATGGCCCAGGGTTTCAAGGACCCAGGCCTCCTTGCCCGGGGGCACAAACGAGTAGGTCTTTTGACACTTGAGCTTTTGCATCTACGACTCCACCACCATTGAGTTGTGGGAGAGCTGAGGCTTATGGAACCCCACACCCTTCCGGACTCAATAAATGGCGCTGATACGCCGACTGACCACCGGCACCGAGGCCAGGGTCTCCCAAGTCTGGAGAGGGAGCCTCTTGAGGATGGGTGGGATCGGGACTTTAAGAGTATGCTTAGGCGGAGACTCGTACTGCAAAATTTCCAGCTCCTCGGTGCACAGGTCTTCCTCAGACTTCATCTGCACCGAGAGAGCCTGGGCCACATCCTCGGGTGGGAAGTGGCGTTAAGGCTGCAGGGCTGAAGGCTCTGAGGGAATGTCCCGATGCCGGGAAGTCTCATGAGAAGCCTCGTCCTCGGTCTCCCACTTGGAGCCCAAGGTTGTCGAGGACTCTGCCTTTGGGGTAACCCCCAGGAACCGGGGAGCATCTAAGGACTGGGGGTCAGATCCCCGCAAGCTCGCCAGGGAAAACTGGAGCCCCAAGGACCAGGACCAGGGCAGAGGACTTACGAGGCCGGCAACGTTTGGTGCCTGACACAATGCCCCAGGCATCCCCCGAGACTGGGGGCCAGGTGTCAAAGCCGATGATGCTGGGAGTCCAGATATCAACGCCTGCTGCAAGGCAGAATGGAGGAGAGACTCTGCTCCATGGCCACCATTTGGGCCTCGAGACCCGTTGGCTCAGCCACCTGTGTCACGAACACAGAGGGCTTCGGGTCTGGTGCCGGCACTCCAGAGTGTGCGTCCTCCAGAAGGATTATGGGTTCCTGAACACTGGCGCAGTCACCACTGGCTGAGGGCTCCTGCCTCGAGAGCTTAGTAGGGTGCTGCACCGAGTCGCCCGAGTCCCACTGCAGGACCCTCCCAAGCTTCGTCGGCAACTCGGGGGGCCGCACCTTCTTCTCTTATGAGGATCCGGTGACTTACTGGAGGAGCCGCCACCGTGGGACTTCTAGGATGCCCGGGATCTACCACGAGGAAACCTCGTTCGGACTGGGAGAGGAGCAGAGTTTGGCTTGGGAAACAGCTTCCCCTGAAACTCCAAACTTTTCCTGTTGGTCTTGGGCATCATAGCCTGGCACCGGTCAAATGAGTTGTTGTGGTCTGGGCCCAGACAGAGGCAGCAGCAATCATGAGTATCAATAACAGATATGGTTTGGTCACATCGGTCACACTTTTTAAACCTACCGGGAGTCATGGTGGGAGAACACCCGGCTGGGGCCGAGGATCTTCATGCAAAAAAAGGCGCAAAATGCCGGTCAAGGAAGAACCTTGACAAAAAACGGACCACACGAGGCTGAAAATGGCACAGAGGTGCCTGACTCGAGGCGGAGGTGGTACAGGGACCGAAGTCTGATTTTGGAAGGGAAAAATCACTTTTTTCAGAAGAGATGAGGACCACATCCTTTGGGCTCTAAGGAAAATAGGGGACTGAACAAGATGGCACCTTTGGGCAGGAAGTGGACCACGCATGCGTGTTAACATTCCCAAAGGCTTTCTTTGAAAGCTGGGGAAATGCTCCGCGCAGGGCTCTGTCAACATCACCCATATGTGAGGACTGACATCATGCTTGTTCCTGGAGAAGTAGGGAGACTCCTTGTACTCATTTGCGGTAACAGGTGAAGGCAGCCACTTGCACTCGCAAGAAATTTAACACTAAGCCCTTATCCACCCTGGCCAGCAAAAAGGCTAGTACATCTGTAACTATGGCCAGCAGTGCCAGCAGAGTATTGTCCTCGCACCAGGATTCGAAGATATGCCAAACCCTAATATAGGATAAGGATATGTAACACTTTCAGGCTCGCAATAAGGGGGAAATAACTTGTGCAAAGTAACACCTTCTCCTTAGGAGTGCCCTTTGAAGAGCCAAGCCATAAGTGATAAATGATCCACGAGGCATGAGAATCGAGCCTTGTAACATAGTATATGACGGCAGATAAAGACCTGTTTATGAAGAAAAGGTCTCAGACTTATTCAGCATGACTTTCTGACTTCCGTCTTAGAAAGTGATATGCCTAATCGCATCAATGACCTTATGTATCTTCTCAACAGGTGAGCCAGTCCAGTACTTTAACATTTCCAATCACTGAAAAAGTTCTATAATCAGCTTATTAGGATATTCCAATTATAGCTCGACCGGACTCTGTTGTATAGAAGCTACTTTGATCCCGACGCTTGCCTCAGGTACCAATCCTGCGTTTCACGTCAAAGGTTCCTCAGGGGATCCTATCTTTACTTTCATTAAAATGCGCAAATGCAGCCTGCGTTCAATCTTTGAAACACGACCCTCTTCCTCAAATACTCTCACAATCTTCCTCTCGGGTCGAGAAAAACGCTGCGCATCTATACTCCCATTTTTAGAGAGTTAGAAGTGAACGACTTATTTCCACAGTATACACAGTTGATCGTTCCGAAGAAGACCAAGCAGTCGTGCAGATAAAGACCAGCATGGTCCATCTAGTCTGCCCAGCAAGGCAGCAAGAGTAGGTGCACCTGCCGCTCCACGCAGGTCACCCCTCCCCATGCTTTGGTTAAGGGGTGTACCCACCGCTCCATGTAGGTCACCCCTATTTGTTGAGATAAAAGAGATAGTTACGTTTATTTTGATTTTATCCTGTTGCTATAAAGGGATCCACTGTGTCTGTCCCATGCCATTTTGAATTCTGTCACTGTATTTGCCCCCACTACTTCCATCTGGAGAGCATTTCAAGCATCCACCACCCTTTCAGTGAAGAAGTATTTCCTGACATTGCCTTTCAGTTTACACCCTTGCAGCTTCATGTTATGCCCTCTAGTTTTACAGCTTTCCCGTCTTTCGAAGAGGTTTGTTTATTCATTAATACTCTAAGTATTTAAAGGTCTGGATCATATCTCCCCTGTCCATCCTCTCCCCCAGAGTGTACATATTTAGGTCTTCAAGTCTCTTCTCATAAGGCTTCTCACGCAAGCTCCAAATCATTTTGATCACCTTCCTCTGAACAGTTTCCATTCTTTTTATATCCTTTGCGAGATATGGTCTCCAAAATTGAACACAATATTCCAAGTGAGGCCTCACCAGTGACTTGTACAGTGGCATTAGTACCTCTTCATTTCTGCTGGTAATTCCTCTCTGTATGCAACCCAGCATCCTTCTGGCTTTTGCCACAGCCTTGTCACACTGTTTCACCACCTTGAGATCCTCAGAAACAATCACTCTGAGGTCCTTCTCCTGGTCTGTGTACACCAAACTCTCGCCCCATATCGCATACAATTCCCTTGGATTTCTGCTTCCCAAGTGCTTGACACTGCACTTCACATTAAATCTTAACTGCCAAGCACTAGACCACTCTTCCAGCTTTTGTAGATCTTTCCTCATGTTATCCACTCCCTCAGGGGAGTCCACGCTTGCAAATTTTCATGTCATCTGCAAAAAGACAGACTTTTTCATTCAGTCCTTCTGATTTTCTTCCTCTCCTGAATATACCTGAAGAAAGTTTTGTCACCACACTTAACATCTTTAGCCATCTTTTCTTCTGCCTTTGATTTTGCTGTCCTAATTTCTCTGTCTGTCTCTAAGTTTGATCTTGTATTCCTGTGTTCCTCTATTTGCAAGTTTCTGAATTTCGTGAAAGCTGTGTTTTTGTGACAGTAGATTGCTCATCAATGGCCACCTACAAGTAGATGAAATTTGCATACCACAGTCTCCGAAGCCAATCCAAAGCCACCAGGTTCATCAGACCCCAATATGCCTCTATTCTCTGGAGCAGCCATCCTATCAGAGGCCACAGTGGAAATACATAAGGGGGACCACCTTTTGGCCACACCTAAGCTAGCGCATCTAGATCTTCGGACATTCTTTCCCACTGTCAGCTGAGACCGGTTCACCTTGGCAGTGGAGGCAAATCCATTAGATCCATTATTGGCACTCCCAGGATGGGTTCTGCTGCGCAGCAATGAGTCCTCTAAGGACCATTTTCCCAGATCTAACTGATGTCTGCTGAGAAAGTCAGCTTGTATATTCTCTTTTCCTGCCTTGTGCGCCGCAGATAATGCTAGATTTGCCTCCACCCAGCAAAGAAGCGCCAAAACCTCCTCAGCTAGGACTGTGCTTCCTGTGCTCCTCTGCAGTTGATGTATGCTGTGGTGGCGTTGTCTGAGAAGATCCGTACCTCCCAGTGTTTTACAAGTGGAAGGAACACATGGAGAGCAAGGAAGACTGACAACATCTCCAAAGACTAAAGACCCTGCGCTACCTGTGACCAAAGACCCTGTGCTACCTACGACAGGCAATGTACTCCCCAATTAGGCAGGCTGGCATCAGTCGTCATTACTGTCCATTCTGGAGGCTCCAACAGCATCCCCATTAACAGTCTGGTGGAGTTCAACCACCAGTCCAGACTAACCTCTTTCAGATATATTAGCCTCTGCAAGCGAGGATATACCTATGAGGACCAGCAAGTCAACAAGGACCTTTATAAGAGACGCATATGCGCCCTGGGTTAAGGCAAAAAATCCAATGTTACTGCCATGGAACCCAAGATCTGGAGACAAGACCATACTGACTGAGCCCACTGGCGCAAGAACTGTAGAATCAGAGACTGCAGCTTCCTGGTCCACTCTAGCAGCAGGAACACCAGATCCCTCAACTTGTCGAATTGTGCCCCCAGGTAAGTGAAATTCTGAGGGGGAATCAAATTGCTCATGGCAAGATTGACCACCCGAGCCCTTGCAAGACCTCAAGAACTTGCCGAGTAACAGCATGACACTCTTCCAAACGACTTTGCCCTGATCATCCAGTCATCCAGACAGGGATGCACCAACACACCTTCTTGCTGCAGAGCAGCTGCTATGACCACCATATCTTTGTAAATGTTCGAGGAGGAATGAAAGGCAGGGCTTGAAAATGAAAATAACCCATCGGCAAAGCACAAGAAACGTTGATGCTCCAGTTGAATAGGGATATGCCTATGTGAGATCAACACTGTCAAGAACTCGCCTTCTCACAGCAACTATGACGGACCACAAGGTTTCCATTCGAAAATGAGGGACTTGCAAGGCTCTGTTGACATATTGAGATCGAGACTAGTACGAAAGGAACCCTCCTTTTTGGGGACCACAAAATAAATGGAGTATCGACCTTGACTTAACTGGTCTGCGGGAACCAGTCCCACAGCCTCCAACTGAATCAGCCTCTGAAGGGTGTCTGTCACCGTCTGCACCTTGGAGAGAATCTTGCAGGGGGACAATAAAAAGGTGTCAGAGAGGTCACGCAAATTCCAAAGCATATCCATCACAAATTACTTTTAACACCCACTGATTGGATGTTATTTGGACCCAGGTGGAGTAAACGTGGTGTAGACCACTGGAATCAACCCTTCCTATGCCCCCTCCCCCTCGCTTCATTGTGCCTTCTTGGAACCAGCCCTAGCTCCAGCAAAATAGCCTCTAGTTGCTCTTCTGCCGCCTCGAAAGGTCTGGCCCCTAGAGGGATAGCACGCCCACTAGAAGGGAGCAAAAATGGACCACACAATCTACAAAAATCCCTAAATGGTCCCCATGCCGCAGTCGCCACCTTACTACTCTTAGGCTTATCTTCTGAAAGTTTGGCTGGCATGGACTCCCCCAAATCCTTAACCAACTTAACTGACACCTCGCCAAAGAGAAGCTTGCCTTTAAAGGGAATCTTACTCAGAAGAGTTTTGGAAGAGACATCCGCCAACCACTTGTGCAATCAAAGAAAGCACCTAGTTACAACAACAGAGGCCATGCTCTTAGCGGAAGTCCTAATGAGATCATACAAGGCATCCGCCAAATATGCAGAACCCGATTCCAGCTTAGCCATTTCTAACAGCGGTAGCTGTCCCCTGGAGACAAAGTCGGGCAGACCTTGTGACCACTATGAATAGGCCTGTGCCACATAAGCCTCACACACGGAGGCATGCAAAGAAAATGTTAACCTCAAAAGTCTGCTTCAACAGCATTTCTAACTATTTGTCCTGCACATCCTTAAGCACCATATCACCCTCCATGGGAATGGTGGTCTTCCTGGTCACCACTGGGAGCAAAGCATCTACCTTAGGCAACTTAAGGAGGTCCTTCTCTTTAGTCAGGATGGGATAGAAGTGTGCCATAGCACAACCCCACCCCACCCCCCACCCCGCAAGCCTGCTTCGAGCACTTCCCACTCTGCCTCAATCACCTGTTTATGGCCCTGTGGACTGGAAAGGCTGTCTGAGGTTTTTATACCTGGTAACAGATCCTCAAGAGGGATGACTTATTCCTGAGGATCTTGTAGGATATTAAGAGCTGCTAGAGAATGAAAAATCAATGCCGCTAACTCCTCACAACAAAATCACTGATGTTGGGATCCTCTCCTGGAGGGGATTTCCCCCTCTTCGAGATCCACAGGCGAAATCTCCCTGCAGAGACCCAAAGGACTCTCCACGGGGTCGTCTGAGGTCATGGAAAACACTAAGGCTTGATCCTCTTCAATTTCCTCCTGCACCCAGCTGCTGGAGTTCCCAAATCCAAATCCCCAGCTGAGAGATCTTTACTAACTTAGGAGGGGCACCCTTGGTTCACGAAAACACCCCCAGGCACTGCTTCATACAGTAAGTCTGGTGCAAAAGGAAGACAAAGTCATGAGCAAAAGGCACCCCTTTTCAGGATCCAAGCACTGCCCAGATAGCCCTGCAGGGAGAGAGGATTCAGTTCCTGCTCCTTCAAGCATTCTAAGAGCTGGGAAATCAGTTTAACACAAAATGACTGCTGCTCCCGCCAAAACCACAGGAAGAAAGGCCTGAGAGGACAACTCTAATCTGCTCCTCTGCATTTAACAGCCTCTGGAGCCTCCCCCACCGAACACTGAGACCCCTGAAGGCCAATACTTGCAGCCCGTTCTTCTGCTTCACAGCCACAGCAGAAACTCACAGCTGACAAATATCCCCGCCGACCACCACACACAGATTTCAGACAGCATGCCGAGAGTGCAAAAAGCCGACCCACAAACAAAAGTATGCAGACAACAAAAAACAAGGGAGAAAAGATGCTAAGAGCAAATACTAACCCCAAGAAACTCACACCGAGTTGAAGATGTTTAGCGCAGCAACGACGACAGTGGCTGTTAATCGGGCCAACTGCAGTGAATAACTCTGAGGCACAGAGATTTAAAGACACAGGCCCGCCGAAAAGGGAAATACCTTGAGTTGCAATAAAAGGGAGCAGGAGTGCCTTTTCAGGGCAAAGGGATCTGGACCACCAGGTGTATCCCCCACAACCAGACTTTTCCACTGACTTAAAAGCTTTAGTTCTCCAAGAGATACAACTCCACCACCAAACATCTCAGTTTGCCTGCTCTTTAATGTCCTCTTTCCTGCTTGTCCTCTTATTTTCCCCTTTTTTTCCTTCTAAAATCCCTTCAGTGTAGCCCAGATTGCACAAGAGCTCATCATCATCTGCTGGAGACTACTGGCTTGAGGGGAGGGGCTCAGTCCCCTTATACTGTGACATCAAAGCCTAAAATGCTCAGCCTCCATCTGCTGGAAGTGGGACATAGCCCAAGAGTCTGGACTGGACAGAAGGATAACGAAAGTTAGTTTGTGAAAACATTGAGGAATAGGCCTTGCAGTGGTCTTTGCCAAACTACACCTGCCACTTTCACTTCAGAGTGAGCTACCACTAAAACTTCAGCTTCTGCATTTTTCTGACATCTTCCAAAGCAGCTAACTTGCTCACCAGCCCCTTATGTGGTACAGTGCTAAAGGCTTTATTGAAATGCAGACAGGCCATATCTACGGAATCCCCAACCCCATTCTATCACTCATA
Organism: Ichthyophis bannanicus; assembly: GCA_033557465.1. Classification (NCBI taxonomy): domain Eukaryota; kingdom Metazoa; phylum Chordata; class Amphibia; order Gymnophiona; family Ichthyophiidae; genus Ichthyophis; species Ichthyophis bannanicus. Next base: position 305,332,661 of record CM066040.1, on the reverse strand, counting down.
CCACGTCAAAGAAGTCACACAAATTTGTTTCACAAAGGTAAAATTGTTTTGGAAAGGTGTTACCCATGTTCTGTAATCCTCCAAGTTCCAGGTTTTGCACCATATCTCATTCCTTCATCTGCTATCAATCTAAAATTAATAGGCCTGAACTTTTCCATATCCCTTCTGCTTCTGTAGAATGCAGTAAGTTGGATAGAGGCTGCGAGAAGTACAGGTGAGATCTCCATGAACTCCCAAGACACATTCCAGGCTTGCTGCATTTTAAGCTTGCCACTATCTTGAATGCTATCTGCTCAACAAATGGGATTGTATTCATCTAACAGTTTATGTCCTTGTCTCTCTATTCTTCATGTCTGAATACTAAAGGAAAATGCGTTCACATTTTCCCCTTTAGTCATCCCAAAACTCCCCCTAAGCAGTCTCTAGAACAAGAATTTAAATTGAAGGTTTCCCCGGTCTGTAATCTCTTCCCCAGTCTTTCTTCTGCTCATCATCTTTGTATTGTTTAATATGCAACAAGAATGACCGATAGTACTCGATGCATGCTAGCTGGAAGCTCTGACCGTAGCCCACTGCAGCTTTACCTTGTCATAAAGCGTGCCATTCACATCTGCACCATAGATAGGGGCATTGAATGTCAGATTTTTCCAGTACTTGCGCTCCAGATCCTCAAAGTCCGTGTAACGAGGTGTGCAGTACCTGTTCAACAACACACAAACACCTTCATTACTGCAAAACATAAGGGTAAATTACAGCCTACCTGCTAATTGATGTTTTATTTATTATAAATTTTTATACCATATTTTCTGGGCAATCAAATGCCATTTACAATGAAACAAACTTAGAATAGCACAATGGAAGGTACATATTCATTTAAAAAGAACAAATTATAACTATATACATTAATATTGTTTTAAAAGAGAACAGTTGTAAACGTAGAACTACACACAAGTGTGATTGTCAAATGTGAAAGGATATTGGTTTGAGAAGCTCAGCTAGAGGGGGGTGAATTTTGATGGCTGGGTTAATTAGTGGAAGGGGTGGGGTTGTTTCTATTAGGTTCATTCCCAAAGTGAAGGATAAAGAGGTGTGTTTTAATTTTTTTTCGGAATGTTGAGAGGTCCTTTATTTCTCTTAGGTAGTCTGGAAGGGAGTTCCAAAGGTTAGGGGCGATGTGGGAGAATGCTTTATTGTTTGTTATTTTTCTTGATTTTCTGAAATCTGATGGGATTATTAGTTTATTTTTGTTAATCTCATATGTGAGAGAGTGTGGGTTTCCTTGGTAATGAGGGTGGAAAGTTATGAAGGGGCGATATCACTGAGAAGTTTGAAAGTTGTAATTAGAATTTTATAGTTTATGGGGCTCTGTACAGGGATGTACAGATGTTCCTTGAGTTCCTCCAATCCAGTCCTGATACCTGTGAGTAGTCATCCCCCAACAGCAGCTTGGAGACTGAGCATGTCACTTCTTCATAAAATCACCAGTTAGGCAGCTGGCACCTACCCACTAGCCCCCAGTAGTCCATTGGCATGCATGGATTCACCAGAGGCAGGTCTTGACAGACAAATCTGATTGATTTCTTTGGATGGGTGACCAAGGAATTGGACTGAGGGAGAGCCCTAGATGTGGTGTATTTAGATTTTAGTAAAGCCTTTGACGCTGTTCTGCACAGGCGACTTATAAACAAACTGAGCACCCTAGGGATAGACCCTAAAGTTACTGCTTCGGTTAGAAATTGGTTGAGTGGGAGGCAACAAAGGGTACAGGTAAATGGAACTCACTCTGAGAAGGTTACCAGTGGTGTGCCCAGGGATCTGTTCTTGGTCCGATTCTTTTTAACATCGTTGATTTTGATATTGCAGAAGGACTGTTGGGGGTAAGGTTTGCCTCTTTGTGGATGATTCCAAAATCTGCAATAGAGTAGACACCCAGGAAGGTGTAGATAACATGAGGAGGGATCTAGCCAAGCTTGAAGAATGGTCTATAATTTGGCAGCTGAGATTTAATGTTAACAAATGCAAGGTGATGTATTTGGGCTGCAGCAATCCAAGGGAGCGATATAGTATAGGAGAAGTACTTCTGTCCACTAAAGAAGAGCGGAACCTAGGCATGACTAGCTACTTTAAGATCATCAGACACAAACAAGTAGAAAAGGAAATGGCAAAAGCTAGAAGGATGCTTGGGTGCATAGGGAGAGGAATGGCCAGCAGAAGAAAGGGAGGTGATATTGCCTCCATATAGGTTTTTGGTGCAATCTCATTTGGAATATTGTGTGCAATTCTGGAGACAGCACCTTCAAAAAGGATAAAAACAGGCTGGAGTCGGTACAGAGGGTGGCTACTAAAATGGTTAGTGGTCTTCATTATAAAGCATATGAGGACAGACTTAAGGATCTTAATGTATACTTCAGAGGACAGGTAGGAAAGAGGTGATATGATTGAGACGTTTAAATACATCCGTGGCATAAATGCACAGGAGGAGAGCCTCTTTCGACTGAAAGCAAGCTCTGCTACGAGGGGACATAGGATGAGAGTGAAAGGGGATAGATTTAGGAGTAATATGTGGCTTTTTTTTTTTTTTTTTTTTTTTACAGAAAGAGTGGTAGTGCATGGAATAGTCTCCCAGTGGAGGTGGTAGAGATGAGGACAGTGTCTGAATTCAAAGAAGCATGGGACAAATAAAGAGGATCTCTTTAAGGAAAAAAGGTGACTGCTGTAGTGGTTGATATGGAAGGGCAGACTAGATAGAAACATGACAGCAGAAAAAGATCACATGGCCTATGTTTCTATTGGCAAAGCAGACTCACAGGAGCAACAAATAAACACTGTTACACAGCAGAAGCCCTATAGACAGGACGAGCTCCGCCAGTGAAAGAAATCACCCACCTGTCTAGCCCCAGAGAGGAGAAGCACACTCTTCTCTCCCCTGCTCTTTCTTTTTTTGAAAGAAATCCTCTACTCCAAGAAATGCAGGTTGAACCCCCAGATGACAATCATAGGACAAACGTCTTCAGGCCCAGGAGCACCATACAACTGCAAAACACAGACAACCAGGGAGGGTCCGGGACTAGACTGGAAAAACTTAAGGAACATCAATTAGCAGGTAAGCTCTAATTTGCACTTCCTTAATGTTCCTCCAGTCCAGACCAGTACTTGGCCTGAAGCACTGCTGAGCCAAAACGTGCATTCCTCACTGCCTGCATTCCAGACGGTAATGCTTGACAAATTAATGCAAGGAAGACCAAGTTGCTGCCTTACAAATGTCTATCGGCAGTACCAGACTGAGCACCACAGAATCTGACAAACATCCAACCTACAGAGCAGGGGATCCATCACTGCTTCCCCCGTCCCTGAAAACACCAGAAGCGTCACTAACTGATTCATGTGAAAAACCGAGAGGCACCTTGAGAAAAGATGACGGTACAGACCTGAGCTTCACCTTCTCTTTGGAGAGCAGCAGAAAGGCAGGCCCGATATGACAGCACTTGGAGCTCAGATATCCTCCTGGCCAAACAAATGGCCACCAAGAAAACTGTCTTTAGCTTCAGATCCTTCAACAAGGCAGCACTCAGAGGCCCAAATGGTGGTTCAATCAAGATGAACAACAGATTGAGATCCCAAGGTGGGACTATTGACTGAATCGGTGGCCAAAACTTGCTTCACCACCCGAAGAAAACAGACGATATCCGGGTAGGCAGCAAGGGACATTCCCCCAAGTCAACCATGATAACATGAGATGGCTGCCACCTGTACGCGGAATGAACTGCAAGTCAAACCCTTGTCTAGCCCCGCCTGTAGGAACCCGAGAATCAATGGCACAGAGGCCATCAGTGGACGACAATGTTGCCCTTCGCACCAACCCTCAAAAATTCTCCATGCACAGGCATAGGCTAGAGAAGTGGATAGTCTGCGGGCCTTCAGCAACGTTACAATCACTGGGGGTGAATAGCTCTGCTGTCTCAACCGAGCCCTTTCAAGAGCCATGCCTTAAGTGAGAATCGATCCACCTGAGGCATTAGTATGTGCCCCTGGAGAGCAGATCGGCTCAGAGCGGGAAGCACTATGAACAGTCTACTGTCAGGCATACTAGATCGGCATACCATGGCTGTCTCAGCCAAACCAGGGCAATCAGCAGCACGTGCCCCTGATGCGTTTTAATTTGTTGCACGACTCGGCCTATGAGCGTCCGGGGGGAAATACATAAAGCAGGCCCTCCATGAGCCATGGCTGAAACAGCACGTCAAGTCCCTCTGAAGTGTGCTCTCCTTCTGCTATAAAAACAAACTGCTTTTGCGGAACTGTAGGTCACCATCAGATCCACGATCGGTGTACCCCACCGTCGCACCAACTGAGCAAAGACTGCCCCGTTGAGGATCCACTCTCCTGGATCGAAGTGCACTCTGTTGAGATAACCAGCTGCCACATTCTCCTTTCCGGCTACACAAGCGGCTGAGTGTGCCACCAGATGGTTCTCTGCCCATTCCATCAATGGGCCCATTTTGCTCTCCAATTGCGCACTGCTTGTGCCGCCCTATCAAATGATGTAGACCACCGATGTGGCATTGTCAGACTACTCTTACTGCCTTTCCTTCCAAAGAAACTCTAAACTTCTGCAGCCAAGAACACCGTCTGCAATTCCAGGTGGTTGATGGACCATACACTCTTCTCTGGAAACCAAAGCCCACAAGCTATCTAGGTTTGCAATGCATGCCCCATCTCGACAAACTGGCATCTGTTGTCAGCGGGACTCATTGGGCTGCAACCACCATTGAATGGCTTTCCGAACTGCCCCTGAACAGGACAGCGGCTGCGAGAGTGGATGAAGCTTAGCAGACCACCAGTGCTTGCTGTAATGGCCTCATGTGAGCCCACACCCAGGGCACCAGCTCAATTGTGGCAGCCATGGAGCCCAAAACCTGAAGAGTTAGTGCCGTGCCGTTGGCGTTCACATCCTGAGGAACTGTCACACCCGCACTTGCAACTTGCGAGCCTAGCTGAAATGCCAGGACACCCAACCGATGTCTGTATGGAAACAAGCTCCAAGATACTCTAAGTCTTGGGACAGTTGCAGATGACTCTTGGTAAAAGTTGACCAGCCAGTCGAAGTCTTAGACATTCTATGATCCGTGCTGTGGGGCCCTCATGCTTTCTTCTCGGGACGTTGCCAAAATGAGCTAGTCGTCTAGATATGGATGCCTTCCTGGCATAGCACCACCACCACGATCTTGGTGAAGGTTCGGGGAGCAGTTGCTAGCCCGAATGGTAGTCCCAAAATTGGAAGTGACCCATTGGCACTGTAAACCGTAGAAACTGCTGATGGTCTGATAGGATGGGAATATGCAGGTATGCTTCTGTGAGATAGAGCGAGGTTTGGTACTCTCCTGCTCAAACCGCTACTATCACTGACTAAAGTGTTTCCATGAGGCATTTGCAGGCACCAATTTACATGTTTGTTTGAGGTCCAAGATTGGCTGGAAAGATTCCTTTTTTGGGGACCATGAAGTATATGGAGTATCGATCACCTCCATACTGGTCTGCCAGTACCTCCAATACTGCCCACAGAGTCAGTTGAAGCAGAGTTGGCCACACAGCCTGGAGCTTTCTGAGCACTCGACATGAGGAGCTGACAAACGCCTCTTGGAGAGGTCAGATGAACTCCAGAGCATAACCCTCGCCGATGACATCTAGCACTCACTGGCTGGACGTGATCCGGATCCAGGAGGCATAAAATTCCGACAGCTAACTGCCCATGGGAACCGAGACTGCCTAGTCCACCCTCACATCATGGCGATTTCTTGGGGGCAGAGGTGGAGGAGAAGGCAGAAAATTCCCTGCCCGATCATCAAAATCCCTGAAAGGTTTGCTCCTTGAAATGCCCCCTCTGATAAGGTGTGAAATGGACGGAACGCAAATAAAGTCCCGAGGTTGACTGCGCACTGGAACAGAGGCACAAACTGGCTTCTGTTTGCACTCTGGAAGTCTGCCCCAGATCTTTCACCAACTTTTCTAGATACTCCCTGAAGAGAAGTTTGCATCAAAAGGGGAGTTTACTGAGCCAGATCTTGGAGGAGACATCCGTGGCCCAATTGCACAGCCACAAATAGCGCTGTGCAGCCACTACCGAGATCATGCCCTTGGGTTAAGCATCTGATCAGATCACAAAATCTGTCTGCCAGGAATGTGGCTCCCAACTCTAGCTTAGGCGCCACCTATGGAAAAGCCTGGCCATCCCCTGCATTTTCTAAAAATGCCTTGCGCCTAGCATAAACATGCTCAAACTACATAGACCCCACAAACCAAAGCCTGCTACGACAGGGCATTAATATTGAACGCCTGCTTGAGGAGACTCTCCAACTTCCTATCCTGCACATCCTTGAGAGCCGATACACCCTCCACCGGAACGGTGATCTTCCTTGTGACCACGGAGACTGCCGCATCCACCTTAGGGGCTCACAAAATCTCTGTATCGCGATCTAGAAGCGGGTGAAGATGAGACATCATCCGTGTTCCCCTCAAGGCAGCCTCCAGGACATCTCATTTGTCCTGAATTATCCACCGAACCACTCAGTGCAGGGGAAATCTTGGACATCCTCACTGTTTGAAAAAAGAGGGTCCTCCAAAGGCTCTTCTTCTAAGGGTGCCTCTGTCTTAATATTAAGGGCCTTGGTGGAATGAGCAATCAAGGCCACCAATTCCTCTCTGTGGAAGACATGGATAATGCAAAAATCCTCTTCCTGGAGAATTTTTCCCTCTTCCAGATCTAATTCTGCCTTCAGTTCTGTCTTCTCCAGATAGTCATCTGAAGGAAACGAATGTCATCCCAAAGGCTGACCTCCATTCTCCGCCTACTCTGTCCTGGTTCTCCTTCTGCTCTCTCCTTTAAGAAGGTCCCTGGAATACCCAATTTCTGAGGTTTTTCCAGGGCCACCACCTGCTCTCCCTCCGAATGCTGCCTCATACAAAAGGCCTTATGCAGAAGGAGGACAAATTCCAGGGATAAACCTTCTGGGAGGCCCTCCTCCAGCCTGCACTTGGATCCGGAGGTCCCAGCCACTCTTACTTTTGCTGTTCAGACTCTTAGAAGGAAAAGGCATAACTTTGCTGCCTTTCCCCATAAGTGGAGCTGCCATAGCAGGCGAAGGCGACATAACACCCTAGGCAGACTGAGGAAAGGACTTGTCACCTCCTGCGCCTCTGGAACATTCTCAGGTCTCTCCTCGAGAATCTCAGCCTCTAGATTCGGTCTCACAACTGCAGCAGAAGCCAGCAGAGGAGACAGGTCCCTTGCAAGATCTACAGGCTGACACATGGGTTTAGTAGGCATGCCGGGGGGGCTGTTAGGTCACTATTTGTCTCTTTTATCTATTTTTTTTCCAAAACATGTTAAGTCAAAGGGCACAGTAGAACTGAAGAAAATAAAATGCGAGATAAGACCCCTGGCATCCGAAAACATGCCCGGAGAAACTCTCCCCTAGTAGAAAAAAACAACAAATGTTTCTGCTGCATAGGGTTTACCAAAAGGAAAAGAGGAAGGGCTCCTTCAAATTCTTTTGCTGTTCGTCCCCTGAATCACCAAACTGATGCTCAGACTTATCATGGATTCTGTGTCAGCCGGCACAAGTGGCAGGTCACCTGTCAGACAATGACTACTCACCCTGGCACTAGGCTCTGGAGTCGTCATGGTCTCTGTTAGCTCCCCCCATGGCAATCTCTCTTGCGCTGCCGAGGGCTGCATCCAAAAATTAAGTTGAGCCACCTTAGACTTCTTGTCTGATGATCTGCTCTTCACCCCCTTTTTTGTTTTGTTTTAAAGGGCTTTATTGTAAGATCACAGAAACAAAAGAAAAAAATCCTAAAGCTTCAAAAGCAAAAATGGGGCTTTCCTAGTTGTTCCTTCAGTGAGTCCTGGGTAGGGAATCACACTTCTCCAAGCTGCTTGGAGATCAAGCTTCTGGGGGCTGGTGGGTGTGTGGTGCCAGCTGCCTAACTAGGGTGATGTCATGAAGAAATGACAATCTCAGTCTCCAAGCTGCTGGTGGGGGTTGACTACTCATAGGTATCGGGACTGGACTGGAGGAACATTAAGGAAGAGTCATCAAAATATTTTTCATCTGAATGTGATCGAATATCAGCCTCTAAAATGACACCCTGTCCTTCAAAACTCATAATGAGAAGAGAACTTCACCTGGCAAACTCTGTGTTATAATTAAATTGTCTCCCTCAAACATACAGCACGAGTCTCTCCCAAGAGTCAGTAATCCCCTACAACAAAGGTAGGAAAGCAGATCAGGCCGATGCAGAAAAACCGGTACTAGATGCATGCTGAAGACGACTAACACGGCAAAGATAAGGCATGCAAATGACACCCCCCCCCCCGTTAACTTGTGCATGCAAATGAGCCATCGCAGCATTAAACTGGGAGAGCAAGCCAAACATGTGCACAAGAAGTCAGCGCTAATTTGGCTTGCTCTCCAGGAAAATGATCCCTAGTGGTCTAGCAACCCCTCCCTCATCCATTTAATAAAGAACCTAGTCTAGTGGCTCCTTCCCCCCCCCCCCATTAAATAAAAAATGAAACCTGGTGGTCTAGAGGCCCCTACCTGGTGGTCTGGTGGCCCCAAATGCACCTTAAGCAGGAGCGCTGCCTAGGCACTCCTGCTCTGCATCTCCCATCTTGCAAAATGGCAGTGTCTGGCCACATACGGTGCATCCTGGGATGCACTGGGTGAGGTCAAACTGATATTTCTCTTGTATTTAGGGGAGGAAGGGGCCACTAGACCACCAGGTGGTTCTTTTATTTTGGGGGGGGGGGGGTGCCACTAGACCACCAGGGATCATTTTATTGTCGGGCATGGCCCCCCGACAGTATTCCGATGGCAACGGAGGCTTTTCCAGATGACATCAAAATACTGTCAGGGGTGGGATCGGTGCTGCTGGACCACCAGGGATAATTTTATTGTTGGCACAGGCCCCAACAGTATTTTCATGGCTTCTGGGGCTTTTCCCAATGCCTGATCATCTGAGGAGGAGATGCTCTAAGCATTGGGGAAAGCACCCAGTGCTATGGAAATACTATCGGGGGCATGCGTTAGAGGTTTACCTCTACTCAGACCCTAAAGTAAAAATTTTGTCGCTGTGGCTGGTTGCAAAATCCTCTATGCCCGTCTCTGCATCGGACATAGCTATGATTTGCATACCAGCCCGGCTGATTATAATAGATTTTAATAATTGAAGTTCATTTAAATACGCATGGCATTAGTTGGGCACTAGTTTTTCCGCCAGCGTTTAAGTCCATTTCCTACATTTGCAGTCTACGTTTTGTCCTGTTCTCCTGATTCTTCTGCTGTCCTGTCAAATATTGTATATTTCTTTTCCTTTTCGCTGGCCTCGGCCTGCTTTTATTGAATTTTTAATTGTACACTGCTTTGGTTCTTGTGAAAGGCGGTTTTTATCAAATACAATAAACATAAACATAAGTGCTTAAAGGTGGCAGTAGGGGGCTTGTAAAGCCCGCATTAAGCTTTCTGCATCGGCCTGAATGTTCCTGGCACCCAAAAGTACAAACACAGCTCATTGTCTGCTGCATTTTATCTCTGCAACCAGGGACAGCAGCAATTCCAACTCAAACTGCTGGGTGCAGATAAGACTGAGTCATTTAGCACACCTGCTTTCCCTTTTGGTCATGTTATAAACCTGAGCAAGACAAGACTTTCCAGAATTTAAAATATTTTCCCTTTTATTGCTGCTATTATCTGACACTAGATTGTCTATTTACTCTACAATGGCGTGTAAGATTAGTTCCCCCTCTCTCTGCTATCAAGCTTATCTACCACAGCTGTGGTAATTTTAATAAGCACCTTTGCAAGGGGTTTTACTCACATTTACAGTGCAGCCCACCATGATCATCATTTGTGTCTCACGCTACAATCCTCCTAACACTCCTTTGTTAAGAGAACACTAGGTTAATTATTTGTGTCTCCAGAAGAGAGCTGTAAAGCCCTCCCATATCTTGCATGGCTTCTTACTTGTCATTGTTGGCAGTCCTACGGAACTCCCGCACCGTCATTGGTTTCTTCTGGATGTTATACTGTGTGAAAAGACCGGACTGGCCTGTCACGACTTGCTGGATGGGGGCAGGGATGACTAGGTCATCAATGTCATCATAGGTGGCTCGTGGTTTCCACTCCTTGGGAGGGATTACCTGCAGAAGGCCAAGGACACCAGAAAGTTGATATTAAAGACCCAAGAGCAAAGAACATGCCCACCTCACCCCCCAGACAACCATTCAAGTTTTATTTTTGACCCAGCAGTTCGTTCCTATTCTTTTCATATTTCAAGGGCTGGAATACACCACCATGAGCCCTCATTCAGAACTACTCAGGGATTTTTTGGCTGTTTTTAATACCTATTCCCAACTGACATTTTGTCCCCACGATGTAGTGATAGTAGTTGGATTCAGAGTCTATATTTGTAAGGTTACCCCCGTCCCAAAACTGTCATCTTTTAGAAACGAGTTCCTTTCACCCCAGCACCATCAATGCTGTTTTCACAGCAGCCCCAGACTCTAGATCAATCGTCAAGTGCAAGCCTCCCACAAACCATTACTAATGCCACAGCACTGCAATGTTCATTCGCCAAAACATTAACTTGCCCACCTTTTCTCGGGCAATTACTGTCATTTCATTTCACTAATTTTGCAGCAAAGGTAGAAATTGTAAGGTTACAGGGACCTTTGCATAGTGGGCTGATACATAGTAGTAAGATTTCAGTTTGAATATTTCAGTTTCCATTGTCTGTTACAAGCCTGCTTCACAGGGTGGGGCTGATTGAATCAACTCTACAACTGACCAAGTACCAGAACCAGTCTGCTCATCACAGGTTCAAGAGACTACACATTCAGCTAAGGCTTCCAGACTTTACAATTGCCTGTTTTTAATATAAGTTTTAACTGTTGTATATAGATTTTTAAGAATATTCAGACTGCCTACATTCCTTGAATAGCCATTAAACCAGATATCTGAGTGTACCCTCAGTTCATATAAGGACTACTGGCCAGGGACAAGTTCCCGCCCACCCTACCTCTCACCCCACCCACCCCAGGGTTGCACTGCCTATATTTATTTATTTATTTAATGTTTTTCTATACCGCACTATTCGGCTTCAGCGCGGTTTACAAGGAACAGGTTTGTACAATGTGGAACAGCCATACATTGAACTTACATCAAACAAGGAATTTAAACATGGATAACAGGTGAACTATATACACTATATACATAAGGGGATTGCATCATAGTTGAATTTATGTTACAGGCCCTAAAAGGGCTGATTAGGTGCGGAGGAAAGTTATCATAGGGGATTGGTTAGCCGGCATTGGGAAGGGAGACTGTAGGATCATGTGATATTGTCTAGGTGATGTTGTCGGAATTACAGAAGTGTTGCAGAAATAGGTGGTGCTTGAGAGCTTTTCTAAATTGGGGGAGGTTGTTTATGGTTCGGATCTCTGTTGGGAGGGAGTTCCAACATGAGGGGGCGAACAAGGCAAAGGCACGGTTTCTGGTGGATTTGTTGCATTTTGTGATGGCTCTTGGAAGGAGGATGGTATTGCAGGATGTGGATCTTCTTAGTCTGTTGTCTGGGGTAGGTTGGATCAGATCAGACAGGGTAGTTGCGGTGATACCATTAACTGCTTTAAATGTCATGGTTAGGATCTTAAATGTGATCCTGTATTGGACGGGGAGCCAGTGAAGGCTCTTCAGAATAGGGGTGATATGGTCCCTACGAGACGCTCCGTAGAGGGTTCTAGCTGCGGTGTTCATCGCAAGCTGCAAGGGGTTTATCGAGTTCTTTGGGAGGCCAAGTAGGATAGAGTTGGCGTAGTCGAAGTGGGGCATTATTATGGCCTGGAAGACTGTTCTGAAGTCGTTTGGTTCCAAAGTATTCTTTATGAGGCGTAGTGTCCGTATTTTATGGTAGATTGTTCTGATGGTATTGTCTACATGCGCATGCATGTCAAGGTGCTGATCGAGTGTTACGCCTAAGTATTTGATCGTTGTCTTGGAGATGAGCTCTGCGTTGTTCACCTTGATTGATGAGGGGGGGAGTAAATGACTGGTCTCTACCAATGAACAGGACGTCGGTCTTTTTTAGATTTATTCTGAGCATTTGGTTGTGCAGCCAGTCTGTGACGGCGTTGAAGCAGGAGGAGAGCTGGTCAAGGTTTGGATGCTCTAAGTCTATTGGGGTGAACATTAAGATATAGTCAGCATATACTAGGCAGTTGATGTTAAAGGACCGTATGAGGCTGCAGATGGGCTGCATGTAGACATTGAATAACAGGGCTGATAGGGATGAGCCTTGCGGGACGCCTTTTTCCAGTGGGAAAGGGTCTGATAATGAGGATCTGGAGCGGACATGCTGCCATCTGTTACTCAGGTATGAGGCGCACCATGCTAGAGCGTTGTCATGGATGCCTTTCTCAGCAAGGCGGGAGAGGAGTATCTTGTGGTCCACCGAGTCGAAGGCGGCTGCGGTGTCAAGAAAGATGAGGGCGAAACCCTTTTTGATGTTATCGAGCCCAATTGTGAGGGAGTTGAATAACGTAGTCAGAAGGGTATCCACTCCATGGGACTCTGAATCCATGCTGGCAGTGGTCAAGAGGAGCGTTGTTTTCGATGTGATGGGTCAATTGCTGTTGGACTGTTTTTTCCATGATTTTAGCTAGGAGCGGGATGCTCGATATAGGCCTGTAGGAATCCATCTTTGAGGGGTCGAGCTTTTTGTTCTTCAGTAAGGGTCTTATTGAGGAATGTTTCAGGTTCTGTGGGAATATCCCTGACGTGAAGGATGCTCCTATTAGTTTGGCGAGGAAAGGACTGAGGTCTGATTTTAGCGCTTTTACCCATTGTGCCGGGCAAGGGTCACTCGGAGCCGTGGTGGTGTTTATGCATGTGATGGTATCTTGGATCTCCCTTGCTGTTGGGGGGGAGAAGGAGTTAAGAGTGTGGTGACTGTCTGCTGTCCCATTTAGAGGGGAGAAGTATGAAGGTAGCGTGACCGGATCTTCCGGGGGGTGGTCGTTTGCGGGGGTGATGTGTTGGCTCGTCTTTGAGCGAAGGTAGTCTGCATATTCCTGAGGGTCAGGTGACTTTGTTTGGTTGGAGGAGGGCTCTTTTGCCAGATTCTTGACCAGATTGAATAGCTCTCGTGGTTTGTTTCTGGCTCTCAGTAGGACATCTGAGTGGTATTGTTTCATTCTTGTGGATACGGCTGTTCTGTGAGCGTCGAGGTGGGCGTTGTATGCTTCATGGCTCTCATTTGTCCCTGACCTGCGCCATCGTTTCTCAAGTTGACGTAACTGCCGGAGGGACGTTGTCAGTTCAGATGAATACCAAGGTGCTTTTTTCCTACCCTTGTAGTTTTTCTTGGTACTTGGGACGTTGTTTACTGCGTTGAGGGACTTGTTCCATAACGTTATCATGTCGTCGAGGTTGAGGTCGGGTGCTTCAAGGATAGGGCGTACTCTCTCCATAACCTCCTGCTCGTTGAATGGGAGGTAGCGTGTCTGAGTAGGAATGGTGTTGTCAACTGGGGTGGGAGGGTAGTTAGAACCATGGGGGGAAGGCAGCGAGAATCAGATCAGGCTATGGTCAGACCATGGTACTGGGCTTAGTGAGAGATTGAACTTGTGAGAGGGGTAGTTGGCTATTTGAGGAGCAAATATCAAGTCGAGGATGTTTCCCTTGATATGAGTGGGGGAGTTAACTAGTTGGGTGTATCCTAGAGCTTTGAGGGCATCAAGGAAGGCTATGGCTTGGGTGTCTTGCAGTGCGGGGAGGTTGAAGTCCCCTAATACCCAGTTTGCTGTACGGGGTTTGCTCGGGTTACATGCTAGATCAACAATTACCGAGAGGTCATCAGGTATTGGGGAGGGTGCTCTATATAGCAGGTTGATAGTGTGGTTCTTGTTTGCTATGGATATGTAGTCGAGATGGGGGGAACTGTTGGAGGTGATGGGCTGGAATTGTAGACTTTCCTTAGTGAGGATGATTACTCCACCCCCTGTGCGGTCTGTCCTGTGACATGAGTGTATGGCAAAGGTAGGCGGGACGTGTTGATGGAGGAGGACAGAGTCTGCAGCAGACATCCATGTCTCTGTGATGCAGAGGATGCCGAGATTGTGTTCAGCTAGCATAGCAGTAATGGCAGGCCATTTCTTGCGGATGGAGCGGGAGTTAATGAGTGCACACTTCAGGTTATGGGGTGGGATGTGATTCTCAGGTTTGGGTGGGAGGGTCTGTTGGATGGCGACGTAGATGAGATGGGGATGTAGGGCTTGTCCATGTCTTCCAGGTTGCGTGTAATGAGGTATGTACTGTCTCCTCCATGCGTTATGCAAGACAGGGATGGAGTTATAGGTGAGGGCTTGGGAGTGGTGAAAGAGGGTAAGAAGCAAGCAATAGGCTGCAAGGATATGTAGTGAAGTTGATGCTGTAGGTGGGATCATGGTGCAGGTGTGGGACGGAGACTACTGACAACAGTATAGTAGTAATAGAGCAGAAATGGGTAGTAGTACAATGGTAGCTTATACTGGCAGTGATGTTACTGGTAACAGTATGATAATTAAGTAATTAGGTATCAGTATGGCTGGTGACAACAGTAAATTAGCAATAGAAAGGTTGATGACAACAGTGGAGTACTTAGCTATCGGTCAGGCTACTGCCAATGGTCATCATATACAGTGACATCTGTTCTTTAATTAGGTATTACATCCACTTTTTCTCTTTCTCCTCCTAGGACAGCTAAATCAGCATGTCGTGTATTCAAAGCAATAACTGTGGTGCTTTCATTCTGAGAAGAATCACTGGAACCTACGAGCTTGTCCTATTATATGCCTCAAGTTATCTGCTATGCATAAAGAATGGACTCTACTAAGGGAAGAATTAGCTGCAATTAAACACACCTCCTCTAGGGTACAAACTGAACAATATCCACCACAGATCCCACAAAGAATCAAACAGCCCAGGAACAAATGGGTCACAGTGGGCTCTGGTAGGTTGCGACCTGTAACA
Organism: Ichthyophis bannanicus; assembly: GCA_033557465.1. Lineage (NCBI taxonomy): Eukaryota > Metazoa > Chordata > Amphibia > Gymnophiona > Ichthyophiidae > Ichthyophis > Ichthyophis bannanicus. The sequence continues at coordinate 305,317,593 of CM066040.1, read as the reverse complement.
CAGAGATACCCTATACGTCAGGAGATATCCCTGCATGCTGCCTTCTCTGTCATGGATAATGAGGGTGCTCAATTTGTGGAAACTGAAGTGCCCTTAAATGAAAGGCTCAATGTCAAATCTACTGATAATGCACCAAACAGGTGAAAACAAAAGTCACAAAAACAAAAAACTATTACTACTTGGAGATTCCATCATCAGAGGCACCAACTTGGGAACACAGTTCAAAGGAGAGAAGATAATCAAATGCCTCCCAGGCTCTTCAGCCAGCAGGAATACAAACCAAATGGTTGGTATAGTTAGTGCAGAAAGTGAGCACTCCAAAACTGATGTTGTCATCCACTTGGGCACAAATGACCTGGCTAAAAACAGTGCCTCTGCAGTTCAAAGGGACTTCCAGACTCTGGGAGAGAAACTCAAGCCCACTGTTAACACTGCAGCATTCTCAGAAGTTCTACCTGTTCTTGGTAAGGGGGCAGAAAGGTTCATCACATTAACAGCTTTAATACATGGCTTCAGACCTGGTGCAAACAAGGAGGATTCAGATTTATAGGCGAGTGGGGAAACAGATGGACCAATAAGAGACTATACTGTGCTTATGAACTACATCTCTGTCGCAGGGAAAAGAATCCTAAGTGAAAAGTTCAGGCAGTACATGGACAGGCATTTAAACTAGGGAAAGGAAGTGACTGATGGAGAAAGACAAGTTCAGGACGTCACTCCCAGCAAAAGCAACATAACATTGGAAATAGACACACTTTTAAACCATACATCAATAGCAAGTGGGAAGGGAGTGTAGAACAAAATCCATGCAAAACACAGGCCAGCCAGTCAACAAATGCTGGAAAGCAATGAGCACAAATGCTCGAAGCCTAACCAAAGCGGTTCCTGATCTTGAAGTACTAATGGTGGAAATGGACTTCAACATTGTCGCTTGAATGGGATATAGCCATATTTAGAAGAGATAGGGCAGAAAAGGAGGAGTAGCAGCCCTATATGTCAAAAGCAATATTAAAGCTGCTGAAATGCAGGGGACATGGGAAAAAGAAGAAGCACTGAGGATTGTGTTGGAACGAGGAAATGGCACGGTCATCCATACTGGTGTAATCTACAGGCTTCTGACTCAAACCAAAGAAATGGATAGCAAATTGATTGCTGATATTGCAAACATAGCCACGAAGGGGGAAGTGATCACATTGGGTGACTTTAATCTACCCAATGTGGATTGGAGTATTCCTTCTGCAAATCTGGAAAGTGTAAAAAAAAAAAAAAAAAAATGTGGATGCCTCACAAGATGCGTTACTTAGACAAATGGTGATGGAACCGACCAGGGAAAGCTCAATACTAGATTTAGTGCTCACCAACAGAAATAGCGTGTCGAATATCCGGGTGGGTGCCCATGTGAGCAGCAATGTTCACCACGTGGCGTGGTTTGAGATAAAAGCCAAGGTAGAATCCAAATCACAGCAAGCACAAAGTCTTAGATTTCAAAAAACACTGACTTCAGTAAAATGGCCAAGTACCCAAAGGAGAACATGGCAGGGTGGGAGGGGATAAGGGAAGTGGAATTGCAAAGGGCTAAAGGGGACAATAAAAGGGGCAACAGACATGAATGTAAGGAAAGTAAATAAAAACAAGAGGAAAAGGAAACCTATTTTGTTCTCCAAAGAAGTAGCTGCACAAATAAAAGCAAAACAGAGTTTTCACAAAATTAAAAAGTTTGCAAACAGAGGAACACAGAAAAGAATACAGGCTCAAACTAAAAGACAAAACAAGAAATAAGGATAACAAAATCAAAGGCAGAAAAAAAAGCGGTTAAAGATGTGAAGCGTGGCGACAAAAACCTTTCAGGTATATTTGGGAGAGGAGTAGTATCAGAGGTGGAATTGCAGGACTCAAAAAGTGCTGGGAAAAGATTTGTGGAAAGTGACATCGAAAAACCGAAAATGCTAAACCAATACTTCTGCTTTGGTTTTACTAGAGAAAATCCTGGAAAAGGATCACCTGTGATTGACAAATATACCACACCATTCACATATGTGTTAGAGCAGCTTGCAAAACTGAAAGTGGCCAAGGCCATGGGACCGGATGTGATACATCCCAGAATACTGAAAGAACAATATTAATATGAAAAAAAATTAATATGAATAAAATACAGTCTCTAAAATGCTTGTATGCAAATGCTAGAAGTCTAAAAAATAAGATGAGAGTTAGAATATATAGCACTAAATGAGAGGTTAGATATGATTGGAATATCAGACACATGGTGGAAGGAGGACAACCAGTGGGACACTGATACCTGGTACAAACTATATCGTAATGATAGAGCTGATCAAATTGGTGGATGGGTTGCGCTCTATGTTAGAGAGGGAATTGAGTCACAAAGGATTAAAGTTTTGCAGGTAACAAAATTTGCTGTAGAATCTCTATGGATTGAAATTCCATGTTAAAAGGGGAAGGTGATGACAGTGGGGGTGTACTATCGACCGCCTGGCCAGAATGAACAAACAGATGAAATGCTCAAAGAAATCAGGGAAGCTAACAAACGTTACAGCACAGTAATAATAATGGGTGATTTCAATTACCCCGGTTTGTGACTGGGTCAGTGTCACGGGCAGGACATGCTAGGGAGATAAAGCTTCTAGATGAAATAAATGACTGCTTCTTGGAGCAGCTGCTTCATGAACCGACCAGAGTGGAAGCCATATTGGACCTAGTCCAAGAGTTAAGGGTGTTGGGGCCATTTGGCAATAATGATCATGGTATGATCGAGTTTGATTTCATTATTTATTTTATTTATTAGTGCTTATTTACCGCCTTTCATGAATTAAGGTGGTTTACAAGGAACTCAAAACTGGTAAAAGTTACATATAACACAGTTGACATAATTAACAAGAAAATAATGTTAATAATGTTACTGTAACCAGTTAACAAGATAAACAGTCTAATACATAAAACAGCTTAACATGATTTATAGCTAACGGAGTGAGTGGGGGACAGAAAACATCTTAAGAGAATTGTTTGTTTACTTTTATAATAGTTTATAGGTGAGCAGCAATCTCTATGAAGGAATATAGTTCATTATCGGCATGTAGGGAGGATCTGAAATATGTTTGGTAGAATAGGTTGAAAGCATGGGCAATTCTGTAGAAATTTCTTTAATTAATTCACGAAAGTGTTTGTTGAACAAATGAGTTTTTAACTGTTTGCGGAATGCTACTGGGTCTTTGGTGGCTCTTAAGTCTTCAGCAAGTGAATTCCATAATTGTGGTGTATATAATGAGAATGCTCTCTTAGAAGTTGAAGATTTGCAGTTCCTGAATTCGGTTGGAACAAGGAGGTCTTTATTGATGCTTCTCCTTGGTCTGTTATCCGGTGTGAATGATATTAGCGTTTTCAGATATCTGGAAGAATCATCTTGGATAGATTTAAATATAGTGTGGATGGCCCTATATTTTATTCTACTCTTGATTGGAAGCCAATGAAGACTCATTAATACTGGTGAAATATGTTTTGATAGGTACTTGAGAGATTACAACTAGCTCAAAATGCAGCAGCCAGAGTAACCTGCGGATTGTTTTCTTTGGGAGACCCATTAAAATGTCGTTACAGAAATCAAGGTGCGGGAAAATCATAGCCTGTAGTGATGTTCTGAAGTCACTTGTGGAGAGGAGAGGTCTTAGATGCTGTAACATCTTTAGCTTGTTGAATATGGCCCTTATTATATTGCTGATGTGCTTGTTAAAGTTGAGTGGTGGTCGAGAGTAACTCCTAGATATCTGACTTTTTTTTTTTTTTTTTACTCTGATGCTTGTTTCATTAAACATTATTGATTCTGGTGATGAGTAGGAGCCATCTTATTATAATTACACTTATACCTATTTATCCTTGTTATGTTTGTTCCATTGTAAACAGTTGAAATATACTGCCTTATGTTCTATGTAAACCGTCTTGATTCGCAGAAAGACGGTATATAAAAGCTGTTAAATAAATAAATAAGAATTTCTGTATTTTTAAGGTTTATTTGGAGGTTATGGTCTGCCAACCACGTTGTAGTACTACTGAGACATTCCTTGATTCTTTTGAAGCATGGTTGTTTAATGTTGAATTGGGTGTATAACATAATATCATCAGCGTAAAGATATGTTGTGGTCTTTAATTAAACTGCAGATAGGTTGAATATATAAGTTGAAAAGGAGCGATAATGCTGATCCTTGGGGTATGCCTGTTCTTTGATAAAATGGGTTTGACATGTTATCACCCATTTTTACTTGAATGCTACGGTTTGTTAAATATGATTTAAACTATAAGAACACTTTGTCATTAAGGCCAATTTGTTGCAATCTGTGTGTAAGATAGTAATGCGTTATGGAGTCATAGGCCACAGATATATCTAGGAATGTTAATATGAATCCAACGTTAGCTTTTTCAATACCCTTTAAGATCTTGTCTGTTAAAGCCATGAGGAGGGTTTCCACTCCATGTCCTATTCTGAACCCGTGTTGTTGAGGGTCAAGTGAAGCGAAGCTGTGTGCATGGTTTTGTAGTTGTATCTGTGCAGCCTTTGAGGATTTTTGTCATAAATGGTTGACTTGAGATAGGTCTGTAAACGTGGTTTAGATTTGTCCAGATCCTTGCCTTTAAAGATAGGGCAAATTGATGTGCTTTTTAGTTCCGCTGGGATGTAGACTTGTTCTAATGATGAGTTGATTAGATTCAGCATGTGTGGAGAAAGGTGGTTGCGAGTCAAACGAATCCATGTTGCTGGGCAATGGTCTAATACTGAAGTTGATGTGTAAAGATTTATGTAATTTAACTGCCGTTCGGTAAGTAGTGTGAATTTTTTCCATGTCTGGTTTGAGGAAGGAATTGATGTCGTAGAATGGCAATCAGTTCTTGCTTCCGATCCCACTTTTACTGTGTAATATAAGGCCATAGTGTCGGCGTCTGGTGTGAGTGTGGAGTTGTCTTCTTTTTGAATGGAGGTCAGAGGTTAATGGAGGAGGGATGGTAAGGAAATCCACAGTACTACCCTTTTAACTTTCGAAAGGGAGACTATGATAAAATGAGGAAAACAGTTAAGAAAAAACTAGAAGGAGCAGTTGCAAAGGTCAAAGACTTACATCAAGCTTGGGTGTTCAAAAATACTATCTTGGAAGCCCAGACCAGCTGTATTCCATGCTTTAAGCAAAGTGGAAGGAAGTCCAAAAAACTGCCAGCATGATTTAAAGGTGAGGTCAGAGAGGCTGTTGCCAAAAAAACAGCTTTCAGGAAATGGAAAAAACAGCCAAATGCCGAAAACTGGAAACAGCACAAGCACTGGCAAGTTAAATGCAAGGCATTGATAAGGCAGGCAAAGAGAATTTGAGAAGAAGCTTGCTGTGGAAGCAAAAACGCATAATAAAGACTTTTTCAAGTACATTAGTAGCAAAACACCTGTAAGAGAGTCAGTTGGATCATTAGATGATAGAGGGGTAAAAGGGGCACTAAGAGGGGACAAGGCCATAGCGGAGAGACTGAATGAATTCTTTGCTTCGGTCTTTACTGAGGAAGATATAGGGATGTTACCCATGACTGAAATGGTATTTAAAGGTGATACTGCGGAAGAATTGAAAGAAATATTGATACACCGGGACGATGTATTACAACTATTCGATAAACTGAAGAGTAGCCCATGTTGCAACTTATTTTGTATAGTTATGTTTTGTATGTACTGTAATATATTCCCTGTGTCATGTATTCCCTTTTATTACCGCTTTGATTTTATGAAAAGTGGTATATGTTGCACTCACCTCTGTTTAACCTTGTATTGTATTGTTTGTTTTGTTACCGCTTTGATTGAATGAAAAAGCGGGATATAAATCTGTTTAAATAAATAAATAAAATAAATAAATCACCTGGACCGGATTGTATACATCCAAGGGTGTTGAAAGAACTGAAATATGAGAATGCAGACCTGCTATTAGTAATCTGTGAACTATCATTAAAATCATCTATAATATCTGAAGATTGGAGTATGGCCAATGTAACGCCAATTTTTAAAAAGGATTCTAGGGGGGATTGCTGTCTTCAGTTTGCTGCTTGCTTGTTCTGTGCCCAGGAGACACCAGGAGTGCAAGTTGCTGGAGGAGGAAGGAGAAGGAGCTTCCTGTGACATCCCTCCTGCTCCCTCTATAAGATCTTGCTACTCCGCGGATCACAGCCACGGGCGCATACCGTGGACGCGTTTCCAAAGAGGCAAGTGCTGCCCCTTTGGAGCCCCTTTGGAGTCTGGAGGAGTCTCTGCTTGACTTCATGGGGAAACGGAAGAAGCGGTCATTGCCGGTGGCTGTGGCTAAGACCGTAAAAATACTTGGTCCCATGGATCAACACTTGCAAGTAATGTCTTCTAAACTTTCAGAGGGGGATTCAAATATGTCTTCTGGGAACGCGAGTACAAACTCTGACAAGTTTCCTTTAATGGGTTTAACCTTGCCCGGCTTGCAAGGTATTTCTGAGTCTACGGTCCCATTGGGTCATGAAGGCTTGGTTGGACCTGTGTCTCATTCTTTTCAACAAGATTCTTCCTGGTTGGATACTTTAGATTTAACTATGCCTGTTACGTTGTTGTTTCAAACTCCTGCAGTGGCCTTGGCGGCTCCGGATAAGATAGTGTGTGATATTTGGGAGGTGGTCACTCGTATTGAAGTTTTGGTGCATTCGGCACTTTCCCAGATCTCAGTTTTCTAGTGACGTGGTCGCTAAGCTCACAGAGCAGGAGGCTAGTATATCTAGGTGTAAATTGGTAGCTAATAAATTAGAGGGTCAGGTAGCTGTTACACAAGCTATTTCCTCGTCGGCTCGAGATACTTCTATGATACATTACCAATTAGAATCCTTGGAGAATACGGCAAGGGCAAAGAATTTACGTTTTATTAATTTTCCTCGCACTCATTACCTTTCTCTTTTGATATTGTTGTAGAAATATTTTAAAGAAATATTATTGATTTAGGATGTGGATTCTATTAAATTTTCTAGTATGTATTATGTTCCACTCAGGGCCCAAGTCTCAGGTTTCTCCTCAAGATGATTCTGCTCAAGCGGCTCAGTTGGAATCCTTGGATGTTTCTGCGTTTTTGGAATCATCATCAGATGTTATTCCACAATGGGTCACATTAATTGCCTCTTCTTTTACTTTCTGATAAAAATTTGGTGATGAAACTATTTTTCTAAGAAAAGTGTTGATTTTTGTGGCTTTCCTATTCAAATATTTCCTGATGTTGGTAGGTCTCCTCAAAAGCGTAGGAAAGATTTCCTAAGTTTGAAGCCACTGGGTGCTACTTTTTTCTTGAAATACCCTAGTAAATGTATTGTGCAATATCAAACCAATAAGTTTGTTTTTCTAGATCCTGCTCAATTAGAGGCTTTTCTTTCTGGAAAGGAGAATATAGGATGTGTAAAAGTGTAATTTCCACTTGCTTGCTTATGTATACGGGGTTTCAATTTAGCTATTTTCTCCTGGGTGTTAAGACATTTATTTTGGTTCTGCTTTTGGATTATGGCTTTCCTCTTTACATGGACTTTTCTTGTTTCCTTTGTCTTGGACTCATGGATATAATGTCGTTTTCATGTTTTCCTTTTTGTTTTCCTTTTGGTTGTTCCTTGATGAAAGTTACTTTTCTGTACAAGAGTTATATATCTTGGAATGTATTTTGAAAATTAATTTAAAAAAAAAAAAAAGAATTCCAGGGGTGATCCAGGAAACTACAGACCTGTGCGCCTGATGGCAGTACCGGAAAAAGTGGTAGAAACCATCATAAACAACAAAATTACTGAACATGTAGATAGTCATGGCTTAATGGGAGACAGCCAACATGGCTTTAGACAAGGAAGATATGGTAGTTACACTTACCTGGTAATTGCAGTTCCTTGAGTGACGACAGTTTAGTCCTCCACCTGTGGGTTGTGCACCTCTTCCTGTAAGTTGGAGACTAGGCATGTCAAAATCGTGACATCATTGGATGCAGTCTGCTGGTCTCTCTCATCAGTCCCAGTGAACTACTGACAAAGCATACTCAAAGGAGCAACAGATAAGTAGCTAAGATATAAGTACCAACTTTTTTTTTTAAACCACAAAACAAACCAACCTTCCCTTCAGAAAGGAAGAACATTTTCTTGTACCGATTCCATCCACCTTAAACAGCCATAGATGGAAGAAACCTAAAGGATAATTGACAGGATATAAAGAAACAAAGTTGATTATAAACAAACCTACCTGTAACTTGCACCTACAGCAATCGAGCTTCCATTGCCGATGTGCAAAACTGTTATCTGTAAACCGCACTGATGTCAAATAGCGCGGTATAGAAAAGCTAAAAATAAATAAATAAATATAAATAAAAGAAAAAACACTCCGGGTGGGAATGAGGACTTTCATCACTCAAGGAACTACAATTACTAGGTAAGTGTAATCACCATTTCCTTATCGTTACTCCAGTTTAGTCCTCCACCTGTGGGATTTAACAGAGCCAACCATCATGGGGTGGGACCTTTGCCTCCGGTCCGCAACACCGCTGATCCGAAACAGACATCCTCTGCCGCCTGGACATCCAGACGGTAATGCTTACTGAACGAATGAAGCGAAGACCATGTGGCTGCTCTACAGATGTCCCCTGGCGGCACCACAAAAGTACTCCGCCCAGGATGTCGCTTGTGCTCTGGTCGAATGAGCCCGCAACCCCATAGGCACTGAACGACCCTACACTATATAAGCAGATGCAATCGCCTCGCTAAGCCATTTAGAAATGGAAGCAACCTCCGAACAACACGAATAGATGGTCCGATTTGCGGAAGCCTTCCGAGACTTTCAAATACCAACATAACACTCGCTTTATATCCAACCTGCTCAAACTACGGTCCGAAGCGCTTCCCTCCACAGCCCCGAGAACCGGTAGCGAGACCGTTTGATTCAAATGAAACGGAGAAACCACCTTTGGAAGAAAGGAAGGCAAGGCCATAAAACCACCTTTTCCCTAGAAAAGGACAGAAAAGGCTCTCGACAGGATAACACCTGCAATTCCGAAATTCTCCTTGCCAAACAAATGGCTACCAAAAACACAGTTTTTAAAGTTAGATCCTTTACCGAAGCTTGATGAAGAGGCTCAAAGGGGGCCTTAACTAAGGCTTTCAACACCAAATTAAGATCCCATGGCGGAACGACGACTCTACAGGATGGTCATAACCTAGTCACTGCTTTAAGGAAGCGTAAGACATCTGCATGCTCTCCCAGAGATATGCCCTGTACTTTACTCCTATAACAAGCCAGGGCTGCTAACTATACTCTCAAAGAGCTGGCTGCTAAACCTCTATCAAATCCATCTTGCAAAAAACACAAAACGACGGGCACCGACACTGTAGCCGCCCGAACCTGCCGTCGCGAGCACCAATCTTCAAATATACACCAAATACAAACGTAAGCTAGCGACGTAGAAGGCATCCTTGCTCGAAGTAACGTTGCAATCACCGCTCTCGAGTACCCTCTTTTCCTTAACCTAGCCCTTTCAATGGCCAAACCGTAAGAGAGAATCGATTCACCTGAGGCATTCGTAGCGGCCCTTGAATCAGCAGATCTTCCGACTCTGGCAACCTCCATGGTTCCCTGTCGAGCAACCGAATTGGCCAATCCGGAGCCACCACCAGCACTTTCCCGTGATGAGCTTCTATCCGCTGTACCACCCTGCCTATTAGGGCCCATGGCGGAAACACAGAAGACCCGCTGACGGCCACCGTTGCATTAGAGCGTCGATCCCTTCCGACATTCTCTCTCGTCACCTGCTGTAGAACCGAGTTGCCTTTGCCGAATGAAAGGTCGCCATGAGATCCATGATCGGCTGACCCCATCTGTGAACTAGACGCGCAAAGATGTCCTGATGCAACTCCTATTCTCCTGCATCCACCTGGACTCTGCTTAGGAAATCCGCTGTTACACTGTCCTTCCTGGCAATGTGCGCCACCGAGATCGCTGGTAACCGACTCTCTACCCAGGTAAACAACATCTCCGCCTCCTCTTCCATGGCTGTACTCTTTGAACCACCCTGACGATTTATGTACACCACCGTCGCGGAATTGTCCGATAACACTCGCACCGCCTGACCAGTGATCGTGGCTTTGAACTATAGGAGAGCCAGGTAAACCGCTCTGAGCTTGAGTCAGTTGACTGACCAAGAGCTTTCAGAGACCAACCAAACACCTTGTGCGAAGAGCTCCCCGCAATGAGCTCCCCACCCCGCGAGACTCGCATCTGTCAACAGTGGAAGCCACTCCGGCTGCTCCAGCGGCATCCCTCTCGTTAGAACCTCGGGGCGGAGCCACCACCCCAGGGACCACCAGACCCAAGACGAACACGGAAGACGTTTGCTCAACGGGTCAAATTCATGCGACCACTGACGAAGCAGAGCCCGTTGCAAGGGTCTCATATGGAACCGGGCCCATGGCACCTCTTCCAAGGTCACCGCCATCACTGCTAGTACACATAGGTAAGTCCACGCTGAAGGGGCCGGCGAAGACCTGAACTGACGAACCTGCTGCCGCAGAGCTTGAACTCGCCGATCCGGCAGGAGCACTAAACCCTCCTGAGTGTTGAAGCGTACCCCTAGGTACAGAAGATACTGAGATGGTTCTAGGTGACTTTTGGCTGTGTTGACCACCCAGCCGAGACTCTGTAAGACCACCACTACCTTTTCGGTAACTCGCACACTCTTGGCGGCTCTGGACTTCGCTTGAATTAACCAGTCGTTGAGATACGGATGAACCAACACTCCGTCTTTCGCAACGCCACTGCCATGACCACCATAATTTTGGTGAACGTCCGTGGCGCCAAACCAAACGGTAATGCCTGAAATTGATAATGTCCCCACGGAAGGGCGAAGCGCAGAAATTTCTGATGATCCACCCTGATGGGAATGTGCATGTACACCTCGGTAAGCTCCAGGGAAGTTAAGTACTCTTCCTTGCGTACTGCTACAATTACCGATCTCAAGGTTTCCATCCTGAAATGCGACACCCGGAGACAGCGATTCACTCCTTTTAGGTCTAAAATGGGTCTCAGTGATCTATCCTTTTTTGGCACTACGAAATAAATTGAGTATCGACCCGTACCGTATTCTTTTTCTGGTACCGGCACGATTGCTTCCAATTGTACCAGACGATCTAGAGTGCTGCAGATCTCTAGGACCTTCTTCTGACCCCTGCAGGGAGACATCACAAAGGAATCTCGAACCGGAGTTCGCAACTCTAGCGCATATCCGTCTCAAATTATCTCTAAGACCCACTGGTTGGATGTTATTTGGGTCCAGGCAAAAAGGAAGTCCCGAAGCCTCGCTCCTATCAGAGGACTTCCCGCCAGGACCCGCCAACTTTCGTTGGGATTTACGAGAGGTTGCTGCGGCCGTTGCTGCAAAACCTCTACTTGCTACATGGAAGCCACTAAACCCCTGAGCTCGGGGAGCAAATCTACCCCTCTGGAATCTCCCTAAACGAGAAGTACGGAACCTTCTGAAATCTCTAAACTGACCCCGAAAACCTTGAGGAGCCTTCCTTTGTCTAAGCTTATCTTCCGGAAGTCTCCCGCCTTTGAACTAAGTCCTTAACCAACTTGTCAAGATCTTCGCCAATTTCCCTTTAAATGGAAGCTTACTGAGGCACGACTTGGAGGAGCTGTCAGCCGCCCAATTGTGCAACCATATGGGATCTGCTTGCGGCCACCAATGAAGCCATACTGTTAGCGAGCGCTCTAATCAGGTCATAATGCACATCTGCCAAATAGGCGGCTCCGGACTCCAAACGATCCAGCTCGCGAATCCTCTCCTGTTCCAACGGAGCCCCCTGTCACAAACTCTGGGACCATCTCAGACAAGCCCTAGCGACCCAAGCCCCACAAATGGAAGCCTGCAGCAACAATGAATCCGCCTCAAATGACTGCTTTAACCAACCATCTACTTTCCTATCTTGTGCATCTTTTAATGCCGCGCTACCTTCAACAGAATAGTGGTCTTCTTTGTAACTGCTGACACCGCAGCATCAATGCGCGGAGAGCGAAACCGTTCCTTGTCCTTATCCGCTATGGGATAGAGCCTATTCATAGTTCTGACTCCTCGCAGACCAGCCTCAGGCTGATTCCACTCGTCCTGGATCATTCGGTCCACCACCAGGTGTACGGGAAACACCATCTGTGTCTGCCGTACTGCCTGGATTATGGGATCCTCCTCATTCTCTTCCTCACTCTGCGGAATAGCTGCCAGCTTCAATGTCTGTAGGGATTCCGTTATAAGCGTGGTGAGTTCATCCTTTCGGAAGACCCGAATAATCTTTGCCTGATCCTCAGATTCCGGGATCTCGCCTTCTTCCAGATCCTCCAGTTGAGCGTCGACCTCTACCTCCAGCCACTCTACCTCAGACTGCGAGGCCTCCGGAGGCCGCACCCGCTTTGGCGGTCTAGGAGCAACATTACCCCCACACCGCCAAATCGGACTGGATAACGGAACTAGAGATTGTCAGGCCATCCGGCAATTTCCCCCGACACCGTAAACAAAAGGCTTGATGCACGAGTAAAATGAAATCTGGACAGAAATCCTCAAGTGGAGACTCCGCCTCCGCGGACCCCAGAGCCGAGGATGGGTCAGCAAGGGCTTCCTGGCCACCACCTGGAGCAGCCGGAACCAGAAGAACCTCCTCCGCCCCAGCCGACAGTTCTGGGGGTTCAGAGACCGTCTTCATATCCATCTGCTGTTCCACTGCAGAAGACACAATGACACAGCTCCTACAAACCCCTGAATCTGCTACTGTGCCTCTGCGTGTCCCGCATACAACGCACAGAGGGCGCGCTGCCATACGCCAGATACCGTCCGATCCCTCAGGCTCCAAAAGGAGAGACCGTTTCTCTCCCTGTTTTCTGTCTTTTATTTAAGCTTTTGTATTAGTAATATATATATATATTTTTAAATTTTTTTTTTTTATTTTTTTAGTAACGGAACAGTCCCCTCCTTGAGCAACAGAGCACTCTCTGTAGCGAAAGTAAGGGTTTTTTAAAAATAAACAAAAGAAATCAAACAAATCAAATGAAACATAAGAATTTTCCTTAACCAACAAAGCAACAAGCCCCGATCGTGGTAATAACGTCCCCAAAAGAAAAAGAAAAAGCCTGACTTAGTCTGCCCCCCCGGAAGCGCGACCTAATGAAGGGCAAAGCACCATAAGGCTCTCCACACGCAGAGCGCACGCTGAAAAAATGGCCGCCGGAACGAAAAGAAAAAGGCACGAAACACCCAAATTGAGGGAAAAGCCTGAGCAGCCAGTAACCCTGCTTCCCCGCCTGCCCGAGTACCTGCTTAGCGCCGAACCTCTTCTGAGGAGTTGTGCCTTTGCGGTGCTCAAGCCGGCGCACTCTCGCTCAACATTTCAGCGAGCGGGGAGCAGCCTGACGAGCTTCCCACCTCTGCGTTGTTAGTCAGCCTGTAATCGCGGCAGCCAGCTCAGCCAGAAAACCTCCGTCTTCAGCCGCAGTGCTCTCCTCTGTTTCATCCAGGAGGAGAGATCTGCCTGCAATAAACTCCAAACAGTTAAGGAAACAGAATGAAGCAGCAAACTACTGGCACAAGAAAGCAATCTCCTTTGTTTTTTTTGTTTTTTATAAGAAACAGAACTCAAATAAAAAAAGGATTCAAAAGATTTAACAGACACTGGAACTTTAAAATTTACCAATTAAACCTCCCAATTTTAAGAAACTGACCCATCTAATTGTCCTACACTGCACTTACCGCTCCTTATATGTTACTCAAGTGAGCCCAGCACCTAGGCTCAGTAGTCCTCCTGCTGCATGGAGACTGGACACACTGGGGCTGATGGGAGAGACCAGAAGACTACATTCCAGTGATGTCACGATTTTTACATGCCCAGTCTCCAAGCTGCAGGAGGAGGTGCACAACCCACAGGTGGAGGACTAAACTGGCGGAACGATAAGGAACTTGTCTTACTAATCTGTTATGCTTTTTTGAAGGTGTGAATAAACAGACAGACAAAGGTGAGTCGAATGATATAGTGTATCTGGACTTTCAGAAAGCCTTTGACAAGGTCTCTCATCAGAGACTTTAGCCCAATTTTCCCAATGAAGAAAGGTGAATAGTGGTGTACCCCAGGGATCTGTGCTGGGTCCACTGCTTTGACATATTCATAAATGACCTAGAAAAGGGAATAACAAGTGAGAGATATTAAGGGAACAACAAGTGAGAGATATCATAAGGAAAGGAATGGAAAATAAAACAAAGGATATTATAATGCCTCTGTATCGTTCCATTGTGCGACTGCACCTTGAATATTGTGTGCAATTCTGGTCGCCGTATCTTAAAAAGGATATAGCGTTATTAGAAAAGGTATACAGAAGAGCCATCAAAATTTTTAAAGGAGATGGAAGGATACTCCTATGAAGAGAGGCTAAAAAGGTTAGGGCTCTTCAACCTGAAAAAGAGACGGCTGAGGGGAGATATGATAGAGGTCTATAAATTAATGAATGGAGAAGAATGGGTAAACGTAGATCAATTGTTTACGTCATCAGAATATAGAAAGACTAGGGGACATGCAATGAAGCTACAGGGTAACCTATTTAAGACTAATAAGAGAAAATATTTTTTCATTCAACGTGTAATCAAACTCTGGAATTTGTTACCAGAGGATGTAGTAAAAGTGTAGCTGGGTTTAAAAAAAGGTTTGGACAAGTTCCTGGAGGAAATGTCCATAAATCATTATTAAGAGAGACCCAGGATATCACTGCTTGACCCAATACAAGCATTGTGGAACCTGTGTCTTTTGGGGAGACTGCTAGGTACTTATGACCTAGATAGGCCACTGTTTGTAACAGGATACTGGGCTTGATGGATCTTGGTCTGACCCAGTATGGCATCTTATGTTCTTAACACATTGAAACCCTCTGCCCAGTGCACAGTGGTGGCCAAGAAAGCAAAGAGAATGCTAGGAATCATAAGGAAAGGAATGGAGAATATAACAAAGGATATTATAATGCCTCTATTGTTCCATGGTGCAAGTCTGATCGCCGCATCTTAAAAAGGCTATAGTATTATTAGAAAAGGTAAAGAGAAGAGCCACCAAAATGGTAAAGGGGATGGAAGGATACCCCGATGGAGAGGCTAAAAAGGTTAGGGTTCTTCAATCTGGAAAAGACTGCTGAGGGGAGATATAACAGAGGTTTATAAATTAATGAATGGAATGGAAAAGGTAAATGTAGATCAATTGTTTATACCATCAAAACGTGGAAAGACTATGGGACATGCAATGAAGCTACAGGGTAACCCATATAAAACTAGTAAGAGAAAATATTTTTTCCACTTAATGCGTAATCAAACTCTGGAATTTGTTACTAGAGGATGCAGTAAAACTGTAGCTGGGTTTAAAAAAAGGTTTGGACAAGTTCCTGCAGGAAAGGTCCATAAACTATTATTAAAGGGGAATTAGGAAATCTACTCCTTGTCCCAGTATAAGCATTGTGGAATCTGTATCTTCTGGGGAAAGCACAGTTACTTACCTGTAACAGGTGATCTCTGGGAACAGCAGGAATAAGTCTTCACATATGGGTATCGTCGGTACCGACGGAGCCTGCGCGGGAACGCTCCCCAGCGTCCAGTAAGAAAGCTTTTGGGAGCATCCCACAGCGCCTGCGCGCTGCCTTCCCGCCTTTCCCAACCGCCTCTCTCCAGTTCGAGTTTTAAAGCTGAGACAAAGAGAGAGAGAGAAAAGGAAAGATAGAGAGATACAACTCCTAGGGGAGGTGGGTGGGTTGTGAAGACTTATTCCTGCTGTTCCCAGAGATCACCTGTTACAGGTAAGTAACTGTGCTATCTCCAGGAACAAGCAGGAACGAGTCTTCACATATGGGGACTCCCTAGCTGCAGATGCCAGGGGAAGAACTCTACTCCCCCCATGGATCTCTGGCATCCAACCAGGGTAGGTGGGTAGGAGTTGATTAGGAATGGAACAGGTGTTTGAGAACAGCCTGACCAAACAAGGCATCCCGGCGGGAGTCCTTGTCCAAGCAGTAATGGGCTGTGAAGGTATGAACCGAGGCCCAGGTGGCCGCTCGACAGATTTGGTCTATGCACACAGAGTTTAGATGAGCCATTGAGGCTGCAATGGCTCTCAACATTGTGAGCTGTGACATGGCCCTCCAGAGAAAGGTTTCTACTCTGGTAGGCGAAAGAAATACACTGAGCAATCCAGTTGGACAGTGTTCTCTTGGAGACTGGAAGTCCTAAATGAGAAGGATCAAAAGCAACAAAGAGTTGAGAAGACTTTCTATGTTGCTGTGTTCTTTGTAAGTAAAAAGCGAGAGCTCTCTTACAATCCAAGGTATGAAGATTCCTCTCTGCACTTGATGCATGAGGTCCTGGAAAAAAGACAGGTAAATATACCTCTTGGTTCAGATGAAAAGGCGAGACCACTTTAGGCATAAAGTGTGGATTGGTCCTGAGGACTACCTTATCATGATGGAACCTTGTATAAGGTGGATTAGCCACAAAAGCTTGCAACTCACTGATGCGGCGTGCTGAGGTGACTGCAATGAGAAAAATAACCTTCCAAGAAAGAAATTTCAAGGAGGTGGTGGCTAAAGGTTCAAAGGGTGGCTTCATGAGCTGGCCAAGAACCAGGTTTAAGTCCCATGCCACTGGAGGTGGTCTAATGGGAGGTTTAGTTAAAAGAAGGCCTCTCATGAATCTTGCTATAAGAAAATGAGAGGAAATAGGTTGTCTATTCAGAGGTTTGAGGGACGCTGCAATACCACTCAAATGGACTCTTACTGAATTTGTTTTCAGACCTGCATGGGATAGATGCAGGAGATACTCTAGTAGAGAATTCAGAGGTATTGCAAGAGGGTTTAGACCCTTTTCTGAACACCAAATGGTAAATTGTTTCCATTTGAAAGCACAGGAACGACTAGTAGAAGGCTTTCTAGAGGCATGAACAACATCTCTGACTTGCTGAGAGAGATGAAAATCTTGAAGGTCTAAGCCCTCAGCAACCAAGCCCTGAGATGGAGCGACTGGGGGTTTGGGTGCCACAATGTTCCCTCTTCCTGGGACAGAAGGTCTGGTGCAGAGCCCAAGTCCAGGGAAGGAGCTTGAGAGAGCTGCAGAAGTAGAGGGTACCACACTTGGCGTGGCCAATGTGGTGCTATGAGGATCATGGTCCCTCGATCTCTCTGAAGCTTGAATAGTGTTTTGGGAATAAGGGGAATTGGTGGAAAGGCATAAAGGAAGTCTTGACCCCTGTGAAGGAGGAAGGCATCCTTGGCCTGAACTCCCTGATACGGAATTCGTGAACAGAACCGGGGAAGTTTGGCATTCCACGGACTTGCAAAGAGGTCTATGTCCGGGGTTCCCCAAATTCGAAAAATCCTGGCTACCTGGTCCATGTGGAGGGACCACGCGTGTGGAAGCAGAACTCGACTGAGTCTGTCCGCCCAAGAGTTTTGAACGCCTGGAAGATATACTGCCAGAAGATGGATGTGATGCTCTCTGGCGAAAGCCCACAGTTGCAAAGCTTCGTTGCAAAGCGACAGAGAGCCAGTCCCGCCCTGCTTGTTTACATAGAAGATGGCTACTTGGTTGTCCGTATGGATGAGGACTGTCCTGTAGCTGAGCAGGGAATGGAACACTCTGAGAGCTAAGAATATTGCTCTGAGTTCCAAGAGACTGATATGCAGAGAAGTCTCCTGTGGAGACCAGATGCCCTGGGTGGAGAGATCCTGCAGATGAGCTCCCCAACCCATTGGAGAAGCATCTGTTGTCAGAGTTGCTTGGGGTAGCGACTGTTGAAAAGGGGACCCCAGCAACAGATTTGGAGGGGACTTCCACCACTGGAGAGACCAAAATAGGCGACTGGAGTTTGCTATTTTGTCTGACAGGCAACCTGATGCCTGAGTCCATTGGGTGGACAAAGTCCATTGAGCTGCCCTCATGTGAAGGCGAGTATATGGAACCACATGCATGGTGGATGCCATGTGGCCTAATAGTTGTAGCATTTCTCGAGCAGTTAAATGGGACTTTAACTGTATCTGGGAGGCTAACTGCACCAAGCGTAGGCAACGGGCCTGAGGGAGATAGGCCCTTGCAGTTGTGGTATCCAGCAGGGCCCCTATAAACTCCAGGGACTGAGTAGGGGTGAGATGGGATTTTGGGATATTTATTACCAGTCCCAAATACTGAAGGACACGCATTGTGCAAGTTAGACAAATCTGGGCGTCTGACTGGGATGGAGCTCGAATGAGCCAGTCATCCAGATATGGGAAAACAAATATTCCTAGAGTGCGTAGAAATGCAGCTACTACTGCTATGCATTTCGTGAACACCCTTGGTGCAGAGGCCAGACCGAAAGGAAGCACCCTGTATTGGTAGTGCTTTCCTTGAAAAAGGAACCGAAGGAACCTCCTGTGTGTTGGATGGATGAGGACATGGGTGTACGCATCCTTGAGATCTAGAGAACAAAGTCAGTCCTGACTCTGGAGGTATGGCAGCAGAGTACCGAGAGAAATCATCTTGAATTTCTCTTTGAATAGAAACTTGCTCAATTCTCTGAGATCTAATATGGGTCTGTAGCCCCCTGTTTTCTTTGGAATAAGAAAATAAGGGGAGTAGAACCTTGAGCCCTGTTGAAGAAGAGGTACTTCTTCTATTGCCCCTTGGGCAAGAAGGGTAGCAATCTCCTGACCCAGAAGGTTGAGGAGAGATGTTGGAGAATTGAACTGTTTCACTATGGTATGGGGAGGAAGGTTTAAGAAATGAAGCTTGTACCCCTCCCTTATAATGGAGAGGGTCCATTGCTCTGCTGTGATTTGCTCCCATCTGGGAGCAAAGTAAGCCAACCTTCCTGGAATGGCGAGTGGCTCTGGTTCTTCCAGAGCCAGAAAGGCTAAGTTCTCTAGTTGCAAGTCCAAGGCCCTGAGGAGGCTGAGGCTGCTGGGCCGTGGGAGGCCTGGCAGCCTTTGACTTGGCCTGTTTAGGTGGTTGCTGACGCTTTGCAGCAAAACGACCTGCAGAAGATGCCTGCTGACCATAAGCAGGATAATATCTTCCCTTTTTAGAAAAAAGTGTCTTTTTGAACAATCTTTTCTTAACAGGAGCAGAGGTAGACTTTGAAAGTCGATCCAAAGCAGAATTCTCAGCATCCATTTGAGTGGCCTTTGCTTGCCAATCCCTGCCAAAAAGGTTTTCACCTGTACAAGGAAGATTTCCCAGTTCATCTTGGACCCAGAGTTCCAAATCAGAGGCTTGTAACCAAGCAATTCTGTGTGCACCTATGGCAATAGCCGAGGCTCTGCTTACACACTCAAAAGAGTCAAAGGCTGCACGGTTGGAAAATTTGGAAACATCTTGGGCATGTTTAAGCCAAGTTAGAAATTCCTGCCTTTTATCTTCTGAAATAAAAGGGGCTAAAGTCTGCAGATGATCTGTGACTTCTTTTAGAAACATCCCCATATAGAGACTATAGGAGTTGATTCTGGCAGCAAGCATATTAGCTTGGTAAACCCTTCTGCCAAAAGCATCAAGGGTCCTGCATTCACGTCCTGGAGGATTAGATGAGTGTCTCTGCACTCTTTAATTTCCTCATGGCAGACTCTACCACAATAGAGTGGTGAGGAAGCTGAGACTTATGAAAGCCAGGACAAGGAGGGACACTGTACATGGTGTCTAACCTACGAGAATGAGGAGAGGTGGTAAGAGGAGTCTCCCACATGCTCAACATGAAATCATGAAGAATTTCATGAATAGGTAAGGTAGCTGCTTCTTTAGGAGCCTTAGGATATTGCAAAATATCTAATTGCTTGGCTCTAGGCTCTGATTCAGGGGCCACTGTAATGGAGAGGCCCCTAGCCACTTCTCTAATGAAGTCTTGAAAAGACAAGTCTTCTGGAGGAGACATTCTTAGTTTTGGAGAAGCAGGCTCCTGAGGAAGAAGTACCGGTGCCTCGACAGAAGCCTCCGACTCAGAGTCTTCGGAGGAATCGAAGTATCACCTATCTGGATGCTCCTGTAAAGCCCGATACGCGTACCGAGTGGGATCGACATCGGGAGTAAGCGGTACCGGTTCGGTACCAATGGGCATCATAGGACAGGGTACCGTTGCAGTCGACACAGAGGCCGATGTCGATGCAATCGGTACCGGCACCGGCAACGATTCCGGTGCCGGAGTCGGTACCGGCAACAGAGATTGTTGCGGTACCGGAGGCGTCGAAGCCTGCATAAACGCCGTTAGGGTGCGCTGCATGGACAGAATCTTCTGATCCATCGACGCCACCAGAGTCTGGATGTCGGTACCAGTGGAGGCCACCGGTACCCCAGAACACGGCAACAGGTGATCGGTCGAGGCCGAGCCATCGATGTCAACCTGTGACCCCATAGACAATGCTTTGGAAGCCGGAACTTCCCGCCGGGGTAATTTTGCCGGTGCGGAATCCTCAGAGGACAAGCCCGGAGGCATCTCGATGCTTAGAGGGAGATTTGCCCTTCGAGGACCGGCTAGATTTATGTTTGGTTACCTGAGATCCATGGGAGGAAGAAGCAGCCCTGGAAGACGTCGATGCCACCGAGGCTGCATCAGAGGGAAACAGGGTCCTGAGCTTGGCTGCTCGGTTCTGCCAACCTCTTTTAGACATCATGGTACAGGACACACAATCCGTGATGGAATGGTCAGGACCCAAACATTTTAGACACCAATCATGGGTGTCAGTGACAGAAATAGTACCGCCACATTTCGTGCACTTTTTGAACCCGGAAGCGGGCTTCTTCACCTTGAACAGACCCGCCACGCCGCTTTTTTTTTTTTTTTTTTTCTTCTTAGGTCCAGTACTTTGGAATGCTTTACCACCGTTTCTCCGTTTGGAACCCTCATACCCGCAATTTAAAACACTACTAAAAACCCATTTATTTCAACAAGCCTTTCATCTCTCTCCTGATGTTCCTCCCTGATGTCCTCTCACTTATCTGTTATGTCCACCTTGTCCATCTGTTTTGTTCAGTTGTGTCCTTTTGTCTAAACATGGTTAGTTTGTCTCCCCCTTTTTGGGCCTTTTATTATACTTGTTTTTTAAAAAAGTCCTGTTAATTTATGTTTTAATTATTGGCCCTTTAATTGTTTGTATAGTTTTGGTTTTTTGTCACTTTATTTGTCTATGCCTTTATTCTTTATACTTGCTTTTCTATTTTACTTTGGCGTTCTTTTCATTATTTGTGCATTGCTAACCTTTTTATTGTACACCGCTTTATGTTACGACGGAAAGCGGTTTATCAAATTTTAAATAAAGATAAAGATAAAGATTCATGAGGAGAAAAATGTTCAGGCCTAAGGCCCAAACTGAAAATGCACAGTTAAAGAAACGTTTTTTTTAAAAAAAAATTTAAAGAAAGAAAAGAAAAGACCGGCGGTACCGGTCTGACGTCGAAGAAGGCAGACGCGACAAAGAAAAATAAAGAACTTCTTCTGCAGTGACAGGAACACGACCTGCTGGCTCCGCGGAAAAGAAGAACTGGAGAGAGGCTGTTGGGAAAGGCGGGAAGGCAGCGCACAGACTCTGTGGGATGCTCCCAAAAGCTTTCTTACTGGACGCTGGGGAGCGTTCCCGTGCAGGCTCCGTCGGTACCGACGATACCCATATGTGAAGACTCATTCCTGCTTGTTCCTGGAGATAATAGAAATTACACTTACCTGATAATTGTAGTTCCTTTAGTGACTCCAGTTTAGTCCTCCACTTCTGGGTTGTGAACCTCCTCCTGCAGCTTGGAGACTGAGCATGTCAAACTTGTGACATCACTGGATATAGCATGCTGGAATCTCCCATCAGCCCCAGTGAACTACTGACAAAGCAGACTCAAAAGAGCACCAAACAAGTATCTAACATATTAATACTTAAACTGTAAAGGTATAACCAATAACTACTCGGCCAAACAACTCCCCCTTACAACCATTGGAGACTTGTGACCACGCTTGCTCCCCAGCCCTCTGCCACACCAGAGATGCGGAAAAGAGAACATAGAAAAGTAAAGTAATAAAATGAACACTCACCTGTAATCTCGCACTGAATCCCACAGAACGCGCTCCGCTAATGAAGTCATCCCTGGGTGGGAATGAGGACTAAACTGGAGTCACTAAAGGAACTACAATTACCCGGTAAGCGTAATTTCTATTTCCTTAGCATTCCTCCAGTTTAGTCCTCCACTTCTGGGATGTAACAGAGCAGTACTAATGGGAGGGACCTATCCAGCCAGAGCGCAAAACCGCCGACCCGAAACAGGCATCCTTTGCTGCCAGAACATCAAGGCAGTAGTGTTTACTGAAAGTATGAAGAGAAGACCAGGTAGCCGCTCTACAAATTTCCACCAGCGGCACCAAGCTGTGTTCCGCCCAGAACACTGCTTACGCTCTAGTGGAATGTGCTCTTAAGCCAATAGGCGCTGGGCGACCCTGTAAGATATCTGTCAACACAATTGCCTCTTTAATCCATCTGGCAATGGACGCTTTTGCCGCCGCCTCTCCTTTTCGGGGCCCCCTCTAACACAAAAAGATGATCTGACCTGTGGAAAGATTCAGAAACTTTCAAATAATGCCACAGCACTCTTGATGTCCAGACAGTGCAACCCACAGTCTGAAACGTCTTCTCCCACAGACCCTAGGACCGGGAAAGAAACAGTCTGATTTAAATGAAACGGAGAGGAGACCTTCGGAAAAAAGATGGAACCGTGCGAAGAACAATCTTCTCTTTAGAAAAACACAAAAACGGCTCCCTACATGAGAGCACCTGCAACTCTGAGATTTGTCTCGCCAAACAGATGGCCACCAAGAAGACAGTTTTCAAAGTTATATCCTTAACCGACGCTTGGCCTAAAGGCTCAAAGGGTTCTTTTACAAGAGCCCCGAAAACCAAATTGAGATCCCAGGGCAGAACCGAAATGCTACGTGCAGGCCGCATTCTGGTGACTGCTCTAAGAAAACGCACTACATCGACGTGAAATCCTAGAGCCACTCCCTGAACCTTACCTCTATAACAGGACAGGGCCGCTAATTGAACCTTCAAGGAACTGGCTGCTAGTCCTTTATCGAAACCTTCCTGTAGGAAAGCCAACAGCAAAGGAACGGACGCCATATCTGCAAAATTGCTGCCGCGAACACCAGTCCTCAAAAAGACGCCATATGCGCACATACACCAATGATGTGGAATGTTTCCTCGCCTAAAGTAAAGTGGTAATCACCTCTCTAGAGTACCCTTTTCTTCCTCAACCTAGCCCTTTCAATGGCCAAGCCGTAAGCGAGAACCAACCCACTTGAGGCATTTGAAGCGGGCCCTGAATCAACAGCCTCTCTGATGTCAGCAACCTCCACGGGTCCCCGTCCAGCAAGCGCATGAGATCAGCGTACCACGGGCGCCTTGGCCAGTCTGGAGCCACCAACAGCACCCTTCCCTGATGCGCTTCGATCCACTGAACTACTCGTCCGATGAGCACCCACGGTGGGAAGACATAGGAGACCCGCCGACGGCCACGGCTGCATCAATGTGTTGATGCCTTCTGACATCCTTCCTCGCTGCCTGCTGAAGAACCGAGTCGATTTTGCAGACTGAAAGGTCGCCATCAGATCCATGATCGGTGTCCCCCATCTCTGAACTAGTTGCTCGAATACGTCTGGATGCAACTCCCATTCCCCTGCATCCACTTGGACCCTGCTGAGGAAATCCGCCATCACATTGTCTTTTCCTGCAATGTGCGCCGCCGAAATCGCTGTCAACCAATTCTCTACCCAAGAGAACAGACAGTCTGCCTCCTCTTCCATGGCTACACTTCCTGTACCGCCCTGCCGATTTATGTAGGCCACCGCCACTGCGTTGTCGGACAGTACCCGTAGCGCTCACCCTGTCACCGTCGTTTTGAACCTTTTCAGGTCTAACAAGACTGCTCTGAGTTCCAGTCGATTGATTGACCATGTGTTCTCCTCCAGAGACCAAACGCCCTGCGCGAAAAGCTCTCTGCAATGTGCTCCCCATCCCGCAAGACTGGCGTCCGTCAGCAGCGGGAGCCACTCTGGCTGCTCCAGGGGCATCCCCGCTCTCAGGAACCCGGGTATCAGCCACCAACAAAGAGCCTGCTTGACCTGAGCAGGACAAGGAAGTCTTTTGTTCAACGAGTCGGACTGATGCAACGAGTCCCAAACCGGCCTTGCCAAATCTAGTGCATAACCTTCGCGTATGATCTCCAGCACCCACTGATCGGAGGTTCTGGGTCCAGGCAGGGAGAAACCCCCGAAGCAGCCCTCCTATCGGCTGGTTTCCTGCCTGGACCCGCCTCCTTTCATTGTGATTTTCACGTGGACCCTGCGGACGACGCAGCGAATCCTCTATTTGCTCCTCAAAAGCCACGAAACCCCTGTGCTCGAGAAGCAAATCTTCCCCTTTGAAAACCACACAAACGAGAAGTGCGAAATCTCCTGAAATCTCTAAACTGACCCCTAAAAGCCGGAGAGAATTTTCCTTGCTTAGGTTTGTCCTCCGGTAGCCTCCCACCCTTGGACTCCCCTAAATCCTTTACCAGCTTGTCAAGATCCTTTCCAAACAATAACTTCCCTTTAAAGGGGAGTTTACTAAGTCTTAACTTGGAAGAACCGTCTGCCGCCCAACTTCAGAGCCACAAAGACCTACGGGCAGCCACCAGCGAAGCCATGCTATTCGCCAAAGCCCTGACCAGATCATAGTGTACATCTGCCAAATAAGCAGACCCTGACTCTAGATGCTCTAGCTCCCTTACAGTGTCCTGGTCTAAAGCGGCCAACTGTCGTAAATGTTGTGACTGAGGCATGCTTTTGCCACCCAAGATCCACAAATGGAGGCCTGTAATGACAACGCATCTGCCTCAAAGGATTGTTTTAACAACCCATCCACCTTTCTATCCTACGCATCTTTCAAGGCCGCACTACCTTCCCACTGGTATGGTAGTCTTTTTAGTGACCGCAGACACCGCTGCATCAACTCGGAGAGCGGAATTTCTCTTTGTCTTTCTCCACCAAAGGATAGAGCTTATTCATAGTCCTAATCCCCAGGAGCCCCGCTTCTGGCTGATCCCACTCATCCTGGATCATCCGATCTACCACCTTGTGAACAGGAAACAATATCTGAGCCTGTCGCACCGCTTGAATGATAGGAACCTCTCCATTGTCTTCAACTGGTTGCGTCGTGGCAAGCTTTAGCGTCTGGAGGGATTCCGTAAATATGATAATTACACTTACCTGGTAATTGTAGTTCCTTTAGTGATGACAGTTCAGTACTCTACCTCTGGGTTGTGCTCCTCCTCCTGCAGCCTGGAGACTGGACATGTCAAATCAATGACATCACTGGATGCATACTGCTGGTGACTCCCATAATCCCCAGTGAACTATTGACAAAGCAGACTCAGAGCAACAAATAAGTAGCCGACAAGTCAATTCAAAACTTATCAAACTTACTAAACCTTAACTTCAAATAAAACTTTAAATAAAACTTGTCCCATACAGTTTTCTTCTGTCCTCCTGAAAAGAAAGTGAGAAAGGACAGGACAGAGGCAAGAGACAGTATTCCTTAAAAACGTATGCTTATCTGAAATCGTCTCGATATCCTTATTAATGAGTTATTGAAAGAGACACTTCCCTGAGCGGGAACGAGGACTGAACTGTCGTCACTAAAGGCACTACAATTACCATGTAAGTGTAATTATCATTTCCTTATCGTTCCTCCAGTTCAGTCCTCTACCTCTGGGATGTAACAGAGCAGTGTTCATAGGGGGGGGACCCTTAAGTCCGGCTCGCAGGACTGCGGAACCAAAACAGGCATCTCCCGCTGCCAGCACATCAAGGCGATAGTGCTTACTGAACGTATGAAGAGACGACCATGTCACCGCCCTACAGATATCCCCTGGTGGAATCAAACTGTGTCCCGCCCAAGAGGCCGCCTGCGCCCTGGTAGAGTGAGCCCGCAATCTGGACGGAACTAAGCGCCCTTGCACCAAGTATGCCGAAGCCTCTCTGATCCATCGTGAAATGGACGCTTTCGCTGCCGCCTTGCTCCTGCGAGACCCCCCGAACAGCACAAAGAGGCGATCAGTCTTGCGAAAGGATTGGGAGACCTTCAAATACCGGCGCAGCGACTGCTTGACGTCCAAGAAGTGCACCCTACGATCAGACGTCACGCCGTCGCCCGCACGTAGCACTGGAAGCGACACAGTCTGATTTAGATGAAAAGGGGAAATGACCTTAGGGAGAAAGGACGGCACCGGTCTCAAAACTACTTTTTCGTTGGAAAACTGAAGAAAAGGCTCTCTACAAGATAAGGCCTGCAGCTCTGAAATCCGCCTTGCTGAGCAGATGGCCATCAGAAACAGTTTTTGAAGTCAAGTCCTTTACTGTAGCTCGGCGTAATGGTTCGAAGGGCTCTTTCACTAAGGCCCCTAACACCACGTTAAGATCCCACAGTGGCACAATGACTCGACGAACCGGCCTAAGTTTAGACACCGCCTTCAAAAAGCGTAAGATATCCGGATGTGACCCTAGGGTCCTACCCTGAATCTTATCCCGATAGCAGGACAAGGCCGCTACCTGCACTCTCAAGGAACTGGCCGCCAGCCCCTTATCAAAACCATCCTGTAAGAAACTCAACACGACCGCAACAGAGACTGTGGCTGTCCAGATGTTTCGCCGAGAAAATCAATCCTCAAAAAACACGCCAGACGTGAATGTAAGCCAGCGAAGTCAACCTTTTTCTCACTCGCAGCAACGTTGTCACTACCACTGCAGAATAACCTGACTTCCTTAGCCGCGCCCTTTCAATGGCCAAACCGTAAGCGAGAATCGATTCACCTGCTGCATTCGAAGAGGGCCCTGCACAAGCAGGTCGTCTGAGACCGGCAACTGCCACGGCTCCCCGTCCAGCAATCGAACGAGATCGGCATACCAGGGTCTCCTTGGCCAATCCAGAGCCACCAGAAGCACTCTGCTGCGATGGGCCTCAATGCGCTGCACCACGCGACCTATCAGCGCCCACGGAGGAAAGACAAAGTAGTCCATTCGCTGGCCATGGTTGCATCAGGGCGTCGAGCCCTTCAGACATTCTTTCCCTCCATCTGCTGAAAAACAGCTCGCCTTCGCTGAGTGGAAGGTCACCATGAGATCCATGATCGGTTGCTCCCACTGGCGCAAACACCTCCAGATGCAGCTCCCATTCTCCAGCATCCACTTGAACTCTGATGAGAAAATCCGCTATCACATTGTCCTTTCCCGCAATGTGCACCGCTGATAGAGCTGGTAGGCGTTGCTCTACCCAGGTGAACAACAACTCCACCTCTTCCTCCATGGCCGCACTGCCGGTGCCTCCCTGCCGATTGATATAGGCCACCGTCGCGGAATTGTCCGAAAGCACTCTCACCGCCCGACCCGACACTGTCGGCTTGAACGTCTGCAGCGCGAGATGCACCGCCCTCAGTTCTAGCCGGTTGATCGACCATCTGCTCTGCCCTGCGCAAACAGGTCTTCGCAGTGGGCTCCCCAGCCCACCAGGCTTGCATCCATCAACAGCGGGAGCCAGTCTGGTTGTTCCAGGGACACTCCTGTCTGAAGGGACTGGGGACGGAGCCACCACCTCAGGGAAACTCTGACCGAGAACGGGCAGGGAAGACGCTTGCTCAACGAGTCGTTCTGATGCGACCACCGCCGAAAGGGCCTCATATGAAATCTGGCCCAGGGGACAGCTTCTAGCGTCGCCGCCATTGTGCCCAACTCCCATAGGTACTCCCATGCTGTTGGAGCTGGAGTGGTGCTGAACCCACGGACCAAGCGCTGGAGCCCCAGTGCACGGCGCTGTGGAAGGAACACGAACCCTTTCCGCGTGTCGAACCGCACCCTCAGGTACTCGAGGTCCTGCGACGGAACCAAGCGACTTTTGGCCAGGTTTATCACCCAGCCAAGACTCTCTAGAAATTGCACCACCTTGGCGGTCACTCGAACGCTCTCGTCCTCCGACTTCGCTCGGATGAGCCAATCGTCGGGGTAGGGATGAACCAACACACCTTCCTTCCTTAGCGCTGCCGCCGCCACCACCATCACCTTGGTGAATATGCGCAGCGCCATCGCGAGCCCGAAGGGTAATGCTTGAAACTGATAATGACCCCATGGCAGCGCGAAACGCAGCCACCTTTGATGGGCTAACCTGACCGGGATATGCAAATATGCTTCCGTAAGATCCAGGGAAGTTAGATACTCTCCCCTGCGAACTGCGGCAATAGCGGACCTCAGGGTCTCAATCCGAAAGTGTGGGATCCGCAAGCACAGATTCACCCCTTTGAGATCCAAGATAGGGCATAGGGAACCGTCCTTCTTCGGGACGAAGAAATAGATTGAGTATCGACCCGTACCGTAATCTGAGGATGGAACTAGAATGATCGCTCCTAAGAGTAAGAGCCGGTCGAGGGTACTGAGAATCACCAGGGCTTTCCGCAAATTTCTGCAAGGAGACATTACAAAGGAATCCCGGACGGGTCTTGCCAATTCCAGTGCATAACCCTCTTGAACAATCTCTAAGACCCACTAGTCAGTCGTTATGCAGGTCCAGGCAGATAGGAACCTCGAGAGTCTCCCGCCTATCGGCAACCTGTCTGCCTGGACCCTCAAACCTTCATTGGGATTTCCGAAAGGACTGGGAAGGAGGCATCGAGAAGCCCCTACCTGCTCCCCGGAACCCTCAAAACCCCTGGGCTCTGGAAGCAAACTTGCCCCTCTGATAGCTGCCCAGTCGAGACCCCCGAAATTTTCTGCTGTCCCTGTACGGTCCCCAAAACACTGGCGAAGCCTTTCCTGCCTTAGGCTTGTCCTCCGGAAGCCTACCCCTTTTAGACTCCCCTAACTCCTTCACTAACTTATCTAGATCGTCCCCAAACAATAACCTGCCTTTAAACGGGAGCTTGCTGAGGCGCGATTTAGACAAACCATCGGCCGCCCAATTCCTCAACCAGAGGGAGCGGCGGACGGCCCACCAGGGAAGCCATGCTGTTGGCTAGCGCTCGAATCAAGTCATAATGGACATCCGCTAGGTAAACCGTGACGGACTCCAACCTATCTAGCTCTGCCTGCCCATCAGAATCCAACTAGGAGGACTGCCTCAAGCGTTGAGACCAACAGAGACATGCCCTTGCCACCCAGGCCCTACAAATGGAAGCCTGTAGGGACAATGCATCTGCCTCAAACGACTGTTTTAACAAACTGTCCATCTTCCTATCCTGCGTATCCTTTAACGCTGCGCTGCCTTCCACCGGAATGGTGGTCTTCTTGGTGACCGCCGACACTGCAGTGTCAATGCAGTGAGAACGAAAACACTCCTTATCTTTATCCGCACAACCCAGAGGTAGAGGACTGAACTGGAGGAACGATAAGGAAAGTGCTGTTAGTTCACCCGAATGATTTTCGCCTGATCCTCGAGTTCAGGGATTTCCCCTTCTTCCAACTCTTCCATATCTGCATCAAGCTCCAGGTCTGTGTCTTCCACCTCCTGCCACCCCAGCTCGGAAGAGGGCTGTTCCGGGGGCGAGACCTCTTTGTGCGCCACATGATGACACTCGGAGTTATATACTTTAAAATTTGACTACACGTCAGAATACAGTATGTACACCACATTGATTTTAATCAAATTAAATGAAAATAGACGATTACTAAATGAAGCGGGAAATTTCTAGTAATTACAACATTAAGACGTCCGTGTTTTCTATCAGAATCAGTCGTAATTTCTGTGCGCTCTGTTGTAAAGTATGTGCGCTTGCTCGGCGAGGTGTGTGCACACGCACACAGCTTAAAGGAACAGTGCCCCCCCCCATCCATCCTCCCAGACTACGGAGTAGCCGAGGGAAGCAACATGGGACCAGGCAATTTACCCTGACGCCTTAAACAAAATGCCTGATGCATCAACAAGACAAAGTCAGGACAAAAATCCCCCAGCTGCGAACCCGCCCCTGCACCCAAGGACGCAGTAGGGAATATGCTGCTGAAGCTTCTGGATCGGACACTGACGGGGTAGGCCCCCACGGTTCGCCCTCCACTCCCGCCGTGGCCACCTGGGAAGCTGGAACTGCTGTGCTCTCCATCTGCTGCTCCACACT
This sequence comes from Ichthyophis bannanicus, assembly GCA_033557465.1. Lineage (NCBI taxonomy): Eukaryota > Metazoa > Chordata > Amphibia > Gymnophiona > Ichthyophiidae > Ichthyophis > Ichthyophis bannanicus. Next base: position 305,287,402 of record CM066040.1, on the reverse strand, counting down.
GACTGAAAAAGCAGCACAGCCCCTATAGATGCCGGTGTCTGCCACCGTGTCTCTGTGGGTTCCACAAACCATGCACTGCGGGCGTGCTGACATGCCAATAAGGCCTGGCCAGGAACATGGAATGCCCCTCAGTTTAAACAAGTTTTAGTTATATACTTATTTACCTATTTATTATTTTATTATTTTTTTTTTAAACTAAGGAAACCAACAGGAAAAAAACAATTTCTGAGCCTTTTCAACTCTACTTCTAACTGCAAAAGCCCAGGAGAATGAGGACCCCAGTTTCCTTTCTCTTTATTTTACCTACATATCTATTTATGCATTCTTTTAAACAAGGAATAAAGTAAACCAAAGAACTAAGGAAAAGCAATGGGAAGCTGAACTAACTACCCCTTGCAGGGGCCTGCAACCGCCACCGCCGCTCCAAGCAGTCACACGGTGAAAACGGCTACTTTAAATTGGCCGCGGCTCCTGAGAGAACAGGTTTTGGTGCGTAATGTTGCAGAGGCCCTCCGGCTCAAAAAGCACTCCCCGACTTTGGTATCACCGCCGAGAACAGAAGTCTTACCACCAGAGACTAGTGCCCTTGAAGCTGCGAATCCCTCCGCTCTAGGAGTAACGTTCACAGCGAGAGCCTCCTCAGCAAGTGCTGCTACCGCCGACCATGCTCCCGCCAGAACTCAGAGCGTCGGGCTGTCGTAAAGACTCCTGCTTTCCCTTAGGAAAGTGAGGGGCAGGTGAGCCGCTTCAGGAGCTCTCTCCTGTGCCATCCAGGGAGAGAAATCCTGTAAATGAAATAGACGTCTTGGTTCGGCAGGGAGACTAGACCCGATCAGCGCCCCCCCCCCCCCTTTTTTTTTTTTTTTTTTTTTAAAGAGATATCCCCTAAAACAATGAAATTTAAAAGGGACAAACCAAAACTGACTGAAAACTAAGGACCTAAAAATCTAGAACTCTTAAGTTGCTATTTGTTTCTCTAGTGAGCCCAGCACCTAGGCTCACTACGTCCTTCTGCTGCATGAAGACTGGACACACTAGGGCTGATGGGAGATTCCAGCAGGCTATATCCAGTGATGTCACAAGTTTGACATGCCCAGTCTCCAAGCTGCAGGAGGAGGTTCACAACCCAGAAGTGGAGGACTAAACTGGAGGAACGCTAAGGAACTGCTAGGTACTTGTGCCCTAGATTGGCCTCTGTTGGAAATGGGATACTGGGCTTAATGGACCTTATTCTGACCCATGTTCTTATGTTATGTTCTTAAGGTGTCAGATACACAGGACAAAGAGGAGCCAGTTTCTACTTAACTTTGCTGCCATGTGCATGGGCTGCTTCGAAAGTGCACTGTTGTAGTACCACTGCCTCTCTTCTCCTCGTCTGGCTCTTCTATCTTTGGGATCTCTGCATTGTTGTAGTAGCACTGCCTCTCTCTTCTCCTCGCCTGGCTCTTCTATCTTTGGGATCTCTGCATTATTGTAGTAGCACTGCCTTTCTCTTCTCCTCGTCTGGCTCTTCTATCTTTGGAATATTGAAATTACACTTACCTGGTAATTGTAGTTCCTTGAGAGACGACAGTTTAGTCCTCAACTCCTGGGTAGTGCACTTCCTCCTGCAGCTTGGAGACTGGACCAATCAGAAACTTCCTCTCACTGGATGTAGCTAGCTGGAACTTCCATCAGCCCCCCGTGAACTATTGACAAAGCAGACTCGCAAGAGGAACAAATAAGTAGCCTTCAACAATTTTTTTTTTAAACTGTGGTTTGGCTGTTTTGTTTTTGTTTTGTTTTTTTACAAACTGTACCAGAAACACAAAGAGAATGGAACCCCCCGTTACAGACGAAGAGGGGAAATACTCCATAGCGATACTCCACTCCCCTACAAAGCGCAGAAAAAGAGAGAGAGAGGATGAATGTACAAGGTAATAGTAATGAAGCCAGAGACACTCACCTGCCAAAATTCTCGTAGACTGAAAAACACGTGCCGAGCTAGTGCCAAAGACCGTGGGTGGGATGGAGGACTAAACTGTCATCTCTCAAGGAACTACAAATACCAGGTAAGTGTAATTTCAATTTCCTTTTCGTTCCTCCAGTTTAGTCCTCAACTCCTGGGAAGTAACAGAGCAGTACTACCGGGGGGGGGGGGGGGGAACCCTGCCAGCCGGCACGCAATACCACCGACCCAAAACAGGCATCCCGAGACGCTAGCACATCCAGCCGGTAATGTTTACTGAACATATGCAGCGACGCCCAGGTAGCCACCTTACAAATCTCCAGCGGCGGAACCAAACCATGCTCTGTCCAGGAAGCCGCCTGTGCTCTCGTGGAATGCGCGTGGAGACCGACAGAAACTAAACGGTCCTGCAACAAATACGCTGATGCAATGGCCTCCTTAATCCACCTGGAAAGGGATGCTTTTGAAGCCGCCTCCCCCTTCCTGGGGCCATCAAACAGCACAAACAGACAATCCGACTTACGAAAGGAAGCCGAGACGGACAAATGATGACGTAACACGCGCTTGACATCCAAGAGACGCAAACTGCGATCAGAAGATTGCCCTGCATCCGCCCGCAGAACCGGGAGCGTTACCGTCTGATTGACATGAAAAGGTGAAGGCACCTTGGGCAAGAAAGAGGGCACCGGCCTAAGCACCACCTTGTCGCGCGAGAAACAAAGGAAGGGCTCTCTGCACGAAAGAGCTTGCAACTCGGAAATGCGCCTAGCTGAACAAATGGCCACCAGAAATACCACCTTAAGGGTCAAATCCTTGATCGAACTCTGGGACAAGGGCTCGAACGGGGCCCTAGTCAGGGCCCTCAGGACCAAATTGAGGTCCCACGCCAGAACGGAAACACGGCGCGCCGGACGAAGCTGGGAAACCGCTTTCAGAAAATGCACAACGTCGCCATGCGCCCCAAGAGACACACCCTGTATCTTACCTCTATAGCAGGCCAAGGCCGCCAATTGCACCCGTAGAGAACTGGCGGCTAGGGCCTTTTCGAAGCCATCCTGCAAAAAAGCCAGCATGACAGGCACAGAAGCTCTGGCCGCGCGAACCTGATGTCTGGAACACCAATCTTCAAAGATGCGCCAAACGCGCACATAAGCGAGCGAAGTGGACCGCTTGCGGACCTGAAGTAAGGTTGACACAACCGCTCTAGAGTAGCCTCTCTTCCTTAGCCTCGCCCTTTCAATGGCCAAGCCGTAAGCGAGAATCGAGCCACGTGCGGCATCCGAAGGGGCCCCTGAATCAGGAGCTCCTGAGATAACGGGAGCCGCCACGGGAGGCCGTCTAAGAGACGGAGGAGATCCACGTACCAAGGGCGCCGAGGCCAATCCGGCGCTATCAGCAATACTCTTCCCGGATGAGCCTCGATACGTTGAATCACTCGACCGAACAGGGCCCACGGAGGAAACACATAGAATAGACCCGACGTCGGCCACGGCTGAATCAAGGCGTCGATCCCTTCCGACATGGGTTCCCGTCGTCGGCTGAAGAAACGAGGCGCCTTTGCCGAATTACACGTCGCCATCAAGTCCATTACTGGCACGGCCCACCGGCGAGTCACCTGATCGAACACGGCCGGATGCAACTCCCATTCTCCAGCATCCACCTGAACTCTGCTGAGAAAATCCGCTGTCACGTTTTCCCTTCCGGCAATGTGAGCCGCCGAAATGGCCTGTAAGCGCTTCTTCGCCCAGGCAAACAGCAAGTCGGCCTCCCGCTCCATGGCTGCACTCCCTGTGCCGCCCTGCCGGTTGATGTATGCCACCGTGGGTGCATTGTCCGACAACACTCGTACCGCCCGGCGGGAAACTAGACTCTCGAACCGCTGAAGAGCCCGCAACACGGCTCTCATCTCCAGAAGGTTGATCGACCAGGAGCTCTCCTCCGTCGACCACCGCCCCTGGGCGAACTGAATGCCGCAATGCGCCCCCCAGCCTGTGAAAACTCAAATCCGTAAATAGAGGGAGCCACTCCGGCTGCTCCAGCGGCACTCCCGCTTGCAAGGTTGCAGGGCACAGCCACCAGCGCAGGGCCTGCCGAATGCTCAGCGGGCAGGGAAGATGTTTGTGCAGGGACTCGGACTGATTGGACCAACGAAGTAAGGCGCGTTGCAACGCACGCATGTGAAACCGAGCCCAAGGAACAACCTCCAGAGACGCCGCCATGGTCCCCAACACCTGAAGATAATGCCATGCCGATGGCACCGACAGCTTCCTGAAGTTCTGCACCAACCTTTAAAGAACTAGTGCTCTGCATACGGTGAGAAAGACGGACCCTATCCGGGTATCGAACCGCACTCCGAGATATTCGAGGACTTGAGTCGGAGTCAAATGTCACTGTACATAGCTCAACCTAATCTAATACACATTCCCACACACGCAAATTATAACACTTCTTTCACTGCATGAAATACACCCCCACTACTTTTGATTGTTTTGTCGTGACACCGCCTTGATTTTACGATAAGACGGTATAGAAATACTGTTAAATAAAATAAAATAAATGGCTTTTGAGCGGGTTGACTACCCAACCTAAGCTCTGCAGAAACTCCACCACTCTGTGGGTGACCTGTCTGCTCTCCTCTAGGGACTTGGCCCTTATCAGCCAATCGTCGAGATAGGGATGCACCAGAATACCTTGCTTGCGCAACGCCGCTGCCACGACGACCATTATCTTCGTGAAGACGCGTGGAGCCGTCGCCAAGCTGAAGGGCAGCGCCTGAAATTGAAAATGACCCCAGGGCAGGGCAAACCGAAGAAACCTCTGATGCGACGCTCTGATGGGCACATGGAGATAGGCCTCGGAGAGATCGAGAGAGGAGAGAAATTCCCCCTGACGAACCGCGACAATGACAGACCGGAGAGTTTCCATCCGGAAATGAGGGACCCGGAGACAGCGATTCACCCCTTTGAGGTCCAGGATAGGATGAACCGAACCGCCCTTCTTTGGCAACACGAAATAAATGGAGTAGCGTCCCAGTCCGCACTCCTCGGGAGGAACAGGGACGACGGCGCCCAGCTGAAGAAGATGATCCAAGGCTTGCTGAATCTGTAAGGCCTTTCGAGGACCTCGGCAGGGGGACTGAACGAACGAGTCCCGTACAGGAACCGCCAGATCCAAGGCATAGCCGTCGCGGATAATTTCTAAGACCCACTGGTCCGATGTTATCTGGGTCCAGGCGGAAAGAAAACTCCTCAGACGTCCTCCGATAGACAGACCATCCGCCGGGACCAGCCGCCCTTCATTGGGGCTTTCGTGCGGCACTGGGACAGGGGCGGCAAAACCTCGGCTCGCTCCCCGGAACCTCTGAAACCCTGGGAACGGGAGAGGAAACGACCCCGCTGGAATCCTGCAAAACGGGGCGTGCGAAAATCTGCGAAAGTCTCTAGTCTGCCCCCGAAAGGACTGGGAAAAGCGTCCCTGCTTGGGCCTATCTTCCGGGAGTCTACCACCCTTGGACTCCCCTAAATCCTTGACCAGCCTATCAAGGTCCTCACCAAACAATAACTTCCCTTTGAACGGAAGCTTGCCAAGACGAGACTTAGAAGACCCGTCGGCTGCCCAGTTCTTCAACCACAAGGCTCTGCGCACCGCTACTAGCGACGCCATACTATTCGACAAGGCTCGAATCAGATCATAGTGCACATCAGCTAAATAAGCTGAACCGGATTCCAAACGCTGGAGTTCCCGCATCTCGTCCTGCCCCAAAGATGCAGACTCACTGAGACGCTGGACCCAACGAAGACAGGCCCTGGCCACCCAAGCACCACATATGGAGGCCTGCAAGGAAACCACATCCGCCTCAAAGGACTGTTTCAACAGGCTATCCATTTTTCTATCCTGTGCCTCCTTCAAGGCCGCACTGCCTTCCACAGGAATTGTTGTCTTTTTCGTGACAGCCGACACCGCGGCATCAATCTTTGGAACACGAAACCGGTCTTTGTCCGCGTCCGCCAAGGGATAAAGCTTATTCATGGTCCTTATCCCCTTCAAAGCTGCCTCTGGGTGATCCCACTCATTCTGGATCATCTGATCGATAACCTTATGTACAGGAAACACGACTTGAGTCTGGCACACAGCCTGAATAATGGGATCTGCCGTATCTTCTTCGGTAGCCACCTGTTCGGAGGTCAGACGAAGGGTTTGTAGGGCTTCCACAATAAGGGCGGAGAGCTCTTCCCTCCGAAACACCCTAATGATTCTGGCCTGATCTTCAGGTTCAGCAATTTCACCCTCTTCTAAATCCTCGATTTCGCCCTCCAAGTCAAACTCCGGATCTTCATCATCCAACAAGTGAACGCTGGAGGAAGAAGGCTCCGGCGGACGTGGCCGCTTATGTGCCTTGGGCACGAGCGTCTCAGGACCCGTCAGCCCCGAAGGCATACTCACCGAGGAGAGGGGGGCCAACGCCGGTACAACGCCTTGTCGCTTACGGCAGAACGCCTGATGCATAAGCAAAACAAATTCTGGGGAAAAATCTTTCACGAGTCCCGAGACCCCGGAGAGTCCCGATGCCCCCTCAACAGGCGGGACGGAAGGCCCAGGAGTCCAAGCATCCCCCTCAGGCTCCGCCACCACTTCAGGCAGGACAGGGCCTGCAGAATCCTCCATTTGCTGCTCCAGAGTGAGGGACACCGAAGCACAGCACCCACAAACACCTGTTTCTGGGGTTGCGCTCCTGCGTGTGCCACAAATCACACACTGGGACCGCGCTGGCATGAAAGGCAAACCCAGCGGACCCCCAAGGAGGAAAAATGGGCTAGCGCTCTCCTTTGCACAGTGGATAAGCGTCCCCACAATCCCACCACAAGAAGTGGGAAAGAGCAATAACAGTTGTCCCCTATGAGGAGAGAGGGCTCAAAACTATACTGCAGCCTGTTTGTTCGTTTAAGCTACGCCCCTATTTTATTTATTTATTTTTTTTTTTTGTAAACGAGAGCCCCCGCGGACCCAAAAGCCCCGCCGAAAAAAATCACCGAAAACAAATTACAGAAAGAAAAGTAATCGTGGCAAAAATGCTGACAGGCTTAGCACGAGAAACAGAACCGCCGCTGCTGAACGCGAGAGCAGAAAATGGCCGCGACTGCAAGCCACGATTTGGCGCGCTTTTGCAATGGCGCCTAAAGCGCCGTCCAAACAAGGTACTACAAAAGCCCCTGGTCTCCCACACACACCCCCGGCCGGTACCTGACGGGATGGTACTTCTGCCAGCATTCCGAGGCCCTATCAAAGCAAAAGGACCGGAACGCCGAAGACACTGCTGCCGCTGAAGAAAACCAGCCCCGGAGTCAATGCTGAAAACTTCAGAAATACAGCGGAGTGCCGGAGGGCACAAGAAAGGAGCTCTACCCCGGTCCAATCAAGGGGTAAGAGATCCTGCAGCACAAAAAATAGCCCAGAGAGAAGGGAGAGCAAGGGAGGCAGAGTAGGCAATGGATTCTAACCCCTCCGCCTAGAGACAGCGTCCTTTTTTTTTTTTTTTTTTTTTTAAAGAGACAGCATCCACTAAGACAAAATAATCAGAACTAAAGAGTAAAAGTAAAAGTAAAGAGCCTGCTCCTCATTGGTTTCTCCAGTGAGCCCAACCTAGACTCACAAGGTCCTTCAGCTGCGTAGAGACTGGACACACTGGGGGCTGATGGAAGTTCCAACTAGCTACATCCAGTGAGAGGAAGTTTCTGATTGGTCCAGTCTTCAAGCTGCAGGAGGTGGTGCACTACCCAGGAGTTGAGGACGAAACTGGAGGAACGAAAAGGAACTCTGCATTGTTGTAGTAGCACTGCCTCTCTCTTCTCCTCGCCTGGCTCTTCTATCTTTGGGATCTCTGCATTGTTGTAGTAGCACTGCCTTTCTCTTCTCCTCGTCTGGCTCTATCTTTGGAATCTCGTATACCCACCCCCATCTCCCACTTTCCAAGATCTGCTGTTTGGTTTTGCCTATGGGTGCCCACATCTTAAGTCCTGCCCTGGTGACAGCACTGGATACAGCATGCTCAAGCTCCAAGCCATGTTGTGATCTATGTGAATGAGACGTTTCATCCAAGAGCATGATCTGGGCCAGGGAAGACAGACTACAGCTGCATTAGTCCACACACTGACCCCTACTGGAATCAGACCGGTACTGGCTTCTCAGTGCTGTACCAGCATATATACTGTACTAGCAATGTCATCACTGAAAGATGCTGCACTCTGCCTCCATCTGCTGGCCGGGAAGCATAAGCCACTCACCTGGACTGGGCCAGCAGGATAAGAAATGTCATGTTATGGTTTCTTTACATTTTATGTTTTTTTTTCCTAACAAAAATAAAGAAGTTAAGTACTATTACTAATATAAACCACTTTCAATGGTTGTGTGGAAAGGCTGTCTTATCTGTAAACAAAGTCTAATTCTCCAGACACTTATTCTCTTCTCACCCCATCTCATCTCGGTTAACACACTCTAACCCCAAAAACATTAAGATGTACTTGTCTCCTAACCCTATCAGTCATGCAGGTCACTACCATCTTGTCCCCAGCCCCACCAAGCTGAATCTCTCCTCCTTCCCTGGAGTCTTACTGCCATTACCACCTCTGGAAGAGTCATTCCCAGTGAATTTGAACCATTAAGCATGCATATTCCTTCATTCTTTGCTTCTCTGAGTCTTGCAGTTTTCTCATGAGTTTGTGCAAAGTCACAAGGGAGAAAAACAGCTGTTCCAGAGGTAGTGGCTGAAAGAGTGGGAGGGGATGAGAAATGGGGACCAATCAGAGCAACGCTTGGGGTCAATAGGGGCCACCACTGACCCCCCACATCTCACAAGGAAGAATGGAGCATTATTCCCTCCTGTTTTCTTCTAAATACTTTGAATCAAAGATAGCAGAACTCATCAGCATATCCTATAATATAGATGGCACATGCTGAAGACAGATTGTTGGCACAGCTCTCCATGAGATCACAGGAAATCTCATTTCCCAAAGATCTTTTTGCAATGTTGTGTTTAACAGTATCTCATCAGTTGTCAGGAAATATAGGCAACTACAGACCCACTGGCCCTAACTTTATCAGCTCAGTCTCACCGACATTCTTTGTTCTAGAACTTAATGCCTGCCCCACCTATCTCAAGGTGAGTCATGTGATCCTTGTCAGGTAGACTTCCTTTTAACAGGAAATTTTGCGAATGGACTGGGGGAATGCTGCTGGACATATCATCTCTGCTCCACAGTTACATGTCTTACCTTAGCCAGTCCTGCTCGGTGTGCTCCTTGCGACTCTATGTAGGCAACGTAACGGCTGAAATTGCAAAACTCCTCCATGGTTGGATAAAAAGTCATTATACGCGAATTTGACTTAGGGCTCTCCAGATCAGAAGCCATTCTATTGGCAGATGGAAATTAAGCCTGAAAAAGAAAATCTGGAAAATGGGAGAAAAAAAAAAGGTGGTATGGCAAATTAAACGAAGCACACAAAGTGAAACAAGAAAATAATCATTAGCATATCTATTTGGCCCAGTGGTTTCCTCCTGCTCCTTTGGGCTTCCAGTTAAATCAAAATCAGCCTCCGCAGGAGACTATGGCTTCATAGGCCTTATTTTCAATATTCTGGGTGCTGACTGCTTGGGTGTTTATGTTTTTTATTTTTTGCACTCCTTTCCAACCCAATAGAAATCGGAAAGAATTTATGCAAAAGGGTCGAGAATGTCCATCTGATGGCAAAGTAACGCTCCAAATAGTTAACAGAAAGGAGTGAAACTTGGCGAGGAGGAAAAACTGGTAAGACAGTTTAAAAAAAAATGGGCAAATCAGACCTAGGGTTCCAGAGAAATAACCCCCTCCCCCAAAATATGGCCCAATGCATTCCTATAGAAAGTTTCAGCTCCCGCAGCACAGCTATTTACAAACAATAACACACAGAAATTAGCAAATTCCTCCTTTCAAACTAGCTCTCCCTATTCTCTACTATCTCAACCCCATCAAAATGCCCCACCTCCAGAAACTGCCAACTCCCAAAAATTATCCCCATGCAATTGCTCCACCAGCCCACACACTTCCTCTACCCCTAAAGAGGGACTGCATTTTATTCACACTTTTTCTCTGAAGTTCAGAGCCAGTTATATTCAGGTAGAGTAGGCATTTTTCCTGTCCTCAGAGGGCTTATAACCTCTCACCAAGTCACAAGGAGTGGCAAAAAAAGTATGTGCCTTTGAGTCTGTGCCAAATCCTGGCAACCCAGCAGCTCCGGGATTTGCTTGGCAGCATGATCAGAAGTAGATTGCCAGGACTTTATGCCAAGGAAATAGAGGGTTAAGTGACTTGCCCAAGGCCACAAGGAGTGCCTGTGGGAACTGAACCCCGGTCTCTTGGTTACCAATCCAGTGCTCTAACCAATAGGCTACTCCTCCACTCAGGAGTGACAGTAAGATTCAAACCTGGCTTTCCTGGTTCTCATCATGCTGCTCTAAATATTAGGCTACTATTCACTCTCTTGCAAATGACTTAACACCCCTCCCCCCCCCCCACTACTGCAACTGCCCTCACCTCAAGAACTACCTCCCCACAACTGTCTACACCCCCCCCCCACTCCCCAAAATAATGTTCCAGGATCAACCCCCTTCCCTACCAGACAACACATGCACAGTCAGATTCACAGGGTGAAATTAGGTCTTACCTGCTAATCTGCTTTCCTCGAGTCCCTTCAGTTCAGTCCAGACTTGTGAGTTTATCACACCTCCCTTGCAAGGGCCTCCAAAGAGAATGAACAACCTATCGGTCCTTCTGAACCGAGCTGTGACTTTCAAGTAATGCTGGAGTGTTCGACGGACACCCAGGAATCGCAGAAGGGGGTCCGAATGAGGTCTTCCCTTCCCCTAAAACACTGGAAAGATAATCACTTGATTAACATGAAAAGCTAAAATCACCTTCGGTAGGAAGGACGGAACCAGACGCAGAACCATCTTTTCCCTTGTCATGAAAAGAAAAGGTTCTCTAAATGACAAGGCTTGCAACTGAGAGATTCTCCTGGCCGAACAAATAGCCACCAAAATGATCACCTTTAGAGTCAAGTCCTTCAACAAGCACTCAGCCAGTGGCTCTAATGATACCCTGGCCAGCGCCAAAAGCATCAAATTAAGGTCCCATGCGGGAACTATCGATCTTAACAGCTGACTAAGTTGCTTTACGGCCCAAAGGAAACTCACTACATCTGGATGTGCTGCTATCTTCTTCCCCTGCACCTTTCCCCATAACAGGTCAGTGCTGACACCTGCACCTTCGAGGAATTACACGCCAGGCCTTTGTCCAGCCAGCCCATCTTGAAGGAAAGCCAGTAGGTCCAGGATGGAAGCCTCCAGGGGTCTCAGTCACCTGTCTATGCACCAGTTCTCAAAGATCCTCCAGACCCAAATGCAAACCAGGGATGTGGAGCGCTTATGCACTTTTAGTAGGGTTGCAATGACTGCTCTTGAATAACCCCACTTAATTAAGCAGGCCCTCTCAAGAGCCATGCCGTAAGCGAGACTCGATCCACCTGACGCATCAGGATCGAGCCCTGCATCAGCAGGTCGCTCCTGCTCGGGGAGCCTCCAGGGGTCGCTCCTGCTCGGGGAGCCTCCAGGGGTCGCTCCTGCTCGGGGAGCCTCCAGGGGTCGCTCCTGCTCGGGGAGCCTCCAGGGGTCGCTCCTGCTCGGGGAGCCTCCAGGGGTCGCTCCTGCTCGGGGAGCCTCCAGGGGTCGCTCCTGCTCGGGGAGCCTCCAGGGGTCGCTCCTGCTCGGGGAGCCTCCAGGGGTCGCTCCTGCTCGGGGAGCCTCCAGGGGTCACCCACTAATCAGCCTTACCAGGTCAGAATACCACAGCCTGTGTGGCAAGTCCGGCATGATCAGGACCACTATTCCCCTGTGCGCTTTGATCCGCTGCACGCCCGCCCAATCAGGGGCCCATAGTGGGAACACAAAGCAGACCTGTTGCCGGCCTCTGCTGCTGTACTAGGGCGTCAAGGCCCTCAGATATTCTTTCCATTCCCCTGTGGTAGAATTGACTTGCCTTCGCCAATGTCATGGTTGCCATAAGGTCAATGACTGGAGGACCCCAGCGGTGGACCAGCTGTACAAACACCTCGTCGTTTAGTGCCCATTTGTCGGGATCCACTCAGACTGCTGAGGTAGTCAGCCACCGCATTTAATCTTCCAGTCACGTGGGCCACCGACAGTGCCTGGAGATTTTCCTCTGCCCAGGCCAGCAAAGGGGCAAACCTCGTTCTCCAGTTGGATGCTACCCGTGCCCCCCTGCTGGTTGATATATGCCACCGTAGCAGCATTGTCCGAGAACACTTGCACTACCTTCCCTCGAAGAAGATCTGCAAAGCTCCAAAGGGCCAGGAACACTGCTCTCAACTCCAGTCTGTTTATGGCCCATGCAGCTTCCTCCATCGACTAGTTGCTCTGTATGACTTGTGCTTGGCAATGGGCCCCCCAGCTTGTCAGACTGGCATCTGTTGTGAGTTGATCCACTCGGACGTCTCCAGGGGCATCCCCACTAACAAGTTGTCTGGCCTCATCCACCACAAGAGTGCCACCTTGACCTCCCTTGGGCAAGGCAATCGTTTCTCCAATGGATGATATTGGGCTGACCATCTTCGCAGGAGGGACCTCTGTAGTGGTCTCATATGTGCCTGTGCCCAAGGCACCAGCACAATCATTGCTGCCAGAGCCCAGAAGTTGTAGGTAATGCCAGGTCGTCGGAGCTGGCTTCTGTAGGAAGAACCTGATCTGAAGCTGCAGCTCGTTCATTCGCTCCAGGGGTAAGGAGACTTTGCCCTCTTATGTCCAAAAGTGAGCTCCTAGGTAGACCAACTCCTGGGACAGAATCATGTTGCTCTTGGCTGCGTTGATCACCCAGCCCAGGCTCTGAAGGAACTCAACTACCCGAGCCGTGGTCCTCACACTTTCCTCCCTTGATTTTGCCTGAATTAACCAATCGCCGAGGTAAGGGTGTACCAGAATTCCTTTTCGTAGCAGCCGACCATGACTTTGCTGAATGTCCTAGGGGCAGTCGCTAGGACAAATGGTAGCAAGGTGAATTGAAAACGTCCCATAGGAATTGCTGATGCTCCCGCCAGATTGGAATATTCAGGTAAGCCTCCGTGAGATCCAAGGACATCAGAAACTCTCCCTGTCCGACTGCCACAATCACTGACCTCAGGGTTTCCATGTGAAAACGTGGGACCCTGAGGCAGCAATTCACCTGCTTTAAGATCTAGGATGGGCCGGAAGGAAGCCTTCCTTTTTGGGGACCATGAAGTAGATGGAGTACAGACCTAACCCGCTTGGCTTTGTGGCACTTTGGCGACAGCCTGCAGTTGAACCAGCCTCTGCAAAGTGTCCTGCACCGCATGGAGCTTGCGAGGTGCTTTGCAAAGAAATTGCAGGAAACTTTCTTGGAGCAGTCGTGAGAACTCTAGGGCATAGCCCTCCTTGATGACCTCCAAAACCCACTGGTCAGAGGTGATCTGGGTCCAGGCAGAGTCTGGGCCCAGGCTGACTCTGCCTGGACCCGCCTCACTTCACTGTGTTTTCTTGATGGGGGTGGAGGCAGAAGGGAAGAACCCCTTCCCGGCTCCTCTGAAACCTTGAAATGACTGACCTCTAGAGGGAAATCTTCCCCTCTGGTAGGGTGTAAATCGATTAGACCTGAATCGCCAGAAGTCGGGGGTTTGCCCTCGACCTTGTGCCAGCAGTCGCCCCGGGTTTTGTTTGTCCTCTGGGAGTCTTCCTCCCTTGGACTCTCCCAAGTCTTTAACCAACTTCTCCAGAGCCTCTCCGAACAAAAGCTTTCCCTTGAACAGGAGTCTGCTCAGGCGCAACTTGGAGGAACTATCTGACGATCAGTTCCAGAGTCACAAATATCTGCACACAGAGACAACTGCTGCCATACTATGGGCTTTCCACCTAATCAAGTCGTAAAAGGCATCCGCTAGGTAGGCCACCCTGGACTCGAGCTTGGCTGCTTCCAGGAGAGCTGGCCCATGCTGCTCCGCCTCCTCCTGGAAACCCTGCGCACAGCACAGGCAAGCAAGAGCCACAACCGCACCACATACTGGAGGGCTGCATTGATGTTGAAGGCTTGCTTCAGCAAGGTCTCCATCTTCCTATCCTGGATGTCCTTCAGAGCCAAACTGCCCTCAACTGGAATGGTGGTCTTCTAGGCCACTGCCAAAACCATCGCGTCCACCTTGGAAGAACCAAAAAGCTCTTTCTTCTGCCCAGGAAGGGGATAGAGGTGCGTCATTGTTTGCGCTCCTCTCATTCCAGCCTCCAGCACCTCTCATTGCTCTAGAATCATTTGTTTGATGACCTGATGTACTGGAAAAAACTGACTGCAGTTTGGTCCTCCGCTTGCGACACTGGCGGCATATTTATTTATTTTATTTATTTAATACACACTTACATAAGAACATAAGAACATAAGATATGCCATACTGGGTCAGACCAAGGTCCATCAAGCCCAGTATCCTGTTTCCAACAGTGGCCAATCTAGGTCATACGTACCTAGCAGTTTCCCCAAAAGACACAGGTTCCACAATGCTTGTACTGGGTCAAGCATTGATATCCTGGGTCCCTTCTTAATAATGGTTTATGGACCTTTCCTCCAGGAACTTGTCCAAACCTTTTTTAAACCCAGCTACACTAACAGCCTTTACTACATCCTCCGGTAACAAATTCCAGAGTTTGATTACACGTTGAGTGAAAAAATATTTTCTTTTATTAGTCTTAAATAGTTTACCCTGTAGCTTCATTGCATGTCCCCTAGTCTTTCTATATTCTGATAAGGTAAACAATCGATCTACGTTTACCCGTTCCACTCCGTTCATTAATTTATAGACTTCTATCATATCTCCCCTCAGCCGTCTCTTTTCCAGGTTAAAGAGCCCCAACCTTTTTAGCCTTTCTTCATAGGAGTAGCCTTCCATCCCCTTTACCATTTTGGTGGCTCTTCTCTGAACCTTTTCTAAAATTGCTATATCCTTTTTAAGATATGGCGACCAGAATTGCACACAATATTCAAGGTGCGGTCTCACCATGGAACGATATAGAGGCATTATAATATCTTTTGTTTTATTTTCCATTCCTTTCCTTATCATACCTAGCATTCTATTTGCTCTCTTGGCCGCCGCTGCACACTGGGCCGAGGGTTTTAACATGGTATCCACAAGGACGCCTAAATCTTTTTCTTGGGTGGTGGTTCCTAATGTGGAACCTTGCATCGTGTAACCATAGTTTGGGTTGTTCTTCCCTAGGTGCATAACCTTGCACTTCTCCACATTAAATTTCATCTGCCATTTTGATGCCCAGTCTTCCAATTTATCAAGATCCTCTTGCAATTTTCCACAATCCTCCTGGGTTTTAACAACTTTAAATAGTTTTGTGTCATCAGCAAATTTGATAACCTCACTCGTTATTCCACTTTCCAGGTCATTTATGAATATGTCAAAAAGCAGCGGACCCAGCACTTATATACCGCTGCTTCCAGCGATCAGCAGCGGTTCGATTCTTCTTTTGGGGGGTGTCAAATCAGGACTGGGAGGGTACAGTAAATACATAGATCTGATGGGAGGTCACAGCACACAGGGTTAGTGTCTTGGGGGAAGAATTATACATATTTACATTTATACATACATATTTACACATTTCTGGCTGACAATTGTACATTTACACCTTTTTGGATTACACATTTTTACATATTTACATATTTGGATTACACATTTTTGGACTACACATTTTTACATATTCATAGTCATGGCTGATTGTAGTAGCATTTGAAAAGGTGGGTTTTTATCTCTTTCCTGAAGATTGTAATGTCCGTGATTAAATGCAGCTCAGAAGGGAGTTGATTCCATATAGTTGGTGCAGAGAATGAAAAGGCTCTGCGAGATGTACTTGTTTTCACAGTTCTGATGGTGGTGGGGACCTGTAGGGTGCCCAAGTTGGTAGCTCTTCTGTCCCTATTTGCAGGTTGTGTGCTGATAAGTGAGGCCAGGAAAGAGGGGGGCTATGTTGTTAAGTTTGAATGTGGTTACTAGCATCTTGTACTGTATCCTAGCTGCAATTGGAAGCCAATGTAGGTCGATTAATATTGGGGTGATGTGTTCTGAAATGCTTGTACCCATTATGATCCTGGCAGTAACGTGTTGGGCCATCTGAAGGATATTTAGTGATTTCTTGGGCAGACCTTGTAAGATGGCATTACAGTAGTCCAGGTGTGGCATAATGAGTGCTTGAGCCACGGACCGGAAGTCACTTGGTGCTATTATCTTCCTTAGAGGTTGTATCACTCTAAGTTTATGGAAGATGGCTTTGTTTGTTTTACGTAGGTGAGCCTCCATTTTTAGATTGCAGTCGAGTGTGACTCCTAGATATTTGATTTCAGCCTTTGCTTTGTACGTGTTATTGCACAGGGTGATTGTATCAGGGGGCTTGAAGTTCGGTTTGCTGGATATATACATGACCTCCATTTTTTGTGGTTAATCATGTTATTTTTCTGTAGCCATAGCAACATTTCATCCAGGCAGCCTTCGAGCTGTGTATAATTGGGGTCAGCGGTGTCCAGTTGTGTGTAGAGCATAATATCATCTGCATAGATGTGGTAGTTGATGCTATGTCTTTTAAAAATGACGCAGAGGGGTTGCATGTAAACGTTGAACAGTAGTGCCGAGAGAGCTGAACCCTGGGGTATGCCCTGTGTTTGAGAGAACGGTTCAGCTTGTTCGCCATTGAATTGTACTTGAGGCCTTCTGTTCGATATGTAGGAGGAGAACCATTTGAGGGGGGTTCCCACAACTCCTATGGATTCCAGTTTGTTAAGGAGGATCCCATGATGTACGGTGTCAAAGGCGGCGGAGATGTCAATGAAAATGAGTATAAACATTTTCTTTCTGTCTTCTAGTCCTTTGAGGAGGTTGTTCATTAGCGCTATCAACAGTGTTTCAACTCCATGATTTCTTCTGAACCCGTATTGTTGTTTGTCTAAGGTATTATGGTCATCAAGGTGATCTTGGAGTTGTAGGAGTACTGCCTTTTCAATGATTTTTGCCAGGAATGAAATGCTGGATATGGGGCGGTATGAGGTCGGGTCTTCATTGTTGAGAGTGTTGTTTTTTTAGGATTGGCCTTATTATAGATCGTTTTAGTTGGTCAGGCATTATTCCTTGACTTAGCGACTGGTTTATAATGTGGGCTATTTGCTGGTTGATCTCTTTTTTTTGCCGCTTTGATCCATGCAGTTGGGCAGGGGTCGAGTGGTGAGGTGGTGGTATTTATGGAGGTTAGAATGTTGGTGGTTTGTTGTTCATCAATGTTGTGGAATGCGCTCCAAGTTAGTTCTGGCTTCACTTTTGTTCTTTGATGTGGTGTGCCTGCATCGAACGTGGGGGTGGTGGTAGTCAGCTTGCTTGCATAGTGATTTGCCAGTGTTTGTGGATGGATGGGGCTATCTTGATGTTCTGGTAGCGCAGTTTTGGTAAGCGATTTTACTAGTGCAAAAAGTTCACGTGGTTTGTTGATGGCTTTGTTTAGGATGTTGGTATGGTGTATCCTCTTTGCTGTATTTACTTCTTCTTTGTATTTGAGAGGAGATTAAGGTACACAGTTCTGAGTTCGGTGGATTTGTTGTGTCTCCACTTTCTTTCGTGCTTCCTGAGGTCTCTCTTCATTCTGGTCAATGTTATGGTGTACCAAGGTTCTGATGGGTGTTTGGATGTGTTTGGTGTCTGATTCCCTTTGTGGATCGCTATGGTCTGAATTGCGGAATCCCAATTGCGTGTATCATTGCTGCTTCCTACTTTTACTGTTGTCAGTACCATTCAATTATCACTATTGCATGCAATTATTACTGGTTCTGTAGCTTTCACTTTTTACTGTGGCCAGTTAGCACTCAATTATCCCAGTTACCAGAAACACTCCCACAAAGTGTTTCACTTGCTCTCCCATTAGCTCTCCATAATATATAGCTACTCAACACCACTGTCAGAAGCCCATTGCCAATTACTCCTTTGACAATAGCATATCCACAATAACAAACATAATACCCCCTCCAATCCCTCACAGAAGTTACCTCATCCACATCAACAAAAACCCCAATGGCACTACCATTCAATACCCTAGCTATCTGCCTTTTCCTTCTTCTATGTTTGCTCAACGAAGCCCTTGCACTATATCACACAGCTCACCAAATTCCAATACTTCAGAGTCATGGAAAAAGAAGGGCTGAATCTCCCTATCCCAACTCAAGAATAGATGCCCCCACACGCCACTCTCATCTAATACATATAGCTCTTCAACAACCAAAGAAAAATAAACAAAAGGAACCCTTTCAACCCTTTTGCTTAAACTGTGCCCTCATAAATGCAAGGTCTATCCGCAAGAAATGGCCAGTCATCACTGACACAATCTCTTCCTACAATCTAGACATCCTCATGATAACTGAAACCTGGTTATCCGACACAGATAATGTGATCCTTAACCAACTCATACCCCCCAACTTCTCCGTCCATTCCCACATAGAGAGAGCAAGAGAGGTGGAGGCATTCTCATACTTACCAAGAATGACCTAAACTTCCACACTGTGGACTCCACAAGCTCAAACAGCATGGACGTCTTAACCATCACGAATGAGCAATGCTTCATCAATTTAATATACAGAGCACCCTCACCCTCCACGGATGACCTTCCTAACATTCTGGACTTAGCAACCAACACACGCCAGCCCAACATTCCCAACTGGATATTAGGAGATTTCAATCTCCCAACACTGCATCCTAGCCATGCCTCAGCCCTCCTTGAAGCAATCAACGAGTTGGGCTACAAACAAATTGTTGAAGCCCCCACGCACAAGAGAGGAAACATCCTTGACATGATTTTTGCTCCTCTGACAGCCCTTGATTCCAACAATAGACTCGACACTTCTGTAACCCCAGTACCTTGGTCAGACCACAACTTAATCACCTTCCCCATCCTCATCAATGGCAAACAGTCATCATACATCAACAAAAACTCCATTGACTCAACAAAAGTAACATCTCGGAAATTCAAAACCTTCAACAAAGAGCATATAATTACAGAAACCCTCCCTCTCCTACATGACACCTCTCTCAATCTCGAAAATCTGATCGCATCCTGGAACAACACTATCAGTACCATTGCACTACAACCAGTTCAGGACAACAACCTAAAGAAAAGAAAATCCTCTCCTTGGTTCTCCCCTGACCTACGAGCCTCCCTCACACACCTAAGAAAATTGGAGAAACGATGGCGTCGCTCACACTCTGAAGACCAAGCAGCCTATAGAGTACACCTATCTTTGCACAGAGAGTCAGTCATGGCCAAGATGAGACAATTCCATACTGATACGCTGAAAAGATCGCTAAATAAACCACGTGATCTTTTCAACCTAGTCAAAATCTTATCTAAAGAACCTTCACCAGAACATCCGGAACCCATTCAACCTCAAGCGTTTGCCGATTACCTGCAATCCAAGCTGCTTCAAACCAACAACATTGCAACAATCCCTTCTCAAGTCACCGTATGTATATCAAACTTATCCATGTTCTCCACACCATCCAGAAAACATGTTGAAGTCACCATCGCTGCTCTTAACACTACCACCGCACAAACTAACCCTTGCCCAGCCCACTGGATAAAGGAACTACGCCAAGATCTCAGCCCCATCATCACTAAAATGATGAATTTATCCTTTACAACTGGTTCCTTCCCATCAGTCCTCAAGAGAACATCCATCAGACCCCTCTTGAAAAACCACAAACTCGACCCACAAAAGGTTGAATCTTATAGACCCATAGCTAGCATTCCCCTGCTAGCTAAAATAATTGAAAAGGAAGCTCAAAGACAAATACAGGACCACATCGACACTGCCTCCCCTCTTGACCAATGCCAACATGGCTTCAGAGAGTTCCACGGTGTTGAAACCCTCCTAACCACTCTATGCAACAACATCATCACAGGCATTGATAACATCCGCCAAGGCTTTGCTCTTATCTTCTTAGACATTGCCGCGGCTTTTGACTCTGTTCATCATGATCTTTTAATAGGGCGACTAAAAGAAAAAGGCATCAATAACACTGCCCTGGAGTGGTGTAAATCATACCTTGATCAGAGATGGCAGTACGTTACCTCAGGAACCGCAACATCCGCACCTTACCACCAAAAACAAGGCGTACCGCAAGGATCATCCCTATCTTCACTCTTCTTCAATATATACATACAGCCTGTTTGCAATATCATTAGGTCCTTCAATGTTGAATGCTTGATATACGCTGACGACATCCTTCTATACATGCCTTTCTCCACAGCCCATATGGACCTCTCCCCGCTAGCCAAATGTTTTGATGCAGTATCTGAATGGCTTCAATCCCAGAACCTCCGAATTCAACACAAAAAGACCGAGGTTCTTTTCATCACTAGAGACCCACTTTTCACCCCCCCATCCCATATAAAGGTCAAAGAAGCTGAGCTCCAATCCAAACCTTCCATTCGTTACCTTGGAGTCACTTTGGACCAGCGCATGGATTTGAAACTACATATAACCAACGTAGTCAGAGCCATCTACCTCAAGATCCGGACACTCCGCCATCTTCGCCCCCTGCTTGATCCTGATGACTTCCGGACGATATTTCAAGCCTTAACCCTACCACACCTTGACTATGCTAATGCCATTCTCCAAGGCCTCCCACACTCCACATTAAACCCATTGCAACTCGCCATGAATACCGCTGCTAGAGTCCTCTACGGAGCATCAAGAAGGGACCATATAACACCCATCCTAGAGCAACTCCACTGGCTCCCCATACATGGCAGAATATTGTTCAAAACATTACTACTAACTTTCAAGGCCACTAAATCATCACCTCTTCCTCCCTAGTAGACCTCGTTCAGACTGTTCCACCCAATAGATCCAGGAGAACGATATCAACAAATGCACTAGTTATCCCTAAAGCAGCGACAAAATGCCTATCAACGACATCTAACAGGGCCTTCAGATTCTATGCCCCTAAGTGCTGGAACGCCCTACCTCCAGAGATTCGTGCTATCACTGATCTATCCCTTTTTAGAAAGGCTCTCAAATCCCACCTTTTCCCCCAATATTACTTGACCAGCTAACCAATCTCGATCCTTACCTATAACTAATAACAAATCCTGTTGTGTATACTTGTAAATACTCATGTAAATAGTTGCAGTAATGACGTCCCATGTTTTATCCAAGTTCTCTGACCTTGTTCTCTGTAAAACCAAACAGTTTGTTGTTCTGGTCTGTTGTTATATTGTGAACCGCGCTGATGCTGAATAGAGCGGTATATAAGAGCCTGTAATAAATAAATAAATCATCGAGGTCTGTTTTTCCCAGGTCTATGTGGGATTTGATAGTATTGATGAGACCTTCCATGTCTGGTTTGTTAAATCTACGTTGTTGGTGTGATACCCTTTTATTTTTTGTGTCCTTAGTCAAGCTCGGAAGCTTTATCCGTATATTGATTTGGTGGTGGTCTGACCAGGGTAGTGGATTGATCTCTATCAGGGGTTTCTCATCATTGTCTTGGTCTCCTTTGGGTGTGAAGACCATGTCTAGTGTGTGGCCTTTTTCATGGGTGGGTTCTGTTATTAGTTGCTGGTACCCTAGCTGGGTCATAGCTTCTAGGAAGGTGTTTGCATTCGTGGCTGATGTTGATGCTAGATTTAAGTCCCCTAGTATTATCTGGAATTTTTTAGGCTGCGTTGATGAAATCGTTTCCAATGCTGATGCAAGTATCTCATGATGCAGCGTGGGGGGTCTGTATAGCAAGCAGGGGTATTGAGGGTCTTCAAGGAATGTGATATCAGTGCAGACAGTTCCTCTCTATGGAACACCTGCACAATCTGGGCCTCTTCCTCCTGTGGAAGCTCGCTCTCTTCCAGCTTATCTGCCTGGGAGGCTTCCACCTGTGCCTCTGGCCCCTCCGACAGTGTCAAAGCTGCATCATCCCAGGCCTTGGCCCCACGCCTGGCCTTGGCCAGGGCAGGAGCTGCACAAGCTTGTGCACTGTTGGAAGCTTCCATCTCCACTGAGGGTCTCTTATGGGCCTCCTGCATAGGCCCTACTCCTGAGTTTCTCTGTCGGATGCAAAAGCCTTGTGCATCAGAAGGACGAAATTTGGGAAGAAGCCCCTCGCAAATTCCTACAGTGGGATATCCTTGAAAATGGAAGGTCTAGGGGTCTGCATTTCTCGGGTCCCTATTAGGGCCCGAGGCACTTCTGCCCCTAGTTGGGGATCCTCCCCTTGCTCCAAGGCACCTGCTCCCTCCAACAGGTCATCCTCTAGAGAGCACACTTCCGTCTCGCAGCCCCTGCAGAACCCTTCTTCTGACATGGTCCTATCCTGGACCCGCAGAACCCTTCTTCTGACACGGTCCTATCCTGGACCTGCCTGCTAGGCAGTTGGCCTTGCAGGCACACTTTATTTTTTATTTTTATTTATTTATTTATTTTTTATTTTTTAACTCAAACACCACTCAACTCGACCCTGCTGCAGCAGAAAAAATTAAAAGTACCACCCCCTCCAGAGGGCTGTGTGCCGCAGGAAGAGGAGAGAGAAAGAACAAAAATCCAAAACGCCTCCTTTCGAATTTATTACTTTTCCTGCCTAAACGCTGGCGTAGTGAGGCATCCCCCGACGGGCTCCTGCTACCCGGCTTTCTCTCTGCCCTCTTGTCGCAAACAAACCCCTCAAAATGCCCCTATGGGTCTAAACTTACTTGCTCTCCCACGGAGGGTTACAGTGTTTCACCAGCGCTCCACTCAGCTCTCTGCTGGCTTTGGCGGTTGCACAACAGCTGTCTGCCTGTGCTGATGCGTACCACTCAACCTGCCCTGAGGCTTCAGCCATTGCGTTGCTCTCGATGCCTGCCTGCTGAAAAAAGAAGAACTTGCTTTGCTCATCTCCTGAGAGCAGCTGCAGTCGCAGCTCCACTGGGTGGAAGAATGGGCTTCTGAGGAGCAAAAAACTTCCTTTTGATGGCCAGCTGCGTTCCCGCACTCGGCTCGACTCACAGAAAAATACCCAGAAATACTTTAATGAGGAAGGGTTTCTGAGCAGGGCTTACCCCTTCTTGCAGACCTGGTGTTGCACGCAGGCAGAGTAGAGAACTAAGAAAAGAATATCTAAAACAAGGCTGAGGTGGTCTCTAAAAGTCCCCCCACGAGGGAAGACACGTCTCTCCAGCTGCTTGGAAACCAAATACTGGGGGCTCGGAGGAGTTTCCGGCTGCCAAAGTATGTTGTGGTCAGAGGTCTGACATGCTCAGTCTCCAAGATGCTGGACAGGCGTGACTACCCATCCGTGTTGGGACTGGACTGGAGGATATGATAAGGAAATATACATTTTCACTTACATTTCAATATTGTCATTTCTGCACTAGTCTGTTAATCTTAGCATTATTGTATAATTTATTTCAGACCAAAGAGGCCGGGCACAACATTTTTTTCAGATTGCAAAGGGTTTTAAAATACAATACAGAAAAACACCACCAAAAAAGTGCAAAATTTTAAATTATTGTGCGCAGAATTCAGAGTGTATGATATGTACAAATCTATATAGATAAATATAAAATATTAAACAAATACAAATAAAGATATTGGATTATATATTAGAAAAATACACTTGCTTTAGGAAAAACTAATACGTCACAGGTGAGAAAGTAGACAAATAAATTATTATGTTTCCTATTATAGATAAGGCCTCCGAACAGGAGGACCAAGAAAAAATAAAGGGCAATAGCAAATACTGCTAAAAGGCAATTAAACCACTTTGGAAGCGGCAGGACCTTCTGAAGACAATGCTTAAAACAAGACACTGCTTATAACAGGGCTTGGCAAATCCTGGGCACCAGGTAACCATGGTAATTAGAAACAAATAATGGAAAAGGTGGAGGGGGGGGTAGCCTTCATAAACTACAAGAGATCACAGAAAAATGAAGACTAGCATCAATATTTGCAAAAAGTTAGAGAATCTAGGAAAACAGTAAGGAAAGCAAAGATAGAAAAAGAATAGCCAATGCAATAAAATGGAAGGGACAAGACATTTTTCAAATACCCTGTTTCCCCGAAAGTAAGACCTATCCTGAAAATAAGCCCTAGCACGTTTTCCTGTGATTACCCTAATATAAGCCCTACCCTGAAAATAAGCCCTAGTGCAGATCATGGAGGAGGGTTGCCTGTGTGTGTTCTTGAGGTAGGGGAATGCATTTTTAGATAAATAGGCATTGTTCCTTTTGGTCCCCATGCATTCATTTCAGCCCTTTGTCCAGGTTCTACCGTAGGAAGCGTGTTTCTGATACCGTAGATCAGTTTCAGCCTAAATTCACTGCACTTCACCTGCCACCCCCCTGCGCGAACACCGTCTCTTTCTCTCCACTTCTCGCCGACGCGTGTCACGTTTACTAAGGTAAGAGCAGAGCCCCGGTGCTTCGCGGGGGCCTTTCAAATCCATCACGTCCACGGGAGATTGTTACCAGGTACACACACGCCGAGAAGCACTTTTGTTGGATTTGGCTTTTCAGTTAACTTTCTAGTTATTACATTATTATTCTTCCTCTAAAAAACAGCAAATGACATTCACTTTATTTTTTGTATGGCTCTAAAGAACACTGACTCCTGCTTTCCCTCTACAATTTCCTCCGCAGTGCTGCGATATGGCTTTTAGGCGCGAGGAGCAACCACGCTGCTTTGCTGCGCCACTAAAAGTGCAATATCGTAGCGCCACCCTGTACCGGCAGCAGCGCAGCGAGATCTCCCGCTCAGCGTCACGATAACCTTGCTCTGGAGGTTCTCACAGAGAACAGGCAGCACGATTGGCCGGCTTTGCTTCACCCCTATTCTGAAGTAGATCATAAAAAGCTAGTGGAATTCTGTACTCACCAAAGGCCTTAGATAGGTCCAAATCTTCAATCCTTGCAGGACCTGCAGGCTGTAAATCCTGGCTGAGAGGGGCGCCATAGCAGACTTTGAACCCACTTCCCAGCCTGGCTCAGCCCTGGATGCCGATGGTTGTGGGCTGACAGGGAAGAGGCTGCCTGCTGCCGGGCTGAGCTGGGACAATGGACCGTCCTCCAGAGGAGGCCTCAGCGTTACAAACAGGGCAGTTTATAAACTGTAAATTTTGACTGTTTTATCACCTACTAACGCCCATCCGTCTCTCTCCAATTCTTGCTTCCCCCCCCCCCCCCCTGTTTCCTCTTGACACTATCAATGAAAATGCTTTTGCGATTCACTTATATATCCTGGGATTTTACCTTTTGATCATACTCGCCTGACCCGAGAAAGAAGATTTGAACCTTCCAAAGCTAATCAAAATGTTAGTCTAATTAAAAGGCATCACGTTATATTCTTTTTTTATTGTATGTTTTATTTATTAACAAGTACCGGTAGGACAGGCCTGGGTTACAGTGGATTGGCTTGAATCAGACGATCTTGTACAGGCAAACAAATTGGCAAAAAATAAGCCCTACCCTGAAAATAAGCCCTAGTGCATCTTGTGGAGCAAAAATAAATATAAGACCCGGTCTTATTTTCGGGGAAACACGGGTATGTTAGCAAGAGGAGGGAGTGCAAAAGTAGTATTGTCAGACTCAAGGGTGAGATAAAGCAGAATTGCTTAACAAATATTTTTGTTCTGTGTTCAGATGAAGAGCCAGGAGCAGGAACTCAGAAAATACCCACAAATAGGAACAGAAGTGAAGAGGATTTTGAACGATATTTAGAAAACTGTTCATGAAGAACTAGCTAAACTAAAAGCAGACAAAGCGATGGGGCCAGATGAGCTATATCAAAGAGGACTGAAGGAATTGGGAAAACTATAGCGGCTTTGCGGTCTGACTTTTTCACTGCTTCTTTAGAGTCAGGAGTGGTCCCAGAAAACTGTGGCCCCTTTACACAAATGCAGAAGGATGAGTTTGAAAACTATAGGCCAGTTAGTCTAACCCTCTATGGTGATTAAAATAATGGAAGCACTGCTAAAACAGAAGATACTGAGGTTTCTGGATTGCAGGATCCGAGGTTTACAAGAGGCAGGTCATGTCAGACAAGTATTTTTGATTTCTTTGACTAGCTGCGCAGAGTTGGACAGAAGAATAGCCCTAGATGTGGTATACTAGGATTTCAGTAAAGCCTTTCACATCGTTCCACACAGGTGACTTATAAATAAATTGAGCACCCTAAGGATAGACCCTAAAAGTGACTGACTGTTAGTAATTGGTTGAGTGGGAGGCAAAAAAAAAGGGTACAGGTAAATGGAGCTCACTTTGAGAAGAATGTTAACAGTGGTGTGTGATAGGAATCTGTCCTTGGCCCAATTATTTTTAACATTTTTGTTAGTGATATTGTAAAGAAGCTGTCTGGTGAGATTTGCCTCTTTACAGATGATCCCAAAATCTGCAATACAGTAGACACCCAGGAAGGCGTAGATAACATGAGGATCTAGCTAAGCTGGAAGAATGGCAGAGAATTTGGCAGCTGGGATTTAAATGCTAAAAAATGCCGGGTCATGCATTTGGGCACAAAAATCCAAGGAGCGGTACAGTATAAGGTGTGAAGTACTCCTGTCCACAAAAAAGAGTGGAATCAGGGCATGACTGTTTTGAGGATTTTGAAGCAGCTAAATAGGTAGAAAAGGCAACAGAGAGAGCTAGGAGGATGCTTGGGTGCATAGGGAGAGGAATGGCAAGCAGAAAAAGGGAGGTTAGTGCTGCTGTACGAGTCTTTGGTGAGATCTCATTTGGAGTATCGTGTGCAAGTACGGAGACCAAGCCTTCAAAAAGATATATATAAAAAAAACAAACCACAAAAAGAACCAGAACGTGGAAATCTATAAATAAATCTGGTCAAATATAAGGAAAAGAAAACACTAAAAATAAAGTCATATGTCGGAACGCTCGTTATGTAGGGTTGAAAGGGAAACCCCTCCAAATCGCAACTCCTTTTTAATCTTTCTAAAAAAAAAAAAAAAAAAGTGTAAATCCTGAAAACAGCCACCCAGAGCCAATAAGCCAAGAATCATACTTAGAAAACAAGGCTTATAAAAGTACACTTAGCTGGCAACCGGAGCCGAGAGTCCGTGAAGATCAGACTAACTCCAACATAAGGTACCTCAGGTAGTAGCTTAAAGCACAGCAAACAAAATTTGTGCCCCAAGTGCACAATTCGCAGGAGCAGAAAGTCCGTAAAGATCAAACTGAAGAGCAGATGTATAACTCCACCATAAATTAGCTCAGGTAGTAGCTTGCAGCACAGCAGACAGAATTTGTGCCCCAAGTGCACAATTTGTGACACAGCACTGTGTTTCGGGTCCAAAGACCCTGTCTCAAGCGTTATGGGAGTAAATTTAAGATGAAAAAAAAAAGGAGTGTTAGAGTGCCCGTCAATGTCAAGAATAATCGTGCTCTTAGCCATGTAACTGCTCCCTCACCAGGGATAGCGTCTGACGTCACACCCTCAGGTTAAACTTAAATAGCCCAATATTCAACTATGGTAAGAAAATAAGGGCAAAAAGTAAGAACAAAACAGCCCATACTATTAGGGTCCCAGAGTGCTCCATGAGTCAATCTCTGAATTAAGACCACCAGGGAGAACAGTGTTTAAAGAAAATATCCACCATTGCTCTAAAATCTGTGAACGATTTTCCCGATCTCCTCCCCGAGGATCGTAGGGGATGTGATCGATGACACGCCATTGAAAATCAGAAGCGTGATGGAATTGAATGCGATGAGGTGTGAGAGGAGCTGTCAATGTCTTTGTGTGAATCCTTGATTTGTGTTCAGATAAACGTTTTTTTACAGGGTGAATGGTACGGCCCACATATTGCAATCCACAAGGGCAGGTAAGTAAATAGACCACGAATGTCAAAGTGCAAGCAGTATGCCATTTAGTAACATAGTAGTGACCCCTCAATTTATGTTGCCACTGGGTCCAGTTTGAGATTGTTTACAGAATATGCAACGCAATGAACCACAAGTGAAATAGCCCGGGTCTAGATGAGTAGAGGAGTGGCCTAGTGGTTGGGGCAAGGTACTTCAGGCCGGAAGGTCGGGGGTTCAAATCCCACTAGAAGACAGCAACCTAGGGCCGGAAGGACTGGGGTTTCTAGTACCACAGGTGCTCCTTGTGGTCTTGGGCAAGCCACTTAACCCTCCATAGCCCATGTTCCCTGTAAAATAGTTATCTACAAGTTATAATGCCCTGTTCAATGTAATTTCAGTTTGTTCAATGTAAACCGCACTGATGCAGAATAGCGCGGTATATAAGAGAATATAAATAAATAAATAAAATAAATAAAACCAACCTTTTTCTTAAAATGGTAAATAAAGGGAAAAGGAGACCGCTATGGTTTTCGAAAGAAGTAGCTGAAAAAGTGAAGAAAAAAGAGGGAGGTCATCATGAAATACAAGAGATCACAGAGAGAGGAAGATAGGCATCTATATTTGGAAAAACCTAGAGAAGCTAGCAAAATAGTCAGGAAAGCAAAGATTCAAAAAGAGGAGGAAATAGCCAATGCAATAAAATGGGGGGGGGGGAGAGATTTCAGATATGTTAGTGAGAAGAGGAAGGGCAAAAGTGGTATTGTTAAACTCAAGGGTAAAGGGGAGGAATATGTTGAAGCTGATGAGGATAAAGTGGAATTGCTTAACAAATATATCTGTTCTGTATTCACAGATGAAGAACGAGGAGCAGGACCTCATAAAACACCCACAAACAGGAACATAAGTGAGGGGCATCTTGAATAATTTTCAGAAGACTGTGTTCATGAGAAACTAGCTAAACTTAAAATACACAAAGCGATGGGACAAGATGGGATACACACTAGAATACGGAGGGAACCTGGGGATGTTCTAGCAGCTCCACTGACTGACCTTTTCAATGCCTCTGAGCCTGGAGTGGTGCCAAAGAACTGGAAAGAGGAGCATGTGCTCTCTTTACACTAAAGTGGAAGTAAGGATGTGGTTGAAAACTACAGGCCGGTTAATTTAACTTAGATGGTGAGTAAATTATTGGAAACACTGCTGAAAGAGAAAATAGTGAGATTTCTGGAGTCCAGCGGATTACAGGATCTCTGGCAGCATGGATTCACCAGAAGCAGGTCTTGTCAGACAAATCTTATTGATTTCTTTGACTGGGTTACCAGGGAGCTGGACCGATGGAGAGCCCTAGATGTGGTGTATTTAGATTTCAGTAAAGCCTTTGACACTGTTCCTCACAGGTGACTTATAAACGAACTGAGCACTCTAGGGATGGACCCTAAAGTTACTGCTTGGGTTGGAAATTGGTTGAGTGGTAAGCGACAAAGGGTAGAGGTAAATGGAGTTCACTCTGAGGAGAATGAGGTTACCAGTGGTGTGCCCCAGGGAACTGTCCTTGGTCCGATTCTTTTTAACATCTTCATTAGTGATATAGCGGAAGGGCTGTCAAGTAAGGTTTGCCTCTTTGCGGATACCACCAAAATCTGCAATAAAGTAGACACCCAGGAAGGTGTAGATAACATGAGGAAGGATCTAGCTGGACTTGAAGAATGGTCTAGAATTTGGCAGCTGAGATTTAATGTTAAAAAATGCAAGGTCATGCATTTGGGCTGCAGCAATCCAAGGGAGTGATATAGTATAGGGGGTGAAGTACTTTTGTCCACTAAAGAAGAGCAGGACCTAGGCGTGATTGTGTCTGATCATCTTAAAATAGCTAAACACAGTACACCAATACTAGCTTCCCTGCACTGGTTACCAATACAAAGCAGGATAACCTACAAAACAATAATAACTACATTCAAAGCCCTAAACGACATGGCCCCGAAGACACTATGTAATTTAATAAGCAAAGAACCATCTAAGTCCACTCATAGAAAAGGACAATCAAATAAACTAAAGATTCCAAAAGAATATATAAGATCTCACAAAATTACAAATAATAGAGCCTTTTCCCACATAGCTCCAATAACTTGGAACTCGTTACCAGAGGACTTACGATCACTAACAGATAATAGAATTCAAAAAAAAATTGAAAACATATCTATTCACTAAACACTATAATTCCATAGAAAACATTCCACTCAACTTAGATAAAGGCTAAACATGAACCTCCCCACATCAAGCATATACTCCCTTCTTCAAGGGATAACATACAAAACATAATCGAATGAACAATCCACTCCTATGCACTGATACCCTACTTGTATATAGTGGAAACTACTTGTATATAGTTGAAACTGATATGATCTGCCTATACGGTAGAGTCAGCACGTTGTTTAAATTATTACACAATCTGTGTTAGTTGAATTGTGTTAGTTGAATTATTCTGCTTAGTATTTAAACCTATGTGTGCATGTTAAGATGTTCTATGTAAAAAGTTATTTTGTTCCATGTAAAACAAGCTCTGCATTGTTAACTGTTGTTAATTGTACACCGCAACTGATCGCTGGAAGATGCGGTATATAAATAAGTGTTAAATAAATAAATAAATAAATAAATAAATAAATAAACAGGTAGAAAAGGCGACAGCAAAAGCTAGAATGATGCTTGGGTGCATAGGGAGAGGAATGGCCAGCAGAAAAAAAAGGAGGTGATAGTGCCTCTTTATAAGTCTTTGGTGCGACCTCTTTTGGAGTATCGTGTGCAATTCTGGAGACCGCACCTTCAAAAGGCTATAAACAGGATGGAGTCAGTACAGAGGGTGGCTACTAAAATGGTTAGTGGTCTTCATTATAAAGCATATGAGGACAGACTTAAGAATCTTAAGTACACCTTAGAGGAAAGACGGGATAGAGGTGATATGACTGAGAAGTGGTAGAGATGAGGATGGTATCTGAATTCAAAGAAGCATGGGACAAACACAGAGGATCTCAAGGAAAAAAAGGGACTGTTATAGTGGTTGATATGGAAGGACAGACTTTATAGAAAAAGATCACATAGCCTGTTGTCATGTTTCTAAGGGGAGAGCCTCTTTCGATTGAAAGCAAGCTCTGCTATGAGGGGACAGACTCAGGAGTAATATGTGGAAATATTTCTTTATGGAAAAAGTGATAGATGCGTGGAATAGTCTCCCAGTGGAGGTAGTAGAGACTAGAACAGTATCTGAATTGAGGAAAGCATGGGACAAACACAGAAGATCTCTATAGGAAAAAAAGGGGACTATAGTAGATGATATGAAAGGCCAGTCTAGAGTTCTTTATTTAGCTGGGTTTATATACCGCTTTTTCTGGTTCAAAGCAGTTTACATCAAACAAGGAATAATAGGTTACATTGAACATCCTGTTAACTTACAGTAGTGGCCAAAACATTAAGGCAGAGTACAAAATATCAGAATTTTATTAGAAAAAGTACGTGTTATTGTCACTTTCATGGTCAAAAGCTTTAAGAACCAAAGATATACACATCATTTTCAAAGTTTTATTCAAGAAACAATATATTGTCAATATTTGATAGGGTGTCCATGATTTTTCAGCACAGCCTGGATTCTTGTAGGCATACTGTTAACTAGCGTTTTACAGTATGTCGGAGTGATTTCATTGACCCATGCATGCCTTAGTATGTCCTTTAAATCTGCTTCTGAAGTCTGACGGTGTGCTACCACCTTTTTCTTCATAAGATTCCAACAGTTTTCAATTACATTGATATCCGGAGAGTTTGATGGCCAACTTGGTAGCAGTTCGATCTGGTTGTCCACGAACCATTTTTTTATTTTATTTTATTTTATTTTATTTTTTATTGTTTTTGCAGTGTGGCACGGTACAGAGTCCTGCTGAAATAGTCATGCCAGAAACATTCATGTGTATTTTAACTTTACTATTCAGCACTGATATGTATTTTGCAGCATTTACTCTTTCACCTTTCTCAAAAATGTGCAGACCACATCGTCCATTCGCCGAGATACCACCCCATACCATAGAAACATGATGAAAGACCACATGGCCTATCTAGTCTGTCCTTCCATAACAACTACAACAGTCCACTTTTTACCTTTAGAGATCCTCTGTGTTGGTCGCATGCTTTTTTGAATTCAATTACTGCCCTCATCACTACCACCTCCACTGGGAGACTATTCCATGGATCCACCACTCTTTCCGTAAAGAAATATTTCCGCATATCACTCCTGAATCTATCTCCCTTCACCCTCATCCCATGTCCCCTCGTAGCAGAACTTGCTTTCAATTGAAAGAGGCTCTCTCCCTGAACATTTATGCCACGGAGGTATTTAAACATCTCAATCATATCACTTCTATCCCGCCTTTCCTCTAAGGTGTACATATTAAGATCCTTAAGTCTGTCCTCATATGCTTTATAATGAAGCCCATTAATCATTTTAGTAGCAACCCTCTGCACCGACTCCATCCTGTTCACATCCTTTTGAAGGTGCAGTCTCCAGAATTGCACACCATACTCCAAATGAGGTCGCTCCAAAGACTTATACAGAGGCATTATCACCTCCTTTTTTCTGCTAGCCATTCCTCTCCGTATGCACCCAAGCATCCTTCTAGCTTTTGCCATCGCCTTTTCTACCTGTTTAGCTACTTTAAGATCATCAGACACAACCACGCCTAGGTCCCGCTCTTCTTTAGTGGACAAAAGTACTTCACCTCCTATACTGTATTGCTCCCTTGGATTGCTGCAGCCCAAATGCATGACCTTACATTTTTTAACATTAAATCCCAGCTGCCAAATTCTAGACCATTCTTCAAGCTTAGCTAGATCCCTCCTCATGTTATCTACACCTTCCTGGGTGTCTACTCTATTGCAGGTTTTGGTATCATCCGCAAAGAGGCAAACCTTACCCGACAGCCCTTCCCCTATATCACTTACAAAGATGTTAAAAAGAATCGGACCAAGGACAGATCCCTGGGGCACACCACTGGTAACATCCTTCTCCTCAGAGTGAGCTCCATTTACTTGTACTCTTTGTCGCCTCCCACCCAACCAATTTCTAACCCAAGCAGTAACTTTAGGGTCCATCCCCTAGGGTGCTCAGTTTGTTTATAAGTCGCCTGTGAGGAACAGTGTCAAAGGCTTTACTGAAATCTAAATACACCACATCTAGAGCTCTCCCTCGGTCCAACTCCCTGGTCACCCAGTCAAAGAAATCAATCAGATTTGTCTGACAAGACCTGCCTCTGGTGAATCCATGCTGCCTCGGATCCTGTAATCCGCTGGACTCCAGAAACCTCACTATTTTCTCTTTCAGCAGCGTTTCCAATAATTTACTCACCACCGAAGTTAAACTAACCGGCCTGTAGTTTTCAACCACATCCTTACTTCCGCTTTTGTGTAAAGGCAACACATGAGCTTCTCTCCAGTCCTTTGGCACCGTTCCCGACTCCAACGAGGCATTGAAAAGGTCAGTCAGTGGAGTTGCTAGAACGTCCCCAAGTTCCCTCAGTATTCTAGGGTGTATCCCATCCAGTCCCATCGCTTTGTCTACTTTAAGTTGAGCTAGTTTCTCACGAACACAGTTTTCTGAAAATTGTTCAAGATGTCCCTCGCTTCTGTTCTTATTTGTGGGTGTTTTCTGAGGTCCTGCTCCTGGTTCTTCATCTGTGAACACAGAACAAAAATATTGGTTAAGCAAGTCCGCTTTATCCTTATCAGCTTCTACATATTCACCCCCTGCACCCTTGAGTCTGACAATACCACTTTTGCCCTTCCTCTTCTCACTAATATATCTGAAAAATGTCTTATCCCCCCATTTTATTGCATTGGCTATTTCCTCCTCCTTTTGAATCTTTGCCTTCTTGACTACTTTGCTAGCTTCTCTAAGTTTTTCCAAATACAGATGCCTGTCTTCCTCTCTGTGATCTCTTGTATTTCATGAAGGCCTCCCTCTTTTTCTTCACTTTTTCAGCTACTTCCTTCGAAAACCATAGCGGTCTCCTGTTCCTTTTGCCTTTATTTACCATTTTAACAAAAAGGTTGGTTGCCCTTAAAATACCCCCTTTCAGTTTTGCCCACTGTTTTTCTACATCCCCCAGCTGTTCCCATCCCACTAATGACTCCCTGAGGTATTGGCCCATCTTCGCAAAGTTAGTCTTCCACCATGACCGATGGTGGGTGTTTAATGGTCTTGATCGTGTACTTCGGATTTAGTCTCTTGCCTGCTGGTCGACAGACGTAGTTGTAACCACTCCCACGCACTTGCTGAAATGTACTTTCATCTGTGAACATTACCCTCTCCCACCATTCAGCAGATGTGTCGTTCATCTTGCTACAAAACTGTATGCGGGCAGCAATTTGTTTCCTGGTCATCATAGGCTTCATGGCAGGTCTTCTGGCCACAAGTCTGAATTCATCCACAAGCCGTCGGAGGACAGATCTGGCACTTATCTTTATTCCTCGATCATTAACTAACTGAACCACACGTTGAGATGAAGTATGTGGACTAGATGTAATAAGGCTTTTGAGGAATCGGTCATCTTGTCCAGTAGTTATCAGTCTGCGCCCACATTTCGAATGATGTGTACAGCCACCTGATTTCAGAACATTCTGAACTGTACACCTTGATATATGCAAATGTTTCACAATAGCACATTGCAAATATCCTTTAGCATGGAATGTGACAACTTGTCCATTTACAAAGTCATTAATATCGCACTTTCTACCCATCTTGATTGTATATTTTACCTGTAACTTTCAATCTTTTCCTAGTTGTAAAAATTCAAAACTTCATCCAAGAAACCTACTACAGTGTAAGTAAACTAAAATGGATGCCAGATGCATGGTGTGACTAATCGCCATGCTGATTATTTTATTATTTATTTAACATTTCTTCTATACCGCGCTATTCAAATCAGTGCGGTGTACATTAAATAGAACATACTACAATGCATCAAGCCACATTGTATTTTAATGAACAGGGTAGTAACTTGGGTATAACAGGGGGAAACTATTTACAATTCATTTACACTGGTGCATAAGTTCCTGGATCTAGGCGATTTGGGTCAGGGAGAATTGAGCTGACTAACCATTTTCTTGCTGGGTCTGTTTGTTGGGGCGGTTTGGGCGGGTAGACAGAGTGCTCATTGCCTGCCTTCTAGAATTAGCTCTGGGTAGTATCTTAACAACAAATGATGTTTCAACGCTTTTCTGAACAGGGCCAAGGTTCGTGATGGTTCGAATATCTGTAGGGAGGGCATTCCAGGCTCTAGGTGCATATATCATGAAGGCCCTATTGGCCGTTGCCTTTGTGCATTTTGTCATTACTTTAGGGACCTCTAATGTGTTCGTCATTGTAGATCTTCTGTTTCTATTGTCTGGTATGCTGTGAAATCAACTTGCTGATGGGTGTGGGTGGCTGATTATTTAGTGCTTTGAATGTCAGGACTAGGATCTTATAATGGATTCTGGCCTTTACAGGTAACCAGTGGAGTTTCTTCAAAACTGGTGTTATGTGGTCTGTCCTTTATAGTCCTACTAGGACTCTCGCGGCTGAGTTCATCGCAAGCTGGAGCGGACTTAGCGTTGCCTGTGGGAGTCCGTGAAGGATCACATTAGCGAAATCAAGATGTGGGATCACTAAGGCTTGGAAGATCGTTCGATAGTCGGCGAGATCAAGCAGTGGTCGTAGATGTCGTAGTGTTCGTATCTTATGATATACTGCTTTCACAGTGTTTCTTATCCAGCCGTTGGTCGAGTGTAATGCCTAGGTAACGAATTGTGGATTTGGTTTTCAGCTCAGCACTGATGACTTTTAATGAAGATGGTGGGGTAAAATCCTGGTTCCTCGTGACGAAAAGAACATCCGTTTTGCTGTGGTTGATCCGTGGATTTTGCATTTAGGAGCCAGTCTGCTACTGCTTCAAAACATCTTATTATAGGGGAGAAATCTGGCTGGTCAATCGTAAATGGTTTGTATAGCAGGATATCGTCTGCATAGGCAAGACAGTTGACGTTGAAAGCTTGAATCAAGGCACAGATGGACTGCATATAAATGTTAAACATCAATGCAGATAGAGATGATCCCTGTGGCACCCCCTGATTAAATAAGTAAGCATGTGTGACATTCTCCACAGTACATTATTCAACAATAAATTGTAGAAAAATATACCTGCCTTAATTTTTTGGCCACTACTGTAAGTACATTTAGCGTGGCGTTAGCAATACAGGCAGGCAATAAGTAACTTATTTACAGGTATATATTAGGTAGGAGTGGAGGAGTAGCCTAGTGGTTAGAGCAACTGCCTAGTACCCAGAAGATCAAGGGTTCAATTCCCACTGGCACTCCTTGTGACTTTGGGCAAGTCACTTTACCCTCCATTGCCTCGGAAGAAAAGGCTGGCAATCTACTTCCGGTGATACATTGCCAAGAAAATCCAGAGGTAGCTGGGTCGCTATGAGTCAACACTGACTTGATGGCACTAAAAAAAAAAAAAATTAGGTAGGCAAGTTGGGTATTAATTTATTTACAATGCGGGAAGTAGTTTCCTGGAAATTTAATTTACATGGTGGTGGTTATTATTTACAGGAAACATGTAGGAATGTGGTTTCTGGTGAGGGGGGTTATGATGAG
Source organism: Ichthyophis bannanicus (assembly GCA_033557465.1). Taxonomy (NCBI): domain Eukaryota; kingdom Metazoa; phylum Chordata; class Amphibia; order Gymnophiona; family Ichthyophiidae; genus Ichthyophis; species Ichthyophis bannanicus. The sequence continues at coordinate 305,250,853 of CM066040.1, read as the reverse complement.
GGGCTAAAGTTTTCTGTAAAGAGTTATGTCTTGAGCTATTTCCAAAAGTTGAGGTCTATGGTAGATCTGATGTTGCTTGGTAGTGTGTTCCATATTGATGGCACAGAGTTTGAAGGAGCAGGCGCAAGCTTGGTTGTTCTTTGTTCAGTGTGTTCACAGACTGTCTTGTAGTTCTGGTGGGTTTGTGTTCTTGTAGCAGTGTGTGGAGGTGGGATGTGTCCGGAGACGGTAGATAGCTTTGAAAGTGAGGAAGAGGGTCTTCTATGTGATGCAGCTTTCAGTAGAGCTGTATTAGGATGGGTGTAATGTGGTCGTATTTAGCTGCTTCCAGTGGAATGCGGGCTGTTGCGTGAAGGGCTGTGCATAGTGGAAGGGTAGTTTGCATTGCAGTAATTGAAGTGGGGGGAGTGTCACAGCCTGTAGGACTGAGCAGAAGTCCGGTGGATCGAGGAGAGGGTGAAGACGTTGGAGGGTTGTGGCCTTGTAGTATATTGCTTTTGAGGTTTTTGTTATGTGCTGTTTGAGGGAGAGTGTTTGGACTAGATAGGTTATGTGAGATTTTTCTGCTGTCATGTTTGTGTTTTTAGAAACTGTATCCTGTTGGCCAGGATTTCATGCCCCTGATATTTTTGGGGCATACCAGTGCTGCTGAACACACTGCAATTCTTAGTTTTGCACCACAATTGGCATGCTCAACAAGCCCCCCAGTTTGAGCTGCGCAATGGAAGGTGATCAGGATTTGAGATCACATAATAAATCTTAACTTCCTCTACTGCATGGCACAAGATGCTTGCAGAGAGCCAACAGTGATGGAAAAATAGGAAGTAATGGGGAGTGGAGATACTCAAAGGTGGTATATGCCACTGAATGCCCCAACTCATAGCTTAGCATGGAGCATTCTCGCGGAGCATCGAGTGTCAGCCGGTCAGCGACTATATGGAGAAATTAGACCTTACCTGCTAATTGTCTTTCCTTGAGTTCTCTCCGGGCCAGTCCAGGCTACTGTCAGGTTGTCAATCTCCTCCAGCAGCTGAGGACTGTAAATCAGAATTTTGCTGACAGGCTAACCGGCTCCCCCTGGCGTGCCAGCCTCAGTCGCACTACTGTCCAAGCAGCAATTAACCGAAATAAACAAGCAAACAAAAAACAAACCAACTGATCGCCCCAGCCAGCCATAAAGTATATCAGCGCCCCTCCTTGGCAGTGCTGGATCTGATACCCAAACCAGCCCAGGGGCCATCCTGCAGCAGATGCTTTTTTTTTTTTTTAATATAGAAAGGCTGTTATCCCCTTAGTGGATGAGGAAAAAACCCCGTGCAGCCATCCTACCAACTACCAGTTCCATATCTCGCACCAAAAAGATCCCCCGAGAACCTGCCGCATCTCCCCCAAGTCAAACACACTTTCCTGATAGGGAAGGGAAGCTCGCAGATGCAGGGGTGGGTCTTGGACTGGCCCGGAGAGAACTCAAGGAAAGACAATTAGCAGGTAAGGTCTAATTTCTCCTTCCTCTTCGTCTCTCCGGGCCCAGTCCAGGCTACTGTCAGGAAGTACCAAAGCAGTATTCACAGACGGGAGGGACCTGCAAGACCCCCTAACACCACGGAGGCCCCAACAATCGCATCCCCTCTTGCCTGTAGATCCAAACTATAGTGCTTAGTAAAGGTATGCAAGGACGACCAAGAAGCCGCCCGGCAGATGTCCACCAGTGGAACCAAGGCTATCTCTGCCCAAGAAGCCACCTGCGCCCTGGTAGAGTGCGCCAGAAGGCCCCGCGGAGGCAACCTGCCCCCCCGCCTCATACGCCGCACTGATTGCTCGTTTCACCCAGCGAGCAATAGAGGCCTTTGACGCAGCCTCTCCCTTACGAGGACCACCAAATAACACAAAAAGCCGGTCCGACTTCCGAAAACTCTCCGTTCTCTGAAGATATTTACGGAGCACCCTACCGAGATCGAGCTTTCGAAGCCAGCGACCCGCAACACCGTCCCCCTCCCGGGGGAAAGTAGGCAGCGAAACGGCTTGATTCACATGAAAAAGGGAAACCACCTTTGGAAGAAAACGCAGGTACTGTCCAAAGCACCACCTTTTCCTTGGAAAACTGAAGGTAAGGTTCCCTACAGGAGAGCACCTGAAGCTCAGAGATCCTTCTAGCCGAGCACAACGCCACCAGGAAAGCCGTCTTCCAAGAACATTCACGCAGACTCACTGCCGACGCCGGCTCAAAAGGTGGCTGAGTCAGAGCCTCCAACACCAAGTTCAAATCCCACGGGGGCACTAGAGATCGCAACGGCGGTCGGAGGAAGCGCGAGGCTCTGAGAAATCGTTGGACGTCCGGAAGAGCCGACAACCCTCTTCCGCCCACCTTACCTCTATAACAAGCCAAGGCCGCCAACTGGACCTTCAGCGTACTGAACGCCAATCCCTTTTCTAGGCCCATCTGTAGGAACACCAAAATGACCGGTAAGGAGGCGGAGAAAGGCCGCACATTGCGCTCTTGACACCAGTTCTCAAAAATCCGCCAGACGCGAATATAAGCCAGGGAAGTAGAACGTTTCTTAGACTGCAGCAAGGTCTCAATTACAGCCGATGAAAATCCTCGACGTCGGAGACGGTCCCTCTCAATAGCCAAGCCGTAAGCAAGAACCGATCCACCTTGTGGGTATTGTAGTTCATTCACTCCCAAACACAGCTGATGACAATAATTTGAGTTGTGAAACCAAGTGGTAAGATCAATAAAATACTACTTTTATTGATGGGGTTTAATTCACCCAGCACATGTATGCTTGATAGCACTATAAATGAGGTTACTTGCTTGCAGTGTTTAAAATGGATAACAAAAAGTCACAAAGTAAACCAGAAAACAACCTTCAGCTTGTCAGGCAATTAGCTAATGTTTTCTTAGCAAATAATTACCAAATACAAAGGCACAACGAAAAGAATAAACTTTGCTGGTTAGGTTAACTTCTGCTTATTTTCCACGCTGATCTCAGCAGTGATTCTCCCTTGCTCACACACACACTCAGGTGCAGCCCTAATTACTATCAATGGACCAGCTGAAAGCCTTTAGCTGGCTGGCTGCTACTGTGTGAGCCCAAATCCTGCTTTAAGAGCTGTTTGCAGTGGAAATAAAGAACAAAGTTAGGGTTCTTTGTGATGGCTGATGTGTTTGCTCATAGAAAACTAGCAATGGCATTTAGATAAAGAACAGTCCATGTAAATAGTTTCATCTGCTGTATTTCCCCCTGCATCAACAATCATAGGGTCAATATCATACATTGGCACAGATGAGTCTTTCATTAAGGCACTATCATGAGAATGCTTATTCCCTTGCTGCCATTCTCTATTATAGATAGGGTCTGGATCAGTGTTCATACCTGAGCCTCTCCTGCTATCATTATTCCTCTCTGTATAGCCTGGCCAATATGTAATCCAATTCTGATGTCCAGCCTTCCAATCTTGATCCCTGGACACTGGATCTTCTCTCACATACCTTCTGGCCTTGGTCTGAAAGTCCCTTCCACATGCAGTCTTCTTTCTTCCAGGTAGCCACTGGTGATTCCTATCTCTGCCACTCCATTCTTCTGGCTGAATCCAGTCCAATGGACTCTGCTGGCTTTTGGAATACCTCCCAGTATGAGTACTGCCTTGGAATCTCCCAGACCTTCCAATGGCCTTTCTTCTCTTCCTTCCAGAGAGTTTCCTTCTCTCTCTATCTGCTTGGCTTGGCTTCTGTTTCTCCAGGTGATACTGGTGCTTGAGCTTATAGCCGTTGCCGTCTCTGTCTCTGTATCTCTTTCTGTAGCTTTTGCTGAAGCTCTCCCTCAAGCTGGGCTGGAGCTTGTAGTAACTGTTATCTGAAGAATAAGCTCTATTCTTATCCTGTTCTAATGTCTGCTGCTCCCTAACACAGTGCAGCTGTCTTGAATCAGGCCCTGCCCTTTGAGATGAGTGCTTAGGGATTACCTCATAGCTCTCTTGATTGCACACACATTTCCTCACTTCAGCTCCTCTCATGGCTGCTGGAAACCTGGTGCATTCTGGGACTGGTAGTCTTTTATGTGAAAACTCTGTTTTCTTGCTTCTACCAGAACTGACAGGTTGCTTGTTCAGAGTCACATCATCTTTTCTATAGCTCCTACCTGAGCTATGATAAGCTTCCTTATCACAACCTGCGGCATCAATATCGGACCCTGGCTCAACAAATTGATTCGACTTGGAAGGCGCCACGGCGGAGCAACCAACAGTCTGACGAGATCCACATACCACGGGCGCCATGGCCAATCCGGAGCAATGAGAATCACCGTTCCATTGTGCTTCGCAATCCGCCGTATGACTCGCCCGATCAAGGGCCACAGAGGGAAGACATACAGAATCTGCCCCTCTGGCCAGGGCTGTACTAGACCATCGAGCCCTTCGGACATGTGCACCCGGTACCTGCTGAAAAACCGAGGCGCTTTGGAGTTCTCCAGGGTCGCCATGAGATCCATGACTGGCTGCCCCCAGCGAAGGGAGATGTCGTGGAACACCGCAGCATTCAGCTCCCACTCTCCAGGATCGAAGAGATGCCGACTGAGATAGTCGGCCTGAACATTGTCCTTTCCGGCCACATGCGCCGCCGAAATAGCCAGAAGATGGGTCTCTGCCCACAGCATTAAGGCCTGACTTTCCGCCAAGAGGTCCGCGCAACCTGTGCCTCCTTGCTTGTTGATATGAGACACCGTCACCGCATTGTCGGAGAACACGCGCACCGCTTTTCCCCGCACCAGGCCGAGGAATTCCTGAAGCGCCAATGCGACCGCTCTCATTTCCAGGCGGTTGATCGACCACTCGGCCTCTTCTGGGGACCAGAACCCCTGCGTCACTTGCGTCAAACAATGCGCCCCCCAGCCCGAAAGGCTGGCATCCATTCATTGTCACCAACAACCATTGAGGCTCCCGCAGCGGAACCCCCGCTCGAACCCGAGTGGGATCTAACCAGCACAGCAGACTTTTTCGCACGGGATCCGGACATTCTAGCTTCTGGTCAAGCGAGTGAAGCTGTGGGGACCATCTGGCTAGCAACGATTGCTGCAGAGGACGCATGTGAGCTCGGGCCCACAGCACCAGATCTAAGGCCGCTGCCATAGAACCCAGTAATTGCAGGTACCTCCACGCTGTGGGGGCTCTGACTCCCAAGAATGCTCGCACCTGCCTCCAAAGTTTCTGCACTCGGTCCTCTGGCAGAAAGACTGACCCCTGTGCGGTATCGAATAAGGCGCCCAGGTAGGTCAGGCGCCTCTGCGGAGTGAGATGACTCTTGGATTGATTGATCACCCAACTGAGACTCTCCAAAAACTGAACCACCCAGTTGGTCGCTGACACGGACTCCGACCAAGATCCCGCTCGAATCAACCAATCGTCCAGATAGGGATGGACCTGAATCCCCTCTTTTCTCAAGGCTGCCGCTACCACCACCATCACCTTGGTGAACGTCCGCGGAGCCGTAGCGAGCCCGAAAGGCAACGCCCTGAATTGAAAATGACCCATGGGCACGGCAAACTGCAGGAACTTGCAATGATCCTGCCGAATAGGGATATGAAGATAGGCCTCCGTCAAGTCTATAGACGTTAAGAATTCCCCGGGTCGCACCGCCTGAATGACGGACCGCAGAGTTTCCATACGGAAGTGGGGGACCCGTAAACAGCGGTTGACGTGCTTGAGATCCAGAATGGGGCGAAAAGACCCTTCCTTTTTCGGAACCAGGAAATAAATCGAGTATCAACCTAAGCCATATTGGTCTTCGGGAACAGGTACCACGGCCTGCAGCCGCAACAAACGTTGCAGGGTGTCGTTCACGGCCACCCGCTTCTGCGGAGATCCGCAGGGAGACCTGAGGAAGGCAGCCTTCAGAGGCTGAGCAAACTCTAGCGCATACCCTCTGCTGATTATCTCTAAGACCCATTGGTCTGTTGTAATGTCGGCCCAGACGGAAAGGAAATTCTGTAGACGGCCGCCCACTGGGATCTCCGCCTGAGCCGGCCGCCCTTCATTGGGGCTTTTTGGAGGCGGACTGCGGGGAAGAAAAATATCCCCTGCCGAATCCCCTCGCCCCTCGAAAGGACTGCCCGCGGGCTGGCGAACGTCCTCTCTGATAAGGCACAAACCGAGACCCCTGGAACCTGCGGGAATCTCTACCCTGCCCCCTGGCAATTGTCCCGGACCGGGGGCCCTTCGGGCGATCCTCTGGGAGACGCCCCCCCTTGGAATCCCCCAAATCTTTGACAATTTTTTCAAGCGCCTCCCCAAAGAGTAGCTTACCCTTGTATGGAAGCTTGCTAAGTCGCGTCTTAGAAGATGCGTCCGCAGACCAATTGCGCAGCCAGAGGAATCTCCGCGCCGCAATCACCGACGCCATGGACTTCGCGGAAATCCGCACCAGATCATAAAAAGCGTCCGCCAAATACGCCGCTGCCGACTCCAGCCTTGCGCCATCCACGCACATGCCAGCCTCCTTGTCGGCAACCAAGTCCCCCTGCAACAATCTGATGGAGGCGCGAGAGACATAAGCACCACAAATAGACGCCTGTAGCGCTAAGGCACTGGAGTCGAACGCTTGCTTCAACAGTGCCTCCAACCTGCGGTCCTGAAGGTCTTTTAGGGCCGCTCCACCCTTCACAGGGATGGTAGTCTTTTTTGTCACAGCCGCTACGAGTGCATCTACTTTAGGCATACGCAGGAGGTCCCTGTCCTCCTGAGGAACCGGGTATAAGCGCCCCATCGCTCGGCTCCCCCTTAGGGAAGCCTCAGGACATTTCCATTCGGAATCTATCATCTGCCTAATAACCCTATGGATGGGGAAACAGCGCTGCTCTGGCTTAAAGCCCTGTAACAGAGGATCCTCCAACGGCTCCTCCTGCACCACAGGCAAGGTAATGTTTAACGCCGCTAGAGACTGCGCAATCAGCGCCCCGAGCTCCTCCTTACGAAAAACCCTAAAAATATTAGGGTCCTCACCCGGTACCAGTTCCCCTTCCTCCATCTCGTCCAAAGACCAGGCACCCAAGACCTCCTCAGAAAGAAGCTCTCCCTCTTCCATCTCCCAGGGTCCTGCCAGTTCTCCCCCAAACAACTCGGGATCCACTCTCAAATTTTTCTGAGTAGAGGAACCTTCTCCCGGATCAGCTGGGGAAGCAGTCCCCGGAAGGCCACTGTCCCGGATTGGCAGAGCAGATTTGTCCTGGCTTTGCTGCAGCTTCAACAGATAAGCCTTATGCAAGGACAAAATGAAATCGGGAGAAAAAACAGATGGCAAACTCCCCTGAGCCTCAGGAGAAGCCCCCTGCACCTCTACCACCTGCAGAGAAAGCCTCAGACTTTTGTTTCCTTTTTACTGGCTTTTCAGCAACTGCGGGAGACACGGAGGCAGGAGCCAAGATGGCCACCGTTCCCGCCTGAAACCCCGCGTCGGAAAGCACCTCAGAGGGAGCCGAAGGCGGCAGGCTAAAATCCATCAGACCCCCTAAAAATCGCTCGATTGAACTACCGGCCCGAAAACAAGAGCGACACATACCAGGACACGACAGCCCCCGTCGACTCCCGCACTGTGCACAAACCGTCGGCACAGCCAACATGCGCCGGGAACCAATGCGCCTGAAAGACAGAGAGCTGTCCTGCCGCCTCCGATTTCGACGACCCGGCCTGCCCTCGTGCGAACCGGACTGCTCTTACCTGAAAACCCACAATATGACAGGGCACCAATCCTGCACTCGCTGCTCGCGGAGGATGCAGAACTCGTAGTGGGGACAGAAGGCTGCAACCTGAGGCTCCCAGATCCGCTGCTTCTCCTCCCCTCCGGGTATGGCTGTGAAGCTGAATAGTGAGGTAGGCTCTACCTCCAGCTTTAAGAACCGATATATCAAAGTTCCCTTGTGCAGCCAATACCCTTTAGAGCTGACTGTGGCAACCCAGCTAGGGCTACTCTGTCAGACAAAAATAAATCAAAAACCAATACAGAGGCCAAACTTCCTCTTCAGCACGCCGGAGCGAGTCAGCCACTTCCTATCCAGCTGCTGAGGACTGTAAGACTGAGGCTGGCACGCCAGGGGGAGCCGGTTAGCCTGTCAGCAAAATTCTGATTTACAGTCCTCAGCTGCTGGAGGAGATTGACAACCCGACAGTAGCCTGGACTGGCCCGGAGAGACGAAGAGGGAATTTATATTTATTTTATATATATATATATTTTTTTTATTTAAACAGGTTTTTTATACCGCTTCATCATGTCAGTCAAAGCGGTTTACCCTGTAACTTAAACTTGATAATATACATTAAACTCACAATATGGCTAAAAGACCAAACTCTACACATCAACTACTCAAAAACAGACATCTTATTTGTAACGAAAAATCATTCATACATTCCCCCAACATCTATCACACTTCAGAATCATGAAATCAAAACAAGAAATGAAGTGAAATATCTAGGCGTGACTCTAGATAAGAATCTAAGTATGGACTCTCACATCAGAAACACAACAAAAAAAATCCACTACAAGCTTAAGATACTAAAACAGCTACGCCCACTAGTACATATACAAGACTTTATGAGCATAATACAAGCAATCATTACACCCCACTTTGATTTTGCTAATTTAGTTCTTCTAGGAACAACAAAACAGAACCTTAAAAAACTTCAGCTAGCACAAAATTCAGCGGCCAGAACCCTAATGAAGGTTCATACATTTGAACACATTTATTCATTTAACAATTCTTATATACCGTGCTGTTATCAGTGCGGTTTACATTCAACAACAAGAGCTCAGTGCAGTCAAGACTGTTTGAGTTTACATTATAACAGGGTTAGAACTTGGACAATACAGGGTAACTATTTACATTACATATTACCACACCAGCATCCACTGGCTAGCAGAGGCCACATCCAGTACAGTCCATTGGTCGAGGATATTCAAAGTCAAACACATAACACCTATACTAGCTAACCTACACTGGCTACCAATACACTGCAGGATAAACTACAAAATCCTAATAACCATTTTCAAAGCATTAAATAATAAAGTACCGCTGACATTGAGCAAGCTTATTAATTTGGAAACAACAAAAATCGCTCATAGGAGAGGTAACACAAATAAAATAACGACTCCGAAAGACTACACAAAAGCCAAAAAGTCAACAAGGCATTTTCTCATTCGGCCCCCATCCTCTGGAATACACTACCTGAGGAAATCAGAATTTTAACCAAAATTAAGGAATTCCGTAAGAAACTAAAAACCCATCTTTTTATAACACACTATGGTCCACAGACAAACTTCCTCTCCCATACTGAAAATGGATAACAGAAGACAATTATCAAACCAAGTAAGTCATAACAAAATACAGTCAAACCTCGGTTTTCGTATGCCCTGGTTTTCGTACGATTCGGTTTTCGTTGACTTTTTTCATCAAGATTTTGTTTCGGTTTTCGTACGTTGTCTCGGTTTTCGTACAGTTGAAAATGGAGCACCATCTTGTGGCCAGAAGTGGGATGCATTTATACGCTAACTACAGCATTTTACCCCCCCCCCCCCCGTACCTGCCATGGATTAGCGTGAGCCAGCGATCTCCCACGGAGCTTGAGCCAGCGATTCTGCGGGACCTCTGGGGAGCCGAGGAGTTCAACGCTCCAGCGTGGCCTGCCCGAAACTGCTTCCTGCCCCGGACTCTCCCCCGATTGACGCTGCTGCCAGCCGCGGTATCCGGCACAGAAGAAAGCTGCCTGATAGGCTCCTGCGGGGCCTGCGGGCTGAGCCCTCACTATTGCCTGCGGTCTGAGCAGCGGTCTGATAAACGGGAGGAGGAACCTATTACAAACGTCTGGAGCTTGGCTGTCGCGCTGCAGAACTGAAGGGGAGATTTATCGGGACCAAGCAACATCCACGTGGCAGCCGCCGGCGCTTGTCACCATCCCTCACCAATACGATCTATCCTGAGAGGGGTACGTCTGCCTGCTGCCTCTTCCCCTGCACATCCCTTGAACCGGGACAGGAGCTGGTGACCGAATCTGCTTCTCCTTGGCGGCCCAGTCTCCCGCCGGGGCCCCTGCCCTCCCGATTGGATTCTGGGTGTCCTGCAGGCCTGCACACGCGGCCTCTCCTTGAAACCTTGAGGTCTGCAGCTGCAGGCTCCTGCTGGCACAGCCCCACGCTGTTCTCTGACTCTCACCTGTGTCAGGCTACTACCTTAGGGGGGCCGGAGGCAGCCTAAGACTCTCTGTCCCACTGTTTCTCAACTGCCTGCTGCTTGGCTGACACTGCCTCTCCACCTCTCCCGACACTGTGTAGGAGTGGCTGCCCTACAGGCTGGTGTGACTTCGGGCACTGTCCTCTTTCTGGTGCCCTTACTTTTGCTGACATTGGCACTACCTCTCCTGACACTGTGAGCTTGGTAACTGGGTGTGATGGCTGCTAAGTTAAAAGGCAGGCTGGAGCCCCGATTGTGCAGACGGCCAAGATGGCTGTTCCCACCTCCGCTGCTGGTGGTGATTGCTCGATCCCCAGAGGGGAGAGCAGCTGGAGCGCGTCCCATATGCCAACAAAAGTCTTCAATAAAGGTAAAAGTGATGTTACATGCTCATTTATCCATTTCATTAGTCATTTATATGTATTTCTCATTGTTTTCTGTATGTAAAAAGATAGTTATTCTCTATAAAATGTATTTTTTGTCAATATTTTTGGGTGTCTGGAACGGATTAATTGAATTTACATTATTTCTTATGGGAAATCTTGCTTCGGTTTTAGTCCGTTTCGGTTTTAGTCAGACTTTTTTGAACGGATTAATCATGAAAACCGAGGTTTGACTGTAAATGCATCCAAAGAAAATTAAATTATTCTCCTCTATCACGGTATCAATAATTCTAATACATTATGGCTAGACTGCCAACTGCACTGTAATGTAAATAGTTTAAACACAATGTTACAAATGTTTTGTAAATAGTTGTGAAGCACCCCACAAAAGTTATTTAATTGTTTGTCCAATGCAATAATTTTTGTTTTATGTATTAAGGCACAAGCCTACTGTACATAGTTCGTTGATGTTTCATGTAAAAAAGAACAGGTTTTATAATTACTCTGTTTATTTACATTGTTTTTTGTAAAACCGCACCTGGATCCACGGTAAAGTGAGGTATATAAGTGTTTGTTAAATAAATATAATAAACAGGGTTATTGATAACCCTCTGTTGTCTTAGAGAAATCCAAGTTAAATGACTGGCTGAAGTTAAGCAAACTTTTTTGTTCTGACCTAACTTTGGCTGGTTTAGCTATCCTGCCAGTGGCTGAATAATCACCACTGCCCACGTAGTTAATTCATTATCTAGGCAACCCAGATATTCAATGCTGCTGGACAGATATGGCCCTAGCACTGATTATCTGGACATAATGTAATGCATACAACTGCGCTGGCTGTTGCCGTTGAACGTGCCTCGCCCCCTCCACTGTGGTGTTTTTGCTAGGGCAAGAGGAATGGTGAGCAAGAGACACTGGGTGAAGGCAGGGTGTGGGGGCTATATCAGACAGAGAGACTTCTGCTTCATGTAATACTAGGCCATAGTGATATACAGTATGCAGCAAAAAAAAGACGTTTCCTCAGGTGCCAAGATGGTCAGCAATATGCTGCTGACAGTGTACTCACTCGGGGAATAGGAGAAGAGTCGCAGCTTTATTTATTCTTTCTTTACTGAAATTTAAACAAAATACCAAAGCGCCATATAGCACTACAGCACAAATCCTTAATCTCTGTATGAAGTTTCATCCATTTCCAATTTTCCCCCCCAACTCTTCTACCCCCTCCCGCTAGCATCACTGTGTTGCAACAACCAACTTTCACCATACTCCGTCAAATGCACAAGTTCACAGTAGGTACAAATCAGTTTCAAAGCAAAGCAAATATAGAACAAAACAAAACCAATTCAAAGCCTAGCAACTGCAAGTTAGAGGGACACAGCTACTCCTAATTCCACCCCTCCCAAACAAAGGTACAGCCCTTCACAAATGTTCTCATCCCCTTCTCCCCTTAAGCCCACTACAGCACTTGAAATAAGGAGCCTGTATTTTCTGAAACTTTGCCATCAACTTCCTCTGTAGGGCTGTTAACCTACTCAAGGAGCAGAGCCACTACAGCCTCAGAAGCAAATCCTGCAAAGTGGGGGCTAAGGGCTGCTTCCAGGTCCATCATCTAAAACCTACCCCAGGATCCCACTCCTCCGGTACCGCCAACAGCAAAAAACAAAGGGATAGTTCCCTGGAACTTGTAGCCCCACTGCTTCCTGAAACAAAGTTGTTACTCCCCTCCAGAAAGCTTTAAGTTCTGGACAACCCTATCATATATGCAGTATATCACCCCTTCTTTATCTTTATTTGCAGATTTTGATGAACCGCCTAGGCCGAAGCATCAGGGTGGTGTTCAATACAACAGGCTACTGGAAACAAAGTCAGAAAAGAATGCCAAAAACCGATAGGAAAGGAAGGGACAGATTAAAGATAGAAAGGGGGAAGAGCCCAGTAGGGGCAAGAGGGACAGTAGGGCGGGAAGGGGCACAGCCAGGAGACAAGGCACCATCATCAGGGGGAGGGGGGGGGAGGTCGAAGGCTTGGCAGAAGAGATGTGTCTTGAGGAGATTCTTAAAGCGGGGGTAGGCGAGTTCTAGACAAAGGAATAAAGGGAGTGAGCTCCAAAGAGCAGGGCCCAAGAAAAAGAAGGCGGAGTGGTGGGTCAGTTCTAAGTGGGCCTGGGAGGGGGAAGGAAGAAAGAGGCGGTTACCGAAGGCGGATCGGAGAAGACGTGGGGAGGGATGGAGACGAATAACGTCCGACAAGTATTGGGGGGGTGCTGGAATGGAGAGCCTTGTGTGTGAGGATAAGAACTTTAAAGATGAAACGGAATTTGACCGGGAGCCAGTGCAAGGCAAGGAGGCAGGGAGACACATGGGAACGGGCCGGGGAGCCGGTGATGAGGTGGGCGGCGGCATTCTGTACTACTTGAAGGCGGCGAAGCTGGGAAGAAGGGAGACCTGCGTAGATGACATTACAATAGTCCAACCGGGTCATAACTAGGGACAAAACGAGGGTAACAACTGAGGAAAGGGGAAGTGACGATTGAACAGCCCGAATCCTGCATAAGTGGAAAAAAGAAGTACGTATGACAGAAGAGATATGTTGATGAAAAGAGAGGGACGAATCCAAGGTAATGCCCAAATAACGAAGGGTCGGGACCAGAGGGATGGAACGGGAAGACATAACAGGCGACAAGCTAGAAGAGGAGAGTCCAAAAGAAAACCAAATCACGGAGGACTTGGCAGGGTTAGCATGTAGAAAGTTAGAGTCAAACCATGATGAAACAGAAGAAAGACAACGGTTGAGAGGGACAAGGTCGGGGGCGGAAGAAGAGGTGTGGTGAACCAGCAGGATGTCGTCGGCGTAAATGTAAAAGGAAATGCCAGATTGTTGAATAAGTAGGGCTAATGGAGCGAGAAAAGCGTTGAAAAGTAGGGGGGCGAGAATAGAACCCCGAGGGACGCCGCAAATTGAAAGGGATGGAGTGGAGGCGGAGTGAGAGGAGTGCACAGAAAAGGTGCGTGCAGACAAAAAGGAACCATTGCAAAACGGTCCCACCAATACCAAAGTCAGACAGACGAGCCAGGAGGGTGCGGTGATCAACCACATCAAAAGCGGATGAGAGATCCAGAGACACCACCAGAGAGAAATCACCACGGTCGTGAGCACAGTGAAGTTCAGAAAGTAGGGCTGTGAGAATGGTTTCAGTGCTATGGCCTACTCGAAATCCGGATTGGCGAGGGTGAAGGGCGAAAGTAGAATCCAAGTGAGTGGCAAGTTGAGAGAACACCAGTTTTTCAAGGACTTTCGAAAGAAAAGGGAGATTAGTGACAGGACGCCAATTTTGCGGGGGTGGCGGGGTCAAGAGTGGGCTTCTTCAGGAGGGGACGGACAATGGCGTGTTTCCAGCTAGAGGGGAAGAGACCGGAGGAAAGGCTAGTGTTGAAGATGGAGAGAATGTAGGGCATGAGAGCAAGGTCAGAGTCAAGCAACCAGGAGGAGGGCAAGGGATCAAGGGGACAGGTGGTCCGATGGGCGGAGGAAACAACTTTGAGGACTTCAGGGGCAGAAACGGGCGAAAAGCCATGCCAAGTGTGGGGAAAGGTGAGAGAGGGGGGTGCGGAGCTGGCAACAAGAAGAGCAGAAGGGGAGGCAGGGGGAGGGGAAAGAGGAGGAGGGCAGGCGGGGAAGGAGGAGCGGAGAGAAAGGACCTTGTTGGTAAAGAAGGAGGCAAGGGTAGACGGGCTAGGGGCCGATGGAGGAGAGTGTGGGGGGAGAGTAGAGGTAGAGGAGAGGGATTTGAGGATGAGAAAGAGACGTCGAGAGAAGAGGTGGTGATGAGCTGGGCGTAATAAGACTGTTTAGCCAATGTTATCTGAGAGCGATAGGAGAGATGATCTTGTCAAAAGACTGAGAGGGAGGAGTCGGGAGTGCGATGCTTCCTCCACAAGCGTTCTGCCCGACGGAGGTGGGAGCGGTGAAGGAAGAGTCCGGGGTGATACCAGGGGTGGCGAAAAGAGGGACGGAGAGAAACAGGGTGGAGGGGAGCAAGATCATCAAGGGCGGCAGAGAGGGTGGAGGACCAGGTGTGAGCTTGTTGGTCAACAAGAAGAGTGAAAAAATCTGAAGGGAAGAGTGAACTGGCAGGGGGGAAAGAGCATAAGGTATGGGGGGTGAGGCGCCGTCTGAAAATCGAGATGGGAGTATCAGGGGGAGGACCCAGCGGACTGGGAGAGGGGAAAGGGAAGGAAAAAAAGAAGGCAAAGATGATCTGACCAGGGAACAGGAACAACGAGAATGTTAGACGGTAGGTGGGGGGAAGAATCAAGAGTGAGAACAAGGTCCAGTGTCCGACCGGAAGCATGTGTAGGACAGGCAACATGCTGAATAAGGGACAAATCGGAAAACAGAGAAATAAGAGTCTTATCACGAGAGCGTAACGGATTGGCCAAGTGGACATTGAAATCACCTAAAGTGACTAAGTGAGGAATCAAAAGGACGGAGTCAGACAGGGTAAGCTGAAGGGAGTCTCAAAGGTCTGGGCGTAGGGAAGGGGGAACGTAAAGAAGGAGGAAATAGATTGGGGAGGGAGAATCGGAGCGAACTAGGAGGGATTCGGGATAAACTGGGGGGGGGGGCGACACTAGGGAGAATGAGAGGGCGGACCTAAAGATTAACGCCACCCCACCTCCTGAGCGGCGGAGGCGGGGGGTATGAAACGCTGAGTAGCCGGGAGGGAGACACTGATGAAGAAGGGCGTCCTCCCCCTCACGGAGCCAAGTCTCTGTGAGGAAGAGGGTGTCCAAGGAATGTTGGACCAAAAGGTCGTGGACAAGATGGGTCTTCGAGCGAATGGACCGACAGTTCAGGAGAGCCAATGAGAACGTAAGGAAGGAAACAGCTGGGGGAGGTGTGGATGAAGGGAGAGCAGGAATCAAGGGGGTCAGACGGGAGCTGCATAGGAGGAAATTGGAGGGATTACACGCAAGGAATCCAGGGGGGGGGGGGGGGAGCAACCGGCAGCAGCCGATGACCCCAGATAACGGGAATAGCGGCCATGCCCGTGGAGGCGGGGCTGAGGCTGGCTAGAGCAGGAACAGAACGGGGAACCACGAGTGAGGGGGTGAACAGGGTGGACAGCAAGAGCGAGGCAAAGGTTACGAGAAGGGGACGCATCCAGAGAGAGAAAGTGCATGGAGACCGACGGTGCCGGTCACCCTGGTCGTCACCCCAAGGAGCACGTCCTGCTCCTTGTGCGCGCTTCTTTGGCGCACACCCACAGCACGCGCCGCCGCGGCGCAGAATGCTGCACCAGGAGCCTTTAAATAATGAAGAGTACCTGGATGATGACGTGGACACATTGCACGCGTCCACGTCACGTCTGGGAGGCGGGACCTCAATGAGCAGCTGGGAGAGAGGCAAGCTGAAGCAGGCAGGTACCGGGTAATCTGCAGGGGAGACAGAAAATCAAAAGGCAGCATACAGCATACAAGAGAGCAGCAACAACTGTGGAGGGGAGCAGCAGCATGGAACGCCGCACCAGGAGCCTTTAAATAATGAAGAGTACCTGGATGATGACATGGACGCGTTACACGCGTCCACGTCACGTCCGG
Source organism: Ichthyophis bannanicus (assembly GCA_033557465.1). Lineage (NCBI taxonomy): Eukaryota > Metazoa > Chordata > Amphibia > Gymnophiona > Ichthyophiidae > Ichthyophis > Ichthyophis bannanicus. Next base: position 305,234,656 of record CM066040.1, on the reverse strand, counting down.
GAGGCGGGACCTCAATGAGCAGCTGGGAGAGAGGCAAGCTGAAGCAGGCAGGTACCGGGTAATCTGGATGATGACTGCTCCCCTCTACCACACTTATGCCAACACAGATGATTCTCTTGTGTCTATATAATGTAGCTTTTCTAGGGTTTTATCACTGCAACACGACCTTATACCCATTTCTCAATAATATTAGCAGATACAGACCCATTCGAAATCACCACCACAATCAGCGGCTATGCTTTTAACCTCACTATCTTACCAACTATAGTTTCCCATTTCAGCATATAAAGCAAGTTCCTATACCAGTATTTGTTGAGTGAAGTATCACTTTTTTATTTTATTTTTTTTAAATAGTCCAGATGACCTCATTAGTAATTCAAATTTGTTTGACGCTCCAACATCCCTTCTTTACCCTGTAAAAAATGTCATTTGCAGGCATGCAAAAATCATCCCTATGCTCCAGTTTAAATTGAGCCCACAACTGCCCAATGGACAGAATCCCTCTCATAAAATTGGCCAACCCATAGGAATCCCCATTCCAACCACTTCTGCAAAACACCCTGCAACTGCTGAATAGAGCTAAGTGGAGTTGCTACAGAAGTTCACTTCCTTCCAATAAGCCTTTCCCTATCCTGCCCGCAAATTTTCAATAACTTCTTGAGATAAGGGTCCTTCCTAACTCCCACCCCCTTGCAGTTCCAAAGTAACCACAATGGGTCTATCCTTGTATAATACAAATCCACTGCTTCTTCCTGATGTGCCCCCAATCCACCAAACCAGTCACTTGTGAGGCTACATAGTATCCTCCATTATCTAGAACCCCCATACCTCCTCCTCCTGTTTGGGCAACAATAAATACACCGAGCCACCCTGGGCTTCCGGTGTCTCCAAATAAAGGTAAATAGCTTTCTGTTCAATTTATGCAATTCTCCCAAAAGGATTTTAACTGGTAGAGCTAAAAATAGATACAAAAAACATGGTAGAAAAGCCATTTTCACTAAAGTCATTCGCACTAGCCAGGTGTGCTCTCTCTCCCATCCCACTTCTCCAAATCTTTGGCCACTTTATTCAACAAGGGCGTATAATTGACTGCAAACAGGCGACTACCCTCAGTCACCAACTGTTTACCTTGGTACCACAGCCCATTCTTAGCCACCCTAAAATATACAGTGCACCCATCTCAAATTGACGCAGCCCCACCCTTGGCACAACCGCATAACCTGTAAATAATAGCATTAGTTAACCCCCTACCCTTGTAAAATAGTTGCTATGCAATCGTCCCCACTGACAAAGGTAAATAAAAGGCAATATTTGTACATAGTTATGTGAACCCGCTGTGTCGCTAAACAGCGTAGCGACAGAGGGCTCAACCTGTATATAGTTACCCCAGTTATAAATCCAAGTTGCAATACCTGTTCAATGTAAGTACAATGCAAGTCCAGCCTGCATTGTACAAACAAATGTTAATTGTAAACTGCACTGATTTTAAAGAGCGCAGTATAGGAAAGCTATTCATTTAAAAAAAAAAAATCACATCCTAATCTCCTCCAATTGAGGTCCCAGGAGGGAGATATAGGATCAGACTTTGTGATGTTAACTTTAAAACCTGCCAGACTCCCAAAGGTTTGGAATTCGGCTAATATGTGGGGAAAAGATTGAGCTGAATTTCCTACTGTAAAACAGAATATTATCCACGAATAGAGACATCTAAAATTCATCCCCTCCCACCCTAATGCCCTTCAATACTCCACCTGCCTTACGGCTCCAATGACAGCACAAAGAGCAGGGGAGATGGGGGACCAGGCAGGGGTGTCCCTAACTAGAGTGAAATTCTTTGGGGTAACCCCCTAGTAACTTTAACCCTTGCCTTTGGCTCTCTGTACAGGGCCCTCACCCAGTTGATGAAATCTGTCCCAATTCCATCTTCTCAAGCAAGTCTAACATTAATGCCCACTATCTTATTGAACACCTTTTTGGCATCAACTGGAAAGAGCAGAGCTGGTATCGCCTCATTGTGCCCACATTAGCCACAATCAAATGATTATTATTTTATTTTTTTATTTTTTTTTATTTTAACAGCCCCACTTACCTACCAGGAAAAAATCCCATTTGATCTTACCCCACTAGTGGTGGTAAGAAACGCTTCAATCTCTCAGCCAATACCTTGGCCAATAGCTTAGCATCAGTATTTAAAAGGGATGTGTGTCTGAAGATCTTAAAGTGGCTAAACAGGTAGAAAAGCAGACAGCAAAAGCTAGAAGGACGCTTGGGTGCATATGGAGAGGAATGGCTAGCAGAAAAAAGGAGGTGATAGTGCCTCTGTATAAGTCTTTGGTGCGGCCTAATTTGTGTGCAATTCGGGAGACCGCACCTTCAAAAGGATATAAACAGGATGGAGTCAGTACAGAGGATGGCCACTAAAATGGTTAGTGGTCTTCATTATAAAGCATATGAGGACAGACTTAAGGATCTTAATATGTACACCTTAGAAGAAATGCAGGACAGAGGTGATATGATTGAGATGTTTAAATACCTCCGTGGCATAAATGCACAGGGGGAGAGCCTCTTTTAATTGAAAGCAAGTTCTGCTATGAGAGGACATGGTATGAGGGTAAAAGGGGATAGATTCAGGAGTGATATGAGGAAATATTTCTTTACGGAGGGTGGTGGATACATGAAATAGTCTCCCAGTGGAGGAGGTAGAGATGAGGACAGTATCTGAATTCAAAAAAGCATGGGATAAACACAGAGGATCTCTAAAGGAAAAAAGGGGACTGTTGTAGTTGTTTATATGGAAGGACAGACTAGATAGGCCATGTGGTCTTTTTCTGTCATCATTTTTCTATGTTTCTATGGTGAAAGGACCCGCACCGAGCGGGATCCTTCCCCTCTTTATGTATGATGGTAATGACCACTGTTTGCTTGGAGAACCACAGAAGCGAGTAGATATGGAAGTCACAAACGCTTTATTGGAGTGAAAAAACCCCAACGCGTTTCGGCAATTGCCTTCATCAGGGGGTACTAGAGGACAAACAAAACAACGTAATAAAATAAAAACAACAACATTGTATAAAATATGAATCATGAAAACAATACGAAATATTATAAAAATTAAAAAAAAATAATAATAATATATATATATATATATATATAAACATAAACACGCATAAACAAACCATATGAAATAACAAACAGACAATATAAGATAATAAAATCATAATATACTTACAAGTAATCTCTATCAATACACTAGATGAAGCGAAATAAAGATATGGCACAAAACCAATCGTGTAGTAGACAATGCTAAAAAATGTATATGTAAAAAGAAAAATGCCATTAATAACAAATACAGCATTAAACAATTAAAAATGGCAAACATCAAACATAAACATAACACCAAAAAATCGAAAACCCAGACCTAAAATGGAGCTATTAACACTCCAAGACAAACTTGTCTTTGGAAAAGACCCTATACAATCATATAAACCCAAAGGAACCCAAACTGACAAACAATAAGATAAATATACATGTTGTGTAATCAAAAAGAAGAAACCTAAACATTATCAATAAAAATAATTATATGCAGCAACATTGTTGCAAACCACTAATGAGGAGTAACAGGGGTTCTGAGGTTGAATGAAAGTGCAACTAGAAATGTTGAACAAAGGCAATTACCTAAAGCCCGTGACCAGGCTTATAACGTAAATTCTTAAAACCGGCATGTTTTCAGGATAAAAAATTCTGCCTAAAAACTACATAAACATAAAAAATGGCATGGAAAATGGAATTTATAAAAAACTGAATGAATAATCGCCAATGGCAGATGTTTCTTACAAAATGGTACCTGACAAATGTCAACGAAGATTATGTTACCTATAGGACCTTCCCAAAAGATACGCATAAAAAACAAATGCTAAAAAAATAAATAAAAATAGCAATTCTTTAGGCTCAAAAAGCGATTGCCTAAGCACCCTAAGCAGGCTGTGCCAGCAATTCTAGAGAACGCCGGATCTGGCACGCTTTTAAAATTAAGGGTACAACATAAAATTGCATATGCATAAAAAACGTAGAACCAGGGGAAGATTGAAAATCATGCAGTGTAACAACATACGCTACATTAAAACCACAACTATAAATCCTACAAAGTAAACAATTGCTTGAACTTAAAGAGCGATTACCTCAGCACCGTCAGCCAGCCCTGCCAGCAATACTCAAGAACGCCGGATTTGGTGCGCTTTAAAGGTTAAAGGGTACAACGTAAAAATATATATGCAGGAAACAACGTAAAACCAGAGAAAAATTGAAAATCATGCAATAAGACAGTGTATATCACATTAAAACCACAACTGCGAAACCTAATTAAAATTCCCCTTAAAACTCTCCTTCAAAGAGCGTGTTTTTTAAAAAAAACTTAACTGTTCACAAGAACAAAGCACATCAATGGCTCACATAAAGAGGTAGTAATTGTATGTATTGTATTGATAGAGTTTACTTGTAAGTATATTATGATTTTATTATCTTATATTGTCTGTTATTTCATATGGTTTGTTTATGCGTGATATATATATATATATATATATTTTTTTTATAATATTTCGTATTGTTTTCATGATTCATATTTTATACAATGTTGTTTTATTTTATTACATTGTTTTGTTTGTCCTCTAGTACCCCCTGATGAAGGCAATCGCCAAAACGCGTTGGGGTTTTTTCACTCAAAGCGTTTGTGACTTCCATATCTACTTACGTCTGTGGTTCTTCAGTTGACTTTGCGAGCAGTGCTCCTGTTTTGTGTTTCACTGTTTGCTTGGAGCCAGGGAGTATCTTCCCCTTGAACTATTCAAGCAAATGGTAACAGACCCCACACGTGAAGGGGCCATACTGGACTTGGTGCTTACCAATGGTGAAAGTGTTTGATGTTGTAGTGGGAGATCATTTTGCATCCAGTGATCACCAGATGGTGTGGTTCAGTATTAAGACTAGGGCTGTTAGAATCCATTCCAAGGTGAAGATCTTAGACTTTAAGAAGACTAACTTTGCGAAGATGGGCCAATACCTCAGGGAGTCGTTAGTGGGATGGGAACAGCTGGGGGATGTAGAAAAACAGTGGGCAAAACTGAAAGGGGATATTTTAAGGGCAACCAACCTTTTTGTTAAAATGGTAAATAAAGGTAAAAGGAAAAGGAGACTGCTATGGTTTTCGAAGGAAGTAGCTGAAAAAGTGAAGAAAAAGAGGGAGGCCTTCATGAAATACAAGAGATCACAGAGAGAGGAAGACAGGCATCGGTATTTGGAAAAACTTAGAGAAGCTAGCAAAGTAGTCAAGAAGGCAAAGATTCAAAAGGAGGAGGAAATAGCCAATGCAATAAAATGGGGGGATAAGACATTTTTCAGATATATTAGTGAGAAGAGGAAGGGCAAAAGCGGTATTGTCAGACTCAAGGGTGCAGGGGGGGGGGGGGGAATATGTAGAAGCTGATAAGGATAAAGCGGAATTGCTTAACCAATATTTTTGTTCTGTGTTCACAGATGAAGAACCAGGAGCAGGACCTCAGAACACCCACAAATAAGAACAGAAGCGAGGGACATCTTGAACAATTTTCAGAAGACTGTGTTCATGAGAAACTAGCTCAACTTAAAGTAGACAAAGCGATGGGACTGGATGGGATACACCCTAGAATACTGAGGGAACTTGGGGACGTTCTAGCAACTCCACTGACTGACCTTTTCAATGCCTCGTTGGAGTCGGGAACGGTGCCAAAGGACTGGAGAGAAGCTCATGTGGTGCCTTTACACAAAAGCGGAAGTAAGGATGTGGTTGAAAACTACAGGCCGGTTAGTTTAACTTCGGTGGTGAGTAAATTATTGGAAACGCTGCCGAAAGAGAAAATAGTGAGGTTTCTGGAGTCCAGCGGATTACAGGATCCGAGGCAGCATGGATTCACCAGAGGCAGGTCTTGTCAGACAAATCTGATTGATTTCTTTGACTGGGTGACCAGGGAGTTGGACCGAGGGAGAGCTCTAGATGTGGTGTATTTAGATTTCAGTAAAGCCTTTGACACTGTTCCTCACAGGCGACTTATAAACAAACTGAGCACCCTAGGGATGGACCCTAAAGTTACTGTTTGGGTTAGAAATTGGTTGGGTGGGAGGCGACAGAGTACAAGTAAATGGAGCTCACTCTGAGGAGAAGGATGTTACCAGTGGTGTGCCCCAGGGATCTGTCCTTGGTCCGATTCTTTTTAACATCTTTGTAAGTGATATAGGGGAAGGGCTGTCGGGTAAGGTTTGCCTCTTTGCGGATGATACCAAAATCTGCAATAGAGTAGACACCCAGGAAGGTGTAGATAACATGAGGAGGGATCTAGCTAAGCTTGAAGAATGGTCTAGAATTTGGCAGCTGGGATTTAATGTTAAAAAATGTAAGGTCATGCATTTGGGCTGCAGCAATCCAAGGGAGCAATACAGTATAGGAGGTGAAAGCACAGTTACTTACCTGTAACAGATGATCTCTGGGAACAGCAGGAATAAGTCTTCACATATGGGTACGTTGGTACCGATGGAGTCTGAACGGGAACGCTTCCCAGCGTCCAATCAGAAAGCCTTTGGAAGCATCCCACCACACCTGCGTGCTGCCTTCCCAACTGTCTCTCCTCAGTTAAGTTTGAAAGCTGAGACAAAGAGAGAGAGAGAGCAAGGAAGGGAAAGATAGAGATATAGAAAATGCAACTCCTAGGGAAGGTGGGTGGGTTGTGAAGACTTATTCCTGCTGTTCCCAGAGATCACCTGTTACAGGTAAGTAACTGTGCTATCTCCAGGAACAAGCAGGAATGAGTCTTCACATATGGGGACTCCCAAGCTCAGATGCCTAGAGGGAGTCCTAGCATGTTGCAAGTCTAGAACGAGCCATGCTATTGCTTAAAACCTCAGGCATCTTGGGATGGAAGGTAGGAGTTGAAAACAGAAAAGGAGCTGTGGAACAGCTGCTAGAACAGGGTTTCTAAAGAGAAATACCCTGTATAGAGAATATTTTGTAATCTGGGCCTCCCCTGTTGATCTTGCACAAGTTCACTGTCGTACATATGGATCTGTTAAAAGAGCCAGTGAATGTGCTAAAGGAGGTACCTCACTGAGAAGTGGAGGTAGTAAGATTAGAGAAAAACAGTGGAGGTCATAACTATTTAGGGTGAGAAATAGCCCCAGGGGAAAAACTGGGGTAGTATAAGAGGTAGAACTTCAGCGGAGATGCAGAAGGTAGCATGACAGAAAACTTATGCTGATCAGGTCCAAAAACAGTACAAATTTAGGACCAACAGGAAAATTGAGTCTGACCTAACTGGACTGGGAATGGAATCAGTCCATGTAGGAAGGAAAGGGTATGGAGACCCCTGTATCTGACAAGAAGTAAGGACAGACTCAGGAGCGCTAAGCTTTAGATTGTGGAGCTTCAGTCAATGTCTTTCCTAAATGGGGTCAATTAGGAAAGAAGAAAGGTTTATGGAGAGCTTCAGGAGTAGCTAACCTACATGGCAGGTGTTAACTACCACAGGAAGAGGTTATAGGTGTAGACCCCTAAGTATGCTGGCATAACATTGATAGGGGTATTGCCCATCTGTCAGGATCATATAGGAATGAAAGGACATTTGAACCTGACAAAACAGATAGATAAGTATATGGATACATATCTATCTGAAAATATATCTCAGTAGATGTAAAAATATATCTATGTATATATATATATATGTATATATTCAATATATATATCTATATATACATAGATATATTTTTACATCTACTGAGATAGATATGTATCCATATACTTATCTATCTGTTTTGTCAGGTTCAAATGTCCTTTCATTCCTATATGATCCTGACAGATGGGCAATACCCCTATCAATGTTATGCCAGCATACTTAGGGGTCTACACCTATAACCTCTTCCTGTGGTAGTTAACACCTGCCATGTAGGTTAGCTACTCCTGAAGCTCTCCATAAACCTTTCTTCTTTCCTAAAGGGGGGCCACTTCCCTGGCCACATCCCCTTTGGTGGTCTCCTCAGAGGTAGATATATATATATATATATATATATATATATATATATATACACACACACATATCTCCAGGTATGTTGAAGGCGAGAGGTCTATAGAAACTGATCTCCCCTAGGAGGAAGATTCATCTAACAGCAAGAAGGTGAATACCTGCTTGAATAGATATACAGAGACCTCTCTTTTCCTGGTTATGATTGGCACAGTCAGAGGAGAGGTCTCCCTGACAAGAAGAAGTTTTGAATAACCAGGATGGCCTACATGAAAAAGGCAGAGGATAATTTCAGTCTGTAGGCAGGAAGGCCAGATTTCTCCAGAATTGCCATATGGAGAATGGATAAAGGACGCCACTGGAGGAAGATACCCTAGTGACTTGCCCTTGAGGGCAAGAAGGGTATTGGGCATTCCCTAACTGCCAGTGAAGAAAATTACCTCTGAGGAGAAGACCAAAGGGGATGTGGCCAGGGAATTGGCCCTTCTTTAGGTTTTCACGTAATGAAAGGCCCGAGACTGATGTCTCAAAAGAGATTTAAGATGAGATGGTAAGGGTAGGAATACCTACCAGTCATGGAACATGACTGGGGGAATCCTGTTAACCATCTGGGGTTATCTGTTAGGCAAGATACTAATGCTCTCTAGCAAGGGCCCATAGTGCAAAGCTACATTGTAGAGTTGCAGAGAGCATGCTGCAGGTTGGTTAGAAGAAAAAGTGGCTGTGGGAAGCCAGCAGGCAACCAACTATTCTGCCCAGGACAAGGGGGCGAAGAATAGAAGTTAACCAACCAAGCCTTGATAAGAGGGTTTCCCAAACGAGGTTGATAACCTGTTTGGGACCTAGCAGTGAGGCTAGAAGGATTGCTAGTGGAGGAGAATCCCTGGTTGTGTGGTGGACATAACCAGTGGCTTAACACTAGGAATTGCTGTATCTGCAGCAACGTACCAGGATAGCGGAGAATATCTCTCTTTCCTCTCCCTCTTTTGGATGTGGAAAAAGAAACAGACCTAGTAGGATTTCCTATTGTCTGATGGGCTGCCCTAAGGTAACAAGGGGGGGGGGGGGGGAGACAACTCCAGAAGGGAGGATCCCCCTGTAGAAGTAGTAAAGGACTATAGGAGCTTACCAGCATAAAAGGGGTCCCTCTTACAGACCAACTGGTATAGTAAGAGGGGGTAAGCCAATGTTGAAAAAGACTAACTATGGAGGAAGTCTCTGACAGGTGAGATGATACATGCCAGTACAGGGAAAACAACTGTCTATTAATAGTTGCTAGTTCTCTTTCCTCCAAGAGGAAGAGGAAAACCCTGTTAAGTATGGGCATGATCATCATAAAGACCTTTACAGGTTGAAGAGAAAATATCTCACACAAGAGATATGAAGGAAGGTTAGAATAAAGTTAGTGCAGACACTGCAAATAAAAAGAAGCAGACTGCTACTCTAACCCCCAATCAAGAATTGCAATGATGAACTATTTGAAGCCCTGCGATTACTGGGTTTGCTGACCCTGCTGAAGTTGCGGATTCATCAACCCAGGATGATGTTTCCCCTGTTTGGGAACATCTGTATGATGGGCAGAAGATGGATACAATTTTCTTCTCCTAGGGGAAGAAATTTTGGCAGGACCTTTCCTACCAACTGGGAAAGGAGAAGCGTTGAACAGCCCCTGGAAACAGGATAGTCAGTTGTTAACTGAGCAACCTGGAATAAAGACTCCTTGTTAAAGAGATTTTCTCCAGTGCAAGGAGTATTTCCCAGTCTAACTTGTGCCCATTTGTCCAAATCTGAAGTTTGAAGCCAGGCTTTACGTTGTGCTCCTATAGCTATAGCAGAAGTCCTGCTAACAGATTCAAAGGAGTCTAGGGAAACACGAGTAAGAAACCTAGAGATATTCTGAGCATGACTAATCAGTGAGGAATAGTCTGCACTCTTGGGCTCTTGAAGAAAAGGAGTCAAAAGATGTAATTTCTTTGTGACCTCCTCAAGAGATAAACCCATATAAAAAATATATGAGAGAATTCTTGCTGAAAGCATGGATGCCTGGAAGGTTTGACGTCCAAAGGCATCTAAAGTTTTAGACTCGCGACCTGGCGGATAAGAAGAGTGCTTTCTAGTACTCTTCACCCGCCTCATTGCTGATTCTACAACAATGGAATGATGAGGAAGTTGAGTCTTTTGAAATCCTGGAGAAGGGGGCACCTGATATAGAAGATCAGTTGCTCTGGAAAGTGGGGGTACCTTCAAAGGAGCTTTCCACATTCGTAGAAGGAGGTCCTGCAAAGAATGATGCAAAGGTAGTATGATGTTTTCCTTTGCTCTTTCAGGTCTAAAGGGATCCTGTATTGCCTTGTGTAGGACCCTGTAAAGGAACAGAAATGGCAAGGGATTTTGCCATATCCAGGATGAAAACCTGAAAAGAAGGATCCACAGAGGGAACTTCCCTTGGATAGGCTAGAGCTGATGCAGAACTAGCACTGGCACCGAGGGATCTATCCAAGCTTTTAGGAATAGAAGATCCTGGATGGTGCAGTATGGAATCCTTATAGGATGATCGCTGGTACTGTGGAAAGACGGGACCAGCGCTAGTCGGTAGCAGATCGACCATGCTAGGGATCGATTCCAAACTCGGTATTGAGGGAAGCGATCCTGACGAGAGAAGCATGGAAGGCACTGACTGCAATGGTAAAGTGGACCTCGGTTCCGGCTTCAGTACCGTATCCGATACCGGTGGATGAAGACCAGCTGGCGGCAACTCTAACGGTATCGAAGGAACCAAAAGTTGCGGTACCGAATCATCGGAACCAAGCCCTCAGTACCGATGGGTGTCGGTACCAAGGCGAGTCGGTACCCAGTCCTCCAGACTGGAGATCGATTTCAGACTCGGCATCGAAGGAAGCGAGTCTATCGATGCACGTCTGGAAAGTACAGACGTCGGTAGTAGTATCGGTGCCTGTACTGATACTGGAAGGTCGGTCTGGAGTGTATCCACCGGCCCCGTAGGTACCGAGAACGCTAGACGACGATCCTTGGCGAGGAGTGTTTCATCCAACACCATTGCCGATGCCGGGGTATCGGTACCGCTCGAAGCAGATGCCACCACCGGGCATGGCTCAGGTATATTCTGTGAGGGGTGAACCTCAGGAACAACCTGAAACCCCACACAGGTTTTGGAGGCCGAAGACTCCCACCGGGGTTTTGAAGCCAGTGGATTCCCAAGGGCAAGGCCATAGGCAGCTCCATGCCCTGCATGAGGACTGCCGCTCGAGGACTGGCTAGTCTTAACAGACTGTTTTTTGGTTACCTGATCCTGTGTAGAAGAAGAAGATATGGTCGGTACCCTGAAGTTGGATGGGGACCGCGTGTCGAGGGGAACTCGATGTTGAGAACTTCTTCCCACAATACTATTGCCCGGGGGCTCTGGAGGAAAATGGTCAGGACCCAAGCAGGTTAGACACCAATTGTGAGTGTCTAAAAATAAGGTTGTACCGCCACAGTTTTTACATTTCTTGAAGAGTGTGGCTGGCGGTTCCATGAAGGAAAAATAGAGAGGCCTAAGAGGCCTGAGAAGCCGTGAGACACTACAGAGAAAAAAATATTCCTTAGAAAGGAAAAATTTTTCAAGAAAAGGAAAAAAACACCGGCGGTACCGGTGGCATCGGGTAAGACAGCCGCAACCACAAGAAAACGAAAAAATAAAAAGAATTTTCTGCGGTGACAGGAGGACGTCCTGCCGGCTCCGCGGAAAAACGAAAACTGAGGAGAGACAGTTGGGAAGGCAGGAAGGCAGCACGCAGGCGTGGTGGGATGCTTCCAAAGGCTTTCTGATTGGACGCTGGGAAGCGTTCCCATGCAGACTCCGTTGGTACCGACGTACCCATATGTGAAGACTCATTCCTGCTTGTTCCTGGAGATGTACTTTTGTCCACTAAAGAAGAGCGTGAGCTAGGCGTGGTTGTGTCTGATGATCTTAAAGTAGCTAAACAGGTAGAAAAGGCAACAGCAAAAGCTAGAAGGATGCTTGGGTGCATACTGAGAGGAATGGCTAGCAGAAAAAAGGAGGTGATAATGCCTCTGTATAAGTCTTTGGTGCGACCTCATTTGGAGTATAGTGTGCAATTCTGGAGACCGCACGTTCAAAAAGGATGTGAACAGGATGCAGTCGGTGCAGAGGGTGGCTACTAAAATGATTAGTGGGCTTCATTATAAAGCATATGAGGACAAACTTAAGGATCTTAATATGTACACCTTAGAAGAAAGGCGGGATAGAGGTGATATGATGGAGATGTTTAAATACCTCCGAGGCATAAATGTTTAGGGAGAGAGCTTCTTTCAATTGAAAGCAAGTTCTGCTACGAGGGGACATGGGATGAGGGTGAAGGGAGATAAATTCAGGAGTGATATGCGGAAATATTTCTTTACGGAAAGTGGATCCATGGAATAGTCTCCCAGTGGAGGTGGTAGAGATGAGGACAGTAACTGAATTCAAAAAAGCATGGTATCAACACAGAGGATCTCTATAGGTAAAAAGTGGACTGTTGTAGTTGTTGATATGAAAGGACAGACTAGACAGGCCATGTGGTCTTTTTCTGTCATCATGTTTCTATATTAACACTAGGATGGAGACTGCCCCATTAGTGGCTCATTGGACACACTACCAACAAATATTCTCCCTCTGATATCTGCAGGCATATCCTTGAATATAAACCACGTACATGGCAAAGTGATAACTATTTGAGATGACTAGCGCTTCGTAAACATACCTGGATGTTTTGGCTGTGATCAATCGAGCCTAATGGTTTGAACTTGGCTGTTGATTGGTCCTCTGATCTGATTAGCTGTCTTGATCATGTGACCACCACCACGTTTTGCTGTGCAATTGAGCATTCAGCCGGCTGGAGTTGAGCTCTAATACGTCATGGAATTTCCTGTTTTTGCACACTCCTCTGATGCAGATTAAGTGTAAAGTTTATATCTTATCAAAACAATATTGTCAGGACTGTTGGGCTTTTGAACTTTTCTTTTTTTTTTGAGTTTGTGTTATACACAAATAGTTATTTTTGTGTGCACACTTCACTTTTGAGGCTTTGAAAGAAACGTTTTTGAAAAATGGAGATTATGATCTCAGAGCATACTAACGCCGGCCTTTGGGGCTGCAATACTAGAGAGTCTGGTTAGACTGTTTGTGGAGGAGTGGCCTAGTGGTTGGGGCAAGGTACTTCGGGCCGGAAGGTCGGGGGTTCAAATCCCACTAGAGGACAGCAACCTTGGGCCGGAAGGACTGGGGTTTCTAGTCCCACAGGTGCTCCTTGTGGTCTTGGGCAAGCCACTTAACCCTCCATAGCCCATGTTCCCTGTAAAATAGTTCTCTGTGTGCTGTGCTTTCCTGTCTAATCAATGTGTTTATACCTCAAAAATTTCCTGTCATGATTTGACAATTTCCAATCTGTAATCAAACCGCTGCTGATCGCTGGAAGTAGCGGTATACAAATGTATACTAAATAAATAAATAAATAAAAGAACCATTTGAGATCCTTTATATTTTATATTGTTTTATGATTAATCTATACTGATATATAGTACAAATCGTGGCCAAAAAATTTCTATTTGAGAAAGCCTTTATTTGTTGCCCTTGGAAAAGGAGGGCAGACAGACCACCTCATACTCAAAGTAGTATCGTCTTTCCATGCAAAAGGAAGGGACAGGCTGAATGCACATGGCCTCCTCTGAGAATGATAAGTAAGGGTCCCTGCATGATAACACTTGTAGCCGAGTCTAGCTGAACAGATTACAACCAGAAGACCATTTTAAGGTCAGATCTTTTAAGCGCAGCCTGTTTCAAGAGCTCAAAGCACCAGGGAACAACCGGATGCAAGGAAGAATGCAGGTGTCATAACCCCCGAAGGAAACGGGAGTCATCTGGATGTGAGGCAATGAACCTCCCCACCACTGGTCCTCTAAAGCAGGATAAGGCAAGCAACTGGAACTTTTGAGGAACTAAGGCAAAGATCCTCATCTAGGCCCTCCTGAAAAAAGGCAAGCGAGGATGGCAAGTCCACCGTATTAGGTCTAGCTTGATGCTCACAGCACCAGTTCTTGAAAAGACAGACACATGTGTAAGCCAGGGCCAGGCTGTCAGATCCTCTCCTTGCCTTGAGGAGCATGGGATGGCAGAAGAATAACCTTTATGCACTAAACACCACCTCAAGAGCCAAGCCTAAGAAAGAAAGGAAATGGGTCATCCAGAAGGATTGGCCCTTGACAGAACAGCCCCCAAGCTGGGGGCAGATACAGAGGAGGTTCCTGTAGGAGCCACATCAGGTCCCCAAAACCACAGCCTCTGTGGCCAATCTGGCACCACCAGGACAACTCATCCTGAATGTTGTTCTATGCATCGAAGAGCACAACCCATGAATGGTCATGGAGAAAATACATACAGCTAGTGCTGCTTTGGCCAGGATGGAACTAGGACGTTGACACTCAGTGCTTGCCTCTCTGGGGCAACTGAAGGCTCTGCACGCTTTGGCATTAGATCTGATGGCTACCTGGCCCATCTCAGGACAAACCCCAGAGGCACAGAATCTGTTAAAATGTGGCCCGACTCGGTTCTCACTCCCTGACATTGAGAGAGGGGCAACTGAGGAAGTCCACCTCCACGCTGTTGATTCCAGCAATGGTGTTGCACCAAAAAAGCCAGGAGGTTCCTTTCCACCCAGGAGAATAGGAGAGTCATCTCCAGATGAGCCAATTATTCAGATATGGGTCAATAGATTACATGGCATCTTGGTGCAGCGGCCGCCACCACCTTGACTTTAGAGAACATCCTTGTGGCAGTAGATAGGCCAAAGAACAGCCAAGCACAATGAAATGGAGAAAGTGTTGTTGATCTTCACTGACAGGAATGAAGAAATAAGCTTATTTAACAGGTCTTTTATACTACATTTCTTAAATTCAGTGTGGTTTACAAACACAAATGGCTAGATCCAGAGACGTAAGAAACTCCCCATGGTGCATCGCTTGGATCACTTACCACAGGGTATCCATATGGAGGTGTAGGGTGTGCAGGTGAGACATGATTCCCTTGAGGTCAAGGATTGGCTAAAAGGAACAGTCTCTATGGCACCACAAAGTAGATTGAGTAGCAGTCCCTGCCCTGTTCCAAAGGAACTCGACTACCACCCACAGACAGAACAACTTTTCTAATGTGATGTGAATAGTGGTTCTCTTGTCTGCAGATGCACATGGGAAGATGAAAAAGGCATCCTGGATAGGTTCTCTTCATAGGCTTTCTGGTTACCATTTACAACCAGGCAGAGAGCTTCTAGTTTAAATTTAATATTTAGTCAGGGCCTAGTACCACCAAAGCTTTCAATTTAACACAACTCAGGAGTATAACTTAGCATGAAAGGAAAAACAGGATCAGTATTCCATGAGCAATAAATTATTTCTAGAGACCTTTACAAAGAGACATTTTAGATAGAGGGCAAGAGTCCTGTGAAATTGTATTAAATAGGTGTTAATGCCAAGAGACAGATCAAAGGGGCATTTTGAAAGACACCATCTATCTAAGCAGGGGCTGCGTGAATCACCCAGGAAATTGGTCACCGATTCCCTTAGAAGCACAGAAAAGGGTACTGTGAAGCAGCCAACTTTTAATAAGTATCCTTCCCTTCCCCGATACCCTCCTACGCCTGGGATAATCATAGCTATATAGGTGCTTAAACTTCTTAAAGGAAAAGAGGTGCCATATTCACTCAGATGCAGCTGTTTATCCTTAGCAGGCAGCAATCTCAGGCCGGAGGGACTGGGATTTCTAGTCCTATAGGCACTCCTTGTGGTCTTGGGCAAGCCACTTAACCCTCCAATGCCCATGTTCCCTGTAAGTATTAGCGTATGTGTGTCATATCCCCTCGTGTTAAATGTATCTCCCAATTGACCGCTTTGACCCGGTGAAAAGCGGGATATAAATACAGCTAAATAAATAAATAAACAAACAAACATTAAGGACCTAAGATTAGTTAAGCTTGAGGTGAACAAAGTAATTAAACGTATTAGGTATAGTTTTATTAGTATAAGTATCCCCAGCAAACCTTAATAAGTAAACAACTTAAATACCTAAACACAACCCTAAAACTAAAATGCAGGCAGAAGACCAGCAGCGAGATGGGGGCTTTCCAGTCTTTTGCACCGAGTGTCACGTGTTAGATTTTCTCCCAGTTGATGAGGGGTCATACATGTGTACTCGGTGCAAGGAGCTCTTGGCTCTCAGGGAACGAGTCTGATCTCTGGAGGCTAGAGTACAGGACTTGGAGGACATAAAAACAACAGAGAGGTACATAAACGAGATCTACAAGGATGCAGTACTGAAGTCTCACCATCAGTCTGGCAGCATCCCTGTGCCATGGAGAAGAAAGATCACCCTGGTGTGGCAGGAAGTGATCTTGTAGCTAGGACTTGTCACCCAGATGCAACTCTCGCACCGGAGGTGGTTTTTCCAGGACCATGTGCCCATAAGGGAAGGGACAGGACAGCCGTTATAGCTGGTGATTCGATCATTAAGCATGTAGATATCTGGATGGCTGGTGAACGTGAGGATCGCCTGTGACATGCCTGCCTAGGGCAAAGGTAGCAGACCTCATGCGCCACTTAGACAAGGTCTTTGATACCGACATGTACCAAGACAGCAGATTCCTCCCCAGCACTATCTATGACATAGGAAAGTGAGGTAGGGAAGTTCTAGAGGTTAAATTTAGGCTTTTAGGTAGGAAGTTGAAATCCTGAACTTCCAGGGTAGCATTCTCCGAAATCCTTCCCGTTCCATGCGCAGAACCCAAAAGGCAGGTAGAGCTCTGGAGTCTCAATGCGTGGATGAGACGGTGGTGCAAGGAAGATGGTTTTGGATTCATTAGGAACTGGGGAACATTCTGGGGAAAGGCGAGGCTTTTCCAAAGGGATGGGTTCCACCTTAAATAGGATGGAACCAGGCTGCTGGCATTAACCTTTAAAAAGGAGACAGAGCAGCTTTTAAACTAGATAATAGGGGAAAGCCGACAGTTGCCCAAGAGCGCATGGTTCAGAACAATGTATCCTTGAAAGATACTTGCAAAAGAATGAAGTTAAGCAATACCAGCAGAGAGGTTTCAATAAAGACAAAGGTAGCCCAAATGCCCTTGAGTACAGAGCAGACAGAGCTTAAAGATTGCAAATTATCCTCTAAAATGCTTGTATGCAAATGGCAGAAGTCTAAAAAATAAGATGGGGGAGTTAGAATATATAGTACTAAATGAGAGGTTAGATATGACTGGTATCTCAGAGACATGGTGGAAGGAGGACAACCAGTGGGACACTGATATCTGGGTACAAACTATATCAAAGATAGAGCAGATGAAATTGGTGGTGGGGTTGCACTCTGTTCTTTATCGTTCCTACAGTTCAGTCCTCCACCTCTGGGTTGTGCACCTCCTCCTGCAGCCTGGAGACTGGACTTGCCAAAGCGTTGACATCACTGGATAAGGTCTGGTGCACACTCCCCTCCTCTCCAGTGTGTCCAGTCTCCATGCAGCAGGAGGATCTAGTGAGCCTTGGTGCTGGGCTCACTTGAGGAACTCATAAGGAGCCTTAGTGTAGTTAGTTCAGGTGTAGTTTAGTTGGGATTTTGGATTTTCTTTCCCACTACCTTTATTTTATTTTTGGGGAGTTACTGTTCCAAAAAAAAAAAAAGATACAGTCGCGAAAGACCCGTGAACAAGCAGTGCCTCAGGTGCCGGTTCCTGCCTGCCCCTGATCTCCGGGACGGTGGGCTCATCTTCAAGTCTCTCTCCCTGGACTGCACGGGGGAGAGCCCTTGAGCAGGACTGGAGCAGCTTCCTTGTCGGGGCCAGGGAGCCGCTCTGCACTTGAAGGCAGGAGCGTTTGCACAGGAGGCTCGCTGGCGGGAGACTGCTCAGCTGACAAGCAGTCCCGCTGGCTGGAGCCCCGTTGAAGCCACGTAAGTTTTCTGTAAAGAGCATACTTCCTTTCGGTGGGGTTTGGGGGATCGTTGCCCTGGCCCGCGGCAGAGCGGGACGCCTTGTTGGATCCCTCTGCTCATGCGGCGATTTTTGGTGCCCTTTTCGGCCACGCTCAGGTGCTGGCGGCCATTTTAGCTTTGGGCATGTCTTTTCAGAGCGGCTCCAGTCAGCTGTTTGCTGTGGGAACGTGACGGCGCGGAGGCTCTGCGCTTCAACTTCTTTCAGCTTATTTCAGTTTGTTTCCTGTTTATTTTTCTTCAATTTAACCCGGTCTGTGTCGGAGAGGAGTTTCTTTTTGCAGTCCTTGTCCCGGGGTGTTTTTCTTTCGTTTTAAAACACACACACAAAAAAAAAAAAAAAAACAGGGGTTAAAGGACGAGACCCTGAGCAGTATTGCGTTTGGGAGAAGCTGCAGAGCCCTAGCATTCCTTTCAAGAGAGGGGTCGCTGAGATGGCGTCCCGACCCCAGTGCGTCCTCTGTGGTTCACGCAGAGGTACGGTGGCGGAATCCAGGGTTTGCAGGGCTTGTGCCTCAGGGTCTGCCAGCATGGAACGGCAGATAGAGGCCAAGCCGTGCCAGGATCTCCAGCCGGCGGCGGCGGCCCTGGAGGAAGACTTGGTGATGGCTTCCTCGTCGGGAGCTCCCCAGGAGGCTGCGGCTGGGCTTCCAGCCACATTTCCAGCCCTGGAGTCCCCTCCTCCGTTTGGAGATTTCTCCCCCAACTTTGTCTTGCTCATGCATCAAGCGTTCTGCAGGCAACGCCAGGGGCTCTTGCCGGAGACAGTGGATAGGTCTTCGGCTGCCCCTCCGGCCAGAGTAGCTGGTGGCCACACAGTTTCCCCCAGGCCATCGAAGAGATCTCGGACACGCGAACTCTCCCCTTCCTTCAGGGAGGCGATCGATTCAGATGGGGAGGACCGCGGTTTGGAGGCGGATATGGAAGATCTAGAAGAGGGGGAGATTCCAGAGCCGGAGGATCAGGCCAAGATTGTCCGGATATTCTGCAGGGAGGAACTCACTGCTCTTATCACCAAGTCCCTCCAGATGTTGAACTTGGCGGCTATTTCTCCCACGGAGGAAGTGGGGGTGGAGGCTCCCACGGAGGAAGTGGGGGTGGAGGACCCCATCATCCAGGCGGAGAGACAGACCCAGGTGGTTTTTCCGGTCCACAGGGTGGTGGATAAGATGATACAGGACGAGTGGGATCAGCCCGAGGCTGCGCTCAGAGGTATCCGGACGATGAACAGGCTCTATCCTCTGGCGGATAAGGACAAAGAACGTTTTAAATCCCCCAGAATTGATGCGGCGGTCTCGGCGGTTACCAAGAAGACCACTATCCCTGTGGAGGGTAGTGCCGCATTAAAAGCTGCGCAGGATAGAAAGGTGGATGGACCTTTGAGAGAGTCCTTTGAGGCCGACGCCTTGTCATTGCAGGCTTCTATTTGTGGAGCTTGGGTGGCCAGAGCGTGCCTCCGATGGTCTCAGCAGCTTCGGCAGTCCTCTGGATTGGACCAGGAGGGGACTGCAGAGCTGGATCGCTTGGAATCCGGTGCTGCGTATCTGGCAGATGTTCATTATGATTTGATCAGGGCCCTCGCTAACAGCATGGCTTCCTTGGTGGCGGCGCGCCGCTCCCTGTGGTTGCGGAACTGGGCAGCGGATGGCTCCTCTAAATCCCAGCTGAGTAAGCTGCCTTTTAAGGGCCGGTTACTCTTTGGAGAGGACCTGGATAAGCTGGTGAAGGATTTGGGAGACTCCAAGGGCGGCAAGCTCCCGGAGGACAAACCCAAGCCTGGTAGGGCTGCTCCATCCTTTCGGGGCCAGTCCAGGGATTTTTCGGCGTTTTCGGACGTCTCGGCTGGGCGGCGCCCAGAGAGGTAGATTTCCATATAAGGGTCAGAGTTTTCGGGGCTTTAGGGGGGCAAATAGGGGATTCGCAGGATCCTCCTCCTCCTCCTCGGCTGGCAGAAAGCCCCAATGAAGGTTTGCGGGTCCCGGTGGAAAGCGCTCCAGTGGGGGGGAAGGCTGTAGGAGTTTCTTTCTGCTTGGACCCAGATCACCACGGACCAGTGGGTGTTAGAAATCATCCGCGACGGGTATGCTCTGGAGTTAGCCTATCTGGCCCGAGATTCCTTTGTGATGTCTCCCTGCAGAAATCAAATCAAGGCCCTGGCGATCCGTCAGACTCTCCATCGCCTGTTACACTTGCGGGCCGTCCGGCCAGTACCGTTGGAAGATTACAGATTGGGTCGGTACTCAATCTATTTCGTGGTGCCCAAAAAGGATGGGTCCCTGCACCCCATTCTGGTTTTGAAGGGTGTAAATCGTTGTCTGCGGGTGCCACACTTCAGGATGGAAACTTTGCGTTCCGTTATTGTAGCGGTGCGAAAAGGGGAGTACTTGACCTCCCTAGACCTCACGGAAGCGTATCTTCATATTCCGATCAGAGAGGGTCACCAAAGGTTTCTACGGTTTGCTCTCCCCTGGGGGCACTTTCAATTTCAGGCGTTACCCTTCGGCCTAGCTACGGCTCCGCGTACCTTCACCAAGATTATGGTGGTGGTGGCGGCGGCATGGCGGAAATAGGGCATTTGGTTCACCCCTATCTTGACGACTGGTTGATTCGGGCTAAGTCCGAGGCCGAGAGTGTGCGAGTGACTACCAGAGTGGTGCAGTTCTTGCAGCATCTCGGATGGGTAGTCAACCCAGCCAAGAGTCATCTTGTGCCGACCCAGGAGCTCGAGTATCTGGGGGTGAGGTTCGACACCCGGTCGGGGACGGTATTTCTGCCTCATCACCGGGTCCTGGGCCTGCGGCGTCTTGTCAGCAGATTCCGCGCAGCCACGGCTCCCTCGGCGTGGGAGTACCTGCGCGTGCTCGGGACAATGGCGGTGACCCTGGAGGTGGGGCCATGGGCTCAGGGTCACATGCGGCCATTGCAGCGGGCGCTTCTCCGCCGCTGGTCCCACCAGTCCGACTCCTTGAGCAAGCGTCTTCCCTGTCCTCCGCGGGTCAGGCAGGCGTTGCGGTGGTGGCTCCTGCCCGCTACGCTTCGGGCGGGCATGCCCCTGGAACAGCCTGCATGGATTCCGCTGATGACGGAGGCGAGTCTCGCGGGCTGGGGAGCCCACTGCTGCGATCAGTATGCGCAGGGCCTGTGGTCCGCCCAGCAGTGCAGTTGGTCCATCAATCGTCTGGAGCTGAGGGCGGTTTTGCTGGCGTTCCAGGCCTTCGAGTCAACGGTGGTCAGTTGGGCGGTCAGAGTGCTGTCGGACAACTCCGCAACGGTAGCCTACATCAACCGTCAGGGAGGGACCGGCAGCGTGGCCATGGAAGAGGAGGAGGCGGAGTTGCTGTTCGCTTGGGTGGAGCAGCGTCTTCCAGCGCTGTCCGCGGCGCACATTGCAAGGAAAGACAATGTGATGGCGGATTTTCTCAGCAGGGTCCAGGTGGACGCGGGGGAATGGGAGCTCAATCCCCAGGTGTTCGCTCAGATAGTCCGTCGGTGGGGACCCCTGATTATGGATCTCATGGCAACCTTCCAGTCCGCAAAGGCGAGCCGATTCTTCAGCAGGCGGCGGGAAAGGATGTCGGAAGGGATCGACGCCTTGCTGCAGCGGTGGCCGAGGCACGGCCTCCTCTACGTTTTTCCGCCTTGGGCCTTGATAGGTTGCCTGGTGCAACGGATCGAGGCTCATCCCGGAAGGGTGTTGTTGGTGGCTCCGGACTGGCTGCGGCATCCATGGTACGCAGACCTGGTCTGTCTGCTAGACAGAGCTGTGGAGGATGCCAGATTCGGAAGATCTTACTCCAAGGTCCGCTTCAAATGACAAGTGAATCGATTCTCGCTTACGGTTTGGCCATTGAAAGGGCGAGGCTGAAGAGGAAAGGATACTCAGGATCGGTGGTGGCGACGCTGCTGCATGCCAGGAAGAGGTCAACGTCCTTGGCTTATGTTAGGGTATGGCGCGTTTTTGAGGATTGGTGTTCAAGGCGACAGATTCGCGCGGCTACGGCCTCCGTGCCAGCGGTCTTGAGCTTCCTACAGGACAGTTTCGACAAGGGCTTGGCGGCTAGTTCATTGAGGGTACAATTGGCGGCTTTGGCCTGCTATAGGGGCAAGGTGCAGGATCTCTCGTTGGGAGCGCACCCGGATGTGTTGCGTTTTCTAAAGGCGGTATCGCATCTGCGGCCCTGTCGCAGGGTTCTTGTGCCTCCATGGGACCTCAATCTGGTCTTGGGGGCGTTGGTTAAGGAACCCTTTGAGCCTTTGAGTTCGGCGACGGTATAGGATTTAACATTGAAGACGGTGTTCTTGGTGGCTATCTGTTCCGCGCGGCGCATTTCGGAGTTGCAGGCGCTTTCTTGCAGAGAGCCATTTCTGTTTTTTTCAAAGGAGAAGGTGGTCCTGCGTCCGGTACCTTCTTTTTTGCCTAAGGTCATCTCTCCGTTTCACCTTAATCAGTCGGTTTCCCTCCCGGTGCTTTCCTCGGGGGGGGGGGGGGAGGAGAACTCTTCTTCGGCGGAGCCTTTACATCGGTTGGATCTTAAGAGGGTGTTGCGACATTACTTGCAGGTCTCCGTGTCGTTTCGCAAATCGGATCGTCTGTTCGTGCTGTTCGGCGGGCCTCGTAAAGGTGAGGCGGCAGCGAAAGCTTCCATTTCTAGATGGATTAGGGAAACCATTGTGTCCGCGTATCTCCTTCAGGGGCACGTAGTGCCGTCGGGCTTGTGGGCGCACTCTACTAGAGCGCAAGCGGCCTCTTGGGCAGAGCTTGGCTTAGTTCCCCCGGCGGACATTTGCAAAGCAGTGACGTGGTCTTCTCTTCACATGTTCAGTAAGCAATATCGTCTGGACGTGCTGGCGGCGGGGAACGCCTCCTTCAGTTCCGCGGTTTTGCGTGCCGCGATGGAAGTCCCCTCCCGTTGAACACTGCTCTGTTACATCCCAGAGGTGGAGGACTGAACTGTAGGAACGATAAGGAAATGATAATTACACTTACCTGGTAATTGTAGTTCCTTGAGTGAGGACAGTTCAGTCCTCATTCCCGCCCAGGACTTATAGGGAAGATGTGGTTCCTCTTGGATCGCATGATTCAGTCGCAGGTAGGTCCTTCTCCTTACTGTCCTATTTCTGTCTGTCTCTGTTCTTTCTATGAAGGGGTTTGCAGGGACCAATACTGAGCAACGTTTGTCCCATGTTAGGTTACGTTTTTAGATAGTTATGGTTGCTGAGGTTGATATTATTCCTTATTGGCTACTTATTTGTTGCTCCTTTGAGTGTGCTTTGTCAATAGTTCACTGGAGAGGAGGGGAGTGTGCACCAGACCTTATCCAGTGACCTCAACGCTTTGGCAAGTCCAGTCTCCAGGCTGCAGGAGGAGGTGCACAACCCAGAGGTGGAGGACTGAACTGTCCTCACTCAAGGAACTATAATTACCAGGTAAGTGTAATTATCATTTAGAGAGAGAACTCAGTCACAAAGGATTAAAGTTTTACAGGAAACAAAATTCACTGTAGAATCTCTATGGATTGAAATTCCATGTAAAAAGAGGAAGAGGAAGGCGATGGCAGTGGGGGTGAACTATCAACCGCCTGGCCAGAGTGAACAAATGGATGATGAAATGCTCAAAGAAATCAAGGAAGCTAACAAAAGTTACAGCACTGTAATAATAATGGGTGATTTCAATTACCCAGGTATCGACTGGGTCAGTGTCACAGAAGGATATGCTAGGGAGATAACGTTTCTAGATGAAATAAATGACTGCTTCTTGGAGCAGTTGGTTTATGAATCAACAAGAGGGGAAGCCATTTTGGACCTAGTCCTTAGTGGAGCACAAGATCTGTTGCAAGAGATAAAAGGTGTTGGGGCCACTTGCCAATAATGATCAAAGCATGATCGCGTTTGATTTAATAAATGGAGGAAGGGCGGCAAGGAAATCCACAGTATGACCTTTTAATTTTCAAAAGGGTGACCATGATAAAATGAGGAAAATAGTTAAGAAAAAAATTAAAAGAAGCAATTGCAAAGGTTTAACTTACATCAAGCTTGGGTGTTTAAAAATACTATCTTGGAAGCCCTGACCAGCTGTATTCCACACTTTAAGAAAAGTGGAAGGAAGTCCGTCCAAAAAACTGCCAGCAAGGTTTAAAGGTGAGGTCAGAGAGGCTGTTGCCAAAAAAGCATCTTTCAGGAAATGGAAAAAAGAACCAAATGACGAAAACTGGAAACATCATAAGCACTTGTAAGTTATATACAAGGCATTTATAAGGCAGGCAAAAAGAATTTGAGAAGAAGTTTGCTGTGGAAGCAAAAATAAATAAGACGTCAGTACATTCGTAGCAAAAAAACCTGAGAGAGTCAGTTGGATCGTTACATGATAGAGGGGTAAAAGGGGCACTAAGAGGGGACAAGGTCATAGCGGAGAGAATGAATGAATGAACTAATGAATTCTTTGCTCCGGTCTTTACTGAGGAAGATGTAGGGATGCTACCCAGGACTGAAATAGTATTTAAAGGTGATGCTGCAGAAGAACTGAAAGAAATATCGATACACTGAGAAGATGTATTACAACTATTTGATAAACCGAACAGTAGCAATTCACCTGGCCCAGATGGTATAGATCCAAGGGTGTTGAAAGAACTGAAATATGAGATTGCAGACCTACTATTAGTAATCTGTGACCTATCATTAAAATCATCTGTAAATACCTGAAGATTGGAGGATGGCCAATGTAACAATTTTTTAAAAAAGGGTTCCAGGGGTGATCAGAGAATCTACAGACTGATGAGCCCGATGGCAGTACCGGGAAAAATGGTGGAAACCATCATAAAGAGCACCAGCCGGGATGACTGCCTTTCCAGCCCCAGAAGCTCTCCCAGGAGGGATTGAGCTCCGCTGACATCACTCCGCCTCCAGCCACCCAATCGTGGCAGCCCCTGCCTAAATAAAAGAGCACCAGCAGGTGCACCCGCGCCTGAGGGCCTCGCCAGAGGGCCCTTTGGCGTGGCCCATGACTCGAGGCCCACCACGCACCAAAAAGCCTGCTTTAACAGCCAGTGCCTGACTCGAGACTCCAATGAGGCAGAATTACAACTTCACGAAAATACAACTGAAGCTTGAGCTCCCCTCCCAGGGCTG
This sequence comes from Ichthyophis bannanicus, assembly GCA_033557465.1. Taxonomy (NCBI): domain Eukaryota; kingdom Metazoa; phylum Chordata; class Amphibia; order Gymnophiona; family Ichthyophiidae; genus Ichthyophis; species Ichthyophis bannanicus. The sequence goes on along the minus strand of CM066040.1, from coordinate 305,209,465 downwards.
AGCTCGCTCACCCCAGACACCACCAGCCTCAGACACCACGGGAGATACCCCACTTCTGACTGCTCTGTACCTCGCAATCTGACTACTCTGAGTATCTCTCTCATCAATGTACTGTGAATATTTCATTGCCAAGCTTACTGTGTACTGTGAGTATTTCACTGCCAAAGTTACTGTGTGTATTTCATTACTGAAAGTACTGTGAGCATCTCACTACCAATGGTATATATAAGTAAGTATCCTCACCGCTGTAAATAGTTAGTGCCAGAGAACAAGCTAGCCATTACTGGGTTGTGCAGTGTAGAACGCATACACGCCCCGCCAGCATACACCTCCCCGGCAAAGGAAAGTCCCCTGCCATACACAGGACACACAACGAACACCAGCTCAAAATGCCATATCCAGTATAACCTTAATCAGCCTATACCTCCTCAGCAACGTTCTCAATGGCTCCCTCTCCATTGCATCTGACCACGATCTGATTCTGATTGTACGAGGCCAAGTAAGGAGACATTACAGTAACACACACCGCTCGCCAACAGAACCCCCCCAGAACCCCCACCCATACTTAATCCACATACCGCTCCATTACACCACAAAACCCAAGCAACACCAAAACCCACGCAACCTGAAGTGTGCCCTCAAACGCACGTCTGTCCATAAAAAGTGGCCAATCATCTCTGACCTCATATCACACCTCGAACTAGACATCCTGCTAGTGACAGAATCGTGGCTCACCATTTCAGACTCAGTCCTCAACCAACTCACCCCCCCCACCCTGACTTCTCAATCCACACCTGCCAGAGCAGACCGCAGAGGAGGTGGTGCATTCATTCTGGTAAAAACAGACCTCCAGTATCAAACGATCAGCTCTAACAGCTCAACACACCTTGATGTAATCACCATATCCAACAACTACAATACTATCAACCTTATCTACAGATCCCCAACCTCATCCCCTGAAGACCTCACGACTATAAATCGAACTAGCCTCCAACTCCCAGAACACACGCAAGCCGAACTGGGTACTGGGAGATTTTAACCTACCAGCCCTGCAGGATAACCACTCCAAAGCCTTCCTTGAAGCACTCAACCTGGACTACGAACAAATAGTGGATGCCCCCACACATCAAAAAGGTAACATACTAGACCTTGTCTTCATCCCTCGACCAGACGTGAGTTCGAACTACAACTTCAACGTTAACTATCTCACCTGTCCCATGGTTGGACCACAATCTAATCAGATTCCAAATACCTATGGCACCAGGAAAGTGAACGGACAACGAAAATAACTGAAAAATCAGCAGCACCCTCAGGACGTTTTAGACTCTTTGACAAAGAGGCAATCAAAGATGTCCGCCCCAACATCACCGAACCTTGAAGATGTGATGGGCTCATGGAACAGCCGCCTGAGCTCCTTTGCATGTATATCTAACCAAACCAAGCCACAGACCTCAGATAAGCAACCAAGGAGAAAACCTGCACGCTGGTACACCACCGAGCTACAAACCTCACTATAAAGGCTGAGGCAACTCAAAAGAAAATGGCGACATACACGGTCCCCAACAGACCAGACAGCCTACAACTCCCACCTGCAGACACAGTGGGGCTTAATATCAACAAAAATTAAAGATCACCACTCCGAACTCCTAAGCCAATCTCTGAACAAACCCCACGAGTTGTTCAATATAGTGAAGACCCTAACAAAGGAACCCTCATCCTCCTAACCAGCCATGATACACCCCCAGGACTACGCAGACTACCTGCTGGCCAAAACCAAAAACATTAGCAAAGCCACGCTGTCCAGCCCCACTAACCACCCACCCAAGCCACTCACCTCTCTCACAACACCATCGGCTACAAGTATTGAGGACATCATTGCTGTCATCACCACCACTGCTCCAAACGACCCTTGTCCAGAATTCTGGATAAGGTCACTACGTAAGGAAATCAGCCCTATAATAGCCAAGATCATTGACTTATCCTTCTCTACAGGACAATTCCCACTATGCCTCAAGCAGACGTCTATCCGGCCGCTTCTGAAGAACACCAAACTAAACACCCAGAAGGTGGAATCATACCGGCCAATATTGAGCATCCCACTGCTAGCAAAGATAATCGAGAAGGTCGAACGTCGTCAAATACAGGATCACATTGACTCTACAGCTCCCCTTGACCCATGCTAACATGGCTTTAGGGAATCGCACGGCGTTGAAACGCTCCTTGCCACACTCATCAACACGCTGATCACGGGGATTGACAACATCAAACAAGGACATGCTTTAATTTACCTAGACATTGCTGCCGCGTTTGACTCCGTACACCATGAGCAACTCCTAATACGGCTTCAGGATAAGGGAATTAACGGCTCAGCATGGAGTTGGTGCAAATCCTATCTAACGGTCAGATGGCAGCAGGTACAGACAGGATCCACAACCTCTGAGCCTTTCCAACAAAAACATGGTGTACCTCAGGGCTCCTCACTCTCCGCCCTCTTATTCAATATATACATGCAACCCATATGTGAAATAATCCGTTCATTTAACAAATCATGCCTGATCTATGCAGACTATGTTCTACTCTTCACCCCATTCACGATCAATCATCCGGACCTCTCCCCACTAGTAAAATGCTTCAAGACCGTAACCGACTGGCTCCACTCACAGAGCCTCAAGATAAACTTCAGCAAGATGGACGTACTGTTCATTACTAGAAATCAATCTCTCACCACTGCCGACTTTAAAGACAAGAGACGCTGAACTCCCAAGTAGACACAGCATCCGCTACCTGGGCGTTATGTTAGACCAGCAACTCGTATTCAAAACGCACATCAGCAACACCATCAAACAAATTTACCACAAAATACAAACTTTGCGACATCTCCGACACCTACTGCAACCAGATGATTTCAGAATCAGTTTTTCAGGCACTGGTGACCCCCCCCCCCCCCACACTTTTACTACGCCAACGTGATCCTGCATGGTCTACCCAAAAACACACTAAACCCATTACAGCTGGCAATGAATGCAGCTGCATGCTTCCTACATGGAGCCGCTAGAAGAGAGCACATCACCCCAATCCTTAAAGACCTACACTGGCTACCAATCTACTGCCGCTCACCTATAAAGTAGTCCTGATGACCTTCAAGGCCATCAACAAAATATCCTCTACCTCCCTAACGGACCTTCTCCACCCCACTCCAGCGAAAAGAGCAAGGAGAACATTTGCTGCCAATACATTACAGACCCCCAATGAAATAACAAAATGCACCCAGGCAACAAAGAACCGAGCCTTCAAGTTCTATGCTCCCAGCTGCTGGAATGCACTCCCAACCTCCGTCCGAGCCATCACAGATCTTGCCCAATTCAGAAAAGCACTAAAGCACCACCTCTTTCTCCTGCACTACTCTCAACCCAGTAACTTAACTTCTCCCACTATACACCCTGCTAGGAAATTGTAAGTTACAGACAACTCATGTTAATATTGTAGATAACTGTAGATGGCTGTAGATAGTTCCCCCAGTTGAAACCCAAGTTGTATCTCCAGTTCATTGTAAGTGCTTAATAGTGCGCCTGTTCTGCACAAAAATGTTATCTGTAAACCGCACTGATTTTAAAGAGTGAGGTATATAAAAATAATAAAATAAAGAACAAAATTAGTGAACATGTAGATAGTCAGGGCTTAATTGGAGACAGCCAATATGTTTTTTGAAGGTGTGAATAAACAGGTAGACAAAGGTGAGTCGGTTGATATAGTGTATCGATTTTCAGAAAGCCTTTGACAAGGTCCCTCATGAGACTTCTGGCGAATTTAAAAAGTCATGGGATAGGAGGCAGTGTACTATTGTGGATCAGGAACTGGTTAAAAGATAGAAAACAGAGGATAGGGATAAATGGCCAATTTTCCCCAATGAAGAAAGGTGAATAATAGAGTACCCCAGGGATCTATGCTGGGTCCACTGCTTTTTAACATTCATAATGACCTGGAAATGGGAACGACGAGTAAGGTAAACAAATTTCCAGATGACACAAAATTATTCAAAGTTGATAAAACCCATGAGGATTGTGAAAAATTGCAAGACGACCTTGATAAATTGGAAGATGGGCATCCAAATGGCAGATGAAATTTAATGTGGACAAATGCAAAGTTATGCATCTAGGAAAGAACAACCCAAACTATGGTTACACAATGCAAGGTTTCACATTAGGAACCACCACCCAGGAAAAAGATTTAGGCATCATTTGGATAACATGTTGAAACCCTCAGTGTGCAGTGCGCGGCGTCTCTCTGTTGAAAGCTTCTTACGAGTTGAGAAAGATTGGAAGCTGGCATAGTTTTGTGGTGTTTGATGTGGGCAGCATTTTCTGTGATCCAGTAAATCCCCTGAAGAACCCTCTGCGGAGAAACGCTCCGAAGGCGCTGGGGGGAGGCATCGGGATGATTGTGGAGCTTGGATCTGCTTAAAAAGTTTGTTTGAGTGTGCTCTAGCGGTGCGAAGAAGAAAATTTTATACCTGGCTTAGTGCTATTATTAGTGAAGAGAGAGCTGTTTTGCTACATATAGGCCAGGTTATTTAACAATATCACCGCTAGCTACCAATGGGGGTCGCTGATGTTATTCAGCTTCTGTTCCCTTGAGTTTGACCTTGAGTCTTTGGGTGAGAAGCTGTGCAATTCTGAGACCTCCCGGTAGTGGTTAGATATAGCTTATTTAACCATTTTTTTTGCTCAAACAAGCAATTGTTTTTGGATGTATTTCCCAGTTGTGTTTTACTAAACGCCTTATTTTTGAAATATTCAGTACAGCGTTTACGAGTTGACCTATTGATACGTGTGATCACGGAGGTATTTAAACATCTCAATCATATCACCTCTATCCCGCCTTTCCTCTAAGGTGTACATATTAAGATCCTTAAGTCTGTCCTCATATGCTTTATAATGAAGCCCATTAATCATTTTAGTAGCAACCCTCTGCACCGACTCCATCCTGTTCACATCCTTTTGAAGGTGCGGTCTCCAGAATTGCACACCATACTCCAAATGAGGTCGCACCAAAGACTTATACAGAGGCATTATCACCTCCTTTTTTCTGCTAGCCATTCCTCTCCGTATGCACCCAAGCATCCTTCTAGCTTTTGCCGTCGCCTTTTCTACCTGTTTAGCTACTTTAAGATCATCAGACACAACCACGCCTAGGTCCCGCTCTTCTTTAGTGGACAAAAGTACTTCACCTCCTATACTGTATTGCTCCCTTGGATTGATGCAGCCCAAATGCATGACCTTACATTTTTTCACATTAAATCCCAGCTGCCAAATTCTAGACCATTCTTCAAGCTTAGCTAGATCCCTCCTCATGTTATCTACACCTTCCTGGGTGTCTACTCTATTGCAGATTTTGGTATCATCCGCAAAGAGGCAAACCTTACCCGACAGCCCTTCCGCTATATCACTAACAAAGATGTTAAAAAGAATCGGACCAAGGACAGATCCCTGGGGCACACCACTGGTAACATCCTTCTCCTCAGAGTGAGCTCCGTTTACTTGTACTCTTTGTCGCCTCCCACCCAACCAATTTCTAACCCAAGCAGTAAAGCACAGTTACTTACCTGTAACAGGTGATCTCTGGGAACAGCAGGAATAAGTCTTCACATATGGGTATGTCGGTACCGACGGAGCCTGCGTGGGAACGCTCCCCAGCTTCCCAAAAAGGAAAGCTTTTGGGAGCATCCCACAGCGCCTGCGCGCTGCCTTCCCGCCTTTCCTAACCGCCTCTCCCCAGTTCGAGTTTTAAAGCTGAGACAAAGAGAGAGAGGAAAGGAAAAAAATAGATAGAGAGATACAACTCCTAGGGAAGGTGGGTGGGTTGTGAAGACTTATTCCTGCTGTTCCCAGAGATCACCTGTTACAGATAAGTAACTGTGCTATCTCCAGGAACAAGCAGGAATGAGTCTTCACATATGGGGACTCCCTAGCTAGAGAAGCCTGGGAGATCCCCAAAGCTATGAGACCCTGTGAAGGGCTCTATCTCCTCCTATGGATCTCAGGCATCCATTCAGGGAAGGAGGGCAGGAGTTGATTAAGCATGGAACAGGTGTTTGAGAACAGCCTGACCAAACAAGGCATCCCGGCGGGAGTCCTTGTCCAAACAGTAATGGGCTGTGAAGGTATGAACCGAGGCCCAGGTGGCCGCTCGACAGATCTGGTCGATGGACACAGAATTTAGATGAGCCATAGAGGTGGCCATGGCCCTCACATTATGAGCTGTGACATGGCCTCCAGAGAAAGGTTCTTACTCTGGTAGGCGAAAGAAATACACTGAGCAATCCAATTGGACAGTGTTCTCTTAGAGACTGGAAGTCCCAAATGAGAGGGATCAAAGGCAACAAAGAGTTGAGAAGACTTTCTATGTTGCTGTGTCCTTTGTAAGTAAAAGGCAAGAGCTCTCTTACAATCCAGGGTATGAAGATTCCTCTCTGCACTTGATGCATGAGGACCTGGAAAAAAGACAGGTAAATACACCTCTTGATTAAGATGAAAAGGTGAAACCACTTTAGGCATAAAGTGTGGATTGGTCCTAAGGACTACCTTATCATGATGGAACCTTGTATAAGGTGGATTAGCCACTAAGGCCTGCAGTTCACTGATGCGGCGAGCTGAGGTGACTGCAATGAGGAAAATAACCTTCCAGGAAAGAAATTTCAAGGAGGTGGTGGCTAAGGGTTCAAAAGGTGGCTTCATAAGCTGACCAAGAACCAGATTTAAGTCCCATGCCACCGGAGGAGGCTTAATGGGAGGTTTAGTTAAAGTTAGGCCTCTCATGAATCTTGCAATAAGAGGATGAGAGGAAATAGGCTGTCCATTAATAGGCTTAAGGGATGCTGCAATAGCACTCAAATGGACCCTTACTGAATTTGTCTTAAGGCCTGCATTGTAGAGATGCAGGAGATATTCCAATAGAGAATTCAAAGGTAGTGCTAGAGGGTCAAGACCCTTCTCAGCACACCAAATGGAAAACATTTTTCATTTAAAAGCATAGGAACGTCTAGTAGAAGGTTTTCTGGAAGCATGGAGGATATCCTTCACCTGCTGAGAAAGATTCCAATCTTGAAGGTCTAGGCCTTCAGCAACCAAGCTCTGAGGTGAAGGGACTTGGGGTTTGGGTGCCACAAAGTCCCCTTCTCCTGGGACAGAAGGTCTGGAGCAGCTCCCAAGTCTAGGGAGGGAGCTTGAGAGAGATGCAGAAGTAGAGGGTACCACACGGCGTGGCCAGCGTGGAGCTATGAGGATCATGGATCCTTGATTCCTCTGGAGCTTGAACAGAGTCTTGGGAATTAAAGGAATGGGTGGAAAGGCATACAGGAAGTCTTGACTCCAGTGAAGGAGGAAGGCATCCTTGGCCTGAACTCCCCGACACGGAATTCTGGAACAGAACCGGGGATGTTTGGCATTCCACGGACTTGCAAAGAGGTCTATGTCCGGGGTTCCCCACTCTTGAAAGATTCTGAGTACTTGGTCCATGTGCTGAGTCCCGAGCAACGTGTTCCACCTGGTGAGCCTTCCTTGCTGCCTGCTGCTCTGGATTCTCGGCTGCGGATGCACCTCGACGAGGGAGCCTCTGTTTTGCCGTCTTCAGGAGGAATGCCAGAGACGGGTGCGCCGAACACTTTGAGGAAATGGTGGGGGTAATCTGGCCGCCTCGAATGTGTCTGGAGGAGATCTGGTGTCCCAGCTGTCTAGCGAGACGGATTTGTCTGCCTTGAGAGATGCAGGGAGCGCCGGAGCTACAGTTTGCAGCAACACCTTGGTGAAACCAGTGGTAGTAACTCTGGACTCCATTTGGTCTGCGATCGTATCGTTGGAATGCTCCGTTTCCAAGCGTTTGGACACTATGGAGAAGACTGCACAGGACTTGCAGGCAAGGTCAGACAGTCAAGAACAAGCCAGTAAAGACTCTGTTCAAACTTTACAAGCGTTTTCCACTCGAGTAGTTAATGTGAAGATACAGTGCTCTGCCCTTATTAGGGAAAGCACGGTAATTAATGCTAAACTGGAAAAGTTGGAGGATTTCTCCAAAATGTTAAATTTGCGAATTGTTAATTTTCCTGTTTCATCTGTTGTTTCCCCTGTAGAGTTATTTAAGAAATATTTGAGGGAAGTTTTCGGGTTGCCGGAAAATGCCCTTCCTCCCACCTCTAAAGTATATTATTTACCTATGAAAAAGCGCTCTAGTTCTATTAATGCAGTTTCTAATCAGGTGGGAGAACAAGGGGATAGTCTCGATGCTCTGAATCTTTCTCAAGTATTAGAAGCTTCTGATGAGGAAATAACTAGGAGAGCTACCCTTTTAGTGACGTTTGATCTACAGCCAGATAGAATTTCTAAAGAACATTTTTAGGATCCAAGACCTAACAAAATATTTTTTGGCTAGAAAGTTTGGATTTTCCTGATGTTTCTGTTGTAACTCAGGAAAAAATTTCTGATTATGCGTCCTGAGGTTGTCCTGTTAGGTTTTTCTTTTGTATTGAAATTTCCGTGTAAATGTCTTATAAAGTCGGCTTCGTCTAGATTTATTTTTTATGATCCTAAACAATTGCGTACGTTCTTGGATGGGAGAGCTGTTCCTCGAGAAGTCTCAGTAGCAGTGGAGCCCATTTAGATCGACTCATCTTGGGCACTTAATGTAGAGTTGCGCTTCACGGTACCATTTTTTTTCTTTATTAATGATTGTTTCTTGATTAAGGAATATGTATATCATCAGCCTCTTTCTGTGTTTCCTCTTCCCCGTTTTGGTGGGCTGGTAGTGTTAGGTGAATGTTTGTATTACTATGAGTAATTGTGGGGGGGGGGGGGTTCCTTTTGTTTAATTGATTTCCGTAACGTTCACCTTTCCATTTCTTTCAAGTATGGAATATTACTTGATGTATTTGATTGAAATTTAAAAAAAAAAAAATCCAGCGGGCAGCCTCCAAGGGGACGCCTTGGAGGAAATGGGCTGGCGAGAGCCACCACCAAAGGCTTTGGCGCATTGATGAAGGTAACGGAAGTCGCAGTTGTAGCCCTCAGTCACCGGAGACCAGCAGAAGAGCAGAGACTGCTACAGATTCCTCATGTACGCTCTGGCCCATGGGCGACATCAGTGGACCTTAGGATCTGAAGATAGTCCCACAGATGTGGACAGCTCTGCAGAAGAAAAATTCTGAGCTGAGACGGGAGCTCGAGGAAGGGCTCCCACATCAGGAAGACCCTACCCTGACAGGTGTCAAACAGTGCTCTCAGCAACCCCAGCTGCTGAGATGGCTGCAGACAAATCCTGGAATGGTAGACTTTCCAGCCGAGACCCTCTAGGAAGGAGACCACATAGGAAACTGACTTGTGGTCCTCCACAAGGGAAGCTAGATGAATGAGCCAGTCGTCCAGGTAGGGGTGTGCACGAATGCCCTGTTTGCGCAAGGCTGCTGCTGCCACTACCATGACTTTGGGGAAGGTTTGTGGAGGCAAGGCCAGGCAGAATGGCCGCACACAGAACTGAAAGTGCTGTCTCAGGATGGCTAAGTGCAGAAAACGGTGCCAACTTCCCAGATGGGGATGTGGAAAGACACTTCCGCCAGGCCGAGTAAAGCGAGGCATGTCCATTCAAAAAAAAAAAAAAAAAAAAGGGGGAGGTACTTGAAGGCTCCGATTTACTTTCTGGAGGTCAAAAATTGGACAAAATGAGCAGTCTTTCTTGGGCACCATGAAGTAGATGGAGTAATGACTGGAACCTCTCTCTGAATGAGGAACTGGTTGGATGGCTCATAGAAGTAGGCACTGGATGGTGGACCAAATGGTCTCTTTTCCGGGGCACACCACAGGGCAAAACAAGGAAAGCACTGCAAATGGGTAGCAGGCACTTGAGAGCATAGCCCTGGGAGATGATGTTGAGGACCCCCCGCTGTGAAAATAGCACCAACTACCTTACTGGTGGTGCCATCCCAAATGGGCTCCCCGCCTCGACAGTGGGAGGACCAAGCAGCGCCAGAGAACTCGGCCGGGGCTGCGTAGAAATCCTGTCCTTATCGGTCGCCTCGAAAGGGCTGTGATTTATGGTCAAAACGGCCAGACAAAGCTGAAGTAGATGATTTGCTAGGCCGGTAGCGCTGGGAGTCGCCAAATCTGGCACCGTCGTGTGGACAGCAAATAGCTTCGCTGTAAAGAACAGCATGTGGATGACTTTGGCTTGTCTTCCGGTAGACGCTGGGGCTTGACATCTCCCAAGACTTCGAGCAGCTTGTCAAGGTGTTCGCCAAGGAGCTTACCCTTAAAGGGAAGCTTAGAGAGGCGCCTCTTGGAGGCGGAATCCACCAACCACTGATGCAGCCAGAGCCAGCGATGGGTTATGGTGACTGCAGACACCGAGCATGCCAAGAGGCAAAGCAGAACATATAAACGGCATCCGCCAAGAAGGCTGTGACCAATTCCAAGCATGCCAACGCCGGATCCACGGGTAAGCATTGAATCCGGCGCAAAAAGAAAATGGGTTGCCAAACCACCCCAAACTGAAGCTTGGAGTGTCAGCGTACATGATGAGGACTTTCTGAGGAGAACCTCAGCTTTCCAGTGCTGCTGATCCTGAAGTGCTGCACCACCTTCTACTGGAATGGTGTGGTGTTGTGTCCAGAAAATCCTGCCACCTGAGCCCCCACTCTTGGAAATGCAAACCAAATGTCCATATGTACTGGTGACCCAAATGGTGAGCTGTGTGTAAGGAGACATGAAGTGAGTCATGCTTGAAATACCATCTGTTGGAGATCTGGTGGGAAAGGAAAGGCCCTAGAGGACTTTCAAATGCCCTGCAGGATGGAATCAGCCTAAGACTGTGCTTGGGGCTGCTGCTGTTCGGGAGGATCAGCAAGGCTTAAGGCATTCCCCCACTTGGGCAAAGAGCACCGGTAGCCAGTCCTTGCAGAAGAAACGGATATTCTGTACACCATCCTGGGACATCGGCTAAGGCCTCTGAGGGACCATTCATCATCCTCATGGTTGGAGGCGTCCAAACTCTTCCTCCTCTGGGACCATAGATGACCAAGCACTTGAGACCCAAGACACTCCCTTTGGGAGAGTGGCTGCTGTCCTTATGAGCAGCATTCAGTCGAGTGTGCTTCCAGGATCCTGATGCAGAGTGCATCGCTGCTTTATGGGTGGAGATAACACTCGAAGACAGCTGTGGTAAGGTCCAAGTGCCTTAAGGTCCAAGCTTGCCTAAAGAGGGCTAAGAAAAGGAAATCCTGTTCCTGAAGAGGAGCCTCCTAGGTCAGAAGCATCTATATGGAAGGGACCGCAGGCTGGGGCAGCAGGAGCAGTGGGTCCATTGCCTCCTCTGATGGTGCATTTGTCATGCAGTCTGCAGGACAGGTAGTGAAGAGAAGCCATCTCTGTTAGAGTTGTACATGGAAACAGTATTGGAGATCTTTCCTGGGTAAGTAGAGCAAGCTGAATACCCCTGGTCCCTCAGATCGTTATGCTTTGTGCTGCCCACGATGCATCTAGAGTGGAGGAGTGGATTAGTGGTTGGGGCAAGGTACCTCAGGCTGGGGGTTCAAATCCCACTAGAGGGCAGCAACCTTGGGCTGAAAGGACTGGGGTTTCCAGTCTCACAGGCGCTCCCTGTGGACTTGGGCAAGCCACTTAACCCTCCATTGCCCATATTCCCTATAAAATAGTTATCTCCAAGTTATAATGCCCTGTTCAATGTAATTTCAATTTGTTCAATGTAAACCGCCTTGATATCATGAAAGGCGGTATATAAGAAATGTTAAATAAATAAATCTCTGCAAGAAGGCAGGCATCCAGTAAAAGGAGCATTGGCGGCCAAGAGAAGCAGCTCCTTGACTCAATAGCATTAGAGACTGACAGGGAGTAGCTGGTACAACCGTTAAAGCCTGCCAGCAGTATCAGACCCTTGCCCCAATTGCGTGCCTTGGAGGAAAGAAAGATGACTGCCGCACTTTGCAGAACCTCATCTGTGCTATCAGACCGCTCGCGTAGCTTCCCTCCTACAACTGGTCACCGCAGCAACGCCCACGTGGCTGAGGGGAAGGAAAAGATGGCCACCACACTTTCCGCTGCTTTGGAAACCACGCCCAGTAACCAGACTAAAGGTGGGAACAGATCTCTCAATAGCCACGGCTTTGAGCCTGATAAAAAACCCCAACTGTACGAGTGACCATAGTCTCCATGTCCCAGTAAGGTAAAGAAGAGTGGCAGACCCGGGGGGGGGGGGGGGGACGACATACTCACTGTGCCCGATGTGATCGCAGGAGTAGAGCAGGGGAGCCAAGATAGACGCTGCAAGAAGGCTGACGAAAACTGCTGCTGTAGCTAAGAGCTGAAGGCTCCCACTGCTGCCGGCCTACCAGGTCCTTGTGACCAGGAGACGGCCGTCCCCTCACTTAATGGAGGCTCAACTAGTCCTCTTGACCAGGAGTTCAACCAGATCCCCAAAAAGATGAGCTGGGAAATTTCAGAGCAGCACCTCCTGTGCACCCTGAAAACATCCAGCTGAAATTAGCAAATTAAAGAAAATTCTGAACAAAACAAAACAAAAAAAACAGGAACACACCAGCATCTGCTTGGGACAGAGAAAATACTGAAGGAGACCTCTAGGGGAACAACCCAGTAAAAACGTGGAAAACGACGAAGGAACGTATGAAATAAACTTTATTAGTAATCCACTTCAGCCACTGGCCCGACACAGGCCGTGTTTCGAAAACACCTTCTTCAGGGGCTTAAATGGCTAAAAAACAAACAATCAATTTATAAAAACACTAGTATAAAAAATTTGGAGAAAAACAGAGATATGAAAACAAGACAAAACATATAAATGAATACGTAAATGTTTGATTTTCAAAAACTATGAAAACATTAAATCAAGTACAGCTTAAAAAAAACGGAGCTAAAAACCAATTCCATAAATATAACTAGCAAAATAAAACACATATACAATCATAAAATCATTATAAACAGGGGAGGGTCAATAGGTAAAAACATAAATAGGAAATTGTATACACTATTTTAATGTATGCAAAGAGGTAAATTAATAAAAACATAAATAGAGGCAAAAATTCCATATACAAACAATCTAACCGTATATAAATAAATAATTTATAAACTAAACACTAAACAATTATTTCAACATTTTAAAAAAACAAATTAATATCGCAGACCCCATTAGGTAACCATATACATTATAAAATAATGATAAAAAGACAACATTAATAAAAGCTTGAAACAAAGAAATGAGAGCTATTCCGGATTCTGACAATTAACAGGTAACAAATACCATACCTGTATTTATGTGCTACTCATGTACGTTTCACTTATATTGTTGTAACCTTAAAATTCCTAAAGAGATAAAAACAAATAAATAAACCCATTTATAAAAAGGGTGATAAACAGAGAGATGAGGACGAAAAACGGGAACAAAACAGAGGTGAGCTGCAAAAAATGGAAATTATCCATTCCTTGTACATACTTTGAAAAGGACTACGAGCCAAATTCAAAAAACTAAATATTTACCTGTATGAAGTGGCTCATGCACCCAATTGGGAATATAGAATTGTGGATAAGCACTAATCCTGTGGAGAATCAATGGAAAGTATGTTTCTGAAACTTCCTAGGTATATCTTGATGAATGAATAAAAAAGGAAGACTTGAGTGTCTAAAAGCTATGCTAAATTGCATATTAATACACCCACCAGAAAAATGGGGATAAGATCAAACAAACAAAACGAAGTGGTGCTTGAAAGATGGTGAATATAGTATACAAAAAAATATAATAAGGGTCCAATTTTTTAAAACCAGGAGAACCTAGGATTGACAAATTTGTCAGAATTTTTACCTGCCGCCATACTGTATTAGCGTCAGTAGGACCAGATGACCGTGAACAAAATTAATGAATAAAACCAAACATTGTGCAAAGCCTTTTTTTCTTTTTATAAAAAAAAACAAACTTTAAACCGTCAAAGTACACCATATATAAACGAAAACTCTTTCAAATACAAAAGCGTTATAAAAAACAAAAATCAAACCACATAGCACTAAAAATAGCCCACCTTTTAAGCTAAGTAATGGTGTCTTAAACATAACGTAGACAAATAGAGGATCAAAGGGAATTATGGAATCCACCAATAACATATAGGCTTGCCAAATAAGAGACGTTCTTTAATCACACAATAAATACCTCCCGATCGAAAATCAATGAAAGGGGGAGAGGGGAAAAGGATAGAGGAAGGGAAGGGAAATAGTTTAAAAATGTGCTTGCTGCTATGTATTTATAAAGGAAACCTATATAAACCATCTAAAATAAGTGAGCGACTAAACTTTAAAACCGAAATGGCAATACCATTAAAATCGCAAAGGGAACAGAAACAATAGAAAATTGTGCTTACTGCTATGTACTTATGAAGGAAACCTCTAGGGGTGCAGCTATATATCTACCAGGGCTCAGCCAATCAAGCCTCTAATATTTTTTCTCTGTCTCCAACATCTGCTGATAGGGGGAGGATGAATCGGAAGGAACTATTACAGTTGATATGGAAGGGCAGACTAGATAGGCCATGTGGTCTTCTTCTGCCATCATGTTTCTATATCTCTGAGTTCTGATCGATTGCTACTGCTGTGACAACTTCTATTATGTGTTACTTAGCATGTAAAAGTCTAGTCAGGAAAAACAGCTGCTAGATCTGACCCCAAATAAAATCTACCATTCCGATATGAGAGCAAGATATTTTACTGATATGGTCCCGCGCTTATGGAATATCCTCCTTTGAAAACAAAGAAAATTATCATCTGCTCTTTCCTAAAAGCTTCAAAGACCTATCTATCCTTTAAGTCCGGGGTCTCAAACACACGGCCTGCGGGCCGCAATTTGTATGGCCCGCGACGGAGGGAAACAAAAAAACCCCAAAACCCCTGGCTTCTGCTGCTGCCGTGGCAGCGGCAGAATCAACTTAAAAATTAAAAAAAAAAAAAAAAAAAAAAAAAAAAAAACTGGCTTCTGCTGCTCAAGCAGCAAAATCAGCTGTCCTGCGGCCCCTTCCCCTCTGCCCGGAGATCCCTGAGTCTGCTCCATCAGCGGCGTGCTTTTCAAGCCGCGAAGAGAGTATTTCCCTCTCGCGCGACTTGAAAAGTGAATAGGCTTAAGCCGCGCGAGAGGGAAATACTCTCTTCGCGGCTTAAAAAGCCCGCCGCTGATGAAGCAGACTCAGGGCTCTCCGGGCAGAGGGGAAGGGGCTGCGGGACAGCTGATTTTCTGCTGCAGCAGCAGAAGCCAGTTTTTTTTTTAATTTGACAGTTGATTCTGCCGCTGCCACGGCGGCAACGGCAGCAGCAGAAGCCAGGGTTTTTGGGGGGTTTTTTGTTTCCCTCCATTGCGGGCCACGTGTTTGAGACCCCGGTTCTATATGATGTGGCTCGGTAGCACTTCACTTCACTTGGGCTGATGGGAGGGGGGGTGTAGGACTGGAAATGGGTTGATGGGGGTTAGTAAGGACTGGAGGTGGGCTGATGGGGGGAGTAAGGACTGGTAATGAGCTATGGAGGGGCTGACTGAAATGGGGTAATGGGGGTTAGGACTGGAAGTGGGCTAATGGCAGGGGGGGTTATGACTGGTAATGGGCTATGGTGGGGGCTAGGACTGGAAATGGGCAGATGGGGGTTAGGACTGGAGGTGGGCTGATTGGGGGGTTAGGACTGGTAATGGCCTATGAGGGGAGGTAAGACTGAAAATGGGGTGATGGGGGATAAGACTGCAAGTGGGCTATGGGGGGGGGGACTAGGACTTGTAATGGGCTATGGGGGGTGGGGGAAGACTGAAAATGGGGTGATGGGGGTAAGACTGGAAGTGCGCTATGGGGAGTTTAGGACTGGTAATGGGCTGGGTGGGTTGCTAGGACTGGAAATGGGCTGAGTGGAAGGGAGGCTTGAACTGCAAATGGCTGATGGGGAGGGAGGCTAGCACTGGAAATGGGCTGAGTGGGGGGGGAGCTAGGATTGGAAATGGGCTGATAGTGAGGCTAGGATAGGACTGGAAATGGACTGATGCAGGGACTAGAAAGGAGCAGATGCTGGGTGGGGCTGGAACTAGAAGGGAGCTGATGTTGGGGGAGGATTAGAATGGGATGGAGCTGGGAAAGTGAAATGGAGAGGGGAAAAATATTTTGTCTGGGAGAGAAGACAAATCTACAATTGGCCAGGTATTGGGAGAGTAAGTGGGGATTGAGGATGGAGGGGTAAAATTTGAGTGGATGAAATAGGAATGAGGAAAGAGCAAAAGAAGAAAGATTAGTATGTTAAAGCAGATGTAGAGAGAGAGAATGGAAAAAAACTAGAAGAGAGAAGAAAGGACAAATGGACAGCAGACGATGGAGATAGCAGAAGACACGAAGAAACCAGAAGTGGCTGGAGCAAATGGACAGCAGACGATGGAGAGTTAGCAGAAGACATGAAGAAACCAGAAGAAAGTGGCTGGAACAATTGCAACTGAAAAAAAATGCACAAAAAGGTAGAAAAATCTCTCTTTATTTTGAATTTATTAACTGGAATATGTCAGCTCTGGGAAATGTGCATCATTAATGTTTGCGCTTTGTTTAGTACAAGAGGAAATTAATTTATAGTTTTATTTCTACAGTGTTGTACATTCCAAGTTTGGCTTTTGGGGTTCCCAGTTTAATTATTGTCTTCCTGGTTCTAAATCTTTTAGTCTCTTTATCCATACTCAGAGGCATGTTTACTAAAAGTTAGTGTATGGTAACATTATGCAAATATTTATGCAAATGAGGCCCCCTATCTTATGCAGCCCCCGGGTTACTTTACGAGTCCTCATTTGGCCCTCAAAGCAATTTGAGTTTGAGACCCCTGCTTTAAGTGCTGATCAAAGCTCCACCACATATCCTAAGATTCTCTAAACCTACAAAACTTTCTTAGCAGTCAAATTTCTTTTTTGTTTCTCATTATCTGCATGCTTGTTCGAAGTAAAAGGACAAAGCATCACTAAAGAGAATGAATGGAAAGATTTCTAGTTGTTTAATGGAAAATGTAATAGATTTTCCAACTGTTTGAAATAAAAATCAGAGGGTTTTCTTTTTAAATGTGTAGGTATTGATGTGACTTGCTTTACAGTACTTGTACTTTATGTTTAATGTTTTTATATAATGCTAACTTATGTTGGCCTTTATGTAATATTACTAAAATTATTTGTGTAACTATTTTGTTTTACTATAATCTATTTAGTTCAATGAGTGATAAATAAATTCCCTAAGACTAGGGGAACAGGCCATGAAACATTGGTAGCCGATGTAAAACAAACCAGAAAGTTTTCTGTTCTTCATTTAAGGAAAAATTGAGCTGTGAAATGTTACCATGGGAAAATATGGTCAAACCTAGTAGAACAACCAGCTTTATTCTTGGAGGAGAAGTCCATTAACATGAGATGAGGGTTGCCATCTCTTAGTTCTGGAAACGAAGAACAGGAAATAGAGTTCTTCAGAAAGATCTGCTGAGGACTGCCCAGTCTAATGTTTATGCTTTATTTTGTTTAGTGATTGATTTTATGTATCTCACTATGTAACCCACCTAGAATTTTAGGTAGTGTGGGTTACAAATGTTTAACAAATAAAATACTCCAAATGGTCATGACTGGAAACAGGCTGCTGAACATGGCGACTATCGAAAATGTTTAACAAAGAATGGAAAAGTTTGTCTTCTGTTAAGAACTAGCTGCGGCTCTTTTTCAAAATACCTTTGTTTATAACTTTTCAACATAGCCAAGTCACTGCTGAGACAGTCCTCAACTAGAGGCATCTACCACCTTCACACAAGAAGGGGGAAGACCATAAGGTTCCGCCCTTTCAGCTCTTCTATTCAATCTATACCTCCAGCCAATCTGCAATATATTCAGAAAAGTCAAAATAGGATACCATATCTATGCAGATGATACCATGTTAAACCTCCCCACAGATATAACAAACCCCACCCATCACAAACTGTCAGCTTGTATCAAAGAAGCAGAGAACTGGCTAAAAACTAACAACTTGAGCATCAACTTCAAGAAAGTCACTGAAGTGGGACGAGCCAGAACAAAAGAGAAACCGAGAGAGCCAGAAGAAACTTGATCTGATCCACCCGGAGGTAAAGTAATAGCCTCAATTACCTGAACAGAGGCCCCGGTCCCAGGCTGAGATGGAGATGGCAAAACAGTCTGTAAACCTCCATCACGGTCCTTACTATGCTCCAGAAGCGGGTCCCGCATATACGACGCAGCAGCTAACACCTCGGAAGGCCACCCGTCGTCACCCAGCACCTCAGCAGGCAAAGACCCAGGAGGCATTGGGGGAAGTCGTCCATCAGGGGAGAGCATGATATCAAGGGCGGAAGACGCTGAGTCAAAGTCCGACGGCGCTACCAAGCCCGCTCGAATCCCCTCCACCTTCTCCTTGGGCAACTGAACAAAACGATCCATAGGCCCCTCGCCAGTAGGTAAGAGCTCCGCGGGAAGAGCTTTCGCCTTGGGTTTCCCCTTCCTCTTAGGCATGTCAGTTGGCTAAGCCCTCACCGCCGCCATCTTAGGACAGCATTTGGGATGCTATTTCGCACCTTAGCCAAATGGTGGGTTTTCAAATTTCTTCCCGATCGGATTGCCACACTTGAAGTGGAGTCTCCATTGCTACATGCTTCTATTGCAGATGTTACCAGCAAACAATCAACTATGGATCATCAATTGACTAAAGTTGTTGATTTAACTGCTTCTTTGGTTAAAGATAAAATAAATCTTCGGGCTAAAACTGAGACATTGGAGAATGCTGTTCGAGCATGTAATGTTCGTCTTTTGAATTTCCCTGTTATATCTGGGAAGGCACCTTTGGATATGTTTAAGAGTTATCTTCAGGAGGTTCTAGCAGTCCCTCCAGAGTTGTTGCCCCCAGTCTCTAAGGTTTACTATCTACCTTCTGGGAAAAGAGCTGGGAAAGTGTCTGTTGGTCAATTGGAGATAGACTCTCTTAATGTTTCAGATTTGCTTAGTACACCTAAAGAGGAGGACATAGCTGTATCAACCTTGTTAGTAACTTTAGCTCTTTCCTCAGATTGGGAGTGGCTCCTAAAATTGTTTTATAAGAAGCGGGGAAAATTGTTCTATGGGAAAAAGATTCTCCTTTTCCCAGATGTTGCACGGGAGATGCAGAAGCGTAGAAGGGCCTTTCTAGTATTGAAACCGGGAGTAGCGCGACTTGGTGCATAATTTATGTTAAGATTTCCATGTAAATGTTTAATTACCTATAAAAATCAGAAGTATGTTTTTTTCTCCTCCGAGGATCTTACTGCTTTCCTAAACTCACATTTATCAATTAGCTCTACACCTGTGACATGACTCCATCGTTTTTTTTAGATATCTCCTTGGGGCACTGTCTCCTCTTAATTTGCCTGTTTCATCATTTCCTTTTTGGAGTGTTTTTCTCCTTTTCATGGTTTCACTCCTCCATTATAGGGGGATATTGATAATTCTTGCTGTTCCATTTCTGTTTTACATGTTTGTTGTACTTATTTCTGATTGCAAGTATTATTATTCTGTACAAGTTTATACTTGGTTTATTTGTTGAAAATTCATAAATAAATAATTAAAAAAAAAAAACACTTCAAGAAAACTGAAGTATTATATACCACAAGAAAGCAAAGTTACCCTCCCCCCAGACACTCATCATTCATGATACTGTGCTTCCAGTGAAACAATAAGTAAAATATTTGGGAGTTACACCTGACCAATCCCTCAGCATGACATCACACATAAAGCAAACTACCAGAAGACAATATTACACTCACCTGCTAATTGTTATTCCTTGAGGAACTCCTGTCCAGTCTCGAACCTCTGGGATTTGCACCCCTGAGCATATCATCTTTTGATGACAGTCGTACATACAGAGCAAGCACCACCCCTTCTCATCAGTAACCTATTGACAAAGCAGACTCACAGGAGCAGCAAATAAGCATTTAAAAATAATACAGAACGCTGTCTACCTAAAACTATAGAACATGTCCCCCCCTTCCCGAAGAAGGCAATCCTCCTGCCTCCGCCCGCACACGGAGTGTGGGTACTGAGACACCACCGGGCCCTGCACTCAAGCACAGCCTGTGAGACAGATTAGCCTTCCAGCCTGCAGCCAAACTCTATTCTGACGGTTATACAGGTGGGATGCAGGACTGGACTGGAGTTCCAAAAGGAACAGCAATTAGCAAGCAAGTCTAATTTCATCTTCCTTATCATCCCTCCAGTCCAGTCCCGAACCTCTGGGATGGAACAGAGCAGTTAAGCATAATGGGAGGTAACTGCTGAACCGGCCCGTAGCACCACTGAACCGAAACACACATTCCTGGCTGACTGAACATCCAAATAAGGAATGCACAAAGCGAGAGCCGTATGTTGGTCACAGGTGCCTTTATTGATAGACCCCAATGCGTTTCGGCAATGCCTTTTTCAGGGGGTATGCAGCTCATAATACATAATAAAACAATATAAACCATAATAGGAACACCAATAATAAATTAAAAGAATAGTAAGAGAGAAAATAAAAAGGGAGAAGTTAAAAACATAACAAAATAGTAAAACCATATGAAAATAAATACAATAAAATCATATGCAAAACAGAGGTAATAGTATAATAACTGAACATAAGATATGCCATTCTGGGTCAGACCAAGGTCCATCAAGCCCAGTATTCTGTTTCCAACAGTGGCCAATCTAGGTCATATGTACCTAGCAGTTTCCCCAAGAGACACAAGTTCCACAATGCTTGTACTGGGTCAAGCATTGATAACTTCGGTCACTTCTTAATAATTTATTTATTTATTTACATTCTCTTATATACCGCGCTATTCTGCATCAGTGCGGTTTACATTGAATGAACTGAAATTACATTGAACATGGTATTATAACTTGGAGATAACTATTTTACAGGGAACATGGGCTATGGAGGGTTAAGTGGCTTGCCCAAGACCACAAGGAGCACCTGTGGGACTAGAAACCCCAGTCCTTCCAGCCCAAGGTCGCTGTCCTCTAGTGGGATTTGAACCCCAGACCTTCCGGCCTGAAGTACCTTGCCCCAACCACTAGGCTACTCCTCCACTCCATAATGGTTTATGGACCTTTCCTCCAGGAACTTGTCCAAACCTTTTTTAAACCCAGCTACACTAACAGCCTTTACTACATCCTCCGGTAACAAATTCCAGAGTTTGATTACACATTGAGTGAAAAAAATATTTTCTTTTATTAGTCTTAAATAGTTTACCCTGTAGCTTCATTGCACGTCCCCTAGTCTTTCTATATTCTGATAAGGTAAACAATCGATCTACGTTTACCCATTCCACTCCGTTCATTAATTTATAGACTTCTATCATATCTCCCCTCAGCCGTCTCTTTTCCAGGTTAAAGAGCCCTAACCTTTTTTGCCTTTCTTCATAGGAGTATCCTTCCATCCCCTTTACCATTTTGGTGGCTCTTCTCTGTACCTTTTCTAAAATCGCTATATCCTTTTTAAGATACAGCGACCAGAATTGCACACAATATTCAAGGTGCGGTCTCACCATGGAACGATATAGAGGCATTATAATATCTTTTGTTTTATTTTCCATTCCTTTCCTTATCATACCTAGCATTCTATTTGCTCTCTTGGCCGCCGCTGCACACTGGGCCGAGGGTTTTAACATGGTATCCACAATGACGCCTAAATCTTTTTCCTGGGTGGTGGTTCCTAATGTGGAACCTTGCATCGTGTAACCATAGTTTGGGTTGTTCTTCCCTAGGTGCATAACCTTGCACTTGTCCACATTAAATTTCATCTGCCATTTTGATGCCCAGTCTTCCAATTTATCAAGATCCTCTTGCAATTTTTCACAATCCTCTTGGGTTTTAACAACTTTAAATAGTTTTGTGTCATCTGCAAATTTGATAACCTCACTCCTTACTCCACTTTCCAGGTCATTTATGAATATGTCAAAAAGCAGCGGACCCAGCACAGATCCCTGGGGTACACCACTATTCACCTTTCTCCATTGGGAAAATTGGCCATTTAGCCCTACCCTCTGCTTTCTATCTTTTAACCAGTTCCTGATCCACAATAGTACATTGCCTCCTATCCCATGACTCTTTAGTTTTGCCAAAAGTCTCTGATGAGGGACCTTGTCAAAGGCTTTCTGAAAGTCCAAATACACAATATCAACCGACTCACCTTTCTCCACCTGTTTATTCACTCCTTCAAAAAAACATAACAGATTAGTAAGACAAGCTCTTCCTTGTCTAAAGCCATGTTGGCTGTCTCCCATTAGGTTGTGACTATCTACATGCTGAGTAATTTTATTCTTTATGATGGTTTCTACCATTTTTCCCGGTACTGACGTCAAGCTCACCGGTCTGTAGTTTCCCGGATCACCCCTGGAACCCTTTTTAAAAATTGGTGTTACATTGGCGATCCTCCAATCTTCAGGTATTAGAGATGATTTTAATGATAGTTGACAGATTACTGATAGCAGGTCTGCAATCT
Organism: Ichthyophis bannanicus; assembly: GCA_033557465.1. Classification (NCBI taxonomy): domain Eukaryota; kingdom Metazoa; phylum Chordata; class Amphibia; order Gymnophiona; family Ichthyophiidae; genus Ichthyophis; species Ichthyophis bannanicus. The sequence continues at coordinate 305,186,904 of CM066040.1, read as the reverse complement.
CATATTTCAGTTCTTTCAACACCCTTGGATGTATACCATCTGGCCCAGGTGATTTGCTACTCTTCAGTTTATCTAATAGTTGTAAGACATCTTCCCGATGTATCGATATTTCCTTCAATTCTTCCGCACCTTTAAATACCACTTGTCAGACGGCTGCCTGGGTGAGAATTTTCACAGTCTTGGCAAGTGCATATCTCTATATGATTTGCAAGGTATTGTGGGCAATGTAGTTCATTCACACCAGACACAGCTGCTGACAATAATTTAGTTGTGCTCTTGGGTAAAGCCAATAAGATATTTATTTAGGGGGTTATTTCTCCCAACACAGATATGCTTGGTAGCACATAAATTAGGTTACTTGCTTTCAGTGTTAACTTGGAAAAACAAAGTCAAAATCAGGAAAACAACAAATGAAAAGCCACAAAGCAAGAAACAAACTGTTCTTTTCAGGTTAACTTCTGATTACTTCCCACATAGATACAGAAGTGATTCTCTTCTAGCTCACAGCAATTAGGTAAGGCTTAATTGCTAGCAGTCACCAGCTGAAACCCCTTAGCTGGCTTGCCTTCCACTGTGTGGGTCAAATCCTGCTTCAGGAGCTTTTCTGAGTAGATCAAAGAACAAATTTGTATTTCTTTGTGATGGTTGCTGTACTTTATCTAAACTCCGTTGGTAACTTTCTGTTATAGAGAGCAGTCCATATAAACAGGATCCTCATCTGCTATTATTCCCCCTTGTTCAACAAGCATGGGTTCAATATCATGGATTGGCACAAATGAATCTCTCAATGGAGCATTTTCAGGAGAATACTTGTTTCGCTGCTGTCTTTCAAGGTTATAGCTAGGGCATAGATCAGTGTTCATACCTGAGCTTCCATTGCTGCTAGAGTTCCTCTCTATATAGCCTGGCCAGTATGTAGTCCAGTTCTTATGTCCAGCCTTCCAATGCAGATCCCTGGATACTGGATCTCTCTTCACATACCTTCTGGCACAGGTCTTAGGGTCCCTTCCACGTGCAGCCGTCTCCCTCACAGGTAGCCTCTGGTGATTCCTAGCTCTGCAGCACCATTCCTCTGGCTTTCCCCAGTCCAATGGTGTATGCTGGCCCTTGGAATACCTCCCAGTATACGTACTGCTTTGGACTCTTCTAGACCTCTCAAAGGCTTTTCTCTTCCTTCTTCCAAAGGGTCTCTTTCCCTCCCTGTCCGTCCGGTTTGGCTTCTGCTTCTGATGATCCTTCAGATGAAACTGATGATCAAACTCAAGCTGATTCTCAGGATACTGAGGACAATTCTCTGGATATCCAAGGTGATCATGAAGATGGTCATCTGTAGAATAAACTCTACCTTTATTCTGCTTAGATGAGTGCTCCTCCCTAACACAGCGCAGCTGTGCTGAATCAGGCCCTGCCCTTTGAGATGAGTGCTTAGGGATTACCTCATAGCCCTCCTGATTGAACACACGTTTCCCCACTTCAGCTCCTCTAATGGCTGTTGGAAACCTGGTGCATTCTGGGACTGGTAGTCTTATGGCAAAATTCTGTTTTCTTATTTCTACCAGAACTGACAGGTTGCTTGTTCAGAGTCACTTCACCTTTCCTATAGCTCCTTCCTGAGCTATGATAAGCTTCCTTATCACACACTTCAGTCATGGGTAACATCCCTACATCTTCCTCAGTAAAGACCGAAGCAAAGAATTCATTCAGTCTCTCCGCTATCGCCTTGTTGCCTCTTAGTGCTCCTTTAACCCCTTTATCATCTAATGGACCAACTGACTCTCTCACAGGTTTTTTGCTACGAATGTACTTGAAAAGGTCTTTATTTCGCGTTTTTGCTTCCGCAGCAAGCTTCTTCTCAAATTCTCTCTTTGCCTGCCTTGCATTTGACTTGCCAGTGCTTGTGCTGTTTCCAGGTTTCGTCGTTTGGCTCTTTTTTCCATTTCCTGAAAGATGCTTTTTTTGGCAACAGCCTCTCTGACCTCACCTTTAAACCATGCTGGCAGTTTTTTGGACTTCCTTCCACTTTTCTTAAAGCGTGGAATACAGCTGGTCTGGGCTTCCAAGATAGTATTTTTCAACAACACACAAGCTTGATGTACGTCTTTAACCTTCACAACTGCTCCTTTTAGTTTTTTCTTGACTGTTTTCCTCATTTTATCATAGTCTCCCTTTCGAAAGTTAAAAGGTAGTACTGTGGATTTCCTTACTATCCCTCCTCCACTAATTAAATCAAAGGCGATCATGCTATGATCACTATTGCCAAGTGGCCCCAGATCTGGTGTTCCACTAAGGACTAGGTCTAATATGGCTTCCCCTCTGGTCGGTTCATGAACCAGCTGCTCCAAGAAGCAGTCATTTATTTCATCTAGGAACTTTATCTCCCTAGCATGTCCTGACGTGACACTGACCCAGTCGATACCGGGGTAATTGAAATCACCCATTATTATTACTGCGCTGTAACTTTTGTTAGCTTCCTTGATTTCTTTGAGCATTTCATCATCCATTTGGTCATTCTGGCCAGGTGCTCGATAGTACACCCCCACTGCCATCGCCTTCCCCCTTTTATATGGAATTTCAATCCATATAGATTCTACAGCAGATTTTGTTTCCTGCAAAACTTTAATCCTTTCTGAGTCAATGCCCTCTCTAACATACAGCGCAACCCCTCCACCAATTTGATCAGCTCTATCATTACGATATAGTTTGTACCCAGGTATCACAGTGTCCCACTGGTTGTCCTCCTTCCACCATGTCTCTGATATTCCAATCATATCTAACCTTTCATTTAGTGCTATATATTCTAACTCTCCCATCTTATTCTTTAGACTTCTAGCATTTGCATACAAGCATTTTAGAGAATGTATTTTATTCATGTTAATTTGGCTATTGTTAGACATGGGTATATTGGGATCTTTAAGCTCTGTCTGCTCCATACTCGAGGGCATTTGGGCTACTTTACTCTTTTGTGGAACCTCTCTGCTTTTGGTAGTATCCTTCAAGGATACATTCTTCCGAACCATCCGCTCTTGGGCGAATGTCGGCTTTCCCCTAATATCTAGTTTAAAAGCTGCTCTATCTCCTTTTTAAAGGTTAATGCCAGCAGCCTGGTTCCATCCCGGTTAAGGTGAAGCCCATCCCTTCGGAAGAGCCCCTCCTTTCCCCAGAATGTTCCCCAGTTCCTAACAAATCCAAAACCCTCATCTCTGCACCATTGTCTCATCCACGCATTGAGACTCCGGAGCTCTGCCTGCCTTTTGGGTCCTGCGCATGGAACAGGAAGCATTTCGGAGAATGCTACCCTGGAAGTTCTGGATTTCAACTTCCTACGTAAAAGCCTAGAATTTTGCCTTCAGAACCCCCCTACCACATTTTCCTATGTCACTGGTACCGACATGTACCAAGACAGCAGACTCCTCCCCAGCACTATCTAAGACCTTATCTAAGTGGCACGTGAGGTCCGCTACCTTCGCACCAGGCAGGCATGTTACCAGGCGATCCTCACGTCCACCAGCCACCCAGCTATCTACATGCCTAATGATCGAATCACCAACTATAACGGCTGTCCTAACCCTTCCCTCATGGGCACATGGCCCTGGAGAAACTTCCTCGGTGCGAGAGGGTTTTACATCACCTGGAGGACAGGTCCTAGTTACAGGATCACTTCCTGCCACACCAGGGTGATGCTCTCCTGTCACGTGACCTCTCTCCTCCATGGCAACAGGGGTGCTGCCAGACTGGAGGTGGGACTTCAGGACTATATCCCTGTAGGTCTCGTCTATGTACCTCTCTGTCTGTCTTATGTTTTCCAAGTCTGCTACTTTAGCCTCTAGAGAACGGACTTGTTCCCTGAGAGAAAAGAGCTCCTTGCACCTAGTGCACACAAGACCTCTCACCAACTGGGAGAAAATCATACATGTGACACTCAATGCAAAAGACTAGAAAGCCCCCATCCCGCTGCTGGACTTCTATCTGCATCTTAGTTTAAGTTTGTGTCTAGATCTTTAAGTTCTTACTTACTAGGGGTTGCTATGGGTATTTATACCAATAAAACTGTACCTAATACGTTTAATATACCTTGTTCACCTGAAGCTTAATTAATCTCAGGTCCTTAGTGTATGACTGATTTGGGTAATGAGCTTCACCTGAAAGCACCTCCTGTCTTTTAAGATGTGTAAGTACCTATAAAGCTATGATTATCCCAGGGGAGGGTGTAATGTAGGGCAGAGGATAGACTTACAAAGCAAGGTAAAGATAAAGAATGTACAGGTGCTGACACAATAAAATTATATACAAATGAAATGTATACTTACTAATGTAACCTGTGATAGTCTTTTAAAGAAATGCAGCTATTTGACTTTTCTGAAAACATTAAATGTAGTAATAAATAACAAATACATAAATAAACTAGCAATGGTAAATAACATAATAGTTTGGACTCAAAAAAGTAATACAATACATAATGAATAAATAAATAAGTAAAACAAAGAACAAGGCAATAGAAAACATCATCATAGCTTGGACTTAATTAGTAATATTGAACCTGAGGAGTGCTAACATGTAACACAATGAAACTGTGATAGGGGAGGTGCTTAGTATCACAGAATTATTAAATGGATCCCTCATACTATTTGTTTGTAAGTGAACCAAAAGTCAAAAATAAAGGAAAAGGGAACAGAAGGACCTTTAAAAACTGGAAGGATACTTCACGAAGGCATGCAGCGACGACCTGGTGGCCGCCCTGCAAATCTCCAACGGCGGTACCAAAAACTGTATGCCGCCCACAAAGCAGCTTGCGCTCTCATAGAATACACATGCAAATCCGACGACACTGGCCTACCCTTAAGCATCTATGCTGATGAGATTGCCTCCCTAATCCATCTGGAAATAAAAGCCACAGCCGCCCCTTCGCCTTTGCGTGGCCTCCCCAGAAAGCACAAACAGGCGATCAGACCTATGGAATTCCCGAGTTCTCTGCAAATAATGCCACAACACACGCTGTACGTTTTAATACTTCAGCGACTGGCGAAGTCCCGGCTCCTCTGCACCCGACAACACCAGCAGGGAGATCAACAGGTTCAGATTAAAAGGCAAAACCACCTTGGGCAAGAAGGAGGGAACAGGATGACAAATGGCCACCAGGAATACTGTCTTAAGGGTCAGGTCCTTAAGTGAAGCACGTGACAAAGGCTCAAAGGGCTCTCCACAGAGCGCCATCAATACCAAGTTGAGGTCCCATGGTAGAACCACTGCCTGCCTTGGAGGGTGTAGACGAGGCACCGGCCTCAAGAAGCGAGCCACTTCCAGTCGCGTACCTTATGCTATTCTTTGTACCTTTCCACAATAACAGGCGATATCCGCCAGCTGTACTCAAGGAACTCGCAGCCAAACCCTTGTCGAATCTGACCTGCAAGAACTCTAAGATAACAGGCACGGAGGCTGCGGCCGGCCTCACCTGCCTGCCCACCACCACGCCTCAAATAAGCACCCAATCCAGATATAGACCAATGAGGTGGAATGCCTCCTTGCCTTCAACAACGTCAAAATCACCAGTCCCGAATAACCTTTCTTCAGCCGCGCTCTTTCAAGCGAGAATCGATCCACCAGAGGCATGAGCACTGGCCCCTGTGATAAGAGATCCACCTGTGGTGGGAGGCGCCATGGCCAGTCCGCTAGATTTCTCACCAGGTCTGCAAACCACGGATGCCGTGGCCAATCCGGGGCGATGAGAACCACCATTTTCTGATGGGCCTCGATCCTTTGCACCACTCTGCCTATGAGCGGCCAGGGCAGAAACAGGTAGAGGAGCTCTTCCGCCAGTCATGGCTGCAAGAGGGCATCCAAACCTTTCAACATCCTCTTTTTCCTGCTGAAAAAGCAACTTGCCTTGGCACTCTCAAATTTCACCATCAGATCCACCAATGGAGCGCCCCAGTGGTGTATGAGCAAATCGACCACCACCTGATTGAGCACCCATTCTCCGAGGTCTACTCACACTCGACTTAGATAATCTGCCGTGACATTGTTGACTCCTGCCACATGTGCTGCAGAGGATGCCTGCAGGTGTTCCTCCACCCAGTCCATCAGCGCCTCGGACTGCCTGTGCCGCCTTGCCAGTTGATATAGGCTACCGTCATGTGTTGTCTGACAGCACCCGCACTACCACTCCTTGCAACCTTGCTTCGAAACACTGCAGCGCTAGGGTCACTGCATGCATTTCCAGCCGGTTGATCGACCAACCTGCCTCCTGTGGGCTCCACTGCCCCTATGCAAACTGTCCCTAGAAATGGGCACCCAGCCGGAGAGACTAGCATCCATCACCAATGGGACCAAGGCTGGCGACTCAAGGGGCAACCCTCTTTCCAGATGCCTGCTTGTGAGCCACCACCCGAAGGCCCTCTGGACCTCTTGTGGGCAGGGGAGCCTCTGGGAGAGCAGCTGCGACTGGGGCGACAACTGACAGAGCAACGACCTTTGGAGGGGCTGCATGTGCATCCTCTCCCACGGAATCAGTTTGAATGGCTGCCATGGTGCCCATGAGTTGAAAGTAATGCCATGCTGAGGGCTCCAGCCTCGCAAGGAACTTCCGTACCAGGCACCTAAACTCCCACACCTGATGCTCCGGCAAGAACACTCTGCCTGCTATCATGTCGAAGCGTGCTCCTAAGTACTCCAGGACATGAGACGGGCACAAGTGACTCTTGGCCACATTGACTACCCACCCAGATTCTGAAGGAACTGCACCACCCGGGCTCTGAAGCGCTTGCTTTCCTCCCTGGACCTCACCCGAATGAGCCAGTCATCGAGGTATGGATGCACTAGCACCCCCTCTTTGTAAAGTGCTGCCACTAACACCACCATAACTTTGGAGAAGGTGCACGGTGCTGTTACAAGATCGAAGGGCAGCGGCCAGAACTGAAAATGTCCCATGGGCACCACAATCCTGAGAAACTGCTGATGTTCCAGTCGAATGGGAATGTGCAGATATGCCTCCATCAGATCAAGGGATGTCAAGAATTCCCCGCTGCGAACCGCCACTATGACAGACCGCAAGATCTGTATACGAAAATGCGGAACTCGCAAACAGCGGTTTACTCGCTTGAGATAGAAGGGAGGAGCCTTCCATCCCATCTTCTTCGGTACCACAAACTAAATGGAATACCAACCGCAGGTGTACTGGTCCTGGGGAACCAGCACCACTGCTCTGAGCTGCAAGAGTCGTCTTAAGGCGTCTCGCATTGCTGATTCCTTGAGCCATGCTTTGCACGGAGACTGTAAGAAGGAGCTGCCCACTGGCCGCGCAAATTTGAGGGCATACCTCTCTTGAATGACTCGAGATCCAATTGATTGGAGGTGATCTGGACCCAAGCGGAGTAGAAGTCTTGCGATTGACCTCCTACCATCTGCACCTCCACCTGGGTCCCCCCGCTTCAATGGGACTTTAGACTCAGAGGACAAGGTGGCCGCAAACCTCTGAACCCTTGCGCCTTGCAGGAAAGCACCCCCTCTGAAATGGGACCTGGCGTGAGGATCGAAACCGATGGAAGCCCCGCTGCTGATTCCGGGGGGGGGGGGGGGGGAAGCGGAGGCAACACAGCTCGGCTTCTCTTTGTCTTCCAGGAGCCGACCGCCCTTTGACTCCCCCAAGTCCTTGACCAACTTTGAGGTCCTCTCCAAACAGCAGTTTGCCCCAAAGGGCAACTTACTGAACCGGGCCTTGTATAAGCTATCTGGCGCCCAATTTCGAAGCCACAAATAACGACGGGCGGCAATTACCGAGGCCATACTCTTCGAAAGACCTCTGATGAGGTCATAATGAATATCTTCCAGGTAAGCCATCCTGGATTCCAGGCAGGCCACCTCCATCTGGTCAAAATCTCCTTGCTGTTGCACTCGCTGGGACCAGCAGAGACAGGTTCTCGCTACCCAAGCCCCACCGATTGAGGCTTGGAGGGAAAGGGCATTGATATCAAAAGCCTGTTTTAGCAGCACATCCAGCTGACAAACTTGCACATCTTTTAGCGCTGCGGCCCCTTCCACCAGGATCGTCTTCTTCATGACAGCTGATACTGCCACGTCCACACTCGGCGACTGAAAAAGCTCCCTCTCTTGATCCGCCAATGGATATAGGCAGGCCATGAGTTTAGAATCCCGCAGGGCAGACTCTGGCAGATCCCACTCATCTTGGATCATCTGCCACACCACCCTATGTATGGAAAGGCTGAATGTAATCTCTGTACCGCTTTCAGAAGAGGATCCTCCAGCACCTCCTCCTCTGCCAGCATGTTCAGCACTTGCCACCATAAGCGCCGGGAATTCCTCTATGGAAGACCCGGACTATCCGCGCTTGGTCTTCCTGCTCAGGGATCTCTCCTTCCTCAAGCTCATCCTCTACGTCCACTCCCGTGTCAAGGTCCTCCCCCTCGAGACCCTCAGACACTGGAGAGTGATCCTGCCCTTCCTCCGCGGGCTTAGGGCGCTTCACCTCGAGCGTCCCTGGCTCCTCACTGGGCATCTTTGGCCTCATACCGCTCTGCTCCCCCATCACTGCCGCTTCTACAGCCCCTTGCTGTCACAAGCAGTATGCCTGGTGGAGTAGCAGGAGAAACTGAGGAAAACATCCTGGGGGGTCCCACCTCCCACTAACCCCAGCGAGGACGACGGCCCAGAGAGCCAGGGGCAGCCCCCGCTGCTTCCTGCTCGACTGAAGGCAGAGAAGGCTCCCCCCTGCACCGACTCTTCCATGTACCATAACGGTGGCTTCCTGAGTGCACCTCCTACAAATGCCCGCCTCCGAGACCATGCCTTGTCTGGTCCCACATACCAGACACTGAGGCCTGACCAGCATACCAGCTCTGTGCACCAGAGACCGAGCCCTAAATCCCCCCAGTATTACCCCCACCAGCTAGCAATGGCTCACAATAGAGAAGCAACCCAAGGAGAAAAAAAACCCCACCAAGGTATCCACCTTACCTCCTACAGTGGTGTTCTGCTCGTACTTATTTCTTTTTCTAGTTTTTTTTTTCAGAAAGGCTTCCTGCGACTGATAAAGGGGAAAGCAACGAAAATAAAGAATAAATCAGTTCAAATGAAAGGAAAGAAAACAAAAACACCTAGCAACCACAGCCTCTGCTCTCTTGCCCAGCTGCGTGGCTCCACATGTGGCTGCAGGCCTGCACGGGAAACTGCAATCAAGCCGGCCTCTGGTGAGAATACAGGCCACAGAACACTGTTCTCCTGCTCTCTGCTTCCCGACACCTGGCAAACTGCAAATCGGGTCTGAGCTAGCCGCACTGCCCCAGCAAAAATCCTCTCATGCTGTGCTTGAGCAACTTTCCCCTGCCGCTCAACTGAAAACAATGGCTTCACCGCTGTGGGGACTCCGGGGCAGATTAAGGTCAATTCCACTGCCGAACTCAGGTAATGGCTCCTCACCCGACAGAGGAATCGGGAGCTCTACTACCCTGGGCCAAGCACCTCCTGCTCACTACCCTCCGAACCCAGTCAAGGGGGGAGAGGGGTATTCTACAGTCCAATCTGCAGTCTAGATTTCTAATTATTTTTTGTGCTGCACAATTATAAAAATAAAATGCTCTGAACAGAGACTGCCAAAAACCAAATCAAAGTCTCAAACCTAACTAACTACAGGCTCCTTAGTTGTCCTCAAAGAATCCAGCCCTCTGGCTCACCACTTTCAAGCTGTTTGGAGACTGAGTGTACTGGTGAGAAGGGGTGGTGCCTGCCCTATATGTATTACTGTCATCAAAAGATGACATGCTCAGTCTCCAAGCTGCATGAAGGCATGCAAAACACTGATGTTCAGGACTGGATTGGAGGGATGATAAGGAACTACAATTTTCAAATTAAGGATCATACTACATGATTTTAGATCCATGGTACAAGCCCTAATCACCCATACTGATTACTATAATAGCCTATTACAGGGATCAAAAAGATTGTGAACCTACTCCAAATGGCACAGAATATGACAGCTAGAATCATCTGTAAAGCTTGATTGACAGACCACATCACACCCATTTTACATAAACTACATTGGTTACCAGTAACAAGAAGGATAAGATATAAAACCTTAATGACTACTTTCAAGATAAACAACATAGCACTCTCATTCCTTACAACTGTAATTCACATTCCAACTGACAAGATCCAGAAGAGGAAGTACGCAGAACACCCCTCTAATCCCACTGGTTTTCCGCAAAACAAAACAGGCCACAAGTAACAGAGCATTCTTATACATGGCTCCGGTTCTCTGGAATACCCTTCCAGACACAATGCGTTCAAACATTCGGAAAGGAAATCAAAACACTACTTTAAGTTTAACACTATGGCGACAGCAATAGCAGAAGAGCTCCAACCTAAAGCCACAGACATTGAACCTCTCAAACTCTACGGATATCAGGTTAATTGACTTACAACCCTGAAATACCTGCAAAAGAAAACAAATGTAAACTGTGTAAGTTAGATCTATCCAAAACCTGTATATACTTACGTAAATAGTTGTGTGTAATGTTCCACTCTTGACATTGTTCTATGTAACTTGTTCATTTATTGTAAACCGCCCTTGATCTTTGGAAGGGGCGGTATAGAAAAACATTGCAACTAAATAAACTAGAGGTCATGCACAGGGGCTGCCTGCAGAATCCCAGTGATGAGCCCTAAATACTAGGTAGTATGGTGCATGATATCCTAGAGGTAGCCAAGAAAGGACCTGACTTATGAGAAGGGCCTTTTTGTAAATAATAATGTAAAGCCCTAAACCACCAAGATATGTGTTTCAGGAAAACTATAATATCATTTATTTTAAAACAGCACCTATTCTGTATGTCACCTTAAGCTTAAATGAGAGCACAATATATCGAGTTAGCAAGGAAAATAAATCAGCCATTTGGCATTCGAGAGGCTTCACGTCTTACAATCTACCCAAAGCTTTATCGGAGTTTAACAAGAATTTGAACAAATTCGTAGAAGAAAGACTACGAAGGCTAATGCTTACCAACGAGTAACGGACGCCCCCCGTACGAGACCCCGCCTCATACACAGCCCTTCGGCCCCCCTGCACTACCCGCTGTACTCAGCATCCAGAGCAGCGACTCATAGAGCCAGGGCGCAGTCCAGAGGCCGACCCCCACCCCATAATTTCCCAGGAAGGGTCCCCATCACACTCCTGCCCCTCCCCCTAACCTCTGCCTGACCCTTGACGTTCTACTTAGACCCGCCCACCATTGTCCCCGGCGTCTAGAAGCAGGAAATCAAAGCTCCGCCCACAAGACCCGACTAGCCAGTAACTCAAATCTAAAGAAAGAAAAAACAAACATCCAATCAGCACTGAGCTGCTCCCTATGAAAACAGAGGGCCGACGATTGGCTGAGGCGGACATCCATCTCGAAGCACGACCTCCTCGCAGGCCTGAGCACCTCGTTGTGTACTAAAACAAACTCGCGCGGGTGGGACGAAACAGGACTCACCGGCAGACACTGCGCAGCAGAGAAAAGGACCCGTGAGATGGCTTTCACGCTTCACTGGCGCCCTTCGCCGCTCCTCCGACTACAGCACGCTCCAGCTTCAGTTCGCTCGGATCATTTAATTCCTTGGTCCAACAACTACCTCGTTCTCAACACACGCATGCGCATTTTGAACAATACCCCTTTCCCCTTTTCGTCCCGTTCGAGAGGCGTGGTCGAAATGCCATCTCAACCAATTACAGAAAAGCACAGCCTGCCAATAGCCGCTGAGGGCTAGGGCTATGTCTGCTGCAATTATTCGGCAATCTTGTCTTAAGTGGCCGCGCGAGAGCGTGCAGCAGAAGCAGCTGTGGAAACGGGTAAAGTCGAGACTCGTTGCTGATTTGATGTCACCATAGAAACCGCTGCAGACCCAGGAAGCGGAAGTGTAGGTTGACTTCCTGTCCATGCTGGGGTGTTGGTGGGGAATGTAGGTAGGTAAGATTAGGAGCAAGCCCGGTTTCTAGAGTCACAGTGCTGTCGCCGGGACAGGCCTTTCCTTGGTGAGAACGGGTCCTGAGTTGCTATAATAACCATGAAACAACCTCCCCTCCTTTTACTGTGCTGCACTATTTTATGTAGTCAGGCTCCAGCTTTCATATACTACCTTCTCTCGCGCACACTACTAAACGGCAAAGATCGCTGTTCTCTTTATTTATTTGTTGTTGTTAAGTGCCGTCGAGTCGGAGTCGACTCATGGCGACCCTCTGGATAGCTATCCTAAATTGTGTTCGGTCTTCAGTCAGGCGGCTCATTGTTGACAGACTGGTACCCATAGCTGCTGTTATTGTATCGAGCCATCTCGCTGCTGGCCTTCCTCTTTTGCGCTGACCTTCTATCTTGCCAAGCATGATGTCTTTCTCTAATGATCTCTCTCTTCGCATGATGTGGCCGAAGTCTTGTCATCTGAGCATCTAAAGAAAGCTTAGGTTTGATCTCCTCTAGTACCGACTGGTTTGTTCTTCGGGCAGTCCATGGTATACACAGTATTCGCCGCCAGCACCATAATTCAAAGGCATCAATTTTCTTCCTGTCTGTCTTTTTCACTGTCCAGCTTTCACATCCATATGATGTTATTGAAAATACCATGGCTTGAACAAGTCGAATCTTTGTATGGAGAGACATCTCTGCTCTTGAGAATCTTATCTAGGTCTTTCATAGCCATTCTGCCAAGAGCAATGCGTCGTCTGATTTCTTGACTGCTTGTTGCTTTTTTATTGATAGTTGATCCAAGTAGGTTAAAGTTGTTCACAATTTCAATTTCTTCTCCTTCAACGATGAACCTGTTGATTATGCCAGTTGTCATGATCTTTGTCTTCTTTACATTAAGGTGCAGGCCCATTTTGAGACTATGTTCTTTGATTGTGAGAAGCAAATGTTTCAGATCATCTTCGCTTTCAGCCAGTAATGTGGTATCATCAGCATAGCGAAGGTTGTTGATGAGTCTTCCACCAATCTTCACACCTCTGTTGTCTTCATACAGTCCTGCTTCTCTGATGATTTGTTCTGCATATAAATTAAACAGGTAGGGGGAAAGTATGCAGCCTTGTCTTACACCTTTGCTTATTTTAAACCATTCTGTTTCTCCTTGTTCCGTTCGAACTGTTGCTTCTTGATCAATGTACAGATTACGCAAGAGAACGATCAGGTGTTCTGGTATACCCATGCTTCTTAATGTGGCCCAGAGTTTCTCATGGTTTACACAGTCAAAAGCCTTGCTATAGTCGATAAAGCACAAATAGATATCCTTTTGGTATTCTTTAGTCTTTTCAAGGATCCATCTCACATCCGCAATGATGTCTCTCGTTCCTCGCCCTTTCCTGAACCCTGCTTGCACTTCAGGTAGTTCTTGTTCTAGGTATGGCTGTAGTCTCTTTTGAATAATCTTCAGTAGAATCTTGCTGGCATGTGGGATCAGAGCGATTGTGCGATAATTTCCACAGTCAGTTGGATCACCTTTCTTTAGTATTGGTATAAACACAGATCTTTTCCAGTCAGTTGGCCATGATGTTGTCTTCCATATTTCTTGGCAGAGCCTTGTAAGTACGGTAACAGCTGCATCAGATTGCTGCAATACTTCTATGGGAATGCTATCAATGCCTGGTGCTTTGTTCTTTGATAAGGCTTTCAATGCTGCTTCAACTTCTTCTTTCATCACCAATGGTTCCTGATCATAAGGTATAGGTTGAAACGGCTGTTGGTCCACTTGATCTTTATCATATAAAAACTCTGTATATTCCTTCCACCTTTTCTTGATCTTCTCAGCATCATTCAACATAGAACCTTGAGCATCTTGTAACATTCCAATTCGGGGCTGGAACTTTTTCTTTAACTCTCGCAGCTTTAGGAAAGCCGATCTTGTTCTTCCTCTAATAGTTTCTGCTTCTATTTCCTTGCAAGTGTCATTGTAGTACTTTTCCTTGTCCTGTCTTGCTGCACGTTGGAAATCTCTGTTGAGTTCTGCGATTGTCTTTCTTTCTCCTTTGGCTTTAGCTTCTCTGCGTTTCTGGGCAATTTTCAGAGTTTCTTCCGTCATCCATTTTGGCCGTTTTTGCTTTTTCACCTTTTGTAGAGACTTCTCGCTTTCTTCCAGCACAACCTTCTTGATGTCATTCCATAACTCTTCCGGAGCTCTGTCATTTGTATCTAAAGCAGCAAATCGATTTTGCAGGCAGTCTTTAAATTCCAGTGGTATATTCTCAAGGTCATATTTTGGTGCATTCATGAGTGGTTTGCTCTTTTTCAACTTTAGCTTGAGTTTGCATACTAGTAGTTGATGATCTGTACCACAGTCAGCTCCAGGTTTTGTCTTTGTTGATGTTACAGAGCTTTTCCATCGTTGACTTCCACAGATGTAGTCAATTTGATTTTTATACAATCCATTGGGTGAAGTCCATGTGTACAGTCGTCGCTTGTGTTGCTGGAAGAAGGTGTTTGAGATGAATAGATCATTGGTCTTGCAGAATTCTATCAATCTTTCTCCAGCTTCATTTCTGTTGCCAAGTCCATATTTTCCAACTACTTTGCCTTCTTCTTTGTTGCCAACTTTTGCGTTCCAGTCACCCATGACTATCAGGATATCCTGTTTGCATGTTCTGTCAATTTCAGCTTGTACTTGTTCATAGAACTCTTCAATTTCATTCTCTTCTGCAGCTGTTGTTGGGGCATATACTTGAATTATAGTTGTGTTGATAGGCAATCCTCGTAGACGAATAGAGATTAAGCGTTCGCTGACTGCATTGTATTTCATTACAGTTCTTGCAAGTTTCTTCTTTATTATAAATGCAACACCATTTCTTCTTTGTCTTTCATTTCCAGCATAGTAGACCATGTGATCATCTGATGCAAAGTGCCCGATGCCAGTCCATTTCAGTTCGCTGACACCCAACAGATCAAGTTGTACACGTTCCATTTCATTCTTGACCACCTCCAACTTCCCTTGGTTCATGCTTCGTACGTTCCATGTTCCAATGTGTAAGACATCTTTACAGCTTCTGACTCTCATTTCATGCGCAGCTACATCAGCAGTCAGACTTCCCGAGGGCTTTGATCCAACCACATCATAAATGCTGGCTTTACTCTGAAAAGTCTTCAGCTCTTCCCCAGTAGCTAGTTGAGTGCCTTCCGACCTGGGAGTCTCATCTTCCAGCACCATAGCACAATTTGTTTTGTTGTAACTATCCATTGGGTTTTCATGGCAAGATACAGAAGTAGATTGCCGGGCCTTCCTTCCGCGCAGTTTAAGTTTGGTGTTGTTGCCGTTGTCACAGAAATGTGATCCTCCGCCGTGAAAACTATCCCATTCTGCTGCTGCCCAGATGGGTGGTTTGTCTTCGTCTGGCACCTCAGCTGAGACCTGTCCATCTTGGGAGACCCTGCCAGTAGTTAAACTACCGATAGTTTAGCTCTCAGCATCACTGATGCACGCAAGCCCTCACAGCACGACAAGCTGCAAACCAAGTGACATTAACATTTAACATTTCTTATATACCGCCTTTCATGATATCAAGGCGCCTTAAAGCAGCACTTCTCAGTCTTTTCTGTTTTGTGGTACACTTTTGAGTCTGATCAGTTCTCATGGCACACAAACCAAATTTTACACTTTTCTCACTACTCAGAAGCTCCTATTGTCAGAAAGAGAGCAGTATTTTTCTTTCTTAATCTGAGGTGCCTCATTCTGTGGCTTTCAATCTCAGATCTTTACATACAAAGTTTATGCAAGATAACAGGTCTCCATGCAACCAGGTGAAAATGGTGAAATTAGACTTACCTGCTAATTTATTTTATTTATTTATTTTATTTAGCGTACATTTGTATCCCGCTGCTTCCAGTGATCAGCAGCGGTTTTACACTTGGTGATGTTGGCTGTACCGGCCAGAATTACGAATGCATACAATGTGATTAGGGAAGGGAGGAAGAGCACAGCAAAAACATGGGGTTACAGTTTACAATTGATTGTTAAGGGTTCACACGGTGTACTTATATACATATTTACAGTGACTGGTTGTTAGGACTTTACATAGGATCCTTAGATACATATTTACACACAGCAGCGTGGAGTTCATGAGGTTAAGTTGTAGTGTGATTGGAAGAGGTGAGTTTTAAGATTTTTTTCTGAATTCTTTCAGATCACAGATTTCACGTAGGTCACTTGGCAACCGGTTCCAGAGTGTAGGAGCTATAAATGAGAAAGCTCTGTTACTGGTACATGCGTTAACCTTTGTGAAGGACTTCGGGAGGCAGAGGGTATTGAGGTTCGTTGTTCTTCTACTCCTGTTGTTGGGTAGATTGGATATCAAACTGTTGAGATGAGAGGGTGCAACATTATGGATGAGTTTGAAAGTGGTGACTAATATCTTGTATAGTATGCGGGCCGTGATGGGGAGCCAATGAAGCTCAATTAGGGTGGGGTGTAATGTGGTCAGAGAGTCTTTTTTGCATAATGATTCTGGCAGCAACATTTTGTGCCATTTGCAGGATATTTGTGGTTTTCCTTGGCAGGCCTTGCAGTATGGCATTACAGTAGTCTAGGTGTGGAATGATGAGGGCTTGTGCGACAGATCTAAAGTCAGAATGATTGAGGATGCTACGTAGGGGCTGAAGGACTTTTAATTTGTGGAAAATAGCCCGGTTGGTATTTCGAAGGTGCCTGTCCATATTTAGGTTGCTGAGGAACTCCAGTCTAGTCCCGAATTCTGGAGTTTATGCTCCTCTTCCAGCAGCTTGGAGACTGAGAAACATAATTGTTGTGATGTCATGGGTACATAATTACAGACACCACCTTCACACTCCAGTAACCTATTGACAAAGCAGGCTCCCCGGAACAACAATTCATTTAAAAGAACCGGAAGAGAACTCTCTGGGGACGTGAGGCAAACCAATAGGTCATTCGCGTAGACCAAATGTTTAAATTCATAAGATCCCATCTGCACCCCCTGTATATGTGGATTCTGCTGAATTTGCAATAACGACGGCTCCAATGATAAGATAAATAACAAGGGAGAGAGGGGACACCCCTGATGTGTCCCCTGATCCAATGGAAATCTGGCAGTGGGATTACCATTAATCAGCACCCGAGCCCAAGGTTCGGAATATAAAGCATGCACGGCGTGAAGGACCCCCCAAACCAAACTGCTCCAATACCATAAACATATGCGTAGGACCGTGCGGGGCCGTTTAAAATGCTGCTACATTGGTTCTGCTTGCTGTGGAGATCGGAGCGGTGGAGGGGTGATGTCGACAGCGGAGGTTGTGAGTGAGAGCTTAAACACCTGGTGGTATGATATCTTCCTCTTCAGATGCTATGTGGAACATTTCTTCTTGTCTCCTCTATTCCTTTAACTATCACTGTATCTCTTATTCTGTCCCATCTAATTAATGGCATTCTTTTCATATTTTCTGTAACTTTTATGTAATATTGTAAACCGCTCTGATGCTTTGGCTTGAGCGGTATATCAAATGTAATAAACATAAACAATTAAGTAATAGATACCAATGCATTAAACATACTAACCAAAACTACATATAACATAAGAGAACACTATGTACACTTAAACTCTTCTCTTATTTACAGTGTTTAACAAGTGCTGAGGCCCGTCTTTCCCCTCCATGAAGGACGTGGATACCCCCACCCCCCAGTCCGCACCCTACCGTGAAGAACTGTAGCTTACCTGTAAGACTCCTATGCTTCAGGCTATAGTCCACTGGACTCACTAGGGTGGGATACGGGACTAGACTGGAGTCCTCAAGGAACAACAATTAGCAGGTAAGTCTAATTTCACCTTCCTTATCGTCCCTCTAGTCTAGTCCTGAACTCTGGAGATGTAACAGAGCAGCGATAGCACTTATCGGGGGGGGATCCTCTCAACCAGCCTGAAGCACCGCTGATCCAAAACAGATGTCCCTGCCTGCTTGAACATCCAGACGGTAATGCTTAACAAAGGAATTCAGCGAAGACTAGGTAGCTGCCTTACAAATCTCCGCCACAGGTACCAAACTGCACTCTGCCCACGATGTCGCTTGAGCTCCGGTACCAACTTGCCTTTTAGAAGATATGCCAACCCTATGGCCTCCTTCACCCATCGCGCAATGGAAGCTTTCAATGACGCTTCCCCTTTGTGAGGTCCTGTAAAGAGAACAAATAACCTATCCGATTTACAGAAGCCGACTGTCTGACGCAAATACTTCTTTAAAGCTCGACGAACATCCAACAGATGTAACAGCCCAGAAGGCTGCTCTCCGCTGCCCGCGCTAAACACCGGCAAGGAAACTACCTGATTCACATGAAACGTTGACACCACCTTGGGCAAAAAGGACGGCACTGGCCTCAAAACGACTTTAGACCCCAAAAAGGATAGAAAAGGTCTGCGACAGGATAAAGCTCGCAACTCTGAAATTCGCCTAGCAGAACAGATAGCTACCAAGAACGCTACCTTAAGAGTAAGATCCTTCAAAGACGCCCTTGACAGTGGCTCAAACGGCTCCTTCATCAGCACCTGTAAGACCAAAAGAAGATCCCAAGCTGGCACTACTTGTGTGCGAGGGGGCCTCGAGAGATACCGCTCTCAAAAAACGTTTTACATCCGGATGCCCCCCAAGTGCTACTCCTCAAACCTTGCCCCTATAACAGGACAACGCTGCCAACTGTACCAGCAACGAAAGCCAAAACCTGCGGGAGAGAGGCCTTTAGCGCCACAATCTGCCTATCCACACACCGCCTCAAAAATCCGCCAAACCCGGATAAAAGCCAACAAGGTCGACCTACGCCGAGCCTTCAGCAAGATGGAAATCACTGCCGCTGAATATCCTTTCGCCGTCATCCTTGCCCTCTCAAGTGCCAAGCCGTAAGCGAGAATTGAGCCACCTGAGGCATGAGCAAGGGGCCCTGAGACAGAAGATCTTTCCGCAGGGGAAGCTGCCACGGGTCCGCGACCAAAAGCCTCATGAGGTCTGCATACCACGGTCTCCTCGGCCAATCCAGCGCGATTAAGACTACCTGTCCTTTGTGCCTTTCTATGCGCTGTAACACTCGACTGATTAACACCCAGGGAGGGAACATGTATAGGAGGTGCCCCTCCGGCCAGGATTGAATGAACACATCCAGGCCTTTCGACATCCGCTCTTTCCTTCTGCTGAAGAAACGATCCACTTGAGCCGACTGAAAGGTCGCCATAAGATCTATGACTGGCGCCGCACCAGCCTTGCGAAGACCTCCAGGTGAAGAACCCACTCCCCTGGGTCTACCTTTACCCGGCTCAAGAAGTCGGCCTGCACATTGTCTACCCCCGCTACATGCACTGCCGACAACGCTTCCAGGTTTTCTTTGGCCCATTCAAACTCTGGGCTTTCGTCTTGAGTGCTACACTGCTCGTCCCTCCTTGACGGTTGATGTAAGCCACCGCAGTTTCGTTGTCGGAAAATACCCAAATGGCTTTCCCATGAAGATAAGGATGAAAGTCGCGAAGCGCTAGAGCTACCGCCCTCAACTCTAACCTGTTGATCGACCAGCCCCTTTCCAGCTCGGTCCATTGCCCTTGAGCGAACCTTCCTTGAAAGTGAGCCCCCCAGCCGTAGAGACTTGCGTCCGTCATCAGCTATAGCCACACTGCTGCCTCTAATGGCATTCCTTTCTCGAGACATCCGGGATGCAACCACCATTGAAGGGCCTTGCATGTTTCCGGTGGGCAAGGAAGGCGCTTTGACAAGAGATGGTTCTGATATGTCCACCTCCTCAACAGCGCTCTTTGCAATGGTCTCATGTGGGCCTGCCGCCATCGTTCCAAGCAACTGCAGGTAATGTCACGCTGTGGGACCCTGCCTGTGGAGAAACTCGCGGACCAACCACTGTAGCGCCCGCTTCCGTGGAAGGAGGACTCTTCCCGCACTGGTATCGAAATGCGCTCCCAGATGCTCCAGACTCTGAGACAGATAATGTTAAATTACTCTACTCCAACCAACTCATACAGAAGAAACTGGAGGGTGATATTATGCTTAAACTTGAACAGCGAGCATAGAAATCGTCTCAGACTTGTCGGCTGCCTTCTGCTGGAACATGAAAATTCAGATAGCCAGCGGCGCCTATTAGCATCAATGACTGATTTCAGCTCTTTTTTTAAAACTTTTCTAACACCCTCTCTCCATGTGCTTTATATTTCAATCTTAAGTCTCTGATTATAATGAAACAAACACTTAGCTCCTCCGTTGCTTCTCAGATTGTATCAACTCCACTTGTATTTTCCCAACGCCTCACATGCAACGTTGTAATCGCGTTTCTCTCGATGATCTGAGGTTCTTCAGGGGTTACGGAAAGTTGCCGAGTATTTTACTATAAAAGAAATCTTAATTAAAACTTTTCTAATTTTACACTTTTTACTACTGTTTGAGGTTCAAATCAAGGATAATATCAGATCTACCTTAATTGAATCTAAAACTATAACCATACCCAAGTTCAGCCGAAATTTCACACAGCGTACTGAGCAAACTTTAAAAACTTTGACTCCACAGGGGCTGAACTTGGAAATAGAATGGGGAAACTGTTGTTAAGTTAGCTGTCAGTGGTTCTCTGGATTAGAAGGGAGTGCTGTTACGATCTGCACATGCGCGGCGTTTTTTCAAAGAAATGGTGGTTACACATCCTAGAGCAAGCCTTTGAGAAGATTGTATGGCTGCTCAGTACGCTGTGTGAAATTTCGGCTGAATTTGGGTATGGTTATAGTTTTAGATTCAATTAAGGTAGACCTGATATTATCCTTGATTTGAACCTCAAACAGTAGTAAAAAGTGTAAAATTAGAAAAGTTTTAATTAAGATTTCTTTTATAGTAAAATACTCGGCAACTTTCCGTATCCCCTGAAGAACCTCAGATCATCGAGAGAAACGCGATTACAACGTTGCATGTGAGGCGTTGGGAAAATACAAGTGGAGTTGATACAATCTGAGAAGCAACGGAGGAGCTAAGTGTTTGTTTCATTATAATCAGAGACTTAAGATTGAAATATAAAGCACATGGAGAGAGGGTGTTAGAAAAGTTTTAAAAAAAGAGCTGAAATCAGTCATTGATGCTAATAGGCGCCGCTGGCTATCTGAATTTTCATGTTCCAGCAGAAGGCAGCCGACAAGTCTGAGATGATTTCTATGCTCGCTGTTCAAGTTTAAGCATAATATCACCCTCCAGTTTCTTCTGTATGAGTTGGTTGGAGTAGAGTAATTTAACATTATCTGGAGCAATTTTATTACTCTGTGAAAAATAGACCCGTATTTTTTGTAGTTTCACCAGACTCTGAGACGGCATCAGCTTGCTCTTCACCATGTTGACTACCCAACCGAGACTTTGTAGGAACGCTACCACCTTGGCTGTAGCTGACTCACTCTCCTCCCTGGACTTTGCGCGGATTAACCAATCGTCTAGATAAGGGTGTACCAATACGCCCTCCTTTCGCATGGCTGCCGCCACGACAACCATAACCTTGGTAAATACACGTGGCACCGTATATAGCGACGATCTGTAGCCGCTGACTGAACACGGCGTTTTCCCACGCAGCTAACACGTGGCTCGGCCTGCTCTCCCCAGCCGCGTCTCAGTGCGCTGCCGGCTCCCGCCCTGCTTCCGGAGCAACCAAATTAACTTTGTACCTTAATTCTCCTGCGAAGCAAAGCCCCTCTCCTGTGGCGCTCAATCGCCAAGCGAGAGCTGCCGCCTCGGGCGAATCGGGAGCCGACACTGTCACGATCCCCCTCCGAGCAGTGCCGCTGGAAAAACTGACAGGCCCACTGACACCTGCGACCCAATAGCTCTGGCAGGCAGACTCTTCTGTGCTGGCTATGGGCCACACTCACTGCCTGATCTTCAGTCACCGCGAAGACTCCTGCCCCGGAGATGACTGCTCACAAATTAAGCTGCCCCATCGAAATCAGCAGGCGAGGGGGGGCAGAGGGCTCAGCTTCAACTAGTACTAAAGTACAAAAACTAAAGAAATAAAGGAAGAGTTAGCTTTCTTCTTTTTTTTTTTTCTTCTAAACTAAACTATACCGTAACTTTCCTTAATTGCTCTTCCAATGAGCCCCGAACCACCAGGCTCACTAATCCTCCAGCTGCTTGGAGACTGAGACAACTGGAGTGTGAAGGAGGTGTCTGTACTTATGTACCCATGACATCACAGAAATAGTTGTAAAGGAGAAAAACACCAAAAGGGCATTGATAATTGAGGTGTCTTCTTTTCAAGTGATTATTCTGTGAATCAGATAGAGAGGGAAAAGATACTCAAATATAAAGAAATGCAGTCAGAGAGCAAGAAAACGTGGCAGAAGGATATAGGAATATTTCCTATCATATTGGGAACCACAAACCTCTTAAAGGTGTGAATGGAAATTCCTCTTTATCAGATCACAAATGCATTACTGTTGACCAAGGTCCATCAAGCCCAATATCCTGTTTCCAAAAGTGGCCAATCCAGGTCCCAAGAACCTGGCAGTTTCCCAAAAAGACACACAGGTTACACAATGCTTGTACCAGGGTAAGCCATGGATTTTCTGGGTCGTCTTTTTAATAATGGTTTATGGACATTTCCTCCAGGAACTTGTCCAAACCTTTTTTACACACAGCTACACTATCAGCTTTTTCTATATCCTCTGTTAACAAATTCCAGAGTTTGATTACTCATTGAGTGAAAAAATCTTTTCTCATATTACTCTTAAATATGTTACACCAGAGCTTCATTGCGTGTCCCCCTAGTCTTTCTACTTTTTGATGGAGTAATCAACCCATGTACGTTTATCCATTCTACCCCATTAATTTAAAGACCTGTATCATTTCTCCTCTCAGATGTCTCTTTTCTAAGTTGAAGAGCCCTATCCTTTTAAGCCTTTCTTTATAGGGGTATCCTTTCAACACCTTTACCCTTTTGGTGGCTCTTTATAATTTTGTTATAGCCTTTAAGGTATGGCTACCAGAATTGTACACAATATTCAAGGTGCAGTCACACCATGGAACGATATAGAGGCATTATAATATCCTTAATTTTATTCTCCATTCCTTTTCCTTATGATTCCTAGCATTCTATTTGCTCTCCTGGCCGCTGATGCACACTGAGGGGAGGGTTTCAACATATTATCCATGAAAACACCTACATATTTTCCTGGTGGTGGTGCCTATTGTGGAACCTTGTATCGTGTAACTGTAGTTTGGGTTGTTCTTTCCTAGGTGCATTACTTTGCACTTGCAAACATTAAATTTCATCTGCCATTTCAACGTCCAGTCTTCCAATTTATTAAGGTCCTCTTGCAATTTTTCACAATCCTCTTGTGTTTTAATAACTTTGAATAATTTTTTGTCATCTGCACATTTGATCACCTCACTCGTTATTCCCATTTCATTTATGAATATGTTAAAAAGCAGCATGCCCAGCACAGATCCCTGGGATACTCCACTATTCACCTTTCTCCATTGAGAAAGTGGCCATTTAGCCCTACTCTCTGCTTTCTATCTTTTAACCAGTTCCTGATCCATAATAGTACACTGCCTCCTATCCCATGACATTTTAATGTTGCCAAGAATCTCTCATGAGGGACCTTGTCAAAGGCTTTCTGAAAATCCAGATACACTATATCGACCGGCTCACCTTTGTTTAACTGTTTATTCACACTTTCAAAAAATATATAACATATTAGTAAGACAAGAATTACCTTGGCTAAATCCATGTTGGTTTTCTCCCATTAAATCATGACTATCTACATGTTCAGTAATTTTATTCTTTATAATGGTTTCTACCATTTTGCCTGGTATAGGTTTATCTTTATTGAGTTTTTGATATGCCGCTCAGGAGGAGCATCAGAGTAGTATACATAAAGTAAAACAGCTACATGGGAGAAAAGGAAAATAATGCTATTATCAACAGGAAAGCACAAGAAATCAGTAGATAGCAGAAGAGGGAAGATAGGAAGAGGACAGTACAAAGTAAGACAAGGGGTTGGGAGGGAAACTAGGAGGCAGGCGAAAGATCAAAAGCTTTGTGAAAGAGATGAGTCTTGAGCAGGGATTTGAACTTTACAAAAGATGGTTCTGAATGGAGGGGGGCAGGTAAGGAGTTCCAAAGGGCAGGACCTTGGAAAAAGAAAGCAGAGTGGCATGGGAGGGAGAAGGAAAAACCAAACGGTTGGAATCGATAGACCTGAGGAGATGAGGCGGGGTATGATAATGTAGAAAGTCTCTGGGCTATTGGGGAGTGATAGTGTGGAGTGCTCGATGAATGAGGATAAGTAATGCCCTCCTGATGGAAGTGGTGGGGCAAATGCAGTGACAGAATTCAAAATGGCATGGGACAGACACAGTGGATTCCTTTACAGCAACAGGATAAAATCAAAATAAACTTAACTATCTAATTTCTCAACAAACAGGGGTGTCCTACACAGAGCGGTGGGTTCACCCCTAAACAAAGACATGGGGAGGGGTGGCCTGCACGGAGCAGCAGGTGCACCTACTCTTGCCATCTTACTGGGCAGACTAGATGGACCATACTAGTCCTTATCTGCCGTCATTTACTATGTAAGCATTTTGTAATCAGTGCGGTATTTGAGCGGCAACCAGTGTAGTCGTATAAGCAGGGGGTAATGTGGTCTGAACGGGTGTGTGAGAATTCGAGTTGCCATGTTCTGAAGAAATTGGAGGCGTTAAAGCTGAAAAAGGGGAAGGCCAGCCAGGGCAACATTGCAGTAATCCAAACAAGAGGTAACTAGGGACAATGTGAGGTTGTAAGTGAAGGTAGGGAAAGAAAGGGGCGTACTGTATGAATCTGGCAAAGGAATGGCGGGCAATGGTGGAGATGTGCTCATGAAAAGAGAGGGAGGAATCCAGGGTTACACCAAGATAGCGAATTGAAGTGGTGAGGGGAATGGTAAGATTGGCGAGAGTAGACCTGAAAGTGAACCAGGTGGCGGCGGATTTAGCAGTATTGAGGTGGAGGTTTGACGATAACCAGGAGGATACTTGGAGTAGACAGGAGTTGCCGATCATGTTACATTCTATGAACTCCAGAAGGAGACTCTCTTTGGTATGTATTGTATTAGGGCAAGCATTAGCTCTAAATTTGAGAAACTGAGATCATATTCTGCATACACCTTTCTGTGATGTAAGGTCCATTACTGTCATGGGATGTGCAAAACTAACCCATCTGGAAACATTCTCCCTGTAAGAAGTGCTGCTGTCTTACCAGGGAGGAAACAAGGGGACCATGTTTTTCATATTTCTGGTGAATGAGTCTGGGACACTTGTCCCCTATATTGCAAGTAGTAAGCCATCAGTTCAATTTGTTTGGGAGGATGAGGGGAGTCCAGTGGTCTCTATTCTTGAAAACTTATAGTAATCCACTCTCTAACTATACCTTAAAATACATTCTATATGTGTTGCTACTACTCTAATAGACTTGTGCTCAATGCAAAAGCCTCAGAGCTCTGGTGGATATGTCCTACTTACTGGCCAATTATTTATGCACTAAACAAGAATTGGATTAACTAACACAATCAAACTATTCTCAATATGTAAATGCTGTGTAGGAGATAGATTCAAGATAGATTTTGCACTGGATTCCAGAGCATCCAGCTTACTCCAGTGAGCGTACAGCTACTAGATCACACATTATGATCGCTAATCTGAAAATAAAGCATGCTTTGCTACATCTAGGATAGAAGGGAGAGAGTCTATAGGAAGGAGAGTCGAGGCTCTGCTTTGATATGAAAGAATGATAAGCGGTGAGGGGCGGATTAAGAGGCAGAGTGATTCTTTGCTCTCTCTGCTCCAGGCTTACCCTGTTATCTCCTGCTTGAGAGGAGATGAGGCTGGGGCACATGGCCATGCTCAGGACGAGTATCTTATGAACCCAGGCCTAGCCACACCTCTGGCTGTCACTATCAAGGACTTACCCAAGGCACGTCAGTGCAACGCAGCACACTGGTCGAGAAGCATTGGCTTAAAATACCCCTGTCCTCATTGTCCCTATGTCAGTTGGAGTGGTGATGTGTCTGAGAAAGTCAAAATAAGAGCAATCACACTTGCAGAGACAGCAAGACAACACAAAAAGTGAGGTGATCAGAGTACAAGTGGTCACAGATGCTTTTATTACAATGCACCTGTTCAGTAAATTGCAGCGACTCTCCGTTTACCGGTGGATGGAGAATTACTGCAATTTACCGAATCGGGTGCATTTAATGCCACCAACTTCAAGACTAAGTTCACAGCTGCTACAACTGTTACCCCCGAGGACGTTTGCCGAAATGCAGAGGGGTGTGAGCACTTGTACTCTGTGTTTTGTACAATGCTGCGTACACTGCACAGGGCACCCACCAGTACCACGTTCTCACACGGCTTTAAGTTCTTCATCTGCCTCACCCATCACAGAGCCACACTCAGTAGCTAATCAGACTCTCCAAAATGCTCTTTCTTTGCTGTGCTGCATTTTTGCATGGCTAGTGCAAGAGAATTAGGTGAACCACTAGCCTTATACTCTCATGTATCTTTCAGGTCCATAATAGTCTCCTCTCCTGAGATTTTGCTTATTAAACTCAATCATGATTAGCCCAATAGCACTCATCTCAGAATAATTCTGTAAAATTATGTACCGTAAAACCTCTAATTGACCGCCATTGTGCTCTATTTTTCAACCCCTCTGCCAAGGTGGTGGTCTATTAGAGGTGGCGTTCAAATAGAGGGTGGCGGTTTATTTTTCAACTATCTGGCCAAAATTTTAAGTGGACAAACTTTACACACAGCCGACTATTGTAACGTGCAGAAAATGCATCTGTGAACTATCACTTTTTGACAGCCAAATCAAACTAGAACGTTAGCGGTGAGCACTGCTTTTACATTGCGCAATACAGCATAGTACGGTAGAAAACACATGAAATATTGCATCAGAAAAAGGCGCCAACAAGACGTCTACATTAACATTCATAAACTACAAATCTTTTTATCGTTTCGAACAAAGAAAGAAACTCTATGAGAAAATCTTTGTTTCTTTTACACATGAATGTTAAATGCAGCAAATTTACACAAGGTGAGAGTGGCGGTCTATTAGAGGTGGCGCTCTATTAGAGGGTGGCGCTCTATTTTTCAACCTCTCCGCCGGAGTGGCGGTCTATTAGAGGTGGCGGTCTATTAGAGGTTTTACGGTAATTGGACATACTTGTAAATATTAAACACAAGTAAGTAAGAGGTTGGGAACCCTACTTTATTGTAGCAGCAAAACTGAGGAAGACCTGAACTGGACTTTGCTATCTGGCCAAGCCTGGATGCTGCTCAGGTGAATCATCTGTTGCCTATTCATTGGTAGTGAGTAAGGAGCTGGAACAGCAACAGACTGTTTTTCATCAAGTGGGTCCCATCTCCATTCTGACATCAGCCAGTGCTCTGCTATCTACTTTACCATGGTGGCCACACCAGAGGCACCACGTGCCTACTCTGTCACATTGATAAAAGAGCACACACCTTCATTTGGACTTTGTCTCATCCCATCAAGTCACTAGATTTCCAATTAGTGATTACATGACAAGGTCTTTTTGGCTTCTTGCTGCCTCCAATGAAACTGCTTCACCCCCACTCTTTACATAATGTAAGCTTAAATACTTTCTGTTTGTGTGGGACAGCCTTTGTTACTCATTGTAAAAAGCCCACTTTTACAATATTTGATGTCTGGGTAGTGAATGCTTATTCTGTTAGAAATAAATTATCTATTGTCTATCATGTACTTTCTGATGATGTCCCTGATTTATGTGTTACGGACACTGGTTTATTATCTCAGTTGGTACACCTAACAGTTATAAGATTATCTCTAAACTGTGCCTTGTAAAGAAGGAGGGTGGACTTAAGTGACTTTACAGACCAATATGGCTCTCTCCATACAAAGATTCAACTTGTTCAAGCCATGGTATTTTCAATAACATCATATGGATGTGAAAGCTGGACAGTGAAAAAGACAGACAGGAAGAAAATTGATGCCTTTGAATTATGGTGCTGGCGGCGAATACTGTGTATCCCATGGACTGCCCGAAGAACAAACCAGTCGGTACTAGAGGAGATCAAACCTAAGCTTTCTTTAGAAGCTCAGATGACAAGACTTCGACTTTCATACTTTGGACACATCATGCGAAGAGAGAGATCATTAGAGAAAGACATCATGCTTGGCAAGATAGAAGGTCAACGCAAAAGAGGAAGGCCAGCAGCGAGATGGCTCGATACAATAACAGCAGCTATGGGTACCAGTCTGTCAACAATGAGCCGCCTGACTGAAGACCGAACACAATTTAGGATAGCTATCCAGAGGGTCGCCATGAGTCGACTTCGACTCGACGGCACTTAACAACAACATGGCTGCTTAGGCTAGAGTCTCCACAAAGCCACACATAAACCCCCAACATTAAAGTGAGAACAGTAGCAATGCTGGCCAGAAACTATAGGGTTTTGAAGCGGGAGTAGGAGAGCATTGGATGTTCAGGAAATAAACAGGTGTTGATCTTGCAGCGTATTTGTTAAAAAGTGCATTGGGGGGGGGGGGAAGAAGTGATGTCATCAAGGCCAATGGCGACTTGCTCCGGAGCTAAATATAAGCAATAACCCTGTTTGACTCTTGGTTGTAATAGACTAGTGGTTCGCTGTACCCTTCTGGAGTGTTAGCAGAAGTGGATGGCACACAAGAAAAGGCCAGTGGCCTTAAAAGAATTTTCATATTCCAGCTTGAGAAAGACATGCAAGGATGGAAACAAGATGGCAGCCAGTTAGACCCTAGAGCTTAGGAAAAGTGGTGTAGACTGGCATGAGAGAGAGAGAGCAATAGAGGCTGAGGAGTAGATCTAACCTAGTATGTTTCGGCAATGGCTTCTGGACCTGAAAACTGATCTGGGAACGGTCTGCAGTGGCATCACTAGCCTGGGTGTCAAACTGAGAGCAGAGCTGGCTGATTTTGGATAGCACTTGAAAGACCTCAAGTCGCGCTTTGAGGAGCTTGGGGAGGTGGTATTGGACATGGACAAACAGCTGACACATCTGGAGCAAGTGAACAGACAGCTTATGGATAACTTGGAGGACCTTGAGAATTGCTCAAGGTGGAGCAACCTGTGGTTTCGGAGTATTCGTGAGGAGCTGGTGTATTAAAATTGCTCAGAGGTGGTGACCAATATTGTAAAGATGCTGCTAGCATCAGAGACAGAGGGAGAGAATGGAATGGTGGTAGAGCTGGATTGAGCCTTGGAGGCCCCCCTGGCCAACCTGTTAAGAGACATAGTTGTATGTTTCCATAAGTTCAACCTCAAAGAGAAGGTCTGTACCGGTAAAGAGCTCAAGTGGTACAATGTTCTGCAAGCAGTGGGGCCTGAAGTGTATAACTCCCTAAATCCATGCCAACATGGATTTAGGGAGTCACACGGAATGGAAACACTCCTTACCACCCTTTTCAATAATATAATCACCGGCATTGACAGCATCCAGCAAGGGTTTGCACTCATTTTCCTAGACATTGCTGCAGCCTTCAACTCAGTAAATCATGAGCTTCTCCTAGGATGGCTAAAAGAAAAGGGCATCTGCGGAACAGCACTGGAAAGGTGCAGATCATACTTGTCCAGTAGATGGCAGCACGTACGATCAGGTGGAACAATATCAGAACCGTTTCATCAAAGTCAAGGAGTTCCCAAAGGATCCGCCCTATCGGCCTTGATGTTCAACATATACATGCAACCCATTTGCAATATCATCCGGTCTTTCAATGTCAGTTGTATGGTATATGCTGATGACGTCCTGCTCTATATGCCGTTCTCCATAGATCAAGTTGACCTCTCCCCTTTGACCAACTGCTTCAATGCCATATCTGAATGGCTCTTGTCACAAAACCTTTTAATTCAGCATAAGAAAACAGAGGTGCTCTTCATTAGGAGGAACATGAACTTCAGCCCACCCCAATACTTGAAGGTGAAAGAAGCTGATCTACAAGCAAAACTCACAATTCATTACCTGGAAGTTACACTTGATCAAAACCTTGACATGAAGGCACACATAGCTAATATGGTAAGAGCAATCTATTTCAAGATCCGTTCACTCAGACATCTACGCCCCTTGCTTGAACCAGAAGATTTTCGGACAATTTACCAGGCTCTGATCAAACCACATTTTGATTATGCCAATGCCATATTACAAGGTCTCCCCCAATCCACCTTGAACCCCTTACAACTTGCCATGAATAGTGCGGCGAGGGTTCTCCAGGGTTCATCTAAGAGAGACCATGTGATGCCCCTTCTAAAGCAGTTACACTGGCTTCCTGTACAAGCCAGGATCTTCTTCAAAACAGTGCTGCTGACATTCAAAGCAGTCAATAAGCTCTCTTCATCTTCACTATCTGACCTAATCCAAACAACAGCTCCTAACAGACCAAGAAGATCCACAGCGATGAATATGCTAGCTATGCCGAGAGAATTAACAAGATGCACCTCGACAACTGCAAACAGGGCCTTCAGACTCTGCGCCCCAAGATCCTGGAACTCATTACCAACAAACATCAGGGCAATCACTAACCTAACCCAGTTTAGGAAGGCCCTCAAATACTTCCCAGAGAACAATGAATCACATCCCCATTCAAATACTTACAACTGTTCCACCACACCCTGTCAGCCAGGCGACCACACCATGCAAGGAGTCCTTGACCATTAAATCTCTCTCTTGCTATGTCTTTATATGACACCGTTGTGTAAATAGTTACTTTTTGTTATCCAAGTTGGTTTTCCTGTTAATTGTAAACTCAGACGTATGTACCCTGTCTGTTTGTTATGTTCCATGTAAACCGCGCTGATGCTGAATAGTGCGGTATAGAAGAAATTGTAATAAATAAATAACTAAGAAGCTACAAGAGATGCAGGTGAAATATCACCGGTTATTTCCATTTGCTTTCGCCATCTCAAAGGACGGTAAAACACTGCAGGTCCAAATCAGTTTGAAGGCAGTAAGAGCCCTATGAAAGCTGAATGTTGTGGTCGTTGCAGGGAAATCGCCACAGAAGCAAGAGGTGCAATGACAGCAAGTGAAGAAAGAAAGGGGCTGTCTGAAACACAGTTCGGTCGGTGATCAGTTGAGACGTAGGATGAACTCAAATAATTGAACCCTCCTTTAGGATTATGGCAGATAACAAGCTTTGGACTGCTGAGCTGCAACTGTGGTTATTTAATATTGAACAAGTAGGGGTTTAGGATGAGGATATGGCTGCGTGCCAGTGAGGAGGAGGGAGAGAGTGGAGTGAATGGATGGATGAGAAGATTTAGTGGGCTGTCTGATACCTTCATAGCTGGGAAAATATGTTGGAAGAGTGGTATGGGTGGGTTGTTTGATTTTGATTATGAAAGCAGAGGCACAGAAAGAGTAGTTACTCACCTGTAACAGGTGTTCTCCAGGAGCAGCAGGAATCAGTCCTCACATATGGGTGTCATCGGTGCCGATGAAGCCCCAGCGGAGCATTTCCCCAGCTTTCCATGAAAGCCTTTGGGAATGCTGGCACGCATGCGCGGTTCCCTTCCCGCCTAAAGGTGCCATCTTACCTCAGTCAAATGACATAGCTAAGAACAGCACACAAAAATGCAAAAAACAAACTATGTACAACTGCAACTCCAAGGGGAGGAGGGAGGGTTGTGAGGACTGATTCCTGCTGCTCCTGGAGAACACCTGTTACAGGTGAGTAACTACTCTTTCTCCAGGACCAAGCAGGAAGTCAGTCCTCACATATGGGTGACTCCCCAGCTCTGGGCTACCGAGGAACCCAGGCTGAACAAGAGGACTCCCTCTAGTCCCAGCAGCAAAGAAAGGCTTTTCAAGGACACAACCTCCACCGGTAGCCCAACAGAGGGCAGGAGTTGCCTAAACCTCAGAGATTCCGGAGTACTGCCTGGCCAAAAGCACTGTCCCTACGGGACTCCCTCTCCAGAAAGTAATGGGCTGCAAAAGTCTGGCTTGAAGACCAAGTTGCAGCCTTGCAGATGTCCACCAAGGGCACAGAGCGGAGATGAGCCACTGAGGCAGCCACTGCCCTGACACGATGGGCCGTGACCCTACCCTGCAAAGGAAGGTCAGCCGCCTTATAAGCCCAGGTGATACAGTCAGCCACCCATAAGGACAAGGTACGCTTGGACACAGCCAACCCCAACTTATTGGGGTCAAAGGAGACGAAGAGCTGAGTAGCCCTTCTATGTACCTGCGTACAGTCAAGGTAGAAGGATAAGGCCCTCCTACAGTCCAGGGTATGCAGGACTGCTTCAGCCTGGCTTGCATGAGGCCTAGGGAAGAATGTTGGAAGAACCACCTCCTGACTGAGGTGAAAAGAGGAGACAACCTTTGGGAGGAACTTTGGGTGAGTCCTGAGGACTACCCTGTTCCTATAAATCCTGGTGTAAGGCCTATCACAGACTAAGGCCTGAAGCTCACTCACCCGCCTAGCTGAAGTAAGGGCTATCAGGAAGAGAGTCTTCCAGGAGAGGAAGCGTAGAGGGCAAGTAGCCATAGGCTCAAAAGGTGGGCGAGTCAGTTGTTGCAAGACCACATTCAGCTCCCACTCAGGAGCAGGAGGACGGATGGGAGGCTTGAGCAAGAGCAAGTCTCTGAGAAACCTAGACACCAAGGGGTGTCCAGATAGAGAATGTCCTTCCACCAGTGAGTGGTGAGCTGCGAGAGCTGAGAGGTGGACCCGAACAGAATTGGACTTAAGTCCCTGATTGGATAAGTGCAGCAAGTACTGAAGCACTACTGGTACAGTACAGGAGAAAGGATCCTCTGTACATAGCTGACACCACATAGCAAACCTCTTCCATTTGAGAGCATAGGTTTTTCTAGTGGACTGCTTTCTAGAGGCTAGGACAACCTCCTCAACTTCCTGAGGCAGGCCCCAGGGAGCCAAAACGACCCTTGCAGCCTCCAGGCCATCAAATTTAGAGCTTTGAGATTGGGGTGCAGAAGGGAACCCTGCTCCTGGGAGAGAAGGTCGGGCTGCAACCCCAGAGGTAGTGGGGAATCCACTGCCAGTTGAAGCAGAAGTGGAAACCAAGGCTGCCTCGGCCACCTGGGAGCTACCAGCAGGACTGAGGCCCTGTCCTGAAGAGTCTTGAAAAGAGTTCGGGCCACCAAGGGTGTGGGAGGAAACGCATACAGGAGGCCCTGAGACCAGGACATTAGAAAGGCATCTGGTGCTACCCTCAAAGGATGCGGTTGCCTGGAGCAGAACTTGGGCAGTTGCTTGTTCAGCGGGCTTGCAAAGAGATCTATCCAAGGGAGACCCCACTTTAGGAAAATCTTCTGAACCACGAGGGGATGCAGCTGCCACTCGTGGGGCTGCAGAATTCTGCTCAATCGGTCGGCCAGGCAGTTCTCCTGGCCTGGAAGGTACACTGCCTTGAGAAGCATGTTGTGCTTCAGGGCAAAGGAACAAAGGTCCTGAGTTTCCCGACAAAGGAGTCTGGATCCAGTCCCGCCCTGTTTGTTCACATAAAACATGGCTACCTGGTTGTCTGTTTGAATCAAGACTGAGCGGTGAGCCAGGGCCGGAGAAAAAGCTCTGAGAGCCAAGCGGATAGCCCGAAGTTCCAGCAGATTGATCTTGTTGGGCTGCCTCCCAGGGAGACCAGAGGCCTTGAGTGCACTTGTCCAGACAATGAGCACCCCAGCCCTTTAGAGAGGAGTCGGTGGTGAGGACCACCGAGTATTCTGGCATTTGGAAGGGCATCCCCTTGAGTAGATTGGGTGGATGTAGCCACCAGGAGTTTGGGCACCTTTATCCTGTCTCGTAAGTGGCCTGTGGCTTGAGACCACTGAGTCCGAAGGCACCACTGTGCAGGCCTCATATGTAGCCTGGCATTGGGAGTCACATGTACTGTCGAAGCCATGTGTCCCAGAAGCCTGAGGCAGAGTCTGGCGGAGACCAGGGGCTTGTTCAGAAACGGTTTTGCCACGTCCATCAGTCTTTGGGCCCTGTCTTCTGGCAAAAATGCCTTTGCCAGTTGAGAATCCAACCTTGCCCCTATGAACTCCAAGTTTTGGGAGGGGAGCAAAGTGGACTTTGCGAAGTTTATGACAAAACCCACGTTTTGAAGCAGAGCAGTGGTTCTGAGGGTAGCTTGTCTGGCCTCCAGGGACGTTTGACCCCTGATGAGCCAGTCCAGATAGGGAAAGACAAAGATGCCTTGATTTCTCAGGTAGGCCGCCACAACTGCCAGGCACTTGGTAAAGACCCTGGGAGCGGAGGTCAGGCCAAAGGTAGTACTCTGTACTGATAATGGTTTCCTCCCACAATGAACCTGAGGTACTGTCTGTGGTCTGGATGAATGAGGATGTGAGTGTACGCATCCTTTAGATCTAAGGAGCATAGCCAATCTCCCTGCTGGAGGTAGGGCAGAAGTGTCCCAAGAGTAAGCATCTTGAACTTTTCTTTCTCTAGGAACTTGTTGAGGTTTCTGAGGTCCAGAATGGGTCGAAGGCCACCGGTTCTTTTGGGTACCAGGAAATAACTGGAGTAGAATCCGTGACCTTGCAAGTGGGGAGGCACAGGCTCCACCGCCCTGTCCACCAACAGACCATGAAGCTCTTGTAGAAGAAGGTCTGTGTGCAGGGGAGGCCTTGGAGGCTCCCCTGGAAAATATGACGGAGGCAGTTGGTGAAAAGGGAGGGCATAGCCATTGTGGACTATGTCCAGCACCCAACTGTCCCCGGTGATAAGGGGCCACTGGTGGGCAAAGAGGGCGAGGCGACCTCCTGTGCAGGGTGGGGAGAGCAGTGGAGGAGAGGCTACGCTCAAGGAGTCAAAAACCCCACCCTGCTGAGTGGTAGCAGGGGCCTGAGGCTTGGGGGTCCTCTGCCTACGGGGCCCATTACCCTTGGCTTGCTGACCCTGGGGGGCAGCTTGGGCAGCCTGATACTGAGGGTACTGTGTGTAGGCAGTGCCCTTCCTCGGGTAAAAGGACTTTTTACCCGAGCCCTTCTTATGTGAAGGGGCAGAGGTCTTCCTCGACAGCCTTGTCCGGGTAAAGTGCTCTGTCTCAAGCTGAGCGGCCTTCTCGGTCATGGGTTTGCCAAAACGGTTCTCACCTCAGCAGGGGACATCGACCAACTTGTCCTGAACCCATGGCTCGAGGTCCGATGACTGCAGCCACGCCTGGCATCGAGCCACGATGCCGGCAGCCGCTACTCGGGCCGAAGCCTCGAAGCCATCGTAGGCGGCGCGGGAAATGAACTTTGAACATTCCCGAATCCCTGAGGACAAGGTCTGAAATCTCTGCAAGGGTTCCCTGGAGAGACCAGCAGAGAATCCGGCCAATTCTTTGGCCAGGTCCCGCAAGTACATGCCCATGTACAGCTGGTAAGTCTGGACACGGCAAGCAAGCATCGACCCCTGGAAGCACTTCCTACCGACGCCATCGAGGTTGCGAGCCTCCCTGCTGGGGGGCACCGCGGAGTGCATCTTCTGACTCTTCAGACGATGCATGGTCGATTCCACAACCATGGAATGGTGTGGTAGCAGTGCTTTCTGGAAACCAGGGCTTTTGCTTAGTCGATAAATGGAATTGACTCGCTTACTTAGAACTGGCGCCGAGGCCGGGGCCTCCCACATTCGGAAGAGGAGCCGTTCCAGCATCGGAGGAACCGGGACAGTAAAGGCCTCCTTCGGAGGAGAGTCGTACTGTAGAGCATCGAGCTCCTCGGCTCGAGGCTCTTCCTCGGGATCGGCAGGGATAGCCAAGGCAGCGGCCATATCCCAGACAAACTCCGAGAACCTAGTGTCCTCCGGAGGAGATCTACTCCGGGGATCAGACTGCGGTGAGTCCGGGACGCACCGAGTCTTAAAAGTATCGGGAGACTCCTCGTCCGAGGAGGAGTCAGAGTCCGACCCCGAGGCACCCGCCCTGACACTGGGGGCACCGGCGTCGACACCCTTGGTCCCGAACGGGAGGTCGAGGGAGACCGTGACCGAGGACGACTTCGAGCCACGAGGTTCTCGAGTATCGGCTCGGTCTCCGGGGTTGACTTCGAAGTCGACGTCCCGGTGGTTGGGGCAGATGCAGCAGACAGGCTGGCCATCAGTGCCCGCTGCTGCTCCATGAAGGCAGACAGTCTGCACTCCAAGGCTGTCATCCTGAGACTCAGCTCGGGAGACGCAGTAGCCACCGACTCGGGCCCCGGCGGCGGCTCTCTGGGAGGAGAGTCCACGAGGACTACGGGGCTTAAGTGTCCAGCAGACTACAGCTCCACGTGAGGAATGGGCCCGGGACGGCAGTCGGGGGTCTTAGACCTGGCCCTCGAGGGACCAGGGACCTCCTCCGACGCCGCCCTCGCGAGCTGCTTCTTCCTCTTGTGTTCCCGGTCGGGGGACCCCCTGTCCGAGGAGCTTCGACGGCGCTCGGGATCGGAATCCCGAGATGTCGAGGCCTCAGACGAGGTCCAGACCCGGCCAGAGGCAGATTCCGAGAAAAACCTTTCCTTTTGATGCTGTCGACTCTTTAGTGCCTTGGAAGACATCTTCCCACATGGCCCACAGGACTTGGGGTCGTGGTCAGGGCCGAGGCACCGAAGACAGCAGTCGTGTGTGTCGCTGAGAGACATAATTTTCTTACACGATCACACTTTTTGAAACCACTGGAAGCCATCGTGGAAAAAATAGCCCCAGTGAGGTCAAAAGACCGTCCTTCCAGTGAAAAAATGAAAAAAGGGCGCGAACGCCAGCCACGAAGGGCAAAAACCGAAAAATGAAGAAAACGGGCTCGATACCGGTGTACCGGAACCGGCGTCGAACCGGAGAAAAATAGCGAAAATCGCCCAAGAAAAAAATCACTTTTATCCGGGAGAACAGGACACACGTCCGATGGGCTTCTCGGGAAAAAAAGAGACTGAGGTAAGATGGCACCTTTAGGCGGGAAGGGAACCGCGCATGCGTGCCAGCTTTCATGGAAAGCTGGGGAAATGCTCCGCTGGGGCTTCATCGGCGCCGATGACACCCATATGTGAGGACTGACTTCCTGCTTGGTCCTGGAGAAGAACCATTGTAGCCTGTCTTTGACTTTCTCATTTGGAGAGGGTGCCTCTGGGAATGGAGTACTAATCAACGGGGCAGGGATGGAGATTTGCTTACATGGTTTGTACATTAAAATAATCATATGGACAGATGGGTGTAAGTTATAAAATTTTAATGTACAATGTCAAAATTTAAATGCTCCAGTCAAACGTGCTTCCTTGATTAAACAGCTTGATCGCCTTCAAGCACATATTGTCCTATTGCAGGAGATGCACCTATTAAGGAAGGATAGGTGCTTCCTTTGGTTGCTTAACTAACCAATGGAGGTGGCTGCCTCAAATACAAAAGAAAAAAATTAACTGGTTTGGCAGTTCTCTTCTCAAAAGTGCTGGATTCCAAGATCTCTGAGCAGATAGCTAGCTGATCCATGCGGGAGGATCTTCATAGAATGAAGATGGGGGGTGGGGAGGGGGCTTAGTATGAAATATAGTTCAATATGGGAGGAAGAAAAGGAGGTGGCAAGGGAGCTAGTCCTGGTAGATGTTTGGAGACTAATGTTCCGAATAGGGAAATGCTATAATGCACACTTTCAGATTGGCCTAATCTTGATAGATAGGGATCAGATCCCAGAGGTGGTGAAAGCAGATGTAAAGGTCATAGCATGGCAGAGTCAATATGTTCATCGTTGATGGAGAAGAAATTGAAATTGTTGATCCAAGTAGGTTAAAGTAGTCCACTATCAATAAAGAAACAACAAGCAGTCAAGAAATCAGACAACACATTGCTCTTGGCAGAATGGCTATGAAGGACCTAGACAAGATTCTCAAGAGCAGAGATGTCTCTCTCCATACAAAGATTCAAATCGTTCAAGCCATGGCATTTTCAATAACGGCATATGGATGCGAAAGTTGGACAGTGAAAAAGATAGACAGGAAGAAAATCGATGCCTTTGAATTATGGTGCTGACGATGAATACTGTGTATACCATGGACTGCCCGAAGAAACAAACCAGTCAGTATTAAAGGAGATCAAACCTAAGCTTTTTTTAGAAGCTCAGATGACAAGACTTTGACTTTCATACTTTGGACACATCATGCAGAGAGAGAAAGATCATTAGAGAAAGACATCATGCTTGGCAAGGTAGAAGGTCAATGCAAAAGTTATCTCCAAGTTATAATGCCCTGTTCAATGTAATTTCAGTTTGTTCATTGTAAACCGCACTGATGCAGAATAGCGCGGTATATAAGAGAAAATAAATAAATAAATAAATAAAAAAAGAGGAAGACCAGCAATGAGATGGATAGATACAATAATAGCAGCTAGGGGTGCTACTGTCAACAATGAGCCGCGTGACTGAAGACCAAACACAGTTTAGGACAACTGTCTAGAGGGTTGCCATGAGTTAACACCAACTCGACGGCACTTAACAACAACAGCATGGTCAGACCATGCTCCATTGTGGGTGGAGTTGAAGGAGGGGAGGGCACCACGGAATGACTCTGTATTAGGACACCCAAAGGTGATCAAAGATGTGGAGAGAGGCATTCAGGATTATTTTGATCTTAATGGCGCAGGACTGTTTTTGCTAGCTATTATCAGGGATGTTTTAGTGATCACTATAAGAGAAACATAGACGTGGAGACAGTGGACATCTTGTACCAAATTGAGGTAAAGGATGAAGAGAACAGACAAGCACCGCCAGTACCTCTGGGATTAGAAGTAAAGAGACTCAATGTCATTATGCAACTTCATGAAGAGCAGGGTGAATTATGACCTGGAGGTGTCTTAAAAAATGTATTTTCAATTTAGCAACAGAGTAGGGAAGATAGCCTCCCAACTGAAAGCTCAGAGGCAAGAGCGCCATATAGTACAGATCAGGAAAAAAGATGGGGGAGGATCATGCATTCAGAGCATATTAGGGACTGCTTTGTGATTTTTTATTCAGAATTGTACACTTCTGAGGGAGGGGGGTTGGAGGAATTAAGAGTTAATTACCTGAAAGGTGTGAACCTCCGAATGTGGGCGACAACCACTGAAGAATGTTGGAGGAAGAGATAATTAAAAAGGAAGTGCTGGCAGTTATTAAAAGCTTGAAAGTGGGAAAGTCATCAGGGGTGGATGGCTTGATCCTATTGTTTTATAAAAAAATTCAGGGCTCAAGTAGTAGGACCTCTGGTAGAGATCTTTTAATTTGGACCTGTTAGGGGAGGCCCTGCCTAAATCCAAGATGGTGGCTGGTATCTGGAGCAGAAATGTATTTTCACTCTAAACGCTACACAGCCAATGGATTTGAACAAGTTGCTTGATTGGATGGACTGCAATTTGATCTAATTGAGTAGGGTTTGCTTGAACATTGTGGCAGCCTCCTTTTAATAGCCATTAATAAGGTTAATTTTTATTCCTGAGAAGTTAAAGCTGTGTGAGTTGTGCGACAAGTCCTGAAGCAGCCCGAGAAATAGAACGAGCGAAATTCGAGTTGACATCGTTATCCCCCAGCACTAGCCCTTAGGATACTCAATATAGTGGATTGTTGAGCTGAAGCTAAGTGTTTTCAGTTGTTTTAAATGCATTTAGAAAATTGTAAAACAAAATCTGGAGCCGATGAATGAAAACCGTGGGGGTGATAGAGCGTGTGATGACGTGTAGCAGGGTAAAGAAACGCTGTTTACAAGCTATGCTTTCCCCTCTCCTGAGGCTCCTTCAGCCACTTGAGAGTATTCCAGTGGGATTCACATGAAGTTAATCTTTATGCAGTGAAAATTGTGTCATAATTTGATACATTCTACAGACTGTTTCCCAGGGATAATTGTTTATTACATTATAGCTCTCTTGGTTTAGATGGATATTGGAGGTTTGGAAGCATGAGAAAGAGGTTCTCTTGGAGAGAAGGGAATTTTCCTTAGCAATGGATTTCAGCCATGTCAAACAGCTGCTCCAGGTCGGCAGTGGAGGGTTGACACATCTGGTGCAATTTGATGAGGGAGGAGTGTTACATTCTGTTGAAAAAATCAAAGAGAAATATGTTCTGAGCAGAAAGTAATTCTGTGTATATTTGCCATTTTTACAAAATGACATAGAGTTTAAGGGCCGTGTGTGTGGGGGGTTTAACGGGTTTTGAGCCAGATGGGACTCATATATATAAATTGCTATTGGGATGCACAAGTTGCAAGCTGTCATATATGATATGGGAACAACAAACGGGGAGGTCTTTGGAATTGGAGGACTGGTTAAAGGTAACGGCCAATATTTTGGTATTGGCTAACATTACCAAAAATGGTTCTGTCCACTGGTATCTAACCCCAGATAGAATGCATAAGTATTATGATCCCATATAGAGCGCTAAATATTTTTGCAGACCATCAAAATAAGAAGTGCTTGAAAGTAACTTGAAGTGGGGTCCCAGGGCCCTCTGAAAGGGTTAATAAGGAGACTGGCTTGGAATGTTTCTGACAGTCTGAAGTCTAGCATCCTGAAGAGAGATGTGTTATAAAAGCCAAGGTTGTACTTTGGGATGACATTGTTTGTTAGAATGGCATAGAATGCTTTGTTTTTAGAATGCTGGAGCTGAGAAATGTCTGTGCTCTGACCTATAACATGTAGGTAAACAAAGTTTGACGTAGAACTGAATTTGTACTATGTAACAGTTTTTCCCTAATAAAAGGAGGTGTGATGGCCTAGCCTGAGAAGGGAAAACGGAGTTACTTACCTGTAACAGGAGTTCTCCGTGGACAGCAGGATAAATCAGCCACACTTGGTGATGTCATCCTACGGCGCCGAGACGGAAGTACTCTCTATAGCTCAGAAGGGCTTTTGCCCTTCTGAGCATGGGCTAACTGGCCCCACCCCCCTGCCCTCCCCTAGCTAGCCAGTATGTCACTATCTGAGCCTTTTGCTGCTAGGAGGCGGGCACCAGGACAGAGGCCGACCCCTTCCCAGGGGAGGTGGGCGGGTATGTGTGGCTGACTTATCCTGCTGTCCACAGAGAACTCCTGTTACAGGTAAGTAACTCCGTTTTCTCCTAGGACAAGCAGGATGAGTCAGCCACACTTGGTGCCTCCCAAGCTGCCCTGGGCTGTAGTGGATGGGGGGAGGCCGAGCTTCTTCAGGGCTGGCCTGCGCCTTTGTCGAGCAGCACGTTGCAACAAGCATGAAGGCCTGTAGTGGCGATGCATGGAAGTGCAATAGCAGCGCTTTGAGAAGGTGCAATTAGAAGGCACCGTACACCGGCTTGCAGTCGCGCTGTACGCCTGTGCAGAAGGCATACAGGGGTGTAGGCACGTGGATTGCGATGATGAAGCAACGGCAGCAATATTGAGCGTGGTGCGATGATGAAGCAACGGCAGCAATAGTGAGCGTGGTGCTGATGGCGCATTAGTAGGTTACTAATGAGAAAAAGACCCTCCTTTTTTTTTTTTTTTTTTTTAACGTGTACTCCACTCTGGAACTTGTTGCCAGAAGATATTGAGGACCAAACCATTAGTGTAGTAGGGTAACAGGGGCTGGGACTTGCTGCTTGGCCCAACACAAGCCTTGGGGACCCATTGTCTTAGTGGAGACGTGCCCTAGATTGGCCACTGTTGGGAACAGAATATTGTGCATACCAATGCTACAGACTTGGAAATCCAGTCTTTCCCTGCATTCAGGGTATGGTCCCATACCCTGCATGCTTGTGCATCGCTGTTGGTATATGCGCTGTGGTCAGGACTGCTCGGCCAAGGTGGAATTCCTCTGTACCCCTGCACCTGAAGGTTGAGGCAGCGGTGTTGACAGAAACTCAGCTGGTGGTCTCACTGATGTCGGTCATCAGCAGGGTATGTCTCTAAACCATTAGTAACCAGGCCCCGGGCAATCATTGATTGGTCTGAGGCATAGTTTGGTCCGAACCAAGCATAGAGAAAACTGGCTTTTGAGGGACTGCTCGATACTTATGACCTGGATTGGCCATTGTAAAGTATCTGAGTTGGCCAGGCATGAAGGAGGGAACAACGAGGAACCGAACCCATGACCACTGCCTAGAGCATCGTTGTACAAACTAGTAGGTTATACCTCTGTGGCTTGTTACACCGGGGACGGAAACTGGTCTTGATGAACTGGTCTTGTTCTGGTACGGCATAAATTGCGTTCTCACGTCAGCAGTGGGGAGGTTGCTGTGAGCGGGGGTAGCAAGCAGTGTCGTGTGCTTATACAAGCAGCAAGGTGGCGCTGTGTGTGCCACAAGAATGGTGTGAGAAAGGTTCATACGCCCGCCATAGCCCAACCAGTTCAGGCTGGGAGTGATAGTTGAGGTTGCTGTGACTGCTTGGTGGGGTGAGGCCTAGGAGACAGGTCCACACGGACCCAGGACCTTATACGGGGTGTAGGAGCCGGTCCACCTGAACCCAAGGCTTTGTACTTCTCAGTACGGCTACTGCGTGAGGTGCACCAAGCGCTGCCACCAGCGTCCTAGTTGGGGAAGTGATGGTCCCTGCTGCAGGGTCGTGGTGTCCTCCTACATGAGCTGGACACAGCCTGAGGAAGGCTTGAGCTCCTGCTTGTATCCGGGTAGGTGTGAGATGGTGCGGAGTCACAGAGGTGTTGGGGTACTTTCCTGGTTGTCAAGAGCACAGTGTTTGCATTACAGAATGTAGTCACAAGGGTATTGGGTAAATATGCCCTGTTGTAAAGTCTTGCGCTAGGTGCTGAGGACTACACTGCAGTCGATCATACATAATGCCATGGTAGATAGATGAGAACGTGGTCGTGTCTGGAAGGCAGCCTGTCGACAGCTCAGGCTCTAGCGTTGCGTGTTGTCTGCATCTGAGGTACAGAGTTGGCCCGGTTCCAAGGGGGTCCCTGGAATGGTAATCCCGACTGGCTTCGAACCCGCCACCATGGACACAGTGACCCTAGAGTTCAGTGTTGAGGGGTTCTGTCTGTAGGATTATAGGCGACAGCCTGTCGTTGTCGTGGCCCCATCCAGGTGAGCGCAGCAGGAGCACGAGTCCCGGTTCGACCACTCCCCACTGTCTTGGACGCTATCTCTCGCTGCTTTGCCCATGTTCAGGGCACAGTGGGTTTTTTTTTGGTAAGTTGCCTACCAACGGTTGACAGGGATCTTCAGAAGTACTTTCCCAGATCCTAAGGGGATGCGGGGCTGGCTAGAGCTTATGGCAGGAGCGAGTGGTCTGAGGGAGAGGGTCGTGTACTGTTCCCTGGTCTTCATGGCTACTAAGGTCTTTGCTGCAGGCCAAGAATCTTGCATGGTTGGGTA
The DNA here is from genome assembly GCA_033557465.1 of Ichthyophis bannanicus. Classification (NCBI taxonomy): domain Eukaryota; kingdom Metazoa; phylum Chordata; class Amphibia; order Gymnophiona; family Ichthyophiidae; genus Ichthyophis; species Ichthyophis bannanicus. The sequence continues at coordinate 305,143,631 of CM066040.1, read as the reverse complement.
CATCATGTCAGGAGGAGGTCCTTGTGCCTCGTTAGGTCCCAGTTCAACTTAGTCTCCAGTGGATGAAGGTTATAGTGGGTGATCGCCAGTGATGGCGGATGTCGTGGTTTCGCCCGCAGCAGTCATGGTCTGCAGTGGTGCTGAGGAAGGGGTCTCTATCAGATGGTGACCATATTGAGGGAGTCTTGACATAGGCCACGTCCGGCCCGCCCTATGTAAGTATACCTTTAGTGAACTGACCTGTAGGTAAGAAGACCGTGGGCACGCTGGACAGCGGTCTGACCCGTCCTGTGGTTGCCCTATGCTCCCCTTTCATTGGGAGTGTTCCTCATCTCTGAGAGTCCCTGGGGCAGGATCAAGTGTGCTGGGTTAGAAGTTAATTGAGTCGCGGACAGTTCACCGAGCCGCTAGAAGTTCTGTGGGGCAAGCCGGATCCCGAGGGCTTTCAGCAGATGTGATACGATAGATGGGTGTATTTGTGCTCTCTGATACCACAGGGGTATGGTTGAGACACCTGGTCCGTTGACCGGCACAGACTCACATCTTTTTCTGCATATAGCAACTGTACTGGGCGTACAGTGCTGCCATGGTCAGTTGAATAATGTAGATCCCCTGGTGCATGCCAACACCGATGGGTAGCCCTGTGAAAGTTTTTTGGATCATGATGATGTTAGACTCCAGAAGGTAGGGACATGGTCTGCAGGAGACATGAACCTGTGACCTTTTGCCCCAGGCCACACTGGCTGTGTATACTGCACGATATTGTTGCCACTGATTGTTTAGACTCGGGTGGTTGTAACCAAGATGTGCGCCCTGACAGTCCATGCCAGCCCAGGTGTGGCATGTACCCTCTGACCTATCGGTCTTAGGGAAGGGCCTTGGAAGACCTGCTGTTGGAGGGACCACGATAAGATCATAGTCCCAGGTCGTAGGACACCGAGGTCGACCACTGCCTGTTCATGGTCGTCTGATCCAGCTGGAAGATGCTACGACTAGTAGCTCTTGATTAGGCCGGAGCTGGCTGGAGGGCTTAGTAGGTGCTGGCTGAAGAACCCATGCCCTGGTCTGTACTTGGGTCAGGACCAAAGCGCTGCAGTGGATAGAACGAGTGTGATTTGGGTCTGGATCTTGCCTACGGAGGGCTTGCACCAACTAACTGGCTGGACTCTAACCCACCTCGAAGGGGAGGCCACGACCAGAGGACTCTGGGTTAGAGGGTAGGAACCATGCAAGAACAGGGGGACGAAACCCTTGTCCCCTGTTTATGAAGAGGGTGCCCTAACGATTAGGTTACCCCACCATGAAGGCAGTATGCTGAAGTGGAGGGAAAGGTGCAGGTATCGGACAGGAAGCCTCAGTTGATATGGGATCGCCCATGGAGCAGCGAGTGCTATGGATGGGGCAGCGAGTGTAAGGAAGGCAAGCACCTTTCATAGGGGAGAGTAGCACAGTACTTCCTCATCAAGACCTGGGGTGAGGTCTTGACGTCAGAGGAGGGAATCCTTGTCGTGCTGCTGAGGCTGAGGTAGATGACGCCTTGGAGAGGAGTGGCCTCCGGTGATGATGCATCGGGAGGAGAGGCATCAGATGTCTCCGCCCGCGCCACTGATGATACAGACGCTGAGTCACTTCGTGGCCTGGCCTGGCGAAGTGCATCCCACTTACTAGCGCCATCCCTGTTGCAACCGGTGTCAGCCGATGTCGCCGTCGCCACCCGGCACTGCTCTGGTGTCGCCATGGAGCGAGTTAGACTCTGCCAATGGCACCGTGGGGCGGGGTTAGGCTCAGCTAATGGGGCGGAGTGGGCAGCCCGGCTGGACAAGATGGCCGCCCCCACAGTTCACATGTGTGAGGAAGGATCTCCGAACGATAAGGAGTAGATGAGGCAGGCTGGATGGACGGAGCCCTTCCTAGGCACCCTACTGCCTGACCGGGAGCTTCCTTTCAGCCGACTTGGAGAAGAGAGGTAGGAGGCTGGCCAGGGACAGAGGCCTTATAAGGCACATCCTGGGCTGCCGCGTTCTCTGGGATCCGTTGTTTCTGCTGACTTGGAGAAGAGAGAGAGAGAAGCAAGAGGCTGGACGGGGACGGAGGCCTTATTTAGGCACGTCCTGGGCTGTCGCGGGCTACTGCTGCCTGGAAGTTTTTCTTTTTCAAGCCCCATTCTTTTTTGGAGTCCTCTGCTTCTGCGCTGGAGAAGAGGGGACTGGTACTTCACCAGGCATTCCCGAATCGGTGTTCATCCTGGATCAGGAGGAGCTGTTCTTTAATTCCGGGTTTATGATGATATATAACTTAGAAATCTAGAAAGAAAACATCAGGGACAGCATTAGAAATTTTAAAACAAAGAGTAAGTAAGGAGGATGATTCCTCTTTCCTTCAGATGTGTAATTTCAGTTGGAGAGGAGAGAGGTCCGTCTTGCTGGCAAGGCAGAAGAACTGAAACTGGCTAACTAGGGGCGGGCAGGGGGTGGGGCCAGTTGGCCCATGCTCAGAAGGGCAAAAGCCCTTCTGATCTATAGAGAGTACTTCTGTCTCGGCGCCGTCGGATGACGTTACCAAGTGTGGCTGACTCATCCTGCTTGTCCTAGGAGAAACATGGGAACCTGCACCTGTGAATTCCTCACTTAAACTGAAGTTGTATCATTTTATATAACTCTCTGTGTCTGTGTGTTTCCTGACTTGCAGTTGAAGTTAGAGAATTGAAGTCCAAGGACCGAGGTTACGTTTTGCTACCTGGTCTGAAGTAGGCTACAGACTAGGAGATCCATTCAAATATAACCGTAGAAGCACCTAGATTTCATCATAGCTCCTTTTTAACCCTTTAATATTATTTGAATTCACTGTACACAAAATTAATTTTCAAAAACTTAATTCTCCTTTAATCTAGTTCAATAAACAATTGATGAAACAGTTCCGTTGCCTGACTTAATTTATTTTAACAAAATAAGTAAATTGCACAGACCCATTCATTTCATTTTAAGTAAATTGCACAGTCCAGACATACATCTCTGTTTCAATAGAACCAAAGTACTTATCTTTCTGCTTCAGGGAAGGTTATATTTTCACAAGATAGTTTATTCTTCAACTTATGCTAATCATACCGAATTTGGTGAAGAAAGGACTTTCGAAACATAGTTATGTATCAGGACTTTTCATTTCTTTGCAGGTTATCTACATTTTTTTTAAAGTGCCATCAAGTCAGTGCTGATTCCTGGTGACCCAACTGCCCCTGGGTTTTCTTGGCGATGTATTACCCGAAGTAGATTGCCAGGCCTTTTCTTCCGAGGCAGTGGAGGGTAAAGTGACTTGCCCAGGGTCACAAGGAGTGCCAGTGGGAATCAAACCCCTGATCTTCTGGATACTAGGCAGCTGCAATCTACTTATATTTTGTTAAAATGAATTATGTCTGAGGAAGGGAATGGTACTTTATTTATCAGTGACATAATGCATGTGATGTACTAAGCTAGGATACAGAGAGAAATAATGATGTGCACAGTGCTCCTGGCTTTTGTAATTATCTGTTCCAATAAAGTTTAAATTTTAAAAAAGTGCATTGAAAGCCTACAGCAGTGAGATAAGTATGGCAGGAATTGGAGTAACACAAGGAGATCACTAGTGGAGCGAAGGACGAACAGATTGTTAAGCTCAGAGCAGACATGAAAGGCTGGTTTGCTGATCTTAAGTGTGGCATTACTGCATTTAAGAGTGAGATGCGAATATAGATTGAAGACCTTAGATCAGATTTAATGGACCTAGGCCAGAGAGTTGACGAAGTGGAAACAAAACTAGAGGAGCAGGAAGACTCCATAGTTACTAACCAATGGAGGGCCAATGAGATGGACCGTAATAATTTGGAGAACAAGGCCAAGATAGAAGATACGGAGGACAGAACCCAGAGGAATATGAGAGGACAGATTATGCTGAACTGTTAAAGATTAGAATTTCAACAGCTAGAATGGTCATTCTGACCATAGCAGAAGTTGATATGGCAGATATCTACTGGAAGATTAAATGGATTTATAGAGCACTGAGTCCTTGGTGAGAGGGTAAACCAAGAGATATTCTGGCTCTGTTTTATGAATACAGGGCCAAGGAAGTAGTCCTGCAAGCAGCAAGAAAACTTGACCAGCTCAAATGAGAGGATTGTTCCATTGAAATCTATTCTGATTTATTGGCGTTGACACAAAAAATGCAGAGAATTGAGATACTAAGAGACTTGGGTCTGAAAATGTGCACTTTTGGTGGCTGCGCCCTTCTGGATTATAATATATGATCTCAGGTGTTACGATGAGAGCTAAAATGGTGGAAAAGGGGATACAAGTAGCTGGTTGGAAAAATCTTCTGATTGCCCCTTCAGGGAGCAGAGATGACAGCATAGAAAGGAAACAGAGTGGCTGTTCCATGGTGGCAGAGATTGGGGAAGGGAGACCAATGTTTACAGCGTCAAGCCGAGAATACACAGCAAGAGAAGCACAACACTGATGGATGAGCCTAGACTGTGGAGCTTGATCTGTTTTGATGGGACTTGACCTGTTGAAGTCAAGATGACTGAAAATTATGTATGAGGTTTTGCGTGTTGATTGCTTTTGTTATCTTTTGACGCCAAAAAGGCTTTTGATAGGGTTTATTGACCTTTTTTTATTTCAACTGCTAGAGAAATATGAGATGAGTGGGAACTTTTTCAAATGGGTTAAAATACTTTACTCTGAGAAACTGACCCAATTAAAGAATAATTTATCTACACTGACTCATTTAAGTTGAAACGAGGTACATGTCAAGGTTGTCTCCTCTCTCCACCCCTACTTGTATTGGCATTGGTGCCCTTGGTTCAGAGAGTATGTAATAACTCACCCATTAGGGGTATTGAGGTGAGAGGTGCAATAAAAAAACATCTTCTAGTCCCCATAGCTCATCCTCTGAACTCGTTGGGAACATTGCTAGAAGAGTTACAAAGCTTTGAAGAAGTATCTGATTTTAGAGTTGACACTACAACATCTTAGATACTCATTCTCACTGTTCCACAGGAGATCATGTCAACACTAATAAGCAAATTCACATTCTGGTGGGCCAGGGAATCTATTGGATATTTGGAGATTAATTTAATGGCAAAATCAGGGGACTTATTCACATCTAATATATGACACCTTAGTAAGGAAAAGTGTACAGGATTTGGGTCAGTGAGGGAAATTTAACATATTTTGGATGGGATGAATAACTAGGGTTAATTTTTATGGTGTTACCTCTGTTTTTTACTTGTTTAGTGCGCTATTGATTAATTTGACTAGTAACATTTTTAGGAAGATACACAAGACCTTGTTTGAATTAATTTGAAATAGAAAGGCACTGCGGATCTTTCATAGTCTGTTTGTATAACTTAAGAGAGCATGGGGGCCTTGCAGTCCCACACTTCTAGAAAAATCATGAGGCTGCTTAATTGAAAGGTATTCGAGATTGGTACATTACAGAGCTGATGGAGCTTAAAGATTGCAAATTACCCCTGCTAACCGATAGCCAGATTAAAATACAGCCTCTAAAATGCTTGTATGCAAATGCTAGAAGTCTAAAAAATAAGATGGGAGAGTTAGAATATATAGCACTAAATGAGATTAGATATGATTGGTATCTCAGAGACATGGTGGAAGGCGGACAACCAGTGGGACACTGTGATACCTGGGTACAAACTATATCGTAATGATAGAGCAGATCAAATTGGTGGAGGGGTTGCACTCTATGTTAGAGAGGGCATTGAGTCACAAAGGATTAAAGGTTTGCAGGAAACAAAATTTACTGTAGAATCTCTATGGATTGAAATTCCATGTAAAAAGGGGAAGGCGATGGCAGTGGGGGTGTACTATCGACCACCAGGCCAGAATGAACAAATGGATGATGAAATGCTCAAAGAAATCAGGGAGGCTAACAAAAGTTACAGCACAGTAATAATAATGGGTGATTTCAATTACCCTGGAATCGACTGGGTCAGTGTCATGGCAGGACATGCTAGGGAGAGAAAGTTTCTAGATGAAATAAATGACTGCTTCTTGGAGCAGCTGGTTCATGAACTGACCAGAGGGGAAGTCAATTTGTATCTAGTCCTTAGTGGAACAGAAGATCTGGTGCAAGAGATAAGGGTGTTGGGGCTACTCGGCAATAGTGATCATAGCATGATTGCGCTTGATTTAATAAATGGAGGAAGGATGGCAAGGAAATCCACATTAACTACCTTTTAACTTTCAAAAGGGAGACTATGATAAAATGAGGAAAACAGTTAAGAAAAAATAAGAAGGAGCAGTTGCAAAGGTCAAAGATTTACATCAAGCATGGGTGTTTATAAATACTATCTTGGAAGCCCAGACCAGCTCTATTCCATTTCAGTCATGGGTAACATCCCTACATCTTCCTCAGTAAAGACCGAAGCAAAAAAAATCATTCAGTCTCTCTGCTATGGCCTTGTCCCCTCTTAGTGCCCCTTTTACCCCTCAATCATCTAATGGTCCAGCTGACTGCCACAGGTTTTTTGCTACGAATGTACTTGAAAAAGTCTTTATTATGCATTTTTGCTAACACAGCAAGCTTCTTCTCAAATTCTCTCTTTGCCTGCCTTATCAATGTCTTGCATCTAACTTGTCAGTGCTTATGTTGTTTCCAGTTTTCGTCATTTGGCTCCTTTTTTCCAATTCCTGAAAGATGCCTTTTTTTGGCAACAGCCTCTCTGACCTCACCTTTAAACCATACTGGCAGTTTTTTGGACTTCCTTCCACTTTTCTTAAAGTGTGGAATACAGCTGGTCTGGGCTTCCAAGATAGTATTTTTAAACACCACTTATGCTTGATGTAAACCTTTGCAACTGCTGCTTTTAGTTTTTTCTTAACTATTTTCCTCATTTTGTCATAGTGACTCCATGTAATAAATTTTGTAAATAGTTTTCCCCTGTTATCCAAGTTTTTGTGCCCTGTTACCTGTAAAACTCATACGCGTTCAACTGTACTGAGCATTTTTGTTACATGTAAACCGCGCTGATGCTGAATAGTGCGGTATATAAGAGACTATAAATAAATAAAAATAAATAAAATAAATAGTCTCCCTTTTGAAAGTTAAAAAGTAGTACTGCAGATTTACTTAGCATCTTTCCTCCATTTATTAAATCAAACGCGATCATGCTATGATAACTAACGCTATGTGGCCCCAACACCCTTGAAGTGGCCCAAAACCTAAAGAAGGTCTTGTCTTACTAATCTGTTATGTTTTTTTGAAGGTGTGAATAAAACCGAAATTAGACCTTACCTGCTAATTGTCTTTCCTGGAGATCTCTCCGGGCCAGTCCAGGAACAAGTGGGTTGTCAATCCCCTTCAGCAACTGAGGACTGAAATCTTAAACTTTGAAGAACTGGTATCTGACTCCATCTGCTGGCCACTCCCAGTCTAACGTTAACAAAGCAGATGAAAAAATTAATGGCCAAAAACCAGAAGAAAAGTAGAAAAATGGTAAATAAGAAACCGCAGCAGCCTCGCAGTTATGTGATGTAACAGGCAAAAACCAGGTTTCTCCCTGAGATGCTTATTTATTTATTATTATTATTTTTTTTTTTCTTTTTTTTTTTCTACAAAAGAACCAACAAGATAAAACGTAACGCATGAACGACAATCCATGAGTGAGGACAGAGAAACAACTCGGTAGAACCATAGCATGAACGAGAACAGAAAAAACAACTCATTAGAACCCATGGCGCGGACGCCACCACCAGCCACCGAGAATCCTTAGGTCCCTGCGCTACACGGAAATGTGACAAAAAAAACATGGGTGGGTCCTGGACTGGCCCGGAGAGATCTCCAGGAAAGACAATTAGCAGGTAAGGTCTAATTTCGGTTTCCTGTTCGACTCTCCGGGCCAGTCCAGGAACAAGTGGGAAGTACCAGAGCAGTATCTAACCACGGGAGGGACCGAACAGGCATACGAGGACGACCGACGCCCTCACACAGGCCTAGCTCTCGGCCAAGACCGCAAGCCTGCAAAGTTCCGCAAACGCGGAAGCGCCGACTACATAGCCGCCTGATAAAAATCCACCTGCGGACCCCAAGTATATGCCGCCCAAAACAACACTGGACTGCCCGTAAAACGAGCATGAATATCCTTCAGCGGGACTTTCCCCGCGCTCTGCTAGGACAGCCCAATCGCCGGTCCACCAATGGACGACTAGACGCGGCTGCGCCCTTTCGAGACCCGGCAAAGAAATAACCGTTCCGAGACCCAGAAAGACGTAGTGTTTCGGAGGAGCTCCTGAGCCATTGAAGAACGTTGCCAATGGGAAGAACTCTGACCCGAAAGGAGGGGAGAGCGATAGACTGAGTGATATGGATCTAGAGACGAACTCTGGAAGAAAGGAGGGAACCATCCGCAACCGCATTCCGTCCTCCGAAAAGTGTAGGTAGGGAGCCCTACATGATAGAGCAGGGAGATCCGAAATCCACCTCGCGGAACAAAAAGCCCCGAAAGAGGCCATTCCTAAGAAGTTCCCCGAGCGAGAAATCGCTGCCTGGGAAAAAGAGAGAGGCCGCGCCACGTCGCAAGCAGTGAAGTCAAAATCCACGGAGGAACCCCATCGCAAAGACGGAAACAAAAGTACTGAACCGCTCGAAGAAAAAAAAGGAAGCACCGCTGAATGAGCTGTAGACGAAGCCCGCTCACACCTCCGCGAAAGGAAGAGATCGCCGCTAAGCGTCCTTATCCAAACTGTCCGGAAGAAAAGACAGCACGATCGTAACCAAGGCATCGCTAGGCCGGAGTTCAGTTCTCCGCAGCAAGACCCAGAAAGACGCCCTACCCAAACCGAAGCCAGGGACTTGGAACGCCTGCGATCCTGCAGCCCAGAGACTATGACCAAAGGTGAATACCCTTACCAGAACAACCGGCCCCTGCTCAGAGCCAAGCCGGAAGAGCGAAGCAATCCACTTCGGGCATGAGCCGAGGCCGCTTGAACAGAAACCCCCCCTCGAGGGATACCGCCAAGCTTTGTGGATGAGAAAATGCCCAAAAACCGCATACCACGCCTGCTAGGGCCAAGCTGGTGCAACAATAATTACTAGGCCGCAGCGACCTGCTATCCTCCTAATCACTCTATTGACCATCCTCCGGTGGCCATGGCTTCCCCAGCCCAAAGAGACCATCCAACATGCGCACCCTGCGCCTGCGGAAGATCCCGAGAAGCTTTGGCATCGCCGAACGTAAGCAGAAAAACCACCATCGGCTGCCCCCAACCCAGGGTCAGATCGAGAAACACCACAGCGTGCAGTGACCAAGCCCCGGAACCACCATAGGCGTGCTGAGTAAAGCCGCCAGGCTTTTTATTTATTTTTTTGTTTTGTTTTTGTTTCTGCCACTGACAGGGCTAGGGAAAGCACTTCTGCCCAAGACCTGAGCTGCAGACTCCGCTGCAACAACTCCGCGCTGCCACTGCCGCCTCGATGAGAGAAAAAAGACACCGTCACCGCCTATTCCGAGAAAAAACATGCCCATCGCCGACTGGGAGCAGAGGAAGAAAAAGAAAAACCTGCAGCGCTAGAAACACTGCCGGAACCCTACCGGATGAAGGGAAAAATTCCGGATCTCCGGTGCTGAAGCCCCCGTGCAACCTCGCCGGACCCTGAGTTCCCCAACCGACGAGACTGACATCTGTCGCAACCAACACCCCGGCGGACTGGCTTAAGGGAAGCCCCACACTCAGAAGAACCGGCCCCGGCCACCACTGGAGACTAGCGGAGACGACGCACAACTGGGGCAACCTGTATGCCAAGGGCAAATCTGGAGAAATGCAGCGCGATAACAACGCTCGCTGCAACGTCCACATGTGGGCTCTTGCCCACAGAACGAGGGCGAAGGACGCCACCATGAAAGCAAGGAGCAGCAGATAGCGCCACGCCGACAACGCTCGAAGATGCAAGAAGTCTGCACCTGCGACAGGAACGTCAGCACGGAGCCTATCGGCAGAAAAAATACCCCGACCTGGAAGGTGAATACCGCCCCTAACGAGAGGAATCTCGTAACCGGCTACAACTGATCGTTGGCTCGATTGAGCACCCAACGCAGGAGCCGCAGGAGACGGACCATCCGCGCCGTGGCCGCCCGAGACTCCTATACCAACGGGGTCCGAATTAGCCAGCCGTCGAGGTAAGGGTGCACGAAAAACGCCCGCTCTCCGTAAGGCCGCCGCCACTACTACCAGCAGTGAGTAGCTGCCGTCACCGGAAGCGCTATATCCTGTCAGAGAGAACAGGTTGGGTGGTAGGAAGGTGCGGGGCGTCGCAGCCAGGCCAATCGGAAAGGCTGAAAACTGGAAATGACCGGTATGCCCCGCAAAATGGAGCAAGACGGTGATGCTCCGGCCGAATACAAAGGCATTAGCAACCCTTCACTGAGATCTTGATATTGAAATCCAACTATCATATTTACATCACCATCAGCCAGACAGAAGGTGCTTATAAAAACACATTATTGGACATCACACTGCCAAACATTAAGCTAGTAAAGCTGTTTACCTAGACTCATGGCTATTTCTCAGTGGAAATGGGTGATCTGCAAATATCCCAGCCTTCCTGCAGATAAAAACATATACCAATGGTTTCACCTGGGGAAATTGCTATCTACACCTCTTCCTGTGGCCAATCTGGCCAAGGAGTAACAGAGAGGAAGATTGTGAAGCAGGTTAAGCGCTCCTTATTATTATAATTCCGTACATTGCTACAGCAATGGGCGTCTAAAGAGAGACACACCCCCGAGAAGAGGCGGGCATACGACTTAAGATTTGCCTACGGGGTCAATGCTTTGAGCAAACTCTGGGTGTAACCCTAGGTCTAATGGCAAAGGTCTGGAGATGTAAAGAAATTGAAAGAGCCTAGCATAAAAAGACTCGCAAGGACTTTAAGTACAAACTGAGGAAAAGCGAAAAAATAAATTACACCACCAAATGGAAGTGGGAAAAGAGCAAGAAAGAGGGCAGCTTCAAAGAAAAGATGCAGTCCTGAATAAAAGTGTAGGGCACGAAACACTGTGTACGCTCAAACAAGAGCATGAAAAATTCATGATTAACAGCAATCATCGTGGAACCCGTACTTAGCCATTGAAAAAAGCATTCCATAATACAAGTTAATCTAAGCAAGCCAAGCCCTAAATAAATCTACTTCCTTTGAACCTGGACAAGACAAGCAACGCCCCAGACTCCTTTATATCTGCAACCCAGTATGTCTGAGAAAGTGATTTTTTGTTGTTTCGTTGCATGACACCGATATAGATTGTGTAATACTGGGCCCCTGCCAACATGCTAAATGAGGTAGTAGTTATGATGAGTTTGAAACTATGAAAAAGGACCACACTTTTGTCCACCTACTTGCCAGTGCCACATGGAAAGCAGGTAATGAAAACACTGCTGTGTCGGTTGTACCACACTCAGGCTACCGACAACGCCTGGGTAAAGAGAGAGGCCCAAGGTTCCTCTATGGAAAGATCCAAAACATACTGAGGTCGATAGCGGACCCAAACGCAGCTGCGTACTCGTCCGTGCTAGACCAACTCGGGATCTGAAACAGGCTCCCTAGGAGAGCCGTAGCAAAGTCCGTTCCGTGGCCACCGGCCAATGGACCCTCATCAGGCAGGGCAGGACAGGCCTAGGCAGAGAGACTGGCGCAGCCTCAGGCACAAAGGAATTTTTCCGGAGCCTGCAGCGGCTTTCACAACCTGAGGAAGGGCTAAAAGCAAAACTACAGAAAAATAATAATAGCCCCAAAGTCCTGTGACATGTCTGGCAAGGAGGGTGAAGGAGCTTCCTCCCCCTGAACCTGCCGCTTTGACTGCGGTGTTATCTATCTTAGCGGACTTATCCTGAGGAGCCAAAGATATTAGAGCAGTAGTTTAAAAGATGGACTAGTACCAGCTTTTATCCCATAGGTGAGGTTTTAACCGGTGACCGATTGATCTTTAATGAACTGACTGTGCCAGTAGGCTATAGGAACAGTGTTAGCCCGGGTTGCCGTTCCCGCCAAAAAGAAACCGTTGGGGAGGCCTGCGTCTGAAACAGGAGCTATGCCCGCGAGGCCCTACCCCAAACGGAGCAAACCGAAATCCCACTTTAAATACCAAAACAAAAAAAAACGAAGAAAGAAAAACCCCTCTTCAAACCGGCTCCTGAGAATCTGCCGCGGGAAAAAGAAATGTCGACCAAACGCCAAGACAAAATGGCCGCCGGCACACACAAAACTAACAAACCAGCTGAAAAGAAAAAAAGGACCAACCTTAATACAAAAAGACTCCTTCTCCTGCAGCTCCTGGCACCCACTGCTAGTGGGGAGGGAAGCTGAGCCCCGGAGGCAGCAGGCAGGTATCTGGGGCTCCCAGCACCGCACTGCTCTCTGCTCTAGTAAACGGAGCTGAAAGTGAGACAGGCTCTGCCTCTTCAGCCCCGTGCCTCGGAGCGCCGTTAAAAATTTGTCGGCTGCAATCGACACTGGCAGGAACCCTGCTATGTACCACTGCTGAAAGTACACAAAATAAAACAAAAGGAAATAAAATTTCTAAACCTTAAGCATCTGAATGTGGGAGCCAGCCAGGATCACGTCCTTCAGCTGCTGAGGACTGAAAAGACTGGGAGTGGCCAGCAGAGGGAGTCAGATACCAGTTCTTCAAAGTTTAAGATTTCAGTCCTCAGTTGCTGAAGGGGATTGACAACCCACTTGTTCCTGGACTGGCCCGGAGAGTCGAACAGGAACAGGTAGACAAAGGTGAGTCGGTTGATATAGTGTATCTGGATTATCAGAAAGCCTTTGACAAGGTCCCTCATGGGACTCTTAGTGAAATTAAAAAGTCATGGGATAAGAGGCAGTGTACTATTGTGGATCAGGAACTGGTTAAAAGATAGAAAGCAGAGGGTAGGGCTAAATGGCCAATTTTCCCAATGGAGAAAGGTTAATAGTAGAGTACTCCAGGGATCTCTGCTGGGTCAGCTGCTTTTTGACATATTCATAAAAGACCTGGAAAAGGGAATAACGAGTGAGGTTATCAAATTTGCAGATGACACACAATTATTCAAAGTTGTTAAAACCCATGAGGATTGTGAAAAACTGCAAGAGGATCTTGATAAACTGGAAGACTTGGTGTCCAAATGGTAGATGAAATTTAATGTGGACAAGTGCAAAGTTATGCACCTAGGAAAAACAACCCAAACTATGGTTACAACAAGATTCCACATTAGGAATCGCCACCACCCAGGAAAAAAGATTTAGGCTTCATCGTGGATAACATGTTAAACCCCCCCCCCGCCCAGTGTGCGGCGGTGGCGGCCAAAAGAGCAAATAGAATCCTAGGTATAAGAAAAGGAATGGAGAATAAAACAAAGGATATTATAAGGCCTCTGTATCGTTCCATGTGACTGCACCTTGAATATTGTGTGCAATTGTGGTCGCCATATCTTAAAAAGGATATAGTTTTATTAGAAAAGGTACAGAGAAGAGCCACCAAAATGAAGAGAGGCTAAAAAGGTTAGGCCTCTACAACCTGGAAAAAAGACAGCTGAGAGGAGATATGATAGAGGCCTGAAATTAATGAATGGAGTGGAACGGGTAAACGTAGATTGTTTGGTTACGCCATCAAAATATAGAAAGACTAGGAGACATGCAATGAAGCTACAGAGTAACCTATTTAAGACTAATAAGAGAAAATATTTTTTCATTCAACATGTAATCAAACTCTGAAATTCATTACCGGAGGATGTAGTAAAAGCTGTTAGTGTAGCCGGGTTTAAAAAAGGTTTGGACAAGTTCTTGGAGAAAATGTCCATAAACCATTATTAAAGTGGACCCAGAATATCCACTGCTTGCCCCAATACATCCTTTGTCTTTTGGGGAAACTGGTACTTGTGACCTAGATTAGCTACTGTTGGAAACAGGATACTGGCTTGATGGACCTTGGTCTGACCCAGTATGGCATATCTTATAGCTCTGGACTGACAAAGAAAAGTGGTAGAAAATATAGAAAGTTTCAGAATATATTATTGGATTTAGGGCTGATAGATATGTATATAGACAGTAGGACATGAGAAAGAAAGGGGTATACCTTTTTTTCCCAGGCTCATAAATCCTATTCTCGAATTGATTGGCTCATCTCAAGGGTAGCACAGGCTTTAATGTAAACTTACATAAGAACACAAGAAATGCCATACTGGGTCCATCAAGCCCAATATCCTGTTTCAAACAGTGGCCAATCCAGATCACAAGTACCTGGCAGCCAGTGGCAGGATCTCGAAAAGGCACAGGTTTCACAATATTTTTCCTGGGGTAAACGGTGGATTTCCCGGTACCTCTTTAATAGTGGTTTATGGACCTGTCCTCAGGAACTTATCCAAACCTATTTTAAACCCAGCTACACTAATAGCTTTTGCCACATACTCCGGTAACGAATCCCAGAGTTTGATTACACGTTGAGTGAAAAAATATTTTCTCTTATTAGTCTTAATGGGGTTACATTGTAGCTTCATTACATGTCCCCTTGTCTTTCTACTTTTTTGATGGTGCAAAGAACCGATCTAGGTTTATCCGTTCCACCCCATTCTTTAATATATAGACCTCATATCTCTCCTCAGCAGTCTTTTTTCGAAGTTGAAGAGCCCTAACCTTTTAAGCCTTTCTTCATAGGAGTATCTCTCCATTCCCTTTAGCATTGTGGTGGCTCTTCTACCTTTTCTAATTCTGGTATATCCTTTTTAAGATATGGCGATCAGAATTGCACACAATATTCAAGGTGCAGTGGCACCGTAGAATGATACAGAGGCATTATAATATCCTTCATTTTATTTTCCATTCCTTTCCTTATGATTCTTAGCATTCTATTTGCTTTCTTGGCCGTTGCCGCACATTAGGTGGAAGGTTTCAATGTATTATCCATGATGATGCCTAAATCTTTTTCCTGGGTGGTGGTTCCTAATGTGGAACCTTGCATCATGTAACTGTAGTTTGGGTTGTTCTTTCCTAGGTGCATAAGTTTACACTTGCTCACATTAAATGATTTTCGCTTGGTCTTTCAATTGCTCCTCTTCCCATCCTCTGCAACTAGCCGTCAACATGACAGCATGACCCCTAAGCAAGATACGGACAAATGAACACATAACCTCCTTACTAAAACAACTTCACTGGCTACCAATCATTGAATTGAACAGAGTGGAACTACTGTATCTACAGTAATAGCAAGCACAGAAAGGAGCAGGTCACACCACAGAGAGCTTTATTAGTACCAAGACGTCACTCCTACACGTGTTTCAGCAAAAGCCTTCTGCAGGGGTATATTGAGTTCTGAAAACATAAAAATTTAAAATATAAATTAATCAACATAAGCCATACAAGGTTGATACAAACAAGAAAATAAAATAATATTAAACAAACTTCCTGCTCTAATTCTTTCTGAGTGACTGACCCTTCCCCCCTGCTGAGGTATTGTTTAGCCCTCTTTCCTGTCTTCCAGTTTGCTTAGCTCTGTTTGTCTCTATGTCCTTTGGGAAGAGAAGTGCCCCTCTTAGAAGCTCTGCTGGAAAGGTGAATTTTACTTGCTTTTTTGTGACTGAATTTGCTGGCTGTGAGTCCTGTCTGTCTCTCTCTACATATTTATTTATTTGTCATTGTTAGTGTGCTTCCCTTACCTCGTTGCACCCTTTTTTTTGTACTTTTTTGTTCAGTTGAATAACTTATACTCCACCCCCCTCCCCTCTACCCACCCCCCCCGAGGCTCTCAGTCTCTTATAGCTGTCATCTGCCCCTTACCTCACTTACTCACAGGTGCACCTAATCCCTTTGGGCTCTCTCCCGCCTTCTATTTCTTATGGCCTCTGTTCTCTCTATCCCTCTTCTATGGCTCCTCATCACATTGTCTTCATTTTCTTCATACTCCCTAATTGTCTCCCCTCCTACCAGCACCTTCACTCTTTCCCTCCTTATCTTCCCTTTACCATCATCACTTCCCCCTACATTCTGTCTTCTACCCTATCATCAGCTCTTGAGCTTCACCACTTTCTCCCTCTCATTCAGCCATCTCCTCTCTCTCTAAGGCAACCTCACCCTCGTTTCCGCTGTATTGTCTCCTCTCTGCCCCATGCTCTGCTACTCCTCCCATCTGGAGATATCAACCTCAACCCTGGCCTCCCTAGACTTCTGTCACAATCCGAGAAGAGATCTTCACGCAACCCCTCTAATCTTATTCATATCCCTCTGCTTTCCCCTTCCACTCTCCCTTTCTCATGTGCCTTATGGAACACACATGCCATCTCTAATAAACTTGCTTTTACTCATGATCTCTTTATCTCTAATGTTCTCCATCTTCTTGCTCTGAGACCTGGCTCCTCCGAGATGACACAGCATCTGTCACTGCTCTCTGTCATGGTGGCTATAAGTTCTCCCACACGCCTCGTCCTACTGGCTGTGGTGGTGGGTTTCTATTTTGTCCCTCCTGCCAATTCCAACCCCTCCTGCTGCCTCAGTCTCACTCATTTTCCCTCTTTTGAAGTCCACGCCATCCGCCTTTTCACTCTATTACCTTTCCGGGTAGCTGTTATTTATAAACCTCCTGACAAGTCTACTTTTATCTTTCTCATTGACTTTGACTCGTGGTTTTCCTTCTTTCTGGATTTCTCTTCCCCCACTCTTTATTCTCAGGGATTTTAACATTTATGTTGATAACATCTCTGATCCTTATGCTTTAAAGCGCCTTTCCCTTACCTTTCTAGTCTTGAAAGACTAGAAAGGGGGGCTGTTACTTCTGGAGAGAAATCTGAAATTGTGAGTATATACTTCTGGGAATTTTTCTGAAAGGAATTTTTTTTCTTTTAAAGCCAATTAATCTGTGAACCCACTATTTTTTTGTTAAATCAGTCAGGGCCTAGTAGCAACAGTTTAAGATTCAATTTAAAACACAGAAGAGAACTTTCTGGTTAGCTTTCATACCCAGTAGACAGCTGTAGTTTAAATTTCATAGTCACTCAGGGCCTAGCATCAGCAAAGTATGTTTAGTTTTAAATTAAAACACAGAAGAAAGCTTTCTGGTTAAATTTAGAATCCAGCAGAGAGCTTGTAGTTTAAATTTCTTAATAGGTTAGAGCCTAGTAGCAGCAAAGAGCTATAATTTAAATCAAATCAGAATATAGCTTAGCACAAAAGGCAAAACAAGGTCCATTCTCCTTGAGCAGCATATAAAGTCTTCTAGAGACCTTTACAAAGAGGCCTTCTACCTAGTGGGCAAGCGACCCGTGAAGCTTTTTCAATAGGTGTTAACACCAGCTGGCAGTTCAAAAGGCCATTTTGAAAGACTCCTTCTATCCAAGCAAGGACTGTTAATTACCCAGGAAGTAGGTCACTGCTTACATCAGCAGCACAAGCATAAATAGCTCAACCAGAGCTCTGTGACCCTCAAGTCTTGAAGGACTAGAAAGGGGGGCTGTTACTTCTGGAGAGAAATCTGAAATTGTGAGTATATACTTCTGGGAATTTTTCTGAAAGGAATTTTTTTTCTTTTAAGGCTAATTAATCTGTGAACCCACTATTTTTTTGTTAAATCAGTCAGGGCCTAGTAGCAACAGTTTAAGATTCAATTTAAAACACAGAAGAGAACTTTCTGGTTAGCTTTCTTACCCAGTAGACAGCTGTAGTTTAAATTTCATAGTCACTCAGGGCCTAGCATCAGCAAAGTACTTTTAGTTTCAAATTAAAACACAGAAGAAAGCTTTCTGGTTAAATTTAGAATCCAGCAGAGAGCTTGTAGTTTAAATTTCTTAATAGGTTAGAGCCTAGTAGCAGCAAAGAGCTATAATTTAAATCAAATCAGAATATAGCTTACCTCAGCGGCACAGGACAAGGTACTGTGTAGCAGCCCTTTTTTAATAAGTGTTATATCCCTCCCTCCCTCCCTCCCCACACCCACCCTCCCCTGGGATAATCACAGCTTTATAGGTACTCGCACAACTTAAAAGACAGGAGGTGCTCTCAGGTGAAGCTCATTACCCAAATCAGTCATACACTAAGGACCTGAGATTAATTAAGCTTCAGGTGAACAAGGTATATTAAACTTCTTAGGTACAGTTTTAGTGGTATAAATATCCATAGCACGCTTTAGTACATAAAGAACTTAAAGATCTAAACACAAACTTAAAACTAAGATGCAGACAGCAGTCCAGCAGCGGGATGTGGGCTTTCCAGTCTTTTGCATTGAGTGTCACATGTATGATTTTCTCCCAGCTGGTGAGAGGTCTTACGTGTGCACTAGGTGCAAGGAGCTCTCAGGGAACGAGTCCGTTCTCTAGAGGCTAGAGTAGCAGACTTGGAAAACATAAGACAGACAGAGAGGTACATAGACGAGACCTACAGGGATATAGTCCTGAAGTCCCACCTCCAGTCTGGCAGCATCCCTGTTGCCATGGAGGAGAGAGGTCACGTGACAGGAGAGCATCACCCTGGTGTGGCAGGAAGTGATCCTGTAACTAGGACCTGTCCTCCAGGTGATGTAAACCCCTCTCGCACCGAGGAGGTTTCTCCAGGGCCAAGTGCCCATGAGGGAAGGGTTAGGACAGCAGTTATAGTTGGTGATTCGATCATTAGGCATGTAGATAGCTGGGTGGCTGGTGGACGTGAGGATCGCCTGGTAACATGCCTGCCTGGTGCAAAGGTAGCGGACCTCACACGCCACCTAGATAAGGTCTTAGATAGTGCTGGGGAGGAGTCTGCTGTCTTGGTACATGTCGGTACCAATGACATAGGAAAATGTGGTAGGGAGGTTCTGGAAGCTAAATTTAGGCTTTTAGGTAGGAAGTTGAAATCCAGAACTTCCAGGGTAGCGTTCTCCAAAATGCTTCCCGTTCCACGCGCAGGACCCAAAAGGCAGGCAGAGCTCCGGAGTCTCAATGCGTGGATGAGACAATGGTGCAGAGATGAGGGGTTCGGATTTGTTAGGAACTGGGGAACATTCTGGGGAAAGGAGGGGCTCTTCCGAAGGGATGGGCTTCACCTTAACCGGGATGGAACCAGGCTGCTGTCATTAACCTTTAAAAAGGAGATAGAGCAGCTTTTAAACTAGATAATAGGGGAAAGCCGACAGTCGCCCAAGAGCGCATGGTTTGGAAGAATGTATCCTTGAAGGATACTACAAAAAGCAGAGAGGTTCCAAAAAAGAGTAAAGTAGCCCAAATGCCCTCGAGTATGGAGCAGACAGAACTTAAAGATCCCAAATTACCCATGTCTACCAATAGCCAAATTAATATGAATAAAATACAGTCTCTAAAATGCTTGTATGCAAATGCTAGAAGTCTACAAAACAAGATGGGAGAGTTAGAATATATAGCACTAAACGAGAGGTTAGATATGATTGGAATATCAGAGACATGGTGGAAGGAGGACAACCAGTGGGACACTGTGATACCTGGGTACAAACTATATCGTAATGATAGAGTTGACCAAATTGGTGGAGGGGTTGCGCTCTATGTTAGAGAGGGCATTGAGTCAGAAAGGATTAAAGTTTTGCAAGAAACAAAATTTGCTGTAGAATCTCTATGGATTGAAATTCCATGTAAAAAGGGGAAGGCGATGGCAGTGGGGGTGTACTATCGTCCGCCTGGCCAGAATGAACAAATGGATGATGAAATGCTCAAAGAAATCAAGGAAGCTAGCAAAAGTTACAGTGCAGTAATAATAATGGGTGATTTCAATTACCCCGGCATCGACTGGGTCAGTGTCACAACAGGACATGCTAGGGAGATAAAGTTCCTAGATGAAATAAATGACTGCTTCTTGGAGCAGCTGGTTCATGAACCAACCAGAGGGGAAGCAATATTAGACCTAGTTCTTAGTGGAACACCAGATGTAGTGCAAGAGATAAGGGTGTTGGGGCCACTTGGCAATAGTGATCATAGCATGATCACCTTTGATTTAATTAGTGGAGGAGGGATAGTAAGGAAATCCACAGTACTACCCTTTAACTTTCGAAAGGGAGACTATGATAAAATGAGGAAATCAGTTAAGAAAAAACTAAAAGGAGCAGTTGCAAGCTTGGCTGTTGTTGAAAAATACTATCTTGGAAGCCCAGACCAGCTGTATTCCACGCTTTAAGAAAAGTGGAAGGAAGTCCAAAAAACTGCCAGCATGGTTTAAAGGTGAGGTCAGAGAGGCGGCTGTTGCCAAAAAAGCATCTTTCAGGAAATGGAAAAAAGAGCCAAACGATGAAACCTGGAAACAGCACAAGCACTGGCAAGTCAAATGCAAGGCATTGATAAGGCAGGCAAAGAGAGAATTTGAGAAGAAGCTTGCTGCGGAAGCAAAAACGCGAAATAAAGACCTTTTCAAGTACATTCGTAGCAAAAAACCTGTGAGAGAGTCAGTTGGTCCATTAGATGATAAAGGGGTTAAAGGAGCACTAAGAGGCGACAAGGCGATAGCGGAAAGACTGAATGAATTCTTTGCTTCGGTCTTTACTGAGGAAGATGTAGGGATGTTACCCATGACTGAAGTGGTATTTAAAGGTGTGGAAGAATTGAAGGAAATATCGATACATCGGGAAGATGTCTTACAACTATTAGATAAACTGAAGAGTAGCAAATCACCTGGGCCGGATGGTATACATCGAAAGGTGTTGAAAGAACTGAAATTTGAGATTGCAGACCTGCTATCAGTAATCTGTGAACTATCATTAAAATCATCTCTAATACCTGAGGATTGGAGGATCGCCAATGTAACACCAATTTTTAAAAAGGGTTCGAGGGGTGATCCGGGAAACTACAGACCAGTGAGCCTGACATCAGTACCGGGAAAAATGGTAGAAACCATCATAAAGAATAAAATTACTCAGCATGTAGATAGTCACGACCTAATGGGAGACAGCCAACATGGCTTTAGACAAGGAAGATCTTGTCTTACTAATCTGTTATGTTTTTTTGAAGGAGTGAATAAACAGGTGACAAAGGTGAGTCGGTTGATATTGTGTATCTGGACTTTCAGAAAGCCTTTGACAAAGTCCCTCATGAGAGACTTTTGGCAAAACTAAAGAGTCATGGGATAGGAGGCAGTGTACTACTGTGGATCAGGAACTGGTTAAAAGATAGAAAGCAGAGGGTAGGGCTAAATGGCCACTTTTCCCAATGGAGAAAGGTGAATAGTGGTGTACCCCAGGGATCTGTGCTGGGTCCGCTGCTTTTTGACATATTCATAAATGACCTGGAAAGTGGAATAACAAGTGAGGTTATCAAATTTGCAGATGACACAAAACTATTTAAAGTTGTTAAAACCCAGGAGGATTGTGGAAAATTGCAAGAGGATCTTGATAAATTGGAAGACTGGGCATCAAAATGGCAGATGAAATTTAATGTGGAGAAGTGCAAGGTTATGCACCTAGGGAAGAACAACCCAAACTATGGTTACACGATGCAAGGTTCCACATTAGGAACCACCACCCAGGAAAAAGATTTAGGCGTCATTGTGGATACCTTGTTAAAACCCTCGGCCCAGTGTGCAGCGGCGGCCAAGAGAGCAAATAGAATGCTAGGTATGATAAGGAAAGGAATGGAAAATAAAACAAAGAATATTATAATGCCTCTATATCGTTCCATGGTGAGACCGCACCTTGAATATTGTGTGCAATTCTGGTCGCCGTATCTTAAAAAGGATATAGCGATTTTAGAAAAGGTTTAGAGAAGAGCCACCAAAATGGTAAAGGGGATGGAAGGCTACTCCTATGAAGAAAGGCTAAAAAGGTTGGGGCTCTTTAGCCTGGAGAAGAGACGGCTGAGGGGAGATATGATAGAAGTCTATAAATTAATGAACGGAGTGGAACGGGTAAACGTAGATCGATTGTTTACCTTATCAGAATATGGAAAGACTAGGGGACATGCAATGAAGCTACAGGGTAAACTATTTAAGACTAATAAAAGAAAATATTTTTTCACTCAACGTGTAATCAAACTCTGGAATTTGTTACCGGAGGATGTAGTAAAGGCTGTTAGTGTAGCTGGGTTTAAAAAAGGTTTGGACAAGTTCCTGGAGGAAAGGTCCATAAACCATTATTAAGAAGGGACCCAGGATATCAATGCTTGAACCAGTACAAGCATTGTGGAACCTGTGTCCCTTGGGGAAACTGCTAGGTACGTATGACCTAGATTGGCCACTGTTGGAAACAGAATGCTGGGCTTGATGGACCTTGGTCTGACCCAGTATGGCATATCTTATGTTCTTATGTTCTCCTCGTTCAACCTCCAGCTTTGCTCTACTGCCCCCACTCACCAACATGGCCAGTGCCTCGACTTGGTATTTTTCTCTAGTTTTTTACCCTCAAACCTCTGTACCTCAGTTCTTCCCTTATCTGACCATCACCTGCCACCTCAACCTTGTCCTGTCTCCTCCAACCTATTAGAAATCTTCATGCTATTGATTCTTTGGTTCTCTCCTCCGTTTCTTCATCTCTGTCCTGCACTATGTCATCTAAGTCTGTTGATGAGGCAGTAGCTTCCTATAAAGCTGCACTCTCCACTGCTCTGGATGCTCTAGCTCTGCCAATGCCACGTCCTGTGAGGCATACTACACCCCAGCCCTCGCTTTCATCCACTACCCGCTATCTGCGTACCTGTGCCCATTCAGCTGAGCGTGCTTGGCTCAAATCCCGCTCCCTTGCAGACTTTCTACACTTCAAATTCATGCTTGTCTCTTTCCAGTTAGCCATAGCTCTTGCCAAACAAGACTATTATATCCCTCTAACTCTCTTTACTACTCTCAACTCTCTCATCAAAATGTCTCCATCTCCGACCCCTCCCTCCCTTTCTGCCCAAACCCTGGCTGACAATGTCCAGGACAAAATCTACAAGATCAGCCTCCAAATCCTCACAAAGTCAGCTACTTCCCCTCCTCCCCCTCTTCACTCCCAACTTTCCCCCTTTACCTCTGCTACCCTCTCTTCCTTTTCTGTGATCTCTGAAAAGAAAACTGCACACCTTCTTTCTTCCTCCAAACTCACCACCTGCTCCTCTGATCCTTTTCCCACCCATCTCCTAAGCTCCATCTCCTCCACTGTTGTCCCTTCCATCTCTCATGCTCTCAACCTATCGCTCTCCACTGCAACTGTCCCTGCAGCCTTCAAGCATGCTGTAGTTACACCTCTCCTCAAGAAACCCTCACTTGATCCTACCTGCCTTTTAATTATCAACCCATCTCCCTCCTTCCCTTCATTTCTATACTAGTTGAAAGCATGGTTCACCGCCGCTGCCTTGACTTCCTCTCCTCTCATGCCCTCCTGGATCCTTTACAATCTGGCTTTTGTCCTTTACACTCTACTGAAACTGCTCTTGCCAAAGTCTCCAGTGACTTGTTCCTGGCAAAATCCAAGGGCCTTTACTCTGTCCTCATCATTCTTGACCTCTCTGCTGCTTTTGACACTGTTTACCACAACCTTCTCTTTGATACCATGTCCTCACTTGGTTTTAAGGGCTTTGTACTATCCTGGTTCTTCTCCTTTCTCCCATCGCTCTTTCAGTGTTAGTTCTAGTGGCTCCTACTCTGCTGCTATCCTGCTCTTAGTTGGTGTACCCTAAGGATCTATCTTGGGTCCACTCCTTTTCTCTCTCTATACCCAGTCCCTTGGTGCGCTCATCTCTTCCCATGGCTTTCAGTACCATCTTTATGCCGATGACTCCCAGATCTACCTCTCTACACCTGAAATCTCTCCAGCAATCCAGACCCGGATCTCTGCCTGCCTTTCTGACATTGCTGCTTGGATGTCTCACTGCCGCTTGAAATTGAACATGGCCAAGACTGAGCTTCTTATTTTTCCCCCTACGACCTCCTCCTCTTCCTTTCTCAGTCTCTGTGGATAACTCCTCTGCTCGCAACCTTGGAGTTGTCTTTGACGCCTCTCTCTCCTTCTCCACACACAACCATCTGATAGCTAAGACCTGCCATTTTTTTCTCTATAACATCAACAAAATTCGCCCATTCCTTTCTGAACACACTACTAAGACATTTATCCACTCCTTAATCACCTCCCGTCTTGACTACTGTAACTTACTCCTTGCTGGTCTCCCTTTGATTCATCTCTCTCCCCTTCAATCTGTTCAACACTCTGCTGTGCGACTAATGTTCTGCCAGCCTCATAATGCTCATATTACCTCCTCTTCTCAAGTCACTTCATTGAATCCCTATCCTTTTCCGCATCCATTTCAAACTTCTCCTGCTGACCTATAAGTGCATTCACTCTGCAGAGCCTCACTACCTTTCTTCTCTTATCTCTCCTTACACCCCCGTTCGGGAAATCCACCTTTCTCCCAAATTGCATCTATCTGCGCCCTTCTCTTCTATTGCTAACTTCAGACTTCGCTGCTTTCACCTTACGTCTGGAACAAACTACCTGTATCTGTATGCCAGACACCTTCTCTGACCCTTTACAAATCAGGCTGAAAACTCACCTCTTTGCTGCTGCTTTTGGATCTTGACTCACCTGATCTCCTTGTTTCTTTACCATTCCCCCTTGTTTTATCCCTGTCTACACTTTCTATGTTGTCTGTCTTGACTAGATTGTAAGCTCAGATGAGCAGGGACTGTCTCTTACATGTTTTGTGCAGCGCTGTGTACGTCTTGTAGCGCTATACAAATGCTCAGTAGTAGTAGTAGTAGTAAACTTCATATAATAAAGGAATAAATAAACTGTCTAATAAAGTAGAAAACCACTTCAAATGCATGATCACATGTTTTGCGAATAATAAATAATTAAGGACATATAAAATCACATATGTAAACATTCAGAAACCTATAAGAGCAAACACTGAGTTAATGGTATGCATTAAAATATATATTAGTATTATTAATGCATTAGTAAGAAAACTACCTTACAGTCTCATAATTAAAAACAGAGGAAAGAATAAGATTGTGCTGGAGATACAAATATAACATGTCTAATCGTGAATCAAATCATGCTGGAGATGCAAATTTAGCATGTCAGACGTCAATTGGAGAGACGAGGATGGCCACCAAGCTGGACACGCCATGGACATAAACTTACCAGAGAGTAAGTACCTAGTCATTTGCTCTCTTGATTGAATAGAACCTGTATACCTATAGGCACCGTTCCCTCTAAGCTGTGCGCGTGCGCACACACCTTGCCAAGCAAGCGCACATACTTTACAACAGAGCGCACAAAAATTATGGTTCTGATTCTGATAGAAAACAACACAGACATCTTAAAATGTAAAAGTTGTTGTGTATTTACAGTTTTCACAAGTTCTACAATATTTTCTAGTGCAATCAATGTGGTGTACATACTGTATTCTGATGTGTAGTCAAATTTTAAAGTATATAACTCTGAGTGTCGTTATGTGGCGCACAAAAATTTAACCTTCCTTCAAAAGCTGCACAGCTGATATTTTATGCGCACACAGCCTAGAGAAATTTAGAGGGAACATTGCCTATAGGGCCCAATTCCATCCTGAACCGGATGCACAGAGTTGGACAGGATTCCAATTCCACAGGATACGCCTAGCCCCTTCGGATCAGAATCGTGTGCAGGCCAGGCCCCTGATCCCGGTTGGCCTGCACGTACTGGCCTAGCTCGGCTAACTCAGTCAAGGTTCCTGAATGGAGCTGCTGCACCATGGCAGCCAGTTGCCATTGCTCCATTCAGGAACCGCGATCCCCAGCCATCAACCAGATTTTTCATTCCCCGCAGCCTGACCCCCAATCTTGCCTCCCAAGGCTAGGGTCGAGCTGTGGGGAATCTCCTCCACCCACTCTTGCCTCCTCTACTGCCCGGGACTTCTGGCCCTGCTGACTAGGGGAACTTATTCCATTGGAATCGGCCCTGTATGTCTGGGGCTGTAGACCGCTCACTGCCTGCCCTAACTACGTCCCTGCAGCACCCTTTTCTTGTCCCTGTCTAACCTCCCCGTACAATGTACGAGGAGGTTAGTCGGGGGTCGGTAGAGGAACCGAATAGTGGGGATGGACGTCCCAATGGGACGTATAAATTCTGTTGCTGTCTGTTATACAACTATCAGTTTTAAATATTTATGAAAACTAACCGTATTCTGTAGGATCTCATATAGTTTGATAACAATATCCATCATGACTCTATTGCCCTTCCCCTTTGTATCATCTTGAACTGAAGTGGTCTGACCTGGGGGGATGCTAAACCTGAATTGAATGATCGCGCCGCTGGCAGTTGAATGTTGTCCAGTTCCTAACAAATTCAAAACCCTCTTCCTTGCACTATCGTCTCATCCACACTTTGAGACTCGTGGGACTGTTTGCTTCAACTTGTTCTCCCGTGGAGGGGGTGAGTCCAGCTGTTCTGTGAAGTCTGCCGGCTTTTGCGGGACAGCCCCCTCCTCGATAAAACTGAGCTGAGCGTTTCACGGCGCCTGCCGTCAGCGCCTGTAGTGGGTGTATCCTAAGGGGCGTATCGCAAGGGGTGCAATAGGCCCCTTGTGAGCCCCTCAGGAGCGAGATATTGCTACTGTTAGTATGCCTGGTGGTAAGAGGAAGAAAAAGCCCACTTCAGCGGAGATGGCAGAGGGTCCTATGGACAAACATGTGGTGTCAATGCCGGTTACTACAAAGCCAGGTACTGTGCTCTCCCTTCCCTCTGTTGAGGGAGTTAGCCTTAGCTCTGTTGAGCATACCCCCCCCTTTACCGCCGGGTTTTTTGGAACTCTCAGATGTGCCTCATCCCTCTCCGGATCCTCTTGGAGTTGGTGTATTCCCTAAAGTTGTAAATTGGAAGGAGCCCACTTTGCCAGCTGATAGTCTCCAAGTTTCCTCAATCTCATTGGTGGATATCAGGCATGTAGTAAAGCAAACTGAGCGAATCTTAACAGAGACCGTTCCCTCACTCTGCCAGTTTACCAAAGATGAAATTGTCAAGTTTCAATCCTTGGACTCACAAGTGGATAACCTGACTTCCAGTTTTTTTAGGTTTGGATGCTCAAGTCAAATCATTGTCCTCTTTTCAATCTACTTGTATGAAAGATAGTGTGGTGTTGTATCAGAAATTAGAAAATCTAGAGAATGTACAGCGGAGCAAAAACTTGCGGTTGCTTAATTTTTCTTGTATTTCCTTGCTTTCTCCTTTAATCCTTTTTAGAAAGTATTTAAAAGATATATTACATTTGCCTAATGCTGATACCTTAACTTTAACTAAATGTTATTACATTTCCTCTAAAGTAGCTGTGTCTACAAACGAAGGTGATTTAGCTGTTTTGGAAGAACAAAACGCTTTCAACTTAACTGCGTTTCTCAAGGACACACAAGATATTATTTCTTCTAGGGCTACTTTATTAATTACGTTGTCCTCTGAGGATGATAAAATTTCAATTCTCAAAGCATATTTTCGGAAAAAAGAGATTTTGTTTTGTGGAGAAAAGATATCTATTTTTCCTGATGTTTCTTGTTCGACGCAACTTCGTAGGAAGACTTTTCTTGCTTATAAAGCAAGAATCATCGCTCTTGGTGCTACATTCTTTCTACGCTACCCTTGCAAATGCTTAGTTACTATGGGTCAGGATAAGTTTATTTTTATGTGTCCCACCGATTTGGATAAATGGATCCTAGAAAGAGAGAAGGTACAATGAGGTTCCTTTGGTTTATATAATAGCATTGGTTGTTTTCTTTGGTGATAAGAGGGTGATTGGCTAGGTTAAATTGTGATAGTCAGGGCTTCCTTTTTAAAGGTTTTCCCTGGCTTTGTTTTCTTTAAGTTTTTCGTTTGAAGTTATCCCCGAGATGTGGGCTAATGTACTTGTTATGAGTTCCTTCGTTTAACAAATTATTGATGACATATTGTATTTCGTTGTTTTCTTTTTTTTTATCTGGTATTGTAATGTCAGTTATAAAAAAAAGTCTTAATAAAAAAAAAACCCACACTTTGAGACTCAAGCTCTTCCTATCTTTTGGGTCCTGTGCAAGGAATAGGAAGTATTTCAGAGAATGTGTCCTGGAAGTTCTGGAATTCAACTTCCTAAAAGCCTAAATTTAGCATTCAGAACCTCTTTCCCACACTTTCCTATGTCATTGGCACCAACATGCAGGCTCCTCCCCAGCACTATCAAAAAATCTTGTCTGGGTGGCACGTGAGGTCTATTACTAGGTGGTCCTCATCCACCAGCCACCCTGTTATCTACATGCCTAATGATCGAGTCACCAAGTACAACTGCCATCCTAGTCCTTCCCTCATGGGCACATATCCCTGGAGAAATCTCTTCAGTGACCTCTCACCTCCATGGCAAACAGGGAAGATGCCAGACTGGAGGTGGGACTTCAGTACTACGTCCCTGTAGGTCTTTGTCTATATATCGTTTTGTCTTCCTTAGCTCTTCTAAGTCTAGCCTCCAGTGTTTGGACTTGTTCCCTGACAGACAAGAGCTCCTTGCACATACTGCACACATAAGACCTCTCTCACCAACTGGGGGAAAAATCATACATGTGACACTCAATGCAAAAGACTGTATAGCCCCCATCTCGATGCTGGACTGCTATCTGCATTTTGGTTTTAAGGTTTTGTTAGGATATTTAAGTTTACTTAATTAAAGCTATACCTGATGAGGATAACCAGCTACACCTGAAAGTGAATTTGACTACCTTTGTCCCTGTAAGGCTTTAAGAGCCTATAAATATAAGATTACATTTGGGGTGGGTGGGAGAGAGAGAAACATTTAATAGAAGTTAACTTGCTAACACAGAGCCCGGATTGGTTCTTAGAGTTTGTTTTAAGTAAGAATCTGACTTCCTAAAAGAGTGCCCTGTATGACTTTAAAAAAAACCCTGAACTTTAAAATAGAGATTGTTTTGGTTTAAACCCAAAACATTCCCTTTAATCCAAGAATCTGAGAAATTACTAACCATCAGGTAAGCGTAGTTACCTGTAACAGGTGTTCTCCAGGGACAGCAGGAATCAGTCCTCACTTATGGGTGATTTCGGCACCGACAGAGCCCCTGCGGAGCAATTCCCCAGCTTTCAAAGAAAGCCTTTGGGATTGTTGCCATGCATGCGTGATCCTCTTCTTGCCCAAGGGTGCCATCTTGCTCAGTCAAGTCCCTTAGCTCGAGTCCTACCAAGCAGATGGCAAGGGAAGGACAAAAATCCAGCAACTCTTCAGGGGAGATGGGAAGGTAGTGAGGACTGATTCCTGCTGTCCTTGGAGAACACCTGTTACAGGTGAGTAACTACGCTTTCTCCAGGAACAAGCAGGAAATCAGTCCCCACTTATGGGACCTCCCCAGCTACAGGCTACCGAACCTGTAACCAAAAGAAAAATGCCTCTGCGAGGTTGTGAGCAGAAGCCAATGCCCGAAGGAGCCCGAGTCCTCGAGGCAAAGCCCTCGTTAGCCATGAAGAAGGGTCGGAGGGCAGGAGTTGCTTATACCCCAAACAGGTTACAAAGTACAGCCTGGCCAAAGGCGCTGTCCCAGCGGGACTCCCTCTCCAGGCAGTAGGTGTGCAGCGAAGGTATTCGTGGAAGACCAGGTCACCACCCGGCAGATATCCATCAGGGGTATGGAGTTCGGAGTTCAGCAAGGCCACTGAAGCCGCCTTGGCCCGAACCCCGTGCATGGTGACCTAATGATCCAACGGAGCACCCACCTTCATGTGAGCGAAGGCAATGCAGTCCGCCACCCAAATAGAGAGGGTGTGTTTGGTAACTGCCTGCATTGGACGATTGGGATCATAGGTCCCAAAGAGTCGGCCAGACTTGCGATGAGCCTGGGTGTGCTGCAGATAGAAGGCAAGAGCTGTTCTGTAGTCGAAGGTATGAAGATTCGCCAATGCCTGGTCTGTGTGGGGTCTCAGTAAGAAAGTCGACTGGACTATCTCTTGGTTGAGATGGAAACCCGAGACAACTTTAGGCAGGAATGTGGGGTGGGTACGGAGGACCACCCTATTCCTATAGAACCTGATGTAAGGGGCATCAGCCATGAGAGCCTGGAGCTCACTGATTCTGCAGGCCAAGGTCAGCACCACCAGAAAGGTCACCTTCCAGGATAGGTGCCGAAGCGAGCACATTGCCATTGGCTCGAAGGGTGGATGTCAGATGCATGAGCACCACATTCAGGTCCCATTCCGCTGGGGGAGGCCGGATGGGTGGCTTGGTTAGCAAAAGACCCCGCATAAAGCGGGAGACCAATGTGTGCCCTGAGAGGGGCTTTCCCTCGACGGGGAGGTGGTTCACTGAGATGGCACTCAAGTGTACCCTGACGGAGTTCAACTTCAGACCTTCCCTCGAGAGATGGAGGAGGTACTGAAGAACCCATCGAATGGGACACAAGAATGGATCAATCTGGAGCCCTGAGCACCAGACCGAGAAGCGCCACCACTTGAAGGGGTAGGCTCGTCTATTCGAATCCTTCCTTGATGCGAGGAGGACCTCCTTGACCTCCTCCAGGAAAGCCAACGAAGCTAGGGAGACCTGTTCATCCGCCAGGCCATGAGGGATATGGAGACTAGGTTCGGGTGCTGCAGCCATCCCTCCTCCTGTGTTGGTAGACCCGGGGCAGAGCCCAGAGGAATAGGAGGCTCTGTCGACAGCCGGAACAGAAGCGGGAACCAAGGTTGCCGAGGCCACAAGGGGGCTATGAGGATCATCGATGCCTGGTCCCACTGAGCCTTGAAGGAGGGTTTCTCGCAATGAGTGGGATGGGAGGAAATGCATAGAATAGGCCGGAGGACCAACTCAGAAAGAATGCATCCGGACTCTACTTGCCCTGATGCAGTACTGGCCCACAGAAGCGGGGGAGTTACGCATTCTGGGGACTAGCGAATAGGTCTATCATCAGCATCCCCCAACAGAGAAACAGTCAGCCCGCCACTCTTGGGTCCACACATCACTTGTGAGGGCGAAGGATCCTGCTGAGCCTGTCCGCCAGAACATTCTCCTGACCCGGAAGGTAGGCCGCCCTGAGGAACATCTTCCGATGGACGGCAAAGGAGCAGAGGAGGACTGCTTCCTGGCAGAGGGAGCGTGATCCAGTACCCCCTTCCTTGTTGACAGAAAACGTCGCCACGCGGTTGTTGGTCTGCACAAGCACCGATTGCCCCTTGAGGTGGCTCTCGAAGGTCCACAGAGCCCACCGATTCACCTAGAGTTCGAGCAAGTTTATCTGTTGCTGAAATTCCTCGGGCGACCACTGCCCCTGCATGCACAAAGACCCGCAGTGGGCCCCACACCCTAACAGGGAAGCATCCGTTGTCAGCACCTTGTCATGCTGTGGGGACTGCAAGGGCAACCTCCAGAGGAGATTAAGGGGGTTTTGCCATCAGTTGAGGGACAAACGAAGGTCGGAAAGGACCCTTACAGGGTTCCTGAGATGACTAATGGACGGACTCCACTGGGTGCTGAGGCACCACTGAGCTGTCCACATGTGTAGCCAGGCATGGGGAACCACATAGACCGTAGAGGCCATGTGGCCCAGGAGGCATAGCATAGTCTGAGCTGTGACTTGGGGGGGGAGGGTGCTTTGGACCCGAGCCATGAGGGCTCGGAGGCGGTCGGCATGATCCACTGGCAAGAATGCGGTCACCCGCTGAGTATCGAGGTGTGCCCCGATGAAGTCTAAGGCCCTCACTGGCTCGAGGTGGGACTTTAAGTAGTTGACCAAGAACCCCGGCTTTCCAACAGAAGGATTGTGTGCGACGTCGCTCACCGGGTTTCCTCGACTGAGGATCCCATAACGAGCCAGTCGTGGAGGTAGGGAAAGACTGGTACGCCCTGATGCCTGAGACAGGCGGCAACCGCAGAGAGGCATTTCGTGAAGACCCGTGGGGCGGACTCGAGGCCGAAGTGGAGCACCCTGTACTGGAAGTGCTCTCCCCGCACCCTGAAGTGCAGGTACTGCCTGTGCTGGGGGTGGATCAAGATATGAGTATAAGTGTCTTTGAGATCCAAGGAGCATAGCCAGTCGCCCTGCCGGAAGAAGGGCAGCAGAACGCCAAGGTATAACATGTTGAATTTCTCCCACACCAAGAATTCCTTTAACTTTCGGAGGTCGAGGATGGGCCGCAGACCCTCTCGTCTTCTTCGGGACGAGGAAGTACTGGGAATACAAGCCCCGACCTCGAAGGTGCAGAGGGACCTTCTTGACATCCCGTTGGGTGAGGAGAGAGACCAGTTCCTGCTGCAGGAACACTTGGTGCGCAGGGAGTCGAGGAGGCTCCGCCAGGGAGAAGGGAGGTGGAAGCCTGTCGAAGTGAAGGCGATAGCCGGATGACCTGGAGAACCCAGGTGTCCAAGGTAATGGAAGCCCACAGAGGGGCAAAAGAAGACAGGCATCCCCCCAATCGCTGCTGCATCGCCGGATGGCGAGGGGCTATGCCAATGGCGTCAAACCCCTGTGCAGATTGAGGAGGAGCCGGAGTCTGGGCTTTGGGCCCGCGATGCCCCTGACCGGATTTACCCTGCGCCGGAGTGGTTGGCGTGGGGGTGATTGGGTATGGTGGGTAGCCACAGTACTGAAGGCCCTTCCTGGGAAAGAAATGCTTTTTGGCCTATTGCTTTTTCCGGGGAAGGGTGGAGGTCTTGCGCGAGAGACAGGTTCTGGTGACGAACTCAGTCTCTATCTCTGCGGCTTTATCTTCCATCGGCTTGACGAAGAGCTGCTTGCTGAGGCAGGGGACATCCAGAAGTATTTCCTGCACCCACTGTTCCAAATCTGATGATTGAAGACATGCCTGGCAGCGGGCTCCAATGCCAACGGCTGCCACCCGAGCTGATGACTCAAATCCATCGTAGGTGGCTTGGGAGAGATAGTTAGAGCAGTCTGCAACGGACTTCATCAGGGCAGTGAACCTATTGAGAGGCTTACCCTCGAGGCCAGCACCAGCATGTGGGACTCCCACGCGGGCATGGGGCTCTGTGACGTTGACCCCGGGATCACTGGGTCAGGCATAGAGGAGGAGAGGGGGGGGTCCTCCCAGGACGGCCCTCAGGAGATTGGGTGCCTTTGCCGGAAGTCTCCGTATCTGTATGGGGTACCTTGCGGGGCCGCTCCTTGTCCAACTCTCAGGGATGCCGAAGAGGGCTAAGCGACCGAGTGCGGGAATGCTCGCACTTGTCGGGAGCCCTTGACAGCGACTTTGAGGCCTTCTTTTTGCAGCACTCAACTTCAGGACATCCCTGGTCGGAGTGCCGCCGAGAGCGCGGGGCCGAGGTGGGAGATCCCCACCAGAGGAGAGATGACCGAGGGCGCCACTGGGGATTCTGAGGCGGCCTTTCTAAAAATGTCTTCGGAATTCTGCTTACGACTGAGCAGGGCTTTAGAGGACATTTTCTTACATAGCGAACAGAGCTCCAGATCATGATCGGCACCGAGGCACCACAGACAACAGTCATGGGTGTCTGTAAGCGACATGTTCTTAGAGCATTTATTGCATTTTTTGAATCCGGTGGCCTTTTCTGAAAGGAATTCTTTCTATTAAAGCTATTTAATCTGTGAACCCGCTATTTTTTGTTAAATAAGTCAGGGCCTAGTAGCAGCAGTTTAAGTTTAAATTTAAAACACAGAAGAGAGCTTTCTGGTTAAATTTGGAACCCAGCAGAGAGCTGTAGTTTAAATGTAATAGTCACTCAGGGCCTAGCATCAGCAAAGTACTTTTAGTTTACATTTAAAACACAGAAGAGAGCTTTCTGGTTAAATTTAGAACCCAGCAGAGAGCTTGTAGTTTAAATTTCATAATAAGTTAGAGCCTAGCAGCAGCAAAGAGCTATAATTTAAATCAAATAAGAATATAGATTAGCACAAAAGGCAAAACAGGGTCAGTACTCTTTGAGCAGCAAATAAAGTCTTCTAGAGACCTTTACAAAGAGGCCTTCTACCTAGGGGGCAAGAGATCTGTGAAACGTTTTCAATAGGTGTTAACACCAGGTGGCAGTTCAAAAGGCCATTTTGAAAGACTTCTATCCAAGCAAGGACTGTTAATCATCCAGGAAGTTGGTCACAGCTTACCTCAGCAGCACAGGCATAAATAGCTCAACCAGAGCTCTGTGATCCTCAGTCTTGAAGGACTAGAAAAAGGGACTGTTACTTCTGGAGAGAGATCTGCAATTGTGAGTATATACTTCTGGGAATTTTCTGAAAGGAATTCTTTCTTTCTATTAAAGCTATTTAATCTGTGAATCCACTATTTTTTGTTAAACTGCTGCTACCCTATAGGCCCTGACTTATTTAAGTTTAAATTTAAAACACAGAAGAGAGCTTTCTGGTTAAATTTGGAACCCAGCAGAGAGCTTGTAGTTTAAATTTAATAGTCACTCAGAGCCTAGCATCAGCAAAGTACTTTTAGTTTACATTTAAAAAACAGAAGAGAGCTTTCTGGTTAAATTTAGAACCCAGCAGAGAGCTTGTAGTTTTAAATTTCATAAGTTAGAGCCCAGCAGCAGCAAAGAGCTATAATTTAAATCAAATAAGAATATAGCTTACCTCAGCAGCACAGGACAGGGTACTGTGTAGCAGCCCTCTTTTAATAAGTGTTATTTCCCTCCCTTCCTCCCTCCCCACACCCACCCACCCCTGGGATAATCGTAGCTTTATAGGTACTTACACATCTTAAAATACAGGAGGTGCTCTCAGGTGAAGCTTGTTACCCAAATCAGACATACACTAAGGACCTGAGATTAATTAAGCTTCAGGTGAACAAGGTATATTAAACGTATTAGGTACAGTTTTATTGGTATAAATATCCATAGCAACCCATAGTAAGTAAAGAACTTCAAGATCTAAACAAAAACTTAAAACTAAGATGCAGACAGCAGTCCAGCAGCGAGATGGGGGCTTTCCAGTCTTTTGCATTGAGTGTCACATGTATGATTTTCTCCCAGTTGGTGAGAGGTCTTACGTGTGCACTAGGTGCAAGGAGCTCTTTGCTCTCAGGGAACGAGTCCGTTCTCTAGAGGCTAGAGTAGCAGACTTGTAAAACATAATAAAGACAGAGAGGTACATAGACGAGACCTACAGGGATATAGTCCTGAAGTCCCACTTCCAGTCTGGCAGCATCCCTGTTGCCATGGAGGAGAGAGGTCACATGACAGGAGAGCATCACCCTGGTGTGGCAGGAAGTGATCCTGTAATTAGGATCTGTCCTCCAGGTGATGTAAAACCCTCTCGCACCGAGGAAGTTTCTCCAGGGTCATATGCCCATGAGGGAAGGGTTAGGACAGTCGTTATAGTTGGTGATTCGATCATTAGGCATGTAGATAGCTGGGTGGCTGGTGGATGTGAGGATCGCCTGGTAACATGCCTGCCTGGTGCGAAGAGAAACAGCACAAGTAATCTCTGTAAGGTTCCATCAAATCTGTGTCCGGTGTGAACATCAACATCAGGAAGACTCTATGGTAGCCTGGACGGACAGAACAATTGGTGGGAAGGAGTTGAATCTAAGTCCCAAACAGGTGACGGAGTACGGCTTGGCCAAAGTTGCTGTCATGCTCCGAATTGCCATCCATACAGAAATGTGGACCGAAGACCACGTAGCAGCCCTATAAATCTTCACTATAGGGACCAAGTGCAAATTTGCCACAGAAGCAGCAATAGCTCAGACGTTATGAGCCATGATATATTTCAGGCTCAGACCAGCCTGAGCGTACACAAAGATGATGCAGTCTGTGACCCAAACGGACCGAGTACATATGGGGTCAAAAGAGACAAAAAGCTGGGTAGAATGGTGATGGGCTTTCATTCTCTCCAAGTAGAAAGCTAAGGCTTTCTTACAGTCCAAATGTGTAGTGTGGCCTCAGCCCTGTTGGCATGAGGTCTGGGAAAGAAGGTGGGCAACACCACCGACTGATTATGGTAGAAAGATGAAACCACGTAGGAAGGAACCGAGAGTGTGTCTGTAGGACTACCCTGTTCTGATGAAATCTGGTGTAGGGTGGATGCGCCACCAGAGCCTGCAGTTCACTAACCTGGTGGGCAGAGATGAATGCCACTAAAAAAACACCACATCCAGGTGAGAAATTTGAGCGAATAAGAATCCGGTGGTGTGATAGAGCTGAAGCTAGTGAAGCTATGAACTTAGAAAAAAACGCTGTTTTTCATAAAGCAACTGACTTGCAGAGGGTGCAATTACCTAGCAGGACAGCTAGAGGGGGCAGGTACGAGCCTGCAGATGCTGAGCTGACACACCCAGGTACTGATGAAGCAGAAGCTAATCAGGTGCACCTGAGGAGAGGGTCAGAAAACTCAAGGGGAAAAGGGCTTTATAAGCAGAGCTCTGCAGGAAGGAAGCAGAGAGAGCCACGGCAAGAGAGAGAGAGCCATGCCTAGAGAGAGGCCTACGCATAGAGAGAAGCTCTGAGAAAGGATCTGGAAAGGAACCCAAGGATACTGGGAAGAAAGGACCTGCTAGAGGAACCTCCTTTACTGCAAGGCAGAGGAGCTTGGAATCCTTACATGGCAGAGCTAAGCTCCAGGGAAGACAAGCCCAGCCCAGAGAACTCCAAGAAACAGTCTTCAGAGAAGACGGTATCAGAAGGAGGGTGCCTGGTAGGGGGAATACCAGTGGCACAGACTTCAAGGAGCCAAGGTACAGTGATACTTTATTTCTCACAAAGAAGTCAGGTCCTAGAAAGACTTATAACTCAGATAGCAATACTGAGGGGAAAGAAAGCTGGCAGAAGTTTTGGAAACCACTACAAAGAGGCATAGGAACAAGACATACCACTTTTTGCAAAACCCAGAACTGCCAGGCTGGAAACTAGGGAAGAGAACTTCTGAACTGCAAACTATTTCAGCCAGGGAAAGCTCAGGTGTAGAAGGAAGCACGGCTGAGCTGGAACCCATGCAGATTGAGCTTGGGGAACCAGAGCCGTTGATGCCTGAAGAACAAATGGACTGTTTGATGTGTATTGCTGAAAGCCTAGAGTCTCTCCCAAGGCTGTAATTACCAGAACATGCTTTAACAATATCTTTTGTCTGTGTTGAGCTAAAGAAGAGCTTGTTTATTTGTTTTACTACAGTGTTGAAAACCCTGTGTATTTTTACAAGGAACTGTGAAGCTCTCATAACAGTTTTCTTGCTCTGTAATTACTTTGGCATAAACCTGAAAATAAGGTAAATTCTACTTTTAGTTTCTTAGTGAACCTTAGTGCTAAAGGGGAATAAAAAGCCTTTTGTTTGACCCTACACAACTCATTTTTTTAAGAGGAAGGACTACAAGGACCATGATCCCTCTGGTCCAAAAAGGTTTCCTACTTCTACAAAAATAATTAAAATGTCCACCCTATCCCTTCAACAAGCTACCAGCAGGGGGCGTGGTGACAGTGGTTCGAAGAATATAGTGAGGAGTTGCCCCAGCAGGACATTGAGATCACACACCACTGGCGGAAGTCTTGACAGCAGCAGACCTCTCATGAATCGGCCTACAAGAGGGTGTGCAGAGATGGGCTTACCATCCGTGCCGTGATGTTACGCTGCTACTGTGCTTAAATGAACTGGGATGGAGTTAGACTTGAGTTGGAAAGATGAAGGAGGTATATCAGCAAAGCCTCCACAACACAAGAGAAGGGATCTAATGCCTTGGTTGCGCATGAGATAGAAAACCTGCACCACTTGAATGCGTAGGAGTGGCATGTGAAAGCTTTCCGAGAAGCAAAAACATCCTCCACATCCTTGGGGAGGTGAAGCTCTGTGAGGACTGCCCTCTCAACATCCACTCTAACAGGCCAAGGAGCGACATGAGATCCAGAGCGCAGCCCAGCCATAGAGGGAGCTGGCGTAAAAGTGTGAACCATGATTGCTTGGGCTAGTGGGGCGCAATGAGTATCATAAAGCCCCCTTTGGCTTGCACTCGAACAGGGTCTTGGCTATGAGTGGAATCAGGGGATACGCATATAGCAGGGCCTACACTACAGTCCAGGAGGAAGGCATCAGAGGTTATCTGATGGGTGCATGGAATCCTGGAGCAAAATTGTGGCACCTGAGCGTTGCAAGGGGAGGCAAAGAGATGGTTCGCTACCTTATTGCTGAGGGTCCACTCGTGAGGCTGAAGGACTTTGCTGAGACGGTCCACCAGGGCATTGAGCTTTCCTGGCAAGTACATTGCTCTGAGGACCATCCCATGGAAGATGGCGAATTTCCAGAGGCACATGACCTCCCAACACAGGAGGTACGAGCTCTGTCGCCCTGCTTGTTGATGTAGAACATTGCCACCTGATTGTCCATCTGAATGAAGACTGTGTGATTGGTCAATTGTTCTCAGAATGCTTGAAGGGCGTTCACGATAGCCCAAGTTCCAAGAGGCACTGTCCAGAGGCTCTGCATTCACAGGCCATTTGAGATGGGCCCTCTAGCCCAGCTTGGAGGCGTCCATTGTGAAAATGTGGTGATACAGCGGGAATTGGAAGGGAGGGCCCCTGAGCAGGTTCTGAGGCTGGAGCCATCAGGAAAGAGAGT
Organism: Ichthyophis bannanicus; assembly: GCA_033557465.1. NCBI lineage: Eukaryota > Metazoa > Chordata > Amphibia > Gymnophiona > Ichthyophiidae > Ichthyophis > Ichthyophis bannanicus. The sequence goes on along the minus strand of CM066040.1, from coordinate 305,105,213 downwards.
CTCTGAGAGGTGGAGTGAACTGATGCCTTTGGGTACACAAGGTCCATTGTGCCTGGCACATCCGTGGGTGAGCCAAAAGAGTTACATGAACCATGGAGGCCATCTGGCCGAGCATCTGGCATTCTGTGGTGCAAGCACTGTGTTGGATTTTGGGCACTAGTGGCATGAGACACTGGGCACGATCCCTGGGGTAGGAAGGCACGAGCTAGGGTGGTATCATGAGCAGCTCCAATGAACTCGAGTTGCTGAAAGGGCTGGAGGAGAGAATTCAAGTATTTCATGACGAAGCCCAGATGTTTGAGCACTTGAATGGTGAGTCATGATGACTGCCAGACCTGGTCTGGCATGGCGCCTCTTATCAGCCAGTTCTCCAAGTAGGGGAAGACAAAAACACCCAGGATGCGGAGGAAGGTGGCAACAAGCACTTAGTAAAGACCTTTGGAGCAGAGACCAGGCCGAAGGCCAGTACATGGTACTGATAGTGCTGTCCACTGAGCATGAAGCGAGGCACTGTCGGTGGAGGGGAAGGATTGGGATGTGGGTGTATGCATTCTTTAGGTCCAAGAAGAAAAAGCTAATTGTCTCATTGGAGGTATGGGAGCAACGTCCCCAGGGAGACCATCTTGAACTTTTCTTTCACCATGAACTGGTTGAGGTTGCAGAGATCTAAGATGGGTCTGAACCCACTGGTTTTTTTGGGAACCAAGAAGTAGCGGGAATAGAATCTATTCCTGGCCTGTGTCAGTGGCACCAGTTCAATGGCAAGGTCAGCCAGGAGTGTGTGAATCTCCTACTGGAGAAGCTCGTGGTCCTGAGGATCGAAGGGGTACTCCCCAGGGAAAAATGGGTGATGCAGTTGGGGAAAATGCAGCAGGTACCTGCTTTGGATGATTTTCAGTACCCAAGAGTTGTTACGATGGGCTACCTGTGGGCAAAGAGCACCAACTGTTCTCCCACCTGCTGAGGGACCCCACTTGGCATGGGAATATGGACCATGCTCCTTAGGAAGGAGTCAAAAATCTCTTCCTGGCTGTGGGGCCAACTGAAGCTTTTGGAAGAATTGCTGGCACTGTCTTTGACCTTTTGGCTGCACTGATTGAGAGCCTTGGTAGGCATGGTAAGGAGGATACCCCACATAATATCTGCTCTTACGCAGGTAGAATGCCTTTTTCTTTGCTTTTTCTTGGCAGGGTCCGCTGTCCTCCTGGAGAAGCAGTCCATCATTAGCTGTTCCCTCTCCAGCTCCCCAGCCTTGTCCTCCATAGGTTTGCTGAATAACCTTTCACCCCAGCAGGGGACGTCAGCAAGCTTGTCTTGCACACTCTGATCAAGGTTGGAAGACTGTAACCATGCCAGGTGATGGGCCCCAATGCCAAATGCGGTTACCTACTGACAGATTCAAAAGCATCATAGGAGGCTTGAGTCATGTATTTCGAGCAGTCCTTCCTCTTATTGATCAGGCTATGGAACTTGTCAAGATGTTCCAGGGGCAACAGGGCAGAGAACTTGCCGAGGTCACTCATGATGTCCTTTAAATACATCGCAATGTACAGTTAGTATGACAGGATGCGGGCCACCAGCATCAATCTCTGGTAGCATCTGCAGAGGGCCATCAGCATTCCTCTGTTCCTCCGGGGTGGAAGGCCCTTACACTGTCCAGGGTACGGGCCTCCCACCCCGGAGGAACAGAGGAATGCATTTTAGAACTTTTGATCCACCTCATCGAATTGTGGGGTAGCTGAGGTTCCTCGAATCCAGGGCTCTTCTGGACCCTGTACGTAACAGTCCAGTTGTCGACTGATCGGGGTCACCATCAGAAGATTTTCCCACATTCAGAAGAGCAGGCATTGGAGGATGCAGTGCATCAGCATTGTGATCGCTTCCTTCGGTGATGATGGATACTGTATAATTTCCAGCTCCTCAGCCTTCTGCTCCTCGGTCTTGAGGGTGAAGTATAATATTATGGTTTATCTTTATATGCTATTACAATGTACTGTAATTTATTGTAAATTAATATGATGTACTGTAATTTATTACAATGTCTTGTCTCTCTGTCCTCCATGCCCCAATGCAAACCCTTTTGTTGTCCTGTTAACCACTTTCATTAAAGGATAAGGTGGTATACAAAACTGATTAAATAAATAAATACCACTGACAAACTTGTGAAATGACATGTCTTCCAGTGGGGAATTATGGCACTCATAGGGTAAAGAGGGATCGGAGGGGATGTCCCGATGCCGAGCAGACACTAGGGACTCGTCCTCGGTCTCCCACCCTCTTGGAGTCTGAGTTGGTCAGGAACTCAATGTACAGCAAAGGCGCAGCCACTGCGGAGAGCGGCAGCATCCAGACACCCAAGGGCATCAGGGCCTTCACAGCCTGAGATGCCAGGAACACAGCCAGGCTTTTCTCCAGGGCCTGCGTGCACTCAGCCAAGAGGCTGTCTCGGACGCAGCTGGAGCCGGGGCAGCCACCTTGATCACCGATACTGGGGCTCGCATCAAGGACTCCATGATAGTAATTGCATCGGGAGACCCCCAGACAGCCTTCTGGGGCTTTGGGAGGCAACTCTTCCCATCGGGACAGCTTGGGAGGCCGCTCCTGGCCATCGCCCTTGGAATCATGTCGAGGGGGGCTTTGATGCTGGTGCCCAAGGGGTTTCCCCTGGCTCTCGGCATTGCCCTTTTGACGTTGATGGGGTAGAGGACTGGTCCTTCTAAGGGTCTTTTTCCTTGAAAGACAGCCTCTGGTCTGCAGCTGAGTAAGTCCGACTGATGCACGATGCTGAGGCCTCAATGGAGGCCCTGGAGGGTGTCGACAACCGCTGTTGATGCCAGCACCTCGAGGATCCTAACAGAGACTTGCGCTGTTTCTCGCAGTTCTTGATGCCATTTCTTGTTATCTGTAAACAGAGTGTACAAGAGGGCAGCTCATGATCGGGCATGAGGCACTATATACACCAGTTATGGTGGTCCATCATTGAAATGGTGCAGGCACACCGGGTGTATTTTTTAAAGCCACTGGCCGGCTTTGACATGTTGGGGAAGAAGGTTTCTGCCAAGTTAAAGGACACCAATGTCCTGGTCAACCAGGGAGATGTGCAGGAAGAAAAAACCCCTGCACTGCAAAAACTGAAGGAAAAAAAGAAAAAGAAAATGTGACACCGCGATTCGATGCTTCTGCTGATGGGCAAGAAGGACAGGACAGAAAAAATGATAAGCTACCGTCAAAATATAAAGAAAATACCCACAAAGGTAGAAGGCATGCTTTACCGAGGTCAGACAAACATCTGTTGTGCTCCACAGAAAAGAAAAACTGACATAAGATGGCTCCTGTGTGAGGGAAGGCAAGCACACCTGCACAATGGACCTCTCAAAAGCTTCCTATGGAAGCTGGGGAGTGTTCCCGCGGGGGCTCCATTGGTGACATCACCCATGGGTGAGGACTTCATTCCTGCTTGTTCCTGGAGAATCTGTCTATATTTTGGGAACCTGACAGGTACCCATGATCTGGATTGGCCACTATTGAAAACAGAATACTTGGCTCAATGGACCTTTTATTTGACCCAGTATGGCATATTTTAATGTGTTCTTATGTGAAATAATGTAAGAAGGTAAATAGGTGCTGAGTGTGGTAGTGTGAGGAATGTGGACGCTGAGTAAAGTGAAGGCTTGCCTCTGTCATTCATAGAAAAATGTACAGCTAATGCTTACAGCCTACTTGTGATTTCTTGAACCAATATGATATACTCCTGCTAGAAGGCCTCAAACCTGACGTCTCATAAGTGATTGCCTGCCAAAGTGCTTGTGTGAATGGACACTGAAGATCCATTGCTCTTTGTTCCGTCTTTGTGCAAAGAACCAGCTTTACAGATCTTTTGCTATCTGAGAAATGCTCCCCTGGCCGTGAGAAGTTGCAACATTGATGGGACTACATAACATACCATATTTTATTGCATTGTCTCTCTCATCATGAACCCTACTGTGCACCTCATAATGGCTGTTTCCTGATTTGCTCAGACATCCAGAGGAGCCTTGCACCAACCAATCTCTGATATGTGCATACACAGATTCAGCACAAGGAATGTTTGCACAAGATACCTAAAGTGCTTTGCACTACTTGCTCTATCAAAAAAAAACCCGCATGCCATTCAAAGCTGATCCATCACCACTGTGGAACAAGCCAAGACTCGTGCAAACACCTCAGGTGCTCTGTTCTCTCTCCTAGCACCCTATGCGGTTTGCCTGCAAAGGATAGAGCCTATGTTATCAGCAACAACTGCCTTTCTCAGAGCTGATCTGTTCCAGAATCTGAACCATGCCAAAGCCTACTCCACCCTTCTGGCAGCACAACATAGTTACTCACCTGTAACAGGTGTTCTCCAGGAGCAGCAGGAATCAGTCCTCACATATGGGTGACGTCGGTGCCGACGGAGACCCCGTGCGGAGCATTTCCCCAGCTTTCATAGAAAGCCTTTGGGAATGCAGCTCGCATGCGCGGTCCCCTTCCCACCCAAATGTGCCATCTTGCTCAGTCTGATGACATAGCTAAGACAGCAAAAACCAAAAATGAAATATATATATATGACTGCAACTCCAAGGGGAGGAGGGAGGGTTGTGAGGACTGATTCCTGCTGCTCCTGAAGAACACCTGTTACAGGTGAGTAACTACGCTTTCTCCAGGACCAAGCAGGAAGTCAGTCCTCACATATGGGACTCCCCAGCTTAAGGCTACCAGGGACCCAAAGCTGAAAAATGAGCTCCCTCTAGAGCCCCAGCATATGTGAAAAGAATCTTCTCTGATATCGCCCCTGTACGGTAGCCCAACACCAGGGCTGGAGGGTAGGAATTGTCTAAACCTCAAAGAGATTACGGAGTACCGCCTGCCCGAAAGCACTGTCCCTGCAGGACTCCCTCTCAAGGCAGTAGTGGGCCGCAAAAGTCTGGCTTGAAGACCAAGTAGCGGCCCTGCAGATGTCTGCCAACGGAACAGAGCGGAGATGAACCACTGATGCAGCCTTCGCCCTGACACGGTGGGCCGTAACTCGACCCTGCAACGAGAGGCCAGCTGCCCTGTACGTCCAGGCGATAGTCTGCCACCCAGATGGACAAGGTACGCTTGGAGACAGGCAACCCCAGCTTATTAGGGTCAAAAGAGACAAAGAGCTGCACAGCCCTTCAGTGTCCCTGCGTTCGATCAAGGTAGAAGGACAATGCCCTTCTACAGTCCAGGGTATGCAAGACCATCTCAGCCCAGCTGGCATGCGGCCTGGGAAAGAAAGTCGGAAGAACCACCTCCTGATTGAGGTGGAAGGAGGAGACAACCTTTGGAAGGAACTTAGGGTGAGTCCGCAAGACTCCTCTCTTACTATAGAACCTAGTGTATGGTGCATCTGACACCAGGGCTTGAAGTTCGCTCACTCGCCTTGCTGAGGTAAGAGCCACCAAAAACAACGCTTTCCAGGAGAGAAAACGCAAAGGGCAAGTAGCCATAGGCTCAAATGGTGGGCAAGTAAGCTGTTGCAAGACCACATTCAAATCCCACTCAGGGGCAGGTGGACGAACCGGAGGCTTAAGCAAAAGCAGACCTCTGAGGAAGCGAGTCACCAAAGGGTGGCTGGAAAGAGACTGGCCCTCCACCGTTGAGTGGTACGCTGAGAGAGCACTGAGATGGACCCTAACAGTTGGATTTAAGGCCTAGGTTTGAAAGGTGAAGCAAATATTGCAGCACCACTGGTATCAGGCATGAGAAAAGGATCCTCCTTGTGTTGAGCACACCAGGTGGAGAACCTACGCCACTTGAAGGCATAAGATTTCCGTGTGGACTGCCTCCTGGAGGCCAAGACCACGTCCTCCACTTCCCTAGGCAGCAGTAAGGGTGCTAGAACTACCCTTTCAGCAGCCGGGCCATCAGATTGAGGGGACTGGAGGTTGGGGTGTAAGAGAGATCCCTGCTCCTGAGACAGGAGATCTGGTTGCATCCCCAGAGGAAGAGGAGTGTCCACCGCTAGTTGCAAAAGAAGTGGGAACCATGGTTGCCTTGGCCACCTGGGAGCCACCAGGATCACCGAGGCCTTGTCCCGGATCACTTTGAACAGTGTCTGGAGCATTAGAGGCGTGGGAGGAAACGCATATAGGAGGCCGGTAGACCACGGAATGAGAAACGCATCCGCTGCTACTCTGAGAGGATGCAGTTGTCTTGAGCAGAACCTGGGCAGTTGACGGTTCAGTGGACTGGCAAAAAGATCTATGCTTGGAAGACCCCATCTGAGGAAGATTTGTTGAACCACCAAAGGATTCAACTGCTATTCGTGGGGCTGCAGGATCCTGCTCAATCTGTCTGCTAGATAATTCTCTTGTCCAGGGAGATAGACCGCTTTGAGAAGTATGCCACGATTGACTGCCCAGGTGCACAGGTCCTGTGCTTCCTGACAGAGAGGGCGGGAGCCTGTGCCCCCCTGTTTGTTCACATAGAACATAGCAACTTGATTGTCTGTCTGAACTAAGACAGACTGGTGAGAGAGGACATGAGAGAAAGTCCGTAGGGCCAAGCGGATAGCTCTCAGCTCCAATAGATTGATCTGCTGTGCGGCCTCCCATGGAGACCACAGGCCCTGAGTGCATGCTCCCCGGCAATGTACACCCCAACGGTGAAGAGAAGCATCGGTTGTGAGCACTTGGGAGTGTGGAGGTGCCTGAAAAGGTACTCCTTGCACCAGATTCGGGAGATGAAGCCACCACTGCAGAGAAGATGCTAGTAGCTGGGACACCCTCATGTTGTCCGCCAGGTTTCCTGTGGCCTGCAGCCACTGAGTCTGGAGGCCCCACTGAGCCGGCCTCATGTGCAGACGGGCATTTGGAGTGACATGGACCGTGGATGCCATGTGGCCCAAGAGTCTCAGGAATTGTCTGGCTAAATCCATCAGTCTGTCGGCCCTGTCCACAGGCAAAAAAGCCTTTGCCTGAAGGGTGTCCAGTCTTACTCCTATGAACTCCAGGCTCTGTGAGGGGCGCAAAGTGGACTTTGCGAAGTTTATGACAAACCCCAGCTGCTGGAGAAGAGAGATTGGTCTCCTGTGGAGACTGACCCCTGATGAGCCAGTCGTCCAGGTATGGAAAGACAAAGATCCCTTGAACTCTGAGGTAGGCCGCCAGGCACTTGGTGAAAACCCTGGGGGCGGAGGTTAGGCTAAAAGGGAGTACCCTGTACTGAAAATGGTTTCCTCCCACCACAAATCTGAGATATTGTCTGTGGTCTGGATGAATAAGGATGTGAGTATAAGCATCCTTTAGGTCTAAGGAGCATAGCCAATCTCCCTGCTGGAGGTAGGGCAGCAGTATTCCAAGGATAAGCATCTTGAACTTTTCCCTCTACAGGAACTTGTTTAGATTTCGCAAGTCTAGGATGGGCTGGAGGCCTCCTGTCCTTTTTGGTACCAGGAAATACCTGGAATAGAAGCCTTGACCTCTCAGGTGTTGGGGCACCAGTTCCACCGCCTGCTCCTTTAGAAGACTTGCTAACTCCTGCAGGAGTAGGTTCCTGTGCAGAGGGAGTCTTGGAGGCTCCCCTGGAAGGTAGGAGGGGGGTACCTGGTGGAAATGGAGCAGACAGCTCCTCTGGACTATGCTTAGCACCCAGGTAGCCCTTGTTACGGCTGACCACCTGTGGGCATACAGGGTCAACCGGCCTCCTGTGCTGAAAGGAGCCAGCTGAGGAGGAGAGGCTATGCCACTGGAGTCAAAACCCCGCTCCCTGCTGTGCAGGAGCCGGAGCTGGTGGCTTGGGGGTTTTCTGCCTACGGGGCCCATGTCCCTGCCCCTTGGCCTGCTGACCCTGTTGGGGAGCTATTGAGGCCTGGTACTGAGGGTAAGATTTGTAGGCAGATGACTTTCTCAGGTAAAAGGACTTTTTCCCGAGTCCTTCGTCTTTTGAGAAGGGGCAGAGGTCTTCCTGGGCAGCCTTGTCCTGGTAAGAGTCTTGAACTCGAGTTCTGCAGCTTTTTCAGCCATGGGCTTGCCAAAGAGGTTTTCACCTCGGCAGGGGACATCGACCAACTTGTCTTGCACCCATGGCTCGAGGTACGATGACTGTAGCCAGGCCTGACGGCATGCACCGATGCCGGCCGCAGCTACTCAGGCCGAAGCCTCGAAGCCATCATAAGCTGCTCGAGACATAAACTTCGAGCATTCTCGGATCCCAGTTGACAAGGCTGTGAACCTCTGCAAAGGTTCCTCGGAGAGACCAGCAGAGAATACGGCAATCTTCTTTGCCAGGTCTCGAAGGTACAGCTGGTAGTTCTGGACACGGCAAGCAAGCATAGAGCCCTGGAAGCACTTTCTACCAAGGGCATCCAGGTTCCGGGCCTCCCGGCCGGGAGGCACCGAGGAGTGCATCTTCTGACTCTTCAGCCGATGCATGGCCGATTCCACAACCATGGAATGGTGCGGTAGCTGTGCCTTCTGGAACCCGGGGCTCTTGCGGACTTGATAGATGGAATCGACCTGCTTGCTCAAAACCGGCGTCGAGGTCGGCGCCTCCCACATGCGGAAGAGCAACTGTTCAAGCATCGGAGGAACCGGTACAGTAAAGGCCTCCTTGGGAGGAGAGTCATACTCCAGGGCCTCGAGCTCCTCGGCTCGAGGCTCCTCCTCGGGGTCCGCGGGGAAGGCATGTCCCGCACGAAGTCCGAGAACCGGGTGTCCTCCGGGGGGGACTGTCTCCGAGGTTCAGACTCCGGTGAGTCCAAAGGGACACACCGGGTCTGAAAAGTGTCCGAGGACTCCTCGTCCTCTGTTTCCCAGCCCGACCCCTCGGAGGAGGAATCGAGCTGCTCCGGTCAGGCAGGCACCGATGCCATCCGCTCCGACGCCGAGGGTACCGGTGTCGACGACCTCGGTCCTGAACGGGAGGCCGAGGGAGACCTTGGCCAAGGATTGACTTGGCCTCAGGGGTCGACTTGGACGTCGATGTCCCGGTTGTCGGGGCAGATGCACTGGTGAGACCGGCGATCAGTGCCCGCTGCTGTTCCATGAAGGCAGCCAAACTGCTCTCCAAGGCTGTCAACCTGAGTCCAAGCTCAGGAGACTCAGCAGCCCCCGACTCGGGCCCCAACTGTGTCGGGCCCGACGTCGGCTCCCCCGGAGGAGAGTCCATGAGAACTACAGTACTCAAGTGACTCGGGGACTCTGTCTCTACACGAGGTTGTTTATCAGGCCTTTCCGTCTCCGAAGACCCGGGATGGCGTTCGGGGCTATGTGACTTGGCCCTCGAGGAACCAAGTGCGTCCACCGATGCCGGCCTCACGGGTTTTTTCTTCCTGCAGTGCTCCCGCGAGGGAGACCCCCTCTCAGAGGAACCCTGGTGATGCTTGGGACCGGAGTCCCAAGATGTCGAGGCCTCTGACGAAGTCCGGGCCCGGCTGGACGCGGAGTCAGAGAAGATTCTTTCCTTCTGATGCTGACGGCTCCTCAACGCCTTCGAGGACATTATCCCACATGGACCACAGATCAGCGGGTCATGATCGGGTCCGAGGCAGCGGAGGCAGCAGTCATGTGTGTCGGTGAGAGACATCAGTTTCTTACACCGATCACACTTTTGAAACCCGCTGGCAGCCATCAGGGGAAAAAGGGCCCCTTGGCAAGGTCAAAAGACAGGGCTCCCAGGGAAAAATAGAAAAATGGCGCGAACGCTAGTCACAAAGGACAAAAACCGAAAAATAAAGTCCAGGCTCGATACCGGTGTACCGGACCCAGGCGGGAAAGGGAAACTGGTGTCGAACCAAAGAAAACACGGATCCACGCAGAAAATCAACTTTTTTCTTGGGTGAAAACGAAACACGTCTGTCGGGCTCCGCGGAAAAAAGAAGACTGAGGAAGATGGCACCCTTGGGTGGGAAGGAGACTGCGCATGCGTCCTGCATTCCCAAAGGCTTTCTATGAAAGCTGGGGAAATGCTCTGCACGGGGGCTCCGTCGGCACCGACGTCACCCGTATGTGAGGACTGACTTCCTGCTTGGTCCTGGAGAATTTAAGATATTGTTTTTTGTTTCTCTTTGGTGGAGTTTAGAGAGCTATACAGCCTCATTCTGTGCTTTTCTAAACAAAGGGAGGAATATATGACTTAGTAATCAGCTTAATGATTTATAATTGTTTACATAAGAACTGCTGCTACGAAATATTACCACCTCATTCCTTAGAGTTAATTTTTATGATTGCTATTTTTCTATCATAATAAATCCTAATATATTTTATATAACTTGCCTTGTTTTGCCAATCATTGCCAGCTCTGTATTTCCTTACCATTCCCCTACAGTCTGTCTTGACTAGACTGTAAGCTCTGATGAGCAGCAACCATCTTTTATATTTGTCAGTACAGTGCTGAATACATCTTGTAGCGCTATACAAATGATCAGTAGTAGTAGCAGCTAGTCATAAAGAAGTATGGTTTGTGAAGATATAGTTCACTGGTTATGCCTAAGGGTATCTGATCTTATCTTGTCTGCCTTAGTGTCCCACAAAAGACACAGTCAAACCAATATGTATGAAATCCCATTATTCAAATTTATTAACATCAAGAATTATGCAGTGCTGCTGTAGTTTTTAATTAACAAATAGAAAACAGACTGTATACAACAGAGTGAGTTCCTACAGCACTAATGCATTCACAAGGTAAAAATGAAAGTCTTATCCAATGTTTCCAATCCGGCACTGTGCATTCAAACGGAGTTTAGAGTCTCAACATTCGGAATACATTTGATAATACAAATAGATAAATCATCCACCACCTTTTACTTATAATGCTGCACCTAAAAGGATGAGGTTTTCTCACTTTTAGTGCAAGTGTGATATAGTAAGTTGTCTTAATATATAGTCCTATTAAATTAAGTACAGTAGTCTTTGTCACATTGGTTCATTAGAAAGTCCTGAAGTGATTGGAATACAATATTCTAATGCATTTTAAGCAAGTGCAGGATAACAAACAGTTTACTCCACAGGCCCATCTGCACCTCTCCCCTGCTCTTCTTGTACCAAAAATACCATGTTTTCCAAAAATACCTGTGTAACATGTAGCTGTTTAATATTGTGCTCTCTCTCTGTAGAACTGGGAGATAGAATCTGTTTTGCTTAATTTATTGAGACCACTCAGATCTAATTATACATCCCCTTAACCCCACCTCCTTCACTTTGCTGGCAAATAGCAAGAACTAATAAGGCTCTTGAAAGCTGGAATTTTTTTTGAGGATGCTGGATCTGCCTCTCCTCTCAGAAACAAACAGAACAGCACTTTAAAAAATTCTAGAAATGAAAGATTGCTGCTATTGATTTCCAAAGTAAAGTTAGAACATTATTCTGTGTTTTTAAACATGGTTATAAACAAACTATTAAACCCTAACAGACATCATCTGATTTAAACCGTGTATGACTGAATGTTTCACTCTCTAGCCTCCCTTTGGAAAGGATCACCGAGACTCAAAGTGAAAGAGTATATCTCAGAGTAGTCCTCCTCTAGTTCCACAGAATATTCTAGACCCAGGATTTAAAAGCTGTTTGAATGCTGACCGTTTGGTTTTAGAGGAATGACTCTCCATAAGAGCATGGTACTAGCATGAACATATCTGCCCCAATACAATAAATGAAAAGGTAAAAATCAAATTAAAATCAAAGGAAATGGACGAATTTACAGGACATCTGTTCTGCATCAGCAAAACATTAAGACTGCAAAAAAAGGATTATAAAAACAATTACTAGCAAATATTTATGTATTAAAAAATCCCATGAAATGAGCAGATCCTGGCAAAAAGACAGACCAGGGATAGAAAGGAGGTGGGAATTCAGAGGGAGATGCAAGCCACCTTACAACACCTTCTAATTCCCCCTCCCCTAGGTTCTTCGGTGACATTGTTTCTTGACACTGTAGTCCAAAACTGATTGGTGGTGGGAGCTCTGCTGCCTGGCATCAGTTGGCTATGGCTGAGGAGGAAGTGCTGCAGAGTCCCTCTCCTGATGGGCTCAGAACAGAATTTATGTTGCATAGTGATCAAAGCTGCCAAGGTATTCGAGTGCCGCTCGGTAGCACAGCTGATACTGGTCCTATACATAAAAGAAAGACAAAACATTACCTTCCTAATATTAGTAATTGCTGCATTTTTCATTTATAACCAACATGTAATGGGGATTTCAGTAAAGGTTTTATCATTAGCATCCTCACACCATTCTGCATGCTTATCCTGACCTACTCTGCTGCCCTTTCTCCTTCTACCCCTTCAGGTTTTCTCTTGTCCCCATTCCACTCTCCTCCCACAAAACTTCCTTGGCAAAACCAAACCTGAATGCTTGCTTGTATCTAAAAAAAATTTGTATTACATTTAATGTGGTATGTTCAGGTCAACATCCTCCTGTATCTATTTTTTCCCCATATTAGAGGGAAATGCATTTTTATCTCATTTCATAATGTTGTTGATGTTAAGTGCTGTCGAGTCTGTGTCGACTCATGGCGACCCTCTAGATAGTTGTCCTAATCTGTATTCAGTCTTCAATCAGGCAGCTTATTGTTGATAGAGTGGCACCCATAGCTACTGTTGTGGTATCAATCCATCTCATTGCTGGCCTTCCTCTTTTGTGCTGACCCTCTATCTTGCCAAGCGTGATGTCTTTCTCTAGCGATCTCTCTCTTCGCATGATGTGTCCAAAGTGTGAAAGTCGGTCTTGTGATCTGAGTTTCTAAAGAAAGCTTAGGTTTGATTTCCTCTAGAACTGACTGGTTTGTTGTTTGGGCAGTCCATGGTTTGTACAGTATTTACCAGCACCATAATTCAAAGGCATCAAATTTCTTCCTATCTTTTTCACTGTCCAATTTTTGCATCCATAAGATGTTATTGAAAATACCATGGCTTGAATGAGTCGAATCTTTGTATGGAGAGAGACATCTTCTGCTCGAGAATCTTGTCTAGATCCTTCATAGCCATTTTGCCAAGAGCAATGCATCATTGGATTTCTTGACTGCTTGTTGTTTCTTTATTGATAGTTGACAACTTTAACTTACTTGGGTCAACTATTTCAATTTCTTCTCCATCAATGATGGACATTGATTTTCCAGTTGTCAGAATATTTGTCTTCTTTACATTAAGATGCAGGCCCTATGTTCCTTGATCTTGAGAAGCAAATGTTTCAGATAGTCTTCACTTTCAGCCAATAATGTGATGATATCAGCATAGTGAAGGTAGTAGTTAAATCTTCCACCAATCTTCACACCTTGGTTGTCTTCATACAGTCCTGCTTCTCTGATGACTTGTTCTGCATATAAATAAACAAGGAAGGGGAAAGTATACAGCTTTGTCATACATCTTTGCTGATTTTAAACCATTCTGTTTTTCCTTGTTCCATTCAAACTGTTGTTTCTTCATCAATGTAAAGGTTGTGTAAGAGAACTACCAGGTGTTCTGGTATACCCAATGCTTCTTGAGGTGGCCCAGAGTTTCTCATGGTTTACACAGTCAAAAGCCTTGCTGTAGTCGATAAAACACATATAGATATCCTTTCAGTATTTTGTCTTTTCAAGGATCCATCTCACATCTGCAATGATGTCTCTAGTTCCTCATCCTTTCCTGAATCCTGCTTGCACAACAGGCAAGTCTTGTTCCAGGTATGGTTGAGTCTCTGCTGAATTATCTTGAACAGAATGCTGGCAATATGAGATCAGAGTGACTGTGCGATAATTTCTGCAGTCAGTTGGATCACCTTTCTTTAGCACTGGTATAAACACAGATCTTTTCCAGTCAGTTGGCCGTGATGTTGTCTTCCAAATTTCCTGGCAGAGCCTTGTAAGTATGGAGACAGCTGCATCTGATTGCTTAATATTTCAGTGGGAATGCCATCAATGCCCAATGCTTTGTTCTTTGAGAATAATACAAAAAATCCCAGCCTAAATAGTGCGACCTATATAATTATTTTTTTTGTCGAAGCTAACCGTAGGTGGGTCGAAAGGAAAAACGGCCCACACCAAGCGGAGAGCTGCTTTTATTTTAATATATATGGTTCTTCACCAACAATAGAAATTTTAAAAACCAAAAAAACAGAACTTATCTTCTTAGTCCAAAGACCACTGCTTGTATAGATCCACTGCACAACGTGCACGTTTCGGGCATCTTTGCCCTGTTTCAAGTGCATTCAACCATGAATTTCTTTAACAGTCAGCCACAGCATAGATCTATGCTGCGCTGACGGTGTTCTGTGGCTGACAAAGAAATTCATGGTTGAATGCACTTGAAACAGGGCAAAGATGCCCGAAACGTGCACGTTGTGCAGTGGATCTATACAAGCAGTGGTCTTTGGACTAAGAAGATAAGTTCTGTTTTTTTGGTTTTTAAAATTTCTATTGTTGGTGAAGAACCATATATATTAAAATAAAAGCAGCTCTCCGCTTGGTGTGGGCCGTTTTTCCTTTCGACCCACCTACGGTTAGCTTCGACAAAAAAAATAATTATATAGGTCGCACTATTTAGGCTGGGATTTTTTGTATTTTCGGTAATTTACCCGGACCTTGAGGTCTTTTTTTTGGGGTTGTTCTTTGAGAAGGCTTTCAATGCTGCTTCAAATTCTTTCATCACCAATGGTTCCTGATCAGGTTGAAATGACTGTTGGTCCACTTGATCTTTATGGTATAATGACTCTATATTCTTTCCACCTTTTTTTGATTTTCTCAGCATCATTCAACATGGATCCTTAAGCATCTTGTAGAATTCCAATTCGAGGCTGGACTTTTTTCTTTAATTCTTGTAGCTTTAGAAAAGTTGATCTTGTTCTTCCTCTAATAGTTTCTCACTTTCTTTCAACACAACCTTCTTGATATCATCCCATAACTCTTCTGGAGCTCTGTCATTTGTATCTAAAGCAGCAAATTGGTTTTGCAGGCAGTTCTTATAGTCTGGTGTATATTCTCAAGGTCATATTGTGCTACACTGATGAATGGCTCACTCTTTTTTAACATTAACTTGCGTTTGCATACTAGCAGTTGGTGATCTGTACCAGGTTTTGTCTTTGTTGATGTTACAGAGCTTTTCCATAGTTGACATCAACAGATGTAGTCAATTTGTTTTTATACAATCCATTGGGTGAAGTCCATGTGTACAGTCTGTGTATAACTTGCATTATTTTACACACAGACAATGCCTCTTATAAAATTGCACAGGGGTATATATGCATACAAGAGCATCTGCACTTTTACGCAGACTGCACATAGGTGGAGTTGCATTGTACATGGATAGTATATAGAATGTGTGTGTACACACATCAAGTACATACATACATTCTTTTATACCCATCATGCAGTAAGTGTGTAAAATTGTGCACTATTGAAGGTTACTGTAGGTGATGCTGGAAGAAGGTGTTTTAGATGACTAGATCGTTGGTCTTGCAAAATTCTATCAGTCTTTCTCCAGCTTCATTTCTGTTGCCAAGTCCATATTTTCTAAACTTCTTTGCTTTCTTCTTTGTTGCTAACGGTTGCATTCCAGTCACCCATAAATCAAGATATCCTGTTTGCATGTTCTGTCAATTTCAGCTTGTACTTGTTCATAGAACTCATCAACTTCATCCTCTTCTGCAGTTGTTGTTGGGGCATATACTTGAATTATAGTTGTGTTGATGGGCACTGCTCATAGATGAATAGAGATTAAGCGTTCACCGATTGCATTGTAATTCATTACAGTTTTTGCACGTTGTTTCTTAATTATAAATGCACCACCATTTTTCTTTTTCATTTTCAGCATAGTAGACCATGTGATCATCAGATGCAAAGTACCCGATGCAGTCCAGTTCTCTGACACCCAACAGATCTGAATTGAGTGCTTTGTCTTGCCTTTTGCCTCTGTTTTCTTTCCTGTCTCTTAATTGACGTTCTTTTCTTTTCTGAAGCAGTCTCAAATTTTGTATTGTAAACCGCTCTGATACCCCCAGTATGAGCGGTATATTAAATATGTAATAAAGATAAAGATCAAGTTGTACATGTTCCATTTCATTCTTGACTACCTCCAACTTCCCTTGGTTCATGCTTCGTATGTTCCATGTCCCAATATGTTTGCAGCTTCTGACTCTCATTTCATGTGCAGCTACATCAGCAGTCAGATGTCATGCTGGCTTTACCCTGAAAAGTCTTCAGCGCCTTCCCAGTAGTCAGTTGAGTGCCTTCTGACCTGAGGGTCTCATCTTCCAGCACTACAGTGCAATTTCTTTTGTTGTGACTATCCATTGGGTTTTCATGGCAAGATACGGAAGTAGACTACCAGGTCTTTCTTCCACGCAGTGTTGTTGCCGTTGTCACAGAAATGTGATCCTCCGCTGCCAACACTGTTCCATTCTGCTGCTGCCCAGAAGGGTGGTTTGTCTTGGTCTAGTGGCATCTCAGCTGAGACCTGTCCATCTTGGGAGACCCTGCCAGTAGTTAAGCTACTGATAGCTTAGCTCTCAGCATCACTGATGCAAACAAGCCTTCACAGCACAACAAGCTGCAAACCAAGTGAGGGTATTTCATAATAGCTTGTTATATCATTTGGTGCATACTGATTATTGTGCTATTCTGAAGTGACACAAATGAAACAGGAAAAAAAACCCAAAATGGACATTTTCTGCCTGCCATCCTCTAATAGGTAATGTAGCAATGTGAAATATAAAGGTTTGTGGCCCCCAAAGCAAATAAAAATGCAGAAATGTACCTCTGTCTGCACCATGGCTGGTCGCTGTGTTCGCAAAGTCTTTACTGTTTGGAACATATCAACAACCCCCTCGTACCTCATCCGCTCCAAGACAATACTAAGAGTGATAAACACTCCAGTACGACCAACACCAGCACTGCAAGAAGGAAAACAGTCGCTATCAAGCTTCAAATGCAGACCTTTTTGTTACATCTTAAATAGAACTGTTGTTAAGGGCATATATCTTACTGCAATACTTTCTTTGCATGAATTCACACTGAAGGGTCACATGCTCTGTTGTGTGTTGCTTTGGGGTTTAGACCCTCTCTCCAGTTACTCCAACGATCAGCTCTGTTTCAAGCTGGACCTAGAGAGAACTGCATGTGCATCTTTAAAGGAGATGCAGGTAGGAAAAATAAACTACTTTTCTAGAATAATTACAGGCGAGATTTACACTGCTGCTTCCTTAAAGGACGTCTCCTAACATCTTCATCCACAAACATGGTAAAGGCGTTTGCGTAGGGAGGCAGGTCTCGGTGGGAGGCATCGCCCCCCCCCTTCCCCAAGAAGCATCATTTCAGCACCACCCTGCTGCCCCCCGTCATCCATCTTCTCATCTGAGGGAGGGGGGTGCGGCATGGCGTGGAAATCCCTCCACTGCATTGGACTTTAAAGTGTTCATGCTACCATGCTCAGGGCCTGCTGTTTCTACCTCCTCCAATAGGAAGTTGCGTTGGAGAAGAGCAAGATCGGCAGCATGGGCACTTTAAAGCTTGATGCAGTGGAGGGATTTCCGTGACACCCCCTCACCCAGGCAAGAAGATGGATGCGGGGAGTGGGGCAGCACCACAATCCTGGAAGAGGGCAGGAGGGGGTTGGCATGGACGGTCTGCCTAGAGCTGCAGAAACCTTCAGGCTAACCATGGGCCAAGGACAGTTCTGAACTCAATGTGAAATAAATCATAGAAAACCAAAGGAGGAGTTTAGTGGGTGGTTTATTAAAGGTCATTCCACAGGGCATTATGGTTAATCCAAAATTCTCCCTTCTGCACTTAAAAGTTGCTTGTGTTAAGCATGAAACCCTATAAGAAACTCTCTACTCCTAAGCAGGGCTGAAGAGTTCTGAAACATTATACTAGTGACTAGGAAAACCTCCCACTAACACAAGCATATTATACTCGAGGGTTCATAAATGCTCATAGAAATCAAAGATGTCAAAAGTAAACTAAATGCTAACTTGCATTATTTTACACACAGACAACATATCTTATAAAATTGCAAAGGGGTATATATGCATACAAGAGCATCTGCACTTTTACGTGGACTGCATGTAGGTGGAGTTGCATTGTGCATTGATAGTGTATAGAATGCACGAGTACATGCATCGAGTATATACATACATTTACACCCATCATGAAGTAAGTTTAATTCCTTATCGTCCCTCCAGTCCAGTCCCTCACCTCTGGGTAGTGAACCTCCTCCAGAAGCTTGGAGACTGAGCATGTTGTCATTGACGACATTAGCGTACTAAGGCAGCTGGCACCACCCCACCAGTAAGCTCAGTCTCCAAACAGCTGGAGGAGATAGTGAGCCAGGGTGTTGGACTCACTGAAGGGACAACTAAGGAGAGTTAGCTTTGGGTTTTATTTCTTCTTTTCCTAGTTTTTTAGTGTTGGCAATTAAGTTTTAATTTTTTTTTTAAGTAGATTAGACAGACCCCCCCCGGCACGAAGGAGGGGGCTGGGTAGCTCCCGAGATGGCCAGACTACTTTAATGGCTCCCAAACCTGTTACCAGGTGAGGGCTCGCAAAGACAACTTGGGGAGTGCTCTCTGCCTTGGTACCGAAGCCAGAGAACGCAGGCTGAGCACGGGGCAGGACATGAGCAGTAGCGGCTCTGCTACAGGACATCACTGCAGTTTTAGCCAATGATTGGGGGGCGTTTTCAGCTGAGGAGAGCATAGCGACATGAAATAACTCCCCAGGAGTGTTTGCTGGCATGCTGCTGAGAACTGCGTGGCTGTCAATGGCATGGGAAAGGCACCGTTTTGGAGTGGTGTTTTCAAGTTGGCAGAGCAGAGGCTGAAGAGATCCGCTGAGGGGATTGTCTGTGGGGGGAGGGGGGGAAGAGCGTGTTAGAAAACAAAAAAATAAAAGAAAAAAGAAAAAGAGAGGCAACAGTGGTTTGTAAGGACATTCTGCCTCTTCTTCCCCACAAAGCTGCAGGACAGATTCAACAGGAGGAGGGGAACTATCGGGCAGCAGAGACAGCAGGCTATGCCGGCAAGGCTGCAGTGAATGACATGCGGGGCCTGGCATGGGTCTGTCTCTGATGTGGGCATTTGCCGCGGATGTGAGGAGGCAGCCCGGTCAATAGAGGATGATCTGCAAGATAGCACGGTCCCCTCAGGGGCTGCGGGGGGTACTTTACAGGCCCGGGAGGGGCAGATTTCATAGTGGGGAAGGTCAGAGGGGCTGTTACCGCGCCCCCACTGCTAAAGCCATATGGTAGGGACCAGGCTCCTTCCAGACCATCCACATCTCAAGGCCTCGGTGGCACAGGTGCCCATGGGGGTTTTCTCCTGAATTTGTCCTGCTCATGCACAAGGCATTCTGCATGAGGCAACAGGGGACGATGGGTCACGCTTTGGCGGGGAAACAGGATAGGGAAAGGTCTGCAGAGGTTTGAGAGAGATCCAGAGGCAGCAGCGCCGAAAAAGCGCAAGCCAGAGGGGGACTGGGGAGAACAGTCCCCATTGTTGGAAGATCCAGAAGTGCTGGACCCGGACACAAAATTCTATATGGAACAAGAGGAACTGGAAGGAGGAGAGCTTCTGCAGGAGGAGGAGTCGCGGGAAGAAGGAGAACTTCTGCAGAAGGAGGAGTCACACATTGTCCGTGTCTTCCACTAAGAGGAGTTGGCGATACTTATTGCGGAATCGTTGAAGACGCTTAATATGTCAACGGGTCTCCCAGTGGAGTAAGAGGCACTAGAAGACCCGCTGCTCCAGGTGGTTTGGAAGACACAGAAAGTGTTTCCGGTGCATAGAGTGGTCAAGCAGATGATCCAGGACGAGTGGGGTCAGGTAAAGTGCGAACCATGACAAGGTTGTATCCGCTGTCAGAGCAGGAGTGGGAGAAGCTCCGGTCTCCGAAGGTGGATGCAGATACTAAGAAAACGATGATCCCGGTGGAAGGCAGTACTGCGCTCAAGGATGTCCAGGATAGGAAGTTGGACACCCTGTCCAAACAAGCCTTTTATATCAATGCCCTCTCTTTGCAGGATTCAGTTTGTGGGACCTGGGTTGCCAGGCCCTGCCTGCACTGGGCACAAGGGGTTCTAGAGCCTGGAGATTCGGCTCCAGATCCAGCGGCGGCAGCGGCCAAACGAGTCAGGGGCCACGTACCTCACAGATGCTTGCTACGATCTCATTAGAGATCTATCCAAGACTATGGCCTTGATGGTGGCAGCTCGCCACTATTTATGGCTACAGAATTGGATGGCGGACAGCTCTTCAAAGGCTCATCTTAGCAAGCTTCCATTGAAGGGGAAACGTCTGTTCGAGGAGTTGGATAAATTGGTGAAAGACTTGGGAGAGTCAAAAGGGGGACGCCTCCCCCAAGATAAACAGAAACAGATCTGCAGCTCAACTCTAGCTCGGGGGTCAGCCGCGAGACTATCGACAGTTCTGGGCTGTTCGATTTGTGCCCTTCAAAGATTTTTATTTATTTATTTATTTATTTAGTGTTCTTTTATACCGCACTCTTTTTCATCAGCGCGGTTTACATTAAACAGAAATACTCATTGCAAGCAACAAACTGTGATGAGTTTACATATAACAGGAGAATTCAACTGGGAATTTAACTTTGGGAAAACTTTGTACATATTTGTAAAAAAATTTTTTTAAAAACTTAGTACGTATTTGTAATGAACCTGTATACTTATGGAGACTTTATACATATTTGTGAAAAAACCTATATACAGAGGATAGAATTTCTTAGTTACATCTTGAGTAAATAAGGTATTTGCAATTTTTACTGTGCCTGTTAGAGGGATGATGATGTGCTTTGGAAATGCAGAATGAAGAGGTGGTGTTTTATGGCTTTTCTGAAATGCTTGAGGTCAGTAATAGCTCTTATGTTGGGGGGTAGGTTGTTCCAACATCTGGGTGCATAGTATGCAAAGGCCCTGTCAGATGTTGAGTGTTTGCATTTTGTGGTCTCATGTGGTGTAACTAGTGTATTTGCCGCTGCTGACCTCCTGGATCTGATATTGGGAGTTGGATGGATGAGTTTTGAAATTGATGAAGGAGCTATAGTATTTATCGCTTTAAAGGTCATGAGAAGAGCTTTATATGCTATTCTGCAGTATATAGGGAGCCAGTGAAGCTCCATTAGGATGGGTGTTATGTGTTCGCCCTTTGATGCACCGTATAGCACCCGGGCAGCGGCATTCATGGCTAGTTGTAATGTATTTAGGGTATTTTTTGGGAGACCATGGAGTATTATGTTTGCATAGTCGAAGTGGGGTGTGACTATGGTTTGAAATATGGTTCTGAAGCTGTCTGGTTCCAGCATGTTTTTCAGATGGCGCAGAGTCCTTATTTTGAAATAAATGGTTTTCACAGTGCGGTTGATATGTTCTTTAAAATCCAGTCGCTGGTCAAGTATTACTCCAAGGTATTTTATGGAGGGCTTGATTGGGAGATCTGCGTCTCGTACTTTTAGGGTCTCAGGGGGTGAGAATGATCTGTTTTTTGTGACTATCAGAACTTCGGTTTTTTTGTAGTTTATGCGCATATTCTGGGTGAGGAGCCAGTCTGCTATTGCGTTAAAGCAATCTACTAGTGTTGTGTAGTCTGGGAGCTTGACGTTGATTGGTGTGAATATTAGCACGTCATCTGCATAGATCAACGAGGATATGCCAAAGGAACGAGTGATGTTACATATAGGCTGCATATAAATATTAAATAGCAGCGCTGATAGGGAAGAGCCCTGAGGTACTCCTTGTTTTAACTGGAAAGGTTGTGAGGTACCTGTAGCAGTCCTGACATGTTGCAAGCGATCTTCCAGGTATGATTTGCACCATTCCCATGCCAGCCCGTGGATTCCCTTGTCATATAGACGGGTTAGTAGTATTTCATGGTCCACAGAGTCAAATGCTGCAGATATGTCGAGGAATATTAGGGCAAAGCCTTTTTTGATGTCGTCTAATCCACTGATGAGTGTGTTGGTTAATGTGGTCAGCAATGTCTCTACTCCGTGGGCTTCCCTGAATCCGTGCTGACTGGGGTCGAGGGGTGAGAAGGTGTCTATGTGTTGTTGTATTTGATTGTTGGTTACTTTCTCAATTATTTTGGATAGAAGCGGTATACTAGAAATCGGGCGGTATGATTCTTCCTTTGATGGGTCTAGTTGATTGTTTTTTAGCAGCGGTCTTATGGAGGTCTGTTTTAGAGCCGATGGGAAGATGCCTGTTGAGAAGGACATCTTTATTATATCTGCTATGACTGGACTAAAGTCGGATCGCAGAGCTCTTATCCAGTGTGCTGGGCAAGGGTCGTTAGGTGCTGTGGTGGTATTCATTTTGATTATAATGTCTTCAACGTATTTGGCTGAGGGCGGTGAGAGCTTTAGTAGTGGGGAAACTCGTACGTGTTGTTGGGGTGGACTTGGCGATGAAGAAATTGTTGTTCTGATAGCTTTAGATTGTATAAAGTTGGCGTACTTCTGTGGGTTTATGGGTTCCTGTTGAGGTGGTGATGGTTCTGTAGTTAGTGACTTTACTAGATTGAAGAGTTCCCGAGGTTTGTTTAGGGAGCGGTTGAGGAGTTCAGAGTGGTAGGATTTTCTTGTGTTCCATATTGCTTCCCGATGGGCTCGCAGGTGGGTCAAGTATGTTTGTTGAACTGTTGAGTTATGAGATTTACGCCACTTTCTTTCGAGCTTCCTCAAGATGGTAAGAGACTTCCTTAGATCTTGGGAGAACCATGGTGCAGTTGGTCTTTTTACAACATTGTCCTTTGTTGTTGGGTTTTTACGGGTTGGTGGTAGTATAGCGTATTGGTTGATGGTTTCATTCCATGTGTTGACCATGTCATTGATGTTTGTAGAAGGTTGAATGAGCCTAGGAAGTATGTGTTTCTTGATTTCTTCTTCATTGAGAGGTTTGAAGCGTGTGGAGTTTGTTGGTGACTGTTTTGCTGTCTCAGGTGATGGGACCTGATATGCTGGTATTGTGAGTGTTATCAGGCTATGATCTGTCCAAGGGACCGGAGTGATGGATAGGTCGAAATCATCATTCGTGGACATGTAGGTGGGTGGAGCGAAGACAAGGTCAAGCACATTGCCACGTTGATGAGTGGGTTGATTTATGAGTTGGTTGTAGTTGAGGTTTTTCATTGCGTCTAGGAATGTATTAGAAAGGGCAGTTTGTATGGAAGGGAGGTTGAAGTCGCCCATTAGCCAGTTAGGTTTCTCTGGGTGTACTGGGTTGCAGGCTAAGTCAATTACACTGGATAGTTCTTCAGATGTTGAGTTCGGTGTAATATATATAAGGTTGATGGTATTGTAGTTGTTGTATATTGAGATAATGTCTAATTGTTTTGTGCTCTTGGTTGTGATTGTGCGATATTGGAGGTCAGTTTTTGCTATAATGGCAACACCTCCTCCTCTTTTATTTGCTCTGTTGCATGTGTAGGTGGAGTAATTAGGTGGTGTGAGTTGGTTTATTATAACTGAATCGGAGTCTGAGAACCAAGTTTCTGTGACCATTAAAATGTCTAGATTTCTTTTGATTATTAGGTCTGAGATGGCTGGCCATTTCTTGCGTGCAGATCTTGCGTTTATGAGGGCACAACGGAGTCCTTCTTGTTGAGGAACAGGTCGGTTGCGTTTTGTGATGGGTGTTTGGTCTATTGCTATATGTAGAAGGTGAGAATGCCTCTTATGGTAGGGATTTTGTGGATATTGGTGAAAGCTGTGGGAGTGTTTTTTGTTTGTGCTGTGCAGTGTAGTAATGTGGTGGTGATCTTGTGAAAGTGAATTAGCTTCGTATAGTATACTGAGGAGTAGGCAAACTACCGTTATGGCTGGTGTGGTCATTGTTGCTGAAATGTGGGTGAGGAGAGCTTTTATAGGTACGTTTGGGGATAGATAATGGTAGGGTAGGCAGCAGCTAATTAAGCAGAGCAACACTGTAACAATAGTTGGAACGTTGGACAAGTAGTGGCAGCAATGTAACAAGTTAACAATGTTACAAACTTTTAAGTAATAGCATTGAACACAATGTATCAAATTTTGGCTATGTGTCTATAGCCACTAGCAACCATTTGATAACCAAAGCAGTAAGCAATAATATGTGGGAAAGATTAACCAAGTAGTTAAATCTAGGTTGTTTGAGTCATTTATTGTCTTAAGTATTAAATATAGGGTTGATTATGGTTATCAAACCTGGTTGTTGTGGGAGGGTTGCTCCGTGTTGGATGAAGGAGATTGCTTGGAGGAAAGACGGTCTCAAGTTGTTGCAGGTATATGCTTCTCATAAGATGGAGGTGCGGTTACTGTTGTAGGACGGGTTCAGCGTCAGGTTGTGTGATTGACATCTGTAATGATTTGTTTGGAGCGTCGAAGAGCCATGTGGGTGCCTCTGTGTGGGCCACTGCCTAAGGGCCACGCCAAAGGGCCCTCTGGCGAGGCCCTCAGGCGCGGGCCCGACCAGGCGCGGGCCCGCCTGTCGGCGGCTCTCTTTAATGCCGGCCTGCTGCTCCTCCCCCTCCCACAGCCCCGGTTGGGCCGGAGTTGCTGCTCGGGAGGGCCGGATGGCCGGGCGGCGTTTCAGGTCCCGATCAGGGGATGAAGCTGGAGCCTTTGATTTTCCCGCCGTCGGCGGCTCTCTTTAATGCCGGCCTGCTGCTCCTCCCCCTCCCACAGCCCCGGTTGGGCCGGAGTTGCTGCTCGGGAGGGCCGGATGGCCGGGCGGCGTTTCAGGTCCCGATCAGGGGATGAAGCTGGAGCCTTTGATTTTCCCGCCGTCGGCGGCTCTCTCTTTAATGCCGGCCTGCTGCTCCTCCCCCTCCCACAGCCCCGGTTGGGCCGGAGTTGCTGCTCGGGAGGGCCGGATGGCCGGGCGGCGTTTCAGGTCCCGATCAGGGGATGAAGCTGGAGCCTTTGATTTTCCCGCCGTCGGCGGCTCTCTTTAATGCCGGCCTGCTGCTCCTCCCCCTCCCACAGCCCCGGTTGGGCCGGAGTTGCTGCTCGGGAGGGCCGGATGGCCGGGCGGCGTTTCAGGTCCCGATCAGGGGATGAAGCTGGAGCCTTTGATTTTCCCGCCGTCGGCGGCTCTCTTTAATGCGCCGGAGTTGCTGCTCGGGAGGGCCGGATGGCCGGGCGGCGTTTCAGGTCCCGATCAGGGGATGAAGCTGGAGCCTTTGATTTTCCCGCCGTCGGCGGCTCTCTTTAATGCCGGCCTGCTGCTCCTCCCCCTCCCACAGCCCCGGTTGGGCCGGAGTTGCTGCTCGGGA
Source organism: Ichthyophis bannanicus (assembly GCA_033557465.1). Lineage (NCBI taxonomy): Eukaryota > Metazoa > Chordata > Amphibia > Gymnophiona > Ichthyophiidae > Ichthyophis > Ichthyophis bannanicus. Next base: position 305,080,005 of record CM066040.1, on the reverse strand, counting down.
GGGCCGGATGGCCGGGCGGCGTTTCAGGTCCCGATCTGTTTCCCTCACAAGGTCAGGGTTTTCATGGGTTTCAAGGAGCGGGACAGGGTTTTTTTAGGCCGCCTCGTCCTCAGGGCCTAAGAAATCACAATGAATCGAGGGGGGCCCAGGTGGCGGTGGAGTCCGTGGGAGGTCAGCTGTGGAACTTTTACTTTGCCTGGGTCCAGATCATGTCCAACCAGTGGGTTCTAGAAGTAATCTGAGAGGGCTACGCACTGGAATTTACCAGACTGGTGGGCCCATCCTTTGTGCAGTTCCCCTGCAAGGTATGCGACAAAGCTGCAGCGATAAAAGACATCCTGACAAGACTTCTACAGTAAGGGGCCATCGTGCTGGTTCCCAAGGACCAGTATGGGTCAGGTTAGTGCTCAATCTATTTTGTGGTGCTCAAAAAGGAAGGTTCCTTTTGGCCTATTCTCGACCTCAAGCACATGAACTAGTGTCTAAGGGTGCCCCGTTTTCATATGGAAACATTGCAGTCTGTAATATTGGCAGTGAGAAACGGTGAGAAGCAGTGATCCCTGGGGCACTCCTCTATTCACCTTTCTCCATTTAGAACATTGGCACTTAGCCCTATTCTCTGTTTTCTATATTTTAACCATTTCCTAATTCACAGCAATACACTGCCTCCTATCCCATGACTTTTTTAAATTTCTCCAAGAGGGACCTTGTCAAAGGCTTTCTGAAAATCCAGATACACTATATCAACCGGCTCACCTTTATCTACCTGTTTATTCACACCTTCAAAAAATATAACAGATTAGTAAGAAAAGACCTTCCTTGGCTAAATCCATGTTGGCTTCCTGCCATTAAGCCATAACTATCCACATGTTCAGTAATTTTGTTCTTTATAATGGTTTCTGCCATTTTCCCTGGTACAGAGTCAAGCTCTGTAGTGTGAGAGCCAGTGGGATAGGGGTTAACAATCCAAATTGCTGGCATTTGCCTTTGATGGGCTCCATGAGGTACTAGAGGTATTAGGTGACAACAGATGGAAGCAATGTGAGAGAAAAAGCACACTTATCTACAGAGCACAGGAGAGAGAAGGCATCATTAGCATGGGTATGCCAGTTTGAAATGGGGCCTAGTGTGGAAACTGTCAGAAGATACAGAAAATATATCTTATTAGTTCTCTGATATTTCTTGAAAAAAAGGGATGGAAAGACAAACCAAGTGTAAAAATAAATCTGACAAAGGCCTGAGCAAATGGTTATACACAAGGCCATAAAGGGTCAACAGGTCAGCAGGAATGGGAGTGCAGATATGACAGGACAAAGGAAGGAATGGAAGAGAATCCAGATGCCTGGAACTGAAAGCAAAGGGACTAATTGGAAAAAAACCCTATATAACAGGACAGAACGTTTAAAGATCAGGAATTTACACCCTGTTTTCTGAAGGTGGCTTGTAAATTTCCACTGCATGTCTGCTAATGAGTGAGTGGGTATGATCCTGATTCTTTGTTTATTTATTTATTTACATTCTCTTATATACCGCGCTATTCTGCACCAGCACGGTTTACATTGAACAAACTGAAATTACATTGAACTTGGAGATAACTATTTTACAGGGAACATGGGCTATGGAGGGTTAAGTGGCTTGCCCAAGACCACAAGGAGCACCTGTGGGACTAGAAACCCCAGTCCTTCTGGCCCAAGGTTGCTGTCCTCTAGTGGGATTTGAACCTCCGACCTTCCGGCCTGAAGTACCTTGCCCCAACCACTAGGCCACTCCTCCACTCCACTGTGTGAAAGGATTTCCTTAGTTTATCTTTGAATGTAGCTAGGAACCATATATCCTATTCTTTCAATGTGCTAGGACCTGTCGATGGACAGGAAATTTCTTACTTTATAGTTGTAAACTTGTGAGGGTGAGGGAAATTCTCCAAATTACTTTGTAGTTAGTTAGTTTTTGTTACGCTTCCTGTAAGTTTGCTTCTGTGATATAAGAAAGAAATAAAGGATTTTTTAGTAAGAAAAAATCTGTGAGAATATTGTGCCAGGTACAAGTATAATCTGCATGAGGTGTGGTTTATTGGGAGGTGGTGGTAGGCCCTCCCTGTCTTTGTGCTAGTTTGCGAGGTTTTGTTCCCCTCTTACATGGAGAAGGAGGGTGGCAACCCAACTGGCCAACGGAATCAGCCCCCCCCGGTCCGTACAGTAGTTTCCAAGATCACCCCTGGAATCCTTAACATCCTTTTTAAAAATTGGCATTACACTGGCCACTTTTCAATCCTCAGAAACTACAAATAATTTTAAGGATAGTTCACAGATTACTAAAAGTAGGTCTGCAATCTCATTTTCAGTTCTTTCAGCACCCTAGGATGTATGCCATCCGGTCCAGGTGATTTGCTATCAAATAGCTGTATTACATCTTTCTGATTTATCGAGATTTTTTTCACTTCCTCTGATACACAGAGATATTTTTCAATTCCTCTGTTACATCATCCTTAAACAGGGCTGGTGTGACCATTAGGTGAACTAGTGGCTGCCTAGAAAAGCAATGGTCCAGGGCAGTCCATTGCCGCCACTCTCTGGGACCTGCAGTAGTGGCAATGGCCATAAACAGCCTTGCAGCTCTTAAAACTAAGGCGCCGTGGGGCTGTTTGCTTCCGCTCCCTAGGATCGTCCGATGCACACTTCCTATTTGCAAACAGGAAGTCTGCATCGCGCATTGAAAGCAAAGTTTTAAGGTAAGCATTACAGGGCTGTTTGTGGCCATTGTTACTGCTGTAGGTCCCAGAAAAAGACTGTCAGCAGCAGCAATGGGCATCAGAGAGGGGGGGGGGGGGAGCCACAAGAGATGAGGTTCGTTTAGGGCACCTCATCTCCTTGTGCTGGCTCTGCCTCTAAATATAATTTCTGGAACATTCCAGTGATAAGCTTCTAAATGATTGATCCAGATCTGTCTCAATGAAGAGAGAAGCTAAGAGAATTTTATTAGGTAGAATCAGAGGGCATCCTACTACTACTACTAATCATTTGTATTTGCTCTACAAGGTATAAGCAGCGCTGTACATATAGATATACGAGGTGTGACAAAAAAGAAACGAGACTGTCCCATAAATGTTTTATTACAAAATCTACAGAGAAATTACGCATTGTCCCCTTCAAAGTAATCCCCCCAGAGTTAATGTACTTCTGCATTCGTTTCTGCCACGTACGGAAGCACTCGGTAAAGTCCTCCTCCTTGAGGTCCCTCAGCTCCCTCGTCACAGTGGCCTTGATCTCTTCTACAGAGCTGAAATGAGTTCCTTTGAGCAAAGACTTCATCCTGGGGAAGAGACAGAAGTCGCACGGTGTGAGATCTGTGGAATAAGGAGGATGGTCGAGAGCTGTGATCTGTTTGTTGGCCAATAACTGTCTTACACTGAGCGCGGTGTGTGTAGGCGCATTGTCGTGGTGGAGCAGCCACGACTTGTCTCGCCACAGAGCCCATCTGCTGCGCCGAACCTGGTCATGGAGGCGATTGAGGACCTGCTGGTAGAAGTGCTGGTTGACTATCTCTCCTTCAGGCACAAACTCATGATGGACTACTCCCTTCTAGTCGAAGAATGCGATCAGCATGACCTTGATTTGGACATGCGCGCCTTCTTGGGTCTGGGTGACAGTCGTGTCTTCCACTGCAGGCTCTGTCTCTTGCTTTCAGGGTCGTACTGAAAGACCCAAGTCTTGTCTCCTGTGATGACTCAGCCAACAAACTTCTCCGATCTTCTCTAGCAAGTCTCGACAAACATTGACCCGGTGCTCCTTCTGGTCGTTCAATAAAAGCTTGGGAACCATCTTGGCACACACCTTCCGCATCCCCAGCTCCTGCACCAAGATGGTCTGCACTGACTCCCTGTTCAGGCTGAGTTCCTCAGCTATCATCCGCACTATTAATCTGCAATCACTCTGCCCCAGTGGTTCACTCTGTCAGAGTTCTCAGCAATCTTTGTCTTGGAAGGCCATCCTGACTTGGGGTCATCATCCACTTCCTCGCGGCCAGTCTTGAAGCATTTGTGCCACTCGAAGACTTGCGGCCTTGACACTGCATCTTTTCCATAAGCCTTTTGGAGAAGTTGGAGACACTCAGTTGGGCCTTTCTCCAACTTAACCAGAAATTTCAAGTTGCTTCTTTGCTCCATATTTCTGCCACCTCCAGTTGTGTGACAAAGCGATGGAGTAGTGTGCCACAAAAAAAACTGAAAAAGAAAAACAGAGTGAGAGAGATGAAAAATATTATAGCAGAATAGTGGCGAGATGTTGCACAACACAGTGACATAAGCGGTTAGCCAACTGGCACTGAGTCATGGGCGTGGCTGCCACAGTCTCGTTTCTTTTTTGTCACACCTTGTATGCAGCCTTGTCATACACCTATGTCAATTTTAAATTATTATATTTCTCTTTGCTCTGTCAAAGTGTTGCTTCTTGATCAATGTAAAGGTTACGCACTCATCAACAACCTTCGCTATGCTGATGATACCACATTACTAGCTAAAAGTGAAAATGATCTAAAACATCTTTATATCAAGATCAAGGAACATGGGGGGAGGATATTCAAAGTGCTTTAGCTGATAAGCAGACTTGCTAACCAGTTAAAACGTGGTCACCATGGTACTCGACTGCACTAACCGGTTAATGCTGATGAATATCTGCACAGACTGCCAAAAAATACTCTTAAAATTGGAGTGGTCTGTGGGCTGAGCAGGGCATGACAGCCGCTATCCTGTTGCTAACTGGATAGCTTAAGTGGTTTTCATTAGGACAGGTGACTGGCTGTCCTAATTTTAACCCTTTGCACTATCTGGCTAGTGGCTGAATATTGCTGCTAGCTGGATAGCAGCATCAGTAGCTGGACAGCCCCGATAACTTTTCAGTTTTAATTTAAGCGTGGCAGCTAGGCATTTTATTTTGCCTAGCTGCCGCTGCGGAATATGCCTCCTTTATTGTTCCTTGTAAACCACTTTGACTAAAAAGTGTAAAATAAATAAATGAATAAAATAGTCTTAAAATGTGCCTGCACCTTAATGTGAACACGACAAAGATCCTGACACGTAGCAAAATCAATAATTTCATCCTTGAAAGAGAAGATATAAAAATATTAGGCAACTTTAACTTGCTTGGATCAATAATGAAACGATAAGGAGTCAGGAAATCCAATGGCACAGTGCTCTTGGCAGAATGACTATGAAGGACCTGGATAAGATTTTCAACTACAGAAATATATCTTTGTGTACAAAGATTCAACTTGTCTAGATCATGGTATTTTCAATAACATCATATGGATGTGAAAGTTGGAGAGTGAAGAAGACAGACAGGAAGAAAATAACAGCTTTTGATTATGGTGCTAGTGAAGAATACAGTGGATAGTAAGGTCTGCTCGAAGAACAAATCAATCGGTACTAGAGAAGATCAAACCTAAGCTTTCCTTATAAGCTAAAATGACAAGACTTCAACTTTCATACTTTGGACAGATTATGAGAACGATCATTAGAGAAAGACATCATGCTTGGAAAGGCTGAAGGTCAGTGCAAAAGAGGAAAACCAGCAATATGATGGATCAACACAATAATAGCAGCTATGGATGCCATGCTATCAACAATTAGTCTGAAGATCGAACAAAGTTTAGGAAAACTATCCACAGGGTCAACTCAATGGCACTTCAGCAACACCCCCCTCTCCCCCGTATCAGAGAACTTGAGATAGAATTTTTGATGTACCCAGAGATGGCTATTGAAAGACACATGAAACTTCTATTTCTACGAATCTGATAACCATTCAAATTAAAATTTTAATGAAGTCATATCTTCCACTTTCACGGTATATAAGGGAGATGCCAAATTGTCTTGGTCCTTCAGGATCTTCTTCATCTGCACATGATTCACAGAATAATTGCTTGGAACTGATACCTCTACTATCAATGCTGTTCTAGTATTTTTCTCCTTTACCACTATGTCGGGTTTCCTTCTATCCAGCTTCTTATCCATTGGAATGGGAATGTCCCAAGTTAACATAACTTTTTTATTCTCAGTAATTCTCTTAAGGTCATGATCCCAGTGCTTTTCTGGTACAGCAATGTTGTAGTGCTTACAAAGTTTCCAATGGATGAGATGTGCTACCTTGTCATGCCTTTCTATATAGAAATTTTCTGCTATCAGAACTTCGTAACTGGCTACAAGATGAGTAATTGTTCCAACTTTTTTTTTTTTACAGAATCTGCATATGTCTGTTCTACTAGTCTGATCTATGCTTACTGTGAATCATCTCATTCATAATCCACTGTCCTGGGCTGCAATTATCAATCTCTCATCGTTAGGTTTCAGTTCATCTCTCCTTAACCATTCATGTGTCCTGGTTTGATTGACAAAATGATTTTATATACCTCTCTGTTTCACAGTCAGAGTGATTTACATACAACAATGAACAGTAACAGAACCATAATTTACATGGAACAAGAATGAAAACTTGGATAACTTAACAGGTGAACTAGGTATTTAACAATAAGAACATAAGATATGCCATACTGGGTCAGACCAAGGTCCATCAAGCCCAGTATCCTGTTTCCAACAGTGGCCAATCTAGGTTATACTTACCTAGCAGTTTCCCCAAAAGACACAGGTTCCGCAATGCTTGTACTGGGTCAAGCATTGATATCCTGGGTCCCTTCTTAATAATGGTTTATGGACCTTTCCTCCAGGAACTTGTCCAAACCTTTTTAAACCCAGCTACACTAACAGCCTTTACTACATCCTCCGGTAACAAATTCCAGAGTTTGATTACACGTTGAGTGAAAACATATTTTCTTTTATTAGTCTTAAATAGTTTACCCTGTAGCTTCATTGCATGTCCCCTAGTCTTTCTATATTCTGATAACGTAAACAATCGATCTAGGTTTACCCGTTCCACTCCGTTCATTAATTTATAGACTTCTATCATATTTCCCCTCAGCTATCTCTTTTCCAGGTTAAAGAGCCCTAATCTTTTTAGCCTTTCTTCATAGGAGTATCCTTCCATCCCCTTTACCATTTTGGTGGCTCTTCTCTGAACCTTTTCTAATAATGCTATATCCTTTTTAAGATACGGCGACCAGAATTGCACACAATATTCAAGGTGCAGTCTCACCATGGAACGATATAGAGGCATTATAATATCTTTCGTTTTATTTTCCATTCCTTTCCTTATGATACCCAGCATTCTATTTGCTCTCTTGGCTGCTGCTGCACACTGGGCCGAGGGTTTTAACATGTTATCCACAATGACGCCTAAATCTTTTTCCTGGGTGGTGGTTCCTAATGTGGAACCTTGCATTGTGTAACCATAGATTGGGTTGTTCTTCCCTAGGTGCATAACTTTGCACTTGTCCACATTAAATTTCATCTGCCATTTTGATGCCCAGTCTTCCAATTTATCAAGATCCTCTTGCAATTTTCCACAATCCTCTTGGGTTTTAACAACATTAAATAGTTTTGTGTCATCTGCAAATTTGATAACCTCACTCGTTATTCCACTATCCAGGTCATTTATAAATATGTCAAAAAGCAGCGGACCCAGCAAAGATCCCTGGGTACACCACTACTCACCTTTCTCCACTGGGAAAATTGGCCATTTAGCCCAACCCTCTGTTTTCTATCTTTCAACCAGTTCTTGATCCACAGTAGTACACTGCCTCCTATCCCATGAGTCTTTAGTTTTGCCAAAAGTCTCTGATGGGGGACCTTGTCAAAGGCTTTCTGAAAGTCCAGATACACTATATCAGTGTTTTTCAACCACTGTGCCGTGGCACACTAGTGTGCCGTGAGATATTGTCTGGTGTGCCGTGGGAAAAATTCCAATTTCATCCATAACATGTGGCCTCGGCTCACAAATTAGGGTTGCCAACCGGCCGGTTTTCAGCCGGCCTGGCCGGTTTTTCCATGGCCAGGCCGGCTGCCGGCACAGTTGTAAAACCGGCCATTGAAAAGCCGTTTTTTTGCTCTGGCCGCAAGATCGGGTGCGGCCAGAGAAAAAAAACGGCTTTTGTGCCGACGTCCGCGGCGCGAACGCGATTCCCTATAGCAGTGCAGCCGCTGGTTCTGCTTTGTACAGAGCAGCGGCTGCACTACACTTACATTGAAAAGTAAAGAGAAACTGTGTCAGGAGCCCTCCGATCATGCAGAGCCCGAGGAAGTGATGTCATGGGGGCGGGCTCCTCACAGGCTGTCTTTCCTTTTCAAATTAACTTTAGCTGCAATAAAGTTAATTTGAAAAGGAAAGACAGCCTGTGAGGAGCCCGCCCCCATGACATCACTTCCTCGGGCTCTGCGATGACCGGAGGGCTCCTGACACAGTTTCTCTTTACTTTTCAATGTAAGTGTAGTGCAGCCGCTGCTCTGTACAAATCAGAAGCAGCGGCGTGGGCAGTGGGGGGGGTGTGTGAGTGAGTGAACCAGCACGGGGGGGGGGGAGGGTGAGTTAACCAGCAAGGGGGGGGGTGTGTGATTGACCCAACAGTGGCGGGGGGGGGTGGTGTGAGTGAACCAGCAAGGGGGGGGGGGTGATGGTGTGATTGAACCAGCAAGGGGGGGGGGTGATGGTGTGAGTGAACCAGCAGGGGAGGGGGGGGGGTAAGTGAGTGAGTGACCCAGCAGGAGGGGTGAGTAAGTGACAGGGGGGTGGGTGAGTGAACCAGCAGTGGAGGGGGGGGGGTGGTGTGAGTGAACCAGCAGGGGAGGGGGGTTGGTGTGAACCAGCAGGGGAGGGGGGTTGGTGTGAGTGTTTGATTCCTATTCAAGAGAATTACTTTATATATAGTCAATATAGGCACAGAGGTAAATTTTTTTAACATTTTCTAATGGTGGTGTGCCTCGTGATTTTTTTCATGAAAAAAGTGTGCCTTTGCACAAAAAAGGTTGAAAAACACTGCACTATATCAACCGACTCACCTTTGTCCACCTTTTTATTCACACTTTCATAAAAACATAACAGATTAATAAGACAAGATCTTCCTTGTCTAAAGCCATGTTGGCTGTCTCCCATTAGGCCATGACTATCTACATGCTGAGTAATTTTATTCTTTATGATGGTTTCTACCATTTTTCCTGGTACTGACGTGAGGCTCACCGGTCTGTAGTTTCCCGGATCACCCCGGAACCCTTTTTAAAAATTGGTGTTACATTGGCGATCCTCCAATCATCAGGTATTAGATGATTTTAATGATAGTTCACAGATTACTAATAGCAGGTCTGCAATCTCATATTTCAGTTCTTTCAACACCCTTGGATGTATACCATCCGGCCCAGGTGATTTGCTGCTCTTCAGTTTAACTAATAGTTGTAATACAGCTTCCCGATGTATCGATATTTCCTTCAATTCTTCCGCACCTTTAAATACCACTTCAGTCATGGGTAAGATCCCTGCATCTTCCTCAGTAAAGACCGAAGCAAAGAATTCATTCAGTCTCTCCGCTATCGCCTTGTCGCCTCTTAGTGCGCCTTTAACTCCTCTTTCATCTAATGGACCAACTGACTCTCACAGGTTTTTTGCTACGAATGTACTTGAAAAAATCTTTATTTCGGGTTTTTGCTTCCGCAGCAAGCTTCTTCTCAAATTCTCCCTTTGCCTGCTTTATCAATGCCTTGCATTTGACTTGCCAGTGCTTGTGCTGTTTCCAGGTTTTGTCGTTTGGCTCTTTTTTCCATTTCCTGAAAGATGCTTTTTTGGCAACAGCAGCCTCTCTGACCTCACCTTTAAACCATGCTGGCAGTTTTTTGGACTTCCTTCCACTTTTCTTAAAGCATGGAATACAGCTGGTCTGGGCTTCCAAGATAGTATTTTTCAACACCCCCCAAGCTTGATGTAAGTCTTCAACCTTTGCAACTGCTCCTTTTAGTTTTTTCATAACTATTTTCCTCATTTTATCATAGTCTCCCTTTCGAAAGTTAAAAGGTAGTAATGTGGATTTCCTTACTATCCCTCCTCCACTAATTAAATCAAAGGCGATCATGCTATGATCACTATTGCCAAGTGGCCCCAACACTAGATCTGGTGTTCCACTAAGGACTAGGTCTAATATGGCTTCCCCTCTGGTCGGTTCATGAACCAGCTGCTCCAAGAAGCAGTCATTTATTTCATCTAGGAACTCTATCTCCCTAGCATGTCCTGCCGTGACACTGACCCAGTCGATACCGGGATAATTGAAATCACCCATTATTACTGCGCTGTAACGTTTGTTAGCTTCCTTGATTTCTTTGAGCATTTTTCATCATCCATTTGTTCATTCTGGCCAGGCGGTCGATAGTACACCCCCCACTGCCATCGCCTTCCCCTTTTTACATGGCATTTCAATCCATAGAGATTCTACAGCAAATTTTGTTTCCTGCAAAACTTTAATCCTTTCTGACTCAATGCCCTCTCTAACATAGAGCGCAACCCCTCCACTAATTTGATCAGCTCTATCATTACGATATAGTTTGTACCCAGGTATCACAGTGTCCCACTGGTTGTCCTCCTTCCACCATGTCTCTGATATTCCAATCATATTGTAACATCTCATTTAGTGCTCTATATTCTAACTCTCCCATCTTATTTTTTTAGACTGCTAGCATTTGCATACAAGCATTTTAGAGACTGTATTTTATTCATATTAATTTGGCTATTGGTAGACATGGGTAATTTGGGATCTTTAAGCTCTGTCTGCTCCATACTCGAGGGCATTTGGGCTACTTTCCTCTTTTTTGGAACCTCTCTGCTTTTGGTAGTATCCTTCAAGGATACATTCTTCCGAACCATCCGCTCTTGGGCGACTGTCGGCTTTCCCCTATTATCTAGTTTAAAAGCTGCTCTCTCCTTTTTAAAGGTTAATGCCAGCAGCCTGGTTCCATCCCGGTTAAGGTGAAGCCCATCTCTTCGGAAGAGCCCCTCCTTTCCCCAGAATGTTCCCCAGTTCCTAACAAATCCAAACCCCTCATCTCTGCACCATTGTCTCATCCACGCATTGAGACTCCGGAGCTCTGCCTGCCTTTTGGGTCCTGCACGTGGAACGGGAAGCATTTCGGAGAACGCTACCCTGGAAGTTCTGGATTTCAACTTCCTACCTAAAAGCCTAAATTTAGCCTCCAGAACCTCCCTACCACATTTTCCTATGTCATTGGTACCGACATGTACCAAGACAGCAGACTCCTCCCCAGCACTATTTAAGACCTTATCTAGGTGGCGCGTGAGGTCCGCTACCTTCGCACCAGGCAGGCATGTTACCAAGCGATCCTCACGTCCACCAGCCACCCAGCTATCTACATGCCTAATGATCAAATCACCAACTATAACGGCTGTCCTAACCCTTCCCTCATGGGCACAAGGCCCTGGAGAAACGTCTTCGGTGCGAGAGGGTTTTACATCACCTGGAGGACAGGTCCTAGTTACAGGATCACTTCCTGACACACCAGGGTGATGCTCTCCTGTCACGTGACCTCTCTCCTCCATGACAACAGGGATGCTGCCAGGCTGGAGGTGGGACTTCAGGACTATATCCCTGTAGGTCTCGTCTATGTACCTCTCTGTCTTTCTTATATTTTCCAAGTCTGCTAACTCTGGCCTCTAGAGAACGGACTCGTTCCCTGAGAGCAAAGAGCTCCTTGCACCTAGTGCACACGTAAGACCTCACACCAACTGGGAGAAAATCATACATGTGACACTCAATGCAAAAGACTGGAAAGCACCAATCTCGCTGCTGGACTGCTGTCTGCATCTTAGTTTTAAGTTTTTGTTTAGATCTTTAAGTTCGTTACTTACTAAGGGTTGCTATGGATATTTATATCAATAAAACTGTACCTAATACGTTTAATATACCTTGTTCACCTGAAGCTTAATTAATCTCAGGTCCTTAGTGTATGACTGATTTGGGTAACGAGCTTCACCTGAGAGCACCTTCTGTCTTTTAAGATGTGTACGTACCTATAAAGCTACGATTATCCCAGGGGTGGGTGGGTATGGGGCAGGAGGGAAGGAAATAACACTTATTAAAAGAGGGCTGCTACACAGTACCCTGTCCTGTGCTGCTGAGGTAAGCTATATTCTTATTTGATTTAAATTATAGCTCTTTGCTGCTGCTAGGCTCTAACTTATTATGAAATTTAAACTACAAGCTCTCTGCTGGGTTCCAAATTTAACCAGAAAGCTCTCTTCTGTGTTTTAATTTTAAACTAAAAGTACTTTGCTGATACTAGGCCCTGTGTGACTATTAAATTTAAACTACAAGCTCTCTGCGGGGTTCCAAATTTAACCAGAAAGCTCTCTTCTGTGTTTTAAATTTAAACTAAAAGTACTTTGCTGATACTAGGACCCGAGTGACTATTAAATTAAAACTACAAGCTCTCTGCTGGGTATGAAATGTAACCAGAAAGATCTCTTCTGTGTTTTAAATTTAAACTGCTGCTACTAGGCCCTGACTAATTTAACAAAAAATAGTGGGTTCACAGATTAATTAGCTTTAATAGAAAAAATTCCTTTCAGAAAATTCCCAGAAGTATATACTCACAATTGCAGATCTCTCTCCAGAAGTTACAATCCCCTTTTCTAGTCCTTCAAGACTGAGGATCACAGAGCTCTGGTTGAGCTATTTATGCCTGTGCTGCTGAAGTAAGCTGTGACCAACTTCCTGGATGATTAACAGTCCTTGCTTGGATAGAAGGAGTCTTTCAAAATGGCCTTTTGACCTGCCACCTGGTGTTAACACCTATTGAAAAAGTTTCACAGGTCTCTTGCCTCCTAGGTAGAAGGCCTCTTTGAAAACTACAGGCCGGTTAGTTTAACTTCGGTGGTGAGTAAATTATTGGAAACGCTGCTGAAAGAGAAAATAGCGAGGTTTCTGGAGTCCAGCGGATTACAGGATCCAAGGCAGCATGGATTCACCAGAGGCAGGTCTTGTCAGACAAATCTGATGGATTTCTTTGACTGGGTGACTAGGGAGTTGGACCGAGGGAGAGCCCTAGTTGTGGTGTATTTAGATTTCAGTAAAGCCTTTGACACTGTTCCTCACAGGCGACTTATAAACAAACTGAGCACCCTAGGGATGGACCCTAAAGTTACTGCTTGGGTTAGAAATTGGTTGGGTGGGAGGCGACAAAGAGTACAAGTAAATGGAGCTCACTCTGAGGAGAAGGATGTTATCAGTGGTGTGCCCCAGGGATCTGTCCTTGGTCCAATTCTTTTTAACATCTTTGTTAGTGATATAGCGGAAGGGCTTTCAGGTAAGGTTTGCCTCTTTGCGGATGATACCAAAATCTGCAATAGAGTAAACACCCAGGAAGGGGTAGATAACATGAGGAGGGATCTAGCTAAGCTTGAAGAATGGTCTAGAATTTGGCAGCTGGGATTTAATGTTAAAAAATGTAAGGTCATGCATTTGGGCTGCAGCAATCCAAGGGAGCAATACAGTATAGGAGGTGAAGTACTTTTGTCCACTAAAGAAGAGCGGGACCTAGGCGTGGTTGTGTCTGATGATCTTAAAGTAGCTAAACAGGTAGAAAAGGCGACGGCAAAAGCTAGGAGGATGCTTGGGTGCATACGGAGAGGAATGGCTAGCAGAAAAAAGGGGGTGATAATGCCTCTGTATAAGTCTTTGGTGCGACCTCATTTGGAGTATAGTGTGCAATTCTGCAGACCGCACCTTCAAAAGGATGTGAACAGGATGGAGTTGGTGCAGAGGGTGGCTACTAAAATGATTAGTGGTCTTCATTATAAGGCATATGAGGACAGACTGAAGGATCTTAATATGTACACCTTAGAGGAAAGGCAGGATAGAGGTGATATGATTGAGATGTTTAAATACCTCCGTGGCATAAATGTTCAGGGATAGAGCCTCTTTTAATTGAAAGCAAGTTCTGCTACGAGGGGACATGGGATGAGGGTGAAGGGAGATAGATTCAGGAGTGATATGCGGAAATATTTCTTTACGGAAAGAGTAGTGGATCCATGGAATATTCTCCCAGTGGATGTGGTAGAGATGAGGACAGTTAACTGCATTCAAAAAAGCATGAGACAAACACAGAGGATCTCTAAAGGTAAAAAGGGGACTGTTGTAGTTGTTATGGAAGGAAAGACTAGATAGGCCACGTGGTCTTTTTCTTTCGTCATATTTCTATGTTTCTAGTATAAAGCATATGAGGACAGACTTAAGCATATGAGGATCTTAATATGTACATCTTAGAGAAAAGGCAGGATAGAGGTGATATGATTGAGATGTTTAAATACCTCCGTGGCATAAATGTTCAGGGAGAGAGCCTCTTTCAATTGAAAGCAAGTTCTGCTACGAGGGGACATGGGATGAGGGTGAAGGGAGATAGATCCAGGAGTGATATGCGGAAATATTTCTTTACGGAAAGAGTAGTGGATCCATGGAATATTCTCCCAGTGGACGTAGTAGAGATGAGGACAGTAACTGAATTCAAAAAAGCATGAGACAAACACAGAGGATCTCTAAAGGTAATAAGGGGACTGTTGTAGTTGTTGATATGGAAGGACAAACTAGATAGGCCATGTGGTCTTTTTCTGTCATCATATTTCTGTTTTTCTATGTTTCTATCTCACCCTTGTGAAATATGCTCAGAATGTTTCAAAGTTTGTTAACAGAGCAACCTTTGATTGCTTTGAATGCATCAGCAGGACTTCATCCATCTGCATCGGTGCACACAGGATTGCTTGGCTCCAAGCATCGAATCTTGAACAATGGGTTCCAAATAAACTAGGTAATATCCCTTGCACCGGTGAAAACCTTATTGGCAAGGATTGACAGGACAAGGCCTCTCAGATGGAATCTGAGAATACTACCCTTAATAGGCTTTCTAGATCTACTGCCAACCCAGCTAAGAAGAAAGCAGGAAAGAAAGCTTTCTTCAATAAAAATAAGAAATACTATCCTCCTTATACCCCTGCTGTTCAGTGTCAGCATCATGCTCCTCACAAAGGGCAACAGCCTCCAAAACAGCAAAAGAAGGCTCAGACTCCCAAGTCACATCCACCTCAGCAAATCCAGCCTGCTCTGGGTTTTTCACTCCTTTCTAGAGAACATAGATGTCCTGCCTCTAGAGAGTTCTGATCCTGTCCACATTTCACATTTTAGCAGACTCTGTCACTATGCCCACAGGTGGCATCTCATCACCTTAGAGCAGTGGACATTGTCCATAGTACGAGAGGGATGCAAATTTCATCTACGAAGTCAACCCCCCCAGACTTCACCAAGAGAGTTCTGTTCTCAACCATCTCTCACTGCTCTGTTGCTACAAGAGGTTATCTCCCTTCTCCTGCAAGGTGCAACAGAAGAGGTCCCACCATTCCATCAGGGAATGGGCTTTTATTCTTCATACTTTCTCATCCCAAAGAAAACAAGAGGATACAGGCCCATTCTGGACCTCAGAGAACTGAACAAGCACCTCCTACGGGAGAAATTCAAGATGATCTCCCTAGGGACCCTTCTTCCCTATCTCCAGAGTAAGGATTGGCTCTGCTCTCTAGATCTAAAAGAAGCGTACACTCACATTTTTATTCATCCAGTGCACAGAAAGTTCCTGCACTTCATGTTCCAAGGAGAAAATACTCAATACAGAGTCCTGCCTTTCAGCCTCGCCTCTGCCCCAAGAGTCTTCACAAAATGCTTGGCGGTAGTAGCCACATTCTTAAGGACTCTAGGAATATTTGTCTTCCCTTACTTAAATGACTGACTTATACGGGCAAACACCTCTCAAGAAGTCAGTCTATCCCTCTCACGCACCATGCAGGTGCTACAACTCTTGGGATTTGGCATAAATCTTCCAAAGTCCCAACTCATTCCCTCTCAAACTCTAGAGTTCATAGAGACCCTTCTATACATTCAGCAATCAAGGGCATTTCTGCCCCAGTTCTGCTGTGCTCGACTCAATCAGCTAGCATCTCAAGCATGCCTCAAGATCTTTCTTACTGCTCGAGAAATGCTACAGATTCTGGGTCATATGGCATCAACGGTGCATGTTGTTCCATATGCCTGCTTACACATGCGCACAGCCCAATGGACACTGGCATCCCAGTGGTCTCAAGCATCAGGTTGCCTGTGGGACAAGATAACGGTCTCTACCCTTCTGATCTCGTCTCTCCAGTGGTGGTGATCTCCAGAAAATCTCCTTGTAGGATCAGCTTTTTCAGATGCCAGCACATCAATGTGCCTTGACGATGGATGCATCCAGACTGGGCTGGGGAGCTCATCTGCATTCTCTCTCCACTCAAGGACTCTGGTTTCAGCAGGAGTCACAACTCCACATAAATCTGCTGGAGCTCAGAGCCATTCTCAATGCTCTCAAAGTGTTCCAGGACCATCTTTGTTGCCGCAGAGTCCTAGTCCAAACTGAAAATCAAGTAGCCATGTTCTACGTGAACAAACAGGGCGGAACAGGCTCTTGGACCCTCTGCAGGGAGGCTCTACATCTCTGGTCCTTTGCCATACATCATCACATTAACCTCCAAGCGGTGTATCTCCCGCGCAAGCACAATGTCTTAGCGGACAGACTAAGTCGAATCCTTTTTCCCCCACAAGTGGTCTCTTCATGTAGACAAAGTCTCTCACATATTTTCAAATCTGGGGTACTCCAGAGATAGACCTGTTCGCAAGTTCTCAGAATGCCAAGCTTCCTCGCTTCTGCACCAGGACTCTTGCACCGGACAGCCATCAAGTGGATACTTTTCACCTCCACTGGGGTCAAGGCTTCCTATATGCCTTCCCTCCCATTCCCCTAATTCCCAAGACTCTTTTCGAAATCCAGAGAGACAAGGGCTTCATAATACTCATAGCCTCATGCTGGCCACATCAACCATGGTACCCTCTCCTTCTACGTCTGTCTCGGACTCAACCCATAGATCTGGAGTCTGCTCCAGATCTCCTCTCTCAGGAGGAGGGGATGCTACTCCATCCCAATCCGCAGTCTCTCCATCTCGCAGCATGGCTGCTGAAGGCATAGCCTTTCAAGACATTAACCTTCCCCAAGAGGTTAAGGACATCCTCTTAGCTTCTAGGAAGCCATCCACCAGACGGTCCTATGTTTTCAAGTGGCATAGGTTTTCTGTCTGGTGTTCTCAGAAGAATCTTAATCCCTTCTCAACTCTGGTGGAGGCACTACTTGAGTATCTCCTGCACCTATCTTTTTCTGGACTCAGAACCAATTTGGTAAGAGTACACCTAAATGCCATTGCGGCCTCTCACATGCCCTTAGATGGCCAGTCCATCTGTTCTCAGCCGCTCATAGCACGCTTTATGAGGGGTCTTCTATTAACCAAACCTTCCATTAAGCTACCTCCAGTGGCATGGGACCTTAATGTTGTTCCAGGACATAGAAACATAGGCCATGTGGTCTTTTTCTGTCATTATGTTTCTATCTAGTCTGTCCTTCCATATCAACAACTACAACAGTCCACTTTTTACCTTTAGAGATCCTCTGTGTTGGTCCCATGCTTTTTTGAATTCAGTTACTGTCCTCATCTCTACCACCTCCACTGGGAGACTATTCCATGGATCCACTCCTCTTTCTGTAAAGAAATATTTCCGCATATCACTCCTGAATGTATCTCCCTTCACCCTCATCCCATGTCCCCTCGTAGCAGAACTTGCTTTCAATTGAAAGAGGCTCTCTCCCTGAACATTTATGCCACGGAGGTATTTAAACATCTCAATCATATCACCTCTATCCCGCCTTTCCTCTAAGGTGTACATATTAAGATCCTTAAGTCTGTCCTCATATGCTTTATAATGAAGCCCACTAATCATTTTAGTAGCCACCCTCTGCACCGACTATGCCTATGGAACAGACTAAGTGTTTTACTGGTACCGAGGCCATCAGTAAGGCCGCTAAGCTCCGCTCGATGACAAGGATATGTTGATCCATGGAGCTTGCCGATGCCTGGGTATCGGTACTGGAATTGCAGGCCATGATCCCTGAGCCTGGCACCAGGAGCTCTCCGGAGGTGGAGGCTTCAGGAGCATCCTGGGACCCCACTAAGGCTTTGGAGGGAAGATCCTCCCACCGAGTTGTTTGGCCGATGTGTTCCCCTCTAGGGCAATGCTTGAGACATCAAGATGCTTAGAAGGAGATCTACCTCTTGAGGGTGTGGCCAGCCTTCGATGAAGACTTAGGTTTCGATACCTGAGATCCTTGAGAGGAAGATGAAGCTCTCGATGACGTTGATGCTAAAGAGACGGCATCGGAGGCAAAGAGGGTGCCCAGCTTTGCAGCTTGATTCTGTAGGCCTCTCTTCGTCATCTTTCTACAGAGAGGACATTCTGATGGCTGATGATCAGGTCCTAAGCATTTTAGACACCAGTCATGGGTGTCTGTGGCCGAGATGGTACTGCCACACTTAGAACACTTCTTAAAACCACTAGATGGTCTTTCCATTGTATCTGTGACAAAATGGAAGGCCTAGGCCTAAGATAGCACCTGAAGAAAAGAAGAAATTCTTTTCTTCACATTTTTTTTTTGAGAAAGAAATAAAGCATTGACGGGAAGGCAGACGCAAACCACAAAAATATGAAAAAACAGTAATTTTCTGCGGTGACAGGAATTGCTCCCTGTTGGCTTCGCGGAAAACGAAGAACTGAGGAGGGAGAGTTGGAAAGGCGGGAAGGCAGCTACGCAGGCGCAGTGGGATGCTCCCAAAAGCTTTCCTGTTGGATGCTGGGGAGCGTTCCCACTCAGACTCCTTTGGTACTGATGTCACCCATATGTGAAGACTACATTCCTGCTTGTTCCTGGAGATAGCGTAGTTACTCACCTGTAACAGGTGATCTCCGGGAACAGCAGGAATTTAGTCCTCACATATGGGGTATCGTCAGTACCGACGGAGCCTGTGCGGGAACGCTCTCCAGCGTCCAATAGTAACGCTTTTGGGAGCATCCCTCAGCACATTCACACTGCCTTCCCGCCTTTCCAACTGTCCCTCTTCAGTTAAGTTTGTAGCTGAGTGAAAGGATAGAGGGAGAGAGGAAAGAGATAGAGAGACAACTCCTAGGGGAGGTGGGTGGGTTGTGAGGACTAAATTCCTGCTGTTCCCAGAGATCACCTGTTACAGGTGAGTAACTACGCTATCTCCAGGAACAAGCAGGAATGTAGTCCTCACATATGGGGACTCCCTAGCTGAAGATGCCAGGGAGATAGCCCCAGGAAGGTGCCACCCTAGAAGGTGGGAATCCTTCCTCCCATGGATCTCTGGCATCCCACCAGGGTTGGTGGGTAGGAGTTGGTTCAGGTTTGAAAGAGATTCTGAAGAACAGCTTGGCCAAAGAAGGCATCCCGACGGGAGGCTTTATCCAGGCAGTAGTGGGCTGTGAAGGTGTGTACCGAAGCCCAGGTAGCTGCTCGACAAATGTCATCGATAGACACAGAGTGGAGATTAGCCATAGAAGTTGCCATGGCTCTCACATTATGAGCTGTGACATGGTCCTGAAGAGGAAGACCCTTACTCTCATAAGCAAAGGATATGCTTTGGGCAATCCATTTAGATTAAGTTCTTTTGGAGACTGGAAGTCCCAAATGACTAGGGTCAAAAGCTATAAAAAGTTGTAAGAACTTTCTATGTTGCTGTGTTCTTTGTATGTAAAAGGCTAAGGCCCTTTTACAATCCAAAGTATGAAGGTTTCTTTCTGCATTAGAGGTGTGAGGCCTTGGAAAAATTACAGGAAGATAAATTGATTGATTTAAATGAAAAGGCAAAACCACCATTGGCATAAAATGTGGATGAGTTCGAAGAACAACCTTATCATGATGAAACCTAGTATAAGGAGGATCAGCCACTAAAGCTTGCAATTCACTAATGCGACGGGCAGAGGTGATTGCAATTAGGAAGATGACCATCCAGGTCAAAAACCTAAGAGCTGTAGTGGCCAAAGGTTCAAAAGGCGGCTTCATGAGCTGCCCTAGAACTAGATTTAGATCCCATGCCACCGGTAGTGGCTTGATGGGAGGTTTAGTTAATAAAAGGCCTCTCATGAATCTTGATAGGAGTGGATGAGAGAAAATTGGTTGTCCATTCAGAGGCTTATAAGAAGCTGCAATTGCACTAAGATGGACTCTTACCGAATGGTCTTTAGACCAGAATTCGATAAGTGAAGGAGATACTCTAGTATCGATTCTAAGGGTATGGACCAGGGGGTTTAATCCCTTCTTGGAGCACCAGATAGTAAAACGTTTCCACTTGAAGGCATAAGATCTTCTTTGGGAAGGTTTTCTAGAAGTCTGAAGGATATCTTTTACCTGTTGGGACAGGATGAAATCTTGGAGGTCTAAGCCTTCAGCAACCAGGCCGTGAGGTGCAGGGACTGGGTATTTGGGTGCCATAGCATCCCGTTCTCCTTGGAAAGGAGATCTGGAGCATGCCCTAATTCCAGAGATGCCACTTGAGAGAGATGTAGAAGCAGGGAATACCACGTTTGGCGTGGCCATCGAGGTGCTATGAGAATCATGCGACCTCTGTCTCTCTGAAGCTTGAAGAGTGTCCTGGGGATGAGGGGAATGGGTGGGAAGGCATAAAGGAAGTCCTGACCCCAGTGAAGAAGGAAGGCATCCCTTGCCTGACAGTGGTGTGCCGGAATCCTGGAACAGAACTGGGGAAGTTTGGCATTCAGTGGACTTGCAAAGAGGTCTATGTCTGGAGTGCCCCAGAGATGAAATATCCTTGCCACCTGGTCTAGGTGGAGGGACCATTCGTGAGGCAGCAGTACTCGATTGAGTTTGTCTGCCCAAAGGTTTAGAATGCCTAGAAGATATACCACTAGAAGGTGAATTTGATGCTCTCTGGCGAAGGCCCACAGTCGTAAAGCTTCGTTGCATAACGACAGAGCCTGTTCCGCCCTGCTTGTTCACATAGAACATGGCTACTTGATTGTCCATCTGGAATAGGACTGTCTTGTAGCTGAGCTGGTTGTGGAATACTCGAAGAGCTAGATAGATTGCTCTTAATTCCAGGAGGTTTATGTGCAAACCAACCTTCTGTGGAGTCCAGGTGCCCTGGGTAGAGAGATGATTCAGGTGTGCTCCCCAACCCACCTGTGATGCATCTGTCGTTAGGGTGGCCTGAAAGAGGGGTTGATGGAAAGGAGACCCCACTGTCAGATTTTCTAGTGATTGTGGCCATTGGAGGGACAAAATTAGTCGTTGAGAGTATTATTTTGTCCGACAAATGACCCCTGGCCTGTGTCCACTGTGTGGAGAGGGTCCACTGAGCTGTTCGCATGTGGAGGCGAGAATATGGGACTACATGAACTATGGATGCCATACGTCCCAGTAACTGCAGTAGCTCTCAAGCAGTGAGGGAGGATTTGCCTGCTGCTTGAGAAGCTAGTTGCATTATGCAAAGACACCGGGCTTGTGGAAGGAAAGCCCTTGCCTGTCTGGTATCTAGAAAGACTCCTATGAATTCTAGGCATTGTGAAGGAACTAGTTGAGATTTTGGGAAGTTTATTACCAATCCCAAGTATTGGAGGATTCGCATTGTATGGGACAGCGCAGTGTTGGCCTCTGCAACTGTAGGGGCTCGAATGAGCCAGTCGTCCAAGTAAGGGAAGACGAAAATCCCCAGGGTTCGTAGAAATGCAGCTACTACTGCCATGCATTTCGTGAATACTCTTGGTGCTGAAGCCAGACCAAAGGGAAGAACCCTGTACTGGAAATGTTTTCTCCTGAAAAGAAAACGTAAGGATTTCCTGTGATCTGGATGGATGAGAATGTGAGTGTATGCATCCTTTAAGTCTAGAGAGCAAAGCCAATCCTGGCTTTGAAGGTATGGTAGAAGAGTTCCTAGAGAAACCATTTTGAACTTTTCTCGAAACAGATATTTGTTCAATTCTCTGAGGTCTAGAATGGGTCTGTGTCCTCCTGTTTTCTTTGAAATAAGAAAATAGGGGGAATAGAACCCTGCACCCCGTTGAAGAATGGGTACTTCCTCTATTGCCCCTTGGGCAAGAAGTGTGGAGACCTCGTGATCTAGCAGATTGTCTGCAGAGGTTTGTGAATTGAATTGCTTTAGAATTGTAGGAGGGGGCATGCTGTGAAAATGAAGCTTGTACCCCTCTCCTACAATGGACAAAGTCCAATCTTCTGCTGTTATCTGATGCCATCTGTTGACAAAGTGGCATAACCTGCCCGGAATATTGGAGGGTTGGGGACCCCTCAGAGGCAGGGAGGCAAAGCTCTCTAGGAAGGAGTCAAAGCCCTTGAGGGGGCTGAACCTGGAGAGATGGTTGGGCTCTTGGGCTTTTGGCTTCTTTTGCTGTCTAGTTTGTACCTTTTGGGCAACCTGACCTGGAGTTTGACTCTGCTGGGTATAAGAAGGATAAAACTTCCTCTTTTTTGCTAAAAGAGGGTTTTTTATAAGGCTTCCTTTAGGCTGGAGTGGCTGTACACTTTGACAATCTATCTAAAGTAGAATTGTCAGCATCTAGTGCATTTCTATCCTATGAAGCTCAAAGCCTATACTAATTTACTGTAAATAGTTGTGAATATTTGTTGTTATATTATCTTTAACCCCAGTTATCCCTGTTCACTCCCTGTTATCTGTAAACTTGACATATGTTTTATGCTTAAGTACAAGGTTGTTAAAATGTAAACCACACTGATGATGAATAGCGCGGTATATAAAAACTGTTAAATAAATAAATCTAACTCGTTAGCCTTTTCCTGCCAGTTCTTGCCGAAGAGATTCTCCCCCGTGCAAGGAATGTTGCCTAACTTGTCCTGTACCCAAGTCTCCAAGTCTGATGCCTGTAGCCAGGCAATCCGTCGTGCGCCAATGGCAATAGCAGAGGTTCTGCTGATACATTTGAAGCAGTCAAAGGCTGCACGATTAACAAACTTGGAGACATCCTGAGCATGCTTAACTAGAGCAAGAAAATCTTGTCTCTTGTCATCTGGGAGAAATGGGCTCATAAGTTCCAAATCTCCTGTGGCTTCCTTGAGGAACATTCCCATATATAGGATATATGAACTGATCCTAGCTGAAGGCATGGAAGCTTGAAAGGTTCTGCACCCCAAAGCATCCAGAGTCCTGCATTCACGACCTGGAGGATTGGATGCATGCCTCTTTGCACTTTTCATTATACGCATGGCTGATTCCACTACCACTGAATGGTGTGGCAGCTGAGTTTTCTGAAATCCAGGACATAGCGGAACTCGATACATAGTATCCAGTCTCCTAGAGTGAGGAGAATTTCATGGATAGGCAGAGTGGCTGCCTCCTTAGGAGCTTTAGGATATTGGAGAATTTCCAATTCCTTTGCTCTGGGTTCCTCCTCAGGAGCTACTGTGATTGAAAGACCTTTGGCCATATCACGGATGAAATCCTGAAATGACATGTCCTCTGGAGGTGACATTCTGTGTTGGGGAGAAGAGGGATCTTCTAAGAGAAACCCTCTAGTGCCAGCAGAATTGTCAGAGTCTTCGGAATCGAAGTACTCCTGACTCTGATATTCCTGCAAAGCACTATCCTGGTACCGATTGAAGTCGGTACCGAGTTGACCCGGTACCGCTTTGACAATTCCAGCCCGAGATGGCATGGGAAGAGTTCCCACCGGGGCCGGTACCGTCTGTACCGGTGCCTGTGGGACCACCGGTACCACAGCTGAAAGAAGAGCTACGATGCTGCACTCGATAGCGAGGAACCTCTGGTCTATCGACGCTGCCGATGCTTGTGTGTCGGTACCGGTAAGAATGGCCGGAACCCCTGAGCATGGTACAGGTAGTTCTTGCGAGGTTGAGGCCTTGAGAACATCCTGAAGACCCTTCAATGCTTTGGAAACCGAAGCCTCCTGCCGGGGCTGTTTTGCCGGAATGGTTCCCTCAAGGGCAATGCCAATGGCCTCTCGATGCTTAGCAGGAGAGCTACCCTTTGAGGACTGGCTTTTATGTTTAGTTACCTGAGATCCATGGGAGGAAGAGGAGGCCCTTGACAATGTCGATGCAATGGATCTGGCATCTGAAGAAAAGAGGGTACCGAGCTTTGCAGCCCGGTTCTGTCTTCCTCTGTTAGTCATCCCCATACAAGAGAGACATTCAGTTGGAGAATGTTCAGGTCCTAAACATTTCAGACACCAATCATGGGTGTCAGTGACGGAAATGGTACCGCCACCCTGAGTACATTTTTTAAAACCACTAGTTGGCTTTTCCATGTTTTAGAAATATGGGGCCTAGTGCCCAAAATGGCACCTAGCACCAAAGAGAAAAGTTTCTGAAAAGAAACAGTCTAAAGCCTAAGGTTTTTTTATTTTTTAAAAGAAAGAAAAGAAAAGAACCGGCGGTACCGGTAGGCGTCGTGCGGTAGGCAAATGCGACCACAAGAAAATAATTTAAAGACGGAATTTTCTGCGGTGACAGGGAATAGATCCTGTCGGCTCCGCGGCAAACAAGAACTGAAGAGGGACAGTTGGAAAGGCGGGAAGGCAGCACGCATGTGCTGAGGGATGTTCCCGAAAGCGTTCCTATTGGACGCTGGGGAGCGTTCCCACGCAGGCTCCGTCGGTATCGACGATACTCCATATGTGAGGACTACATTCCTGCTTGTTCCTGGAGATTATAATTTATACCAGACTAAGTGCAGTGCGCCCTCGAATCATGCATAAAATCCCTCTCTCCAGAGGATGTAAAACCCTCTACACATCCAATAAATCCAAGTGCTCACACACCAAGGGTACTGCCCTTCCGCATGTTCACCCTAGCCCCCTACCCCCTAGGTTACATGATTTATCCATTTCGGGATCAAATACCATATTAAAGTCTACCTCAATCAAAAATTCTTCCCCCCCCCCCATTCCCTGCAATTCCTGAATCACTGTCCTGAACCCCCCCCCCATCATAAACATTGGGATCATATAATCTACACAGCACCAACTGATGTCCTTGAAACTCTCCCCTCACAAACATAAAGTGACCATCCAGATCTGCTACAACTTTGAATATCTTATACTCCAAGTTCTTTTTTTTACATTTATAGTTTTTATTATTATACACTTAAATACACACTTAACGTCTGAATACAAACATTATAGTGTACAGCATTTACTTGGCAGAAACTATATGACACTCATTCATTGCTTTTGTAGTAAAGCACAATTACTATGAATATACATTGCATCTTTTCCAAGCTCGAAGCATCTTACAATATAGTTCAATTACAAATATGATTGCACACTTCCTTCCCCTTAGCCCTTTATGGCCATTATTGAACTTTTACATCTACAGACTATATTTATCAAAACAGGGCCTCCCCTCACATTCCAATGATTATAAACACCCTCCTTTTCCTTCCATCCTTCCCCTTTGTACCTATACTCCCCCCTCCTCTTCCAGGTCTCATAGTTCCCCCTGCCCGTCTCATGCTTAAGCGTCCCCTTAAATCACCATTCCTTTACTGTTTTGCATCCATTGCATATATGGCTGCCACCTTCTATGGAAGCGTTCTATGGTTTGCTGTTGATAGGCTGTTATTTTGCACAACCTGTGGAATGCTCCAAGTGTTGCAAGACTGCGGTAGGCTCTGGTGCTTTTATATCCTTCCATCCTTTAGCAATTTCCATATGCACCCCCAGCACTATCATCTGTGACAGGTACCCCAGATCTGACTTCGTTCCTCCTTCCCATTTCTCCTGTCCATCTCACTGTATCCTTCAAAACTGTCCGCATCCAGGACAATAGCACTTGTAGGGCTAGGCAGAACCACCACATATATATAATCACCCTTTCTCCCATATCCATGCCAGCACTCCGTATCTCCACGTTTGCTCATTTTACTAATCCGTACTAGTGTAAGGTATATATGGTACATTATCTTATAAGAGTGTTTCTATATAGCGGCCGATACTGAGCTCACTCTTGTGCCTAGGCATATCCTTTCCCATCGCTCCCAATCCCATTCCCCTCCTAGGTCCCATTCCCATGCCAATTGATATTTTATTTTTATTTATTAACAATTCTTATATACCGCACTATTAGACATCAGCGCGGTTTACATTGAACAAAAAACATCCGACAATTTACATATGTCTGGTCATTACATTTAACAGGAAGTATAACTTGGCGAAATAGGGGAAACTAAATACAATGAGGGTTATCTGATGAAGGATATCCTGGTTAACTATATACAATGGTGGTACAATAGTACATGGAACAATTTACTATTTACATTGTGAAGTTGGCCTGTTGCGAGGTTCTATCTGTTTGACCACTTCTGCTATTTGCCTGGGGGTTATGTTCGGAGTTGTCAATGAGATATTTAAGGAAGAGGAAATGTTTCAGTGCCTTTCTGAACTGACTCAGATTAGGTGTTGCTCTGATTTGTGCTGGTAAGGTGTTCCATAGAGTTGGGGCACAGAATTGGAAGGCTCTGTTGGCTGTTGATCTAGTGCATCTTGTGGTATCATTTGGGATAACTAGTGTGTTTAATTCTGCTGTTCTTCGTGGCCTGTTTGGTGCGAGTGGTTGTATGAGGTTGGAGAGAGAGGAAGAGGTGAGTCCCTTAGCCGCTTTGAATGTTAGCAGTAAGGTCTTGAAGCTGATCCTCGCTTGCATGGGGAGCCAGTGTAGCTGTTTTAGAAGGGGTGTTACGTGATCTCTCCTGGATGCCCCGAGGAGTACCCTTGCTGCACTATTCATGGCTAGTTGCAGGGGGCTCAGGGTGGACCGGGGGAGTCCTTGTAGTATGGAGTTTGAGAAGTCGAAATGGGGGAGTATAAGGGCTTGATAAATGGTTCGGAAGTCATCCGGTTCAAGTAGCATGCGTAGGTGTCTGAGGGATCTGATTTTAAAGTAGATTGCCTTGACTGTATTGGCTATGTGGTTCTTCATGTCAAGGTTTTGGTCCAGCGTTACTCCAAGGTAGCGTATTGCCGGTTTTACTTGGAGTTGGGCATCCTTTACGTTAATACAACTCGGAGGGGTGAAACTGGTGTTCCTCGAGACGAACAGTACTTCCGTCTTTTTGTGTTGTATTCTCAGGTTTTGTGATAAGAGCCACTCTGATATGGTGTCAAAGCAGTTAGTCAGCGGGGTGAGGTCTAGGCCATCCAATGATATTGGCATATATAGTAGTACATCGTCTGCATATATCATGTAACTGACATTAAAGGATCTGATGATGTCGCAGATGGGTTGGATGTATATATTAAACATCAATGCAGATAAGGAGGATCCTTGAGGTACACCTTGACTTTGTTGGAAAGGTTCAGATGTGTCCCCATCGACTCGGACATGCTGCCATCTATCGGACAGGTAAGATTTACACCATTCGAGTGCTGTTCCACCGATGCCTTTTTCCCTTAGCCGGCAGATGAGAATTTCGTGGCATACCGAGTCAAAAGCCGCTGCTATGTCTAGGAAGACGAGAGCGAAACCCTGGCGTATGTTATCCACACCCGAGATTATGTTGTTGAGGAGTGTTGTGAGTAGTGTTTCTACTCCATGGGACTCTCTGAAACCATGTTGAGCTGGATCCAGAGGGGCTGAGGTGTCTATATGATCCTGTAATTGCCTGTGCACTATTTTCTCAATGATTTTTGCTAGCATAGGTATGGCTAGATATGGGCCTATAAGATTCTACTTTTTGAGGATCAAGTTTGGTGTTCTTTAACAGCGGTCTTACAGAGGTCTGCTTGAGCGTAGCGGGGAAGGAGCCAGTGGTGAAGGAATAGTTTAAGATTTTAGCTATAGTTGAGGATATGTCACATCGCAGGTCCTTTATCCAGTGCGCAGGGCAAGGGTCTGTGTGAGCAGTGGTTGTGTTCAGAGCTAGAATAGTATCTTCAATAGTTTTCTTCGAGGGGGTAGAGAATGATGCCAGTGATACTGGGTAGTCTTGTTCATCAGGAGAGTCCGGTATTAATATTTTGTTAGTCTTGCACATTTTAGATTGCATGTAAATTGCATAGTCCTGTGGATGGATCCTGCTGTGGTGCTCAGGGGTTGGCTCTTTGGCAAGCGTTTTAACTAAGTTAAACAAGTCGTGAGGTTTATTCAATGACCGTTTCAGGGTATCTGTGTAGTGTTGTCTGATTTTATCTGAGATGGCTTTACGATGCTCAGACAGGTGTTGGATGTAAGCTGATTGGTCACTGCTAGTACGTGACTTTCTCCATCGTTTTTCTAGCCTTCTTAAAATGGTTAGTGAGGTTTTTAAATCGGCTGTGAACCATGGGGCTGTAGATCTCTTCTTTGGGTTCTTGTTCGTTGGAGGGCGGATAGCGATTGTGCTGAGTTTTTTGTTCCAGGAGGAGATCACCTCATCTAGGCTTAGTGAGGTGTCATCAAAGAGTGTGCTCATTTCAGTGAGGATGCGTTCTCTGTTAAATGGGTGGAAGCTTCTGATAGTTGAGTTAGCGGGCCTGCTTTCATCTGTTTTTGTCTTGTGTGAACAGTTAGTGGTAGGCATCTGAAAGGTGATGAGTTTGTGGTCAGTCCAAGGGACTGCAGTTATCGATAGCACAATGTTTTGTGGTTGATCCAAACTTAGCTGCGGTGCGAATATGAGGTCAAGGATATTGCCTTTCTCATGAGTAGGTTCTTGCACCATTTGTGTGTATCCTAGGCTATCTAGGGCATCTAGGAATGCTGTTGCTTGAGTGTCCTGTAATGATGGTAGGTTGATATCTCCTACGATCCAATTAGGTTTATTTGGACCCTGGGTGAAGGATGCCAGATTTATTATGGTTGCTAGGTCGTCTGGATCTCCTGATGGTGATCTATAGACCAAATTTATGGAGCATGTGTTGTTTGAGACTGATACTGTTTCTAGATGGTTGTTACTGTTGGATTCATCCATTTTGAACTGGAGGTCAGCTTTGGTGATGATAAGTACTCCTCCGCCTTTTTTGTTTTGTCTGTGTCCAGTGAATGCTGTAAAGTTAGGTGGGAGAAGCTGGTTGAGGATGATATTGTCTTCAGTTGAGAGCCACGTTTCAGTGACCATGAGGATGTCTAGCTGGTGGGATATTATTACATCTGTGATCACTGGCCACTTGTTTCGAAGTGAGCGGGCATTTATAAGTGCACACTTCAGTCTACTAGGGTAGATGCTTTTAGTTTGTCTAGTTTTCGTGTTGTATTGTAGTGGGACATGCAATAGGAGGTTGCGGTGCGGAAGGTTGGTCCCACGTGGGTTGTAATAAGAGTTTCCTGACCATTTTCTCTCACTAGATGGTACAATAGGAATGTGGTTTTGTGAGGTGGTGAGGGCCAATATATTAGATGGTAGCGTTATAATAAGTAGGAAAAGGCACATTAACCTGATGATCACGTCTTCCATTTTAACCCTGTGAGGTATGGGGCTTATTTGGGAGGCGAATAGAGGGGTTTTGGCACGTTAGGGCTGACTGGATCTTAGCTTGTGTATTGTGCAACCAGCAAACAGGCTCAGTGTATCATACAATAACACAGTATTTCTGGCAGTGTTCAACTCTTAAGTATGGATTGATTGTGTATACCTACACAGAATAATGATTGAGATGAGATGAGATGAGAAGTATAATGATTGAGATGAGATGAGAAGTAGCCGGTGAGACTTGCAAGTGAGAGGTAGCAGATAAATATTTTTCTGTAATTTGTAGCCTTTATCTCCCTTTTCAATAGACTTTTATAAACAAGTGATATCGTCCCTCTGCCTTGGAGCTCCATTCTGTAGAGCTTTTCAAATGGACGTTCCTTAGCACCAAATTCTACTTTACTTTGCAGTCCCCCCAGAAAGTATGCCTTTTGGAAGTAGCCATACCAATCTCTATCATCTAGGGCATATTCCTGTTTAAGCTCCATAAAGGGTCTCAGACTCCCCCCTCTTCGAACCCCTCACAGGTTGAAATATGTTAAAAAGACGTATCCTTCCTCCTGGCCCTACCAAGATTTTCTGTACTTTCCACCACGCCTATAGGGTTAGATCAACATAGGGTTTAGACGTCACTTCTGCTTTACTTGTCCCCTCTTTGTGCCAAATCATATCTGTCAATGGTCGGTCCTCCACCCTTGCTTGTTCTATTTGTACCCATTGAGGTCCTATCTCCCCCATCCGCCACTCCAAGATAGCTCGGAGCTGTGCTGCCTTATAGTATCATGGCACATCTGAGACTGCTAGACACCCTTCTTCTTTCCCTCTAACTAAGACCGCTTTTTGCATCCGCGGAAGACAGTGCCTCCAAATGAATAAAAAAAAATGATTTTCTGTAAGAGGGACATCATTTGGTCTGAAAACACCAGGAGGGCGCTAAACATGAAAAGTACTCTTGGAAGAACATTCATTTTAATGATGGCTATTCGCCCAAATCAAGAAAAATAAGATTTGTTTCACCGTATCAAGTTATTCATTTCTTTTTAAATTACTGGTTCAAAGTTGAGTCTCTGCAGATCCTGCCATCTACTGCTAGTCTGTACCCACAAATATTTGATGTGTTCTTTTGCCCAGTGAAATGGGTATGGTCCTCCTTAACTCTTGCTCCCTTTGGGGATCCATAATAAGTTTCAAAATTTCCAATTTTTCCATGTTCATCTTACAACTTGACGCCAAGCTGTACTACTATATTTCCTGAAGCAAACTTGGTAAAGACTGACAAGGATTGTCCAAAGTGTAGATCACATCTGCCAACAATGATATTTTATGTTCTCGGAGGCCCACTCTTATGCCTCAAACTCCCATGCACTGTGTTATTCTTTCAGCTAAGGGCTCTATAACTAGGACAAACAGTAAGGGAGATAGCGGACATCCCTGCCATGTGCCCCTCTCTAAGTGAAATTCTTCTGAATATACTACATTTACTCGGATTCAAGCTGCATAAAGGGCCTTCAACCAGCTCCAAACGTTCTCCCCTATTCCCATTTTCTTTAATGCCGTGAACTATGAACGGCTGCTCTACCCGATCAAATGCTTTTTCAGCATCCACTGCCATCAATAACGAGTCTCTACAATGTTGTTGGGCGATCTATACAAGGTTGAGTATTTTATGTATGTTGTCACTTGCTTGCCTTCTTGGTA
Organism: Ichthyophis bannanicus; assembly: GCA_033557465.1. Classification (NCBI taxonomy): domain Eukaryota; kingdom Metazoa; phylum Chordata; class Amphibia; order Gymnophiona; family Ichthyophiidae; genus Ichthyophis; species Ichthyophis bannanicus. The sequence continues at coordinate 305,049,001 of CM066040.1, read as the reverse complement.
TAAAGCCTGCCTGATCATCCTGTACCAGCTGTGGCAGAAACCTTTGCAACCTATTTGCTATTATGTTCGCAAACAGCTTGGTGTCTATGTTAATAAGTGAAATAGGCCTATATGATCACATTTCCCCACATCTTTACCAGGTTTAGGGAGTACAGTAATTCCAGTCACACCCATTGACTTTGGGAGTGCCCCACCTGCGAGCACCTCATTGAAAAGCTCCGGTAAGAGTGATGGTATTTCCCCAGAGAACTTCCTACAAAATTTGGCCATTAACGCATCTAGGCCAGGGGCCTTTCCTTCCTTTAAGGATCAGATGGCTTGTAATACTTCCATCTCTTCTATTTCCCTGTCCAAACATTTGTATTCTTCCTCATTCAAGGCTGGAAGATCCAATCCTGTCAGATCCAATCCTGTCAAATACTGATCTATATTTGGCTCTGCTAGATGATGTTCTGATTGGTACAACTGCATATAAAACTCACAAAACATATTTTGTATTTGCTCTGCCTTATATGCCCACCCTCCTTGATTATCCCATATTTTACATATCTTATTTTGCATCGCTCTCATACGCAGTTTGTGAGCTAGGTAAGTTCCAGGCTTATTACTCTGTATAAAAAAAAGTATGTCGCAATTTATTTAATTGGTAGGCCCATTCTTCTGCTCTTAACATGTTCAGCTCCCCTCCTAGTAGTCTCAATCTGGCGTCTCAGTCGTTGATCCCCTTTCCTCTTATGTGGTGCCATAGGGATTCCAGAAGTTTTAATAGCTGATCTTCCCTTTGCACCTTTAATCTTTTCTTTTGGGAAACCATGGAGACCAAGTGTCCCCTTAGTACTGCCTTGAGCCCATCCCACACTCCAGAGAATGTTACTTCACCATTTTTGTTATAAATTAAGTACTCTTTAATCCCTTTTTGCACCTTTCCTACATCCTTCAGGTCTTCTAACAGGGATATGTTTAATCTCCAAAACCTTAACCCTGCCTTATTATTTGTCATCTGAATTTCTATTCCCATCGGCGCATAGTCTGACCAGGTTATCTGCCCTATCTCTACATTTTTTGTACTCCATCCACTAGCGTCCCATCGACCCACAACATATCTAGTCGACTGTATACATCGTGCGGGTGGGAATAGAATGTATAATCTCTCTGAGTCCCCCGTAGATATCTCCATGTGTACACTACCCCCAGTTTGTAGCACTAATTTTTAAAATTGCACTTTCCCTCCTTAGGGGCTTTCACCCTTACTCGCTGTGTCAAGCTTAGGATCTATTGTGGTATTAAATTCCCCTCCGATTATAATGGGGTCCCCTAGCCTACCCGCTACCTGTGCGTAGAATTGTTGAAAGAAGGCCCTTTGTACATTGGGAGCATACACACAACACAGGGTCAATGGTCATCCCTCTATCACCCCTCGCTAAAGCAGGAACTGACCTTGAGGGTCACGAACCACCTCCTTTTCCTCAGGTACCAACCCATTAGCAAAACAGTATTCTCAACCCTGCTCTTTTGGGTTGCTCCCTGTGAGCATACAAAACAGCCTGCTCATATTTACCCTACATGAGCCATTGCTTTGGGATCTCTTCAAATGTGTTTCCTGTATCATCAGAATATCAGCCTTCAATCTAGTGCCTTCTTTTATCAGGACCCTCCGCTTATGCCATGTATTGAGCCCTTTGACATTTAACATCACTATTTTTATCCCCTCTGTTGTGTTTTGTAGCTTAGTCAGCATTTGAAATCCTTCTGATATATTTCCCCTGAGTATGAGACCTGGAATCCTTTCCCCCCCCCTCCCGCATTGTCTTACGCTTATCCCCTCCCCTCCCCCTTCCTGTGAAGCCCTTCTTGCTCCTCCTCTAGTTCCATGGTGGCTTCATCATGCCTCCTGCCCCCCCACTGTATACCTCCACCCCTCTCCCCCTACAAACACATCCTCAATTCCTCTCCCCCATAGTGTTTCACTCCTACTAACTGTATTTATACATCATTACCCATATAGCATCTATCAAGTCATCCCCCCCATCTCTCCAGCAACACCATTACTGCCTTACTGCCTTCTTCCCATACCAATTCTCATGTCCTGCTGGCCATTGTAGCTATCAGAGTCCATACAGTCCAAAAAGCATTCAGGTATCCAGTGTTATCTTTCCATTCCATGTTTATTTATTTTCTCTTTTTTTTCCTTCCTTTTGCCACGAACTGATCTTCCTTGCCCCCTCTTCCCAGGATTCATTGATAGGTGGAATCGCTGTCATGCCTGCTTCCTGCATGGCATCTACCTCACTCAGAACATAACAGATCAACATACTATTCCCACCATACACTCAACTACAACAACTTGCCCACACCAACTAGCCATATGATATCCTACTCAATATAATCCCCACTCAACACATACAACAAACAATCATATGATCCTAATGGGAATGTATATAGTTGACGTAAATAGTTAATCTTTTTTTTTTTGAAACTTTATTTAATAGTTAATCTTTAATGTCACTACAACCCAATTACAAGTTTCATATAATTGTTTGAATTCTTACAATTTGTTCCTTGTAAAAGTTATGTTTCAATGTAAACCACCCCTGTTCTCTTAAAGGAGTGGTATAGAAAAACGTTCCAAATAAATTGTGGGAGCGTGATCGCCCTGCTTGTCACTCCATTACTGGTGAATGCAAGTCCCGCCGGATATATTGCCAATTGCATTTTCTCATTCTCGCTGTAAACACCTGCCATGCTTTTCTGTGCTGTAACGTGGCCGTTGCTAAGTCCGCATATATAGCCACCACGTGATCTTTTCATTGAGTTTTCCCGGTTGCTCTCATCTTGGCCAGGATCTTTTCTTTTATTCAAAATCATGCACAGTTGTCATCGTGTTTGGGCTGCTCACTTCTTCTTGGGCCCAGCGCCCTTTGTGCCTGATCCAATTTTATAACATTCTCTCCTCTGTTCCTTGGAGAACCTCTATGCAAATTTCTTGGGCTGATATTCCTCCTCCTCTGGAACCCCTGTAATATGCAGGTTATTCTGTCGGGACCTGTCTTCCAGGTCCTCGACTTTCAGCTCTAACGCTGTCTTTGCCACCTCCAAATCTTTAAGGGAGTCTTTTATTGCTCCTATTGCGCTATGCAGTTCTTCTATTTGGCCCTCCATTTCCTCCACTCTCCTCTCAACTTCAGTCAGGTCTGAATGAAATTCACTCAGCATTCCCTCCATTTCCGTTCTAATACCTGCATTTCTGATCTTAGCTCTGTAAACCAGGATTGCAGTTCTTCTTTAGTAATCTGCACTAGTACCTCGCCTGGGCACCTACGTCCCCCGCCGCTTCCTCTTCCCGATTTTCTCTGCCAGCCTCTGTGGCCATCTTGTCTGCCTTCTTATGCTCAAGTTTAGAGCCTATGTAAGAAAACTCTTAAATCGGCGGTTCTCTTTTGTATAGTTGCCATCAGGTGTTCCTAGAGTGAAGTGCTCCTCCACTTTGGGGTTCAGTTTAAGCACCTTTAGTAGGGATGAACAGCACAGCTGTTGCTCAGTCGCCCATGCGGCTGGATGACGTTACCGGAACCCCATACCCCAAGTTCTTATGCAGCAGGATTGCCCCCCTACCCTCTCTCTTCAACTTAGCCTGTTCCTTTTCACTGAGATGAGTCTCTTGGATCAATTCAATACTGGGCTGCCGGCGCTTAAGCGCTTGCAACATTTTGTGTCTTTTAAAGGGTGAATGAAGACCTACTACATTCCATGTGACACACTGCAACCACCCCTTCATGTTCCCTCCCACCTCCAAAGCCTTACCCCTCATCACCCAACATATCTTTACAGCAGACAGGTTGTCTAGCCAAACAATCCGCAGTACAAAAGCGAGGTAGAACAAGCAGCTGGTGTATCAGACAGCTTTTTTCATGGAGAACCCAACACAATTCGGCATTTGTCTTCTTCAGGGGGTTTAAAAGGCTCAAACAAAACAAAACAGTTAAAAACATAAAATTAGGATTCGTACATGATAAAAACAATTAAAAAATTAAAATAACACAGGTCTGCGACTAAAAAGCTGTTTGATTATTTTCATCTAATTTCCATGTATTTTGGTGTGCTGAAAGCAAATAAAATATTGAAAAAACTCCTAGACGTCATGATTTGCCACAACATGCAAAATTGTCTTCAAATTTATCAAATTTTTTCAAATTACTATTAATTAATTCACATAAGTGCATTTAAGATATAAAATGCCAAAAAAAACCTTAAAGGGGTTGTTCGAGTTATGTAAAAAAAAATATAGCACTGTAAATCTGATGGTCAGCAATATATACATAAGCTAAGCAAGTTTTAAGTCCGTGCTTCTAATGGTAGAAGGGGTTAATCTTTCCTGAAGAATCCAGTGGGAGGGAGACACAGGGCAGATAGCAGCAGCTCCGGTCAGTGCAGGGGGGCGTGGCCAGCACTGTGACATCTCGTGTACAGACACAGAGCTGCTCTCTCCTGCATGCCACACTTGTGCACGAATCATCATCAGGTTCTTGGTTCTAGGCTGTTCACACTTTTTCATCGCAATTCGTGTTAGCTCGTCATTCTTCAACCGTTATGTTATGGCTCCGCGAAAGTGTATTAATTCGCCAGACAGTTTCCGTTTCATCTGTGGTGAATATACAGTGTTGAAACAACAGCAGATTATTACAGACTTTGTGAAAAAAGTATACTTTTCATACTTTGGACTAAAAATTGGAGATCAAGATAAAGTCTGGGCGCCTCAAAGTGTGCAAACGGTGTGTTGAGGACCTCCGAAACTGGTTCAAGGGTAAGAAAAAATCTTTCCGTTATGGAATTCCTATGGTATGGCGAGAGCAAAAGAACCATAGTGATGACTGTTACTTTTGTTCATGCGATGTGAAAGGGTTTAATTCCAAATGGAAGCATTCCATTTCATACCCCAATCTTCACTCGGCAATTTGTCCCATTCCCCATGGCACAGATATACCATTACGCAAGTCCCCTGCTACCTTGGAAGAGATACCTAGCTCCGATGAAGGTGAAGTCATACCTGAACCAGATGACGAATCAAGTTCTGACTTTGAAGATGATACAAGACCAAAATTGTTTTCTCAGGAGGAGATGAATGATTTGGTAAGAGACTTGAATCTTCCCAAAGATGCCGCTGAGTTACTCGAATCAAGGCTGAAAAGCAGGCATTTATTGTTGCCAGGAGTGTCATCTTCATGGTTCAGACATCGTGAAAAGGAGTTCGTTCCTTACTTCGCCCAGGAAGACAAGTTGTTTTATTGCATCGATGTCGAAGGTCTGATGGATCAATTTAAAATCCAGTATGATTCAGAGCAATGGCATCTTTTTATAGATTCTTCAAAAAGAAGTCTCAAAGCAGTTTTACTCCACTACGGTTTTTACGCTTACATACCTGTAGGTCATTCCGTACACTTGAAGGAAACCTACGAGAACTTGGAATTGGTTCTTCGTAAACTTAAATATGAAGACCATGGTTGGCAAGTGTGTGGGGACTTGAAGGTCTTGTGCAAGCTGCTCGGGCAACAAGCTGGGTATACCAAATATCCTTGTTTTCTGTGTCTATGGGACAGTCGAGACCAACAAAATCACTGGACCAAGAAGAGTTGGCAGCCGAGGGTGCTAACAGTCGGTGAAAAAAATGTCCTCCGAGAAACTTTGGTACCTTCCCATAAAGTTCTTCTACCACCTCTCCACATAAAATTGGGATTGATGAAGCAATTCGTAAAATCACTTCCAAGAGATGGAGAATGCTTCAAATACTTGGTCACCAAATTTTCAGGCCTGTCGGAGGCAAATTTGAAGGAAGGTGTGTTCGTCGGACCAGACATTAGAAGGCTTATAGTTGATCAAGAGTTTGTCAATACCATGACGGATCCTCAAAAAGAAGGGTGGATTGCATTTAAAGAAGTCGTACAGAAATTTTTAGGCAATAACAAAGATCCTCACTACAAAAAGATTGTTGGACGAATGCTGAAAGCATTTCAAGCTTTAGGTTGCCTGATGAGTTTGAAAGTGCATTTCCTCCAGTCCCACCTTGACTACTTTCCTGAAAATTTGGGAGCTGTGAGTGAGGAAAAAGGTGAACGATTCCACCAAGACATTAAAGAGATGGAAAGGAGATACCAGGGAAAATGGAGCATTACAATGATGGCAGACTACTGTTGCATGCTTCAGAGAGACATTCCAGATGCTACTCACAAGCGTAAATGCACCAAGAGGAGCCTCACAAGGAAGAAGAATCGAGTTTAGTGTGTGTAGGTGAGCTCATTTCAGTTCAAAAAAGGATTTTCATGAAAATATTGTAATAAAACTTTAATTTTATAAGTCTATTTCCATTTATTTTGAGGTATTGCCTTATTTAACATAGTTACCTAAATTGTCAGGAAACGTGATGTCCTGTAACAAAATGGAGGTCATTTTCGGATTCAGCGCACCAAAAACTTAAAGATTACGTGGAATAACCAAAACAGCTCTCGAAAAAAATATTTTTGCAGACCTGTGTAATTTCTACATAAATAGAAAATAAACAAACAGCCAATAGTAGATAAAAATTGAAAATGATAAGGCTAAAATTAGCAATCAAACTCTGAAATGTCAGATTGATCTTGTAACACAAACACTTTATGGGGAAATTGAGAAATGTCATAACGACTGAAATGCAATAATGCCAAAAGTTAAAATAACTCAACTCAATTAGAATACCGGAAATCCCCTCACCATCATAAATTTTTTCTTGTCGGGTATAAACCGCCAGAGGGAGAGAATTGACGTGCCAGCTGATCAGTTAAGTGTGGTTTTAATTTCACATGGACTGTTGAATTGGTATATCAACAAAGATTTAAATTAATTAATTAATAAAAGGGGTATGTACTGCATGGGAGGGGAGCGCAATTCTCTCCCTCTGGCTGTTTATACCCGACAAGAAAAAATTTATGATGGTGAGGGGATTTCCGGTATTCTAATTGAGTTGAGATAGTTGTGGATTGAATACCGTACAGTTTTGAAAAGTTAAAATAAGGCAGTAAGATGATCCTCATAATATAAAATTATAAGAACTGCTTTCAGAACGAGTGAGTCTTTGCAACACAATTTTTGACTTTTATTAGCTGTGTGTTGCTTTCATTAGAGCTAGCCTTTGAAATACAATATTCAGATTTTTATCTTTGAACCAGGCTCTATACTTTCTCCTCAGTCTGGTTATTCCAGCACCTATATTTGTGATCAGGTTATACAAGACGATTAGCCAGGTGTAACTTTTAATTAGTGCATGCTGTTGATATGAGGTCCTGATTACTGTTTCCAATTGCTGTGCCTTCTATGTCTTATTTAGCTGTTTGTTTGTACCACAGATACATGTTAATGCCTATTTATCCTTTTTATGTCCTTATGTTTTTGCCTTATCATTTTAAATTTTTATTTATTATTGGCTATTTATTCATTTTCTCCATGAATAAAGCTGTCTGATACACCAACTGCTTGTTCTACCTCACTTTTGTTCTGCTGTTTACCTATTGTGAGTGTGTTTGCTCTCGTTGGACTCCATCCAAACAACCCTCCACTCTCTTCACCCCTTCGTACTGCACTCAATGCCCCCCTCCCCTATATTCCCCCTTGAAGCCTATTCCTTCTCTGAGGATCCGTCCTGTATAACGCCCCATCTCAAATACCCGTCCCCCAAACTATCCCGCCCCCACTCACAAGTCCCCCTACATCCCAAAGCCGCTCACCCAGCTCCCCATCCCCACATACCATTACCCCCATCACCACCTTTCACACACATCACACCACCCCCTCCCAGGTACCAATCATCCTCAGCTACATACCCTCACACACCCCTCTCTCTCCATCCTTCAACCATAATTCACATCCTATCCCCAGGAAGTCTCTATCCCAATTGGTCCTTATCCCACAAAACCACTTAATGACATGTTCTCTTTTACTCCACACCCCAACTCCAACACTTGCCCAGTCTTCCCTCTTTCACATCCAAAAGGGGCAGAGGAGCACCAGGGAGCAAAAATAACTAAGAACTATAATAAAGATTGAGGGACCCCCACCTCACATCTTTACATCAAATAAGCATACAACAAACACCAAACAATTTGCAAAACAAGAGAAAAAAAACTCTTCAAAGAATTAGATCAGCAAACAAGGAAATACAAGTGTCAAATGCACAAATACAGTGGGAAATACAAAGTGCTATTCTAGGAACCCTTTGTCAATCACGAACAGATACATGAATGGTTGAGAAGAACTGAAAGCAAAGGATGAGAGATTTATAGTTGCAGCCAAGGACAGCGGATTACGGACGAGATGGTTTACAGAGAGCATTGAAAAACTGGCGAAACAGACATGTTGATTCTGTAAGAAAGACTTGGAAACAGTGATTCACCTCATAGCTGGCTGTGAAGTTCTGATGGCGGAAAATTTCTATACAGAAAAGCACAACAAAGTAGCACACCCCAACCATTGGAAATTCTGTAAACACTACAACATCACTGTCCCTGAAAAGCACAAGGATCATGACTATAAGAGAATTACAGAGAATGAAGAGACCATGATCACCTGGGACATTCCCATTCTGATGGATAAGAAATTGGATGCGAGAAAATTCAACATAGTGGTAAAGGAGAACAACACCAGAACGGCATTGATAATAAAAGTGTCGGTTCTGTGTGATTATTCTGTGAATCACATGAAGAGGCAGAAGATCCTGAAGTACCAAGAAATGCAGTCAGAGAACAAGAAAACGTGGCAAAAAGGTACAGAAATATTTCCCACTGTACTGAGAGCCAAAGGCTTGATGAAGAATTTCCAAGAACATTTTAACAAAGTACCCATGCATAGTAACATAATATATTATGGCAGATAAAGACCAGTATGATCCATCTAGTCTGCCCAGCAAGGTAGCAAGAGTAGGTGCACCTTCCACTCCATGCAGGTCACCCCTCCCCATGCCTTTGTTTAGGGGTGTACCCACTGCTCCGTGTAGGTCACCCCTATTTGTTCAAACATAAGAGATCGTTATGTTTATTTTGATTTTATCCTGTTGCTATAAAGGGATCCACTATGTCTGTCTCATGCCATTTTGAATTTTGTCACTGTATTTGTCCCCACCACTTCCATCAGAAGGGCATTCCAAGCATCCACCACCCTTTCAGTGAAAAAGTATTTCCTGACATTGCCTTTCATTTTACCCCCTTGTATCGTCATGTTATGTCCTCTAGTTTTATAGCGTCCCCATCTTTGGAAGAGATTTGTTTGTTCATTAATACTTTAAGTATTTAAAGGTCTGAATCATATCTCCCCTGTCCCTCCTCTACTCCAGAGTATACATATTTAGGTCTTCAAGTTCCTTCTCATAAGTCTTCTGATGCAGGCTCCAAAGCATTTTGGTTGCCTTCCTCCAAACTGCTTCCAGCCTTTTTATATCTTTTGCGAGATATGGTCTCCAAAACTGAACACAATATTCCAAGTAAGGCCTCACCAGTGACTTGTACAGTGGCATTAGTACCTCTTTGTTTCTGCTGGTAATTCCTCTCTGTATGCGACCCAGCATCCTTCTGGCTTTTGCCACCGCCTTGTCACACTGTTTCGCCACCTTGAAATCCTCAGAAACAATCACTCTGAGGTCCTTCTCCTGGTCTGTGTACACCAAACTCTCGCCACCTATTGCATACAATTCCCTTGGATTTCTGCTTCCCAAGTGCATGACACCGCACCTCTTCACATTAAATCTTAACTGCCAAGCATTAGACCATTCTTCCAGCTTTTGTAAATCTTTCCTCATGTTCTCCACTCCCTCAGGGGAGTCCACTCTGCTGCAAATTTTCATGTCATCTGCAAAAAAGACAGACTTTTCCATTGAGTCCTTCAGCAATATCAGTCACAAATATATTGAACGGTACCGGTCCCAGGTCCGAACCCTGGGGCATACTGCTAATCACCTTCCCTGGGGCACCTTGCTAATCACAGTGAGTTCCGTTTACTGTCACCTTCTGTTGCCTGTCAGTCAACCAATTTCTGATCCATTTCACCACCTTGGGACCCATCCCCAAGCTGTTGAGTTTATTGATAAGCCTCCTATGAGGAACATTATGAAAGGCTTTGCTAAAATCTAGGTAGATCACATTCATTGCATGCCCTTGATCTAGTTCTCTGGTCACCCATTCAAACAACTCAATCAGATTTGTTTGGCAAGATCGTCCTTTGGTAAAACCATGTTGCCTCGGATCATGCAACCTGTTGGTTTCAAGGAAGCCCACTATTCACTCTTTCAGGAGCGCCTCCATTACTTTTCCCGCCACAGAGGCTTACTGGCTTGTAGTTTGTCACTTCTTTCCAACTACCACTTTTGTGAAGAGGTACCACATCAGCCCTTCTCCAGTCCTGTGGAACTTCTCCTGTCTCCAAGGATCTATTAAAAACATCCTTTAATGGTCCTGCAAGAAACTCTCTGAGCTCTTTCAGTATCCTGGGGTGTATCCCATCTGGTCCCATAGCTTTGTCCACTTTCAGTTTTGCAAGCTGTTCTAAGATGACATCTTTTGTGAATGGTGTGGTATCTACTCCATTCCCATTTGTATATTTGTCAATCACAGATGGTCCTTCTCCAGGATTTTCTTTAGGAAAAATAGCACAGAAGTATTTGTTTAGCATTTTCGCTTTTTCAATATCACTTTCCATGAATCTGTTCCCAGCATTTTTGAGTCCTGCAATTCTACCTCTGATTTTCCTCCTCTCCCGAATATACCTGAAAAACGTTTTGTCGCCATCTTTTCTTCTGCCTTTGATTGTGCTATCCTTATTTTTTTGTCTCTTTTAGTTTGATCTTGTATTCTTGTCTGTGTTCCTCTGTTTGCGAGCTTCTGAATTTTGTGAAAGCTGTGCTTTTTGCCTTTATTTGTGCAGCCACTTCTTTGGAGAACGAAATAGGTTTCCTTTTCCTCTTGTTTTTATTTACTTTCTTTACGTATGTATCTGTTGCCCTTTTATTGCCTCCTTTAGTTTAGCCCATTGCAATTCCACTTCCCTAATCCCCTCCCACCCTGCCAACTCCTCCTTCAGGTACATGGCCATTTTACTGAAGTCAGTGTTTTTGAAGTCTAGGACTTTGAGCTTGCTGTGATTGGATTCTACCTTGGCTGTTACCTCAAACCACACTGTGTGATGATCGCTGCTGCTCACATGGGCACCCACCCGGATATTCGACAAGCTATCTCCGTTGGTGCGCACTAAATCCAGTACCGAGTTTCTCCCTGGTTGGTTCCATCACCATTTGTTTAAATAATGCATCTTGGAAGGCATCCACAATTTTTTTTTACTTCTTTCTAGATTTGTAGAAGGAACACTCCAAGACACATCGGGTAGATTAAACTCACCCAATATGATCACTTTCCCCTTCATGGCTATCATCTTTGCAATATCAACAATCAATTCGCTATCCATTTCTTCAGTTTAAGTTGGTGGCCTGTAGACTACGCCAGTATAGATGACAGTGCCATCTCCTCTTTCCAACACAATCCATAATGCTTCTTCTTTTCTCCATGTCGCCTGCATTTCATCAGCTTTAATACTGCTTTGGACATATTTATTTATTTATTTTTATTTATTTAACTATTTCTTTTATACCGCCCCTTCCAGAGATCAAGGGCGGTTTACATATAACAGGTTAACAGTCTTGTACACAGTTTGTATACATTTTACATAGAACAATAGAATTCAACTATTTACATTGAACAGTAATATAAACTTTGTAGGTATTAAAGGAAAAACAAAAAGCAGAAACATCTTTTAGGTATTAAAGCAAGAACCTTTTAGGTATTAAAACAAACACATCTAACTTTTTACAAATGTATATTTACAGTGTGTGGTGTGTGTGTTGTGTGGGTCAGATATTGGTGTAGGTGTTGGAATTTAGTTCCTTTTTATGTCGTCTTGGGGCGTGTGTGTGGGGGGAGGGGGCAGGCTTGTGTTTACATTGTTTGGATTAAGGGAGTTTATGTTTATGTTTATTAGTTTTGATAAAATCGCCTTTCTCCAGAAATCAAAGCGATGTACAATATAAAAACAATTGTCTTAAAAAAGGCCGAAGCCTGGAAAAGAGAAGAAATACAATATCTGATTAAAAGTACAGTTTCTGTTTAAAAAGAGTAGACAAAAGAGACATGGAAAGGGTGGGGGAGAAACAACAAGGGAAGGTTAGGGACGGGGAAGAGGAGATTACACAAAAGGAGAGGGCACATCAAAAGCCAAAGAGAAAAGGTGTGTTTTTAGGTTTTGTTTAAAGGTTGAGAAGAGTGGTTCAAGACGGAGGGCGGGAGGTAGTGAATTCCAGAGGGCGGGGCCGATGAAGAAGAAAGCAGAGGAGCGGGTGGACTGTAAATGAGCACGGGAAGGGGAGGGAAGGGCTAGACGGTGAAGATGAAAGGAGCGGGGAATATAACGAGGGGAGTGGATAGAGCATGTGTGACCACGTTTGTTGTGGAGCTAGCTTTGGGGTAGTAGGGGACTTCGAAGTGTTCAGTGAACAGGTAGGTCTTTAATTCTTTTCTGAATTGGAAGAGGTCTCTTATGGTACGAAGTTCAATGGGGAGGTCGTTCCAGAGTGTAGGAGCAGCGAATGAGAATGCTCTGGAGCTAGTGGTTTTCTTAGTTTTGCGGATGGTTTTTGGTATGATGAGAGAGTGGGCTGCGTTTTGTCTGAGGGTCCTTGTCGAAGTTGGAGATTGCAGTAATGTAGATAGGTGTGAGGGGGTTATGTCGTTTATGAGTTTATAGGTTGTTAGGATAATTTTATATTTAATTCGGCTGTTTATAGGGAGCCAGTGGAGGTCTAGCAGTATAGGGGTTACATGGTCTGTTAGGCGAGCTTTAGCAATCACTTTTGCACAGATGTTTTGTGCTCTTTGAAGAAGGTATGTGCTTTTTTGCGGGAGGCCTATTAGGAGACTATTGCAATAGTCGAAGTGAGGGGTGATCAGTGTACCTACTACGGATCTAAAGTCTGGTGTTTCTAGGAGTGGCCTTAGGTGTTGAATTGTTTTGAGTTTATAGAAAATGGTTTTTACTGTTTGTTTTATGTGTGGTAGCATGGTGAGAGTGTGGTCTATTATTACTCCTAAGTATTTTACCTGTTTTCTGACAGGTATGGAGGTTTTGTTGATAGTGATTGTTTCTGGGTAGGTGTTCTCAGTCATAGATGATCTTGTCACAAACATTGCCTCGGTTTTTTTGAAGTTTATGCTGAGGTGGTTAGTTTCCATCCAGGAGGAGGTCTCAGCCATGCATTTGGATAGCGGGTATAGGCTACTACTCCTCCTTTTCTACTCTAACTCTTCTAAATAGATTATAGCCAGCTATGGCTATATCCCATTCATGCGACTCATTAAACCATGTTTCTGTAATGGCCACAATGTCTAAGTCCATTTCTACCATTAGGGCTTCCAGATCAGGAACTTTGTTAACTTTGTTGGCTAGGCTTCGAGCATTTGTGCTCATTGCTTTCCAGCATTTGTTGAATGGCTTGCCTGCATTTTGCCTGTTACATCTTATGGACTCCAGAAGGAAGCTCTTTTTAGCATGATGCAAGTAGTACGTCAAGTATTAGCAGTAAATTTGAGAGACTGGATTAGAAGTGAGGTTCATGACTCTCATGGTATGTGCAAAACTAACCTATTTGGAGAAATTGCCCTATACATTTCAGAACGGGGATGAGGAGCTGGCCATTACAACTTCAAACAACTTTCCAGAATAAAAAAAGGAGGGGGGGTGGTGTTTCAGTGCTTTCAAGATGCAGTTTCTAAGTGGTAGTCCACATATAGAAGGCTGGATCTCCACAATCTCTCGCCATTCCTCTACCAGACCGGTGATCTCCAACATATCCAATATCCCGGGCATCTCCATTATCCTACACTGCAATCTCACAGAGAGTGAGGTCTCACATTGTTGCACAAATTTCTGGGCTGCCTGCAGAGACTCAAAGGCTTTAGCGGCCTCTTGATGGAAAGGTTTCAGGCAAGTTGGATACTGAAACACAACACAAACCTGACCTTCAAGGCAAACAATTTAGAACACAATGGGGAGAACTCCCTGCGCCTCTGAGACACTTGATTCAAATAGTCTTGAAAACACAGGATTTTATGCCTGTGGTACTCCAAAAGGTGCTCCCTCCCCCTTGTGCAGAACCTGCAGGATCTCCATCTTACAGTACTTTAGTAAATTTTGAATTGTACTTTTTAGATAGCAGAATATGAAAAATGTGAAGACTTTTACTAGGCATTGTATGTGTGTTAATATATTCTGCTTGTTCACTGATGAAGTCATATATACGAGGTATGTGCAGTGGCAAGGCAAGGCATAACATTATCTTGCTGTAAAAATCAAGTGGCGATTCTAATATCGAGTTCCTAATGCTTACTTGTTAGAGTGAAAAGATCTATTTCTTAAGCAGACATTGCTGAATGCTACATCTATTTCTGTGGACTTTAATCACTGTGCAGCATATACGGTAGTGTCAGAGTCTGCTCCTAAGTTACTGCATCCACTGCCAGCATTTCCTATGTAAATGCAAATAGTCTGCAGGTGCTTCCCTTGGATATAGTGCTCAAATTCGAGATACCGTAAACAGTTGTCTTAAGGATCCATAGTTAATGTCATTCCAATACGTTGTGCACTTTCCTTTGAAGCTACTGGTGCACTACTCTGACACCACTGAAAAAATTAACAATGCAAAATGAAATGAGACAGTTCTTAAAATACAAAACCAAACTAATACCCAGGTATAGGGCCTTGAAAAAGAAAAAAAAACATTAAAATGCCTGAAAAACCTAAAATTTCTACCAGGCTCAGATGCCACTCAGGATATGATGGCTGAATGATGCCACATGAAAAATATTTGCATACACTGTCTCCACTGCATTGCATCAAAATCTCTGTTATGCATATTCATTGTGGATACCTCGAAAGGTAGGTTCACTGCATGTGTACTGAGGACTGCGTTGAGAACCAGTGTTGTATAGCATGATAGAAAACTTTATAACGGGGATTCCCCATCCAGATGAATACTAAGGATATCTGCAATGAATGGAGGTAGTGCATGCAGATCTATTTCAAGCATGTTCACTGCGGACATTCTAAAGACCTGAAGAATTGTCTGTTCTAGAATACGCTTCATAGTATCTGCAGCTCAGGGCTCTGTGATAACATCACCCACCTGCTTATTCATAGTATCTGCAGCTCAGGGCTCTGTGATAACATCACCCACCTGCTTATTCATAGTATCTGCAGCTCAGGGCTCTATGATAACATCACCCACCTGCTTATTCATAGTATCTGCAGCTCAGGGCTCTGTGATAACATCACCCACCTGCTTATTCATAGTATCTGCAGCTCAGGGCTCTGTGATAACATCACCCACCTGCTTATTCATAGTATCTGCAGCTCAGGGCTCTGTGATAACATCACCCACCTGCTTATTCATAGTATCTGCAGCTCAGGGCTCTGTGATAACATCACCCACCTGCTTATTCATAGTATCTGCAGCTCAGGGCTCTGTGATAACATCACCCACCTGCTTATTCATAGTATCTGCAGCTCAGGGCTCTGTGATAACATCACCCACCTGCTTATTCATAGTATCTGCAGCTCAGGGCTCTGTGATAACATCACCCACCTGCTTATTCATAGTATCTGCAGCTCAGGGCTCTGTGATAACATCACCCACCTGCTTATTCATAGTATCTGCAGCTCAGGGCTCTATGATAACATCACCCACCTGCTTATTCATAGTATCTGCAGCTCAGGGCTCTGTGATAACATCGCCCACCTGCTTATTCATAGTATCTGCAGCTCAGGGCTCTATGATAACATCACCCACCTGCTTATTCATAGTATCTGCAGCTCAGGGCTCTATGATAACATCGCCCACCTGCTTATTCATAGTATCTGCAGCTCAGGGCTCTGTGATAACATCACCCACCTGCTTATTCATAGTATCTGCAGCTCAGGGCTCTGTGATAACATCACCCACCTGCTTATTCATAGTATCTGCAGCTCAGGGCTCTGTGATAACATCACCCACCTGCTTATTCATAGTATCTGCAGCTCAGGGCTCTGTGATAACATCACCCACCTGCTTATTCATAGTATCTGCAGCTCAGGGCTCTGTGATAACATCACCCACCTGCTTATTCATAGTATCTGCAGCTCAGGGCTCTATGATAACATCACCCACCTGCTTATTCATAGTATCTGCAGCTCAGGGCTCTGTGATAACATCACCCACCTGCTTATTCATAGTATCTGCAGCTCAGGGCTCTATGATAACATCACCCACCTGCTTATTCATAGTATCTGCAGCTCAGGGCTCTGTGATAACATCACCCACCTGCTTATTCATAGTATCTGCAGCTCAGGGCTCTGTGATAACATCACCCACCTGCTTATTCTTGGAGAAACAAACTACCTGTAAAAGCTGAAGTGGTGCTAGAGAAGCTTCGCATTAAAAAGGACATGCAGCGCTCCCTTATTGCAGAATGTCCACCTAACTCCATTAACAGCTGTACAACCCTGGGCTAGGGACATTTTCCTTCTCAATGTGAATTCAAACATCTTAATTCTTGGTCTGGTAGGCTATCATGAGAGTCCCCAACTTGCTAGATACATTCACATAGCAATTTTCAGAGAGACTTCCGTTGGTGAATGAGTGATTGCTTGTAGAAATCCAGCCTTTGAAAATTGCTCTGGGCCTTCTCTTAGGAAAGTAGGTATCACAGGGAGTGGGAAAAGGGCAAACCAGCAGATTATGAATGAGGTTTTTATTTTGAAATTCCCATGTCTACTTCTTTACTGCAAAGTATGAAGGGAAAAGCCTTCCCACAGAACTGGCCAGTGAGTAAATTGTAAAAGGAAACCTCAAGGCAAGTTTCCCTTTCAAAATCTGCTTGCAAGTGTCTGTGGGCTTACAAGCTCAGCAGAAAGGCTGTGAAAATGCCCTTCTATTATTTTCTTGTTAATATGTTGTCTCCATAGCAATGTACAGACACTGCCCACTGGCTTCAGTATGAGCTGTTCCCCTGGGTTATGTGGAATGGCGCCAGGAGGTTACTCATGCAGGACTCTAGCAACTTCTTAATATGACCCCTCTCATTCCCCAAGCATGGGACTCGAGTACGACAACGTTTTCCTATGGCTTTTCACCTGCAATGTACAGTGATGGGTCCATCCTGCCCAAACTGCTCCTTGGTTTTGTGCACTTGCCCAATAAAATCTATAAAGCCCTCTCCTGTTTTTGGCACTCCTTGTTCAGGCCAGTCTATGAACTGGAACTGTCGAATTGTTCGTGACTGACCATCCTGCAATGAAAAAGAAATAAAGAGCTTGAGAATAAGATGTGGAAAGAGCGACAGACAGAGGATAATTCTATAGCGACATATGTGGTCATCTTCCTTCAGAAAAGAGCTTGCTGCCAGGCGCACATGAGGCAGGAACGTACTCTCCAAGCGCCAGGCCTGCCCCTGCCGTGCTCAGAAAAGCAGCAATATGCTTTCTCTTTCCTCCAGGCAAATCTCTACGTGCCTATTTCACTGTTCAAAACACTCCAGCTGCTTATAAAGTGACTCTCATACTGTGCACTGCAGAAGACGGCCGCCCTCTAGATGTTCTTTACTTTATAGAATCTAGCAAACTGCCTGGTAACTTCTGAAGAGAAATCATGCTATCTTCTGTGTGTATCTAAAAATGGCTCCTTACAGGGTAATTTTCAAAATCGTTTCCACAGCTAAACATGTTTTTAACACGTGGAAATGAGTTATATGAGAAATGTATGTGGGTAAAGTATTAGTGGGGTTTCATTTTGCCCACGCTTGTATCTGCACTGAACAGAGGCATCCTGGGATGGGGGCAGGCCGTGGGAGGCAACAATGTGCATAGTTTGGTATTTTCTGAAATAGGCGTTTTGTTTTAGTCAGTTAAACGTACTCATAGATGAAGGTATTTTGCCCTAAGGCCATTTTCAAATAAAATCATGTGCATGCTTTGACTTTGAAAACTGGTCTGAAGTCCAGGTGGCCATGGCAGTGTGAAAAGTGCCCCTAAATGTGCACACTGGGCAGGGTATTTAGCTTTACATGCTGTTCATCAGTAACACAGAAGCCAACAAACATCTCTAGTATAATATCTGCTGCCACCAGCTACTAGTAAAGACACCTTTGAGGGGCATATTCAACAGCTGTGGCTAGGCAAGTTTAAAGCATCTAGCTGCTGATTTATTTAAAACCAGATATTCGGCAGCAGAAAATATACGGTTTCCATAGCTATAAATCAGGATTTGCTGGACAGTGGTGTCGCTATCTGGTCAGCGGCGATATTCAGTCATAAAGCAGATAGCGAAAACCAGCTAAAGTTGGGACAGCTACTCAGCAGACCTAAGTTTAGACGGTTTAGCTATCTGGTTTGTAGAAGAATATTGCCACTAAGTGGGTAGTAACCGTTACCGTCCCCAATCCACTCAGAGATTGCCCTGGTTTAACCAGTTAGTCAGGCCAACCACATTTTAACAGTTTAGCAGGTCGGCTAACCAGCTAGAATGTTTTGAAAATGACACCCCCATCCCCCCTTGTTTTCCCTCCTGGTTAAGGTGCTATGAAGGTAGCTATCAAGTGATAGCTGAACATATGATGCACCAAAACAATGTGAAATTTCAATCTAGTTTAGGTTCCTAAATTTTAGCCTGAAAATTCCCCAAACATAGGCTCATAAAGGTGAAGCAGCTGAATTTATTTATCCCTTTATATATTCAGTGCAAATTAGTGCTGAGTACCTAATTTAACCTCAGCCTAACAACAGGAGCCTAAACGTAAATGATCTGCAGACAGAGGCATCTACATGGTCTGCATATCTAGCTCTTGTCATGACAGCTGTAAAATGAGAGTAGGAAAGTAGTGTTTCAAGTCACAAGCTCCCGAGCAGGGACTGCAGGGCGACTTTTCAGAACACTGCCCATCTCAGAGAGGCATGTTAGGCTCCCATATCATATAAGTATCTTTCAAAGGAAGCAAAGAGATAAATATGTTGCTTTAGAGACTTACCCTGGCATCTGTGACTTTGAACTCGCGGAGGATGTACTGCGGCATGTTGTACTCTGCCATGGGGTCCACTACAAAATACTGATATCTGGCCGACCGCTCAGCAGGCCAGTACTGGTGACACTTCTCCTACACACACAAAGCACAGCACGGTGACAGGGCGAACAGGCAAGCCTCATTATTAACGACAACCATCCGCCTCGCGACACAGGCATCTGACAGCTATCACTGCACTATTTCCAGACAGAGAGAACAGGACAGAGGGCTGCTACACAGAGTATTGTGGAATTCCAGTGGCACAAGTGCTACACAAGTGACAGGACACTGAAAAATATCACATTACATAGGAAGAGAAAGCTCGACCATGTAAACAGAGAAATGAGAAGGGGCACACAGACCAAAACTGCTTCACCATTAGTTATGTGGCCACACCTGATATTGAATGGAACTTTCTGAAAAAGGTATAAAAGGTTTACACTGGCCATGCAGCAGCGGCTCCATAGTTCCTCCCAGCTCCATATAAAAAGCTTGGACTGGGAGTAAGAACATCTCTGAATGGGAGCTGGGAGGGACTATGTGACTACTGCACTTGCTGTCCATAAAGCTAGGCAGCACACTGTACTTACACTGTGGGATACCTCAGCTAAGGACTGTTCACACCAAAAAATGGGAACAAACACCAAGAGTAAACCAATGGACTGGGAATGTGTCTTGCTGGAAAACCCTTTTTGTTTTCTCCTTTAAAATAAAAAATTAAAATTAAAAAAAAGCAGCAGAGAGTACTAGTAATTATAAAAATGGGTCCTAAGACCAACTGGAGTTGGGATTTACCACTAAAAGAAGCCTTGAAAAATGACACCTGAAAAATACAATCCCACTAGGAGAATGTCTAAACAATAGCGAGATGCAGATGCGTGCACCAAACTCTATGCTGCAATCCAGAAAATCTTTTCAATGAAGACAGACCTTAGGTAGAGAGAGGGGCAGATCTGGTGGGAATGTCAGCGTGTACACTGAGCATGCCTCTTCCATGGTTGCAGAGCCGCCCTAAGCAGAAACCCTGGGCTCGCCGCACCCCCCCCCCAGCTGATGGCACCACGACAGCATTTCCAAAAGTGGCAGCCACTTAGCTCGCCTAGTGGATGTGCTGGACCTGTACGGTTGCCTCAGTTTGCTTTCTGGCAAGAGGCGGCTACTTTTCCCTTTCTCCTCTTTCACCTGGACCAGCGAGCAAGATGCTGTTAAGGGGAAGGTGGGGGCGAATGGGAGATGCTGGAGAAGAGAAAGTGCAGATGTTGCAGGGAGAAAGGGCAAGTACTGGATGAAGGAGAAGAGAGAGGGGACAGATGCTGAACGAGGAGTGGAGGGGAAAGCAAGCCCCGTACCAGAGGGGAAGTAGGTCCTGCAAAAGCAGTTAAAAATGACCACAAAGAAAGACAGAGATCAGGACTCAAGTGATTAAAAACAATGCCCATTAGACAAAGAAAACAATTCTTATGTTTTTCATATTGCTCAATTCAAACTTGTGGTCCCTTATTCTGTACTGGGTGAGGGGTGGTCTATATTCTGCATATGTGGCCGAGGTAAGAGATTCTGTTGCTAATACATAGTTTCTGTGTGGGGACCTGTAGCAGCCTTGCGTATTTTGTTTATTTGACAGGTGGTGTACTGATGGTATCTTTTTAAGTTTTTATATGCATTAACAATTTAAATAAAATTGCTGTCTGTGAGTTGGGACCAATGAATGATATATAGTGGGGAGGAAGCCTTGCAGTGTCAATATATATATAAACAGCAAGGCTCCCCCACTGAGGTCCCTTTTTCCCTCAAGAGAACAGTCTCAGTTACTATGTTACTTTCTGAAAGTAATGTTTATTGTCATTTATTATAAGGTGATACAGTGTTTCTTTTTTGGATATATATTTTATTTGGAACACTTGATATGGAGGTTTTCTGTTTTGTGATTGAGGATTGTGGCATCTCATGCCATTTGATATCTCATGGGCTGGTATGAAAAAAAAATCCCCTGGGCCAATATTTTCCTGTAATTCACTCTGTACCTTCCTGCAGGGCTGCTTTTTACCTATGAGCAAAGGGAGCAGCTACCCCGGGCCCCTGCATTATGGGGGCCCAGCTGTCCATAGGTAAATTTAGCTCCAAGTGAGAAACTGGGAGACAATGTCCAAATGGTAGATTAAATTTTATGTGGACATGTGCAAAGGTATTTCTTTATTTAACAGGCTTTATACAGCACCTTCTCCTTAAGTCCATTTGAAATCCATTCCATCCGCCTTTTTAATCCATTACTTCTCCGGATAGCTGCTATTTATAGATCCTCGGATAAGTCCATCTCTACCTTTCTCACTGACTTTTCCTGGCTTTCCCTATTTCTAGATTCTTCTCCCCCCTCGCTCATTCCTGATGACGTCAACATTCATGATGATAACCCTCCTTTCCCTTATCTCCTCTTTCAATCTTCAACTTTGTTCTTTAATTTATTTAACAAGTTTTCTATACCGCCTTATCTTGTATTCAAAGCAGTTTACAGTGAACAAGTAAAATAAAACTTTACACAGAACAAGGGAGTTAAACTGGGATGTTAACAGGGTCAACAAACAATATTATATGATTTATATGGTAAGTTACATGACTCTCAGAGAACTATATTGTCATGGTGTCTTTGGGGATATGGGCGTGCGATATAAAATCAATATAGGTAAGCCTGAGGGGCTTGGGCAGGCAGGGGGAAGGATGTGTATATGGTTTTACTGAAGTGGGTGTGGCCTAGTGGGATATCAGGTGTCCGGTCCATAGTGTTCCAAGAAGAAGAATGTTTTTATGGCTTTCCTGAAGTCCCATAGGTCATTGATAATTATGTTCTCGGGAAGTGTGTTCCAGAGTGATGGTGAATATATTGAAAAGGCTCTGTGACAAGTTGCTTGTTTTGCTTTTGTTTTGGGTATTAGTAACAGGTTTTTATTAGGTTTCCGTTTCGTTCTATTTTCCGGATCTTTTTTGATGAGTGTTTGAAGAGTAGGTGGGGATAGTTGAGTGATTTTAAAGATGGTAAGTAACACTTTGTATTTGGTCCTAAAAATTATGGGTAGCCAGTGAAGTTGTTTTAGGGTTGGAGTTAGTAGGTGCTTCTTGCTCACCCATTATTCGGGCAGTCATATTCTGCACTAGTTGTAGTGGATAAGTGCTCTGCATTGGTAGGCCCTGGTAAATGATATGACAATAGTTGAGGATGGGCATTATCATAGCTTGGCAGACTGTGTGGAAGTTACTGGTGTTGAGTAGGGGTTTGATTCTTAATTTATGGTAGGCTGCCTTTGTTGTTTGGTTTATATCTGCTTGGAAGTTCAGATTCTGGTCTAGACATATCCCTAAGTATTTGACCTGTTCTGCTCCTACTCTGTTTACCCATCAATTTCAGTACCTCAGTTCTTCCCTTATCTGATCATCACCTCCTAAGTTTCACCCTTCATGGATGGTGGATGGTGTCATCGAGAACGTTTTAGCTTCCTGGATCATGGGATGCTGTTCCAAGGGTTGCAGAGCAGAGATAGCGTCCATCTGTCCAAGAAAGGGCGAAGCGTCTTCAGTAGTCGACTAGCTAATCTACTGAAGAGGGCTTTAAACTAGATTCGTTGGGGATGGGTGAAGAAAGTCCCCAGGTAAGTGATACATTAAATATCTTTATGGAAATGGGTAAAAGGGGTAGCATATGGAAAACAGTGTGCATAAATGCCCGTAGCATTTTATAGTCAATGCTATAAAATGGGGGGATAAGACATTTTTCAGATATATTAGTGAGAAGAGGAAGGGCAAGAGTGGTATTGTCAGACTCAAGGGTGCAGGGGAGGAATATGTAGAAGCTGATAAGGATAAAGCGGAATTGCTTAACAAATATTTTTGTTCTGTGTTCACAGATGAAGAACCAGGAGCAGGACCTCAGAAAACACTCAAAAATAGGAACAGAAGCAAAGGACATCTTGAACAATTTTCAAAAGACTGTGTTCGTGAGAAATTATCTCAACTTAAAGTAGACAAAGCGATGGGACCAGATGGGATACACCCGAGAATACTGAGGGAACTTGGGGACGTTCTAGCAGCTCCACTGACTGACCTTTTCAATGCCTCACTGGAGTCGGGAGTGGTGCCAAAGGACTGGAGAGAGGCTCATGTGGTGCCTTTACACAAAAGCGGAAGTAAGGATGTGGTTGAAAACTACAGGCCGGTTAGTTTAACTTCGGTGGTGAGTAAATTATTGGAAACGCTGCTGAAAGAGAAAATAGTGAGGTTTCTGGAGTCCAGCGGATTACAGGATCCGAGGCAGCATGGATTCACCAGAGGCAGGTCTTGTCAGACAAATCTGATTGATTTCTTTGACTGGGTGACCAGGGAGTTGGACCGAGGGAGAGCCCTAGATGTGGTGTATTTAGATTTCAGTAAAGCCTTTGACACTGTTCCTCACAGGCGACTTATAAACAAACTGAGCACCCTAGGGATGGACCCTAAAGTTACTGCTTGGGTTAGAAATTGGTTGGGTGGGAGGCGACAAAGAGTACAAGTAAATGGAGCTCACTCTGAGGAGAAGGATGTTATCAGTGGTGTGCCCCAGGGATCTGTCCTTGGTCCGATTCTTTTTAACATCTTTGTTAGTGATATAGCGGAAGGGCTTTCAGGTAAGGTTTGCCTCTTTGCGGATGATACCAAAATCTGCAATAGAGTAGACACCCAGGAAGGGGTAGATAACATGAGGAGGGATCTAGCTAAGCTTGAAGAATGGTCTAGAATTTGGCAGCTGGGATTTAATGTTAAAAAATGTAAGGTCATGCATTTGGGCTGCAGCAATCCAAGGGAGCAATACAGTATAGGGGGTGAAGTACTTTTGTCCACTAAAGAAGAGCGGGACCTAGGCGTGGTAGTGTCTGATGATCTTAAAGTAGCTAAACAGGTAGAAAAGGTGACGGCAAAAGCTAGAAGGATGCTTGGGTGCATACGGAGAGGAATGGCTAGCAGAAAAAAGGAGGCGATAATGCCTCTGTATAAGTCTTTGGTGCGACCTTATTTGGAGTATAGTGTGCAATTCTGGAGACCGCACCTTCAAAAGGATGTGAACAGGATGGAGTCGGTGCAGAGGGTGGCTACTAAAATGATTAGTGGTCTTCATTATAAAGCATATGAGGACAGACTGAAGGATCTTAATATGTACATCTTAGAGAAAAGGCGGGATAGAGGTGATATGATTGAGATGTTTAAATACCTCCGTGGCATAAATGTTCAGGGAGAGAGCCTCTTTCAATTGAAAGCAAGTTCTGCTACGAGGGGACATGGGATGAGGGTGAAGGGAGAGAGATTCAGGAGTGATATGCGGAAATATTTCTTTACGGAAAGAGTAGTGGATCCGTGGAATAGTCTCCCAGTGGAGGTGGTAGAGATGAGGACAGTAACTGAATTCAAAAAAGCATGGGACAATCACAGAGGATTTCTAAAGGTAAAAAGGGGACTGTTGTAGTTATGGCAGGACAGACTAGATAGGCCATGTGGTCTTTTTCTGTCGTCATATTTCTATGTTTCTAATATGATCCCTGATGTTGAAGCTTTGGTGGGAGTGGCCGACTTGGATTTAGTGGCAGCTACAGAAACATGGTTCACAGAAAACCATGATTGGGATGTAACTATACCTGGCTCTTTATTCAGAAAGGACAGCGTAGGAAGAAGGGGAGGAGGAGTGGCACTATATGTAAAAAATAATATTAAAGCTTTGTAATTACAGAGCTTAAAAGGGAAAGAGGAGGCACTGTGGATTAAACTAGAAAGAGTGAAAGAGAAATCTATTTGCAATGGCATGATATACAGACCTCCCTTACAAGAGGAAGATGTGGACGGTGTTAATTGAAGACATACGCAACATTGCTAGGAAAGGGGAAGTGCTACTGATAGGGGATTTCAATGTGCCAGATGTCGATTGGCACATTCCTGCTGCAGTATCATCTAGAAGTAAGCAGATCCTGGATTCTCTACAGGAAGAACTATTCAGGCAATTGGTAACAGACCCCACACATGAAGGGGCCATACTGGACTTGGTGCTTAGCAATGGTGAAAGTGTTTCTGATGTTATAGTGGGAGATCATTTTGCATCCAGTGATCACTAGATGGTGTGGTTCAGTATTAGGACTAAGGCTGTAAGAATCCATTCAAAAGTGAGGGTCTTAGATGTTAGGAAAACTAACTTTGCCAAGATGGGCCAATGCCTCAGGGAGTCGTTAGTGGGATGGGAACAGCTGGGGGATGTAGAAAAACAGTGGGCAAAACTAAAAAGGGATATAAGAAGTAGCTGAAAAGGTGACGAAAAAGAGGGAGGCCTTCATGAAATACAAGAGATCACAAAGAGAGGAAGACAGGCATCTATAATAAATAAATAAATAAATCTATATTTGGAAAAATTTAGAGAAGCTAGCAAAGTAGTCAGAAAAGCAAAGATTCAAAAAGAGGAGGAAATAGCCAATGCAATAAAATGGGGGGGGGATAAAGCATAGTTACTCACCTGTAACAGGTGATCTCCGGAAACAGCAGGAATTTAGTCCTCACATATGGGTATTGTCGGTACCGACGGAGCCTGCGTGGGAACGCTCCCCAGCGTCCAATCAGAAAGCTTTTGGGAGCATCCCACAGCGCCTGCGTGCTGCCTTCCCGCCTTTCCCAACTGCCTCTCTCCAGTTGAGTTTTAAAGCTGAGACAAAGAGAGAGAGAGGGAAAGGAAAGAGAGAGAGAGAGGGATACAACTCCTAGGGGAGGTGGGTGGGTTGTGAGGACTAAATTCTTGCTGTTCCCGGAGATCACCTGTTACAGGTGAGTAACTATGCTATCTCCAGGAACAAGTAGGAATGTAGTCATCACATATGGGGACTCCCCAGCTTTGGGTGCCAGGGAGAAACCCCAGAAGTTGTGTGTCCCTGTGAAAGGGCTCCACTTCCCCCCATGGATCTCTGGCATCCTATCAGGGATGGTGGGTAGGAGTTGATTAAGTATGGAACAGGTGTTTGAGAATAGCCTGACCAAACAAGGCATCCCGGCGGGAGTCCTTGTCCAAGCAGTAATGGGCTATGAAGGTATGAACAGAGGCCCAAGTGGCTGCTCGACAGATGTCGCCAATAGACACAGAGTTCAGATGAGCCATAGAGGCTGTCATGGCTCTCACATTGTGAGCTGTAACATGGCCCTCCAGAGAAAGGTTCTTACTCTGATAGGCGAAAGAAATACACTGAGCAATCCAGTTGGATAGTGTTCTCTTGGAGACTGGCAGTCCCAAATGAGAAGGGTCAAAAGCAACAAAGAGCTGAGAAGACTTTCTATGTTGCTGTGTCCTCTGTAAATAAAAAGCCAGAGCTCTTTTACAGTTCAGGGTATGAAGATTCCTCTCTGCACTTGATGTATGAGGTCCTGGAAAAAAGACAGGTAGGTAGACCTCCTGGTTGAGGTGAAAAGGCGAGACCACTTTAGGCATAAAGTGTGGATGAGTCCTAAGGAGTACCTTGTCATGATGAAACCTTGTATAAGGTGGATTAGCTACTAGTGCTTGCAATTCACTAATGCGGCATGCTGATGTGATTGCAATGAGAAAGATAAACTTTCAAGAAAGAAATTTCAAGGAGGTGGTAGCTAAGGGTTCGAAAGGTAGCTTCATGAGCTGCCCAAGAACCAGATTCAAGTCCCATGCCACCGGAGGTGGTCTAATGGGAGGCTTAGTTAGAAGGAGGCCTCTCATGAATCTTGCTATAAGAGGATGAGAGGAAACAGGTTGTCCATTTAGAGGTTTAAGAGAAGCTGCAATAGCACTCAAATGGACTCTTTCTGAATTTGTCTTAAGGCCTGCATTAGACAAATGGAGGAGATACTCCAGTAAAGATTCTAGAGGTATAGCAAGGGGGTTAAGACCCTTTTCTGAACAACAAACAGTGAACCTTTTCCACTTGAAAGCATAAGAACGTCTAGTGGAAGGTTTCCTAGAAGCATAAAGAACATCTTTCACTTGATGAGAAAGATGGAGATCTTGGAGATCTAGGCCTACAGCAACCAAGCTCTGAGATGCAGGGACTGGGGATTGGGATGCCATAACATTCCGTTCTCCTGAGATAGGAGATCTGGAGCAGACCCTAACTCCAGGGAGGGAGCTTGAGAGAGATGTAGAAGCAGAGGGTACCACACTTGCCGTGGCCAATGTGGTGCTATGAGAATCATGTGGCCTCTGTCTCTCTGAAGCTTGAAGAGGGTTTTGGGAATTAGGGGAATGGGTGGAAAGGCAAACAGGAAGTCTTGACCCCAGTGAAGGAGGAAAGCATCCTTGGCCTGAGCTCCCTGAGCCGGAGTTCTGGAACAGAACCGGGGAAGTGTGGCATTCCATGGACTTGCAAAGAGGTCTATGTCCGGGGTTCCCCAAAGTTGAAAAATCTTGGCCACCTGGTCTGCATGGAGAGACCAATCGTGTGGAAGGAGAACTCGACTGAGTCTGTCTGCCCAAGAGTTTTGAACGCCTGGAAGATACACTGCCAGAAGATGGATGTGATGCTCTCTGGCGAGGGCCCACAGTCGCAGAGCTTCGTTGCAAAGTGACAGAGAGCCTGTTCCCCCCTGCTTGTTCACATAGAACATGGCTACTTGATTGTCCGTATGGATAAGGACTGTCTTGTCGCTGAGCAGGGTGTGGGACACTTGCAGAGCATGGAAGATTGCTCTGAGCTCCAAGATATTGATATGTAGACAACTCTCTTGTGGAGTCCAAGTGCCCTGGGTGGAGAGGTCTTGCAGATGAGCTCCCCAACCCATTGGAGAAGCATCTGTTGTAAGAGTTGCTTGTGGCAGAGGTTGCTGAAAGGGGGACGCCAGCAACAGGTTTTGAGTGGACTTCCATCATTGGAGAGACAAAATGAGACGACTTGTGTTTGCTATTCTGTCTGACAGGCAACCTGATGCCTGGGTCCATTGGGTGGATAAAGTCCACTGAGCTGCCCTCATGTGAAGGCGAGCATATGGTACCACATGCATGGTGGATGTCATGTGGCCTAGCAACTGCAACATTTCTCGAGCAATTAAAAAGGGCTTTAGGGCTGCTTGAGAAGCTAACTGCACCAAGCGAAGACAACGGGTTTGGGGAAGGTAGGCCCTTGTCTTTGTGGTATCCAGCAGGGCTCCTATGAACTCTAGAGATTGAGTAGGAGTTAGACTGGATTTTGGGATGTTTATGACCAGTCCTAAATACTGAAGGATACGCATTGTGCAGGATAGAGAAGTCCTGGCCTCTGACTGTGTTGGAGCTCGAATGAGCCAGTCGTCCAAGTAAGGGAAGACGAATATTCCCAGAGTGCGTAGAAATGCTGCTACCACAGCTATGCATTTCGTGAACACCCTTGGTGCAGAGTCTAGACCAAAAGGAAGCACCCAATATTGGCAGTGCTTTCCTTGAAACAGGAACCGAAGGAACCTTCTGTGGGTTGGATGAATGAGAACATGGGTGTACGCATCCTTGAGATCTAGAGAACAAAACCAATCCTGACTCTGAAGGTATGGAAGCAGAGCTCTGCGAGAAATCATTTTGAATTTCTCCTTGACCAGGAATTTGTTCAATTCTCTGAGATCTAAGATAGGTCTGTATCCCCCTGTTTTCTTTGGGATAAGAAAATAAGGGGAATAGAACCCTGTGCCCTGTTGATGAAGAGGCACTTCTTCTATTGCCCCTTGGGCAAGAAGGATGGTAACCTCCTGACCAAACAGGTCGATGAGAGAGGTCGGAGAATTGAACTGCTTCACTACTGTGGGAGGGGGCATGCTTGAAAAATGAAGTTTGTACCCCTCTCTTATGATGGAGAGTGTCCAACGCTCTGCTGTTATTTGCCCCCATCTGGGAGCAAAATGGCATAACCTTCCTGGAATGGTGGACGGTTCTGGTCCTTCCAGAGCCTGAAAGGCTAAGTTCTCTAGTTGAAAGTCAAAGGCCCTGAGGAGGCTGAGGCTGCTGAGCCGGTTGAGGCCTAGCAGCCTTTGCTTTCTTCTGTTTGGGTGGTTGCTGACGTTTGGTTGAAAACTGACCTGCAGAAGATGCCTGCTGACCATAAGCAGGATAAAATCTCCTCTTCTTAGAAAAAGGTGTTTTCTTGAACAACTTTTTCCTAACAGGATCAGCAGTAGACTTGGATAGTCTATCCAAAATGGAATTTTCAGCATCCATCTCATTGGCTTTTTCTTGCCAATCTTTACCAAACAGGTTCTCACCAGTACAAGGGATATTTCCCAATTTATCTTGTACCCAGAGCTCTAAATCAGATGCTTGGAGCCAAACAATTCTACGTGCACCGATGGCAAAAACCGAGGCCCTGCTTATACATTCAAAACAGTCGAAGGCTGCACGGTTGGAGAATTTAGAGACATCTTGGGCATGTTTGAGCCAAGTGAGAAACTCCTGCCTTTTATCCTCAGAGATGAAAGGACTTAAAGTCTGTAGATGATCAGTAACTTCCTTTAGGAACATTCCCATGTAGAGACTATAGGAACTGATTCTTGCAGCAAGCATGGAAGCTTGAAAGACTCTACGTCCAAAAGCATCAAGAGTTCTGCATTCACGTCCTGGAGGATTAGAGGCATGTCTTTTTGCACTTCTAATCCTTCTCATAGCAGATTCCACCACAATGGAGTGGTGGGGAAGCTGAGTTTTATAGAAACCAGGACAAGGAGGGACACGATACATAGTATCTAACCTACAAGAATGAGGAGAGGTGGTAAGTGGTGTTTCCCACATCTTCAACATGAGATCATATAGAATCTCATGAATGGGTAGGGTAGCTGCCTCCTTAGGAGTTTTGGGATATTGTAAAATATCCAAATCCTTGGCCCTTGGCTCTGTTTCAGGGGTCACAGTGATGGACAGGCCCCGAGCCACCTCTCGGATGAAGTCTTGGAAAGACATGTCCTCTGGAGGAGACATCCTGCGTTTAGGGGAGGAGGAATCCTGTGGAAGAAGCATCGCTGCATCGACAGAACTTTCAGAGTCCTCAGATTCTTCTGAGGAATCGAAGTATCGTCTGTCCGGATGCTCCTGCAGAGCCCGATAACCGTACCGAGGAATCGGGAATAACCGGTACCGGGGAATCGGTACCGGCGGGCATCGAAGGACAGGGTACCGGCATAGCAGGCATCGATGCCGATGTCAATGCTATCGGTACCGGTTGCGATACCGATGCCTGTGCTGGTACCGGTGGAGCTGTCTGTCGCGGTACCAAGGGCGTCGATGCCACAAGGAAAGCCGCTAGACTGCGTTCTATGGACAGAATTCTCTGGTCCATAGACGCTGCCAATGCCTGGAAATCGGTACCGGTGGAAACTGCCGTTACCCCAGAGCATGGCACCAGGAGATTTGTCGAGGCCGAGCCATCGAGAACATCCTGGAACCCTGATGATGGTGCTTTGGAAGCCGAAGCCTCCTGCCGGGGTAATTTTGCCGCTGCAGAATCCTCGAGGGCAACGCCAGAGGCATCTCGATGCTTAGAAGGAGATCTACCCTTTGAGGACCGGCTACACTTATGTTTAGTTACCTGAAATCCACGGGAAGAAGCAGCAGCCCTGGAAGATGTTGATGCCACCGAAGCAGCATCAGAGGGAAACAGGGTACTGAGCTTAGCAGCTCGGTTCTGTCGACCCCTTTTAGATATCATAGCACAGGACACACAATCTGTGATGGAGTGGTGAGGACCTAAACATTTTAAACACCATTCATGGGTGTCGGTGACGGAAATGGTACCGCCACATTTTGTGCACTTTTTAAAACCTGAAGCAGGTTTTTCCATATTAAGGAAATTTCTGGGCCTTAAGGCCCAAAAAGACAGGTGCCCCTTTAGAAAGTGAAAGAATGGAAAAATTAATTTTTTTTAAAAGAAAAGAAATACCGGCGGTACCGGTAGAGTGTCGGGGAAGGCAGACACGACCACAAAAGGAAATAAAGAAAAAAGGAAATTCTTCTGCGGTGACAGGAACACGACTTGCTGGCTCTGCGGAAAAAGAACTACTGGAGAGAGGCAGTTGGGAAAGGCGGGAAGGCAGCACGCAGGCGCTGTGGGATGCTCCCAAAAGCTTTCTGATTGGACGCTGGGGAGCGTTCCCGTGCAGGGTCCGTCGGTACCGACGATACCCATACGTGATGACTACATTCCTGCTTGCTCCTGGAGATGACATTTTTCAGATATGTTAGTGAGAAGAGGAAGGGCAAAAGTGGTATTGTCAGACTCAAGGGTGCAGGGGAGGAATATGTAGAAGCTGATGAGGATAAAGAGGAATTGCTTAACAAATATTTCTGTTCTGTGTTCACAGATGAAGAACCAGGAACAGGACCTTAGAAAACACCCACAAACAGAAACAGAAGTGAGGGACATCTTGAACAATTTTCAGAAGACTGTGTACATGAGAAACTAGCTCAACTTAAAGTAGACAAAACGATGGGACTGGATGGGATACACCCTAGAATACTGAGGGAACTTGGGGACATTCTAGCTCCACCGACTGACCTTTTCAATGTCTTGTTGGAGTCGGGAATGGTGCCAAAGGACTGGAGAGAGGCTCATGTGGTGCCTTTACACAAAAGCAGGCCGGTTAGTTTAACTTCAGTGGTGAGTAAATTATTGGAAATGCTGCTGAAAGAGAAAATAGTGAGGTTTCTGGGGTCCAGCGGATTACAGGATCCAAGGCAGCATGGATTCACCAGAGGCAGATCTTGTCAAACAAATCTGATTGATTTCTTTGACTGGGTGACCAGGGAGATAGACCGAGGGAGAGCCCCAGATGTGGTGCATTTAGATTTCAGTAAAGCCTTTGACACTGTTCCTCACAGGTGACCTATAAACAAACTGAGCACCCTAGGGATGGACCCTAAAGTTACTGCTTGGGTTAGAAATTGGTTGAGTGGGAGGCGACAAAGAGTACAGGTAAATGGAGCTCACTCTGAGGAGAAGGAAGTTATCAGTGGTGTGCCCCATGGATCTGTCCTTGGTCCGATTCTTTTTAACATCTTTGTGGTATAGCGGAAGGGCTGTCGGGTAAGGTTTGCCTCTTTGTGAATGATACCAAAATCTGCAATTGAGTAGACACCCAGGAAGGTGTAGATAACATGAGGGGGGATATAGCTAAGCTTGAAGAATGATCTAGAATTTGACAGATGGGATTTAATGTTAAAAAATGTAAGGTCATGCATTTGGGCTGCAGCAATCCAAGGGAACAATATAGTATAGGGGGTGAAGTACTTTTGTCCACTAAAGAAGAGCGGGACCTAGGCGTGGTTGTGTCTGATGATCTTAAAGTAGCTAAACAGGTAGAAAAGGCGACGGCAAAAGCTAGAAGGATGCTTGGGTGCTTGGATGGATGGATGCTTGGGAGGAGTGGCTCAGTGGTTGGGACAGGTTACCTCAGGCCGGAGGGTCAGGGGTTCAATTCCCGCATGGGGACAAGTAACCTCAGGCCGGAGGGACTGGGGTCTCTAGTCTCATGGCTGCTCCTTGTGGCCTTGGGCAAGCCACTTAACCCTCCATTGCCTCAGGTACACTTAGATTGTGAACCCTGCAGGGACAAGGGAATAAAAAGTACCTGTTAATATATACATGTAAACCGCTCTGATGCATAAGTAAAGGGCGGTATATCAAATGCCTAAACCATAAACCATACAGAGAGGAATGGCTAGAAGAAAAAAGGAGGTGATAGTGCCTCTATATAAGTCTTTGGTGCGACCTCATTTGGAGTATAGTGTGCACTTCTGGAGACCGCACCTTCAAAAGGATATAAACAGGATGGAGTCAGTACAGAAAGTGGCTACTAAAATGGTTAGTGGTCTTCATTATAAAGCATATGAACACAGACTTAAGGATCTTAACATGTACACCTTAGAGGAAAGGCGGGATAGAGGTGATATGATTGAGATGTTTAAATACCTCCGTGGCATAAATACACAGGGGGAGAGCCTCTTTTGATTGAAAGCAAGTTCTGCTACGAGGGGACATGGGTTGAGGGTGAAAGGGGGATAGATTCAGGAGTGATATGCGGAAATATTTCTTTAAGGAAAGAGTAGTGGATCCGTGGAATAGTCTCCCAGTGAAGGTGGTAGAGATGAGGACAGTATCTGAATTCAAAAAACCATGGGACAAACACAGAGGATCTTTAAAGGAAAAAAGGCGACTGTTGTAGTTGTCGATATGGAAGGACAGACTAGATAGGCCATGTGGTCTTTTTCTGTCATCATTTTTCTATGTTTCTATGTTTCATCACTCCCCACCTCAATTCTGCTGGCTCCTCCTATCTTTTTAGGAATCTTCAGGCTAACGATCCATTGGCTCTTTCCACTATCGTCTCATCACCTTTTTCTTCCACTTTATTTATTTTATTTAACCTGTTTTTTATACCGCCTAATCCTGAAATCCAAGCGGTTTACATTAAACTCAGAACATGAACAGGATACATTATAATTGGTTTGGGGTAAACAGGAGAGAACTATTTACAGCTTGATCAACATATTTACACAATAACATGAGGTTGTGCTTGTTTGGATATGAATAGGCATTTGTGTCCATATGGGTCAGTCAAGGAGTCTGATTGGGGGGCGGAGAAACTGTAAGATTAGGTAATGTGACCATAGTGTTCTGTGAACAGGAAAGTTTTACGTTTTCTACGGAAGTCCTTAATGTGTCCATTTGCACATATATCTTCAGGGAGGGAGTTCCAGAGTTGTGGTGCGGCTAGGGAAAATGCTCTTTTGGAGGTTGTTTGCTTGCTCTTTCTGTAGTCAGGAGGGATGATGATCATGTGTTTGTTTCTGGTTCTTCTAGAGAAGGGGGAGGTTTCTTTTATGATTAGTGAGTCGAGAACATCTGCTGAGAGGTGATGGATGATTTTAAAGATGTTTAGTATGGTCTTAAATGTATTTATTTACATTCTCTTATATACCGCGCTATTATGCATCAGTGCGGTTTACATTGAACAAAATAGAAATTACACTTACCTGGTAATTGTAGTTTCTGGAGGATCCAGTTTAGTCCTCCACAGCGGGTAGTGCACCTCCTCCTGCAGCTAGGAGACTGGACCAATCAAACTCTTCTCTGTGATGTATACTGCTGGAGCTCCCATCAGCCCCCCAGTGAACTGTCAACAAGCAAACTGAAGAGAACAAGATAGATAACACAGAAAGAAAACCCCTCCCCTAATAAACCCGACTCCTTCCCCAAACGAGGGAGCCGGAACTGTGCACATCGCGTCGCCCTGGACCACTGAGCAAAAGAAAGGCGTTGCGACACCATCAATGGAAAGGAAGACAGGAGCAAGGAGCGCGGAAGACAACCAGCATGATCAGCTCAATCTCACCGGATGGCAGCGCGCCGGACAGAAATAAGAAAACTCGCGGGAGGGAATGAGGATTAAACTGGATCCTCCAGGAACTACAATTACCAGGTAAGTGTAATTTCTATTTCCTGAGCGGCTATCCAGTTTAGTCCTCCACAGCGGGATGTAACAGAGCAGTATTCAGCGGGAGGGACCATCCCACCCGGCGCGCAAAACTGCAGAACCAAAGCCGGCATCTCTAGAAGCAAGGACATCTAGCCGGTAGTGTTTACTAAAGGCATGGAGCGACGACCAAGTAGCCGCTCTACAAATGTCTACTGGCGGAACCAAACTGTGCTCCGCCCAGGACGTCGCTTGCGCTCGAGTAGAATGGGCCCGCAAGCCAAGTGGAAGCACTTTCCCATGCAAAATGTACGCCGACGCAATCGCCTCTTTATTCCAGCGCGCAATAGAAGACTTTGATGCCGCCTCCCCCTTACGTTTACCGCCAAACAGAACGAACAGGTGATCTGTCTTACGAAACGACTCGGTGACTCTGAGATATCGGCGGAGAACCCGCCGAACGTCCAGACAATGCAGCTCTCGAGCCGCAGCCGTATCCGGGGAGGCTAAGACCGGAAGAAAGACGGCCTGATTCAGATAAAAAGGGGAAACCACCTTAGGAAGGAAAGAAGGCACAGGTCGCAAGATCACTTGATCCTTAGAGAACGACAAGAATGGCTCACGACAGGAAAGCGCCTGCAACTCCGAGATACGCCGAGCCGAACAGATGGCCACCAAGAATACCGTCTTCAACGTGAGATCCTTGAGGGAAGCCTGGTTAATAGGCTCAAAAGGCTGCTGAACTAAAGAGCATAACACTAAATTCAAGTCCCAGGGAGGAACAAGAACTCTGTGCGAAGGACGCAAGCGAAGCACGGCCCGCAGGAAACGCTGCACATCCGCGTGGCCCCCCAGGGGGATTCCCAAGACCTTCCCCCGGTAACACGCGAGGGCCGCCAATTGTACCTTCAAAGAATTAGCAGCTAGACCCTTGTCAAAGCCGTCTTGCAAAAAACTGAGAATGGCCGGTATGGAAGCCGTCGCGGCTCGAAGATTGCACCGCGAACACCAATCTTCAAAAATGCGCCAGATGCGCACGTACGCGAGAGAGGTAGAAGGTTTACGCGCACGAAGGAGAGTCGCAATAACCGCCGCCGAATAGCCCCTCCGTCTCAACCTAGCCCTTTCAATAGCCAAACCGTAAGCGAGAACCGAGCCACCTGCGGCATCCGCAGCGGTCCCTGAACCAGAAGATCCGGTAAGGACGGTAACTGCCACGGCTTCCCGGCGAGAAGCCAAATCAGATCCGCGTACCACGGACAGCGGGGCCAATCTGGAGCCACCAGAAGAACATTTCCCGGATGCGCCTCTATGCGTTGAATCACCCGTCCGATCAACGCCCACGGAGGAAAGACGTAGAGGAGCCCGGCGGTCGGCCATGGGTGGATGAGAGCGTCTATGCCCTCGGACATGGGTTCCCGGCGTCTGCTGAAGAACCGAGATGTCTTGGCCGACTGAAAGGTCACCATGAGATCCATGATCGGCGGCCCCCATCTGCGTACTATTTGAGAGTAGACCTGCGGATGGAGTTCCCACTCTCCGGCATCAACCCGCACTCTGCTGAGGAAATCCGCCATAACATTCTCCTTCCCTGCGATATGCACCGCCGAAATCGCGAGAAGCCGAGGCTCCACCCACTGGAACAACAAATCGGTCTCCTCCTCCATCGCTCTGCTGCCTGAGCTGCCCTGACGGTTGAGATATGCCACCGTTGCGGAGTTGTCGGATAGAATTCGGACTGCCCGGCCAATCACCGAGGATTTGAACGCCTGAAGCGCCCACCTCACCGCTCGTAACTCGAGACGGTTGATCGACCAAGCCGTTTCCAGGGGCGACCACTCTCCCTGCGCGAAGCGACCATCGCAATGAGCTCCCCAGCCCGTCAGGCTCGCATCTGTTATGACTGGCAACCAGAGTGGCTGTTCCAGAGGAACCCCCGCTCGCAACGTCTTCGAGCTCAGCCACCAACGGAGGGACTGCCGTACTCGTCTCGGGCAAGGCAACCGCCTGCTCATCGAATCCGTTTGATTCGACCAACGCCGCAAGAGAGCACGTTGCAGGGGATGCATATGAAACCGGGCCCAGGGAACCACATCTAGCGTCGCCGCCATCGTCCCCAAGACCCGAAGGTACCACCAAGCTGACGGGGCCTGAAAAGCTAAAAACTTCCGAACCAGAAGGCGCAAGGCTTGAGCCCGGCGATCCGGTAGAAAAACCAGTCCCCGCGCGGTATCGAAGCGAACGCCGAGGTATTCGAGGGACTGAGTTGGAACTAAGTGGCTCTTTTTGTGATTGACCACCCAACCGAGAGACTGTAGCAGAGCGATGACTTTGTTGGTGGCGAGCAAACTCTCTGCCTCGTTCTTTGCTCGAATTAGCCAATCGTCGAGATAAGGGTGAACCAAAACCCCCTCCTTTCGCAAGGCCGCCGCAACGACCACCATGACCTTGGTAAACACTCGGGGTGCCGTGGCCAGGCCGAAGGGCAGCGCCTGAAACTGGTAGTGACCCCACAGAAGAGCAATCCGCAGGAACCGTTGATGAGCCGCCCTGATCGGAATATGCAAGTAGGCCTCTGAAAGATCGAGAGAGGTAAGGAACTCTCCCTGACGCACCGCCACTAGGACGGATCTGAGAGTTTCCATGCGAAAGTGAGGCACCCGAAGGCAACGATTCACCCCTTTGAGATCTAGAATAGGACGAATAGCACCGTCCTTCTTTGGCACCACGAAATAAATAGAGTACCGACCGGCGCCGAGCTCGGAAGCTGGAACAGGCACCACCGCCCCCAAATCTAGGAGGCGGTTCAAGGTTATGCGTACAGCGGACAGTTTCTGAGGACCCTTGCAGGGCGAGAGAACTAAGGCATCACGAAGAGGACACGCAAATTCCAGCGCGTAGCCCTCCCGGACGATTTCGAGGACCCACTGGTCCGAAGTTATCTGGACCCAGGAAGAAAGGAAATGACGAAGACGACCCCCGATCACTGGACCTTCTTCCGGGGTCCGCCTCGCTTCATTGCGGCTTGCGATTAAAGGAAGAAGAGGACAAAGGGGAGGCAGAAGAGAAACCTCTCCCCGCTCCTCGAAACCCTCGAAATCCCGAGGAGCAAGAGACAAGGCGTCCGCGTTGGAAACTCCCAAACCTAGGAGACCGGAATCTGCGAAAATCTCGAAATTGACCTCTAGCCGAAGACAGACCTCTAAGCTGGCGAGGCTTATCCTCCGGAAGCCTCCCACCCTTAGACTCTCCGAGGTCCTTGACCAACTTATCCAGATTGTCGCCGAACAATAGCTTGCCCTTAAAGGGAAGTTTACTGAGACGCGCCTTAGATGAGCCATCAGCTGCCCAATTACGCAGCCAGATAGAGCGTCGCGCCGCAACGACAGAAGCCATACTGTTAGCCAAAGTGCGAATCAAGTCATAGTGAACATCAGCCAAATAGGCAGAACCCGATTCTAAGCGGGCCACTTCTATCAACCCCTGTTGGTCGAGATGGGAGTCCTGACGCAAACGCTGAGCCCAACGCAAGCAAGCTCGGGAAACCCAGGCTCCACAAATAGAAGTCTGCAAGGCCAAGGCATTAGTCTCGAATGCCTGCTTCAATAAACCATCCACCCTTCTATCCTGGATGTTCTTCAAAGCCGCACTGCTCTCAACTGGAATGGTGGTCTTTTTAGTCACTGCAGAAACCGCAGCGTCAATCCGTGGAGAACGAAATTTCTCCTTGTCCTTGTCTGCCAGTGGGTAAAGACGATTCATCGTGCGGATACCCTTCAACCCGGAGTCAGGGTGATCCCATTCAGCCTGGATCATCTGGTCGACCACCCGGTGGAGTGGGAACACTGTTTGAGAATCACGGACCGCCTGAGTAAGAGGGTCCTCAATCTCATCGTCCGCGGGACGCCCGACCGTCAGATTCAGGGCTTGCAAAGACTCTGTGATTAAGGGAAGCAACTCCTCTCTGCGAAAAACTCGTATAAGCCGAGCCTGCTCCTCCGGCTCCGGAATCTCCCCTTCTTCCAAGTCTTCGACACGGTCGTCAGGATCCACATCAGACCAGTCCTGTTCCTGCCAAGGGGTATCCGAAGGCTCCACGTCAGAAACCCGGAGCCGCTTAGCAGCTTTAGGGGCACCTCCCCTCGCCTCTTCCGCCTGGATAGACGGCGGAAGCGAAGGAACCGCGCCGGGATCAGCACCTTTCCCCAAGCGGCCCCTTTGAAAAGCCTGATGCATCAGTAGAATGAATTCCGGAGAAAAATCCCCCCAGGAAACCTCACCAGCCCCCGCAGCCGGAGCACTCCCAGGCGCCGAGGAGATCGGGGCAAGGGAAGGAACGAGAGCCTCTGGAGACAGCTCAACACCCCCTGAAACTGGGGAAGCCCCCGACTCCGGAGGGACACTGGCGTCCATGGGCTGCTGCAGCCCTGGAGAAATGCAGGAGCAGCACTTGCAAACCCCTGCGTCAGAAAGAGAGCCCTTTCGGGAGCCACAGATGACGCACTGCGGTCGCCGGGACATGAGGCTGGAACAAGAATGGAGGACTTGGCTGAAGCCCCTTCTTTATTATAAATGGAGATCAAGAATAGCAGTATTTGTTTTGTTTATTCTTTCTTTTTTTTTTTTTTTTTTTTACAGGGTAACACTGTACAGCGCTGCCAGCCTGAAGAAAGTCAAAAAATATATACCAGCTAGTCGGAAGGTACCTCTCAGGACCTTGCACAGCCCTGTCCCGAAGAAAAAGAAAAACGGAGCCGAAAACAAAATGGCCGCCGGCACAACGAGGCAACGAAAAAAGGCGCGAAAACAAAGCAAATGAGGCAAAATAATAAAGAAAATAAACCGCAGCGAAATCGCAGGCCGAAGCAGAGTGGGAAAAAGAAAAAAACTGCCCAAAAGGACACTTACCGCGAACCGAGGAAGGAGCAGAGCACCGGAGCTGACTGAGGTAAAAGGAGCAGCAATGGTCCCGCGGTGAGAAATAACACCGACAGGGACACTAAGTTAGGAGGATTCCTTTAAGAAATCGCATCACCCCTAAAAAAAATCCTCCAAAAATTGAGAGGCAGTGATGCTGATGGTGGCCAGAGCCTCCTTCCGATCTGTCCTGGAGGTGAGATCACAGGCAAGAAAACACAGCCGACATGCTTCAGCTGAGCAGTGAGCAGACGGTCAGTGCAAGCTCGGCTCCCTCCTATTAAAGCATTTAAAGGTACAGACCCTTAGGCTAGAAGAAAAACAAAGAAAAGCATAACAAATGAAAGAAAAAGAAAATTAATAGATCTAAGGACCCCAAAGTGAGCCCACAGAAGGCTCACACCGCCTCCTGCTGCAAGGAGACTGGACACACTGGGGGGCTGATGGGAGCTCCAGCAGTATACATCACAGAGAAGAGTTTGATTGGTCCAGTCTCCTAGCTGCAGGAGGAGGTGCACTACCCGCTGTGGAGGACTAAACTGGATAGCCGCTCAGGAACTGAAATTACATTGAACAGGGCATTATAACTTGGAGATAACTATTTTACAGGGAACATGGGCTATGGAGGGTTAAGTGGCTTGCCCAAGACCACAAGGAGCACCTGTGGGACTAGAAACCCCAGTCCTTCCGGCCCAAGGTTGCTGTTCTCTAGTGGGATTTGAACCCCCGACCTTCCGGCCTGAAGTACCTTGCCCCAACCACTATGCCACTCCTCCACTCCTTTGGCACACGATTGAATTGGTAGCCAGTGTAGTCGATGCAATACTGGTGTAATGTGGTCGGTTTTGCTGGTTCCGCTGATGATTCGTACTGTCGTGTTTTGAACCATCTGTAGTGGGTGCATGACTTTGTCTTCTAAATCTGTTGATGAGGCTATAGTTTCCTATAATATTGCCCTCTCCTCTGCTCTAGATACTCTTGCTCCACCCATCCCTCATTCTGTGAGACACACCATACCCCAGCCCTGGTTATCCTCAACAACCCGCTATCTCCGCTCTTGTGCCCGCTCAGCTGAGCACATTTGACTCAAAATTTCGATCCTGACGTTCTTCACATCAAATTCATACTTGCCCCTCCTTCCAGCCAGCCTTAGCACTTGCCAAGCAAAAAGTGTAGTTATTCACCTGTAACAGGTGATCTCCAGGGACAGCAGGAAGCAGTCCTCATATATGGGGGTGACGTTGGCGCTGATGGAGCCCACGCAGAAGCATCTCCCCAGCTTTCAAAGAAAGCCTTTGGGAGATGCACCACACATGTGTGGTCAACTTCCTGCCTATGGTGCCATCTTGTCTCATTCAAATGACATAGTTAAGATGGCAAAAATAAAAGATGGTTAAAAAGCAACTCCAAAGGGAGGAGAGAGGGTTGTGAGGACTGATTCCTGCTGTCCCCAGAGAATACCTGTTACAGGTGAGTAACTATGCTTTCTCTGGGAACAAGCAGGAAGTCAGTTCTCATGTATGGGACTCCCCAGCTACAGGCTACCAAGAATCTGTAAAACAAAAAATGCCACAGCGACCTGCAAAGGGTGAGCCGTGATCAGCAGCAGTTGAGTCCCTACTGAGAGACTCTCGCAAGACCCAAGTGTCTGGCAGGGAACAAGCATTCCGGTAGCCTGAACGCAGAAGGGTCAGAGGGCAGGAGTTGCCTACACCCCAAAAGGTTTACAGAGTACAGCCTGGCCGAAGGTGCTGTCCCATTGGGACTCCCAATCCAGGTAGTAATGAGCTGCGAAAGACCAAAGACCAGGTGGCGGTCCAGCACATTTCCGTCATGGGGGCGGAATGCAGATTGACCACGGAAGTAGCTATGGCCCTGAAGCGCTGCGCTGTGACTCTCTGGTCCAGTGAGATTCCCGCTTGCTCATAGGCAAGGGTAATGCAGTCCGCCACCCAAGTGGATAGAGTTTGCTTACTCATTGGGAGCCCCAGACGGCTGGGGTCATAGGATACAAAAAGCTGTTGAGCTTTGGGGTGGCCCTGAGTCCGTTGCAGGTAGAAGGACAGGACTCTCTTGCAATACAGAGTATGGAGAACAGTCTCCGTCCTACTGGAGTGAAGCTTGGGAAAGAAGGTGGGGAGCCCCGCCTCCTGATTGAGGTGGAATGGAGACAACACCTTCGGCAGAAACTTGGGGTATGTATGGAGCACCACCCTGTTCTTATAGAACCTCGAGTAAGGAGGCTCTGCCATCAGAGCCTGGAGGTCTCTGCGAGCTGATGCAAGTGCTACCAGGAAGGCAACCTTCCAGGAAAGGTATTGCAGTTGGCAGGTGGCCAAAGGCTCAGTGAGCTGCGAGAGCACCACATTAAGGTCCATTCAGGCACCGGAGGACAGACGGGGAGTTTGGATAACATGAGGCCCCGTAGATAACCGTTCTGCATAGCCAGTAGGATCCATTGCTAACTCATTGCCTGTAAAATAACCGTTCTGCATAGCCAGTAGGATCCATTGCTAACTCATTGCTTGTACGATAACCTGTTCTGCAATACTGTACTGCAATCATACACACCCACCCACCCACCCAAACCACCCAGAGCAACTTAAGCTAAAACCCCCACCTCCTCCCCCTACCCACAAAATACCATGGCGCCCAAAAACACTTCAGCCTTCTGGCTACTCTGCTTATGACTAATCCTAATTACTGACACTACAATAACCTATGCAATCACACCATATCACTTCCACTTCATACCAACCATATACAACTCAACCAGATACATATACACACCCACCCTCTATAGACATGGGGGACAAACCTGTGTCCCTTGGGGAAACTGCTAGGTACATATGACCTAGATTGGCCACTGTTGGAAACAGAATACTGGGCTTGATGGACCTTGGTCTGACCCAGTATGGCATATCTTATGTTCTTATGTAACCTATCTACGACAGACTAATTAATATAAAAATAAAGCCTCCCTCCCTCCCACCTACCACCCCAACAACCCCACAGCACACAGACTTAAAATGCTACCTCATCAATGCAAGATCAATAAGAAAAAAAAGATACCTATTTTTCAAGACCTAATCACAGACAACTCACCAGACCGTATCTTTATAACGGAAACATGGCTCACCGACACAGACACAGTACTAATTAACCAACTAAAAGCTCCAGGATATGCACTTTTCCACTCCCACAGAGCAACAAGACGAGGAGGAGGAGTCCTAATAATAATAAAAGAAAAACTAAAAGCCTTATTAATCAATGCCAACACAGACAACATTGATATACTCAGCATAAAAATCAAACACCTCCACATCTGTCCAGTCTACAGACCCCCAGACCCAAAGCCCGACAACCTTGACACACTATCAGAACTAATATACTCCTCAACGGAAAACAACCCCCTCATTCTAATAGGAGACCTTAACCTACCTTCCCTATCACATAACCAAATGTCACACTTCCTTACCTCCATCGATGACTTCGATCACCACCAAATAATTAATACACAAACACACACCAAAGGTAATATACTAGGACCTAGCATTCCTCCCATCAACCATCTTCAGAGACTACAACCCAAGAACACTAGAAATACAACATTTCCCCTGGTCCAACCACCACCTAATAAAATTCCAACTACCACTCCATACCACCACACAACCAAAACATATATAGATATCCTATACCAGAAGATTTAAGAAGTTTAACAAGGATGAATGCCTAGATAAAACCATCCCACACTTCATTGAAGACCCAGCAGATCTAGACAAAGCCGTAACCTGCTGGCATGACGCAATTCACAACGCAGCTGCAATTCATACACAACCACCACCACACACAAAAAAACAAAATGCCCCATGGTTCAGATCCAAAATAAAACAACTGAAAGCAAACTTACACAAATGTGAGTGCAAATGGCGCCACACAAAATCCAAAACCCACCAATCACAATACCAAGACTCACTCAAACTCTACAAGGAGACAATCAATACAGTAAAGAAAGAGTACTACTCAAAACTACTATCCATCTTCCTGAACCGACCACAAGAACTATTTGAAATAGTCAAATCCCTAACTAACAACACGGCCAACAAGACCTCCACTGAGAATGCTATCACACCACAAAAATTGGCAGACTATTATAAGGAGAAACTGTCAACA
This sequence comes from Ichthyophis bannanicus, assembly GCA_033557465.1. Taxonomy (NCBI): domain Eukaryota; kingdom Metazoa; phylum Chordata; class Amphibia; order Gymnophiona; family Ichthyophiidae; genus Ichthyophis; species Ichthyophis bannanicus. The sequence continues at coordinate 305,005,328 of CM066040.1, read as the reverse complement.
CAAGAACTAACCATCTTAAACTCACATACGAACTATCAAACACAGAATTCCTGGTCAACATTCACCCCTATCACAAAAGACATGCTCAAGAACATCATTTCCAAAATAAACACCACCACATTATTCTTAGACCCCTGTCCCATTAACTGGATAAAAGCAACAAAACCAGAACTCCTAGCATTTATCCTACCTATTGTCAACCTTTCCCTCCAGCAAGGTTACCTACCACACTCACTGAAACATGCACTAATCCACCCAATACTAAAAAGCAACACAATGGACAAAAATTCCCCATCCTCCTACAGACCCATTTCAAGCTTCCTCTTCATGGCAAAATTAATAGAAAAAACGGTTTAAATACAACTCCAAGAGCATATAGACTCCTCAGTCTCTCTAGAGAAACACCAATATGGTTTCCGATCGTTCCATGGAGTGGAGACACTCCTCATCATCCTATTTGACCAACTCATACGAGGAATTGACGACACCAGGAAAGCATTCCTACTCATTTTCCTTGACATCACTGCCGCCTTTGACAGCATAAAACATCACATCATGATCAACAGACTTCAACAAATAGGTATACAAAACACAGTTCTAAAATGGTTTATCTCATACCTGTCCGACAGAACACAAGTAAGAATCGAACACCAAATGTCCAAACAATACAAACTAACAACAAGGTCTACCCCAAGGCTCCGCACTATCAGCCATCCTCTTCAATATATACATCCAACCTATTTGCACCATCTTTAAAAAATTCCAGATAAAATACCACCTATACGCAGACGACATAATGTCCTCCCAGTCAACATCAAAAACCCATCAACCCAAATACTCACTGAATGCTTTGCAGAAATAACAGAATGGCTTGACAATCACAAGCTTAAGATTAACCTTGCTAAAACCGAAGCCATGAATGTAACAAGAAACCAAAGCTTCACCCCCCCCATCAATAAAGATACATGACACGCACATAACAGTCAAAAATGAAATAAAGTACCTTGGAGTTCTCATCGACCATACCATCAACATGTCATCCCATATAAAATACACAACAAATAAAATCTTCTATAAACTTAAAATGCTGAAACTCCTCTGTCCATTACTCTACCTCAATGACTTTAAGTCTGTAGTCCAAGCAATCATCACACCCCATTTTGATTTTGCCAACACCACTCTTCAAGGCATAAAAAAACAAACCCAGAACAACTCCAACTAGCCCAACACACTGCAGCTAGGATAACGATGAACATCAGCCCAACAGAACACATAACCCCCATACTATACAAACTTCATTGGCTCCCGCCACAAAGCCACAAACTACAAAATACTGGTCACGACCTTTAAGTTAATCAACGATATCTCACCCTCACACCTCTCCACTCACCCAAAAAGCAACGAACTCCTGCTCACAACAAAACTGCAAAAAGAACAGAATCTCCATGCCAGCAGACTTCAGAAAATCAACGAAAGCGACAAACAATAAGGCATTCTCCCATAATGCACCTACCCTCTGGAATGCACTCCCAGATCACATAAGAGACATAAAAGATCTTAAAACATTCCATAAACAACTAAAAACGCACCTATTTACCCTCCACTTTGACACACTAATTAAAAACAATGATCCCAAACCCCCATACACCAATACCATACAGTCCGCCACTGCAGTACACACCAGTGCTTAAAGGAATGCAACCTAAGAACCATATTACACCTTATCCAAAGGAACAACAGAAAACCCTTCAGAACCGTAAACAGTCAGAACTTGACACACAGAGACAGGTTACTGTAAATATTTAAGTAGTAAAATTATGTTAATTATACATAGTTATAAAACTGTTCTATGTCATGTTAATTGTACATAGTTATAAAAACTGTTCTATGTAATTGAATATATACCTGTACTGTAATATTCAACTTGTTGTTCAATGTAAACCGCTTTTGATCCACAAAAAGCGGTATAAAAATTTACAATAAATAAAATAAAATAAACAAACAAGGGGTTGAACCAAGAGGGGTTTTCCTTCAATGGAATGGTGATGTGCTGTGATGGCGCTTAGGTATATTCTGACTGAGTTAGACTTCAGTCCCACTTGCAATAGGTGGAGCAGGTATTGCAGTACCACATGCACTGAGCAGGAGAATGGGTTTGTCCGCTTTTTTTTGCACCACACTGAGAAACAGCACCACCTGAAGGCATAACAAGAGGCCAGGAGAATCTTTTCTACAACTCGTGGGAGGTTGGAGGGGGCTAAAGCTACCCTTTCAGCAGCCAAGCCATGAGTGAGAGGGACTCCAGGTTGGGATGTAGGAGAGAGCCCTGCTCCTGCGAGTCCTGGGGCTCAGCCCAGGGGAATCGGCGGTACCATCGATAGGGAGAGGAGCAGTGGGAACTAGGACTGTCTGGGCCACTGAGGGGCTATCAGCCCTAGCGATGCTCTGTTGTGTTGAGCCTTAAACAGGGTCTTAGCTATTAACGGTGTTGCAGGGAAGGCATATAGGAGGTACTCTGTCCACGGGATGAGGAATGCATCCGCCACTACCCGAGCCAGGTGCAGTTGGTGGGACCAGAAATGGGGCAACTGCACATTCTCTGGGTTGGTAAACAGGTCTATCACCGGGATGCCCCAGAGCCGGAACAGCGATGAGGCTACCACTGGGTTAAGGCTCTACTCATGCGGCTGGAGTAGTCTGCTCAGTTTGTCCACCAAGACATTATCCTGGCCCGAGAGGTAGACCACCCTTAGGAGCAGAGAGCTACCGCCTCCTGGCAGAGGGGGTATGACCTGTCCCCCCCGTTTGTTCATGTAGATCATCATAAACTGATTGTCAGCCTGGATCAGCACCAGAAGGCTCTGAGGGCTAGAAATATTGTGGATCAGGAACTGGTTAAAAGATAGAAAGCAGAGGGTAGGGCTAAATGGCCAATTTTTCCATTGGAGAAAGGTGAATAGTGGAGTACCCCAGGGATCTGTGCTTGGTCCGCTGCTTTTTAACATATTCATACCATGACCTGGAAATGGGAATAATGAGTGAGGTTATCAAATTTGCAGATGACACAAAACTATTTAAAGTTGTTAAAACTCATGAGGATTGTGGAAAATTGCGAGAGGATCTTGATAAATTGGAAGACTGGGCATCCAAATGGCAGATGAAATTTAATGTGGACAAGTGCAACGTTATGCACCTAGGAAAGAACAACCCAAACTATGGTTACACGATGCAAGGTTCCACATTAGGAACCACCACCAAGGAAAAAGATTTAGGCGTCATTGTGGATAACATGCTAAAACCCTCCACCCAATGTGCAGCGGCAGCCAAGAAAGCAAATAGAATGCTAGGTACCATAAGGAAAAGAATGGAAAATAAAACAAAGGATATTATAATGCCTCTGTATCGTTCGATGGTGCGACCGCACCTTGAATATTATGTGCAGTTCTGGTCGCCATATCTTAAAAAGGATATAGCATTATTAGAAAAGGTACAGAGAAGAGCCACCAAAATGGTAAAGGAGATGGACGGATACCCCTATGAAGAGAGGCTATAAAGGTTAGGGCTCTTCAACCTGGAAAAGAGACGGCTGAGGGGAGATATGATAGAGGTCTATAAATTAATGAATGTAGTGGAATGGGAAAACGCAAATAGATTGTTTATATCATCAGCATATAGAAAGACAAAGGGACATGCAATGAAGCTACAGAGTAACCTATTTAAGACTAATAAGAGAAAATATTTTTTCACTCAATGTGTAATCGAACTCTGGAATTTGTTACCGGAGGATGTAGTAAAAACTGTTAGTGTAGCTAGGTTTAAAAAAAGGTTTGGACAAGTTCCTGGAGGAAAGGTCCATAAACCATTATTAAAAGGGACCCAGGCTATCACTGCTTGCCCCAATACAAGCATTGTGGAACTTGTGTCTTTTGGGGAAACTGCGAGGTATTTATGACCTAGATTTGTCACTGTTGGAAACAGGATACTGGGCTTGATGGACCTTAGTTTGACCCAGTATGGGATATCTTATGTTCTTAATACTACCTTGAGTTCCAGCAGGTTGATCTGCATCTCAGATTCCCTCTGGGACCAGCAGCCTTGTGTCTGGAGGATCTCACAATGCGCTCCCCAGCCCATGAGAGAAGCATCCGAGGTGAGGACTTTCTGGGGGGTGGGTGCCTGGAAGGGCATCCTGGCCTGAAGATGACCTGGGTTCTGTCACCATCTGAGGGAGCCTGCCAACTGGTGAGTCACCTGCACTCTGTCCTTGAGCCTGTCTATGGCTTGGTCCCACTGAGAGTGGAGGCACCACTGGACTGCTCTCATGGCATGTGGGTATTTGGGGGTCACATGGATTGTGGAGGCCATGTGTCTCAGCAGACGGAGGAGAAGCCAGGCGGGTAGTGTCCTGTGTCATTGCACCTCTGTGGCCAATTCCCTGAGATCTTCTGTCCTCTCCTGAGGGAGAAAAGCTTTTGCCTGAAGGGTGTCCAGCCACACCCCTATAGGCGCTGAGTGGGAGTGAGGTGACTCAGGGTAGTTTATGACAAACCCCAGGTGTGCAGGGCATTTATGGTCCGTCCAGTGGCACATTGTGCCTCTGTAGCTGTGTCCCCCTTTATGAGCCAAACATCCAAATAAAGGAAAATGAAGGCTCCTTGAAGCCAGAGGTAGGCTGCGACCGCTGCAAGGCACTTTGTGAAGACTCTTGGTGACGAGGCCAGACCAAAGGTCAGCACCCTGTATTAGTAGTGCTGTTCCCCCATCACGAATCAAAGGTATTTTCTGTGGCTGGGATGGATTAGGATGTGTGTGTAGGCATTCTTTAGGTCTAAAGAGCAAAGCCAATCTATCTGCTTGAGGAATGGTAGCAGTATTCCAAGGGAGAGCATCTTGAACTTCTCCCTGATCAGAAACTTGTTCAGCTCTCACAGGTCCAGGATGAGCCTGAGGCCACCAGTCCTCTTGGGGATGAGGAAATACCTGGAGTAGAAGCCGGTGCCCCAGAGAACTTTTGGCATTGGCTCCACTGCTTTGTCCTGGAGTAGTCCTGCTAGCTCAGTGAGGAGCAGGGTTTGGTGAGGGCAAGGCCTGGTGGGCTCTCCCGATGTAAATGGAGGAGGGTAGCCCTCCTTGACCACTTGTAGCACCCAGTATCGGTGGTGATGTCTGTCCACCTTTGGGCAAACAGGGCTAGGTGCCCCACTGTGGGCAGCAGAAGAACTCCTGGTGGAGTGGAGGTCGCGCCAAAGTAATCAGCTTCTCCTGAGCTGGGCCTGAGCTGGTGTCTGGGGCTTCGGGGCTTTTTGTTTTCTGGGACCATGTCCCTGGCCTGTTGGCCTTGCTGACGGGCCGAGAAGGCCTGGAAGTGCGGAGTACTAGCAAAGCCCCCTTTCTTCCTCAGGAAGGGGGGCTTCTTTCCTGGGGTTTTCTTTCAGGGTTGCACCGAGGTATTCTTTGAGAGCCTGGTTCTCGTGACATACTCGGTCTCTATCTCTGCTGCTTTATCCACCATGGGCTTCCCAAATAGGTTTTCACCTAAGCAGGGGATATCAATTAGTTTGTCATGTACCTATTGTTCCAGGTTGGATGACTGCAGCCATGCCTGATGTTGTGCCCTGATGCCGGCGGTGGCCACCCTGGCCGATGACTCTAAGCCATTATAGGTTGCTCAGGACAGGAACTTCGAGCATTATTTTACTGCCAAAACTCTGCAGGGGTTCACCATCGAGGCCTACCGAGAATTCCCCAAGTTCTTTCAACAGTTCTTTTAGGTACATGCCAATGTAGAGCTGAAGGACTGGATTGGGCATGTTAGCATTGAGTCCTGAAAGGCTTTCCGGCAGAGGGCATCTAGGATTCAGGCCTCCCTGACGGGTGGCACCGATGAATGGGTTTTTAGGCTGTTAAGCCTGCTCATGGCCAACTCCACAACCATGGAGTTGTGAGGAAGCTAGGTCTTTTGGAACACAGGGCTTCGGAGTACCCAGTACATAGGGTCGAGGTGCCTGCTAATGATTGATACCGACGCCAGTGTTTCCCACATGCGTAGGAGGCGGCGGTCAAGGATTGAGGGCACTGGGACCGTATGGGTTTCTTTCACAGGTGCCTCGTATTGGAGGATCTCCAATTCCTCAATTCGTGGGTCCTCCTTGGCCTTGGTCTTGATAGAGAGCGCCTTGACCATATCCCTCATGAAATCAAGGAATGCCAAGTCCTCGGGAGGGGAATGGCATCGGGTCCGCTGGGGAGACTGATCCGAGGGCATGTCATGGTAGCGCCTCATATCTGGGGACTTTTCGTCCTTGGTCTCCCATTTGGACTCGAAGTCCAAGTACAAGTCCGACATTGCACGATCATCTTGGTCGAGGACTGCTCTTTGCGGTGCATGACCTCTGGAGGATCATCGGTCCAAGCCACAGGTGCTCGCTGGGGAGGACCGGTTTCCCGAGGAATGGGACTAGGACCTCAAACGGGGCCAGGAGCACTCATCAAGGCTGATGGCACTTAAGGACCGTTTCAACCTCCGAGGAAGCCCTCGATGTCGAGGGTCCCGTCGTCAGGGGATGAACTGGACGAGCTGGACAAACACACGCTGCTTGGCCACTAGGGCAGATATACTGCTCTCTAGGGCTGCCATTCTGGTCTCCGTGTTAGCTGACTCCGCAGCCTTCGACATGGGCACCGAGGAATTCGGGCCCAGCATAGGGACTGTCGAGTGAGAGTCCTCAATGAGGATGGCCTCAGAGGTTCGAGGCCGATTGGTGGAAGCCAATGACTCCTTACGGGGCATCTTGGCGGGCCGCTCCTGCCCTGACTCATGCCTGTGACTGGAGACCTTGGGTGGGATTTCACTTTTTTCCTGGGTCCGTCCTCCAAGGCAGTCTTTGAGGATTTTTTTCTTCTTATACTCCAGCTCCGAGGACTTCCACTCGGAGGAGCTGTGGCCACTGGACTCTGAAGAGGCTCTGGCTTTGCAGGGCGTTGAGGTATCGGAGGGGGCCCTGGAGCGGGGTGTCACTGGAGATTCTGGGAGAGTGTCAGACTTAACATAGAAATATGATGACAGAAAAAGACCACATGGCCTATCTAGTCTGTCCTTCCATATCAACAACTACAACAGTCCCCTTTTTACCTTTAGAGATCCTCTGTGTTTGTCCCATGCTTTTTTGAATTCAGTTACTGTCCTCATCTCTACCACCTCCACTGGGAGACTATTCCACGGATCCACTACTCTTTCCGTAAAGAAATATTTCCGCATATCACTCCCGAATCTATCTCCCTTCACCCTCATCCCATGTCCCCTCGTAGCAGAACTTGCTTTCAATTGAAAGAGACTCTCTCCCTGAACAATTATGCCAAGGAGGTATTTAAATATCTCAATCATATCATCTCTATCCCGACTTTCCTCTAAGGTGTATATATTAAGATCCTTCAGTCTGTCCTCATATGCTTTATAATGAAGACCACTAATCATTTTAGTAGCCACCCTCTGCACTGACTCCATCCTGTTCACATCCTTTTGAAGGTGCGGTCTCCAGAATTGCACACTATACTCCAAATGAGGTCGCACCAAAGACTTATACAGAGGCACTATCACCTCCTTTTTTCTGCTAGCCATTCCTCTCCATATGCCCCCAAGCATCCGTCTAGCTTTTGCCGTTGCCTTTTCTACCTGTTTAGCTAGTTTAAGATCATTAGACATCACCACGCCTAGGTCCCACTCTTCTTTAGTGGACAAAAATACTTCATCCCCTATACTATATTGCTCCCTTGGATTGCTGCAGCCCAAATGCATGACCTTACATTTTTAACATTAAATCCCAGCTGCCAAATTCTAGACCATTCTTCAAGCTTAGCTAGATCCCTCCTCATGTTATCTACACCTTCCTGGGTGTCTACTCTATTGCAGATTTTGGTATCATCCGCAAAGAGGCAAACCTTACCTGACAGCCCTTCCGCTATATCACTAACAAAGATGTTAAAAAGAATCAGACTTCTGAAAGAACTTTTCCTGCTGCTCATGGTGGCTCTTCAAGGCCTTTGGGGTCATGGTTCTACAGAGCTTGCAGTCGAAGTCGTTGTGCCTTGGACCAAGGTACTGAAGGCAACAGTCATGTGGGTCAGTGAGTGACATCATTTTGTCATACTGATCATGCTTTTTGAGGCCATCGGAAAAAAGGAGGGTCCCTGCCCCCTGGCAGGAATCCAAGGCCTTCGGCTGAAAAAGGGAGCCGATAGTCGAGGGAGACCTCGATGAAAAACTAAGAAAGAATAGACAAATGGACTCAAGGAGTGATGCCGAGGTGAGCCGACTCAGGGGCAGGAAGGAAATGGTACACAAAATGGACAAAACGTGAGAATAAAATCAAACTTTTTCCAGGGAAAATTGGACAGCGTCCAAAGGACTCCATGGGAAAAAAGGAGTCTGAGGCAAGATGGCACCCTTGGGCAGGAAGTGGACCACGCATGCGTGGTGCATCTCCCAATGGCTTTCTTTGAAAGTTGGGGAGATGCTTCCATGCGGGTTCCGTTGGCGCCGATGTCGCCCATATGTATGGACTGATGTCCTTCTTGTTCCCGGAGAACTACTATATCCACCTGACTAATTCTCTTGCCACTGACCCCTGCCGTGTTTTAACTCTCTCCTCAAGGTGAATCCCCCTCGACCCCCCCCCTCTTTCTGCCCAAACCCTAGCTGACATTTTCAATAACAAAATAGCACAGTTACTTACCTGTAACAGGTGATCTCTGGGAACAGCAGGAATAAGTCTTCACATATGGGTACGTTGGTACCGACGGAGCCTGCGCGGGAACGCTCCCCAGCGTCCAGAAAGAAAGCCTTTGGGAGCATCCAACTCGATACAACAAATGCCAAAAGAACACACACTACAACCACTCGACAAGACCTCAAGTGCGCTCTCATCAATGCACGATCAGCCCGCAATAAATGGCCAGTCATCACTGATCTAATAACCAACCTTAAACTAGACATCCTATTGGTCACAGAAACTTGGCTCTCTGATACAGATAATGTTTTATTAAACCAACTCATCCCACCCAACTTCTCGATCTACACGTGCAACAGAGAAAATAGAAGAGGAGGCGGAGTCTGCATAATAGCAAGAACTGAATTACAATATCGGATGACTCTAACCAAGGCCACACATCACCTGAACACCTTAACCATCTCCAATAAAGTCAATACTATCAACCTTGTTTACAGAGCACCAAATGCTCCAACCGACGAGTTCTCTGACATAATTGACCTCGCCTGCAATCCTAATGCCCCCAGCAAATCCAACTGGCTCCTCGGAGACTTCAACCTTGCTTCCTCACAACCTTCATTATCGAACACCTTCATCGAAGCAATGACAAACCTACAATATAAACAAGTCGTAAATGACCCCACCCACAAACAAGGAAACCTCCTCGATCTCATCTTCGCTCCAGCCATGGATGTAGACTCAATCAGCCAGCTAGATCTCACAATAACTCCTGTCCCCTGGTCCGACCACAACCTTATAACATTTTCAATACCAGCCAAGGAAGATGCAAGCAACCGCACAAATATCTCTCCTCCCCTAAAACCCACACGTTTTAAACCATTTAATAAAGACATAATCATTTCCCAAGTTATCCCAAAACTGACTCAACCAACTGACAGCATCAACGAGATGGTAATAAACAGGAACAGCGCTCTCAATTTGTCCTCCCATCAACCCACCACAGACAACCAATCATCTACTAACAAAAAGACTCCCAGAAAACGGAATGCTCCTTGGTTTACCCCTGAATTACGAGCTTCTTTACTTCGACTTAGGAGACTAGAGAGGAAATGGAGATGCTCCCTAAACCCCTCCGACCAGGACACTTACCTAATTCATCTGAAATCTCACCGCGATCTAACCTGGGCCAAAAGAAAGGAATTCCACACTGGACTTCTTAATCGATCACTCAACAAACCTCGTGAACTCTTCAAGTTAGTCAAATCCCTATCCAGAGAGCCTTCTGCATCACATCAAGAACAAATACAACCTCAATTATATGCTAACTATATTCAGTCAAAGGCTATCAAAAACCCTAACGAAATCTCTCAACCTACCCACATTCAATTCCCACTCAACAAATTTTCATCCCCATCACCAAGTACCATCGAAGACATCATAGCCACCATCAACACCACCACAGCCCCAAATGATCCATGTCCAGCCCACTGGATTAAGGCATTGAGAGGTGAGTTTAGCCCATATATAGCCGCCATTGTGAACCAGTCTTTCAACACCGGTGTCTTCCCATCAGCCCTCAAACAGACATCCATACGACCACTACTGAAGAATAATAAACTAGACCCAAAGAAGGAGGACTCTTACCGGCCAATTTCAAGTATTCCACTATTAGCCAAAATCCAAGAAAAGGCGACCCTGAGACAGATCCAGCAACACATAGACACCGAAGCCCCACTCGGCCCATGCCAACATGGATTTAGGGATGCACATGGAGTTGAGACACTTCTTGCCTCTTTAATGAATACTCTCATTAATGCTATAGACAGCATCACGAATGGTGTGGCAATGGTCTTCCTAGACATTGTGGCAGCATGGACAACTACTAGTTCGCCTCTATGAGAAGGGAATACAAGGAACTGCATGGGATTGGTGCAAATCCTATCTAGAAGATCGCTGGAAACAGGTCCGGATCGGCAACAATACTTCTTACCCATTTCAACTGAAGCAAGGAGTACCACAAGGTTCCTCCCTATCAGCTCTGCTTTTTAATATCTACATATATCTACAACCCCCCCCCAATAGAGCCAGAAGAACTACAGCAGTAAACACTTTGGCAATTCCCAAAGCACTGACCCAATGCACTCAGGCCACAGCAAGCAGAGCCTTTAGTATTAATGCTCCCAGACTCTGGAATGCCCTGCCCCCCAACATACGAGCAATCCCAAATCTAATCAATTTTAGAAGGGCTTTGAAACACCACCTTTTCTGTGAATACTACCCAAATGAAGATGCACCATCCCGACCTCCCCAAAACTGAGCCATGCGTCCAATATAATGCTATGTTCTCTCAAACATTGTATATTATGTAAATAATACTATGCTTTAAAAATGTGTAAATAGTTAATTTTAATTTTTGACTATCCAAGTTGAATTTCCTGTTATCTGTAGTTTTACGGTTAACCCACCGTAAAACATAACTGTTCCATGTGAACCGCACTGATATTGAAGAGCGCGGTATATTAAGAGAAATAAATAAATAAATAAATAAATAAATACATGCAGCCAATCTGCAACATCACTCGGGCCTTCGGATTATCTTGCCTTATCAATGCTGACGATGTGCTGTTATTCACACCTGTTAATGTCTTAAATCCCGATTACACAGCCTTAATCAACTGTTTCAATTCAATAGCTGATTGGCTGCTCACGCAGAACCTTCGAATCAACTTTAAAAAAACAGAAGTCCTTATTGTCACAAGGAATAAAGACTTCTCTCCTCCACTGACACTTAGAGTAAGAGATGCTGATTTACCAGTCAAATCTAAGATTCGTTATCTAGGTGTCATACTGGACCAACGTCTAGAATTCAAAGAGCATATAAAATGCACAGTGAAGTCCATCTATCACAAGATCAAGATTCTCCGACACCTCAAACCCATGCTTGAACCTAATGACTTCCGCACAACATTTCAAGCTCTAGTCACCCCACATTTTGACTATGCGAACATTATACTACATGGCTTACCTAAGAGCACTCTAAACCCGTTACAGCTGGCTATGAACTCAGCAGCCAGAGTACTATGTGGTTCTACAAGGAGACAACACATAACCCCCATCCTGATGGAACTTCACTGGCTCCCGATAATCTGTAGGATATCTTACAAAGTCCTCCTCATGACCTTCAAAGCATTCCATAAAATCTCACCATCGTCCATATCGAACCTCATTATCCACACTCAAAACAAGAGGTCTAGAAGACCTATAGCCGAAAATATACTCTCGGTTCCAAAAGAACAAGTAAAATGCAACCAGACAACTACCAACAGAGCATTTGCATCCTTCGCCCCCAGATGCTGGAACAAGTTGCCTACCGACATCAGACTGCTGAAAGATATATCACAATACAGAAAAGCCCTAAAAACCCACCTCTTCTTTCAACACTTCTCCCACTGCAATGCACCCCCCTCTCCGCCCCCTCAACCCAAACAAATGACCATGGTTAAGCAAGTAGTTCTTTTTAGCGCATATCTCAGGCTATACCAAATTAGAGTTCCTTTCGATAGAAATGTCTTTTCAACCTTTGCTAAAGCATTGTAAATAGTTGCCTTGTTAAATGTTTTACTAATGTATACTATTCCCAGTTAACCAGTATGGATGGTTTTACTCCCTGTTACTTGTAAACTTGACTAGATCTCTATGTCTGAGTGCAATTTTGTTCACTGTAAACCGCACTGATGACAAATAGCGCGGTATATAAAAGCTGTTAAATAAATAAATATGGGTACGTCGGTACCGATGGAGCCTGCGCGGGAACGCTCCCCAGCGTCCAGAAAGAAAGCCTTTGGGAGCATCCCACACCCATGCGCACTGCCTTCCCGCCTAAACACTTCCCTCTCATCAGTTGGATTTGTAGCTGAGACCGAAGGAGGGAAGTAGACAAATCAGAAAGAGAGAGAGAGAGAGAGAGAGAGAGAGAGAGAACAACTCCTAGGGGAGGTGGGTGGGTTGTGAAAACGTATTCCTGCTGTTCCCAGAGATCACCTGTTACAGGTAAGTAACTGTGATATCTCCAGGAACAAGCAGGAATGAGTCTTCACATATGGGGACTCCCAAGCTAAGATGCCTGGAAGAGGCCCAGCATGTAACAAAACTAATGGGTGGGACATGCTTCCTCCCAAGGACCTCAGGCATCTAAGGGATGGAGGGCAGGAGTTGAGCTAAAAGTGTAAAAGGGTGTGCTGTGGAACAGCTAGACTAAGCAAGGAATCGGGGAAGGTGTCCTTGTGTAGAAATAACTGTTAGTAAGGAAAAAGGAAGTCCCAATTCTTGAAAAAAAGATGTTATCCAAGGATTGCAAAAACTACACATATGGGGAAGTTAATATGGGTCTGTTGTAAAGAACCATCACATTGTCCTCATATGGAATTCCGTTACCGTGAGGAGTAAAGGAAATAAAGTTTTGCAATGTAGGCAGAAATAAGAAATATTAATGTCTAGACATAACCCCAGGGAAAAACTTGGAAATTTTATAAGAAGTTGGGACCTTGGAGAGAAGTTTAAACTTCTCTATAGTCCAAAGTCTAAAACATTTCTTTCCCTAGGGCAGGATGGTGCCTTGGTAAAGAAAAGAAAAGACAAATCTGACTGGTCTGGAAGAACAGGTCAAGATACCTTTATAGAAAAAAAAAAGGGGATGGGTTCGTAGAACCCCTTCATCCAGATGAGAAAATTGTATTGGGCTGTTTAGCCTCCAATTTCTGAAGATCAGTAATGTGTGTTGCGTAAGTGATAGCACTTAGGCTAACAACTTTACCTAGAGAGCTTCAGATATAAAGTAACCTGATTCTGATAGAAAAAAAAAGGTTATGGTAAAGAAAAGGAGTTTCCTAACTTTACCAGATAAATTGGATGTCCATTTAAGAAGTTTATGGTATGCTGACAGCATTGATATGGACAGTAACAATATTTCAGGGTCAGATTGTATGCTTGTTTAACAACAAGAAGGGTTAAGACCTTATTGCAGATAGTTAGTGAGGATCACTTATTAGTCAAGGTATAAGAAACATAGGCAAGGTTACATGGAAACCAGTAAGATGCTTCTTACCCGTGACAAGAGGTCTAAATCATAAAACGACTAGTCCTCAGATGATTAGGTCTTGAGACGTACCCGAAGGAGTGCAGAGGAGATCCTTAATCCTAAGACAGAGAATTCCTTTTATCACTTCAGAATAGAAGCTGGAAGAAAAAAACGCAATGTAAGGGGATACCATGTCTGTCTCTCTATGAGGGCAGTATGAGTATCATGCGTTCTTTGCTTCTCAAGACTTCAATGAGGTATTGGAAGTAGAAAAAATTGCAGTAGATAAGGATCAACTACAATGATTAGGAATGCATCCCTGTTGTAGGAGTTCCCTTGAGGATAAGGAACAACTTAGGGGGTGGTGCTATTCCTTAAACTTATTTATTTATTTATTTACATTCTCTTATATACCGCGCTATTCTGCATCAGCGCGGTTTACATTGAACAAACTGAAATTACATTGAACAGGGCATTAAAACTTGGAGTTGTCCAGGCCCTGGATTCTTCTCTTTAAAAGAATTTTAAGGAAAATGGAAACTTAGGAACAAATAGCCATGTGGGGCATGACTGGGTAGAGACTGCCAGTCAAAGGTTCTTTAACCGCCTGGAAGTTACCTACCAGGGGTGGACTACAACACTTTCTGACAAAGGCCCATAGTTGTAGAACTTCATTGCATAGTTGCAGAGAGCATGTTATAGGTTGCTTAGATGAGACCTGGCTGTTGGGTAGCCAGTGTGCAACCGAATCAATTCTGTTGAAACAGAATTGAGGATGGCAAAAAATGGTAGAGAGGCTTTTTGCCCTGCAATGATTAATTGAACAGGAAGTATTTGAAGGGTCAGCTCTAATAAACGCAAGTAGCGTAGAATAGGCGGAAACCCATGTGAGCTATCTGTTTAAAGAAGCTCATCTAACCCACTTGGTGGGTTATTCATATTTCCAGTATGGATGGTTTTAGAAGCCCTCTGAGCTGACCTTGCCCAAATGTATAGACTAAATCTGGTAGGGGCTTTCAGAATGCTGAATTGCATCCTGTAAAAACCCCAGTACAGAAGGACCCAAAAAGGAAAAAGCTCTGTATTGGAAAGATTTACTGGAGTAGGAACTCCTATAGCTTCAGTAAGAAGCTCTCCAGGTTGAACTAAAAGATAGGAGTAATACAGAGTTAAAAAACTTACAATTTAGTAAGTCTTTATGGATAGGGTCCTCTGCAGTTAAGGTCTTACAGTTAAGTGTCAAAAAAGGTGAAAGGTACCACTCAGCCTGTTCTTGATTGACCTTCCCTCCTGTTTTGGTTTTTTTTTTTTTTACAATAGGGAAGTAGAAACTTATTACCTGTAGGCCTGAGATATCTCAAGAGCTCTTGGAGCTAGTAGAATGAAGTTCTCTTGAACAAGAGATTCATGTCTAGAGTTAACTCAATGTTGTCTCAGCATGGATGACAATCAAGCCAGACACCTCTTTTGATAAAAGGAAGGTGTATGGGTCCTGAACCTCATACAGGAAGAAAAGAAATCAGAAACCCTGTAATTACTGGATTTGCTGAGTCCGTTGAGGTTTCTGTTTCCTTAGCCTGGTTGGATGCTGCCCCTGTTGGGGAACATCTGCCTGAGGGGAAGAAGATGGATAAAACTTTTTCCCCTAGAGGAATAAAGTTTTTTTTAGAAGATCCTTCATTAGCGGGGGCAGAGGAAAGTTTTGACAATCCTCTTAAGGTAGGCTTTTCAGTGGTTAACTGGCTAGCTTGAAATAGACAATCCTTGTTGAAGAGATGTTCTCCAGTACAAGGGCTATTTCCCAGCTTTTCTTGAACCCATTTATCCAAGTCTGAAGCTTGGAGCCAGGCTAAACGTCGTGCCCCTATGGCTATAGCAGAAGATCTGCTAATAGATTCAAAAGAATCCATGGAAGCATGACAAAGGAATGTAGAAATATTATGAGCATGATTGACTAGTGATAAATAGTCAGCTCTTTTATGTTCCTGAAGGAAAGGGTTGAAAAGTTTTAAATCTTTGGCAACCTCTTTCAGAGAGAATCCCATATAGAAAATATATGAAATGAGTCTTGCTGAAAGCATAGATGCTTGGAAGCATCGATGCCCAAAAGCATCTAAGGTTCTAGACTCACGACCTGGCGGATAAGAGGAGTGCTTTTTTGCACTCTTAACACGCCTCATTGCTGATTCTACTACTATAGAATGATGAGGGAGTTGAGTCTTTTGAAAACCTGGGGAAGGTGATTTGTTCCTGGCTAAATCTAAGGGCCTCTACTCTACTCTAGCCTTATCCTTCTTGACCTTTTTGATACTGTTGACCACCACCTTCTCCTTGATAAATTATCCTCACTTGGTTTAAGGGGCTCTGTCCTTTCCTGGTTTTCTTCTTATCGCTCCCATTATTCTTTCAGTGTTTGTTCTGGTGGTTCTTCCTCTACTTCTATCCCACTCTCAGTCGGTGTACCCTAAGGGTCTGTTCTGGGATTTCTCCTTTTCTCTCTGTACACCCAGTCCCTTGGTGCTCTCATGTCCTATAGGTTTCAGTATAATTTTTATGCTGCTGATTCTCAGATCTACCTTTTACACCTGATATTCCTCTGACACTCTAGGCCCGTATCTCTGCCTGTCTCTCTGACATCGCCACCCCATTTGAAACTAAACATAGACAAAACCGAACTTTTTATTTTTCCCCCTAAACCTTCCTCTCCCCTTCCTCTTTTCTCTATCTCCGTTGATAACACTCTTCTACTCCCTGTTGCCTCAGCCTGTAACCTTGGTGTCATTTTTGACTCCTCCCTTTCCTTCTCCTCACATATCCACCAGATAGCAAAAAACTGTTGTTTCTTTCTTTATAACATTAACAGAATTTGCCCCTTCCTCTCTGAACACACTAAAGTCCACTCTCCACTTACTTCCCATATTGACTATTGCAACCTACTTCTTGTTGATCTCCCTCAAAGTCATCTCTCTCCCCCCCTTCAATCTGTTCAGAGCTCTGCTGCACAGCTAATCTTTCGCCATCCTCGATATACTCATAACACCACCTCTTCTCAAGTGACTTCACTGGCTGCCCTTCTGTTTCCGTATCCAATTCAAACTCCTCCTTCTGAATTTGAAATGCATTCTTCTGCTCCTCACTATCTTTTCTCTCTCCTCTCCCCTCCCCCTACACCCCTCCTCGTGAACTGCTCTTCTACTGGCTTGCTCCTCTCTTTGCTCTTTTCTTCCACTGCTAACTCTAGACTTTGGCCCTTTCACATTGCTGCTCCATATGCCTGGAACAAACTTCCTGAGTCTGTACATCAGGCTTCATCTCTGCCCCTTTTCAAATCTATGCTAAAGGCTCACCTCTTTGAGGCTGCTTTTGGATCCTGATCTCTTGGCCCTTCTGTCTCTTTACCCTTCCCTACTCTATCCTTATTCCTATCTTTCGTCTTGTCTGTCTTGATTAGATTGTAAGCTCTGATGAGTAGGGACTGTCTCTATCTGTGTTTGTACAGTGCTGCATATGCCTTGTAGTGCTTTATAAATGTTTAATAATAGTAATAGTAGTGGTAAGTCAAAGCGGTTTATATTACAACTCAAAACTGTTTACATTATAATGTTTAAATGGGGGGGAGTAACATGAAATAGGGGGTAACTTAACAAAAGCATTAGATTGTCATTGTCATTGTCAGATACCTTTTGTTTTATGTAAACCGCGCTGATCGCAAATAGTGCGGTATATAAGAAATGTAAATAAATAAATAAATAAATAGAACTTATATACAAGTTGTGAAGAAGTGGAGAGTCATGTCTGGGAGTAGACTTGGGTCACAGTCATGTCTTGGCGTGGTCTTAGGCCAGGGTCAGGTACCAGTGGGTGAAGAGCATTTTACATTATGCACTTAGAGAAGCTAACCTAAACTGCAGTTACATGATGCAAGGTTCCACATCAGGAATCAACATTCAGAAAAATGGATCTAAGCGTCATCGTGGGTAATACATTGAAATCCTCTGCTCAGTGTGCAGCAGTGGCTCAAAAAGCAAATAGCATGCCAGGAATCATAAGGAAAGGAATGGAAAATAAAACCAAGAGTATTATAATGCCTCTGCATTGCTCCATTCATTGTGCGACTGTACCTCAAATTTTGTGTATAATCCTGGTCACCATATCTTAAAAAGGATATAGAGGAATTAGAAAAGGTACAGAGAAGAGTGACCAAAATGATAAAGGGAATGGAAGGATACTTGTATGAGAAAAGACTTAAAAGATTAGGGCTTGCAGGAGGGCGCTCGTGAGCCCTGCAAGATGGCCGCACTTTCCTGACTCTCTGTAGCCTCATTCCCCAACTGATCGCACCCTGCTTACACTCCTGATGAGTTTTGCCTGAAAACCATGCTATCAAGTTCACTGTATCCATCTGGATCCGAATATGTCTCTGGTTCCGACTCTGGTGGTCCTACTGAGGTGGAGTGCGGCTAGTTTGATCGGGCCGATCTGACGGAGTGAGTGGCTGCTGAAGACAGCAGGAGAGAGGTGGGTGAAGCCCCGAAGAGGAGAGGTTCAGGAGTGAAGTAGAGCAAGAATATCCCCAGCGCATCGAGTCTCTGCTCGATGGGTGGGCTCGGCTCTTCTCAGCTAACATCCAGGGGAAGATCTTGTTCGGGGAGTGATGAGCGTACAAGAAAGAATTAGTCACAGCATTGTTACAGCCGTGAAATCAGCACGCCCATCTATGCAACGCTGGAGGGCAGAAGATATGTGAGAGGGGGATCTATGAGAGCTGATCTGTAGCCTGAGGGGCTTTTCCCGGGTGTCGGGCAGACTGGAGTAGCCATTTTGGTTCGGAGAAGAGGTCTCACTTACTGGCACGCAGGACTGTGCAGGAGTTGAGGCGGGAAAAGCTACTGTGGAACTCAGACCTGTGGTGCTATTGCTCTCGTAGCTGTCTCGCTGACTCGGAGGCTGGAACGCAGAGCTGCTGACTTCAAAATGGCCGCCGCTTGCTGAGCATGTCAGTGGAACGCATGGCACGCCTCCTTAAGATGGCCGCAGAGTGTCAGTGAACCCGCCGATCTGCTGATGTTGAGGGGGGGGGCTGATCTCTCTCCCGAGTGTATGAAGAGAGCCTATCGGAGTCCCACAGTCCCCCAGGAAAGCTTGTGATGTTCTCTGGTCAGCTTCTACCTTTCTCTCCTGATCGGGGCAACTTTGTGAGTACACTGTTGCAATAATTCGCTCTGCATATCTGTAGCCTATCCTGGAGCTCCACCTAGTGGCAGTTCTGCATTCTGCAGGGAATCTGAGAAGCGCTTGAGCTCTGAATCTCCCCAGTTATCTTGGTTCAGCAACCTTTGACAGCGCGGCGCACTGAGAGAAGGGTCTGGTTCTATATCTGAAGCAGTCAATCTATGCGGGGCCGTCCCCCAGCAGCTGGGGTGTACCATCAAGGCGTAAAACTCTGCTTACTTTGAGCCTTTGCTGGAGCTTAACTCAGATCCCAGCGAAGATGGCCAAGGTGAAAAACTATGCCTCAGCTCTGTCCAAATTCTCTCGATCGGGGGAGGACCCACCAAAAATTGTATCTGACTCCGAGCAACATGGGGCGCCTAGAGTGATTGAGGAGGCGGTGCTTTCTACGTTGGCAAAGAAACAAGACCTAGCGGAGATCCTACAGGAGCTCAAACCTTTCCGCACAGACTTCACCAAAGTGATCGCGGGCATGCGATTGGATATCAAAGCTCTGGATGACCGGGTATCTCATGTGGAAGCCCTTATTGGGGAGCAGATGGATTCTACAATAAAAATTCAGACCAAACTGAGGAAGCTGGACCAAACATCTAAAGAGTTGTTGGATCGGCAGGAGGATCTTGAGAATAGACAACGAAGATGCAATGTGCATATCCTAGGAGTCCCAGAGTGTTCTGGCGACCAGGACAATTCGGCAGCTCTTGTGCAAGAGATTTTTGCGTTCTGTGTCCCCTCCGCGAAACACCCAGTTAAATTGGAGCGGGCACATCGCACTCTGGGGCTCAGGAAAGAGAATAATACTCGTCCACAACCTATAGTTGTTTGCTTCTCCTTTTTCGAGGATAAGGTGGCCCTTCTGCGCAGTACACGGGGGCAACGTTCCTTTGTTTTCAAGGGACATGAGCTGCAGATTTTCCAGGACATTGCGCAACGAACTCTGGAGTGAAGGAGAGGTTTTCGCCCCTTGACGCAAGCTCTTCAGAAGCGGTCAGTCTCATACCGTTGGGGATTCCCCTTCTCTCTGAATTTTGAGTGGGAGGGATCTCGGAAAAGGATCTCGGAGCTCTTTGACCGTTTACGATTTTTGGATTCTCTTCAATATGGAGACTGATCCCCTTCACACCGTAAACCGAATGGAGATTGGGAGGTCTCTATGCCCAAGTGAAGGAAAGTACCGAGATCCCGAAGTTCTTCGGAAGCAGATCCAGATGGGACCGGGAGCACCAGAATGGACACCACCATCCCCACCTGAGGGAGAGGCAGTATTTTTTGTTGTGCTAGTATTTTTCTTGGTTCCCTAATGGGGGTTTCTGGGGTGTATTCACAGATTATCCGCCCATGAGGCTAGAATTGAGACCTCCTCGGGAGAGGAGCTGTTTGTTTTTTTTTTTAGCTTGCTCCGATGATTCTCAGTTCCAGTCTCTCTTCCTTAGGGGGATGGGGGTTATGTGTTCTTGTAACACAGTTATGCATTTGATTAACTACAGTGATTCAGTGGTTGGCAAAGTTCTTTAGCAGGTTACTGGTTTAGACGGGTGCAGGGCGGGGAATGGTGGTTAGGTGCCTTTCATAGGGGACCTTAAGCCTTTAGTGGCCCTTATCGGGTGGGAAGATACTCCACCCACGATCCGAACTCTCCTTTAGAGAGAATGTTGGGTTCCTTTAGCACTCTAAGAAGGGAGTTTGGATCTTTCGGGGTAGGGTTGGGGGGAGGGGAGTACGGGGTGGGGGGAGGGAAGGTTTGCACGACGGTAAGTGGGATTGGGCATCAATGAGAGATTGGTTGACTGGGAGTTGGAGGAGGAGCCGGGTGGGTTGGGGGTTTCTTTGGATTTCAAAGGGTTAAAACCCTCGGCCCAGTGTGCAGCGGCGGCCAAGAGAGCAAATAGAATGCTAGGTATGATAAGGAAAGGAATGGAAAATAAAACAAAAGATATTATAATGCCTCTATATCGTTCCATGGTGAGACCGCACCTTGAATATTGTGTGCAATTCTGGTCGCCGTATCTTAAAAAGGATATAGCGATTTTAGAAAAGGTTCAGAGAAGAGCCACCAAAATGGTAAAGGGGATGGAAGAATACTCCTATGAAGAAAGGCTAAAAAGGTTAGGGCTCTTTAACCTGGAAAAGAGACGGCTGAGGGGAGATATGATAGAAGTCTATAAATTAATGAATGGAGTGGAACAGGTAAACGTAGATTGATTGTTTACATCATCAGAATATAGAAAGACTAGGGGACATGCAATGAAGCTACAGGGTAAACTATTTAAGACTAATAAGAGAGAATATTTTTTCACTCAACGTGTAATCAAATTCTGGAATTCATTACCGGAATTCATACCATTCCTAGCTAAGATATTTGAAAAGGAAGCACAATGACAAATTCAAGACCACATCGATACTGTAGCCCCACTAGATCCTCATCAACACGGCTTCAGAGAATACCACGGCGTAGAAACCCTTCTCATCTCCCTTTTCAATGATATTATCTCCTTGATTGACAACATTCACCAAGGCTGTGTACTTATCTTCATCGACATAGCTGCAGCGTTAGACTCTGTTCACCACGGACTGCTCATCGAACGCCTAAAAGAAAAGGGCATTATCGGCCCCGCCCTTGATTGGTGTAGATCATATCTTGAGGGAAGAGGTCAACAAGTAAGATCAAGATCAACTAAATCAAAACCCTTCCACCAAATCCAGGGCGTCCCTCAAGGATCATCATTATCATCTCTCTTGTTTAACATTTACGTCCAGCCCGTCTGTAACATCATAAGATCCTTCAATGTGCAATATCAGATATATGCCGATGACATTCTTCTCTATATGCCATTCTCCACAAAACAAATGGACCTCTCACCTCTTATTGAGTGTTTTGACGCAGTATCTGATTGGTTCCTATCTCAAAACCTCCGTATTCAACATAAAAAAACAGAGGTACTATTCATCATGAAAAATCCAAATTTCACCCCGCCACTTCATATAAAAGTGAAAGAAGCTGAACTCCAAACAAAACCGGCAATTTGTTACTTAGGAATCACATTGGATCAATGCTTAGACATGAAAGTACATATCTCCCACATTGTCAAAGCCGTATATTTCAAGATCCGGTCACTCAAACACCTACGAACATTACTGGACCCAAGTGATTTCCGAACTGTATATCAAGCCCTTATCCTACCCCATTTTGATTTCGCCAATGCCATTCTCCAAGGACTCCCACAATCTTCACTGGCACCCTTACAACTTGCCATGAATGCCGCTGCTAGAGTTCTTTTTGGAGCAGCGAGGTATGACCACATCACACCCATCTTATTGCAGCTCCACTGGCTCCCTACACACGGAAGAATCCTATTCAAGACCCTGGTACTTACCTTTAAAGCCATCCATGGCATAACTGCTGAAACATTAGTCAATCTACTTCAGCCCACTCCGCCCAACAGATCCGGAAGATCCACAACAGCAAACACCCTAATTATACCAAATGCATCAACAAAATGCACATTAACAACATCCAACAGAGCATTCAGTTTTTATGCCCCCAAGTGTTGGAATACATTACCTCCAGAAATTCGAGCAATTACCGATCTCATGCAATTCAGGAGGGCACTCAAGCACCACTTATTTATACAATACTATCCACCATAGCTGCACATAATGACTACTTTTAATACCTATCCATAAATTGCTCATAAACCATTCCTCAAAGATTACTGTTACATATGTAAATAGCTGTTTTGCATGTCTCCCTAAGTTATCCAAGTTGTACTTCCCTGTTCTATGTAAAAACCAATACTTGTTATTTATGGTTCTTTGTTCCATGTAAACCGCACTGATACTAAAAAGTGCGGTATATAAGAAAATAAAATAAATAAATAAATAAATGTAGTAAAAACTGTTAGTGTAGCTGGTTTGGATAAGTTCCTGGAGGAAAGGTCCATAAACCATTATTAAAAAAAACCCAGGCTATCACTTCTTGGCCCAATACAAGCATCGTGGAACCTGTGTCTTTTGGGGAAACTGCTAGGTACTTGTGACTTGGATTGGCCACTGTTGGAAACAGGATACTGGGCTTGATGGACCTTGGTCTGACCCAGTATGGCATATCTTATGTTCTTATGGGTTCGCAGATATGGTGGAGCAGTCGGCTGGAGAGAGTTCTGACATTGATAAGTGCGCAATGCGTGAGGACTACCATTAGTTTAAAGTTCCGCTGGGTTTGCAGGGATGATGGTTAAACATATGTCGTGGAATGTGCGGGGTTTACATCATCCCATTAAAAGGCGCAGAGTGCTTGAGGGGTTGTATAGGGAACGTGCAGATATTCTCTTTCTTCAAGAAACCCACTTGGCTCTGGGAGTTCATTCTTGTCTACAGTCCCGCAGGTTCCCTAAGGTTTACTCCTCTGGATTTTCAACCCATAAAAGGGGGTTGGCCATTATGCTTGCTCTGAAGTGTCTGTTCCAAGTGGTGAATCAGTTTCAGGACCCTCAGGGGCGCTTTTTGATATTGTCAGGCACGCTTAACGGCATGACGATCTCCCTGGTGAATGTGTATATTCCCCCCGCGGATGTGGTGCGATCGTAGGAATGTCTGTTTGATATCCTAGCAACTCAAGTGACGGGAGACATAATTATGGAAGGAGATTTCAATTGTGTGCTCTCTGAGGTTGACAGATCCTCAGGTCCAAATACTTTGCCTAGGGCTTCTAGAACTCTATCTACGCTTCTCTCGTCTCTTGCTCTGGAGGATGTGTGGCGTTCTTGTCATCAGGGGGAGAGGAACTATACATTTTTCTCCACGGCCCATCACTCTTATTCGCGTATCGACATGTGGCTTACCTCTAAAGTGCTATCAGGACAAATTTATTTATTTATTTATTTATTAACAGCTTTTATATACCGCACTTTTATCATCAGCACGGTTTACATTTTAACAACTTTGTACTTAAGCATGAAACATATGTCAAGTTTACAGATAACAGGATATGAAAACATGGATAACTGGGGTTAAATTAAATAAGATATTAAAATATTAAAAACTATTTACAATAGATTCTCAAATGTTTTGCGTTCTAAAGGTGGGGGTCTGTGAGGTTTTGATACGGTGCGGATTGGTACGAGGGGGCCTTTGGATCATTATTTCATTGTCTTAGATTGGGAGCCCTTAGATTCAGAGGGTCCCCCGCGCGCCTGGTCCTTCCCTAGACACTTGCTGCAACATGGCGACTTTGTGCAGCAGTTAGAGGAGGGGTGGAAGGAGTACCTCTTTTACAATGACAAGGGAGAGATCTCTCCATCCTTACTTTGGGAGGCCGGGAAGGCTGTAATCAGAGGGCAGGCCATTTCCTTGTCAGCTTCATACAAGCGCCAAAGGGAACGCCTCCAAGCTGACCGTAGGTTGCAGATTGACGTTTTAGAAAGACAACACAAGCGACTTCAGGGGCCCACGATTTTTCATCAACTCACGGATCTGCGTGGTAAGTTAGCGGCCCTGGAGACAGCGGACATATCTTCTGCTTTGTTGCGGACGAGACGGCACTTCTTCGAACATGGAGACAAAGCCCATAAACTACTCTTATGGCAATTAAAAAGACAGCGCTTAAATCGTCGCGTGTCAACAGTCTTGGATGAACACAATTGACCCCTGATCAAGTCCTCTGAGATCGCTGAGCGATTTGCTAGGTTTTACAAGGCTTTGTACTCTTCCCAACTTTCCGTGGATAGCTCCGCCATAGATCAGTTCTTATCGGGTCTCCCGCTACCAAAACTGTCGCTGGAAGACAGGGAAGCCTTAGACAGAGAAATTACCATCGCTGAAGTGCGGTTGGCCTTGAGACAGCTCAAATCGGCGAAGGCCACGGGTCCGGACCTGCTACCGGCAGAATTTTATAAGTCCCTTGCAGAACATGTTGGGCCCGTATTAACTAGAGCCTACAATTCCATCTTGTTGAGTCACACTCTTCCATAGTCACAGCGCCAAGCTTTAATTACAGTAATCCCTAAGAAGGGTAAGGACCCTCTGCAAGGAAGTAGTTATAGGCCTATCTCACTGTTAAATATAGATTACAAAATTTTTACTAAGGTCCTCGCCTCCCGCCTGAATTCTAAGATTACAGCGTTAGTGCATCCGGATCAGACCAGGTTCATTTCGGGGCGTCAGGGATCTGAAAATGTTTGGCGCCTCATTAACATTCTAGCTGGGGTCAGACAGATGGAAGGTAACTACGGGGTCCTTTCCCTGGATGCGGAGAAAGCAATTGACAAGGTAGAGTGGAGGTATCTTTTAAGTGTTCTACGACACTTTGGGATGGGGCCCTCGTTTCTAACTTGGGTTTCGGCTATCTATAATGCTCCGTCGAGTATGGTGCAAGTTATTGGGTTTCTTTCAGCATCGTTTGCCTTAGAACGAGGGACCAGGCAGGGGTGCCCTCTTTCACCTCTTCTGTTTGCATTTGCGCTGGAACCCCTGGCGATACAATTAAGGGAGCAGGAAGCTCAACTTGGAATCCCCCTGGCGAATCGGTTCCATTTGGTCTCGCTCTATGCGGATGACACATTAATTTTTCTTCGGGAACCGGACTTGACTTTACTAGTGTTAGTTACGATTTTAACTGACTTCTCTAAGATGTCGGGATACGCGATCAACTTTACGAAATCGGTTCTGATGACATGTGTGGCATTGCGGGGGGTGTGTCGGCTGCGGCGCGATGGTGTTTTTCCCCTGGTAACGAGCTTCAAATATCTGGGCATACAGGTTTCCCAGAAAATGGAGGAGTTTTTTGCTCACAACTACTCTCCGCTGCTAACTGTGTTGGCTAAAGAGACGGCAACTTGGCAAGCGCTATCAGTTTCATGGTTGGGAAGGGTGAATACAATCAAGATGTTGCTCTTACCGAAAATCCTTTTTCTATTCCAGCAACTCCCTATTCGAGTCCCAAGGTCTTTTTTTCTTCGTTTACGTAGGATACTCATACAATTTGTATGGAAGGGGAGAAGGTCGAGGTTAAGTTGGAGTACTATGATTCAGCCCAAAGTGTGTGTGTGTGTGTGTGTGGGGGGTCTCCCGGACTTCGAGCTTTATTATCTATGCGCTTTGTGATAAGGCAGAAGCCACTGAAAGCAGAAACTTAGAAAAAAAAGCTGTTTCTTACAGAACAAATAACTTGCAGAAGATACAGTTCCCTTGCAAGGTAGCTAGAGGGAGCGTGCATGAACCTACAGAGGCTGAGCTAACACACCCGGGGACTGATTGTGCAGGAGCTAATCAGCTCCACCTGAAGAGTAGCTCGAGAAACTCAGAAGTAAAACGGCTTTATAAGCAGAGAGGCAGCTCAGAGGAAGAGAGCCCAGCCTGGAGGGAGGAAGGAACCTCAGAGGAGAGCCCGGCCTGGAGGGAGGAAGGAACCTCGGAAGAGAGCTCAGAAGGAGAGAGAGAAAGGTACAGACCAAGAAGAGCTGGAGTGAGACCTGGGAGAGCCATACTGGAAAGAGACCCGGTAAGAAGACATCCCAGAGGCAGTGAGCTCAGAAGGAGGGAGCCTAGCCTGGAGAGAGGTCTATGCTCACCAGAAGGGTCTGTAACAAGATTTAAAAGTACTGGAAGAGAAAGTCCTGATAGGAGGATTACTTGTGCTAGAAAGCCAAGAAGCCTGGAGGCTTTATCTGGTCTTCCCAAGCTGCAGAGAAGACAAGCACTACACAGGAGGATTCCAGAGGGAGTCTACAAAAGAGACTGTGTCCAGAGAGAGGTGCTGGTTGGGCAAGTACCGGTCACACGGACGTTACAAAGCCAAGGTACAGTGACTCTTTTTGTCTAAAGAGAAACCCAGCTCATAGAGCGTCTGTGAGAGCAGATAAGCAGTTTGAGAGAAAAGAAAGCAGGCAGGAGTTTTACAAGCCATTACCTAGAGGTGTGGGGACAAGCCCTGCTGTTTACTTGAAAGCCCTAGAACAGCCCAGTTGGAGGCTAGGGAGAAGGCATATTAACTTTCAAACCACTGCAGCCAGGGAAAGGTCAATTGCTGAGGGAAGCACAAATGACCCAGAGCCTATGCAGGTGGTATATGGGGATTCAGTTATATCGTCCCAGGAAGATTTAATGGATTGCTCTATGTGTATGGCAGGAAGCCTTGAGTCACTCCCTGAGCTGTAATTGTATATGGACAAGCTCTAATATTGTTTTGTTTGTGCTGAGCAAAAGAGAAAAGCTCACCAAGTTATTTTTGCTCCAAAGTTGGAAAGCCTGTGTTGTTTTTACAAAGAAGCTGTGAAAGAATGTAACAGTTTATTTGTTCACCTTATGCTTTGGTAGAAGAACCTGACAAGAAGGAAATACTTTCATTTCTCCGTTACCTAGCGAACCTCAGTGCAAAAAAGGGAAATAAAAGCCTTATTTACCCTCCATTTTGGCTCACACAACTCATTCTTATAAGGAGGAGGACTACAATACCCAGGATGCATCTGGCTTAAAGAGTCTTTTACCTCCATCAATAATAAAATGCTCAACCTGCCCTTGCCGCCACAGGCCACAAGGGGGGGTTGATGACAGCTTGTTTGCGGGCTATCCCCCTGTGGCGTCTGAGAAGGGATTCGGGATGGGTTGATCTTGAAGCTTCGATAGTCGCCTCTTTCCCGCTGATAGCGGTCCCTTTCATAGAGGATTCACGGGTGATACGGCTAATTCGTTCCCATATCTTTCTGGGCCCCGTTTGGACGGCCTGGTGTAAAGTATGTGCCAAAAGTGCTCGCTCCTCGTTGTGGTCCCCTTACACATCTTTGGGGTCCTTCACCTTTGTCAGTAGTCTGCCTCCGACCTTGCAACACACGCTAGATGCTCTGCAGCTGGCCTCTTTGCATGAATTTTATCAGCAGCTCCCTCAGGAGGGGCTGGAGTCGAGGTTCCAAAGTCCTCTCTCCGTTTTTCAATACCTACAATGTTGTTCTTGCTTCTCTCCTCCGGAGTTGAGGGAAGCTGCCACATCTGCCCCTTCTGTCTGGGAGAGACTACTTTTTCTCTCGCAATCCATTAAAGGGCTTTTGGCGAAATTATATCGGGCGCTGGTGAGCACTGTTGCACAGGTAGCTCCAAGTCTGAAGGTGTGCAAACAGTGGGAAGAGGTTATCCGGCCTCAAGCGGAGGACTTCTGGTCTGAGGTGTTTCACTATACCCATACATGCTCTATTTCCTTGTTGCTCATTAATACCCAGCTTCGGATTGTCTTCAGGATGTCGGTAGTTCCGATCGCCCTCTATCGCTGGGGACGGTCTGATGATCCCCAGTGTTGGCGGTTATGTGGGGAGGTTGGGGACTTCATCCACATGTGGTGGAGCTGCCCGATGATTCACTCTTATTGGTGTCTGATTCATTCTTCGATTACTCAAAAATTAGGGATCTCCATCCCCTTTGATGTGGAACACTGCATTTTGGGTCACTTCCACCCGGACATGCCATCCAGGGATCACACCCGCTTAGCTCAGTGTTTGTTTTTGGCTGCTCGCTCTGTGGTTAGTCGCTTTTGGAAAAGACAGACGGTTCCTACCCAGGAGGAGTGGATCGTCAAGGTGTGGGATCTCTATCGTATGGAACAGATGACGATGGAATTGCGTGGTAGAAGGGGTAAGCTGAATACTTTATGGAACAAATTTCTGCTCCTGGATGTGTTGATTGAGAGAGTTACTGCATGCCTGAAAGAACTAAAGTCGCGCACCGAACGTCTCCCATTGGCGACGTGGTGGGTAAGTGATAGTTCTCGATCAGAGGGTCTGGGCTAATTCGGTGTTTCCAAGCAACTGTTCGAGATATTGGTTGCGGACCTGGGGTAGTTTCTCCTTTTTCTGTCTTCTCTCTTTTCTCTCCGTTCTCTCCTTGGTTGTTGTGGTCCAGTAGGAGATCGATGGGGTGATGGGGTGGGGGAGGGAGAGTGGGGGGGCTAGGGGGACAGGGGGTTTGGTGGGGCGGGAGCAGGTTGGAGGGGGTTGGTGTTTAGATAACAAAAGTCTCTACTCTGGGGTTGGCTTTGATTTGAGGTGAGGGGAATCTTCTTGGTTGCTCAATGTATGCTGCTGGGTATTGTCCTCTTTCTAGCTTTGGGAGTTCTTTCCCTTCCCTTCGTCCTTTCTTTCCTGGTTGCTCTAGCAGTAACCATTACCTGTATATTAGTCACCCGCACATGTTTTTGGAATGATATTGTTATGAGGGTGTTGGTGCTGAGATACTCCTGTATTGTTTTTATGACTTTCAATAAAAACTTTATGCACAAAAAAAAAAAGATTAGGGCTTTTCAGCATGGAAAAGGAGATCGTTGAGAGGAGATATGACAGAGGTCTACAAAATAGTGAGTTGAGTGGAATGGGTCAATGTAGATCAATTGTTTACTTCTTCAAAAAGTAGAAACAGTAAGGGATATGCAGTGAAGCTACAATGTAGCACATTTAAGACTAACCGGAGAAAGCATAGTCTCACCTGTAACAGGTGTTCTCCAGGGACAGAAGGAATCAGTCCTCACTTATTTATTTATTTAGACAGTTTTGTATACCACTTTATCCTTCAATCAAAGTGGTGGTGGTGTGACGTCGGCACTGACGGAGCAATTCCCCAGCTTTCATAGAAAGCCTTTGGGATTGCTACCACACATGCATGGTCCTCTTACCGCCCAAGGGTGCCATCTTGCTCAGTCAGGTCCCTTAGCTCGAGCCCTACCATGCAGATGGCAAGGGAAGTTCAAAAATTCAGCAACTCATCAGGGGAGGCGGGAGGGTAGTGAGGACTGATTCCTGCTGTCCCTGAAGAACACCTGTTACAGGTGAGTAACTATGCTTTCTCCAGGAACAAACAGGAAGTCAGTCCTCACTTATGGGACTCCCTAGCTACAGGCTACCGAACCTGTAACCAAAAAACGCCTTCGCGAGGCCATAAGCAGAAGCCGAAGCCCGAAGGAGCCCAAGTTATCGGGTCCTGGAGGCGAAGCCCTCGGTAGCCGTGAAGAAGGGTTGGAGGGCAGGAGCTGCTTATACCCTGAAGAGATTAGGAGTACAGCCTGGCCGAAGGAGCTGTCCCGGTGGGACTCCCTCTCTAGGCAGTAGTGGGTAGCGAAGGTGTTCGTGGAAGACCAGGTCGCTGCCTGGCAGATGTCCATCAGGGGCACAGAGCACAGCGAGGCCATCGAGGCCGCTTTGGCTCGGACCCCGTGTGCGGTGACGATCCAAAGGGACGCCCGCCTTTGCATGGGCGAAAGCGATGCAGTCTGCCACCCAAACTGAGAGGGTGCGCTTGGTGACTGCTTGCCCCTGTCTACTGTAGGTCACGAAAAGTCTGTTAGACCTGCGATGAGTCTGGGTACACTGCAAAAAAGCGGTGATGGCCCATTTGCAGTCGAGGGTGTGGAGAACCGCCGACGCCTGGTCGGCGTGGGGCCTTGGAAAGAAAGTTGGCAACACTATCTCTTGGTTGAGATGGAAGTCAGAAATGATCTTAGGTAGGAATTTAGGGTGGATACGGAGGACCACCCTATTCTGATAAAACCTGGTGTAAGGTGCGCCAGCCATGAGCACCTGGAGCTCACTGACTCGGCGGGCCGAGGTCAGTGCCACCAGGAAGGCCATTTTCCAGGACAAGTGCCGGAGCAAACACGTTGCCAACGGCTTGAAGGGTGGACGGGTGAGCTGCGTGAGTACCACATTTAAGTACCATTCTGCCGGAGGAGGACGGGTGGGCGGCTGGGATAGCAGAAGACCCAGCATGAAGCGGGAAACTAATGGCTACCCCTTCGATAGGGAGATGATTAGCCGAGATGGCGCTCAAATGAACGCTGACAGAATTCGACTTAAGCCCTTCCCTTGAGAGGTGGAGGAGGT
Organism: Ichthyophis bannanicus; assembly: GCA_033557465.1. Taxonomy (NCBI): domain Eukaryota; kingdom Metazoa; phylum Chordata; class Amphibia; order Gymnophiona; family Ichthyophiidae; genus Ichthyophis; species Ichthyophis bannanicus. The sequence continues at coordinate 304,974,438 of CM066040.1, read as the reverse complement.
ACTGGAGAACCCACCGAATCGGACATGAGAAGGGGTCGATCTGGTGTTCCGAGCACCAGACGGAGAAATGTTTCCACTTAAAGGCGTAAGTCTGCCTAGTGGAGTCCTTCCTCAAGGTGAAGAGGATTTCCTCGACCTCCTCCTGAAGGGCCAGAGAGGCTAGGGAGACCCTTCAGCCGCCAGGCCGTGAGGGATAGGGAGGTTAGGTTCGGGTGTAGCATCCGACCCTCCTCCTGCATTAGAAGACCCCTAGCAGAGCCCAGGGGAACCGGAGGCTCCATCGACAGCCAGAGCAGGAGCGGGAACCAAGGCTGCCGAGGGCACAAGGGGGCCACGAGAATCAACGATGCCCCATCCCGTTGAGCCTTGAGCAATGTGCTCGCAATGAGGGGGAAAGGAGGGAATGCATATAGGAGACTGGAGGACCAGTCCAAGAGAAATGCATCAGGGCACTCCCTGCCCAGGTGCGGCACCGGACTGCAAAAGCATTGTGGAACCTGTGTCTCTTGGGGATACTGCTAGGTATGTTTGACCTAGATTGGCCACTGTTGGAAACAGGATACTGGGCTTGATGGAGCTTGGTCTGACCCAGTATGGCATATCTTATGTTCTTATGTAAGCGGGGGATCTGCGTGTTCTGGGGGCTGGCGAAGAGGTCTATCGCCGGAGTCCCCCAGAGTAGAAACAGCCAGCCTGCTACTCTGGGATCCAGCCGCCATTCGTGGGGGCGAAGGATTCTGCAGAGTCTGTCCGCCAGGCTATTCTCCTGACCTGGGAAGTACATCATCCTGAGGGATATCCTCCATCGGGCAGCGAAAGAACAGATAAGGACCGCTTCCCGACAGAGGGAGCATGATCCCATGCCCCCGCCTTGTTGATGTAGAACACAGCTACATGGTTGCCGGTCTGTATTAGAACTGACTTCCCGCTGAGGTGATCCTCGAAGGCCCTCAGGGCCCACTGAATGGCCCGGAGTTCGAGCAGGTTTATCTGCTGCTGAGACTCCTCGGATGACCATTGCCCCTGCGTGCAGAGAGGCCCGCAATGGGCTTCCCACCCTGACAGGGAAGCGTCTGTCGTCAGTACCGAATCGTGCTGTGGGGCCTGAAAGGGCAATCCCGTAGAAGGTTGCAGAGGTTTTGCCACCAGCTCAGGGACAAGCGGAGGTCAGAAAGAACCCTGACGGGGTTCCTGAGGTGTCCGAGGGACTGGCTCCATTGGGCACTGAGACACCACTCAGCTGTCCGCATGTGCAGGCGGGCATGAGGAACCACATATACGGCAGAGGCCATGTGGCTCAGGAGACATAGCATGGACCGAGCGGTAACCTGGTGGGCAATTTGGACATGAGCCGCCAGAGCTCGGAGGTGGTTGGAGCGATCCACTGGCAAGAAGGCAATGGCCTGCTGAGTATCGAGGCGCGCCCCGATGAACTCAAGAGCCTGCACCAGCTCAAGGTGAGACTTCGGGTAGTTGACCAAGAACCCCAAGCTCTCCAAGAGGACGACAGTGCGTAACATCCCTTGCCGAGCCTCCTCGGTGGAGGAGCCCGTAACAAGCCAGTCGTCGAGGTAGGGAAAGACGGGTACACCCTGGCGCTGAAGGTAAGCGGCGACCACAACGAGGCACTTCGTGAAGACCTGTGGGGAGAACGCAAGGACGAAGGGGAACACCCTGTACTGGAAGTGCTCTCCCTGCACCCTGAAATGCAGGTACTGCCTGTGTTGGGGTGGATTAAGATAAGGGCATAAGCGTCCTTCAGATCCAAGGAGCATAACCAGTCGCCCTGCCGGAGGAAGGGCAGTAGCATGCCAAGAAATAACATCTTGAATTTCTCCCGCACCAGGAACTTGTTTAGCCTGTGGAGGTCGAGGATGGGCCGCAGGCCCCCCGTCTTTTCCGGGACGAGGAAGTACCGGGAATAAAAGCCCCGACCTCGAAGGTGGGGAGGGACCTTCTTGACTGCCCATTGGGTGAGGGGGGAGTGGAATTCCCACTGCAGCAGAAGCTGGTGTGTGGGGAGTCAAGGAGGCTCCGCCGGGGAGAAAGGAGGTGAAAGCCTGTCGAAATGAAGGTGATAGCTGTCCCGGACGACTTGGAGGACCTGTGTCCAAGGTGATGAGAGTCCACGATGGTGCGAAGCGGGACAGGCATCCCCCAACTGGCTGCTGCATCGCCGGAAGGCGAGGGGCTATGCCGATGGCATCAAAACCCCTGAGTGGGTTGCGGGGGAGCCGGCATTTGGGCCTTCGGTCCCTTTGGCTTACGGTGCCCCTGGCCAGACCTTCCCTGCACCGGAGCAGTTGGCGTGGGGGTAGCTGGATATGGTGGATAGCCTCGATACTGGAGACCCTTTCTAGGGAAGAAGGGCTTCTTGGTTGGCTGCTTCTTCCGAGGCAGGGTAGAAGTTTTGCAGAAGAGATGGGTCCTGGTGACGAACTCAGTCTCAATTTCCGCAACCTTCTCCTCCATCTGCTTACCAAAAAGCTGCTCGCCGAGGCAGGGCGCGTCCAGGAGCTTCTTCTGCACTCATTGCTCCAAATACGAGGATTGGAGCCATGTCTGGCAGTGGGCCCCAATGTCCACAGCCGCCACCCGAGCCGATGTCTCAAAGCCATCATAGGAGGCTCGAGAGATATACTTGGAGCAGTCGGAGAACCCCCAAGTTCCTTCGCCAAATCGCACAGGAACATACCAATGTACAGTTGATATGCCTGGATGCGACAAGAGAGCATGGAACCTTGGTAGGCCATGCGGCCCACGGCATCAAGGACTCTTGACTCTCGGACCGGGTGGTACCGATGAGTGTAATTTCAGACTCTTTTGCTTCCTCATGGCTGATTCCACCACTATCGAGGTGTGTGGATGTTGGGTCTTTCAGAAGCCTGGCCCACGCTGCACCTTGTACATCGTGTCAAGGCGCTTGATCATGATGGGGACCGAGGCTGGGGCCTCCCACAGCTGAGTTAGAATCGGCGGTACAGGCACAGTGAGGGATTCCCTGGGCGGGGACTCGTACTAAAAAATGTCGAGTTCTTCAGCATGAGGGTCCTCCTCAGCTTGGGTGACCAGGTTAAGGGCCCGTGCCATGTCCCGAATAAACACCAGGAAGGAGGTTCTTTGGGTGGCGAGCGCCGCTGGAATGCAGGTGGCGAGGGGTCCGACGGAAGATCCCGGTGGGTACGGGTTTCCGGGGAGGTGTCCCCATTGGACTCCCAGTCTGAAAAGTCAGTCGAGGAGTCTGAGCCGAGTGGGTAGCCCTGTCTGATGGCCAGCGGCCTGGTGCTGGAGGCCCTGGATGATCTCGCCTCCGAAGAACGGAAGGGCAAGCGAGACCGATGTCGAGGACCCTCACGAGGCCCGCGGCTCTCAGGGGTTTCCTGGACGGATTTGGGTGTCCCATGCGAGGGACCCACGGTCTCTGGGCGCAAGTCAGCGAAACTGGCCGTAAGCGCCTGCTGGGAAGCAATGAACGCAGAAACACTGCATTCCTGCGCCACCATGCGGGACTCACATGCAGAGGTGGAGCCCTGTGACACCGATACCAGGGTCACCGGATCGGACGTCGAGAAGGAGAGGGGGTCCTCACCGGGACGACCCTCAGGAGACCGGGTGCCTTCGCCAGAGACCTCTGCTTTCGTACAGGGTACCTTGCGGGGCCGCTCCTTGTCTGACTCTCGAGACCGCCGAAGGGGGCTAAGCGACCTGGCGCGGACAGCGACTTTGAGGCTGCCTTCTTTTTTCACCACTCCACTTCGGGGGACCCCTGGTCGGAGTGCCGCCAGGAGCGCGGGGCCGCAGGGGGAGAACCCACCGGAGGAGAGACGACCGAGGGCACCACCGGGAACTCCGAGGCAGCCTTTCGGAAAATATCTTCAGACTTCTGCTTATGACTGAGCAGGGCCTTAGAGGACATTTTCCTGCAGAGCAAACAGAGCTCTGGGTCATAGTCGGCTCCCAGGCACCGCAGACAACAGTCATGAGTGTCCTTAAGCGACATGTTCCTAGAGCATCTATCGCATTTTTTAAATCCGGAGGCCATGGGGGTAAAAATGGCCCCCGCGAGGGCAAAGAAAAAAGGGTGCGAAGCCTGAAACGAAAAAATAAGAAAAGGATATCCCCGGGAGCTCTAAAAAATAGAGCAGGGGAAGGATGGGTAGAGGACTGGTGCATCCGGAAAAGAGAGAGCCTGTTAAGGCAAAAAAAAAAAAAAAGAAACTTTTTCCGAGGGACGTGGACATATGTTCGAAGGGCTCCACGGAAAAAGGGAGACTGAGCAAGATGGCATCCTTGGGCGGGAAGAGGACCACGCATGCGTGGTAGCAATCCCAAAGGCTTTCTTTGAAAGCTGGGGAATTGCTCCACGTGGGCTCCGTCGGTGCCAGCATCACCCCATAAGTGAGGACTGACTTCCTGCTTGTTCCTGGAGAAAGTATTGTTTCACTCAACATGTAATTAAACTCTAGAATTTGTTGTCAAATGATATAGTAAAAGCTGTTAAGTGTAGCCGATTTTAAAAAAGGGTTGAACAAGTTCCTGGAGGAAAAGTTCATAAAACATTAAAGTGGACTGGGGAAATCCACTACTTATCTCCAAGAATTCGTCCAAACTTTTTTAAACCCAGCTACACTAACAGCTTTTATCACATCCTCTGACAATGAGTTCCAAAGCTTAATTATTCTCTCTTGTTTATTTTATTTTTTATTATTTAAGGCTTTATTGAGAAACAAAACAGAGATCGTGACAAACTATCAATTAACAATATAGCCAATAAAGAAAGAGAAAATATCCCAGCAGGAAGATAACCTATCAAAGGTCAACAATCAAAACATGTCTTACTTTAACATTTTTCCAGTTTAACCAGAATTTCCAAATACCCCCCATACCCTCCCCTCAAACTCCCCAAATTTCTCTCCCAGAGTATATTCCCAGCGTTAGGCCTCATCTCCCCTATTTCCCTAACAGGAGACAGCATACCTGCGGCGAAAGAAGTCCCGTATCCTCTCAAAGGCTTCAAAGTTCAATCGTTCCATATTATACAGGCTCCACATTTGGGACAGCCATGCAGCCAATGGGGGAGGAGACACTCACTTCCAATGCTGAGCTAAATTCAACCGGGCTACATTCAGACAATGCTGAATCAGAACCTTCTAATCCTTTCGCACACCAAGCACGGTCACATCCAAGAAAAAAGGATCCCAGGATCGCTCTTGATTTGATATTGAATATAAGAACATAAAAAATGCCATATTGGGTCAAGACCAAGGGCCCATCAAGCACCAGTATCCTGTTTCCAGCAGTGGGATTCCCAGGTAATCTTTAATAATGGTTTATGGATGTTTCCTCCAGAAACTTGTCCAAACCTCTTTTAAATCCAGCGACACTAACAGATTTTATTATATCATCTGGTAACGAATTACAGAGTGTGAATACACGTTGAGTGAAAAAAATATTTTCTCCAATTTATCTTAAATGTGCTACATTGTAACTTCATTGTGTGTCCTCTAGTCTTTCTACTTTTTGAAGCACTAAACAACCGATCTGTTCCACTCCATTCATTATTTTATAGACCTCTATCATATCTCCCCTCAGTCATCTCTTTTCCAAGTTGAAGAGTCCTAACCTTAAGCTTTTCCTTGTAGGGGTGTCCTTTCATTCCCTTTACCATTTTTGTCACTCTTCTCTGTACCTTTTCTAATTCTGCTATATCATTGAATGGCTCTCCTATAAGATTTCATTGGCCAGCATGCCCACCATATATGAGCTAATGTACCAGACATCTTCCAGAAGTTCCTGGATATATCTGGGCCAGCCAGTGTGGGGTCATATACCACTAGTACATGAGCTTATAATTATTCTCCTGGACTCTGACCGACACAGAGATTTTACACAGAATCTTTTCTATCTGCTCCCACTGTACCTCTGTATAAGTCTTCTATAGAGCCTTTTCTCAGCTACTTCTATGGGACAAGGATTGTGCACCACTCTCTCATAGGTGCTTATGCAATACGGAAATTAACTTCCTAGTTGAAGAGGGGTCCCTACCCAAGTCCTCTAGAGAATTGGTATCCCAGGCTACCTGTTTGAGCACCTCCCTCTTCCCCACCCAAGAAACTAAATGCAGATATGCAAAATGATGGGTCAAAGACAAGATGAATTCCTCCCGCAAAGCCGCAAAGCTCTCCATCCTCATAAAGCTGCCCTACCCAATAAGATCCCTTCCCCCCTACCCACGATATAAAAATGAACCCAACCCAGGAAGGAACTTTTTTTTTTTATAAAGAAAGGGTGTAAGGAATGATAGCTGTCGAGACTTCAAGCCAAAGTATTTTGTCTTAGCATTTCAAGGTAAAATCAATATATGGATTAGGGCACGTCCCAGAGCACCAGATATTTCGAGGAATCCAGAGTAATTGTCCCAGTTTAACAGCCCCCCACAGCCTCTGTTCAATCTGCACCCAGATTTTTTGTCCTTCAAAGTTAGCTCATTCTAACGCAGTATGGGCCTGGGACACAATATTATACCACTCTAGGTTGGGGGATCCACATACCCCCCACTTTTATCTCTGTACAGCACTCTTCGATTAATACGGGGCCTCTTCCCCTCCCACACAAAGGCCAACAATTTAGCCTGAAGGTTTCCCAAGATCTTACTGGGCAATGGTACAGGCAGTGTCTGGAAGGCATACAACAGACAGGGCAACACATTCATATGCAGCACTGCCATTCACCCAAACCATGATAAGGTCAACTGCAACCATCTCGTCAAATTGCTTATAATACATGCAACAGGTCTCTATAGTTCACCCTATACAAACACACTGAGGAAGATGTCAAGTTAACCCCAAGGTAACGCAGATGGCTTTGGGCTCAACAGACCATACTGTTGCTTTAGACCTTGCCACTGTTGCAGTGGATTACAGACATTCAAAGCCATAGTTTTACTTACATTGATTTTGAAACCCAATACTGCAGCATAGCTCTCCATTTGCTGCAAAAAGCAAGGGAGCGAGTCCTGTGACACATCATTGGAAAAGAGCGCCAACATGTATTCCATCCTGCCTAACCCCACTCCCTGTATCTCTGGATCAGATTGAATCGCATGAGCAAACGGTTCCATCACTAGGGCAAACAAGAGTGGAAATAGGGGGCAACCCTGCCGGGTTCCCCGCTGCAATGGAAAGAAAGGACAGCAGCCACCATTCACTTTCATATGTGCGTGGGGGCTCATCATAAAGCACTGAACCCATGTATGTCTCCTGTTTATTTTAAATGTATTACTTTGTAGCTTCATGGCATGTCCCCTATTCTTTGTATTTTTTGAAACAATTGATCTATGTTTACCCATTCCACTCCACTCATTATTTTATAGACCTCTATCATATCTCCTCTCAGGCTTCTTGCTTCAAACTGAAGAGCCTTAACCTTTTTTTTAAATTTTAAATTATTTGGTACTTCACACTTGAAAATTTGTACATCACTGAGCCTCCACATACACAATATAATATACCATACATTTCACTAACACTAACAGTCCAAACCTCTAATCCCCCTACATGGCCCCCCTCCATATCAACACCACAAACTGTTTATACCTTTATAACAACTAATCCCCAAAATGCACTTCTCCTCTAGCCCACCATTATGTACCCCCCCTCATTGTACCAAAACCTTTTTATTTAATTTCAGTTCTCCATTAATGCGTGCTCCTCCACGCCTCCCATACCACCGTAAAGATGGGACGATATCACCCCTCTTTACCCTCTTCAAATAGCGTATTGAACTCTTGCCCATATCCCCCCTTATACCCCCTCCTCTAATCCCCCCCTTTTTCTTCCCTTCTTCCCCGTCCCAGCCCCCACCCTAACCCACCCGTTCAAACTGTTATACCCAAATATTGTTAAACATAGGAGCACCTCATTACCCTGCTCTTCCCCCTTCTGCGATAACTCCACCCGTACCCACCCCTGTCCTACCTCTTCCACTCCTCCCCCCTTTTAACCAATTCCATACCCTGCCCCCCCCCCCCACTGCCTCTCCACTTTTTCCACGGTACCTTTTTTTATCCCTGTTATCTTATGCATTTGATACAATTCCGACAATCGCCTAGCATAACTTCCTATAGGTGGCAACAAACAGTTCTTCCAATGCAATGCAATCTCACATCTTGCCGCTAAGATACATTGCCACATTATGCTCCATTTTCCTTCCCTCCCATCCCCCTTCTTAAGCAGCAAACATAGCTCTGGCATCAATACCAAACTGGTTCCTGTAATTTTTCTGATGCTATCCCCAATTGTCTCCCAGTATAGGTGTATCACCGGGCATGTCCACCACATATGCAACGAGGTGCCTTTCGCTCCACATACCCTTTCTAGGGAAGAAGGGCTTCTTGGTTGGCTGCTTCTTCCGAGGCAGGGTAGAAGTTTTGCAGAAGAGATGGGTCCTGGTGACGAACTCAGTCTCAATTTCCGCAACCTTCTCCTCCATCTGCTTACCCTACCCTCCATAAGCATCAGTTGATGGAAGGAGTTCCGCCACTCCCAAATGGAAGGAGGGCTTCGTTCCCGCCATCTACGTAGAAGTGGCCCCTTACCCACCAGACATGCCTTCCGCACTAACCACCGTTCCCATTTCCCTTTGGGAAGGTTAGGCCTCAGCTGATCCAATGTGACAAAAGGAGCGTCCCAAGCCACCTGTTGTCCCAAGAGTCGCATCATAAAGGAACAGATTTTCAACCAGTACGGTCGGATGATCCTACAGTCCCACCACATATGTAATAACGTCGCCAACGGTTCTGAACACCGTGGGCAGCTCCCATCCAAGGTCAAGTGGCATCGGAAGGCCCGCCTAGGCGAAAAATACACCCGAGTTATAGATTTAAACTGCGTTTCCCGCCAACGTACTCCGTCAACGAGGTTCCCGATCCGTCGAAGAGCTGTGAGAACAGTACCCGGGGGGATCTCCCGCCCCATCTCGGCAGCCCAGGCCCTCTCCACAACACTGAATTCCGGATTAGGCCTAAGGGGATCAAGCCTATTTTTCAAGACACTAATGGATGGTGCCTCCTCCGCACCCAAACGAAAAAACTCCAAAATCTGCATAGATTGATCGCTATGCAGCTCCGCATCTGGGAGTGAAGCCACATAGTGAGAGATCTGCATATAGGCAAAAAAATGCTTAGGTCCCAAATCATATTCCCGACATAAGGAGACAAACGACTTACATTTCCCACCAGGGCTGACTACATGACCTAGATTGCGAATACCTCTCTCAGCCCAAACGCGGAAGACCGCTGCATCAGTACCTGGGGTAAAACGAATGTTGCCCTGAACCGACAGCCAGCTCGAGACCTTCCAATTCCGCCGCCAATAGACATTGAGCTGCTGCCAAGCCCGTCGCACCGGGGCCAGCAAGACACTTTCGGACGGATGTCGGGGCACCAGACGGCTCTCGTGATGTAACAGAGCTTGTAGGGTATGTGGGGCCACATATGCCTCCTCCAGGGCTCTAGGAATATATATCTCGGTACCACCCAACCAATCCCTCAAATGTCGCGCCTGGCAGGCCAAGACATAGGCGCTCAAATCCGGAAGCCCCCAACCTCCATATCTCCCTTTCCCCACTAAGCGACGATAAGTGATACGGGCTCTCCCCCCTCTCCACAAGAAGCCACGGAAGTCCCCTTCAAATCGCCGAATATCCCGTCGCAATAACCAAACCGGGAGTAGCTGCAGCCAGTAAAGTATCCTCGGCAGGATGACCATTTTGATCGCTGCAATTCTCCCCGATAGAGATAAGGGGAGGTGCCTCCAAGCCCGCAATTGGGCCCGCACTCTGAGCAGCACCCGGTTCAAATTACTCCCATAAAGCTGGGATAGTTGACTAGTGAGTACAATCCCCAAATACACAAATTGGTTCTCCGCCCATTTAAGAGGGAAATCGCCCTGTCAACTCCCCCACAACTGACCCGAAACATCCAGAGCCTCTGATTTGTCTCTATTAATACTAAGGCCCGCAAAGGTCCCAAAAATCTGGAACTCCTGCAGCAACCTAGGTAAAGATTCTCAGGGTGAAAGCAAATGCACCAGGAGATCATCAGCAAAGGCGGATAACTTGAACACATAGGCTCCGATACCTACCCCCTTTATCTCCCGGGACAACTCAACCCTATGTATAAGGGGGTCCAGCGACAAAACAAAGAGGAGAGGAGAAAGAGGACACCCCTGTCGGGTCCCCCGTTGTAGTGGAAAAGCCTCAGACAATACCCCATTACATAAAATCGCTGCGGTCGGTTCCACGTACAGACTACCAACAATTTTACAAAAAGACTCCCCAATACCATAACAAAGGAGTAAATATCTCAAATATTGCCAGTCGACCCTATCAAAGGCTTTTTCAGCATCAAAGCTTACTAGCAAAGACAACTGATGCCTATGCTGGACCCACTCGAGTGATGTTAATATTTTGCGCAGATTGCAGACGGCGTATTGATTCTTAACAAAACCTACTTGGGACTCATGGACCAACTGACCCAGAAAGCCCGCCAAACGTTCCGCTAGGATTTTTGCCAGTAATTTGAGGTCAAAGTTGAGCAAAGATATAGGTCGGTAGGAAGCCACCAGCAAGGGGTCTTTGTTTGGTTTTGGAATAAGGACAATGTGGGCATGATTGTTTCCCCAACGATAGTAGCCTTGCTCTGTCCTCCGGTTATGTACTGCGACCAGGGTGGGAGAGATCAGTTCGCTAAGAATCTTGTAAAAATCAGCACCTAGTCCATCTGAACCTGGGGTTTTATAACAGCTCGCTTTAGCTATAGCTGCTTGCATCTCCTCAACAGTTATCGGCTGATCCAGCTGCGTTCTTTGTAGCTCAGTTAAACGGGGCAAGTCTAATTCCCCCAAATAATCCGTCATGTGCAAAGGGGAAGCCTGTTCTGCGGCATAGAGCTTCTGAAAGAAGGCCTGAAATATTCGGGCTATCTCTGGGCTCTCTCTATGGAGTACCCCCTGGACATCCCGGAGAGCCGGCACCAATCTGGAACCCCTAGGACCACGTAAACACCAAGCCAATAACTTCCCTGGTTTATCACCATGTCGGTATAATTGATAACGATAATACAACACAGATTTCTTAGCCCGCTGGTGTAGAAGCTCATTAAGTTCCGTTTGACTTTCCCACACCTTCTGCTTAAGCACCCCGTTTGGGTTTTGCGCCCATTGGCGCCTCAACTTCGTGACTAATTTTTCCAGACGGATAATGTGTTCCGCCAACAATCTCCTCTTCCTTGCAAGGAACCCTATGATATCCCCTCTTAAAACGACTTTTGCCGTTTCCTAGACCAACTCAGGGTCATCCTGGTGCCCCTGGTGATTGGCCTCGAACTCTTGCCACCGTCTCTGAAGGAAATGACGAAACTGAGCATCTTTGTAGAGCTCGAGGGGGAAACGACAAATCCGTGTCCGAGGGCTAGCACCGCTCCAGTGAAGCTCCAACCAAATAAACGCATGATCGGAGATCTCAATTGGGCCGATCTGCGCATCCGCGACCTTTGCAAACAAACCCGTAGAAGTCAGCAGATAATCGATACGCGCACTGGAGTTGTGCGCCCTGGATTGATGTGTATAGTCCTTTTCGGACGGATGCAATAACCTCCAAGGGTCCACTAGACCCAACCTCTTACACAATCTAAGCATGGCTTGCGCTGTCTGAAATCTTTCCCTGGGTCCCCCACCTTTAGATGTATTCAACACCACATCCATAACACCATTAAAATCTCCCCCCAAGATCCACATTAAATTTTATCCATCATTTGGATGTCCAGTTTCTCCGTCTGCCCTTCTGCAATGTCTCACAGTCCGCAAGTGATTTAACAACTTTGAATAATTTGCTTAATTCTTGGACTTGGGACTCTTTAGCATGTGTTTCGTGTATTTGATTCAGATTTTTTGTGTTTACAGAAATATATCACACAAAATATTTTAAAATGTGATTTCCTCATGAGTTTGGTGGTGTACAGTTCCTGGCAAAAATTGGAGTCTTTGTAGGTTGTAGGCAAGGATGTTATGTTATGGTCCAAAAGATCCAGGCAACAATGGCACAAAAAGTCATTTTATTTTTGATTTAGTGATTTGACTATGTTAGTTTTGGGAATCTGATTGTACAGCATCTTTTTTTTAATCTTTATATTTTGCTCAGTTCAAGAGGAAATGCATTGCTATTTCTCTAGTACTGAACTGCATGCAGAGTCTGGCTTCCTGGGGTTTCCAGTTCAGTATTTGTGCTTGTTTCTGTTTATAATTTGTGGTTCTGTATTCTGTATTTGGTGAGGGCCTCTCTGCTTTGTATACAACAGGCATGTCCAACTTCGAACAGGTCATGATTTACTTTTTCCGGCAAAAAGTGCCAGTGATCTACCACCATGAAAATTAAGTTTCAAACCAATAAAGTTGGAGGATTCCCCCCTCTCCAATTTTTAATGAACCTTGTCATTTACTTGGATGTGATCAGCTGTTAAGCAAATTAAACAAAAACAAAACAGAGAGACAAAGATCCAGTAAGAACTACGAGGGGAAATGGAAAATACATTTTTTCTTAAAGTTTTATTGAGTAATAACTTTCTTTAACTGGTTTAATAACTTTCTTTAACTTTTATTGAGTAATTTGAATTAAATTTAGGTCAAGTATTGATCCAGGCTGATCTTGCACAATCTTTACTATTTCGCTCTTGCTTATAAGTGAGACGTCTGAGCCTGCATTTCATCCACCAGCTTTTTGAAGTTGGGTGAATATTGCGTGAGGGCCAGTCTCAGTGAATCCTGGAGATGTTCATCTGTCATGTTGGAACGTAGTGTACTCTGTCATTTTCAGATGGGAAAACGCAGATTCACACAAATAAGTTGAACTGAAACAGGAGTGAACAGCTTCACTGCATCTTCTCAAGCTGGGAAATTTGTCTCTAAGCACTAGCTTCTAAAACGATTCTTGCTCAGCACGGGTCTTGAGAAAAATGTCATTTTTAAGGGTTAATATTTTGTTTTCAAGAGATGGCTTGTTCAATTAATAATTTTTCTGATAGCAGCTGCAGTTTCTTTAATGTCCACATCTACTTTTAAGGGGTATGACAAGTACTCCACAACTGTTCCAATTTTTTGGAAGTCACAGAATCTATTTTCTAATTCCTAGATAACAGAACAGATTTCTGTCACATACTTCTCGTTCTGAAAAACAAAATTTGGATATTGTCCCAGATGGTCCTGCGTATTAGGAAAATGATCAAGTGTGTTGTTTGCAAGGTCAGTAATCATTAGCTCAAATTTGCTCTTGTAGGATGAAACTGTACTCATCATCTCGCCAATGCATTTGTTTTTACCTTGTAGTTCAAAGTTCATATCACTTAGTTTGCCTGTAAAGTTAGCGAGAAATGCCAGATCACATAACGACTCCTCATCTTCCAACTCTGCATGGTCATCTCCCCTCTCCTTCAAAAAAACTTCTCATTTCATTCAGCAAATCACAAATTCTTTGCAGAAATTGTGCCTACTTAGCCACCTTACATCTGTGTGCAAAATTATTTCCTCTGCCCCTTCATCAAGAGTAAGGTTGAAAATCCGTCTTTGAAGTGATCTTCCACGAACTGAATTTACAATTTTGAAAGGGATGTCCATGACAGTCTTTGTATTGAGTCTCTTGCTTGCCAAAACTTGCTGGTGAATAATGCAGTGGTAAGAAAGGAAATCTGGGAAGTCGTCATGCTGTCTACAGAGGGCTATGAAACCGTTAACCTTACCTGTCATTGCATTGCACTTGCTCCATCAGTAGTGATGGAAACAAGTCTATGCAATGGAAGATTACACTTTGTCACGATAGAATGGAAAGAACTGAATATTTCCTGACTGGTAGTTCTCCCTTTTAAAGAAATCATTACAAGTAGTAGTTCTTTAACACTGAAGTCTTCAAAAATCATTCGGATAAAGACTAGTAATTGGGTTATGTCTCTTATGTCTGTAGATTCATCCAGTTGGAGTGAGAAAGCAACACAATTTGAAATATCCTCCAACAATTGTTCAGTTGTGTCTCCACACATCTTTTCTATTCGTCGCACGACGGTGTTTCTTGACAATTGTACATCTTGAATAGCAGCTATGATTTCTTTCTTATTTTTAAATCCTTCAAAAAGATTGTCAGCTGCTTCAAGAAAACAATCTTTTACAAATTCCCCTTCAGTGAAAGGTTTGCATTTTTTTGTGATCAGGTTGCTTGACCGAATGTGATCTTGGCTTCGCCATCAACTGTTGCTGAGTAGCCAATTTCGATTTAAGTTCTTTGAGTTTCAGTTTATGAATTTCACTTTTGGGTGGAAAATCAGCATCAAACTTATTGCTATGCAGAGCCTTATAATGACGTTCCAGATTACCCTTTTTGGGCAAGGATACTGGGGCGTTACAAATTAGACAACACCACTTGTCTTTCATCATGATGAAGAAGTAGTCCATTTCCCAATCATCATGAAAGTGGTAGGTTTTGCTCTTCTTTGGAACACTCATCTTCGTTATACTGGGGTGGCTGGATGTAAGAAGGCCAAATCTGCTAAGTTAGTATAAACACTGGCTGAATCTGGTCCAAAACAGTCACTGTCCCAAAGTATTAAAGATCAACAGGAACTGAAGACCTCTGGATGATGTGCAATACAAGGACTGGAGATGCCAAAACCACACATGCAGTTCTAAATGTAAAAATAAGACTTCATCATACTGGCACCAATAATCAAATACCACCAAAGAATCATCAAAAAAACTCAGACACCTGTCCAGCAAACCAGATAAAATCAAATACCGCCAAACAAGTTCAAATACCATCACACGCGATTTAATAAATTCTGCACTCAGTGTAGAATCAACGCAAAGCCAAGGCGAAATAAAATTGCAGTGTAGAATCAACACAAAAGCTAGGCAAATAAAATTGCAGAGGCAAGCAAAAGTCACAGTGGTTTGAACCAATTCGAAGGCAAGGCATAGGCAAGTTAGAACAAAATTGGAAAAGTCCACCAAAATTACCAAATTCTTGACACTTTGTTGTGTCAGCCCGAAAACGTTTAATGAAAACGAACTATAAAGCGACCAATGACCAGCACACGACACAACTAATACGGTAAGTGTATTTAGGTAAAGCCCGGGCGAATGGATATCGCCCAGTATATAACACACTTCTAAGGGGTGTTGGGGCAGGGGCAGGAATGGGTGATTCTGAGAGGCAGGAGACCAGGAATGACGCCGGGCCTGTGACATCTCATCACGGGGCATGGGTGGCGGCCCCCTGGGGTACCCACAAACTATTGGCACAAAAACAAGGGCCCCCAATACACCCGTAGGCAAGATTCCTGCAGACAGGTAAAAAAGACAGGCAAAGGATCAGCAGCGGCGGCAAGCCCTCGGCAGACGACCTGCCGGCATGAGTTCTCTCCTAGCGATGGGGCGAGCTGCTGGAGAGATGGAGCCAAGTGGGGCTGACGATCTACCTCTGACCCCTCCGCGATCTACAGGTAGATCGCGATCTACCTGTTGGACATGCCTGGTATACAAGACCATGGTGAAGGATTCTGCTAGTGTTTTAGTTTGTTGCACCCTCCCTGGCCCTCTTCAAATCCAGGCTGAAAACCCACCTCTTCACTGTTGCATTTAGATCCTGACTTCTGTGTTTTGTCTTGACTAGACTGTAAGTGCCGTGTTTTAGTGTTTTGCCCTGACTAGACTGTTAGCTCTGTGTTTTGTCTTGACTAGATTGTAAGCTCTGACGAGCAGGGACTGTCTCTTACATGTCTGTACAGCGCTGCGTATAACTAGTAGCGCTATATAAATGCTCAATGGATAGATAGATAGATAGTTGTTCTATATCCACCATTGAGGGGCAGGGTTCAATAAATGCAATGCATGTTTTATAAAACTTGATATTTATTTAACTGCATTTATATACCACCTTTCTCTGGGTCAAGGCAGTGTGCATGAAACAACATAGTTCGTAGTAACAGTGCAACAATTATACTGTACACAGCATGCATTGGATAACTAGGGTTGGAAAACTATATACAAATGTACAATTCTCTAGAGATTCGGTCAAGTAGGATGGAAAGCTATATACATTGAATGGTGTACGGATGGGGGGGGGGGGGAAGTTACATAATGGAGCTGAAATGCTCAGAGAAAAGGTGTGTTTTTAGGTTTTTCCTGCAGATACTGAGGTCGGTGATGTTTCTGAGTAGGTCTGGTAAGGGGTTCCAGAATGAAGGTGCACAGAATTGGAAGGCTCGCTTACAGGCTTGTTGGTTGGACTTGGTTCTGGCATGGGGGATGACCAGAGTGTTCATCGTAGAGGTATGTCTTGATCTGTTTGTTTGGGGGATTTGCAGTAGAATTTGGAGATGAGTTGGGCGGGGGGGGGGGGGGGGGGTGTCAGAGTGGATGGCTTTGTGAGTCAGGAGGAAAGTTTTGTATTTTCTGCGACTTGGTAGAGGTAACCAGTGAAGTTGCTTGAGTATGGGCGTGATGTGGTCTTGTCTTGCAGCTCCTTGGAGGATGCGTGCTGTTGTGTGGAGAGCAGTCCAAGGGGATGAAGTGTGTTTTGTGGGAGACCCTGGTAGATGGCGTTGCAGTAGTTGAGGTGTGGTGGAACTATGGTTGTTGAAGAAAATCATGTCAAGGGTGTTGCCCTTTTCGTGTGTGGATGTTTCTACGAGCTGGCTTAAGTCCATTGCTGACACTGCTTGCTAGAATGAGTGTGCCTGGTTTGGTTGTAGCGAAGGGAAGTTAAAGTCTTCTAGGACTAGGAGGTCTTTTCCTATGTTTGAGGCCATGAGCACTTTGTCCAGGATGTTTGAGAGGTCATTGGATGTTAGTGGTTGGTGTCCTGTAGATGAGGTTGATGGTTATCTGTTTGTTGGTTTTGGTGAGGGTGTCCTGTTTCGTTTGTGCTCTCAGTTGCATGGTATTGGAATTTGAGGTTAGTTTTGGCTATGATCATCACATCTCCACCTCTACACCTTGTGAACATGGGCAGTGGTAGATTCTGTAGCTGTTTGGCATGAGCAGGTTCAGAAAGCATAGTTACTCACATGTAACAGGTGATCTCCAGGAACAGCAGGAATTTAGTCTTCACAAATGGGTATCGTCGGTACTGACGGAGCCTGCGCGGGAACGCTTCCCAGCGTCCAATTAGAAAGCTTTTTGGGAACATCCCACAGCACCTGCGTGCTGCCTTCCTGCCTTTCCCAACTGCCTCTCTCCAGTTGAGTTTTAAAGCTGAGACAAAGAGAGAGAGAGAGAGGGAAAGAAAAGAAAAGAGAGATACAACTCCTAGGGGAGGTGGGTGGGTTGTGAAGACTAAATTTCTGCTGTTCCCGGAGATCACCTGTTACAGGTGAGTAACTGCTATCTCCAGGAACAATCAGGAATGTAGTCTTCACATATGGGGACTCCCTAGCTACAGATGCCAGGGAGAGACCACAGATGTTGTGTGCCCCTGTGAAAGGGCTCAACTTCCCCCCATGGATCTATGGCATCCTACCGGGAATGGTGGGTAGGAGTTGATTAAGTATGGAACAGGTGTCGTAGAACAGCCTGACCAAACAAGGCATCCCAGCGGGAGTCCTTGTCCAAGCAGTAATGGGCTGTGAAGGTATGAACCGAGGCCCAAGTAGCTGCTCGACAGACGTCGTCAATAGACACAGAGTGTAGATGAGCCATTGAGGCTGCCATGGCTCTCATATTGTGAGCTGTGACATGGCCTTCCAGAGAAAGGTTCTTACTCTGATAGGTAAAAGAAATACACTGTGCAATCCAATTGGACAATGTTCTCTTAGAGACTGGAAGTCCCAAATGAGAAGGATGAAAAGCAACAGAGAATTGAGAGGACTTTCTATATTGCTGTGTCCTTTGTAAGTAAAAAGCAAGTGCTCTTTTACAGTCCAAAGTATGAAGATTCCTTTCTGCATTTGAAGCATGAGGCCTTGGAAAAAATACAGGCAGGTAAACTGCTTGGTTTAAATGAAAAGGTGAGACCTCCTTTGGCATAAAGTGTGGACGAGTCCTAAGGACTACCTTATCATGATGGAACCTTGTATAAGGAGGATCAGCCACTAATGCTTGCAACTCACTAATGCGACGTGCTGATGTGATTGCAATGAGAAAGACAACCTTCCAGGAAAGGAATTTCAAGGAGGTAGTAGCTAGAGGTTCAAAAGACGGCTTCATGAGCTGTCCAAGAACCAGATTTAGGTCCCATGCTACCAGTGGTGGCCTAATGGGAGGCTTAGTTAGGAGGCCTCTCATAAATCTCGCTATGAGAGGAAATAGATTGTCCATTTAAAGGCTTGAAAGAAGCTGAAATAGCACTTAAATGGACTCGTACTGAGTTAGTCTTAAGCCCTGCATCAGATAAATGAAGGAGATACTCCAATAATGATTCCAGAGATATTGCCAGGAGGGTCAAGACCCTTCTGCGAACACCATATGGAAAACCTTTTCCATTTGAAAGCATAAGAGCGTCTTGTGGAAGGCTGTCTAGAAGCACAAAGAATATCCTTTACTTGTTGAGATAGGTTAAGATCATGAAGGTCTAGGCCCTCAGCAACCAGGCCCTGAGATGCAAGGAGTGGGGATCGGGATGCCACAACATCCCGTCCTCCTGAGACAGGAGATCTGGTGCAGATCCTAACTCCAGAGATGGAGCTTGAGAGAGATGTAGGAGCAGAGGGTACCACACCTGCCGTGGCCAATGTGGAGCTATGAGAATCATATGACTTCTGTCTCTCTGAAGCTTGAATAGGGTTTTGGGAATTAGGGGAATGGGTGGAAAGGCATATAGGAAGTCCTGACCCCAATGGAGGAGGAAAGCATCCCTGGCCTGAGAACCCTGAGCCGGAATTCTGGAACAGAATCAGGGAAGTTTGGCATTCAACGGACTTGCCAAGAGGCCTATGTCCGGAGTCCCCCAAATTTGAAAATTCTTTGCTACCTGGTCTGTCTGCTGAAGAGTTTTGAATGCCTGGCAGATACACCGCAAGTAGATGAATTTGATGCTCTCTGGCGAGGGCCCATAGTCACAAAGCTTCGTTGCAAAGCGACATAGAGCCTGTTCCTCCCTGCTTGTTCAGATAGAACATAGCTACTTGTTTGTCCGTCTGAATTAGGACTGTCTTGTAGCTCAGCTGAGAGTGGAACGCTCGAAGAGCAAGGAAGATTGCTCTGAGCTCCAAGAGATTGATGTGTAGATGGGTCTCCTGTGGAGTCCAGGTGCCTTGGGTAGAGAGATCTTGCAGGTGAGCTCCCCAACCCCCCTGTGAGGCGTCTATTGTTAGAGTGACCTGGGGTGGGGGCTGTTGGAAAGGGGACCCCACCAACAGGTTTTGGGTTGATTGCCACCATTGTAGGGACAAAGTAAGGTGACTTGAGTTTGCTATTTTGTCTGATAGGCAGCCTGTTTGAGTCCACTGAGTGGATAGAGTCCATTGGGCTGCTCTCATATGGAGGCGCGCATAGGGAACCACATGCACGGTAGATGCCATGTGGCCTAGCAATTGTAACATTTCCCGAGCAGTGAGATGAGTTTTTAACACTGCTTGGGAAGCCAACTGCACAATGCGAAAGCAGCGGGGTTGTGGGAGGTAGGCCCTTGCTTTCCTGGTATCCAGCATGGCTCCTATAAACTCTAGAGATTGAGTGGGAGTTAGGTTGGATTTTGGGATGTTTATAACCAGGCCCAAATAATGAAGGATATGCATTGTGCAAGATAGGGAAATTCTGGCCTCTGACTCTGATGGGGCTCAAATGAGCCAGTTGTCTAAGTAGGGGAAGACGAATATTCCTAGAGTGCGAAGAAATGCTGCCACTACAGCCATGCATTTCGTAAACACCCTTGGTACTGAGGCCAGGCCAAAAGGAAGAACCCTGTACTGGTAGTGCTTCCCCTGACATAGAAACCGAAGGAATCTTCGGTGAGTTGGATGGATGAGAACATGGGTGTACGCATCCTTGAGATCTAGAGAACAAAGCCAATCCTGAATCTGAAGGTATGGCAGAAGAGTTCCTAGAGAAATCATCTTGAACTTCTCCTTGAACAGGAATTTGTTCAATTCTCTGAGGTCTAAAATGGGTCTGTATCCCCCTGTTTTCTTTGGAATAAGGAAATAGGGGGAGTAAAACCCTGTACCCTGTTGGGAAATGGGTACGTCTTCTATTGCCCCCTGGGCAAGAAATAAATTGACCTCTTGACCCAACTGATTTTCGAGTGAAGTCTGAGAATTGAACCCTCTTACAACTGTAGGAGGGGCATGTTGAGGAAATGAAGCTTGTACCCCTTCTTTACAATGGAGAGAGTACATTCTTCTGCTGTTATCTGCTCCCATCTGGGGGCAAAATGACACAACCTTCCTGGAATGGTGGAGGGCTCTGGCCCGTTGAGGGCCAGGAAGGCCAAGTTCTCTAGAAGGGAGTCAAAGCCCCTGTGGAGGCTGAGTCTGCTGGGCCGGTTGAGGCTTAGCAGACTTAGTTTTCCTTTGTTTTGGTGGCTGCTGTCCCTTTCGGGCAGACTGACTTGCAGAATGCCCCTGCTGGGTACAGGAGGGGTAAAACCTCTTCTTTTTAGAGAAGAATGGTTTCTTAGAAGATTATCCAAAGTGGTGTTATCAGCATCCAGCTCATTAGCTTTCTCTTGCCAATATTTGCCAAAGAGATTTTCGCTTGTACAAGGGATATTCCCCAGTTTGTCCTTTACCCAGAGTTCTAAGTCAGTAGCCTGGAGCCAGGCAATCCTACGAGCACCTATGGCAATGGCAGAGGTTCTGCTTAGGCACTCAAAGCAGTCAAAAGCTGCACGATTAACAAACTTGGAAACATCTTGGGCATGTCTAACAAATGTAAGATAATCTTACCTCTTATCATCAGGAAGGAGAGGGCTCATAAGCTCTAGATCTCCTGTAACCTCAAGGAACATTCCCATATATAGAATGAAGGAACTAATCCTGGCAGAAAGCATAGAGGCCTGGAAGGTTCGACGCCCAAAGGCATCAAGAGTCCTACATTCACGTCCTGGCGGATTAGATGCATGTCTTTTTGCACTCTTGATCCTTCTCATAGCTGATTCCACTACCATGGAGTAGTGTGGTAGCTGGGTTTTTTGAAATCCAGGACAAGGAGGTACTCGATACATGGTATCAAGCCTATGAGAATGAGGCGAGGTGGTAAGAGGTGTTTCCCACATTCTTAGCATGAGATCATGCAAGATCTCATGAATAGGCAAAGTGGCTGCCTCTTTGGGAGCTTTAGGATATTGTAAAATCTCCAATTCCTTTGCTCTGGGCTCTGCTTCAGGAGCCACTGTGATGGAAAGCACAGTTGCTTACCTGTAACAGGTGATCTCTGGGAACAGCAGGAATAAGTCTTCACATATGGGTACGTTGGTACCGACGGAGTCTGCGCGGGAATGCTTCCCAGTGTCCAATCAAAGAGCTTTTGGAAGCATCCCATCACGCCTGCGTGCTGCCTTCCCGCCTTTCCCAACTGCCTCTCCTCAGTTAAGTTTTAAAGCTGAGACAAAGAGAGAGAGAGAGGAAAGAAAAGATAGAGATACAACTCCTGGGGAGGTGGATGGGTTGTGAAGACTTCTTCCTGCTGTTCCCAGAGATCACCTGTTACAGGTAAGTAACTGTGCTATCTCCAGGAACAAGCAGGAATGAGTCTTCACATATGGGGACTCCCAAGCTAAGATGCCTGGAGTCCCAGCATGTTATAGGTTGGAACATGCTATCCCGCACAACACCAGGCATCCTGAGGATGGAGGGTAGGAGTTGAAGAAAGAAAGGTGCTGTGGAACAGCTAACCTAGCATAGGACTGCAGAGAAGGAGTCCATGTGTGGATGATAATTATCATCAATGATATTGAAGGAATATTGCAATATGGACCTCCCCTAACAGGATTACACAGCAGTAAAGAGGTTCATGGGATCTACTGGGGAACCCAGTAGAGGAACCTCAAGGATGACCTCACTGTGAAGTGGAGGTAATAAACCTGTAGGAAAAAGAGTGGAGGTCAAATTCCTGAAAGGTAAGAGGGAACCCCGGTGAGAACTGGGGTAGTATCAAAAACGGTGGGCCTTCAGCGGAAGGCTTTATGATAAAAGCCAAACTCTTTTGGCGACAGAGTGGCTCACCCTTGGGAGCAAAAAGGGAAGGCCGACCGGATTGTACAAACAGGCACAGTCCTTGTGGGAGGAAAAGGTATGGAAACCCCTTGTATCCCAAAGAAAGGACAAACGCCTGAGGCGTTAGAGCCTGTGATTAGCTGAAGATCCGCAATGTCTCTCCTAACTGGGGTCAGCTAGGAGAGATACTGGAACATGGAGAGCTTCAGAGGTACCTAAACCTTAAGGTTATGGTGGAAGTTGTTAACTACCACAAAAGTGGTTGTGAGTGTGGAACCCCAAACATGCTGGATAGCATAGGTATGGGTAAAGCCCATCTGTCAGAATCATATAGTTATATGAGCCTGGACAGTCAGGTAGATAAATGCAGGATACCTATCTACCCATAGTGAATATCTCGACAGATAGATAGATATATGAGAATATATCTATAGTGAGATATGAAGGGCATAAAATACACACAAAGATAGACATAGACATCTGTAAGATGTATGCCACAGATATGAATATATATGCCTCTATATGGGTGTCTGCAATGAAGCAGACAGAGATATGCCTACAGAACGGTATTCACATAAGAAAATGTGGAGAGGAAAGATTCATCTAACAACAAGAAGGTGGAACCTACTTGAGAAGATATATAGAGAATCTGTACCCACTGGTTATGAGCTACAGGGATGCTAGCTAGTGAAATAACCAGGACGGGTACGTGAAAAGCAGAGGATGATATCAGTCTGCAGCCAGCAAGTCCCAAGTATTTTAGAACTCTAGCATAGTAAGTGAACAGGAGACGCATAAAAATGAGATACCATGCTGACCTGCTTAAGGGCAAAGAGGTATCCTGCGTTCTTACCATGAGGACGAGCTGCAAGGAGAAAAGCATATTCCCGATGGGAAATACTATGGACCAAAGCAGGGAATTGGCAACTCCTTAAGCTTTCACGTAAGAGAAGGCCTA
The DNA here is from genome assembly GCA_033557465.1 of Ichthyophis bannanicus. NCBI lineage: Eukaryota > Metazoa > Chordata > Amphibia > Gymnophiona > Ichthyophiidae > Ichthyophis > Ichthyophis bannanicus. Next base: position 304,951,288 of record CM066040.1, on the reverse strand, counting down.
TGTCCTTTATATTAAAAAGGAGATCCTTTCTAGTCATGGGAGACATGACTGAAAAAGCCTTTTCCAGCCATCTAGGACAGCTGTTGGAGAAAAACCCCCCATGCTCTCTAGCAAGGGCCCATAGTGGAGAGCTTCTCTGTAGGATTGCAGAGAGCATGATGCAGGAGAATGAGGAGATAGAACTGGCTACTGGAGAGCCAGTACCCATGTCAACTATGCTGCCAAACCCAGGGGAAAGGAGATGGCAGAAAGAGAAGACAATCCAACAAGCTTGTAGTGAAAAGGTTTCCAAGACAGATGACAGCACTGACTTGGAGCCACTACTAAGACCAGAGAGAATGTTAGTGGAGGACAAATCTGGTTGCTGGTGGACAAGAACCAGTGGTCCAAACATTAAGGCTCCTGCATTGGCAGCTGCTTGCCAGACAGCAGAAAGAATGTTACTGTTTAAAAACAGAAAGAACAGACAGAACAGGAGTAGAAAAACTCTGGACATATCTGATGAACTGCTTTAAAGCAAGATTGAAAAAGAGGAGTCAACTCAGAGAAGAGAACTCCGCACTGGAAAAGTAACAAAACTAGAGAGGCTGAAGAAAAGCCCTCCAGTGAAGCAATACCGCTCTTACAGCTTGGTAAGAAGGTAAAAAGAATGGAGCTGAAGAAGACTTACAAAGTAGTGAGTCTATAGAAAGGAAAAAAGACATGCTGGCACAAAAACTATCATTTGATAGTGGTTAGACCTCTTTCCCTAGCAGGAAGAGGAGAACCCTGTGCCCTATAGGCATGAACATCCTGACAGCTCATAAAACATAGAAAAAATGGATGTCTTTTGGGAAGAGATCCATGTCTAGGGTTTAGAATGAGAGCAGTGGATTGCCTCTATTGAGAAAAGCAACTGCGGATTCTAACCCCCAGAGTCACAAGCATCTGATGAAGACTGATCAGAAACACTGCAGTTGGTGGGTTTGCTGAGCCTAGTGAGAGGTTGAATTCTGCAGACCAGGACGATGCTTCCCCTGTTTGGGAACATCTGCATGATGGGCAAATGATGCATAAAACCTTCTTCTCCTATGGGAAGAAGGTTTGGCAGGACATTTCCTACCTACTGGGACAGAAGGTGGTGCAGAACAGCCCTTAGGAACAGGTAAGTCAGTAGAGAACTGAGTAACCTGACGTAAAGACTCCTTGTTGAAAAGATTGTCTCCAGTACAAGGAGTATGTCCCAGTCTTTGCTGTGCCCATTTGTCTAAGTCTGAAGCCAGGCTCTACGTCGTGCCCCTATAGATATAGCAGAAATCCTGCTAGCAGACTCAAAAGAGCCTAGGGAAGCACGAGTAAGAAAGCAAAAGATACTCTGGAGATGCTTAAGCAGTGAAGAAAAGCCTGCACTCTTGGACTCTGGAAGAGGAGTCGTCAAAAGATGCAATTGCTTTGTGACCTCCTCAAGAGACAGACTCATAAAAAATATATGAGAGAATTCTTGCAGAAAGCATAGATGTCTGGAAGGTTTGACGTCCAAAGGCGTCTAGTGTCTTAGACTCACGACCTGGCGGATAAGAAGAGTGCTTTTTCTTACTCTTTACTCGCCTCAGTGCTGATTCCACTACTATGGAATGATGAGGAAGTTGAGTCTTTTGAAACCCTGGAGAGGGGGGGCACCTGATATAGGAGATCGGTCACTCTAGAAAGTGGGGGTACCCTTAAAGGAGCTTCCCACAGACCTCGAAGGAGATCCTGCAAGGAATGATGCAAAGGAAGCATTATGTTCTCCTTTGCTTTGGTAGGAACAGAGCCTTGTGCAGGATCATGTCCAGGGATAGGAATAGCAAGTGATCTTGCTATCTCCAGGAGAAAACTCTGAAAAGAGGGATCTCCAACTGGAATCTCCTTTGGGCAGGTTAGATCAGAAGAACTAGCCTGAGCACCGAAGGATCTATCCAAATATATAGGAATATAAGGTCCTGCATGGTGCAGGGTGGTATCCTTAAAGGATGATTGCTGGTACTGGCTGTCAGGAGCAGCATCCGTCAGTACCTCATCGTCCATGCCAGGTATCGACTCCAAACCTGGTATAGAAGAGAGCGATCCTGTTGAAAGAAGCAGGGCAGGAGCTGGCCACGATGCCACTGTGGATACCGGTAGCGATGCCGACACCAGTACCGATGTCGGAGCCGAAGGCGACACAGACATCGGAGTAGCCATCGATGACAGCTCAAACGGTACCGAGGAAATCAAAGACCTCCGGCAGCCATCCTCGGTACCAAGCCTATGGTACTGATCGGTATCCATGCGTGCTGGTACCCAGTCTTCCAGACTAGAGATCGATTGCAAACTCGGTATCGAGGGCAATGAGCCTGATGAACGAAGCACAGCAGGCACCGACTGCACAGGTAATGTGGATATCGGTACCGAGTTCGGTACCATGTCTGATACCGGTGGATGAAGGCCAACCGGTGGCAACTCAAACGGCATCGGAGGAACCGAGCCTTTGGTACCGAGGGAAGCCAGTACCAAGGCGAGTCGGTACCCAATCCTCCAGACTGGAAATCGATTCCAGACTCGGCATCGAAGGAAGCGAGTCTATCGATGCACGTCTGGAGGGTACCGACGTCGGTGGTCGTATCAGTGTCGGTACCGATACCGGAAAGTCAGCCTGGGGAATAGCCACCGGACCCGAAGGTACCGAGGACGCCAGATGACGATCCCTGGTGAGGAGTGTTTCATCCAACACCAGTGCCGGGGTATCGGTACGCCTCGAAGCGGATGCCACCACCGGACACGGCTCAGGTATGTTCTGTGGGGGGTGAACCCCAGGAACAACCTGAAACCCCTTATACGGTTTGGAGACCGAAGACTCCCGCCGGGGTTTTGAAGCCAGTGGGCCCTCGAGAGCAAGGCTGGAGCCGTCTACATGCTGTGCATGAGACCTACCACTCGAGGGCTGGCTAGTCTTAACAAACTGTTTGTGGGTTTCCTGATCCTGTGTAGAAGAAGAAAGGGACGGTGCCCTGAAGTCGGAGGGGAACAGGGTATCGAGGAAATCTCGATGTTGAAACCCTCTTCTCACCAAACTGTTGCCCAAAGGCTCCGGGAGGAAAAAGGTCAGGCCCCAAACAGGTTAGACACCGGCTTTGAGGGTTTAAAAATAAAGTTGTACCGCCACAGTCTGAACATTTCCTGGAGAAAGTGGCCGGCGGTTCCATGAAGGAAAAAGAAAAGAAAAGAAAAAATAGTCCTTGAAAAATGAAAATTTCACAAAAAAAGAAAAGAAAACACCGGCGGTACCGGTAGCGTCGGGGAGACAGCTGCGACCACAAGAAAAATAAAGAAATAAAAGAAAATTTACTCGGTGACAGGAGGACGTCCTGCCGGCTCCGCGGAAAAACGAAAACTGAGGAGAGGCAGTTGGGAAAGGCGGGAAGGCAACATGCAGGCGTGGTGGATGCTTCCAAAAGCTCTTTGATTGGACGCTGGGAAGCGTTCCCGCGCAGACTCCGTCGGTACCGACGTACCCATATGTGAAGACTCATTCCTGCTTGTTCCTGGAGATAGACCTCTAGCCACCTCCCGGATGAAATCCTGAAAGGATATATCCTCTGGAGGAGACATCCTACGTTTAGGAGAGGAAGGCTCCTCAGAGAGAAGTACTCCGGTACCGCCAGAGCTGTCAGAATCCTCAGACTCATCGGAGGATTCAAAATATCTCCTGTCCGGGTACTCTTGTAAAGCACGATACCGGTACCGATCGAAGTCGGTACCGGCCTGTCGATACCGGAGGAAACAGCATGACTCGGTGTCGGTAACACAGTCGCCGATGTCGATGCTGTCGGTACCGGTACCGGAGCTGGTGTCTATACCGGTTGAACCGTCTGAAGCGGTCCCGAAGGCACTGAAGCCGCAAGGAGAGCCGCCAGACTGCGTTCAATAGCCAAGAAGCTCTGGTCTATTGACGATGCCGATGCCTGGGTATCGATACCAGACGAAGCGGCCGGTACCCCAGAGCATGGCACCAGTAGTTCTGCAGAGGTTGAGGCCTTGAGAAAATCCTGGAGCCCCGATGGTGCTTTGGAAGCCGAAGCCTCCCGCTGGGGCAATTTAGCCCGGACAAGTCCCTCAAGGGCAACGCCAGAGGCATCTTGATGCTTGGAAGGAGATCAACCATTTGAGGACCGGCCAGATTTATATTTAGTTACCTGAGATCCATGGGAGGAAAGCGAAGCCCTGGAAGACATTGATGCCACGGATGCTGCATCGGAGGGAAAAAGGGTGCTAAGCTTAGAAGCTCGGTTTTGCCGACCCCTCTTCGACATCATCCCACAGGCAACACACTCCGATATGGAGTGGTCAGGACCTAAACATTTAAGGCACCACTCGTGGGTGTTGGTGACGGAGATGGTACCGCCACACTTGGAACACTTTTTAAAACCCGAGGCGGGTTTTTCCATTCTGAAGGAAAAGTTGGGCCTAGTGCCCAAAATAGCGCGTGGCACCTGACAGAAAAAAAGACTAGAAAGTCCAGAAAAAGGATTACAAAACTTTTTTTTTTTTTTTAAAGAAAGAAAGAACCGGCGGTACCGGTATAGCGTCGAGGAAGGCAGATGCTACCACAAAAAAGAATGAAAAAGATGGGATAATTTCTGTGGTGACAGGAAAACGACCTGCTGGCTCTGCGGAAAACGAAGAACTGGAGAGGCGCAGTTGGGAAAGGCGGGAAGGCAGCACGCAGGCGCTGTGGGATGCTCCCAAAAGCTTTCTAATTGGACGCTGGGGAGCGTTCCCGCACAGGCTCCGTCGGTACCGATGATACCCATATGTGAAGACTACATTCCTGCTTATTCCAGGAGATGTACATTGTCCGTTTCAGTGATCCATGTTTTTGTTATGCATAGTATGTCGAGGTGCTGGGACGAAAGTAGGTCTCTGATGGTAGGGATTTTGTTTCTGTTTGAGCAGCAGTTGAGGAGTGCACAACGCAGTGTATGCCTGGCGGGTATGTTAGATGAAGTTATGGGATCCTGATAAATACATCAGCTTCTCTGGATCCTTTGGAATACACTCAAACCACTGAACAGGATCCAACGTGCAAACAAACTGTATACTCTTGTAGGTGCCACTTCACAAAATGAGAAAAATCTTGGAGGAAAAAAAGATCTCAGGATCTTGATGCAGCCAACACAATAGCCACCAACGCCTAAATACAGGCTCTTCTTCTGCTTGAGCCGTCACTGGCTTACTGCAGTCATATCGTTACATCACAGGTCTTAGAAAAAAAATTCCAGATTTCAATTGGCTGGAAGTCTCAAACAGCATATATCCACTGGGACTTATACAATTTATGACTACAAACACATAACTTGCAAATGGGAACGTGCAGGCATAATCACCAAATACACACACAGCAGAGCAACAACTTAGCTTAAAATGGGTACATCCCAACAGATCATATTCCATTGTCAAGCATTTTGCCAATGCTTCATCAGGGAATAAGACCACCCACACCAGACTGAGCAGCCATATCTGTAAAAAGCAGTTCAGTTATTTAAATCGCCCCTAAAAAACATCACAAACACTGCAAAACTACTGTGAAAAATATAAACCAGTCAGCTCACCAAAGTTGCTCATGCATGCAAAAAGCCAACTGCACTTCGCACCACAAGCAGAATGTCCCAAATCCCCAGCAAACGCCACGGTTATGCATTTAAAAGCACTCACTTACCTGTAAGTACTCCACCCACCTATGGGGGAAGCCCCATATGTCACATCAAAAACAGTCAATCATATGCGCCCAAACTACAAACACTGCAAACCACAACAGAAGAGCTAACAATTGCCAAAGATCAAAAACTCAGCACCACAGCAAATACACACCTCACTCATATCCCACAAAACGTCACTAAAGCTGCTGGTACACTCACTCAAGTTCTAATATCCCAAACCAAAATCACAGGCAACTATAACAGACCAAACAGGTAAACAACAGACCAAAAATAAACCCACACACCTACCCCCACAATACACTCTACCAGCAACTCTTCCATTCAATACCCTCATTTAGATCTTTAGGGTTAATAGTATCAAAATAAAAAATTCAACACTGCTCTTTTCTTAGGAACTGGCATGCCCAATCCCCACCTAACTGGAAAAGGAGGACATGATCAATGACTACACATTTGTAGTTCGCAAAGGAATGGTTGGCCTACACACTGTATTGGACAAGAGGGGCCCCCTCTACCTTTAATTTCAACTTACTACGATGTTCCACAAGTCGTGTCCGCAGCTGACTAATCATTTTCCCTATATAAACAAGTCCACAAGGACAAATTAGGGCATACACCATTAGGGCATGATCTGTCCGACACAAAGTCTGCCACTGTAATAGTCTGTGTTAAAAAAAAAAAAAAAAAAGACTGATTGTAATGCTCTCCTGTACTACAGTAGTGTGCACCCTTATGCCCTGAAGAACGGTCTTCCATTCTGTCAGTTTTTGCGGTAGAGGAGGCACTGTAGTATAGTATCTAGGTATAGGTTACCCTTCTGTGATTCTGGAGCATGCCTGTATCTGGTCGTTTTATAACAGAGATTTGCTTTTGGCGTCTAAGATTCATTCTGCGGCAGAGGGGTCTAAGGATTCAGGACATTCATTTGATTACATGCTACTCGCCATTGAGTAAGTCTATTGGACATATTGTTTGGTCTGATTTTCCAGATTTATCCACTCTGGCCAGCTTTTCGAATATACAGCCTAGGATGGGTGCACACAAAATATAGCTTATGCGATATTTTATGTCCTGCTCTGCTCAACTGGTTTGGTGCACTGTCCCAACCGGTTGGGCATGCTATGTGTGGGTTGTGCACCCTTTGTCCAATGATGCTCACTACTGATGAAATTTTTTGTAATGTTGCCATTGACGATTATGGTGGCAAACTTTGTGTCGGACAGATGATGTGGTATATGCCCTAATTTGTCCTTGTGGACTTGTTTTATATAGGGAAAATGATTCATCAGCTGCGGACACAACTTGGGAAACATCGTAGTAAGCTGAAATTAAAGTAGAGGTGGCCCCTCTTATCCAACACAGTGTTGAAGCCAACCATATATTTGCAGACTATAAATGTGTAATCATTGATCATGTCCCCCTTTTTCACTTAAGTGGGGATCGGGCATGCCAGCTCCTAAGAAAAGAGCAGTATTATATTTTTCATTTCGATACTGTTAACCCTAAACGTCTAAATGAGGATATTGAATGGAAGACTTGCTGGTAGAGAGTATTGTGGGAAGGTGGGTGGGTTTATTTTTGGTTTGCTCTTTACCTGTCTGGTCTGTTATAGTTGCCTGTGATTTTGGTTGGATATTAGAGCTTGAGTGAGTGTGCCGGCAGCTTTGGTGAAGTTTTGTGGGATATGAGTGAGGTGTGTATTTGCTGCAGTGCTGATCCTTGTTGTTTGTTAGTTCTTCTGTTGCGGTTCGCGGTGTTTGTAGTTTGGGTGCATATGATTGGCTGTTTTTGATGTGACGTATGGGGCTTCCCCCTAGGGTGGGTGGAGTACATACGGGCGAGTGATTGCTTTTAAATGCGCAACCGTGGCATTTGCTGGGGACTTGGGACATTCAGCTTTTGGTGCGACGTGCAGGTGGCTTTTTGCGTGCATAAGCAACTCTGTGAGTTGACTGGTTTATGTCTTTCACAGGGTCTGGGCTAGTAGTTTTGCAGTGTTTGTGGTGTTTTGTAGGTGCAATTTAAATAACTTGGCTGCTTTTTACAGGTATGGCTGCTTAGTCTGGTGTGGGTGGGTCTTATTCCCTGATGAAGCAAAATGCCTGGTGTTGGAATATGACCTGTTGGGATGTGTTCATTTTCAGCTAAGTTATTGCTGTGCTGTGTGTGTATTTGGTGATTATGCCTGCAAATACCCATTTTGCAAGTTATGAGTTTGTAGTCATAAATTTTATAAGTCCCAGTGGATATATGCTGTTTGAGAGTTCCAGGTGATTGCAATCTGGAGGTTTTTTTCTAAGACCTGTAATATAAGAATATAAAACACAGCAAGCCGGTGACAGCTCAAGCAGAGGAAGAGCCTGTATTAAGGCATTGGTGGCCATTGAGTTGGCTGCATTAAGATCCTGAGGTCTTTTTTTATCTCCAAAATTTTTCTCATTTTGTGAAGTGGCATCTACAAGAGTATACTGTTTGTTTGCACATTGGATTCTGTTCTGTGGTTTGGATGAGGTTATGGTAGCATGACTGGGGGAATTCTATATGTGTGAAGCAGTGTAGATTTCTGTACACATTGCACAGATATTGTATGTGTGTTAGTGGGTTAGCAAGGGGGTTGAACCATAGCTGGGATGCTTTGTGTGTATGCTGGTTGTTTGCTGAAGTGAGTAGGAGAATTGCTAATAGTGCGTAGAGCATTGGGTTTATTAATAACATGGCTGGTGTCCGTGAGCAGCGTCTACTCGGGGTTTGTTCTCTGTGGTATGTAGTCTCGGAGGTGAGCAGGTGTTGAAGACTGTTGGTTCTCTGTCCTCGTTCCTTGTTCTTAGATGTGTGGTCAATGGCTATGCATGAGGTGTTATGGGCCTTGCCTCGGTCCCCACCTAAGGGCGTGGGCGCACCTGCGGTGCTGCAAGTCTTTGAATCTGGAGGTGCAGCGGTTATTGGTGGCTTGAAGGAGTAGGGAGGAGCTCATTCCCACATTCACTGGTGGCGATCATCGGCTCCTGCTTCTCTGGTGCTGCAGGCTTTATTGTGATTTGTGGGATTTATACAAAGTTTCTACCCTATCCTGTATAGACTTCAGATTTCATTTCCTTATAGGGATAAATAAAAATGCTTAGAGCTTCAAGGTATATTTGTCCCGGCTGTTGTCATCTTTAGATTGGGTACTTCTGTTTCTCAAAATATTTGATAAAATAAAATAAACATACAAAGATGATTGTGCCTGGGGGAGTAATTCAGAGTTTACTGGATGCATAATTTGGGAAAGCAGCAATCTGGAAAAATAAGAGGGGGCCCCATCCACAAAAGTTAGCCCAGGGTCCCATAAACGGTTAAAACAGCTCTGCTCTGGTGTTGCACAGCATGCAGAGTCATTCTTCTTGGGGTTTCAGTTTAATTTTTGTCTACATACTGTAGGTCTATTTTTACTTTGTGGCAATTTATTTTCTACTTGGTGCGGATCTATCAGTGCTCAGGGTTTATGCTGCCATTAGTGAGATGAAACCAGAATCAGAAAATGCCTAGTTCTACTTACGTACCCACTGCTGGGTGAGGGGGACTTCTGTGGATGTATAATACATGTTTGCATAGAACAAAGTTACTATCCAGTGTGTAGGGTCAACATTTTTTATATTGGAGTTCCAGGCTACATAATTTAACTGTAATTGTTTTAATTTTTTCTAGAATACATCCTGCAAATTTAAGTTGTGATTTTTTCTTGGGGCATCTGCCTAACCAGCATTCTGAGGGGAGCCTCCCTTTTTGGCTGCCATGGGGCAATGCGCCATTTCATCCCCCACCTGCCTTGAGCAGCTCCCTGTGTAGGCATGTGGGGGTGGGGTAGAAATGAGGGCAGTATTTCTTGTCTTTATTATATCGTCTACTCTATTGTCATTTTTTTGGAAACAAATAGGCAGCATATAAGAATTCTGTAAGTAAATAAAGAAATGAATGAATTTGGACATCAATAAGAAGCTGTGGGATATAAGCTAAATAAATAGTTTCATAAGGCTTGTGGTTTTGGTCAGGTAAAGCGTAGTTACTCAAATGTAACAGGTGATCTCCGGGAACAGCAGGAATAAGTCTTCAAATATGGGTATCGTCGGTACAGACGGAGCCTGCGCGGGAACGCTCCCCAGCGTCCAATAGGAAAGCATTTGGGAGCATCCCAAAGCACTTGCGTGCTGCCTTCCCGCCTTTCCAACTCTCCCTCTTCAGTTGAGTTTATAGCTGAGACCAAAAGAGAGAGTAGACAAAGAGAGATAGATAGATAGAGACAACCCTAGGGGAGGTGGGTGGGTTGTGAAGACTTATTCCTGCTGTTCCCGGAGATCACCTGTTACAGGTGAGTAACTACGCTATCTCCAGGAACAAGCAGGAATGTAGTCTTCACATATGGGGACTCCCCAGCTGAGAGATGCCAGGGGGATGACCCCAGCAAGCTGCGAACCCCAGGTGAGATGGGTCATGCTTCCTCCCATGGATCTCTGGCATCGAAACCCGGGATGGCAGGTAGGAGTTGTACTAAGTCTGAAAAAGATGCTGGAGCACAGCCTGGCCAAACGAGGCATCCTGACAGGAGTCCTTGTCTAAGCAATAGTGGGCTTTAAAGGTGTGTACCGAAGCTCAAGTGGCTGCTCTACAGATGTCATCAATGGACACAGAACGAAGATTAGCCATTGAGGCAGCCATTGCTGTCACATTGTGAGCTGTGACATGGGCTTCGAGAGAAAGTCCCTTACTCTCATATGCAAAGGATATGCAATTTGCAATCCACCTAGAGAGAGTTCTTTTGGAAACTGGAAGTTCCAAATGACTAGAATCAAAAGCAACAAAAAGCTAAGAAGATTTTCTATGTTTAGTTCTTTGAAGGTAAAAAGCTAAAGCTCTTTTACAATCTAAGGTATGGAGATTCCTTTCTGCATTAGAGGCATGAAACCTAGGGAAGAATATAGGAAGGTAAACCGCTTGGTTTAAATGAAAAGGCGAAACCACCTTTGGCATAAAGTGAGGATGAGTCCTAAGAACTACCTTATCATGGTGAAATCTTGTATAAGGAGGAGCCGCCACTAAAACCTGTAACTCACTGATGTGTGTTGCAGAAGTGAGGGCAACTAGGAAGATGACCTTCCAAGAAAGAAACTTTAGAGCTGTAGTGGCTAAAGGCTCAAAGGGCGGTTTCATGAGCTGCCCGAGAACAAGATTCAGATCCCATGCCACCGGTGGTGGCTTAATGGGAGGTTTTGTTAAAAGTAAACCTCTCATAAAGCATGGTTACTCACCTGTAACAGGTGATCTCTGGGAACAGCAGGAATTTAGTCTTCACATATGGGTAACGTCGGTACCGACGGAGCTTGCGCGGGCACGCTCCCCAGCGTCCAATAGGAAAGCTTTTGGGAGCATCCCACAGCAACTGCGTGCTGCCTTCCTGCCTTTCTACCTCCCTCACTTCAGTTGAGTTTATAGCTGAGACCAAAGGAGAGGAGTAGAGAAAGAGAGATAGAGACAACTCCAAGGGGAGGTGGGTGGGTTGTGAAGACTAAATTCCTGCTGTTCCTGGAGATCATCTGTTACAGGTGAGTAACCATGCTATCTCCAGGAACAAGCAGGAATGTAGTCTTCACATATGGGGACTCCCTAGCTGCAGATGCCAGGGAGAAGGCCCCAGAAGTTGTGTGCCCCTGTGAAAGGGCTCAAATTCCCCCCCATGGATCTCTGCCATCCTACCAGGGATGGTGGGCAGGAGTGGATTAAGTATGGAACAGGTGTTGAAGAACGGCCTGACCAAACAAGGCATCCCGGCGGGAGTCCTTGTCTAAGCAGTAATGGGCTGTGAAGGTATGAATCGAAGCCCAAGTAGCAGCTCGACAGATGTCGTTGATAGACACAGAGTGAAGATGAGCCATAAATGCTGCCATGGCTCTCACATTGTGAGCTGTGACATGGCCTTCAAGAGGAAGGTTTTTACTCTCATAGGCAAAAGATATACACTGTGCAATCCAGTTGGACAGTGTTCTTTTGGAGACTGGAAGTCCCAAATGACTAGGATCAAAAGCAACAAAGAGTTGAGAGGACTTTCTATGTTGCTGTGTCCTTTGCAAGTAAAAGGCCAAAGCCCTTTTACAGTCCAAAGTATGAAGATTCCTTTCTGCATTTGAGGCGTGAGGCCTTGCGAAAAATACAGGAAGGTAAACCGCTTGGTTTAAATGAAAAGGTGACACCACCTTTGGCATAAAATGTGGATAAGTCCTAATGTGCCTTTGAGTCAGTCTTGACTCCTGATGACCCAGAAGCTCCTGGGTTTTCTTGGCAGTGTCAATGGAAGTAGATTGCCAGGCCTTTCTTCCGAGGCAATGGAGGGTTAAGTGACTTGCCCAAGGCCACAAGGAGTGCTAGTGGGAATTGAACCCTGGTTGCTTGGTTACCAAGCCAGTGTTCTAAGGACTACCTTATCATGGTGGAACCTTGTATATGGAGGATCAGCCACCAACGCTTGCAATTCAGTGATGCGATGTGCTGATGTGATTGCAATAAGAAAGATGACCTTCCAGGAAAGGAATTTCAAAGAGGTAGTGGCTAATGGTTCAAAGGGCGGTTTCACGAGCTGCCCAAGAACCAGATTTAAGTCCCATGCCACCGATGGTGGCTTAATGGGAGGCTTAGTTAAAAGAAGCCTTCTCATAAATCTCGCTATGAGAGGGTGAGAGGAAATAGGTTGTCCATTGAGAGGCTGGAAAAAAGCTGCAATAGCACTCAAATGAACTCGCACTGAATTGGTCTTAAGCCCTGCATTTGATAAATGAAGGAGATACTCCAGTAATGATTCCAGAGGTATCGCAAGAGGGTTAAGACCCTTCTGTGAGCACCATATGGTAAACCTTTTCCACTTAAATGCATAAGAGCGTCTTGTGGAAGGCTTCCTGGAAGCATAAAGGATATTCTTTACCTGCTGGGAAAGGTTAAGACCATGAAGTTCTAGGCTTTCAGCAACCAGGCCCCGAGATGCAGAGACTGGGGATTGGGATGCCACAGCATCCCGTCCTCTTGAGAAAGGAGATTTTGAGCAGATCCTAATGCCAGAGGCAGAGCTTGAGAGAGATGTAGGAGCAGAGCGTACCACATTTGCCGTGGTCAACGTGGAGCTATGAGAATCATATGACCTCTGTCTCTCTGGCTTGAACAGGGTTTTGGGAATTAGGGGAATGGGTGGAAAGGCATACAGGAAGTCCTGACCCCAATGGAGGAGGAAAGCATCCCTGGCCTGACAACCCTGAGCTGGAATTCTGGAACAGAACCGGGGAAGTCTGGCATTCAACGGACTTGCAGAGAGGTCTATGTCCGGGGTTCCCAAAATTTGAAGAGTTTTGGCCACCTGGTCTGCATGGAGAGATCATTCGTGTGGAAGCAGAACTCGACTGAGTCTGTCTGCCCAAGAGTTTTGAATGCCTGGAAGATACACCACAAGGAGATGAATCTGATGCTCTCTGGCAAGGGCCCATAGTCACAAAGCTTTGTTGCAGAGCGACAGAGAGCCTGTTCCGCCCTGCTTGTTCACATAGAACATGGCTACTTGTTTGTCCGTTTGAACTAGGACTGTTTTGTAGCTGAGCTGGGTGTGTTTTACTCGAAGAGGAAGGAAGATTGCTCTGAGTTCCAGGAGACTGATGTGTAGAGAGGCCTCCTGTGGAGTCCAGGTGCCCTGGGTAGAGAGGCCTTGCAGGTGGGCTCCCCAACCCACCTGTGAAGCATCTGTTGTTAGAGTGGCTTGGAGTGGGGGTTGCTGAAAAGGAGACCCCACCAAAAGGTTTTGGGGTGACTGCCACCATTGGAGGGACAAAATAAGGCGATCTGAGTTTGCTATTTTGTCTGACAGGCAACCTGACGCACGAGTCCACTGAGTGGATAAGGTCCACTGGGCTGCCCTCATATGGAGGCGAGCATAAGGAACCACATGCACAGTGGATGCCATGTGGCATAGCAACTGTAACATTTCCCGAGCAGTGAGGTGAGGTTTTAGCACTGCTTGGGAAGCTAACTGCACAATGCGAAGGCAGCGGGGCTGTGGCAGGTAGGCCCTTGTCTGTCTGGTATCCAACAGAGCTCCTATAAACTCTAAGGACTGAGTGGGAGCAAGGTTGGATTTTGGAAAGTTTATGACAAGTCCCAAATACTGAAGGATATGCGCATTGTGCGAAAGAGAGCAACCCTGGCCTCCGGCTCTGAAGGGGCTCTTATGAGCCAGTTGTCTAAGTTAAGGGAAGACGAATATTCCCAGGGTGCGGAGAAATGCTGCCACCACAGCCATGCATTTTGTAAACACCCTTGGTGCAGAGGCCCGGCCAAAGGGAAGAACCCTGTACTGGTAGTGCTTCCCTTGAAACAGAAAGCAAAGGAACTTTCGGTGAGTTGGATGGATGAGATCATGAGTGTACGCATCCTTGAGATCTAGAGAGCAAAGCCAATCCTGACTCTGAAGGTATGGCAGCAGAGTTCCTAGAGAAATCATTTTGAACTTCTCTTTGAATAGGAATTTGTTCAATTCTCTGAGGTCTAAAACGGGTCTGTGTCCGCCTGTTTTCTTTGGAATAAGGAAATAGGGGGAGTAAAACCCTGTACCCCGTTGGGGAATGGGTACCTCTTCTATTGCCCCTTGAGCAAGGAGCACAGAGACCTCTTGACCTAACTGGTCGTTGAGAGAGGTCTGAGAATTGAACTGTCTTACCATTGTAGAAGGGGGCATGCTGAGAAAATGAAGCTTGTACCCCCTCTCTTACAATAGACAGAGTCCAATTCTCTGTTGTTATCTGACCCCATCTGGGGGCAAAATGACATAGCCTTCCTGGGATGGTGGAGGGTTCTGGGCCGTTCAGGGCCAGGAAAGCAAAGTTCTCTAGATAGGAGTCAAAGCCTCTGTGGAGGCTGAGTCTGCTGAGCCGGTTGAGGCTTAGCTGCTTTTGTCTTTCTTTGCCTAGGTTGTTGCTGCTGTCCCTTTTGAGCAGACTGACCGAAACGATGCCCCTGTTGGGTATAGGAGGGATAAAACTTCTTCTTCTTACTGAAGAATGGTTTCTTAGAGGATTTTTTCCTCGCAGGATCAGCTGTAGATTTAGACAATCTATCCAAAGTGATATTGTCAGCATCTATCTCATTAGCTTTTTCCTGCCAATTCTTGCCAAAGAGATTCTCTCCTGTGTAAGGAATATTCCCTAGTTTATCCTGTACCCAAATTTCCAAGTCAGATGCCTGGAGCCAGGCAATCCTACGTGCACCTATAGCAATGGCAGAGGTTCTGCTTACGCACTCAAAGCAGTCAAAGAATGCACGATTCACAAACTTGGAAACATCCTGAGCATGTTTGACAAGGGCAAGGTAATCTTGCCTCTTATCATCAGGAAGAAGAGGGCTCATAAGCTCTATATCTCCTGTGACCTCTTTAAGGAACATTCCCATATACAAGATATAGGAACTGATCCTAGCAGAAAGCATGGAAGCCTGGAAGGTTCGACGTCCAAAGGTGTCAAGAGTCCTACACTCACATCCTGGAGGATTAGATGCATGCCTTTTTGCACTCTTTATCCTTCTCATAGCTGATTCCACCACCATGGAATGGTGTGGTAATTGAGTCTTCTGAAACCCAGGACAAGGAGGAACTCGATACATGGTGTCGAGTCTTCGAGAGCGAGGAGATGTGGTTAGAGGTGTTTTCCACATTCTTAACATGACATCATGCAAGATCTCATGAATAGGTAAGGTAGCTGCCTCCTTGGGAGCTTTAGGGTACTGTAGGATTTCTAATTCCTTTGCCCTGGGCTCTTTTTCAGGAGCCACTGTGATGGAAAGACCTCGGGCCACATCTCGGATAAAGTCCTGAAAGGACATATCCTCTGGTGGAGACATCCTACGCTGAGGAGAAGAAGAATCCTCGGGAAGAAGTACTCTGGTATCGGCAGAGCTTTCCGAGTCTTCAGACTCATCCGAGGATTCGAATTATCTCCGATCCGGGTGATCGTGCAAGGCATGGTACTGGTACTGATCGAAATCGGCATCGGAGTGGTCCGGTACCGACTTGTCAATACCGGATAGAGACGCATGACTCTGTCCCGGTAGAATACCTGCCGATGTAGATGCAGTTGGTGCCGGTACCGGTTGAATGTTCTGAAACGGTTTCAAGGGCATCGAGGCCGTGAGAAGAGCCGCCAGACTGCATTCAATAGCCAAGAATCTCTGGTCTATCGACGCTGCTGATCCTTGGGTATCGGTACCGGATGAAGCGGCCGGCACCCCTGAGCATGGCACCAGTAGTTCTGCCGAGGTTGCAGCCTTGAGAACATCCTGGAGCCCCGTTAGTGCTTTGGAAGCCGAAGCCTCCCGCTGGGGCAGTTCTGCCGGTGAAAGTCCCTCAAGGGCAACGCCAGAGGCATCTCGATGTTTAGAAGGAGATCTACCCTATGAGGACCAGCTAGATTTATGTTTAGTTACCTGAGATCCATGGGAGAAAGACGAAGCCCTGGAAGACGTCGATGCCACGGAGGCTGCATCGGAGGGAAAAAGGGTGCTAAGTTTAGCAGCTCGGTTTTGCCAGCCCCTTTTCAACATCATCCCACAGGCAACACACTCTGAAATAAGAATGGTCAAGGACCTAAACATTTGAGGCACCAGTCATGGGTGTCGGTGACGGAGATGGTACAGCCACACTTAGAGCACTTTTTAAAACCCGAAGCGGGTTTTTCCGTTTTAAGGAAAAAGTTGGGCCTAGTGCCCAAAATGACGTGTGGCACCTGAAGAGAAAATTACTGGAAAGACTCCAGAAAGAAAGGTTTTTTTTTTGTTTTTTTTGAAGAAAAAAAGAAAGAAGAACTGGCAGTACTGGTGTAGCATCGAGGGAAGGCAGACGCGACCACAAAAAAGAATAGAAGGGATTTTTTCTTCTGTGGTGACAGGATGTGCGACCTATCGGCTCCGCGGAAAACAAATAACTGGAGAGGGACAGTTGGGAAAGGCGGGAAGGAAGCACGCAGGCGCTGTGGGATGCTCCCAAAAGGGAGGGAAGAGTGGTCTAGTGGTGTGGACTTGCAAAGAGGTCTATATCTGGCATTCCCCAGATTCAAAATACTCGAGCAAGCCGGTCTGAGTGCAGAGACCATTCGTATGGCAGCAGTATTCGACTGAGTTTGTCTTCCCAAAGATTTTGAATGCCCGGAAGATATACCATTAGAAGGTGGATTTGAAGCTCTCTGGCGAGGGCCCATAGTCGCAAAGCTTCGTTGCATAACGACAGAGAGCCTGTTCCGCCCTGCTTGTTCACATAGAACTGTCTTGTAGCTGAGATGGGCCTGAAAAACTCGGACAGCATGGAAAATGGCTCTGAGTTCTAGGAGGTTTATGTGAAGACAAGCCTCCTGTTGGGTCCAGAGACCCTGAGTTGATAGATCGTGCAAGTGAGCCCCCAAACCCAACTTGGACGCATCTGTTGTTACGGTGGTTTGGCATAGAGGCTGCTGGAAAGGAGAACCCACGAGAAGGTTTTCCAGTGACTGCCACCATTGCAGGGACAAAATGAGACGTGGGGATAGGATAGGGTTCACTGGGCTGCTCACATATGAAGGCGAGCATAGGGAACCACATGGACCGTGGATGCCATATGCCCCATAAGCAAAAGCATCTCCCGAGTAGTCAGGAAGACCTTCATAGCTGCTTGGGAGGCCAGCTGTACTATACGAAGACAACATGGCTGTGGCAGGAAGGTCCTTGACTGCCTTGTGTCTAGACGAGCCCCTATGAATTCTAGAGACTGAGAAGGGATGAGATGAGATTTTGGGAGGTTTATGACCAGTCCCAAGTATCGAAGGATTCGCATGGTGCAAGAAAGAGGACAGCAACCTTGGGCCGGAAGGACTGGGGTTTCTAGTCCCACAGGAGCTCCTTGTGGTCTTGGGCAAGCCACTTAACCCTCCATAGCCCATGTTCCCTGTAAAATAGTTATCTCCAAGTTATAATGCCCTGTTCAATGTAATTTCAGTTTGTTCAATGTAAACCGCACTGATGCAGAATAGCGCGGTATATAGGAGAATGAAAATAAATAAATAAATAAATAAGAGCAAAGCTGACTTCTGGAGCTGTTGATGCTCGAATGAGCCAGTCGTCTAAGTAGGGGAAGACGAATATTCCTAGAGTTCTCAGAAATGCTGCTATTAATGCCATGCATTTTGTGAAGACTCTTGGGGCAGAAGCCAGACTGAAGTGAAGAACCCTGTATTGGAAGTATCTTCCCTGGAAAAGGAATCAAAGGAATTTCCTGTGATCTCCATGGATAAGAATATGCGTATATGCATCCGTTAGATCTAGACAACATAGCCAGTCCTGACTCTGAAGGTATGGCAGGAGTGTTCCGAGGGAGATCATTTTGAATTTTTCCCGGAACAGATACTTGTTTAATTTTCTGAGGTCTAGTGTGTTCCCCTGTTTTCTTTGGTATGAGAAAGTAGGGGGAGTAGAACCCAGTACCCTATTGGGGTATGGGTACCTCTTCTATTGCTCCCTGAGCAAGAAGTGATGCGACCTCCTGACCCAAGAGATTGGTGAGAGGGACTTGAGAATTGAACTGTTTTATGATTGAAGGAGGGGGCATGCTGTAAAAATGAAGTCTGTACCCCTCTCGTACAATGGCGTCCAACAAGCAAGCACTTAATCCACGTGCTTCAAAACAAACCCAATACAAACCGTGGATAGCAGGAAGAATATACTTTATTAAACAGATCCAGCCCCCCTCTCGTACAATGGACAGAGTCCAGTTTTCTGATGTTATTTGCTGCCATCTTCTGGCAAAATGGCATAACCGGCCCGGGATAGTAAGGGGTTCTGGACCTTTCATGGGCAGAAAACTAAGTTCTCTAGGAAGGAGTCAAAGCCCCTGAGAAGGCTGAGTCTGTTGAGCCGGTTGAGCTCTTGGAATTTGTGACTTCCTCTGCTGTCTGTTCTGTTGTTGCCCCCTTTGGGGAACATGAACTGGACAGTGTCCCTGATGGGTGTAAGATGGGTAAATTTTCTTTTTCTTGTTGAAAAAGGGTTTCTTGACTGACTTTTTCTTTGCTGAGTTGGCTGTAGACTTTGATAGTCTGTTCAAGGTAGTATTTTCAGATTCAATCTGATTGGCCTTGTCTTGCCAATCCTTGCCAAAGAGATTTTCTCCTGTGCAAGGAATGTTTCCCAGTTTATCTTGCACCCATTGTTCTAAGTCTGATGCCTGAAGCCAGGCAATATGACTTGCACCAATGGAAATAGCAGAGGTTCTGTTAATGCATTCAAAGCAATCAAAGGTTTCACGATTTACAAATTTAGAGACATCCTAGGCATGTTTGACCAGAGTAAGGAATTCACCCCTTATTTCCTCAGGGAGAAGAGGGCTCATGAGCTCCAAGTCACCTGTAACTTCTTTGAGGAACATTCCCATATAGAGAATGTAGGAGCTAATCCTGGCTGCCAACATGGAGGATTGGAAACATCGACGCCCAAAGGTATCGCGCGTCCTCCATTCACGGCCCGGAGGATTGGACGAATGTGTTTTAGCACTCTTAATCCTACGCATTGCCCGATTCCACTACCATTGAATGGTGTGGTAACTGAGTCTTTTGAAAGCCAGGACAGCTTGGAACTCGGTACATGGTATCGAGTCGCCGAGAGTGTGGAGACGTTAAAGGAGTTTCCCACATTCTTAGCATAAGATCATGCAAGATTCTATGAATGGGCAGAGTAGCTGCCTCTTTAGGAGCCTTAGGGTACTGAAGAAGATTAAATTAGACTTACCTGCTAATTGTTGTTCCTGGAGGAACCTCCAGTCTAGTCCCAGACCTCTGAGTTTAAGCACCTCCTCCCGCAGCTTGGAGACTGAGCACGCCACCCTTTTTAGGTGTCACCAGTATAAGTAGCCCAGGGTCCGCCCACCTGCTCCAGTAACCTATTGACAAAGTAGACTCACCAGAGCAATAAATAAGTAGAAACATACTTATAAAGTTCATTTAAACTGCATAACTATAAAAAAAACTGAAACCCGTACTTCACATATTGACCTGGTAATTCACCCAGGCACCCTTTTTTGTGGTGCCACTAGGATCACAAGACCCCTGTGCATCTCTATGCGCTGCAGCACTCGGCCGATCAATGCCCACGGTGGGAACAAGTACAGGAGCTGGTCCTCTGGCCATCTTTGAATCAGGGCGTCTAAGCCTTCAGACATCCTTTCTCTCCTTCTGCTGTAAAACCTTTCCACCTTTGCCAACTCGAACGTCGCCATGAGGTCCATAACCGGAAGCCCCCAGCGACGTACTACTAACTCGAACACTTCCTGGTTCAACATCCACTCTCCTGGATCCACCTTGACTCTGCTCAAAAAATTGGCCGTCACATTGTCCACTCCGGCCACGTGGGCAGCCGCTAACGCTTCCAGATGCGACTCGGCCCAATCCAGCAGCTCTTCTGCCTCCTCTTCGAGAGCCACGCTGGTTGTGCCCCCTTGTCGATTGATATAGGCCACTGCTGTGGCATTGTCCGACATCACACGAATCGCTTTTCCTTGCACTAACTGCTGAAACTCTCACAGAGCTAGAGTGACCACCCATAATTCCAACCTGTTGATTGACCACTTCTTCTCCATCTCGCTCCACTGACCTTGGGCAAACTGCCTCTCGAAGTGCACCCCCCAGCCAAACAGACTTGCATCCGTTGTCAGGGGTCTCCACTCCGGCGATTCCAACGGCATTCCCTTTTCTAAACACCCTGGAGCCAGCCACCACTGCAAGGCTTGCTCGTCCGCAACGGGCATATCAGCCGCCGCGACAACTGATCCGACTGATGTGACCATCTCCTGAGGAGAGCTCTCTGCAACGGTCGCATGTGCGCTCTGGCCCACGGCACAAACTCTAGTGTGGCTGCCATTGTTCCCAATAGCTGCAAGTAATGCCATGCCGACGGGGCTGTTTTTCCCAAGAAATCCCGCACCAGCTGTCTTAGCCGTAGGGCCCTGGAGTGTGGGAGAAAACCCTGCCCCTCTTTGTGTCAAAGCGGGCTCCCAAGTACTCCAGCTCCTGCGAAGACTCGAACTTGTTCTTCTCCACATTCACTACCCAACCTAGACTCTGCAGAAACTGCACCACCCGGAGGGTAGCTTTCTCGCTTTCGCTCTTCGACTTTGCCCGAATCAACCAATCGTCCAGATAAGGATGCACCAATACCCCTTCTCTGCGCAACGCCGCCGCCACCACCACCATCACCTTGGTGAAGGTGCGCGGTGCCGTTGCCAAACCGAAGGCAATGTCTGGAACTGAAAATGCCCCATGGGCACCGCAAACCACAGATACTGTTGGTGTTCCAATCTGATCGGTATATGCAGATATGCCTCCGAGAGATCTAGCAAGGTGAGGAATTCTCCCTGCCTGACCACTACGATGACAGACCTCAGCGTTTCCATACGAAAGTGGGATACTCTGAGACACCGGTTTACACTCTTGAGGTCTAGAATCGGCCTTAACGAGCCCTCCTTTTTTGGCACCACAAAGTATATGGAGTATCGATTGAATCCGCACTGGTCTACTGGAACTGGTACCACCACCTGAAGAGCTAGCAACCTCTCCAACGTTTCTCCAACTGCCTGCAGCCTTGACTTTGTCCTGCATGGAGATAGAACAAATGTATCTCGCACCGGGTGCTGGAATTCTAGGGCGTAACCTCTTTGGATGACCTCCAACACCCACTGATCTGATGTGATCTGGGCCCAGGCATAATAAAACTCCTTTAGTCGCCCCCCCACGGGCACTAATCCTGCCTGGACCCCCCTCGCTTCATTGCGACTTCTTGAGGTTCGAGGAAGGAGAGGCTCCAAAACCTCTACCCGCTCCTCTGAACCCCCGAAATCCCTGGGATCTGTAATTAAAACGCCCTCTCTGAAACTGACCGAACCTTGACGGCCGAAATCTCCGAAACTCCCTTTGTTGGCTCCTAGCAGGTACTGGCAGGTGACCCTGCTTCTGCTTATCCTCTGGCAGCCTACCTCCTTTAAACTCCCCGAGGACCTTCACCAACTTTTCCACATCCTCCACAAAAAGGAGTTACCTCGAAAAGGGAGCTTAGCTAACCTCGTCTTAGAAGCACCATCTGCTGTCCAGTTACGCAGCCACAGATATCTGTGCGCTGCTACCACCGGTGCCATACTCTTCACCAGACCGCAAATGAGGTCATATTGAATATCCGCCAAATAAGCTGCCCCTGACTCCATTCGGGCCGCTTCTTCAACTACCCCAGCTTCCTGATCCCCCTTTATCTTTTGGGACCAACGCAGACATGCCCTTGCCACCCACACTCTACAAATGGAAGCCTGCATGGAAATCGCATTAACCTCAAAGACTTGCTTCAACAAACCATCTAACCGCCTATCCTGCGCATCCTTAAGAGCGGAACTGCCTTCCACCGGAATCGTCGTCTTTTTTGTAACTGCTGAGACTGCTGCATCTACTTTGGGAGCTTTAAAAAGGTCCCTATCTGGTTCCTTCAGTGGGTAAAGCCGCAACATCACTCTGGAGCCTTTCATCCCCGCTTCTGGCATGTCCCATTCTTCCTGAATCATTTCCTTAAACACTCTATGGACTGGAAAGGCATTCTGAGACTTCCTAACCGCCTGCAACAGCGGATCCTCCAAAGAGGAATCCGCTGCCTGCTCATCTGCTGACATATTCAGCGCTTTCAGTGTCTCCGAAATCAAAGCTGACAATTCCTCCCGCCTGAAGACCCTAATTTATTTATATTATTTATTTATTAACAATTCTTATATACCGCACTATTAGACATCAGCGCGGTTTACATTGAACAGAAAACATCCGACAGTTTACATATGTCTGGTCATTACATTTAACAGGAAGAATAACTTGGCGAAAAAGGGAAACTAAATACAATGCAGGGTTATCTGATAAAGGATATTCTGGTTAACTATATACAACAGTGGTACAATAGTATATGGAACAACTAGTTATTTACATTGTGAAGTTGGTCTGTTGCGGGAGTCTATCTGGTTTGACCACTTCTGTTATTCACCTGGGGGTTATGTTCGGAGCTGTCATTGAGATATTTAAGGAAGAGGAAATGCTTTAAAGCCTTTCTGAACTGACTTAGATTAGGTATTGCTCTGATTTGTGCTGGTAAGGTGTTCCATAGAGATGGGGCGCAGAATTGGAAGGCTCTGTTGGCTGTTGATCTAGTGCATCTTGTGGTGTCATTTGGGATAACTAGTGTGTTTAATTCTGCTGTTCTTCGTGGCCTGTTTGGTGCAAGTGGTTGTATGAGGTTGGAGAGAGAGGAAGAGGTGAGCCCCTTAGCCGCTTTGAATGTTAGCAATAAGGTCTTGAAACTGATCCTTGCTTGAATGGGGAGCCAGTGTAGCTGTTTTAGAAGGGGTGTTACGTGCCTGATCTTCTGGCTCAGCTATCTCGCCTTCCTCCAGGTCCATTTCTCCATCCGAATCCTCCAAGACTTCCGACTGCCCTTCCGACTCAACAGCCTGCTCTGCCTTGTCTGGCCCTAACTTAGGCTATTTGCACAGAACGCTATCCGCTGCCCCTCCCAGAGGAGCCCCTGTGCGCTTCCTTCTGGGCTCTTCCTCTGCTTCCGCAGGCCCCCGGTGTCCCCATAGCCAGTTGAAGCAGTGCCATAAAATCCTGGGAAAAAATTGCCGCCAGCCCCTCCTGCAACAGCTGCGAACTGGCGGCCTCTGGTGCCGTAGACGGCCCTGGCATAGGCTCTGGAGACGGACTGCCAGGAGAAATAGGCTCCGGAGAGCCAACAGCTTTTTCCCCAACAACCTGTCCTTCTGCAGCCTCTCCACCTACAGCCACTTCCTGCACACAGGTTCTACACACACCGTCCTCCGAAACAGACCCTTTCTTGGCCCCACACATTACGCACTGAGGCCTAGAAGGTATAATTACCAAGCAGTCAAGTTCCCACCAACAGCCTTGACCGATAACCAAATTTAATTTTTTTTTTTAAACACAGAGGCGCCTTCAAGAACACAACCTCCGAGCCTGCCTATACCTTTCCTGAGCCGCCCTGCACTAATCGCACGGCCGCCCTCGCACCCAGCAGCAAAAAGGCCCCTGCACCTTTTTCCCGCGCGTCTGCCACGTGGCTCTGGCCTGCGCGCTTTCAGCCACCTGCTTCACAGCTGTGACGGCCCTCAGAGGCTGCACGTGGCTCGAGCCGTGTCTCCCTGCCGCACTCTCACCACGGCTTATACACAGCCCGGAGGCCTCGCACCATGCCGCTTACCTTGCCCTGCTTTGCGGCCCCCTGGGGTACTCCTTCCTCTGCTCCAGCCACTACTAGTGCATCCAGGCAGGCCGGCCGCTTCCTCCTTCGCGTGTCTCCACCTCTCCTCTACGGCCCCTCACCCTATCACAGGTTCGGGAGCCGGAGGCCCCAACAATCACTCCCGCACACTTCCCTGCGCGTCGGTCCCTGCAGGGAGGGGGATATTGTCGGCCTGCAGCTCTGCTCCAGCAACTCTGCCAGGGTAACTAGCTCACAATATTTTACAGGACCTCAGCCGCTTCATATAAAATGTATTCTTATCTTCTCTTGTTTTGTTCTTTTTTTTTTTTTAAACCAATCAATACTAAGCTAACTCTCTAACCCTAACTCTCCTTAATCATTCCTCCAGTGAGCCCCGGACCTCAAAGCTCACGACTCCTCCAGCTTCTTGGAGACTGAGACTACTGGAGCAGGTGGGCGGACCCTTTGCTACTTATACTGGTGACACCTAAAAAGAGTGGCATGCTCAGTCTCGAAGCTGCAGGAGGAGGTGCTTAAACTCAGAGGTCTGGGACTAGACTGGAGGGACGATAAGAAATTTCTAATTCTTCTGCTCTGGGTTCCTTCTCTGGAGTCACCGTTATTGCAAGACCCCGAGCTAAATCACGTATAAAATCCTGGAAGGACATGTCTTCTGGAGGAGACATTCTGCATTGAGAAGAAGGAGATGTATCCTCCGGAAGGATAGCTCTAGTACCGGCAGAGTCATCGGAATCAGATGATTCGAAGTAGCTCTGCGCCGGGTGTTCTTGCAACGCACGGTACCGGTATCGCTCGAAGTCGGTATCGGGGTGTCTCGGTACCGATCTGTTGATACCTGAGATAGACTCAAGGCTCGGCATGGGGGGGAAGTATACCCGCCGAGGCACTCGGTACCAGTGTCAGTAACGATACCTGTGGAACCATCTGTAGCAGTCTTAGCGGTATCGAAACTGCTAAGAGGGCCGCTAGACTGCGTTTGATAGCAAGGATTCTCTGATCCATCGCTCCTGCCGATTCCTGGGTGTCGGTACCGATGGAAGCGGCTACGATCCCAGAACATGGCACCAGTAGTTCTGCAGAGGTGGAAGCCTCTGGAACATTCTGGAACTCCGTTAATGCTTTGGAGACCGAGTCCTCCCGCCGGGGATGTTTCGCCGGTGAACTTTCCTTGAGGGGAACGCCAGTGGCATCTCAATACTTGGAAGGAGATCTACCCTTTGAGGACCGTCCAGTCTTAGAAGACTTAAGTTTAGTTACCTGAGATCCATGGGAGGAAGATAAAGCCCTGGAAGATGTCGATGCAACTGACATCGTATCTGCGACAAAAAGGGTACCGGGTTTTGCAGCTCTATTCTGCAGGCACCTCTTGGTCATCTTTCTGCAGGAGAGACACTCCGATGGAGAATGGTCAGGACCTAAACACTTACGACACCATTCATTGGTGTTGGTGACGGATATGTTACCGCCACATTTAGAACATTTCTTGAAACCACTAGCTGGTTTCTCCATGTTTAAAGAAAAATGGGCCTAGTGCCAAAAATGGCGCCTAGCCCCAAGAGGGGAAAGGCCCCTGAAAAAAAATCTTTTAGAAAGCTAGTTTTTGTTTTGTTTTTTTGAAAAAGAAGAAGAGAGAACCGGCGGTACTGGTAGGCATCGAATGAAGGCAGATGCGACCACAAAAAACAAAAGAATAAGGATAAATATTTCTGCGGTAACAGGGTATGCGTCCTGTCGGCTCCGCGGAAAACGAAAAACTGAAGAGGGAGAGTTGGAAAGGTGGGAAGGCAGCACGCAGGTGCTGTGGGATGCTCCCAAAAGCTTTCCTATTGTACGCTGGGGAGTGTTCCCGCGCAGGCTCTGTCGGTACTGACGATACCCATATGTGAAGTCTACATTCCTGCTTGTTCCTGGAGATCTGTTTATATCTAAGTACAGAGCACATCTTGATATTTGTTGCTTTGTTTGCAGAAACATGAAAACCACTGTTAAAATCCTTCCTTCGAAGCAGTGTTTAGTGCGTTGAAACACTGGTGCACTGGCACTAGCATCAGGTGTTTGCCTTGACTACTCGGCATCTAGTGAAGAAACATGGACTTTTGTGATTCTCCTCTAAGTACTATCTATAAGTGAGGTTGTTCTGATCTTTTATAAATTTGTGTGCGTTAAGAGTTTTACACTTTGAAATGAGAATTTTTATTTGTAATAGAAAGACAAACATGGACTTTGAATTGCATTAAAAGGGGAAAAAAACCCTCTTCTCTGTTTTTCATTCAAAGGCAGGATGTAAAACACAAACCAGCCTTTCTCCCAGGCCTCCAGTGCTCTTAATAAACCCATCTCAATAACAACTGGCTCTTACCCGTCCCATTTCTCTCAGTTTGGTTAACATCACTACAATGGTGGAGTTGTGCTCCCAGAGCATACGCCAGAAATCTTCTGTTGTCTCAGCCAGTGGCCCTTGTGTAGCAATGTATGCTTTCTGCTGTCTGCAATGCCAAACATACAAGAGTTAGTGCAATTGGGCCAACACCGCAGGTTTCTGTTCTAGTGTGCTTGCAAATGCATGCATTCATGTACCCAGCTTTGTGTATGAATATGCCATAACAACAAATCTTCTGGACAGTCCCTGTAGCCGATCACTTGTTATCTTGTATTCTCTATAGCTATCCTAGAGATTCACTAAACATCCAGCAAGAAATTGGGCATTCCCCTCCTGGCAAACGTCATGAAACTACTTTCAAGGAATTGACAGAGAAATTGCCAGTTACAAAACATAGGGGCATGTTTACTAAACTTTGCAGTGCAAGATTAGCACAAAGACCCACACCAATTTTTGTGTGGATGTACATCTGTCCTTCTGCTGTCAGTGCATTGCTAATGCATGGCGTCCAAATAAGTGGCCTCTGGGTGCACTTAACACCACCCACTGAGGCTTGCAATGCACATATCTTTAAGGTGTAACCCAATTTTATAAAAGGCTGCTTTATGCTTGAAAATGGTTTAAAAAAAGAGAGTAGCAGCAGCCTGGTGGTTAGAAAATTGTGTTGTGAACTACAGAAGCCAGGGATCAAATCCCTTTTTCCCCACTTGTGGGCGTGGCCTACCCCAGCTAGGCCCCAAATGTAAGTTGGATGTAATTAATGAAGTAGATGAGAGCACTGCTGATAAACAAATCTATACACCTATGATTTATCCTGGATATGCAGATTTGGACATGTCAGACTCAGATTCAGATATAGGAACAGACAGCAGATCAGGCTCAATAATCTCGATTGGAATAAAACCAAAGTCAGCTACACATGAAACCATACATGACACAAAAGTATAGCTCAGTATAGGCCTAATAGAAATACAGGTCTAAATTGCATTTGAATCTATTCCTTTAAATCATAGATCTGCTTTTTTAAGTTGGGAAATTAGAAGCATTTTTTGCGCTTATGCAAACAGTCTGTGTACCCAACAGATATTAGGTCAGATTGAAGTTCCTTAATTAAATAGAACAAGGGGTGAAGCTGATCATTCTGCAAGAGGATAGGCTAAGCTGTTTCTGGGGCAGGATGCCCTGCTCTTATGAAATTGACTCTAGTCCATTTAGTAAATATAACCGAAATCAGCAAAATATAATGAGTAACTAACTAGCTTTTAGCAGCACAGTGACACCTGCTGGATTTAATGAATGTAATTTTTATATAGAACTTCTGCTTTTTGGTATAAATAATATTGTCTATGTTGGCAAAATTGATGTACACGTGGAATTTGGAAAGTACCAGATGTTAATTAAAGATTAACTAAATCAGCTGATATCACCTAATAAAAAGCTAAGCTCTTCGGAACCATCTTTGAAGAGGCATGTTGGAATGGTCGAATTAGACTCGGTGTGTCTCTTCCCTATGGAGCTCAATAGCAATTGATTAATTAATTAACTGTGTCGTGTCTTTTTCTTTCCTGTTGAGAAGCATTGGAAGATAAGAGCCCAGGTATTTTGTGTATGGGATCGTTTATATGAGTCAACAGTTAGTGCCGTGACTCGGATTCCATTGTTCTTTAGCAGGAAACAAACAACCTGAGGACACAAGTTGTGAGTATATTGACAGATATCTGAAATATTACAATGGGTAATAAAACTGCTAAGGTGAAGCAGGAGTCTCAGTTAGAAGACTGGGAAGAGAGGGTTCGTGCTATAGCAATCGATAAGAAAGGGAGTCCCAATTATGTGATGAAAAGAGAACATGGGGACAGTTCTTTAAATTATGTGGCCAAATGGCATTCTGTTACTGCAGCGAACCCCAAACTGCAGTTCCCCCTTGGAGGGACTTTTCATGAATCTAAATTAAAATATTTACAATCAGTGCTAGCTTTAGATGAGAAATCCTGTCATGAATGGATTACTTACAATTTTTGGTGTTCTAAAGCGGCCGAAAAGAGCAAACATACTATTGATTCTACATTTAATAAGGTCAGAGATCAAGTGTATCGCATGGAAGAGCAAATATGTGTTTTAACTAACAGAGGTAATGATGTGAGTAAAATTGTAAATAATTGTGAGCCTTGTACCGTGGCGTCTGTGCCACCTGCCTACGAAGATGAGGTTAATGCACTAGCTATTTCTCTGTCTAGAAATAATGTCCCAGCCATAGTCCCTGGTCCGGATCGAGAGGCGCCCTCGATCCAGCCGGGTGCTTTGTCTCTTATCTCTACCCCTGTTAAACCTGATGTGTCAAGTATAGTATCTGTTGATTCGCCACCGGGAGCAGTTGGGGGTGATGGCCCCTTTGTCTCTACACCTGCAGCTGTTCATCATGCCACTAGAGCTACAGTGTTAGCTAAGGATATTCTAGAGCTTGAACAGTTAATTGGTGTTGAAGCAAGTCAGGTAGGATGTTTAACTACTGTGGACCAATTGAAAAAGTATTATGATTATCTTTTGTCTAGATCTCGTACATTAACTGAATTAATTACAACCATGTTTGAAGCATTAGAGTTACAAATACAACAGCATACTGTGTCCTTGTTGCCCTTTAGTCAGGCTAGGGGAATCTTGGCCGAAGCAATAGATGCTACTGCCAAGGGGATCGGGCATTGGACCAAGGCTCCATTGCTTTCTAAGTGGCAGAGTTTGCAGAATTTAACTTTGCAATTAGGTGAATCATTGACTCAAGATAAACAGCTTAAAGAAACAAGCACAGAATACAACCTGCTGGCTCCATTCCGGGCATTCCCGAGAGGAGATGGGGGGTTAGTTACCTTAGCAACGAATTGGTCCCCAGCCGAAATTTTTAGCTTAGCTAGATCCTGTCCTGACTCCAGGGAGAAGCCTGGTCAGTTTGTAGATTGGCGACAGCTAATAACTACATATGATCCTACTTGGGTAGATTTACAAAATTTATTGAAAGCAGTTTTTCTGAATCCTATAGAGCTAAGGGCAGTCACCCACCCTCAACTGCGTGATAATATTAATTGGGTGTGGCCTGGTATAGATCCTGTAATTAATGCTACTGATGTTGCTCAAATGACTGCATTTAGAGAACATAGGGATAATTTGTTAAAAGCCATAGAGAAGAAATGTACTCCAGTCCGGGATCTGTCCAAACTCTTGGAAGTAAAGCAGTGTGGGGGTGAGACGGTGAACCAGTATCACACTAGATGTTGCCTAGCGTTCCGAGATTTTTCTCCTCAGAACGCTGAGATGGAAGGTTTTGCTTCTATTTTTGTGAATGGACTGCAACCAGAAATAAAAAGTATTCTTGAAAATGCTTTGCTTGGCTGGTCTACTAAGTCTGCACAAGAAATCCTGGAGGCGGCCCTGCATGCTGAGAAACGAATTCAACGGCAGAAGGATGCTGATAAAGGTAAACTTGACCGCCAGCGTCAAAAACTTTTAAATTTGCAAGTAGCAAGTTATGAGTCCAACTTCAGAGGACGTGGTAGATCAAGGGGTGGAAGAGGTGCAGCCCCCTTCAGAGGAAGAGGACGTGGCTATATGGGGGGACAGCAAGGGGAGCGTACTTGTTATGGTTGTGGGCAAGTGGGCCATTTTATTAGAGATTGTACTAAGCCAAGGGGCAATATTCCCCAGCCTGGGATACAGGATGGTGCTAGATATCCATCTGTCTCATACCCTGTATCTACCCCTAACCAGCCTTCAGTGATGACTCAATACTATGCAGAGACTGATGTGGATTATAGCGAGGATTGACTAGGCCTGGTTGTGTGTCCAAACACACAGGGGGAGATACGTGCTACTGTTATGGGGTGTGAATTGCTTTTCCTGCTAGATACAGGTGCCTCTACATCTGCCATAGCGCTATCCCAGTTACCTCCACCTCTGTTTGAGGCCCTACCTGCAGCTCCTAAAGTACCTTGTGAAGGAATTGAAGGAAAGACTATAATGCATCAAAAGTTATCAGATGTGCCAATTATAGTGGAGGGAAAATTATATCATACAGATTTTCTGGTAGGCCCTACTCTGCCTGTCAACTTGCTTGGTCGAGATTTTTTATCTAGGAACAAGACTGTTATAAGCTGGGAAACTGGCACTTTGACATGTACCTTGTGTCCCCTGCAAGTACAACAGCCTATAGCTGTAACACCGGCTGTTGCGACTACTCCACCATTGGATACCCTTCCTTCCACCTTGTGGGCAGTACCAGGTGATGATATTGGGCATCTCAATATTCCTCCAGTCAAGAATGAAGTACAACCAGGAGCTCCACTACCATATGTGCGTCAATATCCATTGCCTGCAACGTCGGTGGCTGGAATACGGCCAGTAATTGAAAATCTGCTAGCCCAGGGTGTGTTGGTGCCTACTTCTTCTCCTTGCAATACTCCTATTTTACCGGTGTTAAAAGCTGATGGTAAGTCCTACAGATTCGTGCAAGATTTGAGAGCAATTAATCGTATTGTCATGCCCATCTTCCCTCTTGTGCCCAACCCTCATGATATCTGGACTCGCATACCATGTGACTCCACCCACTTCTCAGTTATAGATTTAAGCTCCGCCTACTACTCCATAGCGGTAGGGGAGGAGTCGAGATATTTACTGGCATTTACGTTCGAAGGGCGCCAGTATACCTGGACTACCCTGTCTCAAGGCTACACGGAAAGTCCTGCTTATTTTTCACAGGCCCTAAAAGCTGCTTTACAAGACTTGGCGTTGGACAAATCTGTGCTGATCCAGTATGTAGATGATTTACTCATTTGTTCTCCATGTTATGATGCTTGTATTGCTGATACTATGTTAGCTCTTGTACATATTTCTCGTCTAGGATTGAAAGTAAACCAATCAAAATTACAATTTGCTGTACCACAAGTGATCTTTCTAGGTGTATGCCTTTCTGCTGCTGGACGCTCTATTACTGCTCAGAGAATTGGCCCTATAATGTCGATGCCTTTTCCTGCTACTGTACCTCTAATACGACGCTTTCTAGGCCTTCTAGTGTTCTGTCGCCAGTGGATACCAGATTTTGGTGAACTTGCTGCTCCACTCTATGCCCTGCTAGGCCGTGAAGCTCCAGAGGGTATTATAGTTCCTACTGAAGCACAGCATAATGCTTTCCATGCTCTACGACAAGCGCTATTGAAATCTCCTTGTCTCTCATTTCCAGACTATAACTTGCCTTTCCGCCTTTATGTAGCGACATCTACTAAGGCTGCAGTATGTGTTCTAGCACAACGTTTTCCTTCTGGACTCAAGCCTCTAGGCCAGGGGTCGGCAACCCGCGGCTCCGGAGCCGCATGCGGCTCTTTCTCACCTTTGCCGCGGCTCCGGAGCACACTGCCCGCTTTAAACGTCGCGTTATGGGCTCCCTCCATGTCAGCTCCCTCCCTTCTTCTGCAGCCGCGGTTCCCTGTCTCTTAGGGAACCGCGGCTGTGCTTTTAAAATCATCTCGGAGCCCTTCCTGTATTGACGGGCTCCGTGCAGCATTGTCCCGCCTCTAAAGGAAGTTTTGGAGGCGGGACAATGCTGCACGGAGCCCGTCAAGACAGGAAGGGCTCCGAGATGATTTTAAAAGCACAGCCGCGGTTCCGTAAGAGGCAGGGAGCCGCGGCTGCAGAAGAAGGGAGGGAGCTGACATGGAGGGAGGGAGCAGATATGAATGGATGGATGGAGGGGGGGGGCTGACATGGAGGGAGGGAGCAGATATGAATGGATGGAGGGAGGGGGGCTGACATGGAGGGTTGGAGGGGGCTGACATGGATGGAGGGGGGCTGACATGGAGGGAGGGAGCAGATATGAATGGATGGAGGGAGGGGGGCTGACATGGAGGGAGGGGGGCTGACATGGAGGGATGGATCGAGGGGGGCTGACATGGAGGGATGGAGGGGGCTGACATGGAGGGAGGGAGCAGATATGAATGAATGGAGGGAGGGGGGCTGACATGGAGGGATGGAGGGGGCTGACATGGAGGGATGGAGGGGGCTGACATGGAGGGAGGGGGCTGACATGGAGGGATGGATCGAGGGGGGCTGACATGGAGGGATGGAGGGGGCTGACATGGAGGGAGGGAGCAGATATGAATGGATGGAGGGAGGGGGGCTGACATGGAGGGATGGAGGGGGCTGACATGGAGGGAGTGGGGCTGACATGGATGGAGGGAGCAGATATGAATGGATGGAGGGAGGGGGGCTGACATGGAGGGATGGATGGAGGGGGCTGACATGGAGGGAGGGGGGCTGACATGGAGGGATGGATCGAGGGGGGCTGACATGGAGGGATGGAGGGGGCTGACATGGAGGGAGGGAGCAGATATGAATGAATGGAGGGAGGGAGGGGGGCTGACATGGAGGGATGGAGGGGGCTGACATGGAGGGAGGGGGGCTGACATGGAGGGATGGATCGAGGGGGGCTGACATGGAGGGATGGAGGGGGCTGACATGGAGAGAGGGAGCAGATATGAATGGATGGAGGGAGGGGGGCTGACATGGAGGGAGGGAGGCTGAGGGAGGGAGCTGATATGAATGTATGGAGGGAGGGAGGGAGGGGGGCTGACATGGAGGGATGGAGGGGGCTGACATGGAGGGAGGGAGCAGATATGAATGGATGGAGGGAGGGGGGCTGACATGGAGGGATGGAGGGGGCTGACATGGAGGGAGGGGGGCTGACATGGAGGGAGGGAGCTGATATGGATGGATGGATGGAGGGAGGGGGGCTGACATGGAGGGAGGGCGGCTGACATGGATGGAGGGAGGGGCGCTCACATGGAGGGATGGAGGGGGCTGACATGGAGGGAGGGGGGCTGACAAGGCGGGATGGAGGGCGCTGACATGGAGGGATGGAGGGGGCTGACATGGAGGGATTGGGGAGGCGGGCTGACATGGAGGGAGGGAGCTGATATGGATGGAGGGAGGGAGGGAGGGAGGGAGGGGGCTGACATGGAGGGATGGAGCACTGGTAATGGGGTTGAGGGGACGAGCACTGGAAATGAGCTGATTAGGGGAGGCTAGGACTGGTAATGAGCTGATGGGGGGTAGGACTGGTATTGGGCTGATTAGGGGAGGCTAGCACTGGTAATGGGGTTGAGGGGGGATTAGCACTGGAAGCGAGCTGATTGGGGGGCTTTGACTGGGCATGGGCTGATTGTGGGGAGGGGAAGATAGAGCTGCTGGCCCTGGAAGATAACTGGGGGCTAAGGCTACAAATGGGCTGATATGAGGGGATGGGAGAATGGAACTGGATCTGAGAGGGGCTGCCATGGTATTTGTACTAGAAGGGACTGGTCAGTGGGGAAGGAGGGGGACTGGAAGGAAATGGACACCAGTGGCAATCATGGGAATGCAAGTTGACATTGGAAGGTACTGGGAATGAGGATTGGAAAGGGGCTGATATTGGGGAGGGTTACTGGGACTGGAAATAGGCTGATGGAAAGAAGTGAAGAAAACGAAAGAAGAGATAAGAACTGGCAGATGGACCATAGACCACAGAAAGAGAGCTAAGAGAAGACAGGAAAGCAGAAGCCTCAGATCGGGACCAGCATGATCAAAGAATAAATTGGTCAGACAACAAAGGTAGAAAAAATAATTTTATTTCATATTAGTGATTTGACTACAAAATCATCATAATTTTGAAATCAAATATTGTTACTTCTTGTTGTTATATTTTCTGGCGTATTTTTTTTGGTGTGCGAAGGAAGAGGGGTAGTCTTATACGGCGAGTATAGGCCAAACACCTATATTTTAACAGGAAAAGTAGGGGGTCGTATATAGCATTAAGGTAAGAAACAATATATGCAGTGTTAGATTTGTTTTAAATGTCGCAATGGTTTTGCGGCTCCCAGTTTTTTTTTTCCCTTCGGAAACGGGTCCAAGTGGCTCTTTATGTCTTAAAGGTTGCAGACCCCTGCTCTAGGCTTTTTCTCTCAAGGTTTTGATTCTGTTGTTGCTGGCATGCCACCTTGTTTTCAATCTTTAGCTGCTGTGGTATTTGCAATACAGACCACTGACTTCCTTGTTCTCCAACATGAACTGCATGTGTACACATCTCACTCAGTAGCTAGGCTATTGCATTTAGCTAAAACTCAACCTTTATCTAGTTCTCGTTTACTGTTATTTGATTTGGCTATTTCTCAAGCACATGTAACCTTGCATGAAGTTTCCTTGTTACAGCCAGCTCAAATTTTGGCTTCTTTGGAGCCTCTGTTACATTTGTCTGACCCTGATGGAACTCATGATTGTCTTTCTTCTGTAACTGCCTATTCAAAGGCTAGGCCTGATTTATCTGCTGTACCTTTGTCAAACCCTGATTGGGTTCTATTCACTGATGGTTCTGCCTTCCGTGATGAACATGGACATTTACTTGTGGGGTATGCTGTAACTACTGTTGATTCTGTACTAGAAGCAGGAGCGTTGCCATTTGCAAGTGCCCAGTTGGCAGAAGTATTTGCTCTCATTCGGGCCTTGGAGATGTCTACGCATTTGGTTGTTAATATCCATAGTGACAGTAGTTACGCAATCGGAATTCTGTGGGATTTTGGAAATATTTGGGCTCAACGGGGGTTCCTGACGGCTGCCCATAAGCCCATCAAGCATGCCCGCTATATTGAGCGTCTATACTTGCTGCAGTGCTTAAACCAGCTCAGGTGGCTGTATTGAAATGCAAAGGACATGATCTTAATGGTACTATGGTGTCACAAGGCAATCAGTTTGTAGACCAAGCTGCTAAAACTGCAGCAGCAGGACCTGCAGTTCCACCACACCTTTTATTAACTTCGTTCACCTGCAGCTTCTACTTCTGGCTCAATATCTTTGGACTTGATGCGTTCCCATCAGGACTCAGCGGACTTCACTGAAAAACAGAACTGGCTCACTTGGGGAGCATCTCCTGATGGTACTGGACTCTGGTTAAAGGACAATTTGATTATTTGTCCTAAATCTTTGCTATATCCTGTTGCCTTATTTTTGCATCACAAGTTGCATTTAAGTGTACTGGCTATGACAAAAGCTTTTGCTCAATTGTGGCATAATCCTACATTTGCTTCTGCTGCTCATGCTGTGTGTATTTCTTGTCTCCCGTGTTTGCAAGCAGGAAAGTCCGGGAGCACTTTGCGTGCATCGCCTTCTCCGTCCTTGCCTAAGCCTCGAGGACCCTTCCTCTTCTTGCAAATGGACTTTACTGATCTGCCTTGTGCCAAGGGGGGAAGGAAACATCTTTTGGTTTTTACTTGCTTATATTCTGGATGGCCTGAGGCCTATCCGACAAATTCTTTGTCTGCTGCTACTGTTTTGAAATGCTTGCTTACTCAGTTTATTCCTTTGTGGGGTGTGCCTTTACTTTTGTCTTCTGATCAAGGTCCAGCCTTTACGGCGGAGGTATGGAAGGGCATAACTGCATTTTTTGGCCTTCACCAGCAACTTCATCCTCCGTACCATCCGCAAAGCTCTGGCCAAGTGGAACGGATGAATCGGACGCTGAAGGCGCTTCTCCGGTCTCTGACTCATGATTGGAGTCAGGATTGGGTGGAAGCTTTGCCGTTTGCCTTATTCTCAGTCCGTAACTCTCCTCAGAGAACTCGGCAAGGTCTTACCCCTTATGAAATTGTGACGGGACATCCAGCAAATGTGATAATTCCACCAGATCAATTACCGGATCCCCAACTATTGCGCAGCGATTTATTATCTTATTGTAAATATTTGTACCAAACGTTGGTGTCTCCTTCCTTTTTGCAGCTTACAAAGCAGGGAGCTCAGTCACAATCAACCCCAGACGTGGAACCAGGAGATTGGGTGCTCATCAAGGATCCAGCACCAAAGTCAGCTCTAGTAGCGAAGTTTCTGGGACCGTTCCAAGTGTTGCTGGTGGGATATTCGGCATTGAAGGTGAAGGGGCGCAAAGCGTGGATACATCTGGACCAGTGCAAGAAGGCGCCGTCCCCTGGATAAGACAACTTCCACCGAGACCACCTCCTGAAGAATTAGTTGAAATAGAACTGGACTCATTTCCTCCAGGATCATCTCCACTTGATCAAGAAAGTGACTGTGAAATTGTTGAACACTCACAATGTAATCCAGAGTTGGTTATTGAAAAGTGGTTAATATGCATATTTGCAATAGCATTGGCATTGTTTTTGTTCTTCTGGATTTGGTGTCTGTCAGCTCTCGTGGTAGTATCAACAGCATAGATGAGTTGATAAGAAGATTAACAGAAAAGCCAACAATGCCCCCTAAACAACAGGCAATAATAGATAAGATGCTCAGGGACTTTCATGGTGTTACTACTCCTCCAGATCCAGTTCCTACAGTCCCTGATCATACAGTTCCTGAATATGACCCACATGCGCCGTGGGCAAAACATGGTACTTTTTATAATGTGTTTCATTCACACATTTATTCCTTAATTCAGCGATTTAATATTTCCAGCTGTGCAGTCTGCTTGCCTCACCCAGTAGCTACACAGTTTGGATTCCTGCCTAGACCTAGACCTCTTTCCTTGCAAGAGCTGAAGGAATTGTCTATGAATGAAACCCTGTTTAATCTTACTATAACATGGCCAGAAGGAGTCACTCCTGCTCCAAGAATAATTAGCCCTCAGCCAATGGCTGATCCTCCTATCTGTTTCCAAAGGAAAGGAACATATCCTGTGGGTGAAACTCCTTTGTCTAAGTGTCAGACTGTTATGACTAACAACCATGTCCATTTAGTGTTAGAGTCCTCTACACCAAGTTCTGTGCAAGCCCTTTCAAATTTGAAGGTAGTCAATGTCATCCCTGATCCCAAGTCTCGTCTTGATCAGTATGAATTACAGTATTATGATCAGGATGGGTTTCCAGCATATGGGAAGTATAGATTGCAGAATAGTAAAGATGGTTTGTCATCTGGATATGTTGACAACTATGTGTATCCCTATTTAGGATATTATCACCCATGGTTAAGGAACATTGAGCCTGGAACTGAAGTTCTAATCACAAATCCTAAAGATTTTAAAATTTGGCCTGATGGACTACTTGCCTTGGTAGGTCACTATTTTGTGTGCGGAACTCTTGCTTATGTTCGATTGCCTGCTGATTGGTCTGGCAATTGTTACATAGCTACTCTTGACTTACCATGGAAACTGGTCCCTTATGAGACTTTATTAGGGACGCCCTCAAGTCGTCAGCGCAGAGCAACAGATGACTCTAGTACTGATATACGTGCAGCAAGGAAATTGTTAGAAGATACCACTATGTTAACTCAACAAGAAGTGAGCACTTTCGCAGGAACAGTGTGGCTAAGTACTTTTGGTGCCATACGTCCTACACAACGTTATGGTGAGCAATTATTGCGAATTTATGCTCTAATTGAAGTAACAGCCCAAGATTTGACTGATGCTCTAACAATCATGCAAGGTACTGTAGATAAGTTGACTGCTTACTCTGCACAGAATAGGATGGCCTTAGATTATTTGCTAGCCAAAGACGGCGGAGTTTGTGGGGTCGTAAGAGATCATTGCTGTACGATTGTGGATTCACAAAGTAAGGTAGTCTCAGGTATCCTAGAACAGGTGAGAAAAGAAACCCACTTCTCCAAAGATAATATAGAGGGAACTTCTGATTCTGTATGGCCTTGGTTTGATAATATATGGAGTGGCTTGTCAGGTCCAGTAAAAGCGATACTGACAGGCCTGTTTGGTTTCCTAGTAGCTCTCCTACTTTTGGGAATTGGTCTTGTCTGTTTTATGAAGTGTTGTACCACATACCTGCCTAAAGCTACACACACTATTGCAGTTTTGAAATTGCGAAGTGTTCCTAGTACAGGAGACTTGCTTCGTGAAATGCCTTTCTATGAAGATTGTGGTTCTGGGCAGAACCAAAGGGAGGACTGTGGGCGTGGCCTACCCCAGCTAGGCCCCAAATGTAAGTTGGATGTAATTAATGAAGTAGATGAGAGCACTGCTGATAAACAAATCTATACACCTATGATTTATCCTGGATATGCAGATTTGGACATGTCAGACTCAGATTCAGATATAGGAACAGACAGCAGATCAGGCTCAATAATCTCGATTGGAATAAAACCAAAGTCAGCTACACATGAAACCATACATGACACAAAAGTATAGCTCAGTATAGGCCTAATAGAAATACAGGTCTAAATTGCATTTGAATCTATTCCTTTAAATCATAGTTCTGCTTTTTTAAGTTGGGAAATTAGAAGCATTTTTTGCGCTTATGCAAACAGTCTGTGTACCCAACAGATATTAGGTCAGATTGAAGTTCCTTAATTAAATAGAACAAGGGGTGAAGCTGATCATTCTGCAAGAGGATAGGCTAAGCTGTTTCTGGGGCAGGATGCCCTGCTCTTATGAAATTGACTCTAGTCCATTTAGTAAATATAACCGAAATCAGCAAAATATAATGAGTAACTAACTAGCTTTTAGCAGCACAGTGACACCTGCTGGATTTAATGAATGTAATTTTTATATAGAACTTCTGCTTTTTGGTATAAATAATATTGTCTA
This sequence comes from Ichthyophis bannanicus, assembly GCA_033557465.1. NCBI lineage: Eukaryota > Metazoa > Chordata > Amphibia > Gymnophiona > Ichthyophiidae > Ichthyophis > Ichthyophis bannanicus. Next base: position 304,912,302 of record CM066040.1, on the reverse strand, counting down.
TGTTGGCAAAATTGATGTACACGTGGAATTTGGAAAGTACCAGATGTTAATTAAAGATTAACTAAATCAGCTGATATCACCTAATAAAAAGCTAAGCTCTTCGGAACCATCTTTGAAGAGGCATGTTGGAATGGTCGAATTAGACTCGGTGTGTCTCTTCCCTATGGAGCTCAATAGCAATTGATTAATTAATTAACTGTGTCGTGTCTTTTTCTTTCCTGTTGAGAAGCATTGGAAGATAAGAGCCCAGGTATTTTGTGTATGGGATCGTTTATATGAGTCAACACCACTGATAATTGTTGTGACCCTGGGCAAATCATTTCACTCTCCATTACCTCAGGCACAACTCGACTGTGCCTTGAACATGGATTTTGGAAATATGAGTAACAAATCTAAAATTCAGTTTAACTTAGAAAACGGCAATTTTAAAAGAAAATATTTTGGTGCATAAATGTCTTTTTTATACACATAAATAGCTTTTAAAATTACCCCAAAGTGGTTAAAATTAAAGTGTAAAATGTAAAACAGAAAAACAAAACAAAACAAAAAAATTACAAGGTACAGAAAGGCATCAACTAGAGGTAAGGAGATCCTGCATTCTTTACAAGAACAACTATTCAGGCAACTGGTAAGAGAACCCACACATGATGGAGCAATATTGGACCTAGTGCTTACCAAGGGGGGAAGTGTTTCTGGTGTTACAGTGGGAGATCATCTTGCATCAAGCGATTACCAGATAAATGGAAATTACACTAACCTGGTAATTGTAGTTCCTGGAGGGTCCAGTTTAGTCCTCCAACATCGGGTAGTGCCCCTCCTCCTGCAGCCGGGAGACTGGACCAATCAAATCTTCTGTAGTATATATGCAGCAGGAGCTCCCAGAAGTCCCCAGTGTACTAGCAACAAAGCATACTTAACGAAGCAACACATTAGATTAATATACAAAATGACCTAATTAAAGAACAATTTGTTCCCCCCCAAGGAATATCCAACCCCCTCCCCAAACGAGGAAGTCAGAACACTGCATTGCGCCGGCACCGACGCCTCAGGAATCAAAGCACCGCTCCCCACCAGAAGTTCAGGAGCTGCCTGAACCCCGAGACAGGGAAGAGCCTCTGCAAAAAACGCGGCTGCCACAGAGGGACCGAACGGCAAGAGGAACCGTCTTAATATCAACCGTTCGGAAAGGTGCGCCGCACCACATTAGCAGATAGTCGGGAGGGAAGGAGGACTAAACTGGACCCTCCAGGAACTACAATTACCAGGTTAGTGTAATTTCCATTTCCTGTTCGGTAATCCAGTTTAGTCCTCCAACATCGGGATGTAACAGAGCAGTTAAGACCGGGCGGGACCTTGCCATCCGGCGCGCAGAACCGCCGAACCAAAACAGGAATCCCGAGCCGCTGACACATCTAAGCGATAGTGTCTACTGAAAGCATGCAGAGACGACCAAGTGGCCGCCCTACAGATATCTGCCGGCGGAACCAGGCTATACTCCGCCCAAGAGGTCGCCTGAGCCCTAGTAGAATGAGCCCTCAGACCCTCCGGAACAGACCGCTGTTGCAACAGATACGCGGACGCGATCGCCTCTTTGAGCCATCTAGCAATGGAGGCTTTAGCCGCCGCTTCCCCTTTACGCGCACCCCCGAAGAGCACGAAAAGCCGGTCAGATTTCCGAAAAGACTCGGTAACCTTTAAATAACGATGGAGCGTACGACCCACATCGAGCCGGAGAAGACCTTTGTCCGTTGACCCGACAGATTGCGAAGAAAGCACTGGAAGAAACACTGCCTGATTCATGTGAAAGGGAGACACCACCTTTGGCAGAAAGGAAGGAACTGGACGGAGAACGATCCGAGCCGCGGAAAAAGACAAGAAAGGCTCTCGACAGGACAATGCATGCAGATCTGAAATGCGCCATGCCGAACAGATGGCTACAAGAAAAACCGCCTTCAGCGTGAGATCTTTCAGAGACGCCCTGCGCAGGGGCTCAAAAGGTTCACGAACCAGGGCCCTCAGAACTAAATTCAAGTCCCAAGGAGGAACGAAAACTCTGCAGGAGGGCCGCAAATGAAAAACAGCCGTAAGGAATCAGCGTACATCCGGATGAGCCCCGAGCAGACGACCCAAAACCTTGCCGCGGTAACACAAGATAGCCGCCAGCTGGACTTTTAGGGAACTAGCCGCAAGGCCCTTATCGAAACCATCCTGAAGAAAACTTAAAATGACGGGCACTGAAACCGTCGCCGCCCGGACTCCCCGCCGGGAGCACCAGTCTTCAAAAATCCTCCAAATCCGAACGTAAGTAAGAGAAGTGGACGTTTTCCTCGCCCGCAGAAGAGTAGAAATCACCGCGGGGGAGTAGCCCTTCCTTTTCAGCCGAGCCCTCTCAATGGCCAAACCGTAAGCGAGAATCGATCCACTTGGGGCATCCGCAAGGGACCCTGAAGAAGAAGATCCGGTAGAGCGGGCAGGAGCCAAGGAACGCCGTCGCTCAACCGGACCAGATCGGCATACCAGGGCCTCCGGGGCCACCAGTAACACGCGACCCCGGTGGCTCTCGATACGTTGTACGACCCGGCCGATCAGAGCCCACGGAGGAAAGACATAAAGAAGACCGGACGTTGGCCACGGCTGAATGAGAGCGTCGAGCCCCTCGGACATGCGCTCCCTTCGCCTGCTGAAGAAGCGCCCTGTCTTGGCTGATTGAAAGGTCGCCATGAGATCCATGATGGGTGGACCCCACCACCGGACGATTTGTGCGTAAACCTGTGGGTTTAGCTCCCATTCTCCGGGGTCCACCCGCACTCTGCTGAGAAAATCGGCCTGGACATTGTCTACGCCCGCAATGTGAGCCGCCGAGATTGCTGGAAGGCGAGTTTGCACCCAGTTGAACAAGGCCGCCGCTTCTGCCTCCAGGGCCACGCTGCCGGTACCCCCTTGGCGATTGATGTAAGCTACAGTGGACGCATTGTCCGACAGGACTCTTACTGGCCGTCCGAGAACCAGGGTCTCCAGGTCCACCAGGGCTAGCCGGACTGCCCGCAATTCGAGACGGTTGATCGACCAAGAGGCCTCCAGGGGAGACCATTCCCCCTGAGCAAAGCGGGACTCGCAGTGAGCCCCCCAGCCGGTTAAGCTCGCATCCGTCGTGAACGGAACCCACAGAGGAGGCTCCAAGGGAATCCCTCGCGACAGGTTCTCGGCGGAGAGCCACCACCGGAGGGATCGGCGAACCGTCTTTGGGCAAGGCAATCTCTTGTTCAGCGAGTCGAACTGGTTGGACCAGCGTCGCAGAAGAGCACTCTGCAGCGGACGCATGTGGAAGCGCGCCCAAGGCACCACCTCCAAGGTCGCCGCCATCGTGCCGAGGAGCCGCAGGTACCACCACGCCAACGGAGCTGGCATCCCCCGGAAGAGACGGACCAGAGCCTGCAACGCCAGCACGCGTCGCTCCGGAAGGCACACCAAGCCCCTTGCTGTGTCGAAGCGGACTCCCAGATACTCGAGATCCTGTGACGGAGACAGACAACTCTTGCATTCGTTCACCACCCATCCGAGGGACCGAAGGAGATCCACCACCCTGCTCGTGACTTGCACACACTCCCGACTGGACTTCGCTCGAATCAACCAGTCGTCGAGATATGGATGGACCAGGATGCCCTCCTTGCGCAACGCCGCCGCGACTACAACCATTACCTTTGTGAAGGTGCGGGGAGCCGTGGCGAGTCCGAACGGCATGGCCCGGAATTGAAAATGGCCCCACGGGAGCGCAAAGCGGAGAAACCGTTGATGGGAGGGCCGGATGGGAATGTGTAAATAGGCCTCTGTAAGATCGAGGGATGTCAAAAATTCCCCTTGACGCACCGCTACGATGACTGACCGCAGGGTCTCCATGCGAAAGTGCGGTACTCTGAGAGCGCGATTCACGCCTTTGAGATCCAAGATCGGACGAAGGGAACCGCCCTTTTTGGGAACCACAAAATAGATGGAGTAGCGACCTGCGCCTCTTTCCAAGGGCGGGACCGGAACCACGGCCCCCAGAGAGGGAAGCCGATCCAGGGTCACGCGGATGTCCCGCGCCTTTTGAGCTCCCTTGCTGGGAGACAGAACAAACGAATCCGGAAGTGGGTGCGCAAACTCTAGGGCATAACCTTCTTCTATAATCTGCAGCACCCACCGATCTGACGTAATTTGGGCCCAAGAAGGAAGAAAGTCGTGCAAACGACCCCCGATGACCGGGTCTTCCTCTAGAGCCCGCCTCGTTTCATTGTGGCTTGCGATTAAAGGAAGAGGCCGAGGAAGAGGCGGCTCCGGAGAAGCCCCTTCCCGCTCCTCTGAAACCACGAAACCCTTGATGACGGGTTCCAAAACGACCGCGCTGCGAAGTCCACAGCCGGGAAGAACGAAATCTGCGCGCATCCCGAAACTGGCCCCGCGCTGAGGTGGACGACCTATTAAGCTTAGGCTTATCCTCTGGAAGCCGACCACCCTTAGACTCACCGAGATCCTTCACCAACTTATCCAGAGCCTCACCAAATAACAACCTGCCCTTAAAGGGTAGTTTACTGAGGCGAGACTTGGAAGAATCGTCGGCCGCCCAATTGCGCAACCAGATGGACCGTCGTGCCGCTACCATGGAGGCCATGCTATTAGCTAGGGAGCGTATTAAATCATAACACAGATCCGCCAAGTAGGCCGATCCCGACTCCACGCGGGTAACGTCCAACAGCCCCTGTTGGTCCATACCGGACCCCGAGCGCAGGTGCTGCGACCATCGCAAACAAGCTCGAGCTACCCACGCCCCACAAATAGAAGCTTGTAACGATAAGGCGTTGGTCTCGAAGGCTTGCTTCAACAAATTATCAACCTTTTTGTCCTGAACATCCCTCAGGGCCGCGGCCCCTTCAACCGGGATGGTGGTTTTCTTAGTCACTGCCGAAACGGCAGCATCCACCCGTGGAGACTTAAACAAGTCCCTGTCCTTGTCTGCAAGGGGGTAAAGACGATTCATGGTCCGAATCCCTTTCAAAGCGGATTCCGGTTGCTCCCATTCCGCATGGATCATCTGCTCAACTACTCGGTGCACAGGAAAAACTACCTGGGCATCCCTGACCACCTGAATGAGAGGATCCTCGAGACCCTCCTCCTCCAGCGGCCGCACCGCAGAGAGGTTAAGTGCTTGGAGAGACTCCGTGACCAAAGGTACCAGCTCGTCCCTTCGAAACACCCGAATGATGCGAGCCTGATCTTCCAGTTCTGGAAGCTCTCTGTCTTCTAACTCCTCCGCCTCAATATCCGGATCCCCCTCAGTCTCGGAATCCGGGAGGCAAAGGGCGTCCTGACCCTGGTCCCCCAACCTGGGCCGCTTGACCGCGGGTTGGGAAGACCGCTGAACCCCCCCCGCGGATGCTGGGGGGAGAGAGGCGGGCCAAGCCTCCGGCAAATGACCAGACCGGCTTAAGCGGAAGGCCTGATGCATGAGAAGAACAAAATCCGGGGAAAAGTCTATAGGCGACGCTACCATAGCCGCCTGCTGGAGCTCAGGGACCGACGTACTAGACGCCGGGCCCAGACCAGAAGGAAGGATGCTCGGTGAAGGGACACTGTCCCCCGAAAGGGAAGGGTCCCCGGGCACATGCTGTTCCTTAATTTCAATAGGCAGCTCCAGTTCTGAAGAAACTGCAGCACAGCTCTTACAGATTCCAGAGTCAGTCATTGTACCTCTGCGGGAGCCACAAATTACACACTGAGGTTTGGCAGCCATGCCAAGGCCACCTGCTCTCAGGGAAAAATAAGGCAACAGGAACAGGGAAGCCCACACCAAGGGGACTAACCTTATTCAATTCAGCACAGTATTAAATTTAAAACCTTTTTTTTTTTTTTTTTTTTTTTACAGTAAACAAAATACTCCCCAGAATCCTAGGGGTGCCCTGAGCAAAATCGCCAGCAAAAGAAACCCCAAAAACACCAGGGGAACCTGTGCGCAAGTGTTAAAAAGTGCCCTTAAAAAGCACACTTTAGAAATCCAAAATGGCCGCCGCACTTTTTCACCCTCGGTAAAAAACGGCGCGAAAATACAAAGGTACCCAAATAATATGGAAAAGAAAGAAAACGACCCTCTAATACAGGGCAAGCGAAAAAAAGCAGGAAAAAGTGCAATTTGGAAGCCAGGGGAGCCGACAGAGCCTCTGCCCAAGCAAAGAACAGAGAGCTTAAAACAAGGAAAATTCCTACCAGCTCTGGGAACAGCAAGGAACTCAGCCCACTTCTCCAAGTGAAAGGCAATGTTGCAGCCGGTATGGCTCTTCCCCGAACAGCCTTGGGGAGAGCTCAACCCAGGCTTCAGAGATTCCCAGGCAGAAAGGCAGGAGCCCAAGGCAGGTCTGGCTTTCCCCAGAAAGTCTCCTGTGTCTTTTTCTTTTTTAAAGATACAGCTACCTAGCAAAAGAAATAGAATATAAAGGACCAGAAATAAACCCCAAAAGAACTAACTAACTAGTGTTGCTCCTTCAAATGTCACTTAGCGTGCCCAGCAAGGGCACAGAAGTCCTCCAGCTGCAGGGAGACTGGACACACTGGGGACTTCTGGGAGCTCCTGCTGCATATATACTACAGAAGATTTGATTGGTCCAGTCTCCCGGCTGCAGGAGGAGGGGCACTACCCGATGTTGGAGGACTAAACTGGATTACCGAACAGGAATGTGTATTAGTATTAATCAGTATTAGGACTAGGGCTGGTAAAATCCATTCAAAAGCAAGGGTCTTAGACTTTAGGAAAACTAACTTTGCTAAGATGGGCCAATACCTCAAGGAATCGTTAGTGGGATGGGAACAACTAGGGGATATAGAAAAGCAATAGGCAAAACTGAAAGGGGATATTTTAAGGGCAACCAACCTTTTTGTTAGAAAGGTAAATAATTTTAAAAGGAAAAGGAGGCCGCTATGGTTCTCAAAAGTAGTAGCTGAAAAGTTGAAGAAAAAGATGGAGGCCTTCATGAACTACGAGAGATCACAGAAAAAGGAAGACAGGCATCTATATTTGGAAAAACTTAGAGAAGCTAGCAAAGTAGTCAGGAAAGCAAAGATACAAAAAGAAGAAATAGCCAATGCAATAAAATGGGGGGACAAGACATTTTTCAGATATGTTAGTGAGAGCAGGAAGGGCAAAAGTGGTATTGTCAGAGTCAAGGGTCCAGGGAAGGAATATGCAGAAACTGATGAGGATAAATCAGAATTGCTAAACAAATATTTCAGTTCTGTGTTCACAGATGAAGGATCAGGAGCAGGACCTCAGAAAACACCCACATATAAGAACAAAAGTGACATGGATCTTGAATGATTTTCACAAGATTGTGTTCGTGAGGAACTAGCTAAACTAAAAGTAGACAAAGCCATGGGTCCGGATGGGATACATTCAAGAATACTGAGGGAACTTGGAGACGTTCTAGCAGCTCAACTATCTAACCTTTTCAATGCCTCTATGGAGTCGGGAGTGGTACCAGAGGACTGGAGAAAGGCACATATGGTCCCTTTGCACAAAAACAGATGTAAGGATGACATTGAGAACTACACGCCAGTTAGTCTAACCTCTGTGGTTAGTAAATTATTGGAAAGGCTACTAAAAGAGAGAATATTGAGGTTTTCCTGAGTCCAATGAATTACAGGATCTGAAGCAGCATAGATTCACCAGAGCCATAAGAACATAAGATCTGTCATACTGTGGTCAGACCATGAAGCCCAGAAGCCTGTTTCCAACAGTAGCCAATCTAGGTCACAAGTACCTAGCAGTTTCCCCAAAAGACACAGGTTCCACAATGCTTGTACTGGGGCAAGGAGTGGATTTCCCAGGTCTCCTTTAATAATGGTTTATGGACCTTTCCTCCAGGAACTTGTCCAAATATTTTTTAAGCTCAGCTACACTAACAGCTTTTACTACATCCTCCGGTAATGAATTCCAGAGTTTACGCGTTGAGTGAAAAAATATTTTTTCTTATTAGTCTTAAAAAGGTTACGTTGTAGCTTCATTGCATGTCCCCTAGTCTTTCTATATTTTGATGGCATAAACAATCGATCGACGTTTTCCCGTTCTACTCCATTGATTAATTTACAGACCTGTCATATCTCCCCCTCAGCTCTGTCTTTTCTAGGTTGAAGAGCCCTAACCTTTTTAGCCTCTCTTCATAGGGGTATCCTTCCATTCGCTTTACCATTTTAGTGGCTCTTCTATGTACCTTTTCTAATAACGCTATATCCTTTTTAAGATACGGCGACCAGAATTGCACACAATATTCAAGGTATGATTCCACCATGAAACGATACAGAGGCATAATAAAATCCTTTGTTTTATTCTCCATTTCTTTCATTATGATTCCTAGCATTCTATTCGCTTTTTTTGCCGCCACTGCATACTGGGCGTAGGGTTTCAACATGTTATCCACGATGACGCCTAAATCTTTTTCCTTGGTGGTGGTTCCTAATTTGGAACCTTACATCGTGTAACCATAGTTTGGATTGTTCTTTCGTAGGTGCATAACTTTGCACTTGTCCACATGAAATTTCATCTGCCATTTGAACGTCCAGTTTTTCAATTTATCAAGGTCTTCTTGCAATTTTTCACAATCCTCTTGGGTTTTAACAACTTCTCTCCCCAGCAAGGGACATTGACCAACTTGTCCTGCACCCACTGCTCAAGTCGGAAGACTGTAGCCAAGTCTGGCGGCAGGTACTAATGCCCACTACGGCTACTCTAGCTGCCGATTCAAAGCAGTAATAGGCTGCTCGAATCATAAATCTGGAGCACTCTTTAACCGTGGAGGTCAGGGTCTAGAACCACTGGAGAAGCTCCTTGGAGAGATCAGATGAGAACCCAGCAAGTCCTCTCACCATGGCCTGCAAGTACATGCCTATTAACAGCTGCTAGGCCTGGATCTGGTTGATGAGCATCGAGCCCTAGAAGCACTTCCTGTCAAGGACATCCATGGCACAGGTCTCCCTGCCAGGGGCACCAAGGAGTGTCTCTTTTGACTCTTGAGCCTACCTATGGCCGACTGCACCCCATGGAGTTGTGAGGCAGTTGAGGTTTTGGAAGCCAGGGCTCCAGTGAATCTGGTACATCGAGACCGGGATCTCCCACATATGGAAGAACAGCAATTCCAGGATGGGGGGAATGGGCACCGTGAGTGCATCCTTAGGGGGAGCCTCGTACTAGAGAATCTCTAGGTCCTCCATTTGAGGATCCTCCTCGGATTCTGTAGTGAAGGCAAGGGCCTTCGCCATATCCTGGACAAAGTCCAGGAATGCCAGGTCCTCAGGTGGAGACCAGCGCCGGTCCTCGAGGGGGGAAAGATTCGAGGGCACTTCCCAGTGAAGACAAGGATCTGAAGACTCATCATCCTCTGTCTCCCACTCCGACATGAAATCAGAGGAGATTTCGAAGGTCCTCCAGGCCTCGGGCTAGCACCCCAGACTAGACTGCCCTGGTACCCCTGCGCTCCGAGCCATGTGTGCTGGGTGGGGAAGTCCTCAGCCTCAAGCAGGACCGGGACCAGTGCCGAGGGGTGTCTCAAGGCTGGTGGTGCTCGAGAATCAGCTCCACCTCTGGGGACTCCTTTTGCAGTGGAGAGGCCAGTGGTCGGGCAACAAAGCAGTGGCACAGTTGCCGCTTTTAAAATTCTGTTGCTGCCTGCCTCCCCCCCACCCCCAAGACAGAATTGAGGGTGGTGGCGCAGCTCACCATGGGATAGGGGAGAGGGCAGTGTGGCCAGGGTTTCTGCCTGGGGCAGCAGAAACCCTTGCGCCGGCCCTGCTCCTGTTCACCACCTAAGTGTTTCCTTACAATTGCTCTAGATTTATTCTAGTCCCTAGTAGTGGTGTCTGTCTTGACTAGATTGTAAGCTCTAATGAGCAGGGACCATCTCTTACATGTCTCTGTACGGCGTTGCATACGCCTTGTAACACTATACAAATCATTATTATTAGTAGTAATATATTCAATGAGTTATCATGACTAATTCCTGAAGTAACAATGTCTTATTCCTAAATGATCTAGCATTCACAAAGGACATCTTTATTTTCAGTAAAGCAGGGCAGAACTGAGTGCCAGATCACAAGGCGACAATTATATTTAACTCACCTAAGGTTTAGCTTGCCCTCAATTCTTTGGCTGGAAACAATTTGGATCGCATTTAAGTGCTTTTTCTCCATAGGACTATTAGAGATGTTTAACAGTACAGAAAACAGGGCACTATACCAAAAATTAGCTGTTCCATGAAGCACCATTCTGGCGAGAAATCTCGACATTGTGGTCCCCAACCCACTAACTTCCGCTCCATGTACCCCCTGAAGCTTTGTATCGACTCGCAGAGCCAAAAACGATGAGCTAGTGTTCCTTTCTCTTATCTACATAGTGTACACACATCTGTCGAAGTCAAGCCCACTCGAGCTGCCCACACACTAGGGACATATTCTCTCCAGAGAAATTTATATTGTATTTCTTGTTGTTGTTGTTGTTAAGTGTTGTCGAGTCGGAGTCGACTCATGGCGACCTCTGGATAGCTATCCTAAATTGTGTTCGGTCTTCAGTCAGGCGGCTTATTGTTGACAGACTGGTACCCGTAGCTGCTGTTATTGTATCGATCCATCTCATTGCTGGCCTTCCTCTTTTGCGTTGACCTTCTATCTTGCCAAGCATGATGTCTTTCTCTAATGATCTCTAACTCCACATGATGTGTCCAAAGTATGAAAGTCGAAGTCTTGTCATCTGAGCTTCTAAAGAAAGCTTAGGTTTGATCTCCTCTAGTACAGACTGGTTTGTTCTTCGGGCAGTCCATGGTATACACAGTATTCGCCGCCAGCACCATAATTCAAAGGCATCAATTTTCTTCCTGTCTATCTTTTTCACTGTCCAGCTTTCACATCCATATGATGTTATTGAAAATACCATGGCTTGAACAAGTCGAATCTTTGTATGGAGAGAGACATCTCTGCTCTTGAGAATCTTATCTAGGTCTTTCATAGCCATTCTGCCAAGAGCAATGCGTCGTCTGATTTCTTGACTGCTTGTTGCTTCTTTATTGATAGTTGATCCAAGTAGGTTAAAGTTATTCACAATTTCAATCTCTTCTCCTTCGACGATGAACCTGTTGATTATGCCAGTTGTCATGATCTTTGTCTTCTTTACATTAAGGTGCAGGCCCATTTTGAGACTATGTTCTTTGATTGTGAGAAGCAAATGTTTCAGATCATCTTCACTTTCAGCCAGTAATGTGGTATTCATCAGCATAGCGAAGGTTGTTGATGAGTCTTCCACCAATCTTCACACTTCTGTTGTCTACATACAATCCTGCTTCTCTGATGATTTGTTCTGCATATAAATTAAACAGGTAGGGGGGAAAGTATGCAGCCTTGTCTTACACCTTTGCTTATTTTAAACCATTCTGTTTCTCCTTGTTCTGTTCGAACTGTTGCTTCTTGATCAATGTACAGATTGTGCAAGAGAACGATCAGGTGTTCTGGTATACCCATGCTTCTTAATGTGGCCCAGAGTTTCTCATGGTTTACAGAGTCAAAAGCTTTGCTATAGTCGATAAAGCACAAATAGATATCCTTTTGGTATTCTTTAGTCTTTTCAAGGATCCATCTCACATCCGCAATGATGTCTCTCGTTCCTCGCCCTTTTCTGAACCCTGCTTGCACTTCAGGTAGTTCTTCTTCCAGGTATGATTGTAGTCTCTTTTGAATAATCTTCAGTAGAATCTTGCTGGCATGTGGGATCAGAGCGATTGTGCGATAATTTCCACAGTCAGTTGGATCACCTTTCTTTAGTATTGGTATAAACACAGATCTTTTCCAGTCAGTTGGCCATGATGCTGTCTTCCATATTTCTTGGCAGAGCCTTGTAAGTATGGTAACAGCTGCATCAGATTGCTGTAATACCTCTATGGGAATGCAATCAATGCCTAGTGCTTTGTTCTTTGATAAAGCTTTCAATGCTGCTTCAACTTCTTCTTTCATCACCAATGGTTCCAGATCATAAAGTACAGGTTGAAACGGCTGTTGGTCCACTTGATCTTTATCATATAAAAACTCTGTATATTCCTTCCATCTTTTCTTGATCTTCTCAGCATCATTCAACATAGAACCTTGAGCATCTTGTAACATTCCAATTCGAGGCTGGAACTTTTTCTTTAACTCTTGTAGCTTTAGGAAAGCTGATCTTGTTCTTCCTCTAATAGTTTCTGCTTCTATTTCCTTGCATGCGTCATTGTAGTACTTTTCCTCGTCCTGTCTTGCTGCACGTTGGAAATCTCTGTTGAGTTCTGTGATTGTCTTTCTTTCTCCTCTGGCTTTAGCTTCTCTGCGTTTCTGGGCAATTTTCAGAGTTTCTTCCGTCATCCATTTTGGCCGTTTTTTCTTTTTTACCTTTTATAGAGACTTCTCGCTTTCTTCCAACACAACCTTCTTGATGTCATTCCATAACTCTTCTGGAACTCTATCATTTGTATCTAAAGCAGCAAATCAATTTTGCAGGCAGCCTTTAAATTCCAGTGGTATATTCTCAAGGTCATATTTTGCTGCATTCATGAGTGGTTTGCTCTTTTTCAGCTTTAGCTTGAGTTTGCATACTAGTAGTTGATGATCTGTACCACAGTCAGCTCCAGGTTTTGTCTTTGTTGATGTTATAGAGCTTTTCCATCGTTGACTTCCACAGATGTAGTCAATTTGATTTTTATACAATCCATTGGGTGAAGTCCATGTGTACAGTCGCCGCTTGTGTTGCTGGAAGAAGGTGTTCGAGATGAATAGATCATTGGTCTTGCAGAATTCAATCAGTCTTTCTCCAGCTTCATTTCTGTTGCCAAGTCCATATTTTCCAACTTCTTTGTCTTCTTCTTTGTTGCCAACCTTTGCGTTCCAATCACCCATGACTATCAGGATATCCTGTTTGCATGTTCTGTCAATTTCAGCTTGTACTTGTTCATAGAACTCTTCAATTTCATTCTCTTCTGCAGCTGTTGTTGGGGCATATACTTGAATTATAATTGTGTTGATAGGCATTCCTCGTAGACGAATAGAGATTAAGCGTTCGCTGACTGCATTGTATTTCATTACAGTTCTTGCAAGTTTCTTCTTTATTATAAATGCAACACCATTTCTTCTTTGTCTTTCATTTCCAGCATAGTAGACCATGTGATCATCTGATGCAAAGTGCCCCATGCCAGTCCATTTCAGTTCGCTGACACCCAACAGATCAAGTTGTACACGTTCCATTTCATTCTTGACCACCTCCAACTTCCCTTGGTTCATGCTTAGTACGTTCCATGTTCCAATGTGTAAGACATCTTTACAGCTTCTGACTCATTTCATGCGCAGCTACATCAGCAGTCAGACGTCCCGAGGGCTTTGATCCAACCACATCATAAATGCTGGCTTTACTCTGAAAGGTCCTCAGCTCTTCCCCAGTAGCTAGTTGAGTGCCTTCCAACCTGGGGGTCTCATCTTCCAGCACTACAGCACAATTTGTTTTGTTGTAACTATCCATTGGGTTTTCATGGCAAGATACAGAAGTAGATTGCCGGGCCTTTCTTAAGTTTGGTGTTGTTGCCGTTGTCACAGAAATGTGATCCTCCGCCATCAACACTATCCCATTCTGCTGCTGCCCAGATGGGTGGTTTGTCTTGGTTTGGCATCTCAGCTGAGACCTGTCTATTTTGGGAGACCCTGCCAGTAGTTAAACTACCGATAATTTAGCTCTCAGCATCACTGATGCACACAAGCCCTCACAGCATGACAAGCTGCAAACCAAGTGAGGGGTATTTCTTGTAATCGTATTGATTCAGAGACCTTCTTTATCCCTTGGAAAGCTTTTTGTAGCACTTCCACCATAACTCCTGGCATTTTATCCTGACGCCATCTCTGAGCTAACTGCTCCAGCGCTCCCCAATCCCCCCCTGGACAAAGCTCTTCTTTTAGACTGCGCACCGATATTTTATCTTCTAGTGCGTCCAATAAAACCAACATACCCCTTGTGCTCCAAATGGAGTGGAGGAGTGGCCTAGTGGTTGGGGCAAGGTACTTCAGGCCGGAAGGTCGGGGGTTCAAATCCCACTAGAGGACAGCAACTTTGGGCCGGAAGGACTGGGGTTTCTAGTCCCACAGGTGCTCCTTGTGGTCTTGGGCAAGCCACTTAACCCTCCATAGCCCATGTTCCCTGTAAAATAGTTATCTCCAAGTTATAATGCCCTGTTCAATGTAATTTCAGTTTGTTCAATGTAAACCGCACTGATGCAGAATAGCGCGGTATATAAGAGAATGTAAATAAAATAAAAATAAAATAAAGGGAGTCTCCTGGAGAACACACTTTTCCATTCCTAGCAGGACTCTGCTAATATTCGAGAAAGCCTCTCTTCCCTTCACAAATCCTGACTGATGTCTGCCTATCAGTCTTGGAAGTATCTTTTGCAGCCTTGTTGCTAATATCGATGCCATAATCTTCGTATCATAATTGATTAACGATATCGGCCTATATGAGGCCGGGTCCTCGGGATCCTTTCCCGGTTTAGGAATAACAGTGATAGCTGCTGTTCGCATATCTCTCGGAAAGAGCCCCATTGCCAGTACGTCACCATACAGAGCCATCAGAGTAGGTGTGGTGTGATTTGAGTCGTTACGATTTTGTAGAATTCTGTGCCGCATCCGTCTGGCAGTGTCCCTGCTTTAATTACTCTCTGTATTTCTTTCCCTGTGATAGATAGGTTTGTTTAAATCTTGCAACTCTACTTCCAGGAGTTTTGGAAGTTGCACCACATCTAAGAAAGCCCGCTCTTGTTCTCTATCTTCCACTTCAGGCGAGTACAAATCCTGATAAAATTGACTGAAAACTTGTACTATCTGCCTCACCTCTCTTTGCTTCACCCCGTCTCTATCGCTAACTATGGTTATTCCTCTAACCCTGCCTCTATCTTTTACCAACCGAGCCAGTAGCTTCCCTGTTTGATCTCCATATCTAAACAATTGGTGCCTATAATACTGCATGGAATAGACCGCTCTCTCTTGTAGTGCAGCGTTTAAGGTTTTTTGAGTTTCGAGATAACCCCTCAGATATTTCCAACTTATCAGCGCTTCTCTCTTTGCTTCTTGGAGGTTTTGGGCTAGTCTGATTATAGTTTCATTAATTCTCTTCTTTTCCTTTTCTACATAAGCTATTATAAGCCCATGCAGCACTGTTTTCCCCGCCTCCCAGAATATCGCCACCGTTTTTGCTTGTGTCTCATTGAACCTTAAGTATTCCTCCCAGTGATGTTTCAAATATTGCCGAAATTCCTAATTTTTCCATAAGTATCTAGGAAAGGACCACTTATTGTCAAAAGGATTTCTCACTCTCTAATCCATCCTAACCATTGCATGGTTAGACACCACGATAGGATCAATCTCCACATTTACCACTTTTCCAAAACTATCTCTTGAAGTTAATATATAATCAATTCAAGACCACGATTGGTGGGCTCTTGACAGATGTGTGTAATCTCTTTCGTCTTCATGTAAGGTTCACCATTCGTCTATTAGTGCTCCCATTTTACAAAGATATCCCATCCCTTTTTTCGTCCACCCCCTCCCCTCTTCCCCTGTGATTGATCTAGCTCAGCCAATACCAATGGTATTTTCGGTGCTCCTATTATCTTTTGTAAAAGTAACTTAAAAATTGATGTTCATAGACATTCGGTGCGCAAATATTACTCAAAAATAGTTCCTCCACCTGTATTCGAACATGCAGAAATAAAAACAGCCCTTGTGGATCACTCTCCTCACTGATTACATCCAAAGCAATCCCTTTTTTTAACCAAAATCGCTACTCCCCTCTTTCTACCTCCTGCCGGTGTAGCAAATACCTGTCCCACCCAGTCTTTTTTAAGCTTCTCGTGCTCCCTTGCACTTAAGTGGGTTTCTTGCAATAATGCCACTTGAGCTTTCCCTCTTTTTAAAGCTTGTAGTATTTTTGTATGCTTCATAGGTGTACTCACTCCCCCCACATTCCATGTAATTATCCTTAAGTCATGTCCCATTATACTTATCTTTTGATTTCTACCCTCAGCTTCCATGATAGTTGAAAGGTCGCCCAGGGAAGCGCAGCCCCAACCCCGAACTGTGTCATGTACATATTCGACATACCTTTTCCTTTGTTGCTCAGACAGTTCTTTAAGACTTTTCAAACCTCTCTTATTGTTTGAATGACTTTCATTCTCTTCATTCTTCACTTTCACCCACTCATTCCTACCACACAGTCTCCATTCACACTTCTGACTTCCCATCCCTTCCCTCCCCTCCTCCCCCTCCCTTTTTCCTGTCTTCCCTTATTCCCCATATGACTTCGCCTCTGCTACCGTCAGCCCTACTCTGCTGAGGCCTGATCCCAACTGAGTGCTGCAGGGCTGCCCCGATTGTCCATCATTGTCCTCTCCATTGCCCCATCCATCCATCCAGCACCGTAGTATCTACTCACATGCTCTGTAACATAATACTCGCTAACAATGTCTTTATTGTTTCTACTACTTCTCTCAGCTGGCTCTTGAGTCTTTGTTTTATCAAACATTTTTTCCTTTTTGTTTTGTAAAGTCCATCTTTGTCTGCTTCAGTGCCTTTAGCCAGGGCTCAGGCCGGAGCACCTTCTGCCCCGTCAACTCCCACTAGTCCATCCAAAAATTGTTTGGCTGCTGCCACAGTCTCGAACATAAGATTCTGTCCCTGGTTTGATACCCTCAAGACCGCCGGGAACGGTAGCGTGAATCGCAGCTTTTTCTTAAAAAGAGCAGCACAGATGGGGGTGAACTCCTTCCTTTTTTCTGCCACAGCTGCGTAATAATCCTGAAATATTAAAAGTTTCTGATTCTCCAGTGTTAGGTCTCTCCAGGAGAGACTAGCTGTGTCAGCGTGGACGACAGGGCCCCAGACCTGCCTGTTTTCTCTCGGTCTTTCTTAGCTGGTAATGGCATATTTCCTCCGTTTTTAATCCTCCTCACCGTATGTTTCTGTTATTCTCTACTTTCTCCTCCAAGTAGAATGTATTTTTGTAGTAGAATTGTAATAATAATTTGGTTATTTCTCGGGGCAGCCCCACAGCGAGCAGGAAACCTCCTTACTCACTCATGCATCACGTGGGATCTCTTCTCCTGGGTCCCTTTTAATAATGGTTTATGGACCTTTCCTCCAGGAACTTTTCCAAACCTTTTTTAAACCCAGCTACACTAGCAGCTTTTACTACATCCTCCTTTAGCCACTCTATCATTGCAATATAATTTGTATTCTGAATTCAACTATGTTGCTCATATTTACATTAGATGTATACAGATGTATACTGTAACGTAATGTCTCCTAAAAGGTAGTTGTATATGATTTTCTGCTGTATTGCGCCTCAAGAACATCCCTCTTAAGGGTCCAACAATAGTCTGCAAGCATACTGGAGCTCCACTTGCCCTGGTACCTATTTTTCATTACCGAAATGTCCTGATGAAACCTTTCCCCATCGCTGACTGCTCCTAGATTTGCAGGAAAAAAATCCAGGTGTGAATGCAAAAAGTGTATTTTCAAAGACATGTTACATCCCAGTTTCTGGTAAGATTTCAGAAGAGTATCTGCTGATTCAGCGTAGTTGTCTGCCTTGTTATTTCCCAAGAAGTCGGGGCAAACAGTCTTAAAGGACTCCCATGTAGCTCTTTCAGTTTCATTCAACTGACAGTCAAAGTTTTCTAATATCAGGTCCTACAAAGATCCCTTCTTTGATCTTCGCCTCACTGATTCATGGAAATGTCTTTCTTAGATATGCAAATCCAAGTCCACTTCTATCCATGGCTTTTACAAAGTTCTTCATAAGACCCAACTTTATATGGAGCGGAGGTAGATATACTTTATTCGGCTCTACAAGTGGGTCATGTGCAACATTTTTCTGGCTTGGGACTAGTGATGTTCTCTTTGGCCACTGTTTCCGGATGTAATGATTTTTCCTGTCCCTGCTGTCCCACTCACACAAAAAGCAGCAATACTTTGTCCAACCAAGCTGTTGTCCAAGCAAGAGGGCAATTACTTTTAAATCGCCACAAATATTCCACTTGTGTTCTTCATACTTGATATCTGTTAGCAGATGCAGCATGCTGCTGTAAGTTTCTTTCATATTGGCGGCATGAGCTACTGGAACTGATGGTAAAATATTTCCGTTGTGGATAAGCACAGCTTTTAGGCTATATTTAGAAGAATCAATAAACAGTCGCCAATCTGGACAAAGTATTTCCATCAGGGATTTAACTTCACAACAAAAAGCAATTCCATCTTCAAAGGTAAAGTAATCCACAAACTCGGTATGCCTATTTCTAAAAGTGCACACTTTGGTTTCTTTCTGAAGAAGATTCCAGCCTTTCAATCGTGACCCTAACAGTTCTGCTTGTCGCTTTGAAAGATTCAAATCTCTGATGAGATCATTCAAATCGTCTTGGTCCAGTAAATGTGGTTCAGAAGAGGAACTGGATGCCTCAAAGCTTGGATCCTGCATTACAGCATCGCCATCATCGTCGACATCATCAGCATTTACTGGTTCTTCTTCTTCTTCATCCTCATTCACTGTAAGATTTTCTGGAGGTTTTGGCACCGGCAGTTCTTGACAGTGAGGCTCAGGCCTCATGGCAGATGGTAAATTTGGGTAATTTACAGTGTGTTTTGATTTTGAAGTAATGCCTGCAATGTTTGTAAGGCAAAAGTAGCAATCTGTCAAGTGATCTCTTGGTTCCCTCCAGATCATTGGAACAGCAAAATTCATGTGTCGAACACCCTTTACCCAACTTGTTGACACAGGTAATACAGCAAACGTGAGGCGCCCAATTTTTGTCCTGACTCAGCGTTTTCTGCTTGTATCAGTCGGACCAGTAGGGCAAGGGGCCCGGTTAATTAATTATATTATAACTACATGACTCAGCATTTTTGGTTGTGGCTGACAACATACAATAAAGCACAGTTACCGTATTTTCGCGCATATAATGCGCACCCGCATATAACACGCACCCGCATATAAAGCACAATTTTCTGCCTGTCCCGCATTGATTTTCTCACATAATGCGCACGCGCGTATAACGCGCATGTGTCGATTGCACTGAGGTGTATAAAAACTTTGCGATCTCTTCTATTATAATCCAGTCATCATGCCAGGAATTAAGCGCAAGTCTTATACTGCGGACTTCAAGCTGAAAGTTGTGGCAAGAGCAGAAGAAACAGCAGCAAGAGAATTTGATGTTGGTGAGTCATCTGTTCGCGACTGGAGAAAGGAGAGAACGGCACTAGAGGAGATGAACCCGCGAAAACGTGCGCGTCGAGGTCCAAAAGAAAAGTGGCCAGAGCTAGAGAGTGACTTAAACAAGTGGATTCTGTCTAGAAGGGAGCAAAATCAAGCTGTCTCAACTATCGCAATTAAATTCAAAGCAAAACTGCTGGCCAATGAAAGAGGAATTTCAAGTTTCCACGTTAGTTTCAACTGGATTTGCAAATTTATGAAGAGGAATGGTCTTTCCGTGCGAATAAGAACAACTGTAGGCCAGAGGATTCTGGATGACTGGGAACAAAAGATGGCGGATTTCAGCACATTTGTCAGCAAAGAAATTTCTGAGTTCAGCATTTCGGCAACGGATGTTATTAACATGGATGAGGTTCCTGTGTCTTTTGACATTCCACAACCAGGACTGTAGCTGCTTCGGGTTCAAAAACTGTCGCAATAACAACAACTGGACACGAGAGGGCTTGCTTCACTGTAGTCCTGGGTTGCACAGCTAATGGGCATAAATTGAAGCCGATGGTTATTTTCAAGCGAGTAACCATGGCCCGCGAAAAATTTCCACAAGGTATTGTTGTCCACTGTAACAAAAAGGGGTGGATGGACTCTGAGGTCATGAAAATATGGATTGATAAATGTTATCGGGCCAAGCCTGGAGGTTTCTTTTCTAAAAGGTCTTTGTTGATCTTCGATTCCATGGCTGCCCATAAAGAAACAAATGTGCAAAATTATATTAATTCGGCAGGTGCCCATATCGCAGTGATACCGGGTGGTCTTACTTGCAAACTGCAGCCGCTAGATATAGCTGTTAATCACCCCTTCAAAACGTTCATCAGATGAGAGTGGGATAATTGGATGCAGCATGGAATCCATGAATTCACTCCATCGGGACGATTAAAGAGGGCTACATTAATGGAAATCTGCAATTGGTTGTGTTCTGCTTGGGACAAAATATCCCCTGAAACCATCAGAAATGGATTCCGAAAAGCAGGGATTGTTTATAAGAACGAGGATGGGGTGCGCAGTGATGACGAAGATGACGATGAAAATGTCGAAAGTAGTGATGATGAAAGTGCATATGTTACGGAAGAGCGTCTTCAGACGGTTTTAAATTATTTCAATGATGATGTTGATGAGGGGAGTGATTTCGAAGGTTTTATGGAATCGGATGATGAAAAGTAATTAAATATATTTTTGTACCAAGATATTCTTGTGGTGCCTCTTTTTTGGGATCAGCTACTTGCAATAAAGTTTTGGTATAGTGCGCCCTCGAAAATACCATGCGGGAGGGTTGCGTGGTAAGTAAAAAAGTGTATAACGCACGCGGTATATGCGCGAAAATACGGTACTTACCTGTAACAGGTGATCTCTGGGAACAGCAGGAATAAGTCTTCACATATGGGTACGTCGGTACTGACGGAGTCTGCGCGGGAACGCTTCCCAGCGTCCAATCAAAACGTTTTTGGAAGCATCCCACCACGCCTGCGTGCTGCCTTCCCGCCTTCCCAACTGCCTCTCCTCAGTTAAGTTTTAAAGCTGAGACAAAGAGAGAGAGAGGAAAGGAAAGACAGATAGAGAGATACAACTCCTAGGGGAGGTGGGTGGGTTGTGAAGACTTATTCCTGCTGTTCTCAGAGATCACCTGTTACAGGTAAGTAACTGTGCTATCTCCAGGAACAAGCAGGAATGAGTCTTCACATATGGGGACTCCCAAGCTGAGATGCCCAGAGGGAGTCCTAGCATGTTGCGGATGTAGAAGAGCCATGCTACTCCCCAGAACCTCAGGCATCCTGGGGATGGAGGGTAGGAGTTGAATACAGAAAGGTGCTGTGGAACAGCTGAACTAGAACAGGACCTCTACAGAGAAGAACCCTGTAGAGAGGAGATCTAGTGGTAAAAATTAAGATATGGGCCTCCCTTGTTGGCATTGCAAGTCTACTGAGGTTGATATGGATCTGTTAGAAGAACCATTGGAAAACCTCAAGGAATACCTCACTGAGAAGTAGAGGTAAGAAAAGTAGAAAAACAAGTGGAGGTCAGAACCCCTCAGGGTGAAGAAATAGCCCCAGGGAGAAACTGGGGTAGGGAAAGAGAGGTAGGACTTCAGCGGAAGACGCAGAAGGTACCATTAAGAAAGCTTAAGCTCTGTTGGTCCAAGAAAAATCCAATCTTAGGACCAAAAGAAAAAAAGAGTCTGACCCAGCTGGACTGGCAGTAGAAACAGTCCATGTAGGAGAGAAAGGGTGTGGAAATCCCTGTATCTGATAAGAAGTTAAGGATAGACTTAGGAAGTGCTAAGCTTTAGATAAATTGAAGTTCCTCAATGTCTTTCCTGAATGGGTTAAGGAAAGAAAAAGGGTACATGGAGAACTTCAGGGGTACCTAACCCTGAAAGTTTATGGTAAGAAAAAGTTTGTTGATCACCGCAGGAAGCGGTTATGTGTGTAGAACCCTAAGGATGCTGGTACAGCATTGATAGAGGTGGTGCCCATCTGTCAGGATCATATAGGAATGTATGAATATCTGAATGTAAACAGACAGATAGATAAGTATGTGGATACATATCTACCTAAAAGATATATCTCTATAGAGACATATAGATATATATACATAGATTCCTAAAGTTATACACATATAGAGTAGATATGCATATATATACGGAGAGACCTGTATGGGCAGAAGATACACAGATAGATATAAATAAACATATATATATATATGTATATGAATATGTAGGCATGTAGACAGATGTCTCCAGGTATGTGGATGAAGAAATGTCTATAGAAATTGATCCCCATAGGAGTATGGGGAGAGAAAAGATTCATCTAACAGCAAGGAGGGTGATACCCGCTTGAATACATGCATCAAGAATCTTCCTTCCCTGGTTATGATTGAAAAAATCAGGGGAATAGTGTCCCTGACAAAAGAGAGTGTAAATCCGTTTCAGAATTTGAGCTCTTAAATAACCAGGATGGCCTACGTGGAAAAAGGCAGAGGATAACTTCAGTCTGCAGGCAGCAAGTCCAGATTTCTCCAGAACCGCAGTATGGAGAATGGATAGAGGACGTCACTGGAGGAGATACCATAGTGACCTGTCTACAAGGGCAGATGGGTATCAGGCGTCCTTTAACTGCCACTGAAACAAAAAGATCTCTGGCGAGAAGACCAAGGGGATATGGACCAAGCCAGGGAATTTGCCATTCTTTAGGTTGTCACATGAAGAAAAGGCCTGAGCCTCAGGTCTCAAAAGAGATTTTAGATGAGATGGTAGGGGTAGAGAACACCTACCAGACATGAAAATATGACTGGGGAAACCTCTCCTAACCCTCTGGGGTTATCTGCTAGATAAGATATGATGCTCTCTAGCAAGGGCCCATAGTGCAAAGCTACTCTGTAGAGTTGCAGAGAGCATGCTGCAGGTTAGTAAGAAGAAAAAACTGGCTGTTAAAAGCCAGTGGGTAAGAACTATTCTGCCAAGGACAAGGGGCAAAGAATAGAAGTTAACCAAGCAGTCTGTGATAATAGGGTTTCCCAAACGAGGTTGATAACCTGTTTGGGGTTTAGCACTGAGGCTAGAAGAATAGCTAGTGGAGGAGAAGCCCTGGTTGTATGGTGAACAGAATCAATGGCTTAACCACTAGGAATTAGTGTATCTGCAGCAACTACCAGGGCAGCGGGCGAAAAATTTCTTTTCCCATCTTTTTTAGATTGGAAAAAAGAGACAACAGACATAGTAGGACTATCTAGTGTCTGATGAGCTGCCCTAAGGAAATAAAGGGGAAGACAACTCTTAAATGGAGAATCCCCCTGTGGAACAGGTAGAGGACCATAGGGGCTTACCAGTGTAAAAGAGCCACTCTTACAAACCAGATGCTGTAGCAAGAGGGAGGTAAGACAGAGGTGAAGGAGACTGACTATGAAGGAAGTCTCTGAAAGGTAAGATGATACATGCCAGTACAGTGAAACAACTGTCTTATTAATAGTTTTCATTTCTCTTTTCCCGAAAAGGAAGAGAAACCTGTCAAGTGAGGGCATGATCATCATGAAGACTCTTAGAGTAAAGGAAAAAATGTCTCAAGAAGAGACATCTTGAAAAGGTTAGTATAAATTTAGTGCAGATACTTCAGCAAAAAGAAGTAGACTGCCCCTGTAACCAGCAACACAAGGGGAAAAATGACTTATTTAAAACCCTGTGACTGCTGGGTTTGTGGACCCTGTTGAGGTTGTGGTTTCTTCAGACTAGGGCGATGTTTCCCCTGTTTGGGAACATCTGAATGATGGGCAGAAGAAGAATAAAACTTTTTCCCCCTAGGGGAAGAAAGTTGGGTAGGACATTTCCTACCAACTGGGAAAGAGGAAGGCGTAGAACAGCCTCTGGAAACAGGAATGTCAGTGGTTAACTGAGCAACCTGGAGTAAAGACTCCTTGTTAAAGAGATTTTCTCCAGTGCAAGGAGTATTTCCCAGTCTTTCTTGAGCCCATTTGTCTAAGCTTGAAGCCTGGAGCCAGGCTTTACGTCATGCCCCTATAGCTATAGCAGAGGTTCTGCTAACAGAGTCAAAGGAGTCCAGGGAAGCATGAATAAGGAACCTAGATATATTTTGAGCATGACTAACCAGAGAGGAATAGTCTGCACTTATAGTCTCTTGAAGAAAAGGAGTCAAAGATAGTAATTTCTTTGTGACCTCATCAAGAGATAATCCATATAGGAAATATATGAGAGAATTCTTGCTGAAAGCATGGATGCCTGGAAGGTTTGGTGTCCAAAGGCATCTAAAGTCTTAGACTCACAACATGGCGGGTAAGAAGATGAAATTAGGCCTTACTTGCTAATTGTCTTTCCTTGAGCTATCTCCGGGCCAGTCCAGGGAAGGTAGGGTTGTCAATCCCCTTTAGCAGCTGAGGACTGAAAGAAACTTTGAAACTTGCTGACAGGCTAAGACGCTCCCCCTGACGTCAGTGTACCAGTCTTCTCTTGACAAAGCAGCAAAGAGGCATCTAGACAAAATAACAGTGATAAGACACCACATTTCCCAGCACCGAAGAACCCCGGAAAACGCCAACAGGGTGCAGTTGAAGAGGAAAAAACCTCATACATCCTTAATCATTTATATATATACATTATTATTATTATTTTTTTTAATATTAAATATGAAAATCAAAAAACCCAAAATGTTTTAACCAACACCTCCACGGAGAAGGCAAGGGAGCACCCAAGTCACGTCAACCTAGCAATCTGATTCATTGTCACTCTTAGGAGCAGGAAACGTGACAGACAGAGAAGAGAAGGAAAGGGCAGGCACTGGACTGGCCCGGAGATAGCTCAAGGAAAGACAATTAGCAGGTAAGGCCTAATTTCATCTTCCTTATCGCTTCTCCGGGCCAGTCCAGGGAAGGTAGGGCAGTACCAAAGCAGTACCTAAACTCGGGAGGGCCCCGCAAGACCTGCTATCAAGGCAGAAGCCCCCACCTTCGCATCATCTCTGGCGTGCACATCTAAACGGTAATGTTTGGCGAAGGAATGAAGTGAAGACCAAGTCGCCGCCCTGCAAATATCAACTGGAGGAACAAATGCATATTCCGCCCAGGAAGCCGCCTGAGCACGAGTGGAATGAGCTTTGAGTCCCGAAGGCGGAACTTGCCCCGCAGCCTCATACGCTGCCACAATGGCGCGCTTGACCCAGCGAGCAATGGAGGACTTCGAAGCTGCTTGACCTTTGCGGGATCCCGCAAACAGCACAAACAACCGATCGGATTTCTGAAAAGGCCTAGTGACCCGAAGGTAAGCTCTCAAGACGCGTCCCAGATCCAAATTTCGAAGAACTCGATCCATCGGCGAAGATGTCAAGTCTGAGAAAATGGGCAGCGCCACGGACTGATTAACATGAAATGCGGAAACCACCTTAGGAAGATAAGAAGGAACAGTACGCAAGAGCACCTTCCCGGGTAAGAACTGGAGATAGGGCTCCCGACAGGAAAGCGCTTGCAAATCCGAAATTCTCCTAGCCGAACACAAGGCCACGAGGAAAGCCGTTTTCCAGGATAACTCCTTCAAGCGCTCCAAAGAAGCCGAGGCAAATGGCTGACGTGCTAATGCCTCCAAAACCACATTCAAATCCCAAGGCGGCACCACCGGACGACGCGGAGGCCGAATAAGTCGTGCAGCCCGAAAAAAACGTTGCACATCGCGATGTAGCGAGAGACGCCGACGCTGCACCGGGCCTCTGAAGCAAGACAGAGCGGCCAAATGCACCTTCAGTGTAGTAAGAGCCAAGCCTTTATCCAAACCCTCCTGAAGAAACAAAAGTAGATGAGGCAAAGTGGTAGACATCGGCCGAAGGTCTCGTTGCGCGCACCAAGTCTCAAAAATGCGCCAGATCCGAACGTAGGCTAGCGAAGTGGTAGAGCGTTTAGAACGTAGCAGAGTAGCCACTACGGATTCTGAATAACCTTTATGCCTCAAATGGTTCCCTTCAAGAGCCAAGCCGTAAGCAAGAAGCGATCGACCTGCGGCATGAGAACCGGACCCTGATGCAACAGATTGACTCGGACCGGAAGTCGCCAAGGAGAATCTATCAGAAGCCGGACCAGATCGGCATACCAAGGACGAGGAGGCCAATCCGGCGCAATCAGGAGCACCACCCCTGGGTGCTGGGCGATGCGTCGAATGATCCGACCCAGCATCGGCCATGGAGGAAGGACGTACAGGAGCGGAACAAGAGGCCAGGGCTGAGCTAAAGCATCCAGCCCCTCCAACATGCGCTCTCTGCGCCTGCTGAAAAACCGAGGCGCTTTGGCATTGGCGAAAGTAGCCATGAGATCCATCACCGGCTGCCCCCAACGAAAGGTAAGATCATGAAAGACTGCCGCGTTCAATTCCCATTCCCCAGGATCGAGGACATGGCGACTCAGATAATCGGCCTGCACGTTGTCTTTGCCTGCCACGTGCGCCGCCGACAAGGCTACCAGATGAACCTCGGCCCAAATCATCAATTCCTGACATTCGGCGAGCAACGGAGCACATTGAGTGCCCCCCTGCCGATTGATATGGGAGACCGTCACCGCATTGTCGGAAAAAACGCGAACCGCCTTCCCTTCGAGCAAGCGTGCGAAATGAAGTAGTGCGAGACGAACCGCTCGTAGTTCCAAGCAATTGATCGACCAAGAACGTTCCTCTTCGGACCAAGTGCCCTGAGCAATCTGAGATAGACAGTGAGCACCCCAGCCCGAGAGACTTGCGTCCGTTGTCACCAGCACCCAAGCGGGATCTTGCAAAGGAACCCCCGCTCGTAGGTGGTGGGATCCATCCACCAGAACAGACTCTGACGCACCAGCTCCGGACAGACGAGCCGCCGTGAGAGAGGGTGAAGCTGAGGCGACCACCTGGAGAGCACCGCCTACTGCAGAGGTCTCATATGCGCTCTGGCCCACGGGACAAGATCTAAGGCCGCCGCCATGGACCCCAAAAGTTGCAAATAGGTCCACGCCGAAGTTCTGCACTTGCTCCAAAATCTTCTGCATTCTGCCCTCGGGCAAAAAGACCAAACCCCTTGCCGTGTCGAAATGGGCTCCGAGATACACAAGCTGCTGTAGTGGCTCTTCGCCTGGTTGATGACCCAGCCCAGCTGTTCCAGAAGCTGAACCACGCGGGCAGTCGCCGCAATTGAAGCCGAGAGGGATTCCGCCCTGATCAGCCAATCGTCGAGATACGGATGTACCCGAATCCCTTCCTTCCGCAAGGCTGCCGCAACCACCACCATTATTTTCGTGAAAGGTCGAGGAGCAGTCGCCAGACCGAAGGGCAACGCCCGAAACTGGTAATGCCCCATTGGAAGGGCAAATCTGAGAAATCTTTGGTGACCGGCCCTGATGGGTATGTGCAGATAAGCCTCTGTGAGATCTATGGCCGAAAGGAATTCGCCCGGCTGCACGGCTCGAAGGACGGCCCGTAACATCTCCATCTGGAAGTGCGGAACCCTTAAAGCACGGTTTACATGCTTGAGATCCAGAATCGGCCGAAAGGATCCCTCCTTTTTTGGTACCACAAAATAAATCGAGTACCGACCAAAACCGCACTGGTCGCGAGGAACCGGAACCACTGCTTGGAGTTGCAAAAGACGAGCCAGTGTATCGGCCACTATGCCTTCTTTGGACCGGAAGCGCAAGGAGACATTACAAAGGCGTCCGCCAAGGGGTGAGCGAAATCTAGCGCATAGCCCTTCTGAATGATTTCTAACACCCATTTGTCCAAGGTTACAGCGGTCCAGGCCGAGAAAAAATTCTGTAGACGGCCGCCGACAGGGATCGGGGTCTGGACCTGCAAGGCATCATTACGGTTTCTTCGTAGAGGTGTGTTGGGTGGTAAAAGAGGATCTACCGAACCCTCGGGCTCCGCGAAAGGACTGACTGCGAGCACCGAAACGGCTCCGGGGGTATGGAGCAAAGCGAGCACCACGAAACCGACGAAAATCTCTACCCTGACCTCGTTGACCGGCAGTTCCTCTCGACGCCTTAGGGCGATCTTCCGGCAAACGACCCCCTTTGGAGTCCCCGAGGTCCTTAACAATCTTTTCCAAGGCCTCACCAAAGAGCAACTTACCCTTATAGGGTAACTTGCTGAGATGTGACTTGGAGGAAACGTCAGCAGCCCAAGTATGCAACCATAGAAAACACCGAGCCGCCACCAGCGAGGCCATGGACTTCGCAGCAATCCTCACCAAATCATAGAAGGCATCCGCTAGATAAGCCGCCGCCGACTCCAATTTAGCACCCTCCGGGGAAGAAGCAGTCGGCGAATCCGCAGAAGAATCCCCCTGAATCCAATGGATGGCAGCTCTGGACACGTAAGCCCCACAAATGGAAGCCTGCAGTGCAAGCGCGCTGGAATCAAAAGCTTGCTTGAGGAGAACCTCCAGCTTCCGATCCTGTAGATCTTTAAGAGCGGCCGCCCCTTCTACCGGAATGGTGGTTTTCTTAGTGACGGCGGACACCAAGTCATCCACCTTTGGCATTTTTAAGAGATCCTTCTCTTCCTGAGGCATTGGATAAAGACGAGCCATAGCCCGACTACCCCGTAGTGAGGCCTCCGGACACTCCCACTCAGACTCAATCATCTGCTTTATGACACGGTGTACAGGAAAACAGCGCTGTTCAGATTTAAAGCCCTGCAACAAAGGATCTTCGAGAGGTTCCTGAGAAACAGAAGGAAGCAGCAGGTTCAAAGCAGATAAAGACTGAGAAATAAGCGCTCCCAGCTCTTCCTTCCGAAATACTCGAAAAACATTAGGATCGTCGCCCGGAGCGATCTCTCCTTCCTCAAGCTCCCCCGACTCCACGTCTAAGCCAGGATCAGAGAAGAGCTCTCCATCCTCCAAAAACTGAGGACCTTTGACCAGCGGTTCCAACGGGTCTAATCCGGATGGAGCCTGCATCCCTGACAGGGAAGTACCTTCCCCAGGGTCCAGTGGCTCCTTGACTGGCTGACTGAGCTCAAGGAAACCAGTAGAAGGAGAGGCTGATTGAGAAGCTTTCAACAAAAAAGCATTATGGAGAGCTAAAATAAATTCAGGAGAAAAAAAGGCAGACAGCCCTTCCTGAGGCTCAGGAACCTTCTGTGGAGGCTTAGAGAGTGACGGTGCCTCCTTAGTAGATTTGGATTTGCGCTTCCCTGCACTCTGCCCTCCAGGCTTATGATGACCCGTGGGCAAAACGGACGGCTCATTCAAAATGGCCGCCGTTCCCACCTTTTTGGAGGCTATAACAGGTCTGTCTGGCTCAGAAGAGAGTTTCCCCTCCATGTGAAACGGGCCGGGAAAAACAAGGGCACACAAACGCGAAAAACAGCCCGATCCCCAAAAAGACCCGAAAAAGAAACCCGCGCGCCAGAGCGCACACGCGAAGAAAAAGTTCGCCGCCTCAAAAAAGACTGCCCTCGAACACAGAGCTCACCTCAGAAAATGGCAGACGTCTGGG
Organism: Ichthyophis bannanicus; assembly: GCA_033557465.1. Taxonomy (NCBI): domain Eukaryota; kingdom Metazoa; phylum Chordata; class Amphibia; order Gymnophiona; family Ichthyophiidae; genus Ichthyophis; species Ichthyophis bannanicus. The sequence goes on along the minus strand of CM066040.1, from coordinate 304,883,021 downwards.
CTCGCAGCCGAGGATCCCCGCTGCTAGCGGGAGTAGCGGCAACGTGCAGACTGAGCAGGTAGAGGGTGACTGGGGCTCTCAGGACCAATCTACTGACGCTAGAGAGACCCGCTAGAGAAGGTAGGCTCTACACTCCTCCGCCAAACAGAAACAGGCAGGGGTCATCTACTAGGAACGCTGGAGGGTAATAAAAACGTACATTTTGCTGACTGCACTCAGAGTGAAACAGCACAAAGAAATATAGCGTCTTATCAGCCCTGCTAGAGCCAAAAGCTATAATTGAGGCAGAACGAAAATAAGAAAATACTGAAAATCTATAGGAGCACTGTGAGCATCAATCCTCTCTAGCTGCTGAGGACTGAAAGACTGGTACACTGACGTCAGGGGGAGTGTCTTAGCCTGTCAGCAAGTTTCAAAGTTTCTTTCAGTCCTCAGCTGCTAAAGGGGATTGACAACCCTACCTTCCCTGGACTGGCCCGGAGAAGCGATAAGGAAGAGTGCTTTTTAGTACTCTTCACCCGCCTCATTGCTGATTCAACAACAATGAAATGATGAGGAAGTTGAGTCTTCTGAAAACCTGGAGAGGGAGGCACCTGATATAGAAGATCAGTTGTCCTAGAAGGTGGGGGCACCGTTAAAGGAGCTTCCCACATTCGTAAAAGGAGATCCTGCAAGGAATGATGCAAAGGAAGCATGATGGTATCCTTTGCTGTCCCAGGAATATATAGGGATTCTGCATTGCCTTGTGTAGGATCCTGTCCAGGCATAGAAATGGCAAGTGATCTCATCATATTCATGAGAAAAGCTTGAAAAGAAAAATCCCCAGAGGGAAATTATTTTGGACAGGCTAGATCTGCTGAAGAACTAGCATTGGCACCGGAGGATCTATCCAACCTTATAGGAATATAAGATCTTGAATGGTGGAGATCCCTAGAGAATGGTCGCCGGTACCGCAGGGGGTCGGGACCAGCAACAGTCGGTAGCATATCATCCATGCTAGGGATCGATTCCAAACTCGGTATCGAGGGAAGCGAGCCTGAAGAGGGAAGCATGGAAGGCACCGACAGCCATGGTAATGTGGATACCGGTACCGACTCTGGCACCGTATCCGGTACCAGTGGATGAAGGCCAGCCGGTGACAACTCTATCGGTATGGAAGAAACTGAGAGTGCCAGACATGGATCATCGGAACCGTGCCTTCGGTACCAAGGCAAGTCGGTACCCAGTCCTCCAGACTGGAGATCGATTCCAGACTCGGCATCGAAGGAAGCGAGTCTATTGAAGCACATCTGGAGGGTAACGACGTCGGTACTAGTATCGGTACCGGTATCGATACCGATACTGGCGGGTTGGCCTGGAGCATAACCAACGGTCCCGTAGGTACCGAGGATGCCAGACAACGATCCTTGGTGAGGAATGTTTCATCCAACACCATTGCCGATGCCGGGGTATCGGTACCGCTCGAAGCGGATGCCACCACCGAGCATGGCACAGGTATGTTCTGTGAGGGGTGAACCTCAGGAACAACCTGAAACCCCACACAGGCTTTGAAGGCTGAAGACTCCCACCGGGGTTTTAAAACCAGTATGTTCTCGAGGGCAAGGCCAGAGGCATCTCTATGCTGTGCATGAGATCTACCACTCAAGGACTGGCTAGTTTTAACAGACTGTTTTTGGGTTACCTGATTCCGTGTAGAAGAAGAAGTGGTCGGTGCCCTGAAGCTGGATGGGGACCGCGTATCGAGGGAAACCCGATGCTGAAGACTTCTTCCGACAATACTATTGCAGGAGGGACACTCCGGAGGAAAATGGTCAGGACCCAAACCGGCCAGACACCAATTAGGGGTGTTGAAAGTTAATTTTGTACCGCCGCAGTTTGAACATTTCTTGGGAATAGTGACTGGCGGTTCCATGAAGGAAAGTGAGTAGGCCTAGCAGGCCTAAGAAAACCGTGAGGCACTAAGAAGGAAAATTTTACAAGAAAAAAGGAGAGAGAAACACCGGCGGTACCGGTGGCGTCGGGGAAGGCTGCCGCGACCACAAGAAAACTAAAAAATAAAAGAAGAATTTTCTGCGGTGACAGGAGGACGTCCTGCCGGCTCCGCGGAAAAACAAAAACTGAGGAGAGGCAGTTGGGAAGGCAGCACACAGGCGTGGTGGGATGCTTACAAAAGCGTTTTGATTGGACGCTGGGAAGCGTTCCCGCGCAGACTCCGTCAGTACCAACGTACCCATATGTGAAAACTCATTCCTGCTTGTTCCTGGAGATTAATTATGATGGAATTTTTCGTATTCAACCTTTGTTTATTGAAACAAAACTCTAACAGCTAATTTACAGTAATGTACACACTTTACTAGATGATATCTCCTGAAGTATGGGTGAAAGAAAAATTCTGATACCATATTTGCAAACAATGGGAAAAATTACATATGAAACAGGTCAGAGCGGGTCTGTGACAAAAATTGTGTTGACCAGTGTAATCAGTGTCCCACTAGTTATCCTCCTTCCATTAGGTCTCTGAAATGCCTATTACAAGTACCTAGCTTTTCATTCAGTGCTATAAATTCTAACGCTCTCATCTTATTTTTTTACACTAGTATACAGATATTTCAAAGTAGGTTTGTTGACTGCATCGGTCTACCCTTTACTCTTTTGACTCTATCATTTACTTAAGGGCAGGGTGACTTGCTTTTATGCATCCTTTCTGGGATTCTCCAACTTCGTTTTGAACTACAAAAGCACTCTAAACCATGCACCCCTCGGCACCAGTCCCGGTCCTGCTCAGGGCCAAGGACTTCCCCACCCAGCTTTTCCCTGTGTTCTAGTGTAAAAATTGCTTTCTCTCTGTTTTAAATTTTAATGCCAACTCACAGAATCTGCTAGTTTCAGTGGGTATGTGAATTATCAGAAAGCCTGGCAACATGGAAGAACGCTTGGGTTCTGCATTAAACCAACTCCAAATTCTTCAATTTTCCCTGTATTACATGGACTCCGTTTCTGGCTAGATCACTGGAGAATAAAACCAAGGCTATTATAATGCCTCTGTATCGTGCCATGGTGCGACCGCACCTTGAATATTGTGTGCAATTCTGTTCACCATATCTTAAAAAGAATATAGCAGAATTAGAAAAGGTACAGAGAAGAGCCACACAATTGGTAAAGGAGATGGAAGGATACCCCTATGACAAAAGGCTTACAAGATTAGGGCTTTTCAACTGGCAAAAGAGACGGGGGGGGGGGGGGGATATCATAGAGGACTATAAATTAATGAATGGTGTGGAACGGTAAACATAGATTGGTTGTTTATGCCATCAAAAAGTAGAAAGACTAGGGGAGACACAATAAATCTACAATATGATCCATTTAAGACTAATAAAAGAAAGCGTAGTTACTCACCTATAACAGGTGTTCTCCGGGAACAGCAGGAATTAGTCCTCACATATGGGGGTGGCGTCAGTGCCGACAGAGCCCGCGCAGAGCATTTCCCCAGCTTTCAAAGAAAGCCTTTGGGACAAGCCACCGTGCATGCATGGTCCCTTTCCCACCCAAGGGTGCCATCTTGCTCAGCCAGATGACATAGCTAGGACTGCAGTAAAGACTAAAATAAGGTAGGGAGGCAACTCCCAGGGGAGGAGGGAGGGTTGTGAGGACTGATTCCTGCTGTTTGCGAACACCTGTTACAGGTGAGTAACTACGCTTTCTCCAGGAACAAGCAGGAAGTCAGTCCTCACATATGGGACTTCCTAGCTCTAGGCTGCTGAGGACTGAACCACGACAGCACCACCTGCAGCCAACGGGTTGCAGAAGGTGAGTCACCACTGAGAGACTCTGCAAGACCCTAAAGTCCAGCGAAACTATCACTCCAGTAGCCTGAACACAGAATGGTCGGAGGGTAGGAGTTGCCTACACCCCAAGAATATTACGGAGTACTGCCTGGCCAAAGGCACTGTCGCTGCGGGACTTGCTCTCCAAGCAGTAGTGAGCTGTGAACGTATGAATTGAAAATCATGTTGCAGCCTTGCAGATTTCAGTCATCAGCACTGAGTGGAGGTTGGCCACCAACATGGCCAATGCCCTCACGTGATGCGCTGTGATCCGGTGCTCAAGGGAGAGACCAGCTTGCTCATAGGTGAAGGTAATACAGTCCGTCACCCAAGTGGACAGAGTGCACTTGGGTCACAGGGAGCCCCAGGACACAAAATCCGAGGAGCTTTGCGATGCGTCTGGGTCTGCTGCAGGAAGGAGGACAGGGCCCGCTTGCAGTTGAGCGTGTGGAGTATTAGATCCTCCCTGCCAGCATTGGGCTGCGGGAAGAAAGTGGGAAGGACCACCTCTTGGTTGAGATGGAAGGGAGATATCACTTTCAGGAGGAATTTGGGGTGTGTGCGGAGCACCACCCTGTTCTTATAGAACCTGGTATATGGTGGCTTCGCCATGAGGGCCTGGAGTTTGCTGACCCTATATGCTGACGATAGGGCCAACAGGAAGGCCACTTGCCAAGAGAAGTATCTTAGGTGGCAAGTGGCTAGGGGCTTGAAGGGTGGCTTAGTGATCTGGAAGAGCACCACATTGAGGTCCCACTCCGCCGCCGGAGGGTGGAGGGGGAGCTTCGATAGTTGAAGGCCCAGAGGAACCTGGAGACCAGGGGCTGACTTGAAAGGGGTTTCCCCTTGATAGGGTGGTGGTGCGCAGCTATTGCGCTCAGGTGCACCCTCAGAGTTGGATTTCAGCTCGGTGTGCGACAGATGTAGCAGGTACTGGAGAACCAGTTGCACATGACAGAAGAAGGGATTCTCCTTCCTCTCTGCACACAAGACGGAGAATCTTCTCCGCTTAAAGGCGTAAGCCCGTCTGGTGAAGAGCTTCTGGGAGGCCAGCAGGATCTACTTGACTTCCCCTGGGAGATTGAAAGGGGCCACCGCTACCCTTTCAGCAGCCACGCTGTTAGCGCTAGTGACCCCAAGTTGGGGTGCAGAAGGGAGCCCTCCTCCTGGGATAGGAGATCTGAGGCCCGGCCCAGCAGGATGGGGAGTGCTACTGACAGGGCAAGCAATAGGGGAAACCAGGGCTGCATGGGCCATCTTGGTGCGATCGGTATCACTGATGCCCCCTCGCTATGGACCTTGAAGAGGGTCTTGGCAATCGGTGGGGGGAGGGGGGGTCGGTGGGAACGCATAGAGTAGGCCCTCCAACCACGATATCAGGAAGGCATCTGCCTCCACTCTCCCCTGGTCTGGTTGGCACAAGCAGAAGCAAGGCAGCTGTGCGTTGTGCGGGGAGGCGAACAAGTCCATCACAGAACATAAGATATGCCATACTGGGTCAGACCAAGGTCCATCAAGCCCAGTATCCTGTTTCCAACAGTGGCCAATCTAGGTCATACATACCTAGCAGTTTCCCCAAAAGACACAGTTTCCGCAATGCTTGTACTGGGTCAAGCATTGATATCCTGGGTCCCTTCTTAATAATGGTTTATGGACCTTTCCTCCAGGAACTTGTCCAAACCTTTTTTAAACCCAGCTACACTAACAGCCTTTACTACATCCTCCGGTAACAAATTCCAGAGTTTGATTACACGTTGAGTGAAAAAAATATTTTCTTTTATTAGTCTTAAATAGTTTACCCTGTAGCTTCATTGCATGTCCCCTAGTCTTTCTATATTCTGATAAGGTAAACAATCGATCTACGTTTACCCGTTCCACTCCGTTCATTAATTTATAGACTTCTATCATATCTCCCCCTCAGCCGTCTCTTTTCCAGGTTAAAGAGCCCTAACCTTTTTAGCCTTTCTTCATAGGAGTATCCTTCCATCCCCTTTACCATTTTGGTGGCTCTTCTCTGTACCTTTTCTAAAATCGCTATATCCTTTTTAAGATACGGCGACCAGAATTGCACACAATATTCAAGGTGCGGTCTCACCATGGAACGATATAGAGGCATTATAATATCTTTTGTTTTATTTTCCATTCCTTTCCTTATCATACCTAGCATTCTATTTGCTCTCTTGGCCGCCGCTGCACACTGGGCCGAGGGTTTTAACATGGTATCCACAATGACGCCTAAATCTTTTTCCTGGGTGGTGGTTCCTAATGTGGAACCTTGCATCGTGTAACCATAGTTTGGGTTGTTCTTCCCTAGGTGCATAACCTTGCACTTGTCCACATTAAATTTCATCTGCCATTTTGATGCCCAGTCTTCCAATTTATCAAGATCCTCTTGCAATTTTTCACAGTCCTCTTGGGTTTTAACAACTTTAAATAGTTTTGTGTCATCTGCAAATTTGATAACCTCACTCGTTATTCCACTTTCCAGGTCATTTATGAATATGTCAAAAAGCAGCGGACCCAGCACAGATCCCTGGGGTACACCACTATTCACCTTTCTCCATTGGGGAAATTGGCCATTTAGCCCTACCCTCTGCTTTCTATCTTTTAACTAGTTCCTGATCCACAATAGTACACTGCCTCCTATCCCATGACTCTTTAGTTTCGCAAAAGTCTCTGATGAGGGACCTTGTCAAAGGCTTTCTGAAAGTCCAGATACACAATATCAACCGACTCACCTTTGTCCACCTGTTTATTCACTCCTTCAAAAAAACATAACAGATTAGTAAGACAAGATCTTCCTTGTCTAAAGCCATGTTGGCTGTCTCCCATTAGGTTGTGACTATCTACATGCTGAGTAATTTTATTCTTTATGATGGTTTCTACCATTTTTCCTGGTACTGACGTTAGGCTCACTGGTCTGTAGTTTCCCGGATCACCCCTGGAACCCTTTTTAAAAATTGGTGTTACATTGGCGATCCTCCAATCTTCAGGTATTAGAGATGATTTTAATGATAGTTCACAGATTACTGATAGCAGTTCTGCAATCTCATATTTCAGTTCTTTCAACACCCTTGGATGTATACCATCCGGCCCAGGTGATTTGCTACTCTTCAGTTTATCTAATAGTTGTAATACATCTTCCCGATGTATCGATATTTCCTTCAATTCTTCCGCACCTTTAAATACCACTTCAGTCATGGCTAACATCCCTACATCTTCCTCAGTATAGGCATATAGGCAGGGGAAGACATAGGCCCCCTTTTAGGTGCAAGCGGGAGGCTACCACCACCAGGCACTTGGTAAAGACCCTTGGCGAGGAGGCCAGGCCAAAAGGCGTAACCCTGTACTGGTAGTGCCCTTCTTCCACCATGAACAAGAGGTACTGCCTGTGGGAGGGGTGGATCAGGATGTGAGTATAGGCATCCTTTAGATCCAGGGAGCACAGCCAATCTCCCTGGTGGAGGTAAGGAAGTAATGTTCCAAGGGAGAGCATCTTGAACTTCTCCCTCACCAGAAACTTGTTCAAGTTTCATAGGTCTAGTATGGACCTGAGGCCCCCTGTTCTTTTGGGGACAAGGAAGTACCTTGAGTAGAAGCCCTTTTTCCACAGATGCTTGGGAACAGGCTCCACTGCACCGTCACTGAGTAAGCCTACGAGCTCTGAAAGCAGCAAGGTCTGGTGAAGGAGAGGTCACACCGGCTCTCCTGGGAAGAACCTTAGGGGTATCTGCTGCAAGCGGAGGAGGTACCCTTCCATGACCACCTGCGGGACCCACTGTTCCAAGGTGACTCCGGCCCACCTGTGGGCAAAGAGTACCAGGCGGCCCCCTGTGGGCTGGGAAGGGTCTCCCAGGTTGGGTGGCAGTCAAGGCCTAGGGCTTCTGGCTTCCTGGGTCCGTGGCTCTGGCCCTTAACCTGAGGGCCCTGCTGTTTATGACCCGAGAAGGGCTGGTAGTGGCTTTGGTGGAAGGACCCTTTTCCTTGGGGAAAAAGGGTCTTTTCCCAGATGGTTTCTTTTGGGAGAGGGCTGAGGTCTTCTTGGAAAGCCTCTGCCTAGTCATCGCCTCAGCCTTTATCTCGGCCGCCTTGTTAAAAGGTAGTACTGTGGATTTCCTTACCATCCCTTCTCTATTAATTAAATCAAACATGATCATGCTATGATCAATATTGCCAAGTGGCCCCAACACCCTTATCTCTTGCACCAGATCTGGTGTCCCACTAAGGACTAGATCCAAAATGGCTTCCCCTTTGGTCAATTCATGAACCAGCTGCTCCAAGAAGCAGTCATTTATTTAATCTAGAAACTTTATATCCCTAGCATGTCCTGCCGTGACACAGACCCAATCAATACCGGGTAATTGAAATCACCCATTATTATTACTGTGCTGTACATTTTGTCAGCTTCCCTGATTTCTTTGAGCATTTCATCATCCATTTGTTCATTCTGGCCAGGTGGTCGATAGTACACTCCCACTGCCATCGCCTTCCCCTTTTTACATGAAATTTCAATCCATAGAGATTCTACAGCAAATTTTGTTACCTGCAAAACTTTAATCCTTTGTGACTCAATGCCCTCTCTAACTTAAGAGTGCAACCCCTCCACCAATTTGATCTGCTCTATCATACGATATAATTTGTACCCAGGTATCGTAGTGTCCCACTGGTTGTCCTCCTTCCACTATGTCTCTGAAAAACCAATCATATCTAACCTCTCATTTAGTGCTATATATTCTAACTCTCCCATCTTATTTTTTAGACTTCTAGCATTTGCATACAAGCATTTTAGAGACTATTTTATTCATATTAATCTGGCTATTGGTAGACAGGGGTAATTTGGAATCTTTAAGCTCTGTCTGCTCCGTACTCAAGGGCATTTGGGCTACTTTTTGTCTTTACTGGAACCTCTCTGCTAATATGCGCTAACTTCATTCTTTTGGTAGTATCCTTCATTGTTCCGAACCATGAGCTCTTGGGCGACTTTCGGCTCTCCCCTATCATCTAGCTTAAAAGCTGCTCTATCTCCTTTTTAAAGGTTAATGCAAGCAGCCTGGTTCCATCACGGTTAAGGTGAAGCCTATCCCTTCGGAAGAACCCCTCCTTTCCCCAGAATGATCCCCAGTTCCTAACAAATCCAAAACCCTCATCCTTGCACCATCGTCTCATCCACGCATTGAGACTCTGAAGCTCTGCCTGCCTTTTGGTTCCTGCGCGTGGAACGGGAAGCATTTCAAAAAATGCAACCCTGGGAAGTTCTGGATTTTAACTTCCTACCTAAAAGCCTAAATTTAGCCTCCAGAACCTCCCCTACCACATTTTCTTATGTCTTTGGTACCGACATGTACCAAAACAGCAGACTCCTCCCCAGCCCTTTCTAAGATTCTTGTCTAGGTTGCGAGTGAGGTCCACTACCTTCGCACCAGGCAGGCATGTTACCAGGCGATCCTCACGTCCATTAGCCAACCAGCTATCTACATGCCTAATGATCGAATCACCAACTATAACGGCTATCCTAACCCTTCCCTCATGGGCTCATGGCCCTGGAGAAACATCCTCGGTGCGAGAGGGTTTTACATCACCTGGAGGATAGGTCCTAGCTACAGGATCACTTCCTGCCACACCAGGGTGATGCTCTCCTGTCACGTGACCTCTCTCCTCCATGGCAACAGGGATGCTGCCAGACTGGAGGTGGGAATTCAGGACTATAGCCCTGTAGGTTTCGTTTATGTACCTCTCTGTCTTCCTTATCTCCTCCAAGTCTGCTACTCTAGCCTCCAGAAATCGGACTCGTTCCCTGAGAGCAAACAGCTCCTTGCACCTAGTGCTGACGTAAGACCCCTCACCAACTGGGAGAAAATCATACATGTGACACTCGATGCAAAAGACTGTAAAGCCCCCATTTCACTGCTGGACTGTTATCTGCATCTTAGTTTTAAGGTTGTGTTTAGATATTTAAGTTGTTTACTTACTAAGGGTTGCTGGGGATACTTATACTAATAAAACTATAACTAATACGTTTAATATACTTTGTTCACCTGAAGCTTAATTAATCTCAGGTCCTTAATGAATGACTGATGAGGATAAACAGCTGCACCTGAGAGCGAATATGGCACCTCCTTTCCTTTAAGAGAGTTAAGCACCTATAAAGCTATAATTATCCCAGGGGTGGGTGGGTATTGGGGACGGAGGTAGGGAAAAAAGTCTTCTTAAAAGCTGGCTACTACATAGTTCCCTGTCCTGTGCTTCTAAGGTAATCTGTGACCAATTTCCAGGGACAGTCCCACAGCCCTTGCTTGGATAGAGGGAGTCTTGGGGTCTAAATTTAACCAGAAAGCTCTCTGCTGTGTTTTAAATTTAAACTGAAAACTCTTTGCTGCTACTAGGCCTTGACTGATTTAACGAATACACTGGGTTCACAAATTAATCAGCTTTAATCTAAAGAATTCCTTTTTCCTCAAGATTTAGAAAAATTCCCATTAGTAAATACTTACAATTGCAGATCTCTCTCCAGAAGTAGCAGTCCCCTTTTGTAGCCCTTGTGTGATCCACTTGAGGATCTGGATCACACAATGCACCACCCTAATGGCTTCTGGCTGAGACTTGGCCTAGATAAGCCAATCATCCAGTACGCAGATGCCCTCATGCCTCAGTCATGCCACAACCACCAGCATCACCTTGGAGAACGTCCAAAGGGTGGTAGCCAGGCTGAAGAGTACTGCACAAAATTGGTAGTGAGAGACCAAAATCGTAAACTGGAGAAAGCGTTCCTGTTCCTCCCAGATGGGAATGTGAACACTGTCAAATCCAAGGAGGCAAAAACCCATTCTTCTGAACCGCCTGGATAAGAGAATGCAGCATTTCCATGTGGATCTCTCAAACTGCAGTTGACCCTTTTGAGCACACTCTAAAATATATCCCTGTCTTATATATATATATATATATATATATATCTATATATATATCTATATATATATCTCCCTGTCCCTGTCGGAGTGGCCTAGTGGTTGGGGCAAGGTACTTCAGGCTGGAAGGTCGGGGGTTCAAATCCCACTAGAGGACAGCAACCTTGGGCAGGAAGGACTGGGGTTTCTAGTCCCACAGGTGCTCCTTGTGGTCTTGGGCAAGCCACTTAACCCTCCATAGCCCATGTTCCCTGTAAAATAGTTCTCTGTGTGCTGTGCTTTCCTGTCTAATCAATGTGTTTATACCTCAAAAATTTCCTGTCATGATTTGACAATTTCCAATCTGTAATCAAAAACCGCTGCTGATCGCTGGAAGTAGTGGTATACAAATGTCTACTAAATAAATAAATAAAATAAATAATGTTGAGCACCCAGCGATCATTTGTCAGATGGGCCCATTCACGAAAAAATTATCACAGACCGTCTCCCACTTGCGGGAAGTAGGAATGGGCTCCAGAATAGTCAGCTGGAGAGGTGAGAAGAAGAGGGTTTTCCCACCATGGAAGTCTGCGAATAGGCCTGGTGTCCTCCCTGAAAGCACTAGGACTTGGATCTTGTTCCAAAAGAGGAGGAGCTCTGCTTATTCTGTTGATACTGCCCAGAATCGCGGAACTTCGGTAGCGAAGATGATGCCCCTGATGACGAAGAAGATTGCTTGGAGGAACCCTTGGGTTTATCCTCCAGCAGCCGCTGGGGCTTGACCTCTCTGAGGTCCTTGACTAACTTTTCCAAGAGCTCACCAAACAGGAGCCTGTCCCTAAAGGGCAATTTAGCTAAGCGCCCCTTAGATGTGACATCCGCCAACAATTTCTGAGCCATAGCCCTTGGAGAACCACTGTCACTGCTGCAACTCCCCACATAGAAAGGCGTAAGAGATCATAAAAGGCACCCACCAAGAAGGCCGCCAGATATTCGAGACAGGACGAATACTCATCCACAGTTAGGAGCTGAATCCAGTGGAGGAGGACACATGCACAGATGCCATCCCACATCGTCACCTGAAGGGCTATGGAGGAGGAAGAGAAGGCTGTCTGAAGGAGTCCTTCCACCTTCCGGCAGCTCCACTTCTATGGGAATGGTGATATGCTGGTGTCCGCCATGATCAAGGTGTTGACCCTTGGAAAATGCAACCACTTTCTAAGGCTGTTGGTGACCAGGCATAAATGCAACCCAATCGCTGGGCCTTCTTGAGAGATACATCAGGAGAAATGCCACAGAATAGAAAGGCTTTGGAAGGCCCCATGATGCCAGGATCAGAAGTGGAGGAGTTGGGGCCAGTCCAGAGAGCTCCGGAATGCGCATTTCAGTGGCAATCTAGTCAATTAAGGGGTGGGGGAGGAATCTCTTATCGGTGACAGAGACGCACCACGCGAGAGTCGCTATAGCCCTCCCTCTACTCCGCATTGGAGGAAGCTGAACCAGAGTCATTATGGGAAACATCATCGCTGAAAAATTCTGCCTTGCTCCAATAAGGGACCTTGGAGGGGGCCATGGAGGGGGGCCATGGCCCCTCCAGGATAGAGTCTTGCCCTCTGATATGATAGAAGTCTATAAATTAATGAACGGAGTGGAACGGGTAAACGTAGATCAATTGTTTACGTTATCAGAATATAGAAAGACTAGGGGACATACAATGAAGCTACAGGGTAAACTATTTAAGACTAATAAAAGAAAATATTTTTTCACTCAACGTGTAGTCAAACTCTGGAATTTGTTACTGGAGGATGTAGTAAAGGCTGTTAGTGTAGCTGGGTTTAAAAAAGGTTTGGACAAGTTCCTGGAGGAAAGGTCCATAAACCATTATTAAGAAGGGACCCAGGATATCAATGCTTGACCCAGTACAAGCATTGCGGAACCTGTGTCTTTTGGGGAAACTGCTAGGTACGTATAACCTAGATTGGCCACTGTTGGAAACAGGATAGTGGGCTTGATGGACCTTGGTCTGACCCAGTATGGCATATCTTATGTTCTTATATGTTCTCGATCATTTGCAGGAACTGCCCGCAAGGAGTATTGGAGGAGCGCCAGAAGATGGGCCCGGCCGAGATGGAATAAGGCCTTGAGCACCCTTCCATAGCCCACAAACATGTTGGAAGATGTGCAAAAAATCTGCCGCTGCAGGGTCCGACAGCTGCTGTGGCTGAAACACTTGTGACTGCTATGCCTGGAAGCACTGCAACTGTGGAAATAGAGGGAGAGAAGACTCCCGGTCAGCCATGGGAGCTGGTCCCATGGTGAAATTCGACATCGTGGCAACAGCAGGTCCAACTGGAAAAGAGCACTGATAATCCCTCATGTGGGAAGGCGGCAACAAAGCCTCAACTGCATCGGGAGCCAGAACTGCCAACAAGGATACTGAATTTTATTTATTTATTTAGAAAACATTTTATTTGGCAGATGTCTTCCCTGGACCGGCTGTGCAAGTGATGCAGAGACGATCAAGAGTAGTTACTCACCTGTAACAGGTGTTCTCCAGGAGCAGCAGGAATCAGTCCTCACATATGGGTGACATCGACGCCGATGGAGCCCTTGCGGAGCATTTCCCCAGCTTTCCATGAAAGCCTTTGGGAATGCAGGCACGCATGCGCGGTTCCCTTCCCGCCTAAAGGTGCCATCTTGCTCAGTCAAATGACATAGCTAAAAACAGCACACAAAAATGTAAAAATAAACTATATACAACTGCAACTCCCAGGGGAGGATGGAGGGTTGTGAGTACTGATTCCTGCTGCTCCTGGAGAACACCTGTTACAGGCGAGTAAGGTGAAATTAGACTTACCTGCTAATTGTTGTTCCTTAAGGAACTCTAGTCCAGTCCCAGAACCTGAGAGTTCTGCACCTCCTCCAGCAGCTATGGAGACTGACACGTCATCACTTTGATGAACCAGTATAAATAGGCAAGGACCGCCTCTCCCCGCCAGTATCTATTGACAAAGCAGACTCAGCAGAGCAACAAATAAGTAGTTTAGTCATGCAAACCACCTATCAACAACAAATTTTTCGCTAAAAACAGTCATAGAACTAAAAAGAAGGTTTCCCCCCCCCCGAACTGCAGAGGAATATCTGACTGCTCAGGGAGAACGAGAACAGTAGAAATAGAAACTGAGAACTAAATACAGAGAGAAAGAGAGAGGAGAGAGAGAGCGCGAGACAGCCCCTCCTGCTGACCACCACATCACCTGCCGTGCTCGCCCCTCAGGCTGCTCCGAAAGGAAACTGACAGCAACACGGGTGGGCTCCGGGACTGGACTAGAGTTCCTTAAGGAACAACAATTAGCAGGTAAGTCTAATTTCACCTTCCTTTGCGTCCCTCTAGTCCCGTCCCGGAACCTGAGAGGATGTAACAGAGCAGCCTGAAGTACTGCCCATGGGAGGGTCCTGCTAGAGCAGCCTGAAGTACCGCCGATCCAAACCGCACATCGCTGGCCGCCTGCACATCCAACCTGTAATGCTTAACAAATGAATGCAAGGACGACCAAGTCGCCGCCCTGCAAATCTCAGCCGCCGGCACCAAAGCGAACTCTGCCCAAGAGGCTGCCTGCGCTCTAGTCAAATGGGCTCTGAGACCCACCGGCACCACCTTACCTTTCAAGATATATGCCGCTGCAATGGCCTCCTTCAACCACCTAGAGATGGAAGCCTTAGACGCCGCTTCGCCTTTCCGCGGCCCACCGAACACCACAAACAAGCGATCAGACTTACGAAAAGGTTCCGTCTCACGAAGGTACTGCTTCAGAGACCTCCGAACATCCAGACGACCCAAGCGACCTCCCATGGCTTCCTTCTGTTCTACAGAAAACACCGGCAACGAGACCGCCTGGTTAACATGAAACACTGACACCACCTTAGGCAAAAACGCGGGAACCGGCCGCAGCACCACCTTTTGATCTGAGAACGACAAAAATGGCTCTTGTGATACGAATGTGACATGCTTTGCCATGAATGGAATGGATACAGCAGACATGTAGCTATTGGGAGTTATTATAGGGCATAACAGCTTGCAGAATGGCCATAATAGTCCTGTAAGATATTAGGGGTTATTTTAGAGCATACACAGCTTGCCTGTGAGATATTAGGGGTTATTATAGGGCATAAACAGCTTGCTTGAAGTGGTCTGAACTAGTATAGTGAGTCAGAAGCACTTCTCTGTACATAAATTGTGTATGAAATCTATATCCAATCATAATCATGAGAATTTTGCTTTCACATGAAGCTCACGCTGTAGTATCCAATGAAAACACATCTCTGATAGAAAACAATTACTGAAACTTGTATATCAAATGTGGAACTTTCCAAGGAGAGGGGAACCGTACTGCACCAGAGACAAAGCAATTCTGTTTTGGCAGCTTTCCCGGATTCCTTCATCGTGGAAAGTTCCTCCGATCGCTGAAGTGACACTACAATATCCGGTATATATATTGATGCATTTCATTTCATGCTAGAACTTATTAGTCATTTTATGCTAGAACTTATTATGTTAGAACTTATTAGAACTTACTTATATGCAATGTATGACTTATAATCTTTTATTTACTATGCAATAAACAGTAGCTTAGTATTACTATCTAAATTGTGCCTGGTTTGGATGTCAGTGAGGACTCAGAGTGATTTGTTATAGTAATACATAATGGCGACGAGAGTGGGATGTTAGGTGACTTAATTGATGTTGCAGCCGGGTGATTTAATCGATAGAGAGGCACGCAGTGCACGGCGGAGCTCTGTGTCGATTGAATCCCATTTGGCAGAGTGCCAAGAAAATCGCTGTTTTGGCAGAGTGCCCAGACATGTTTAAAAGCAAGAATAAAAACTTTAGTGCTAGCCAACCCATCCCAGGATGAACGGATACTTACTTATAGACTTTAGCTTTGCAATTAGGGGATAATGGGTTTGTAGAATCATGGAATGCATTATTTTTTTTTTTAAGGTCAGCAATGCCCCTTGATGTGGAAAAAGTACTCAAGGGGCCCCCCGGGAAACTGGGTGATGCAGTTACCCCAGGGAGACAGACCTGGGTGTTGTTAGCAATGCCCCTTGATGTGGAGAGAGTACTCAAGGGGCCCCCCGGGAAACTGGGTGATGCAGTTACCCTAGGACAGACCTGGGTGTTGTTAGCAATGCCCCTTGATGTGGAAAAGTACTCAAGGCCCCCCCCCCCCCGGGAAACCGCGTGATGTAGTTACCCCAGGAAGACAGACCTGGGTGTTGTTATCAGCCTATCAAAAGGTTCACTCCCAGCTGCAGAACAGGCAGCTGGAATTGAGCCACGTTGAGCACAAACTGCTAGAAGCAGAAGGGAAAGTAATAGTTTTGGAATGCCATCAGAAGCTATTGCAGGATAAGCTGGATCATTATCAGGGGATAGCAGAAAAAGCCACAGTAAAAATAGCACAAAATAAATACAGAAAGAGGAAAGGTAAGGTTAACAAACAGAAAGTATATAAAGCAGTGGCTACTGCCACCACAGAATGGGACCCAGATAGGTGGGATGGAGATATTTGGAATTCCTCAGACCCGGATGGGTGCTTGGGGGAAGAAGTGAAAGAAGAGTTACTATCTAGACAAGCTCAGCCCGTTAGTAGGAGACAGGAAAAAACTGTATTGGGGCCTGGAAGACGCCCTATACGTGGTAATGATGGGCAACCCATACAGCAGATGGGGCCCGGAAGGGAACCGCTGCTGGGGCCAGATGGGCAGCCCCAATATCTCACTGAATTAGTCCCTCATACACGAATGAGGACCACTGTGGAGGATTTTACACAGGCAAAAGTAGATGATATACTGACCCGGTTCCGCCAGCAGCCAGGAGAAGGGGATTTGCAAAGGCTGGTTAGGGTCTATGATACTGGAGGGAGAGGAGTGAGTTTAGATGCTCAAAATGTTTTACGGCTTATTACACTGAGCCGTGAGCCCGTGATACAGAGGGCAATTCGACAGTATTTTCAGGATCATGTGGGGGTGGGGACTCAGAATTTGTCCCAAATTCTGGTAGCTGGGTATTTGGACAAATACCCCAATGAGACAGATATGCCAATTTCGGAGAAACCATGGTTTACATTGCAGGATGCACATATGCCCCTTGACTCACTTGATTGTTTGTTTAATTCCCAAGCAGATGAAGCAGCTTCGATATCAGTGGCGGAAACTACGCAGCCGATTGAGCCGTATCCTTCTGAAAAAGCGGTATGGCTTCAGGGTACAGCCCTTTGGACACACCAAAAAAGTGGTCACTTTGGAGAAAAAGCCACCTTCAGGTGGGCTCAAAGTAGGGGAATCCCATTAACCCTTGACATCATCAAGGAAGTGATCAGTCACCGCTCTGTTTGCCAGCATTCCCAGCAACGGGCGGTGCCTCACACAGGGATGGGGCATATTGGACGTGGACTACTGCCAGGGCAGATCTGGCAAATGAAAAAGGTTTTGGGTCCACTAACAACGTCAAAGTGGGGGCCAAAATATGGATTCATGAAACTCAAGGACCGCCATCACCTGGGGAGGTTATTGCTGTATGTAAGGATAAGGTGTTGCTGGTAATGCGACCTGGAAAGGAGCAATGGGAATATATCCCCAAAGACAAGTGTTATTTAAGAGAATAAGGTATATCTTTTGTATTTCAGACCCTGTTCCTTGGCATCCTTTCATTATGTTGGTGGGTATCCCTAAGTGAAACATGGACCCCTGGAGAGCTGTTAATCAACCAAACCTCGAATCAAAATGTACTGGAGCTGGAAGAATGCCACCACAGAGCGACAACAAGATAATTTCACCTGCCCTGCCAAGCAACGATGTAAGATCCTGAATCTCACTACTTCCGGACAATTGTGGGCAGGTGCCCCTCAGGCGGGGGGTTATCAGACGGCATATGCATTACACCAAGAAAATGGGACGATTAAACTTTAGCATAATGCCGGAGCTGGCATTAATGATGCATTGACTTTACAGATTCGATGGGCTCCCACCATTTGGCACCAGTCAAAGAGCATGCAGCTATTTCTTCTGGACTTTTGAACTTATTTACAAATGCTACTCAATATACGTTGAATATGTCAGAAAACATAACCTACTTTGCTAATTGGACAGTATGTACTTTGCAAGCTATGATAATTATTGCACAACGTGATCGATTTCAAGCCGGACTTCTATCCGGAAATGAACAAATTTGGAAACAAATATTGAATGTCACTAATGAATGGTTGATGTATAGTGCTTCTAAAATGCAGTGCAATGAGACTAGTTGCACCGGACAAGCTACCATATATAATGTAACTAAGATGCAAATGTGTAAATTCATAGTATCCACTTGTACTGAGGTGATAGGAGGAACAATCTGTCGCATCCAATCTAATGTATATGAACCTTGCTTATTGCAGAATAGTGTTAACATGTGCAAATTCATTATTATGCCACCAGTTTATGAATACTTGATTGAAATAGCTCCACAAGAAGTATGCATGGTAGTCAATACTGAAGTTATACCTAAGATGATTCTTCCCTTTGTGGGTTGTTTGAAGAATGTAACTACACTACGGTGGCATATTGAAACCTATTTACTTTATGCTGTTACTCATAAAGCTGTACATCATTATTGGACGCCCATACCAATTGATGTCCCGAATTGGGATCTAAATTTGACAAGATTACATAAGCTGTTAAATGATTCTGCGTTGCTGCATGATCATTTATTATGATTAAACAAGACTATTGCAATGCACCAAGTGCATACCGTGCTGATGGCAGATAACTTGGCATACCTAGGATCCAGTATTGCCAAGGCTACCTCCCATCATTGGTATGACATTTTTATGGGTCCCCCTCGGCTACTAGTGTTTTAAATATGTTGGTCCATCCAGCTTTGTTACTGGTGATAGTTGTTTTTATCCTCTCCATCTGCAACTGCTGTATATGTCACAAATTAATTGGCCGTCAATTTGGTCGGCATCCTACATGTACTACTGAATCCATTAGGACCGAATGTGATACGAATGTGACATGCTTTGCCATGAATGGAATGGATACAGCAGACATGTAGCTATTGGGAGTTATTATAGGGCATAACAGCTTGCAGAATGGCCATAATAGTCCTGTAAGATATTAGGGGTTATTTTAGAGCATACACAGCTTGCCTGTGAGATATTAGGGGTTATTATAGGGCATAAACAGCTTGCTTGAAGTGGTCTGAACTAGTATAGTGAGTCAGAAGCACTTCTCTGTACATAAATTGTGTATGAAATCTATATCCAATCATAATCATGAGAATTTTGCTTTCACATGAAGCTCACGCTGTAGTATCCAATGAAAACACATCTCTGATAGAAAACAATTACTGAAACTTGTATATCAAATGTGGAACTTTCCAAGGAGAGGGGAACCGTACTGCACCAGAGACAAAGCAATTCTGTTTTGGCAGCTTTCCCGGATTCCTTCATCGTGGAAAGTTCCTCCGATCGCTGAAGTGACACTACAATATCCGGTATATATATTGATGCATTTCATTTCATGCTAGAACTTATTAGTCATTTTATGCTAGAACTTATTATGTTAGAACTTATTAGAACTTACTTATATGCAATGTATGACTTATAATCTTTTATTTACTATGCAATAAACAGTAGCTTAGTATTACTATCTAAATTGTGCCTGGTTTGGAAGTCAGTGAGGACTCAGAGTGATTTGTTATAGTAATACAGCTCTCTACAAGACAAAGCCTGCAACTCAGAAATCCGACGCGCGGAGCAAATGACCACCAGGAAAACTGTCTTCAACGTTAGATCCTTCAAAGATGAATTACCCAAAGGTTCGAAAGGAGCCCTAACCAACGCTTCTAACACTAGATTCAGGTCCCACGGCGGCACCGAACACGGTCGAGGAGGACGCAAATGCGATACAGCTCGCAAAAACCGCTTCACATCCGCATGGCCCCCTAATGCCGCTCCTTGGACCTTCCCGCGATAACAGGAGATCGCCGCCAACTGTACTCTCAAAGAACTGGCCGCTAGCCCTCTCGAACCCGTCCTGCAAGAACCCTAGCACCTGTGCAATCGACGCCGATGAGGGTTTCACCCGCCTGTCCGCACAGCAGGCCTCAAAAATGCGCCAGACCCGCACATAAGCTAAGGATGTAGACCGCCGCCTCGCCTTTAGCAATGTCGAAATGACCGCCACCGAATATCCTTTGGTTGTCATCCTCGCCCTTTCAAGAGCCAAGCCGTAAGCGAGAATTGACCCACCTGCGGCATGCGCAGCGGCCCCTGAAGTAACAAATCCTCCCTCAGAGGAAGCCGCCACGGCCTGTCTACCAGCAATCGAACCAGATCCGCATACCAAGGCCTTCTCGGCCAATCTGGCGCCACCAGAACCACCCAGCCCCGGTGGCGCTCTATGCGCTGCACCACGCGACCGATGAAAGCCCAGGGAGGAAACACATAAACGAGACCTCCGGATGGCCACTCCTGTGCCAAAGCATCGAGGCCCTCTGACATCCGCTCCCGACGCCTGCTGTAAAACCGTTCCGCCGTTGCCGACTCGAAGGTCGCCATCAGATCCATCATCGGCCTCCCCCAGCGCTCCGCGATTAGGGCAAACAAGTCCGGGTGAAGCGACCACTCTCCTGGATCGACTCTGCGCCGACTCAAAAAATCCGCCTCGACATTGTCCACTCCTGCGACATGTTGAGCCGAGATGGCCAACAG
The DNA here is from genome assembly GCA_033557465.1 of Ichthyophis bannanicus. Classification (NCBI taxonomy): domain Eukaryota; kingdom Metazoa; phylum Chordata; class Amphibia; order Gymnophiona; family Ichthyophiidae; genus Ichthyophis; species Ichthyophis bannanicus. Next base: position 304,862,552 of record CM066040.1, on the reverse strand, counting down.
GTGTCTTTCGGCCCAGGTCAATAGCTGACTAGCTTCTGCTTCTAACGCCGCACTCCCTATGCCGCCTTGCTGATTGATGTATGCCACCGCAGTCGCATTGTCGGATAGCACCCGAACCGCTGACCGACCCAGGCCCTGCTGAAACTGCAATAGGGCCCGATACACCGCCCTCATCTCCAGCCTGTTGATCGACCAGCTCGCCTCTATCGCAGACCACTGACCTTGTGCGAACCGTCCTTCAAAATGCTCTCCCCATCCTGAGAGACTCGCATCCGTCGTCACGAGTCTCCAGACTGGAGCTTCTAGGGGCATTCCCCTCTCCAATATTGCCAGCCGCGTCCACCAGAGAAGTTCCCGTCTCACGTGAGGCGGACACACTAGGCACTGAGAAAGTGCATCCGACTGGTGCGACCAATGGCGCAGCAGCGCCCTCTGGCCCACGGCACCACCTCTATTGTGGCTGCCATTGTTCCAAGCAACTGCAAATACCGCCAAGCCGTGGGGGCTCTGCGGGACAGAAACCTCATTACCAGCTCCCTCAAACGAAGAGACTGGTCCAGCGGAAGAAACACCTTCCCCCGCGCAGTGTCGAACCTCGCCCCCAGGTATTCCAGGGACTGCGAAGGAAACAGCCTGCTCTTGGAGAAGTTGACTACCCACCCTAGGTCCTGCAACACCTGCACCACCCGGGAAGTAGCCGACCTGCTTTCCTCCTCCGACTTTGCCCGAATCAACCAATCGTCCAAATACGGATGCACCAGCACTCCCTCCTTGCGAAGCGCTGCTACAACCACCACCATCACCTTGGTGAAAACCCACGGCGCCGTCACCAAGCCAAACGGCAACGCCCGGAAGTGGAAATGACCCATGGGGACCGCAAAACGGAGAAACTGCTGATGCTCTTTCCGAATGGGGATATGCAAGTAAGCCTCTGTGAGATTCAGTGACGTTAGAAACTCGCCTTCTCGTACTGCCAAAACCACGGACCGAAGCGTCTCCATCCGGAAGTGCGAAACCCGGAGACAGGGATTCACGTTCTTTAAGTCTAAGGTAGGCCGAAAAGTGCCCTCCTTTTTTGGCACCACGAAATAAATGGAGTATCGACCGTACCCGCACTGTTCCGACGGTACCGGCACCACGGCCCGCAGCTGAAGCAACCTGCGAAGCGTCTCGAGCACCGCCTGACACTTGACCCGCGCTCTGCAAGGCGATTGGATAAATACGTCTGCCACTGGCCATTGGAGCTCCAGAGCGTAACCCTCTCGAATAACCTCCAACACCCACTGATCTGATGTTATCTGGACCCAGGCAGGGTAAAAGTCCCGTAGCCGACCTCCGACCGCCTCACACCCTACCTGAGCCCCCTTCATCTCATTGTGGCTTCTTAAAGCTGGAAGCTGCTCCGGACGCAAAACCCCTACCTGCGCCTCGAAACACCTGGCTTCACCCAGGGAACCTGCCATGCTGAAACTGCCCCAAGCGAGGCGAACGGAACCTACGAAACTCCCTCTGCGTTCCCCCTTGGGCACTGGGTTAGGACGGCCCTGCTTAGGTTTATCCTCTGGCAGACGCCCCCCCCCCTTTGGACTCACCCAAATCTTTAACCAATTTATCCAAATCTTCACCAAACAAGAGCTTCCCCCTATAGGGGAGCTTACTAAGCCGCGCCTTGGAGGAACTGTCCGCTGCCCAGTTGCGTAACCATAAATACCTCCAGGCCGCTACCACTGAAGTCATATTCTTGGCCAGTCCCCGGCTCAGGTCACAATGAATATCCGCCAAATAGGCAGACCCGGATTCTAGGCGAGAAGCCTCCTCCACCGATTGCGGTGCCTGATCTCCCTGAAGGCGTTGAGACCACCGCAGACAGCCTCTCGTCACCGAAGCCCCGGCAATCGAGGCCTGCATGGACAGCGCGCTGATGTCAAACACTTGCTTCAACAACGTATCTAACTTCCTATCCTGACCATCCTTAAGCGCCGCCGCCCCCTCTACTGGGATTGTCGTCTTCTTAGTAACCGCCGACACAGCCACGTCGACTTTAGGAGACCGAAAAAGTTCTCTATCCTGATCCGCCAGTGGGTAGAGTCGGGCAAGAGCTCTAGATCCCTTGAGGGCCGACTCGGGGACATCCCACTCTTCCTGAATCATATTCCGGAAAACCCGGTGCACAGGAAAGACACGCTGTGTCGTCCGCACCGCTTGCAACAACGGATCCTCCAATGCTTCATCCATCGAAACCGCCTCTGGCATGTTAAGGGCCTTCAGGGATTCAGCAATCAGTGCCGGCAACTCCTCCCGCCGAAACACTCTGACCACCCTAGCCTGCTGCTCCTCTTCGGGCAGCTCGCCCTCTTCTAGCTCTGCTACAGAATCCTCCTTGAGATCGTCCTCCTCGAGATCTGCGACAGACAGAGGCGGCGACCTCTCCTCCCCCGATACCTTAGGCCTCTTAGCCGGTGTACCCGCCGCCACCTGAGCCACCGGACTGCCGAGACGCTTCACCCCCCAATCGCCAGGCGGAAGATCGACCATACCGGGTTGTAGGAGAGACAACGCTTGCTGCAACAGCACAAGGAGATCCGAAGGGACCAACGGCTGCCCCCCCGTCGATCCCTGTGCTTGCGGTAGCGGAACCTCACCCGCCGTAGATGGACCTGCCACCGGTTGCGAGGGAATCCGAGACGGTGAGGGGGCGTCCCCCTGACTCTGGGACCGCCTGTCCAGCCCTCCTGACCCCCCTTCCAACGCTTGTTCCATCACAGCTGCTTCTTGGGTACAGATTCCGCAAACCCCGGACTCTAGAAGCGAACCCCGCCTAGTGCCACACACAAGACACCTAGTCTTAGCAGGCATGCTCCTACAGAGCCCAGCAGCCCACAAAAAACACAGTCCAGCAAGCAAGCTTGGCCAAAACTTGAGACAACTTGAGAAAAGCCCAAAACTCAGCCAGCCATTTACCGAGTCTGGGTTCCGTGTTTTTTTTTTTTTCAGCCAGGCACCTCCAACCCTAGTACCTCAAGGTAACCCCGCAGCCCCAAAAGGCAAACTGGGGAAAAACGAAGCCTCTGGCTCTCCCGACGCGCTGTGCTGACAAAAAACCCAAGGCCAAAGCAAACCTAAAATGGCCGCTGCGCGCTTCCCGCGCGATCACCATGCGGCCCCTGCCTCACACACACGAAGCACTGCCCGCGGCGAATCTAGCCCCCCGGATGCGCCTTCACACAACTGATCCCCAAAACCAAAAGAGGAAACAGTTCTTACCTCCCGCTCCTGCCTCCGAGGCTCCCGATCCTCCAGAGAGCTCCGAACCGCCGCCCGAGCTCAGCCCGCTCAGCGGCTTCGGCTGCGGGCAGAGAAACAGCCCCCCACACTCAGCGTGCCGTTTCTGCACTCTCCCCAGGCATGATATCGGTGGCGCCTGCCACCTGCTCCTTACCCTTAGCAGCGGGTTCGGGAACAAGGAGGCTCTTCTCACCGGCCCGGCAAAAATGTCTCCTCAGTGTTTCGCTGCCGGGGGGGGGGGGGGGGGGGGGAGGTAGAAGGCAGGCAAACTGAAGTGGAAGGGAGAAAACTGAAAGCCAACCAGCCTCTGAAGCTCTATCCTGCTGCTCACTGCTGAACACCTCCCAGGCAATTAAAAAACTAAACTATCCCAATCTGAAAAGCTAAACTGAAATTTCAAAACTCTGCTTATTTGCTACCATCTGAGCCTAGTCCCTAGGCTCAGCACCATCTCCAGCTGCTATGGAGACTGAAACTGGCAGGGAGAGGCGGTCCTTGCCTATTTATACTGGTTCATCAAAGTGATGACATGTGTCAGTCTCCATAGCTGCTGGAGGAGGTGCAGAACTCTCAGGTTCCGGGACTGGACTAGAGGGACGCAAAGGAACTACTCTTTCTCCAGGACCAAGCAGGAAGTCAGTCCTCACATATGGGTGACTCCCTAGCTCTGGGCTACCAGGAACCCAGGCTGAACAAGAGAACTCCCTCTAGTCCCAGCATCAAAGAAAGGCTTTTCACTGAAAGGACCTCCACCGGTAGCCCAACGGAGGGCTGGAGGGCAGGAGTTGCTTAAACCTCAAAGAGATTCCGGAGTACTGCCTGGCCAAAAGCACTGTCCCTACGGGACTCCCTCTCCAGACAGTAATGGGCCGCAAATGTCTGGCTTGAGGACCAAGTTGCAGCCCTGCAGATGTCTACCAACGGTACAGAGCGGAGGTGAGCCACTGAGGCAGCCATTGCCCTGACACGATGGGCGGTGACCCAACCCTGCAAAGGAAGGTCAGCTGCCCTGTAAGCCCAGGTGATACAGTCAGCCACCCAGGTGGACAAGGTACGCTTGGACACCGCTAACCCCAATTTATTAGGGTCAAAAGATATGAAGAGCTGAGTAGCCCTTCTATGTCCCTGCGTACGGTCAAGGTAGAAGGATAAGGCCCTCCTACAGTCCAGGGTATGCAGAACTGCTTCAGCCTGGCTTGCATGAGGCCCAGGGAAGAATGCTGGAAGAACCACCTCTTGGTTAAGGTGGAAGGAGGAGACAACTTTGGGGAGGAACTTTGGATGAGTCCTAAGGACTACCCTGTTCCTATAGAAGCGGGTGTAAGGCCTGTCACAGACCAGGGCCTGAAGCTCACTCACTCGCCTGGCTGAGGTTAGGGCTACCAAGAAGAGTGTCTTCCAAGACAGGAAGCAGAGAGGACAAGTAGCCATCGGCTCAAAGGGTGGGTGAGTCAGTTGCTGCAAGACCACACTCAACTCCCACTCAGGAGCAGGAGGACGGATTGGAGGCTTGAGCAAGAGCAAGCCTCTGAGAAACCGGGACACCAAGGGGTGAACCAACAGAGAATGTCCTTCCACTAGTGAGTGGTGAGCTGCTAGAGCTGAAAGGTGGACCCGAACAGAATTGGACTTAAGTCCTTGATTTGATAAGTGCAGTAGGTACTGAAGCACTACTGGTACAGCACAGGAGAAAGGATCTTCTGTACGTAGCTGACACCACACAGAAAACCTTTTCCATTTCAGGGCATAGGTTTTCCTAGTGTACTGCTTTTCTAGAGGCTAGGATAACCTCCTCAACTTCCTGAGGTAGGCCCCAGGGAGCCAAAACTACCCTTGCAGCCTCCAGGCCATCAAATTGAGAGCTCTGAGATTTGGGTGCGGAAGGGAACCCTGATCCTGAGAGAAGGTCGGGTTGCAACCCCAGAGGTAGTGGGGGCTCCACTGTCAGCTGAAGCAAAAGTGGAAACCAAGGCTGTCTCGGCCATCTGGGAGCCACCAGCAGGACCGAGGCCTTGTCCTGAAGAATTTTGAACAGGGTTCGGGCCACCAGGGGCGTGGGAGGAAACGCATAGAGGAGGCCCTGGGACCAGGAAATCAGAAAAGCATCTGCCGCCAGCCGCAGAGGATGCGGTTGCCTGGAGCAGAACTTTGCCATTTGTTTGTTCGATGGACTGGCAAACAGATCTATCGTTGGAAGTCCCCATTTCAGGAAGATCTTCTGAACCACTAAGGGATGGAGCTGCCATTCGTGGGGATGCAGAATCCTGCTCAACCGGTCTGCCAGGTAGTTGTCCTGGCCAGGTAGATACACTGCCTTGAGGAGCATGTTGTGCCTGAAAGCAAACAAGCAAAGGTCCTGTGCCTCCTGACAAAGGAGCCTGGACCCAGTTCCGCCCTGCTTGTTCACATAAAACATGGCTACGTGGTTGTCTGTTTGAACTAGGACAAACTGATGAGCCAGTGTTTGAGAGAAAGTCTTGAGGGCTAACCGAATAGCCCTGAGTTCCAGTAGATTGATCTGCTGTGTAGCCTCCCAGGGAGACCACAGGCCCTGGGTGCACTTGCCTAGACAATGAGCCCCCCAGCCTTGCAGGGAAGCATCCGTGGTCAACACCACTGTGAACCCAGGAATCTGAAAAGGCACCCCTTGCAGTAGATTGGGTGGGTGCAGCCACCAGCGGAGGGAGTTCAGAAATTGTCTGGACACCCTTACTCTGTCTCTGAGGCTGCCTGTGGCCTGTGTCCACTGAGTTAGAAGGCACCACTGGGCAGGCCTCATATGGAGCCGGGCATTGGGGGTCACATGTACTGTCGAAGCCATGTGGCCAAGAAGCCTCAGGCAGAGTCTGGCGGAGACCAGTGACCTGCTGAGAAACTGGTTTGCCAAGTTTATCAGTCTGTGGGCTCTGTCTTCTGGCAAGAATGCCTTTGAGAGCAGAGAGTCCAACCTTGCCCCTATGAACTCCAAGTTCTGGGAGGGGAGCAAAGTGGACTTTGCGAAGTTTATGACAAACCCCAGGTTTTGAAGAAGAGCTATAGTTCGGAGGGTGGCTTGTCTGGCCTCCTGGCACGTCTGACCCCTGATGAGTCAGTCGTCCAGATAGGGGAAGACAAAGATACCCTGATTTCTCAGGTAGGCCGCCACCACTGCCAGGCATTTGGTGAAGACCCTGGGAGCGGAGGTGAGGCCAAAAGGCAGTACTCTGTACTGATAATGATTTCCTCCCACAATGAACCTGAGGTACTTTCTGTGGTCTGGATGAATGAGGATGTGAGTGTACGCATCCTTTAAATCTAAGGAGCATAGACAATCTCCCTGCTGGAGGTAGGGCAGCAGTGTCCCAAGAGTAAGCATCTTGAATTTCTCTTTCTCTAGGAACTTGTTGAGATTTCTGAGGTCGAGAATAGGCCGGAGGCCACCGGTTCTTTTGGGCACGAGAAAGTACCTGGAGTAGAACCCTTGACCTTGGAGGTGGGGAGGCACAGGCTCTACTGCCTTGTGTCGCAACAGACCTTGGAGCTCCTGAAGGAGAAGATCTGTGTGCAGGGGAGGCCTTGGAGGCTTTCCTGGAAAGTAAGGAGGAGGCAGCTGTTGGAAGTGTAGCATATAGCCCTTGTGGATGATGTTTAGCACCCAGCTGTCTCCAGTGATGAGTGGCCACCTGTGGGCAAACAGGGTAAGTTGACCTCCTGTGCAGGGTTGGGAGAGCAGGGACGGAGAGGCTATGCCTAAGGAGTCAAAACCCCCACCCTGCTGAGTGGGAGCAGGGGCCGGAGGCTTGGGAGTCCTCTGCCTACGGGGCCCATTACCCTGCCCCTTGGCCTGCTGACCCTGAGGGGGAGCTTGGAAGGCCTGGTACTGTGGGTACTGTTTGTAGGCAGTGCCCTTCCTCGGGTAAAAGGTCTTTTTACCTGAGCCCTTCTTTTTGTGAGAAGGGGCAGAAGTCTTTCTAGACAGTCTTGTCCTCGTGAGGTGCTCGGTTTCGAGCTGTGCGGCATTCTCGGTCATGGGCTTGCCAAAAAGGTTCTCACCTCGGCAAGGGACATCGACCAACTTGTCCTGAACCCATGGCTCGAGGTCCGATGACTGCAGCCATGCCTGGCATCGAGCCGCGATGCCGGCTGCCGCTACAAGGGCCGAAGCCTCAAAGCCATCGTAGGCAGCGCGGGACATAAACTTGGAGCAGGCCTGTATCCCCTAAGACTTGAACCTCTGCAAGGGTTCCCTGGAGAGACCAGCAGAGAAAACGGCCAGCTCCTTGGCCAGGTCCCGCAAGTACATGCCCCATGTACAGCTGGTAAGACTGGACACGGCAAGCAAGCATTGAGCCCTGGAAGCACTTTCTACCAAAACCATCCAGGTTCCGGGCCTCTCTGCCAGGGGGCACCGCGGAGTGCATCTTCTGACTTTTCAGGCGATGCATGGTCGATTCCACCACCATGGAATGGTGTGGTAGCTGCGTCTTCTGAAAGCCAGGGCTCTTCCGGAGTTGATAGATAGAATCGACCCGCTTGCTCAGAACCGGCGCCGAGGCCGGTGCCTCCAGCATCGGAAGAACCGGAACAGTAAAGGCCTCCTTCGGAGGAGAGTCATACTGTAAGGCCTCGAGCTCCTTGGCTCGAGGCTCCTCCTCGGGGTCCGCAGGGATAGCCAACGCAGTGGCCATATCCCGGACGAACTCAGAGAACCGGGTATCCTCCGGAGGGGATCTACTCCGGGGCTCAGACTGCGGTGAGTCCGACTTTTTTTGTTGCTGTTTAAAGAAAGAAATGTAGCGGAAGAAAAGAAAAGAAAAGGACCAAAATACAGTTAAGGGTCCCTGTGAAGAATCCTCATGATCCAACGCTCCTACCAAGTGACACTAGCTCTCCTAGCCAGGAGCTAGCCCCAAAGTAACAGATCAACCAGAAATGGTATCTCATATCCTCCTTGGGATTTAAAGCAGACTGTTTAGGAGCTATAGGCTGCTGTAGGCCTTTCTAGACCACTCTGTAAGACTGCACCATCTGCTGAGACAGAGAAAATACTGAGGGCATCCTCTAGCTGCGCTAGGTATTATGGCAGTGGTGTCACAGCACAGTTTTACTTTCTGTTCTCTGTCTCCCATCTGCTGGCAGGGGGAAATAACCACTAGTCTGGACTGGTCTAGCAGGAAGATTTGGAATATGTGTTCAATTTTAACGGCACAAAACTTGTGCATTTAGATTTAGGATAGCCATTTGAGCAACTGCATTTCTGGGTGACAAATTTGGCCAGTCAGAAGTGAATATCAAAGCCAAGTGGCTAAACATGCAAATGCCTCTGTGAGCGTGCCCTTCCCAATCCAGTTTCGTGCAGCTAAATCTGTATGCACGTCAACTTTGTGTGGACAGAATTCAGCTGGACCAGAAGTTGGAAGAAATAGGACTGATTTTTAACCAGTTAGATTTTTCTGGTTAAAAGCCTGCTTTAAACTGTATGAAATGTTCTCAGTACCATCATCTGTGGCAGCACTGCATGATTGGTCCGACAAATGAGGTTGTCCTCTCAAATATACACAGTGATATTCATAGTATAAGAAGCAAAAACCTCCACTCCCCTGACCTATCTTTAGCTATCCATAAAGAGAGAAGAAATCTCCTCCTCAGTCCCCTGATCTCACCTGTAGCCATCTATGAAACTGGCATTGATGTAGTCAGAGCCCTCGACACCTCGGATAGGCTGCAGGCAGACTCTGGTCAGCTCATATGGCATAATGTTCACCAAGCGATTCTTGAACTTGTTGCAGGGTAAGTTGGCACTGATAAAACGCGAGGTATGGGCTTTAGAGTTGGCCAGGAGCTAGAAAGAAGAGAGATGAGAATGAGGCTATTATTTCCTTATCAAATTTGTTCACTTCCTCATATGTCCATTCATTCTAGACAGGTGGACAGTACTATGCAAAGTTACAAAGTGGATGACAGATAAAGAACAACATGGGCCACCGAGTCTGCCCAGTACCGTTGCAAGGACAGAAACTGTGATGCAGTGCAGGTTATATTTCCCATGTTTTTTGGTTTAAATCATCTTCCCACAGTGGATTTTGTGACGTCCCCAGCCCACCGTGGGACCAGGCTGTTATTTTTGCCTCCACCACTATGCTGCTTCCCTATTACACATGATATTTTTATCCATAAAGACCCCACGGTGCATTTTGTTTGACTCAGTGCTATCCTTGACATATACTGTAGCATTATTCCTCCACCGACTTGATCCACCCTATCATTGCTAAATTAGTATTCTGATACCACTGTGTTCCATTGCTTATCCTCCTTACAACAGGTTTCTGAGATGCCTATTATATCTACCTTTTCATTCAGTGCTATACATTCTCGCTCTCCCGTCTTATTTTGTAGACTTTTAGCACTGGCATATAGACATTTCAAAGTATGTTTTTTGTTTAAGTCTCTCTAACCTTTACCTTTTTTGAAGTTGAGCTGAGCTATACCTCCTACTTTACCTGTCCAGTTGAAAATCAATTATTGGATTATACCTATTAGTTTTCAAATGAGAAACTTGGGGGTAATGTTTATTCAACATTATATTAATACTACAACTAAGACAGCCTGTTATAAATTGAACATTATTTGCAGACTAAAACCTTATCTCTCTCAGGACAATCTCCACACTTTTGTCCATTCACTAGTAATTGCTCATTTGGATTACTAGAACAGCTTATATATTTGTCTTCCAGTGTACACTTTTCAAAAACTTCAGGTTGTACGAAACTTGGCAGCACATATTACCAGTTCAAGTAAACCTGATCATATCATGGCATTTTATTCAGAGTACATTGGCTACTGGTGATGTGGCGAGCTGTTTATAAAATCCTTGTACTACTGCATAAAGCTTTAAGGCATGAGGCACCGATCAGCATTTTGCCTTTTCTTTAACTTTACAGGCCTTATTGCAACTTAAGATCTAAAGATGTAAATTTATTAGAAGTGCCTTTATCCCAGCAAGTACATTTCAAAATCCTTTGGGATCAAATTTTTCCATGATGCTACAAAATTATGGTATTCTTTGCTTCTAGATTTATGATTAGAAATCAATATACTCAGCTTCAGGAAAAGGTTTAAGGTAACACCTTTTTAGATAGCTTTTCGTGCAGTTTTTTGAAAATTAATTTGTTTTATTGAATATGTTAATTTTCTGTTAATTTATTCAGTTTTATTTTATTTTATTGAAGTGTTATGTTATTATTTATTTTGTTTAATTTTCTTATTTTTATTTGTAATTATTATATATGTTGTGATATAATCTGCCTAGGTTGTATGTGTGGAATATAAATTCTTAAATAAATAAATAAGTCCAGTACCCTGTTTCCAATCCAAGTCACAAGTACCTGGCAAAATCTGTACTGCTTATCCCAGGGATGAGGAGTGACTTTCCCCAGTCCACTTTAAATATGGTTTATGAACTTTCCTCTAGGAACTTGTCCAAACCTTTTTTAAATCCAGCTACACTAACAGCTTTTACTACATCCTCCAATAACAAATTACAGAGCTTAATTGCCTGTTGAGTGAAAAAAACATTTTATCTAATATAGCACATATGTTTTTGGGGAGAAACCCACATCCAAATCATTTTTTGAAAGCAATGATTAAGAAAACCTAAAGGCATGCTACAGCAGACTTACAAAGTAAATAGTAGCAAATCACCAGCACCTCACTGTATTTACCCCCATGTTCTGAAAGAATGTAAATATTTAATTACAAACATCCTACTGCCATTCTGTAACACACATATCGACAAATCCCGGGTGCCAGGTCAACATGGTGACTATAAATTGACCTCTGACACCTGGGATTTCATTACTCCCTCCCCTCGGCCATCATCTGATATTTCTTACTTTTCCTACCACACATTGTTAGCTGCTCCACCGCGATGAGCTCTGCAGGTAGCTTGAGCCATGGGCTGGAAGAAATTTGCTGATCTCGTGGTTTCAAGTCTCATGAGATCAACAAAGTTTCTGTAATGTGTTGCTCAGGCTACATGTAGAGCAGAACGCGGTAGAGCAGCTAGTAATGTGGGAGGCAGGGCAAGATATATTAGGTGATGGCTAGGGGAGGGAGCAGTGAGAAAAACACAATGGATGATGGTTGGGGGGAAGGCGGCAAGGAAAAAGATGGAGACTGGGGTGATGGTGGGGGGCTGTGAGAGAGACTGGGGTGATGGTGGGGGGCTGTGAGAGAGACTGGGGTGATGGTGGGGGAGTTGTGTGAGAGAGAGAATGTGTGTGTGTGTGTGTGGGGGGGGGGGGGGGGTCAGGGTGCAGGGGCTATAGGAGAATCCTTTTGCTTTACATATTACCAGGCCATAGTGATATGTGAAACAAAAAAAAGGAAGTTGTCTTGGGTATAGCTGACATAATGCTCACTGATGTTGGTGGGAGGGGGAGAAGAGTCTCCATTGTCTAATGGCATAAGAACATAAGATATGCCATACTTGGTCAGACCATGGTCCATCAGGCCCAGTATCCTGTTTCCAACAGTGGCAAATCTAAGCCACAAGTACCTAGCAGTTTCCCCAGAAAACACAAGTTCTACAAATCTTGTTTTGGGACAACAGTGGATTTCCCGGGCCTCCTTTAATAATGCTTAAGGACCCAATTTATTAAGTTTTCTTTTCCCATAGAAAATGGGAAAACAGTAAATCAGGCCCTTAAAAAAGGAGGTGCAATACACTTTTTGGAGGATGGGGGCACTGTGACTGAGGTCTTGGCAGCCAACTTCTAAATGTTAAAGCTGGCTCCTAAATTCCAAGAAAATTTGTCGAGGCCTGCTGTAACGTATCATTAAAATCTCTTACAGTGGAGGAAGTGACGTCACCGGCTCTGATGGCGGTGTGAGAGAGGAGCTCCGTCGCCCGAACTGCCCACTAATGCATTAATGGACCCTCGGGAGCAGGAAATCGAGCGGGGAAAAGCGGCACAGAGGCGGTGAGTATATATTCTGGGTGTAGGCATTATATAATAAACCCCAAGCAAGAGTATTAATTAATAGTAATTATTCAGCGGTGTTTGGATTGGAAAGGGGTACAAGACAGGGGTGCCCAATTTCTCCATTGTTATTTGCGCTAGCAGTGGAACCTTTGGCACAGGCGACACGAAAGGAAGAGGGAGTTTGGGGTGTTAAGGTGGGGGGACAACAACATAAGATTTCTCTGTTCGCAGATGATATCCTATTAATGTTAACTGAGCCAGACGGGTCTTTAAGCAAGGGTTCTGGAAGTAATCGAGAGGTATGGAGCGGTATCTGGATCCAAGATGGATATGGATAAGACAGAGGCGCTTAATATAAATATCTGAGAAGAGGAAATAGAGCGCCTAAAGGGGAGGTACCCATTCAAATGGACTCCGGGGGCCATTAAATATTTCAGGGTGCAAATAACGGCCAAACCGGGGCATTTGTATGAGGCAAATTATCCTCAATTATGGAAAGCAGTGGGTCAGGATCTGAGAAACTGGATGGATATGGAGATGTCGTGGATGGGCCGAATAGCGGCATCCTAGGGTACTTTATTTTTTTCAGGCTCTTCCCAAAGCAATTCCAGTAGGGCAAATGCAGAAACTTCAGGGAAAGGTATTCCACTTCATCTGGAGGAAGCGACCACCATGAGTGGCAAGGGTAATTTTGTACAGGTCCCGAGAAGCGGGGGGAGGGGGGGTTGGGGGTCCCGGACCTGTTGGCTTATTATTGGCAACTCAGATCAGGCATGTGATGGATTGGAGGGAGGGAGGTGAAGGAAGACTTTTGCAAAGTAGGAGGAAGTGGGTTTACGGGGGAAGAAACTGGAGGCACTTCTGTGGTTAGGCAGGAAGGAGCCGGGTTTGGGGATGGATGGGAACCCATATCTAAGTCATGTCCTTGAGATTTGGGATAGAGTAAGAAAGGTGGGGGGCGATGAGAGAGATCCTAAATTCTCAGTGATGCAAACTTTGTGCTACACTGAGGATTTTAAACCGGGGAGGGAAGGAGGGATCTTTAAAGTGTGGGAAAGGAAAGGCTTGAGGTGGTTTTATCAATTTTTAGATGGGGGGGATTGGGTTCCATATGAGGATTTCCGAGAAGATTACCAGTTAGGAGAAGGGGGAGTATTTCATTATTGGCAGGTCTTACACTATATACAGAAAAAACTAGATAAGGAGGGATTAACGAGGGACTATACGGATTTAGAGATGATATGGTATGGGAAGAGACGGTCTAAGGGGTTGATATCAGGGCTATACAAAGCTGTGAGGGGGGACAGCTAAAGGATGAGAAAGTAGGATATATGAAGGCATGGGAACGGGAGATAGGGATGCAATTGGAACCCCTACAGTGGAAGGCCATTATGGGACAGGTTAAGCAAATGCCTATCTCGATAGCGATCAGAGAAAATTGGAATAAAGTAGTAATGAGATGGTACTATACTCCGGTAAGGTTGAAGATGATGTATCCTGCAGTACCAAAGTGGTGCTGGAGAAATTGTGGGGAGGAGAGGACTATGTATCATGTGTGGTGGACATGCCCACAGAGTCAACTCTTTTGGAAAGAAATCCAGCAGAGGATAAAAAGAGTGGTGGGGGTGGAAATAAGGTAGGAAACTCTAATTTTTCTCTTTGGGTGGTGGAGAGATGGAGGACCCCGGGAGGGTAGAAAGCAAATTATAGCATGCCTCAGTGCAGCTCTGTGTGAGGTGGCCTACCAGTGGAAACAGGAGATGCCGCCCAGAGTAGAACATTGTGAAAAAAGGTTGAGTCATATTTACCTAATGGAAAAACTGATGGCAATTCATAAACAGAAGGGATCAAAGTTTGACAATGAATGACAGAATATATTGGTGTACTTACAGGGGAAAGTGAGGAAGGAGGGAGGATAGGGGGGGGGGGGGAATGGAAAGGGAGGGAGAGATTTTAGTAAATTGGATTGAAAGGTATTTCAGGATTGTACCTGTATTGAAAATGGAAGAAATGGTTGTATTTCATGTTTGAGTTACTTAATAATAAAAATTTTAAATATTAAAAAAAAAGCTGCTACAGCACCTGAAGACTAAAGTGTAGTAACTTTAATAGCAAATTTAAAAAATGTTTCCAGGGAAAACCCAATAAACTATAGATGAGTTAAGCCTGATGTTGTAAATGGGCAATACGATAGAAGTTTTTTTGAGGGCAGAATTACTAGGCATATGGATAGATTTGGTTTAATGGAGAAAACGACAGCATGGATTTACCAAAGGGAAGTTGTGCTTTATTAATTTATTAGAATGTTTTGGAGTTGCAAATTAATATATGGATAAATATGAGTGGGTTGATATAAAAACAAAGAAAATGAGAGCAGATAAAGACCATATTGGCCTATCTACTCTGCACACCCATAAGAACTATTAAGCTATACAATCCATTCCTCTTTCTCAGAGATCCTATGTATTGGTCCCGTGCTTTCTTGAATTCAGATAGAGTTTTCATCTCTACCACCTCCATTGTAAGGCTGCTTATGCATCCACCGCCCTTTCTATAAAGAAGTATTTCCTAGTGTATCTTGATTTTGAGAAGACATTTAGAAAAGTCTTTCAGGAAAGACTCCTGGTCTCTAGCAACCACCTTTCCACTCTACTTTGTGACTTGAGAGATAGTGAACATTTTAGCTATTTCAAGGAGGTCCTAAAGACATGACTATTCTTCCAGACTTTCCTTGAATGGTGTTGAGCCTTTTAACCTAGAAGTAATTTTGTGTTGGGATGGTTTATATGATATATAGAGTGCTTAATTTTTTTTTTCTTGTTGAATGGATATAGATGATGATTTTACCTTGTAAACAGTATCTAGTTTGTGGTGTGAGGTGATATATAAGTATACTAATAAAGTAAATAAATAAATTCAGATGTTATCGCACTAAGGTTTCTCTCCTGGTTGAAACGTATCAGTTCTTCAAACTCCATTGTATACTGGATCCTTTGGATTTCTGCACCCAAAACACATGACTTTGCACTTGTTTGCTCTCACTCTTATCTACCAAGCATTCCCATCACGGTCCAGCTTCTTAGATTACTTCTCATTCTGTTTACTCTTAGAAATGTCTACTCTGTTGCAGATCTTAGTGCCAAACAAAAGAGGCAAACGTTTTCTTCTAACCCTCTGCAATACTGCTCACAACGACAATGAACAGGACCATCTCTAGACTGAGCCCTCAGTCACTTCACTAATCACTTTTCCTTCATTAAACTCGATTCTGTATTACTACTACCCTCTGTTTATCACCCAAACAGTTTCTAATCCAGTGCAGAACCCAATTTGGGATCTAAAGCTTGGGCTACTCAGTTTATTCTTCTTATGCACATCAGTATCAACAAAACTTTTACTAAAATCCAAGTAAACCACATCCAGCACTCTTCCTTGAATTTGATTAATTTTTTTGAGTGGGTGACTAGATAACTAGATCAAGAATGTGTGCTGAATGTATTTTACATTGATTTAAGCAAAGTTTTAGATAATGTCCTGTACAAGAAGCTCATTAAGAAGTTAAATCAACCTATTGGTGGGTCCCAAGGTCAGTTTTGGATTTAGGCATAGGTAAATGACACTGATCCCTAACTTTCACAAACACTGGTGCTCCTCCCACCTAGGTCTGCCACTGCATCACTGTCTCCTGACTGGACCTCCTTGGCCAAAACGCATCCCAAGGCCTGAGAACACTTACGCACCCACAGAAATCCCATGTCAACTCCATCTTTCATACAGGACTCCCTATTTATAGGCACCTCATATGGGAGGTGGCAGAGGCTGAAATACTGCAGATCTAATGTACATGAGGCAACACAGGCCCCATAGTTTTTCTCCAGGAGTTTCTGTTGCTGCATGGTCCCCATTGTCAGAGTTGAAGGGGACCACAAAGAAGGCAAAAAGTATTGGAAGGATCTGAGAAGATGTGATCCTTGAATTGAATTGCTGTTAAATTTCGGCTCAGTGTGGTAAGAAATGGAAGGGAACAGACTAGAAAACTGGTGGAGGGTAAGGAGTGAAAGGGGGGGATGTCTGACTGGCTAGCTGATGGTAAAGGATAGCTGGGGTTGGCTGACTGTCTTGCTGGGTGGTGGCCAATTAAGGGAGGAGGGTAAAGATGGAATAGGAAAGGAGACTAGTAGGGAAGAACAGGATAAAAGAGGAAGACTGGGTGTCCACAGGATGTGGGGTGGAGAGAGAGACTGGATGAGAAGGGGGGCTGCTGGCTATGCATTTCTGCTAGTGGCATGATTTACACCAAGCTCTCTTTTCCTCTCAATACTTCAGGCCCTAAAGAAGCCATGGCAGACCTCATAAGAGACTCTACCCTCCACACTCCTCAGCTTCAATGGAGATAATGCAGGACAGAACAGGACAGTCAGTCTCTGGCTCCTAAGTTTTTAGACAAGCTTCTCAAGTCAAAGAAAAATTGTCAAGGCCTGATTTAACCACTAGACTATTCTTCCACACCATCATATTAAACATGTGATCACAAATGTTTAATATTATAGGCCCCGATAATCAGTGGCGGTTGTTAGTGTGATAAGAGTGGCTAGCCGCAGCATACTAAACCCAGATATTCAATGCTGGGGTCATATCCGACTACTTGAATATCTGGATTCACTGCTGAAGCAGGAAGTTAACTGGGCAGCAAAGGTATTCAGCCACTGCCCGGTTAGCTTCGGTGGCAAAAGATGGGAGAACGTTTTCTGTGCTTAACTTTCATCTCTGAGGGATAAGCGGTCAGCGGCTACATAGTGCTGCTGACCTGTTATTCCTAGGTGCTGCCCCCAGACCATCCCGATGCTAACTGGTTAGCATTGGGGCACGTAGTGGTGGTACACCTGATATATTCAGCATCACTAACTGTGTTAGTGCCACTGAATATTCAGCTTAGTGGCATTTATGTGTTTGCAGGTCTGCAAACCCTGTGAATGCCTTTGAATATCATGCCCATAGTCGTTTGCTTATGATTTTCAAACATACAGTTGCCTTATAACATGCCATTCTAGGGCTAGTAAATTGATATTTGTATGGAGCACTCTTCCCTGATCCTAAGATATTAGTAATTAAGAATCTAAATGGAGAAAAAATACTCAATGCAGTAAAACAGGTGAACAAAACATTTTTCAGTTGTGTTAGCGAAGAGGAAGTGCAAAAATGGTATTCTCAGAGTCAAGGAATATGTGGAAGCTGAAGAGGATAAAACAAATATTTCTGTTCTGTGTTCACATATGAAGGGCCGGGAGTAAGATTTCAGAAAAACACACAAACAGGAACAGAAGTTAGGGTGGTTCTTGAACAATTTTCAGAAGACTGCGTTAATGAGGAACTAGCTAAACTAAAAGTAACAAAGCAATGAGGCCAGATGAGATTCATCCTAGAGTACTGAAGGGTAAATGGTCCCAGTCTATACAAAAGCAGAAGTAAAGAAGAGTTTGTGAACTACAGGCTGGATAGTCTGACCTCTCTGGTGTGTACATAAGAACATAAGATATGCCATACTGGGTCAGACCAAGGTCCATCAAGCCCAGTATCCTGTTTCCAACAGTGGCCAATCCAAGTCACAAGTACCTAGCAGTTTCCCCAAAAGACACAGGTTCCACGATGCTTATATTGGGCCAAGAAGTGATAGCCTGGGTCCCTTTTAATAATGGTTTATGGACCTTTCCTCCAGGAACTTATCCAAACCTTTTTTAAACCAGCTACACTAACAGTTTTTACTACATCCTCCGGTAATGAATTCCAGAGTTTGATTACACGTTGAGTGAAAAAATATTCTCTCTTATTAGTCTTAAATAGTTTACCCTGTAGCTTCATTGCATGTCCCCTAGTCTTTCTATATTCTGATGACGTAAACAATCAATCTACGTTTACCTGTTCCACTCCATTCATTAATTTATAGACCTCTATCATATCTCCTCTCAGTCGTCTCTTTTCCAGGTTGAAGAGCCCTAACCTTTTTAGCCTCTCTTCATAGGGATATCCTTCCATCTCCTTTACCATTTTGGTGGCTCTTCTCTGTACCTGTTCTAATAACACTATATCCTTTTTAAGATATGGCGACTAGTAACCAGAATTGCACACAGTATTCAAGGTGCGGTCGCACCACTGAATGATACAGAGGCATTGTAATATCCTTTGTTTGATTTTCCATTCCTTTCCTTATCATACCTAGCATTCTATTTGCTCTCTTGGCTGCCGCTGCACACTGGGTGGAGGGTTTTAACATTTTATCCATGATGACACCTAAATCTTTTTCCTGGGTGGTGGTTCCTAATGTGGAACCTTGCATCGTGTAACCATAGTTTGGGTTTTATTTCCTAGGTGCATAACTTTGCACTTGTCCACATTAAATTTCATCTGCCATTTGGATGCCCACTCTTCCAATTTATCAAGATCCTCTTGCAATTTTCCACAATCCTCATGGGTTTTAACAACTTTAAATAGTTTTGTGACATCTGCAAATTTGATAACTTCACTCGTTATTCCCTTTTCCAGGTCATTTATGAATATGTCAAAAAGCAGCGGACCCAGCACAGATCCCTGGGGTACTCCACTATTCACCTTTTTCCATTGGGAAAATTGGCCATTTAGCCCAACCCTCTGCTTTCTATCTTTTAACCAGTTCCTGATCCACAGTAGTACACTGCCTCCTATTCCATGACTTTTTAGGTTTGCCAAAAATCTCTAACAAGGGACCTTATCAAAGGCTTTCTGAAAGTCCAGATACACTATATCAACCGACTCATCTTTGAAATTAATGGAAAAGCTGCTGAAACAGAGGATAGTGAGGTTTCTGGAATCCAATGAATTGCAGGATCTTTGTTATGTTGTCTGTTTTGACTACATGTAAGAGAGAGTCCCTCTTATGAGCAGGGACTCTCTTTTACATGTTTCTGTACAGTGCTGCGTACAACTTATCACGATGTCCACTCATAGTGGACATGGAATTTCATCAAAGTTTGGAGAGCACATCATGATAATTTGAAGATCATCTATATCCTTGACGCAAGTAAGTCGAAACACAATATTGTGTCAAATATTTACAGACATTTTGTATTTTTGTTATTTTTATACTGTCTGTCAGCTGATATGCGTGCTTTCATGAATTTTTTGTAACCCTGAAATTATAAATTTGAGCGCAAAAATATTTTTCAATGAACGTTTTAAAAGATGATACTTTCACCTTGCTGCTTCTTATGCCTGGAACAAACTACCTGAGTCTGTACGTCAGGTGCTTTTTCTCTGGCTGAAAACTCATCTCTTTGCTGCCACTTCTGGCTCTTGACTCACCTGGTCTCCTTTGTGTTTCCTTACCATTCCCTTTAGATGTTGATATAGTGTATCTGGATTTTCAGAAAGCCTTTGACAAGGTCCCATCATGAGAGACTCTTTGCAAAATTAAAAAGTCATGGGATAGGAGGCAGTGTACTATTGAGGATCAGCAACTAATTAAAAGATAGAAAGCAGGGAGACAGGCTAAATGACCAATTTTTTCAAAGGAGAAAGGTGCAGTACTCTAAGATCTGTGCTGGGCCTGCTGATTTTTAACATCTTCATAAATGACCTGAAAATAGTTTCCCCCAGTTTTTACCTCCATGCTAATGCCCTGTTATTTGTAAACGATGGCCAGAATTAACTGACCAAGTGTGATATTGTTTCAATGTAAACTGCACTGATGACAAAGAGCGCGGTATATAAGAAATGTTAAATAAATAAATAAATAAAATAAAATGGAAATAAGGAATGAGACTATCAAATTTGCAGATGACACCAAATTATTCAAAGTGGTTAAAACACAAGAGGATTGTGAAAAATTGCAGGACCGCCTTGATAAATTGGGAGACTGGACATCAAAATGACAGATGAAATTTAATGTGGACAAGTGCAAAGTTATGCGCTGCCACCCACCCACTCCCTGGACCTTGAGGGTTAAGGGAGGGGCTGGCCTTGAATGCCCTTGAGGGTTAATGTTGTAGTTGTGTTGGTGCTCAAGTGATAAGGCAAGGCAAAGAATATTTCTTTTTGTGAGGTTTATTTCCCGCTTACGCAGTTCACATGCAGCAGACGTGAAATGAAATAATATGGTACAAAACAAGATTGAGAAACTGAACTTAAACAAGGCTTTTTTCACTGCTTGACTGAATGTCCATTACTGATCACATTCACCTGTCATGTGATCTCCTTTTCATTAAGGTAACAGAAAACTCTGATACCAGCACTGCTCCTGAATTGCACAGAATATGCTTCCACTTATTTTCTTCACAGAAGCTCTTTTATCACAGCAAACAGTGAGGTAACTTTGCTATTTTCTTACAAACAACACTGGCAAGCAAATCCCTTAAATGTCCTTTGGAATCATACAAGTAGAGCAATCCATCGGGACTTCCTGTTCCGTAGATGGCAAAGAAATTAAAGGCATTTCTTCTTGCCAGCTGATCAATGGCTTTGCTACGTTCTGAGTAGAAACTGCTCTGCTTTTAAGGAACTCTCTGAATTTGGTGAGAAGTAATTCAGCCTGTGTATTTTCTGAGCTAGGCTGAGCAAATCCTCTTTCAGGTAAATGCTTGTTTATATTACTTATCTCTAGGCAATTATCAGTGCTTTTACTTGGACAACATTGCAGCGTGCAAGCATTTCCCTTCCCCCACCTATCTCCACATGGCAGTGCAGGGTAAAACATTCCAGCTGTATTTAGAGAGTCTCTCAGAGTGTTAAAAGGAAAACAGTCAGGCTTTTCTTGACTTAACCAGTTAGTATCAAACTTTCTGCCTTTATCCTGTCTTTCACAATTAAAATTCACTCTTTCTGGCTTTCCACTGTTAAGTTTGCTAGCCGTGCCACACCCACCAGATACCTTGTGCTTGGGCTTCTTCCAGGGTAATTCCTTATCCCTTTGCCTCCTATTCCAAGGTTCCTCTGGGTCCTTTAAACTCCTGAGCTGCAGCCTTGGGTCTCTCAGTGCCTTAGAATTCTTCTGCTTCCAGAAATCTTTCTCTGCCCCTGAGTCTCCCAGCTCCTGTCTGCTCCTTCTTGGATCACAGCTGCTTAGTGGTTCTCTCTCCCACGGTTCCTGTTCCTGGTCATCTGACCTGTCCTCGTCCAGGTGCTTGTGTCCTTGGTTGTCACGTTGCTTCCTTGGCTTGCCTGCCTTCTCTAAGTGTTTCTGGGTTTTTAACAAGCTAGCTGAGTACTGCACTGCCCGCCTCCTGCTTGGGCGTGCCCAATCAGGGACTTGGCTTCTCACCTGCCTTGAAGTGAGGAGTGGTTCCTGATTAGCTCTGCATTCTTTTTTTCTTTCAGAGAAAATCCTGCATTCCCCTGCAGTACCGGCTCTCTCCACCGGATCACTATCAGTTTCCATTGCCTCATAAGAGTCTGCTACATCACAGCGCTTAGGTAAAAACGACCCAAACTACGGTAACAAGACAAACCGTAACCATAGTTTGGGTCATTTGGGAATATAGCCAATCTTGTTCCTGGCAAGTAGGGTAGGGAGGTTCCAAGAGAAATCATTCTGAACTTTTCCTTGACCAGGAATTTGTTGAGATTTCTAAGGTCGAGGATAGGCCTATAGCCTTTCTGACTTCTTCGGGATGAGGAAGTAAGGAGAGTAGAAGCCTTTGTGAAGTTCTTGCTTTGGAATCTTTTCTATGGCACCCTGTATGAGCAGGTTGGAGATTTCCTCTTTGAGTAGGGCCCCTAGGGAAGGTTGGAGAGGATATTCGCTCCTGAAGTGAGGCGGAGGGGGTTGCATGAAGTTTAGTTGGTACCCCTCTTGAATGATGCTTAGGGTCCAATGGGTGGCAAAGAAGCAAAGCTGACATGCTATTTTGGTTGGATTGGGTGCTTGCAAGGATAAGATAACTCTGTTCCTTAGGACTAAGTCAAAAGCTGGATGTCACTTGTGGCTGAGCTGCTGGCTGCTGTTTAGCAGTTCTGGGCTTTTTAGCAGGCCCGTGTTGCTTGCCTTGCTGGTAAGAAGGCTTGAGTAAGATGGGTAGAACCTCTTCTTCTTAGGAAAGAAGGGTTTCTTTGTTGCTGGCTTCTTTTTTGAAGGGTCAGCTGTCTTCCTAGAGAGTCTCTTTAGAGTGGTATCGTCAATTTCAAGCTTCCAAGCCTTTTCCCTCCAGTTTTTTCCAAAGAGATTCTCTCCAGTGCAAGGGATGTTACCAAGTTTATCTTGGACCCATTGTTCCAGGTCTGAGGCCTGTAACCATGCTAGGCTCCAAGCCCTGATGGCAATAGCTGATGCTCTGCTGGTAGACTCAAATGCATCGAAAGCTGCCCTGTTTACAAATTTTGAGACATTCTGGCTGTTCTTGAGGACTGTCTCAAAAGCTGGCCTTTTTTCCTCAGGAATGAAGGGAAGAAAGGCTTCCCAGTCCTTATTAATTTCCTTAAGGAACATTCCCATATATAAGGTATAGGAATTGATTCTACTAGCCAGCATGTAGGCCTGGAATGACCTAGGGCAAAAGCATAGCGTTTTCTCGATTCCCTTCTGGGGGGTATCGATGCATGTGTCTTACCGCTTTTGATGCAGCGCATTGGTGATTCATCTACCAGAGAGTGATGTGGTAGTTGAGCCTTTGGAAAGCCAGGGGCGTCCGGTACTCGATACATTGTATCGAGGCATCTGATGGGCGAGACTGTTAGCGAGGTCTCCCACATTTGAAGCATTAGGTTACATAGGATCTTATGTACCGGTAGAATTGTTGCCTCCTTTGGAGCCGAAGGGTACTGAAGAATTTCCAGTTCCCCCACTTGGGACTCCGGTTCCGCCTCAGCAGGTATAGAGAGGCCCGCCTCCATGTCTCGAATAAATTCTTGGAAGGACATGTCCTCTGGCAGCGACTTCAGACAGGAGCTTGTTCTGGGAGGTGATGGTTCTGATACCGATGCCATATCAAGAAGGTCTTCAGAATTGAAGGACCAATGATCCGAATTGGAGGCCTCAGATTCTGAGCTCGGTGAGTGGTGTTTGTGCTGATGGCTATGTGAACAGTGCTGCTGGTACCGATCATGTTTGATGCTTCCCCCTGTTGCTTGGGCAGCGGTGCTGCACCTGTGGACCAAGTCGAGGGGGCTCCGAACTCCTGTACTTGTGGTGGAGTGGAGGTATGGGGGAGCACCTGTGACAATACCGATAGTGCTGTCGGTACCGATGCGATACTGATGAAAGTGGTTCTGAAATCATCGGTGTAAGCGGTACTGAGGCTACCAGGACAGCCGCTAGTGTCTTTTTGATGGATAGCATGAGCTGATCCAAAGAAATCGTTGGTGTCTGGTCCAGAGATAGAATGGGGCTTGCAGCCACCGTACCAAAGCATGGCACCGGGGGTTCTGCCGAGGTCGAAGCCTTGGAGTCCTCCCGGTTCTCCAAAGAGGCTTTGGAGGACAAGTCCTCCTGCCGGGGGTGTTCAGTTTAGCAGTCAACCTCAAAAGATGTCTTTGGGGAGTCTCTGTGTCTTGAATGGGACCTCTCACTCGATCCTCTTGATGTCTCTCTGGATTCCTTCGAGGAAGCTGAGATTCCTTCAGATCTCTCGGAGATTTTTGTGGGGATCTCGAAGTCTTCTTCCTTTTAGGGTCGGAACCATGCTTGGAGGTTTTTGAGGTTTTAGATACAGTGGAAGTTGATGAAGTGTGGGAGGATGTTGATGCCAATGAAACTGAATCTGATGGGAAAAGTTCCGACAACTTCCTGGCCTGGTTTCGGAGATCTCTCTTTGTCATCTGCTTGCAGAGGGAGCAAGAGTCGGGATCATGGTCGGAACCGAGGCACTTAAGGCACCATTCATGTGTGTCCATGACCGAAATCGTCCAGGAACACTTGGTGCACTTTTTGAAACCGCTAGGGTGTTTCTCCATGATGGAGAGAGAAGGCCAAAGGCCTATTCAGGGCACGAGGCCCTCGAAGAAAAAGGAAAAAAGTTAAGGAAACATCTTAAGTAAAATTTAAAAATGGATAATGCAAATGTGATACATATTTCCAATGTGTATTATTTACCAGATAGTGTCATCTGCTGGGGCCGCCGAGCCCCCCTCCCCCCCCCCCCGAGGCCTCCATGGACTTGTCCCAGTTTTTGGAGCAATCCATGGATGAGATTCTTGGTAGGGCTACTTTGGTGGTGTCCTTTAGCACTGATGCTGATAAATCACAGGTTATGAGACACTATTTTAAGTACAAATTAAGTCTACTTTGTGGACAGTGGATAATGCTTTTTCCAGATGTGACTAGAGTCACTAATTGAGAAGCAAAAATTTTCTTCAACTAAAACCCCGTGCGATAGCGTTGGGAGCTACATTCTTTTTAAGATTTCCTTGTAAATGTTTGGTTGCATTGTAGGATCCCCTGCAGCTTGAGGAATTTGTGAGGGGTAGGGAAGGGGGCCCAAGTTGAGCTCGATGGATAGTTTGGATTATGGTATGATTTATTTGATTTTTTTTCAAGGCTGTGGGATTTGAGCTTATAGAATGTTGGGCTTCCAGGTAGTGTGTGCTTTCTTCTCCTCGGGATGTGGTCTAATGGCAAATATTGCAATTGATGGTTAATGTTTCTTTAATGATATTTGTGCTTTTTGACTTTGCATGTTCTTTTCTTTTTTCTGTTGCATAAAATGGAAATCCTAATTAAAAAAAATACTACAGTCATCCCTCGAAAAAGGTCACATGCCTAAAGAACTAAAAACTGCATCAATATGCTCTATCCTAAAAAGCTCAACATTAAACAAATTTGATACTTCTATGGGAATGCTATCAATGCCTGGTGCTTTGTTCTTTGATAAGGCTTTTAATGCTGCTTCAACTTCTTTCATCACCAATGGTTCCCGATCATAAGGTACAGGTTGAAACGGCTGTTGGTCCACTTGATCTTTATCATATAAAAACTCTGTATATTCCTTCCACCTTTTCTTTATCTTCTCAGCATCATTCAACATAGAACTTTGAGCATCTTTGTAACATTCCAATTCGAGGCTGGAACTTTTTCTTTAACTCTCACCAAAACACACCACACTGTTCAACCTTTACATACACCCACAATAATTACTCAAGCAATGACTCAAACAGACACCATCGCAGACTCATCCAAATAAAACACCAGCCACACACTGGTTTAAGCGACAACACAACCAAAATAGATACCCAAACAAAGCTCATCTTAATAAACGTTAGATCCATACGAAATAAAATACCAATCATCAACGACATGATAAAAGACACAAACCCGGAAATCATCTGCATTACTGAAACATGGCTCACTCCCACAGACACCGTACTACTAAACCAGTTAACATCACATCAATATGATACATTCAGCTGCCATCGGGATGCAAAAAGAGGAGGTGGCACTCTCATACTCGCTAAAAAAGACCTACAATTCACCTTAACATGCTTAAACAATATAGATGGAATAGACATCATCAACATAGAAAATAGAACCCTTGCACTTACTCTCATATATAGACCCCCTTCAACTGATCAAAAAAACCTCTCCTCCATCTTAGAACTTGCATGCACAGCATCACCAAACAAACCTCTCATAATCCTAGGTGATTTGAATCTCCCTTCCCTGAATAACTCTCAATCAGACAATTTCATGGATGCTATGACCCAAATGGGTTACACTCAGATAATACATGCTCCCACCCACATAAAAGGCAACACCTTAGATCTCATCTTCCTTCCCTCCTCCCTTCTTAATAACCAACACCAACATACCCCTCCAACAATAACAGAGGTACCATGGTCTGATCACTACCTTATCACACTCCACCTCCCAGCTCAAGCAACACTAAACACAACAAACTCATCACCCCACATATCACGTTTTACACACTTTGACAAAGCTAATTTCCTTGACAAAGTATTACCCATACTCAACACAAACCTCCCAGACATCGAATCCGCTGTAAACCATTGGAATCAAACAGTCCAGAAAGCAGCTACCCCCACACATACCATGCATAAACAAGTAAAAAAGACAGAAAAATGGTTCACGAGAGAACTAGCAAATATAAAAAAACAATTGAGGAAACAAGAAAAGAAATGGAGGAAAACTAAATCTGACGAAAACAAATCCCAATATATGACCACCCTCAACAATTACAAAAATGCAATTAACAAGTCAAAAAAAGATTACCACTCCAAAGTAATAAACATGGCTATCAACCGCCCCAGAGAACTATTCGCAATCGTAAAAACTTTGACAAAAGCTAAAAACCAAGAGCCAAAACAGTCGGCTATAAGCATACAGACCTTAGCAACCCACTTTGCAGAAAAACTAAAGTGCAAATCCAACACCATACCAATGACACTACCTACAAACACTGAATCTAATAACACATGGACCTCCTTCCACACGATAGATCAAAAACACCTTCTTAGGATCATAACACTTATCAACACCACAACTTCTCCACTTGACCCATGTCCTGTGTCATGGATCAAATGCACAAAGGAAGAACTCGCTGAAAACATCCAACAAATGGTGAACCAATCCCTTGTCCAGGGCATCATGCCCAACGCCCTAAAACTCACAACGCTTCGACCAATAATAAAAAACAATAAACTTGACCCAAAAGACCCAAACTCTTACCGACCGATAGCCAGCATTCCATTTATAGCTAAAATAATAGAAAAAAACGTCCAATTACAATTACAAGACCATATCGATGAACACAAACCCTTAGACTCTCACCAGTTTGGCTTCCGCCCCTATCACGGTGTAGAAACCCTTCTAACTACACTGATAGACTTCCTCATCAAAGGCACAGATGATAGCAGTCAAGGCTTCCTACTCCTCTTCATAGACATCTCTGCCGCCTTTGACAACATCAACCACCTTACTTTGATCAATAGACTAGAAAATCTAGGAATAGGTGGGACAGTACTCAATTGGTTTAAGTCTTACATCACAAACAGACTAATACGTGTTCAAATAGACCAGGAAGTGTCAGAAACCTTCCCCCAAGGACAAGGAATACCCCAGGGATCCGCCCTTTCTGCCCTCCTTTTCAACCTGTACCTCCAACCCATTACAAAAATATTCAGAAAACACAAAATTAGTCACTTTATCTATGCTGATGACATCATGCTTGCTCTCCCCATATCCACCAAAAATCCTACCTACGATGCCCTATCAAAATGCATGGTGGAGACCACCTCCTGGATGGAATCTAACTACCTTAGCATCAACCTCAAAAAAACTGAGGCAATGTTCGTAACAAGATCACCCGTGACTGAGGACATCTATCCAACATCAATCTCAATCATAAATACAACTATACCCGTCAAAAAAGAGGTAAAATACCTAGGGGTAATAATAGACCATACACTCACCATGCTACCACATATAAAACAGACGGTAAAAACCATATTCTACAAACTCAAAACCATACAACACCTAAGACCCCTTCTTGACACCCATAACTTTAGATCAGTTGTTAACACACTCATCACCCCACACTTCGACTATTGTAATAGTCTCTTAAATGGCCTACCACAAAAAAGTACATACCTACTTCAAAGAGCCCAGAACATCTGTGCCAAAGTAGTCACAAAAGCCCGCCTAGTAGACCACGTAACCCCAATAATGCTGGAACTGCATTGGCTCCCTATAAAAAGCAGAATCAGATATAAAATCCTCCTAATCACATTCAAGCTCCTGAACAACATCGCCCCATCATATCTATCCATGCTATTACATGCCCCATCAGAATCAAGAACTCGCAGACTAAACGCAACACACTCACTTGAAATACCAAACTCATTCAAAAAAACTAAAAAATCCACCAGCACCAGAGCCTTCTCATTCACTGCCCCCATGCTCTGGAATAATCTCCCAATAAACCTTCGGATCATAAAAGACCTCACCCAATTTAGAAAGGAACTCAAGACATACCTTTTCTCCGAACACCATGAAATCCCATACCCCCAAGTCCAACCACACACCATCCCCAAACACTCAAACACAAAGCCCTAAAACCACACTCAACTACCCACACACATACACCCACCACATACACCCCAAAATACTCCCAAGAGATGAAAAAAGGAAATAAATTCCTCCACACACACACACATATGAAAGGTAGAAAACTCTGACTACCTATAAAAAGGTAGAAAAAACTCTGATCAACACTAGATCAACACTACGATACAGAAACTTATTAATGTATATAAAATGTAAATAGTTTTGACAATTAATGCACAGTTATTTGTATAAAGTTACAATGTTATAAATCTCTGTTAATAACTATTATCTGTATAAAGTTAAAAAAATCTCTGTTCCATGTAATGTATACATTAGTATACAAATTTGTTTACTTGTTCCATGTAAACCGCCCCTGATCTCTGGAAGGGGCGGTATAGAAGAAATAGCTAAATAAAAATAAATAAACTCTCGTAGCTTTAGAAAAGCCGATCTTGTTCTTCCTCTAATAGTTTCTGCTTCTATTTCCTTGCATGCGTCGTTGTAGTACTTTTCCTTGTCCTGTCTTGCTGCACGTTGGAAATCTCTGTTGAGTTCTGTGATTGTCTTTCTTTCTCCTCTGGCTTTAGCTTCTTTGCGTTTCTGGGCAATTTTCAGTTTCTTCCGTCATCCATTTTGGCCGTTTTTTCTTTTTCACCTTTTGTAGAGACTTCTCGCTTTCTTCCAACACAACCTTCTTGATGTCATTCCATAACTCTTCTGGAGCTCTGTCATTTGTATCTAAAGCAGCAAATCGATTTTGCAGGCAGTCTTTAAATTCCAGTGGTATATTCTCAAGGTCATATTTTGCTGCATTCATGAGTAGTTTACTCTTTTTCAAATTTAGCTTGAGTTTGCATACTAGTAGTTGATGATCTGTACCAGTCAGCTCCAGGTTTTGTTTTTGTTGATGTTATAGAGCTTTTCCATCGTTGACTTCCACAGATGTAGTCAATTTGATTTTTATACAATTCATTGGGTGAAGTCCATGTGTACAGTCGCCGCTTGTGTTGCTGAAAGAAGGTGTTTGAGATGAATAGATTGTTGGTCTTTCAGAATTCTATCAGTCTTTCTCCAGCTTCATTTCTGTTGCCAAGTCCATATTTTCCAACTACTTTGCCTTCTTCTTTGTTGCCAACTTTTGCGTTCCAGTCATCCATAACTATCAGGATATCCTGTTTGCATGTTCTGTCAATTTCAGCTTGTACTTGTTCATAGAACTCTTCAATTTCATTCTCTTCTGCAGCTGTTGTTGGGGCATATACTTGAATTATAGTTGTGTTGATAGGCATTCCTCGTAGACAAATAGAGATTAAGCGTTTGCTGACTGCACTGTATTTCATTACAGTTCTTGCAACGGTGGAGAAGATGGGGCGTAGGAGGTAGGTGGGGATAGGGTCAGAGGAGCAGGTGGTGAGTTTGGAGGAAGAGAGAAGGTGTCGTTTCGTCATCGGATATCACAGGAAAGGAAGAGAGGGTAGGAGAGGTGGGGGGGATTGGGAGTGAAGGTAGTTGATTTTGTGGGGAATTGGAGGGTGATCTTGTGGATTTAACATGGAAGTAGTTGGCCAGGGTTTGGGCAGATAGGGAGGGGGGGGATCGGTGGTGGGGGCACTTTGAGGAGGGAGTTGAGATGTAGTAAAGAGACGGCGAGGATCAGAGGCAAGGGAGTTGGTCAGCTGGACATAGCAGTCCTGTTTGGAAAGAGCTATGACTGACTGGAAAGAGACAAACATGAATTTGAAATGTAGGAGGTCTGCACGAGAGTGGGATTTGAGCCAAGCACGCTCAGCAGAACGGGCACAGGAGCGGAGATAGCAGACAGTGGGTGAAAGCCAAGGCTGGGGTGCGGAGCATCTAGCAGGATGTGGGATGGGGGAGCGAGAGCATCCAGAGCCGAGGAGAGTGCAGTGTTATAGGAGTTACTGCCTCATCAACTGACGTAGATGACAGGATGGAAGAAAGGGGTGAAGAAATGGCGTAAGAGAGAGCCAAGGGATCAATAGCGTGAAGGTTTCTGAGTAGGTTAGAGGAGGCAGGGCGAGGCTGAGGCAGCAGGTGATGAAGAGTAAAGCTTAAAAGGTAATAGTTAGATATGGGGAGGACTGAGTTACATAAGGTTGATGGTAAGCAGCGAGAGAAGAATATCAGGTCTAGGCAGTGGCCATGCTGGTGAGTGATGGCAGTGGAACAAAGCTGGAGGTCAAGCGAGGAGGCGAGGGAGAGGAGCTTTAAAGCATGCAGGTCGGAGGGGTTATCAACATGAATGTTAAAGTCCCCAAGAATAAGAGTGGGGGAAGAGGAGTCGAGAAAGAAGGAGAGCCAGGAGTCGAAGTCAGTGAGAAAGGTAGAAGCGGACTTGCTGGGAGGTTGATAAGTAACAGCAACACGGAGAGGAAGGGGGGTGAAGAGGTGGATGGAATGGACTTCAAAGGAGTGGAAGGAGTGAGACTGAGGCGGGAGGAGGGGTTGGAATTGGCAGGAGGGAGAAAGTAGAAACCCAATACCACCACCGCAGCCAGTGGGCCAAGGCGTGTGGGAAAGAGTAGTTACTCACCTGTAACAGGTGTTCTCCAGGAGCAGCAGGAATCAGTCCTCACATATGGGTGACATCGACGTCGATGGAGCCCCAATGCGGAGCATTTCCCCAGCTTTCTAAGAAAGCCTTTGGGAATACACCCACGCATGCGCAGTCCCCTTCCCGCCAAAAGGTGCCATCTTGCTCAGTCAGATGACACAGCTAAAAGACAGCACAAAAAACACAAAAGAACTATATACAACTGCAACTCCAAGGGGAGGAGAGAGGGTTGTGAGGACTGATTCCTGCTGCTCCTGGAGAACACCTGTTACAGGTGAGTAACTACTCTTTCTCCAGGACCAAGTAGGAAGTCAGTCCTCACATATGGGTGACTCCCTAGCTCTGGGCTACCAGGAACCGAGGCTGAAAAATAGAGCTCCCTCTGTGAAGCCTCAGCATCAGGGAAAGAATTTTACTGAGAAGAGATCCCACCGGTAGCCCAACAAGAGGGCTGGAGGGCAGGAGTTGCCTAAACCTAAAAGAGATTCTGGAGTACTGCCTGACCAAAAGCACTGTCGCTACGGGACTCCCTCTCCAGGCAGTAATGGGCTGCAAAAGTCTGGCTTGAGGACCAAGTTGCAGCCCTACAGATGTCTGCCAGCGGTACAGAGCGGAGATGAGTTACTGATGCAGCCATTGCCCGGACACGGTGACTCGACCCTGCAAGGGAAGGTCTGCTGCCCTATAAGCCCAGGTGATACAGTCCGCCACCCATATGGACAAGGTACGCTTGGAGACAGGCAACCCCAAGTTGTTTGGGTCAAAGGAGACGAAGAGCTGAGTAGCCCTCCTATGGCCCTTAGTACGATCAATGTAGAAAGACAAGGCCCTTCTACAGTCCAGGGTATGCAGGACTTCCTTAGCCCAGCTGGCATGGGGCCTAGGGAAGAATGTTGGAAGGACCACCTCCTGACTGAGGTGGAAAGAGGAGACTACCTTCGGGAGGAACTTAGGATGAGTCCTAAGGACTACCCTGTTCCTATAGAAACGAGTGTATGGCCTGTCACAGACCAGGGCTTGAAGTTCACTCACTCGTCTGGCCGAGGTCAGTGCCACTAGGAAAAGAGCCTTCCAAGAAAGGAAGCGGAGAGGACACGTAGCCATCGGCTCAAAGGGAGGGCGAGCAAGCTGCTGCAAGATCACATTCAACTCCCACTCAGGGGCAGGTGGACGGAGAGGCGGCTTTAGCAAGAGCAAGCCTCTGAGGAACCGAGACACCAAGGGGTGAACCGATAAAGAGTGCCCTTCCACCTGTGAGTGGTGGGCTGCCAGAGCAGACAGGTGTACCCAAACAGAATTGGACTTAAGACCCTGATTAGACAAGTGCAGCAGGTACTGAAGCACCACTGGCACAGGGCAGGAGAAAGGGTTCTCGTGGCGTTTGTCACACCACAAGGAGAACCGTTTCCACTTCAGGGCATAGGTCTTTCTGGTGGATTGCTTCCTAGAGGCCAAGACCACCTCTTCAACTTCCTGAGGCAGGCCCCAGGGAGCCAGCACTACCCTTGCAGCCTCCAGGCCATCAAATTGAGAGTTTTGAGATTGGGGTGCAGAAGGGAATCCTGATCCTGAGAAAGAAGATCGTGTTGCAACCCCAGAGGGAGTGGGGTGTCCACCGCCAGCTGTAACGGAAGCGGGAACCAGGGCTGCCTCGGCCATCTGGGGGCTACCAATATGACCGAGGCCCTGTCCCTTAGAATCTTGAACAAGGTTCGGGCCACCAGGGGCGTGGGAGGAAACGCATACAGAAGGCCCTTGGACCATGAGATCAGGAAGGCATCCGCTGCGAATCTCGTGGGATGCGGTTGCCTGGAGCAGAACTGGGGCAGCTGCCGGTTCAGGGGACTGGCAAAGAGGTCGATGGATGGAAGTCCCCATTTCAGGAAAATGTTCTGAACCACCAAAGGGTGCAGTTGCCATTCGTGAGGTTTTAGAACCCTGCTCAATCTGTCTGCTAGGAAATTTTCCTGGCCAGGAAGATAGACTGCCCTGAGCAACATATTGTGTCGAAGTGCAAAAGAGCAAAGGGCCTGTACCCCCTTGTTTGTTCACATAGAACATCGCTACCTGGTTGTCTGTCTGCACCAAGACAGACTGGTGGGCCAGGATGTGAGAGAAGGCTTTGAGGGCTAAGCATATCGCCCGGAGTTCCAGCAGGTTGATTTGTTGCGTGGCCTCCCATGGAGACCACAGGCCCTGTGTGCACTTGTCCAGACAATATGCACCCCAGCCCTGCAATGAGGCATCGGTTGTGAGTACCACAGTGGAAACAGGTACCTGAAAAGGAACCGAAAAATAGGGATCGGGTCGATACCGGTGTACCGAACGCAGGCGGGAAGGGGAACCGGCGTCAAACCGGACAAGAGAGAGCGAAAATCGCAGAAAAAAATCAAACTTTTCCGGGTGACATGGACTCACGTCCGTTGGGCTCCACGGAAAAAGAAAGACTGAGCAAGATGGCACCTTTGGGTGGGAAGAGGACCGCGCAAGCGTGGGTGTATTCTCAAAGGCTTTCTTAGAAAGCTGGGGAAATGCTCCGCATGGGTGCTCCATAGACGTCTATGTCACCCATATGTGAGCACTGACTTCCTGCTTGGTCCTGGAGAAAACTGATAACCCCCCATGACAGAGGGCAGCAGCGGATGCGGTATCATCTGGGAGGAGCCAGGTCTCAGTTAGGGCAAGAAGATGTAGAGCGTTAAAGATGAAGAGATCATGAGTAAAAGCGAGTTTATTAGAGACAGAGTGTGCGTTCCACAAGGCACATGAGAAGGGGAGAGCAGAAAGGGACAAGAGAGGGATGTGGATAAGATTGGACATGTTGCATGAGGATTTCTTCTCAGAGTGAGATAGAAAGCTGAGGGGGCCAGGATAGGAGTTGATATCACGGGATGAGGTTGAGGCAGGAACGGAAGGGGAGAGGAGAGGGATGTGGGTAGGATTAGACATGTTGCGTGAGGACTTCTGCTCAGAGCAAGACAGAGAGCCAGGATTGGGGTTGAAATTACATGGTGAGACTGAAGCAGGAGTGGAAGGGGAGAGGGATGTGGATGAGATTAGACATGCTGCATGAAGACTTCGTCTCGGGGTGAGACAGAAAGCAGGGGGGCCAGGATTGGGGTTGATATTTCTGGATGAGAGAAGGAGGAGTATCAGAGTGCGGGGTAGGGAGGAGACAGTGCAGCGGAAACGAGGGTGAGGTTGCCTTAGAGAGAGGGGAGATGGTTGGATAAGAGGAAGAGAGTGATGAAGCTCAAGAGCTGATGATAGGGTAAAGGACAGGATAGAGGAGGAAGTGAAGGTGGTAGAGGGGGGATGGGGAGTGAGGGTGCTGGTAGGAGGGGAAACAGTTAGGGAGTATGAGGAAAAGGAAGATAATGTGATGTGGAGCCATGGAAGGAACAGAGAGGGACTAAGCAGCAATGTTAACTTGCAAGCAGTGAGGTAGCAGTGCAGCAAGTGTTGTCCTACAAGTAGCAATGGAGTCTACAGGCTATGCAGTATGATATTCTACAAGCAGCAATGGATCAACAGACTAAGCAGTATGTTATTTTACAAGCAACAATGGAATCAGGTTAGGCAGTACGATATTCTACAAGCAGCAATGGATCAACAGGCTAAGCAGTATGTTATTGTACAAGCAACAGTGGAATCAGGTTAGGCAGTATGATATTCTGCAGGCAGCAATGGAGTCAACAGGCTATGCAGTATGTTATATTACAAGCAGCAATAGAGTCTGCAAGCAGTAATGAAGTAGCAATGCAGTGTATGTTAATCTACAAGCAGCAATGGAATCTATAGGAGTCTAGCGGCTGCGAAGGATGAGTTAATTGAAGCAGAGAAGCAGTGAGGGGGGTCAGCAGGCTGTGGAGAGCAGAGCTGTCTTGCCTGGCGTGTGCTGCTGCTTACCAGTTAGAGTGGTATGCATAGGGAAATGCTGTCGAGGGTAGGTGGGTTCAGGTCACTTCCTTTGTGAAGTTGGGATTGTGTTGGTGTTGGGTCCAGGTTGGCTGCTGGCTAGAGAGCAGGAGGGGTTGCAGCCCTCAGCTCCTCTCCCTGCTGCCAATCGGGGCGCAGAGGGTGGTGAAGTGTGCGATCAGGGTTGATTCCTGGTTGGGTCCTCTGTGCCACGGCCTCACGCCTAAGGGCCACGCCAAAGGGCCCTCTGGAGTAAATGGTGAGATGCAGGGCCCGATTGGCCTCGTTGGAGGGGAGCGGAGAGGAGCTTACCTGCCCGCTCTCCCTCGATGCCGGCGATCGGGTGCTGGAGAGGCTTCCTTCCTGCAGCTGTGGCCTTTAAATAGGCTGAAGAGCGTGGGTGGGTTTCAGGCCCGATTGGCCTCGTCGAAGGGGAGCGGGGAGGAGCTTACCTGCTGCCTGCTCTCCCTCGATGCCAGCGATCTGGTGCTGGACCAGGGGCTGCACTCAGATCCCTTGGTGTGCTTATCTCCTCCTATGATTTTCAGTACTATCATGATGCAAATGACTCTCAGATTACCTCTCTGCACTGAAATCTCTCCAGGGATCCAGACCCAGACAATGCTGCCTGATGTCCCACTGTTGTCTGAAATTGAACATGGCCAAAACTGAGTTCCTTATCTTCCCCCTACTCCCTATTTCTTTTTATTGCATTTTTTTTATTTTTTCCTTTCTCTATTTCTGTGGATAATTCTGCATTCCTTCCCGTTTCCTCAGCTTGCAATCTTGGGATCATCTTTGACTCTTATCTCTCTTTCTCTGCACATATCCAACAGACTATTTAAGACAAATAAGAGAAAATATTTTTTCACTCAACGTGTAATCAAACTCTGGAATATGTTACTGGAGGATGTAGTAAAGCACAGTTACTTACCTGTAACAGGTGATCTCTGGGAACAGCAGGAATTAGTCCTCACATATGGGTACGTCGGTACCGACGGAGCCTGCGCGGGAAAGCTCCCCAGCTTCCCAGAAGGAAGCTTTTGGGGCCTCCCACTGCACATGCACGCTGCCTTCCCGCCTTCCTGACCAGCTCTCCTCAGTTCGAGTTTATAGCTGAGACAATAGAGAGAGGAAAGGAAGATAGATAGAAGATACAACTCCTAGGGGAGGTGGGTGGGTTGTGAGGACTAATTCCTGCTGTTCCCAGAGATCACCTGTTACAGGTAAGTAACTGTGCTATCTCCAGGAACAAGCAGGAATAAGTCCTCACATATGGGGACTCCCTAGCTAAGATGCCTGGGAGATCCCGTTCCAAGGGTTCGCCATCTTCGTATGGATCTCAGGCATCCATCCTGGGAAGGTGGGCAGGAGTTGTTCAAGTATGGAACAGGTGTTTGAGGACAGCCTGACCAAACAAGGCATCCCGGCGGGAGTCCTTGTCCAAGCAGTAATGGGCTGTGAAGGTATGAACCGAGGCCCATGTGGCGGCTCGACAGATCTGATCTATGGAGACAGAGTGAAGATGAGCCATAGAAGTGGCCATGGCCCTCACATTGTGAGCTGTGACATGGCCTTCCAGAGAAATATTTTTACTCTGGTAAGCAAAGGAAATACACTGAGCAATCCAATTGGAAAGTGTACGTTTGGAGACTGGAAGTCCCAAATGAGAAGGATCAAAAGCCACGAAAAGTTGGGAAGACTTTCGATGTGGCTGAGTCCTGTTGAGGTAAAAAGCAAGAGCTCTTTTACAATCTAAAGTATGAAGGTTCCTCTCTGCACTGGATGCATGAGGAGCTGGAAAAAAGACAGGTAGATATACCTCCTGATTAAGATGAAAAGGCGAGACCACTTTGGGCATAAAGTGGGGATTTGTCCTTAGGACCACCTTATCATGATGAAACCTGGTATAAGGTGGATGAGCCACTAAGGCCTGTAGTTCACTGATGCGGCGAGCCGAAGTGACTGCAATAAGGAAAAGGACCTTCCAGGAAAGAAATTTCAAGGAGGTAGAAACCAACGGTTCAAAAGGTGGCTTCATAAGCTGACCTAGAACTAGGTTCAAGTCCCATGCTACCGGAGGAGGTTGGATGGGAGGCTTAGAGTCAGGCCTCTCATGAATCTTGCAACAAGCGGATGAGAGGAGACAGGTTGTCCATTTATAGGTTTTAAGGATGCTGCAATAGCACTCAAATGGACTCTTACTGAATTCGTCTTGAGGCCTGCATTAGAAAGATGCAGGAGATAGTCTAGTAGAGAATTCAAAGGAAGTGCTAGAGGGTCAAGACCCTGTTGAGCACACCAAATGGTAAAGCATTTCCATTTGAAAGCATAGGAACGCCTCGTGGAGGGTTTCCTAGAGGCATGAAGGATATCTTTCACTGGTTGAGAAAGATTGAAGTCATGAAGGCTTAGGCCTTCAGTAACCAAGCTCTGAGGTGTAGGGACTTGGGGTTTGGGTGCCACAAAGTCCCCCCCTCCTGAGACAGAAGGTCTGGCGCAGCTCCCAGGTCCAGAGGGGGTCCCTGGGAGAGATGCAGAAGTAGAGGGAACCACACTTGGCGTGGCCAGCGTGGAGCTATGAGGATCATCGATCCGTGATCCCTCTGGAGCTTGAACAGAGTCTTGGGAATCAAAGGAATGGGTGGAAAGGCATATAGGAATTCCTGACCCCAATGCAGGAGAAAGGCGTCGTTGGCCTGAGCTCCCTGACACGGAGTCCTGGAACAGAACCGGGGAAGTTTGGCATTCCATGGACTTGCAAAGAGGTCTATGTCCGGGGTTCCCCATTCCTGAAAGATTCTGCCTATCTGGTCCATATGTAGGGACCATTCGTGTGGAAGCAGAACTCGACTGAGTCTGTCTGCCCGAGAGTTTTGAACCCCTGGAAGATATACTGCCAGAAGATGAATTTGATGCTCTCTGGCGAAGGCCCATAATCTGAGAGCTTCGTTGCAAAGCGACAGAGAGCCTGTCCCTCCTTGTTTGTTTACGTAGAACATGGCCACCTGATTGTCTGTCTGAACTAGGACGGTCAGGTTGACAAGGAGGGTATGGAAGACTTTGAGGGCAAAGAAGATTGCTCGCAGTTCCAGGAGGTTGATGTGAAGGGTGGTCTCCTGCGGAGACCAAGTACCCTGAGTGGAGAGGGATTGTAGATGGGCTCCCCACCCTGTTTTGGAGGCATCTGTTGTGAGGGTTGCTTGGGGCAACAAAGGTTGGAAGGGGGCCCCCAACAACAGATTCTTGGTGGACATCCACCATTGGAGGGACCAAAACAGATGCTTTGAGGTGAGTATTTGGTCGGAGAGCGCTCCTGATGCTTGAGTCCACTGGGTGGCCAAGGTCCATTGAGCTGCTCTCATATGAAGACGAGCGTAGGGCACCACATGTACCGTGGAGGCCATGTGGCCCAGAAGTCGCAGCATTTCTCTGGCTGTCAAGTGACTGCTGGACTGAGCTTGGGAGGCCAAGCACAGCAGACGTTGGCCCCGGACTTGAGGTAGGTAGGCCCTTGCAGTGGTGGTGTCCAACTGGGCCCCTATGAATTCCAGAGACTGAGTAGGGATAAGTTGAGACTTGGGAAGGTTTACCACCAGTCCCAGATACTGCAGAAGGTGCCTTGTGCGGTCCAGAGAAATCTGGGCCTCTGACTGAGATGGAGCTCGGATGAGCCAGTCGTCCAGATATGGGAATACAAAAATTCCCAGACTTCTTAGAAATGCGGCAACAATTGCCATGCATTTGGTGAACACTCTTGGAGCAGAGGCTAGACCGAAGGGAAGTACTCTGTACTGGAAATGTTTTCCCTGAAACAGAAATCTTAGATATTTTCTGTGGGATGGGTGGATGAGTATATGTGTGTACGCATCCTTGAGATCTAGAGAACAAAGCCAATCCTGACTCTGAAGGTATGGAAGGAGAATGCCTAGAGAAAGCATTTTGAATTTCTCCTTGTACAGAAATTTGTTCAATTCTCTCAGATCTAGGATAGGTCTGAATCCCCCTGTCTTCTTTGTTATGAGAAAATAAGGGGAGTAGAAACCTGTCCCTTGTTGAAGAAAAGGAACCTCTTCTATTGCCCCTTGGGCAAGGAGAGAAGAGACTTCCTGATCCAACAGGTCCAGGAGAAATGGGGGAGAATTGAAGTGCCTCACCATGGTATATGGAGAAAGGTTGGAAAAATGAAGTTTGTAGCCCTCTCTGATGATAGAGAGGGTCCATTGCTCTGATGTGATTTGCTCCCATCTGGGAGCAAAGTGAGCTAACCTTCCGGGAATGGTGAGGGGCTCTGGTTGTTCTAGAGCCAGAAATGTTAAGTTCTCTAGGGGCAAGTCAAAACCCCTGAGGGGGTTGAGCCTGCTGAGAAGTGGTAGACGCTGCAGGCTTTGACTTTGCCTGTTTAGGTTGCTGACGTTTAGCAGCAAAGCGAGGCTGAGAAGATTGTTGGCCAGTATTTGTGGAAAATCTGGCCTTCTTGTAGTAAGGCCTCTTGAAAGACTTTTTCTTGGCAGGAGTAGAGGTAGACTTAGAAAGTCTATCCAAGGTAGCATTTTCTGCATCCATTTGAGTGGCTTTAATTTGCCAGTCCTTACCAAATAAGTTCTCACCTGTACAGAGCAGATTCCGTAAGCCATCCAGGACCCAGGGTTCTAGGTCAGAGGCCTGGAGCCAAGCAAGTCGTCGGGCTGCAATAGCAATGCCCGAAGCTCTACCGGCACCCTCAAAGGAATCAAAAGCTGCTCTGTTGGAGAACTTAGAAACATCTAGAAGCTGTTTCACCAGAGAAATGAACTCCTCTTTTCTATCCTCAGGGATAAAGGAGGCAAAATGTCCTATCTTTAGGGCAAGTTCCCTGAGAAACATGCCCATATACAGACTGTAAGAATTAATCCTGGCTATAAGCATAGTAGCCTGGAAAATGTTCTTGCCAAAAGAGTCTAGGGTCTTACATTCTCGTCCTGGAGGGGTAGAAAAGTGCCTTTTGGTACTCTTAATCTTTTTCAGTGCAGACTTCACCACAATGGAATGGTGAGGCAACTGAGTCTTTTGAAAACCAGGAGGAGGGGGGACCCGGTACATGGTGTCCAACCTACGAGAATAAGGAGACAACGTTAGAGGAGCCTCCCATAAGTCCATCAAGTGTTCTTGAAGGATTTCATGGACAGGCAGGGTGACTGCCTCTTTAGGAACCTTAGGGTATCCTAAAATATCCAATTTCTTTGACCTAGGTTCTTTTTCAGAGGATGTGGTAATAGAAAGTCCTTTAGCTAGTTCAATAATGAAGTCTTGAAAGGACAAATCCTCTGGTGGAGACATTCTCCTCTTTGGGGAAGAGGGGTCTTCATGAAGAACTAGAGACAGCTCATCAGAGTCCTCAGAGGAGTCAAAATCCTCAGAAGAAGCAGAGTATTCTCTATTTGCTTCCAACGCACGATACGCATACCGATCGGTATCGACATCGGGCGTACCGGGTATGGGATCGGTATCGGGTGAAAACCCGGATCCGGCATGCGGAACCGATCTGCGTTTGGAAGTCGATGGTCTCGGTTCCGGTATGGGAGACGATACCGGAACCGGACCCGGTACCGCTGAACGCGGTACCGAGGGCGTCGCAGCATTAATAAAAGCCAGCATGGCCTGCTGCATGGTCTGAATAGTATTGCTCATAGACGCCACTGCTGCCTGGATGTCGGTACCGGTATGGGCCGGTACCCCAGAGCAGTCCAACAGGTGATCAGTCGAGGCCGTGCCATCGATGTCAACCTGTAACCCCATAGATGGTGCTTTGGAAGTCAGAGCTTCCCGCCAGGGTTGTTTGGCTGGGGCAGGATCCTCAGACTCAAAAGTGAGAGCCTCTCGATGCTTTGAAGGAGATTTGCTCTTTGAGGACCTGCCCGCAGAGGGTTTGGTTACCTGAGATCCATCCGGAGAGGAAGACCTGGATGACTGTGATGCTGGATTATCTGAAGAAAACAGCACATGGAATTTGTTGGCCCGGTTCTGCAACCCACGTTTAGACATCTGGGAGCAGGATGGGCAGTCCGGAATGGAGTGGTCAGGTCCCAAACACTTAAGACACCATCCATGGGTGTCTGTGACAGAAATAACAGCACTACACTTGGTACACTTCTTAAAACCAGGGGCTGCTTTCTCCATGAGGAGAATTTGTGTAGGCCTGAGGCCTAACCGAAGTCACCAAGTTGTGCAGAATAAAGATTTTTTTTTTATTTTAAAAGAAAGAAAAGAGAGACCGGCGGTACCGGTTTCGGTATGGGGAAGGCAGGTACGCGGTCTAAAGAAACAAACTAAAACAATAATTTCTTCAGCGGTGACAGGAACACGACCTGCTGGCTCCACGGAAAAAGAGAAACTGAGGAGAGCTGGTCAGGAAGGCGGGAAGGCAGCGCGCATGTGCAGTGGGAGGCCCCAAAAGCTTCCTTCTGGGAAGCTG
Organism: Ichthyophis bannanicus; assembly: GCA_033557465.1. Classification (NCBI taxonomy): domain Eukaryota; kingdom Metazoa; phylum Chordata; class Amphibia; order Gymnophiona; family Ichthyophiidae; genus Ichthyophis; species Ichthyophis bannanicus. The sequence continues at coordinate 304,821,336 of CM066040.1, read as the reverse complement.
GGGAGCTTTCCCGCGCAGGCTCCGTCGGTACCGACGTACCCATATGTGAGGACTTATTCCTGCTTGTTCCTGGAGATAGGCTGTTAGTGTAGCTGGGTTTAAAAAAGGTTTGGACAAGTTCCTGGAGGAAAGGTCCATAAACCATTATTAAGAAGGAACCCAGGATATCACTGCTTGAACCAATACAAGCATTGTGGAACCTGTGTCCCTTGGGGAAACTGCTAGGTACGTATGACCTAGATTGGCCACTGTTGGAAACAGAATGCTGGGCTTGATGGACCTTGGTCTGAGCCAGTATGGCATATCTTATGTTCTTAGATGCTAAAACCTGTTATTTCTTTCTCTTTAACATCAGTAAAATTTGCTTCTTCCTTTTTGAACACATTACCAAGACCCTTATCCACTCTCTAGTCACCTCCCATCTATACTGCAACCTGCTCCTTGCTGGACTCCTTCTGAATCATCTCTTTCTCTCTCCTTCAGTCTGTTCAAAACTCAGCTGCATGATTAATCTTCCATCAGTATCACTATGCTCACATAACCCCTTCTTCTCAAGCCTCTTCACTGACTCCCTAGTTATTTCTGCATCCTTATCAAACTTCTCCTACTGACCTGTAAGTGCATTCACGCACTACCTTTCCTCTATCTCACTCTACACCCCTTCTCAGGAACTCTGCTCCTCTTATCTGTGCCCTTCACTGCCACCTCCAGACTTTGCTGCTCCATATGCCTGGAACAAACTACTCGAGTCAGTATGTCAGGCTCCTTCTCTTGCCCTATTCAAATCCAAGCTAAAAACTCACCTGGTTGCGTTTGGATCCAGATGCTCTCTCTCTCCTGTTCACATGTGTATCTGTTCATACCCTAAGTCCCCTGTTTTGTGATGTTTTTAGTCTTGATTGGATTGTAAACTCTGATGAGCAGGAACTGTCTCTTACATCTATATATTCAGTATTGCATATGCCTTGTGTTAGCTGTTAAGTGCCGTTGAGTCGGTGTCAACGCATGGTGACCCTCTAGATCAGTGTTTTTCAACCTTTTTTGTGCAAAGGCACACTTTTTTCATGAAAAAAATCACGAGGCACACCACCATTAGAAAATGTTAAAAAAATTTACCTCTGTGCCTATATTGACTATATATAAAGTAATTCTCTTGAATAGGAATCAAACACTCACACCAACCCCCCTCCCCTGCTGGTTCACACCAACCCCCCCTCCACTGCTGGTTCACTCACCCACCCCCCTGTCACTTACTCACCCCTCCTGCTGGGTCACTCACTCACTTACCCCCCCTCCCCTGCTGGTTCACTCACACCATCGCCCCCCCCCCCTTGCTGGTTCACTCACACCCCCCCCTCCACTTCTGGTTCACTCACACTCCCCCCCCTTGCTGGTTCACTCACACTCCCCCCCCCCCTTGCTGGTTCACTCACACTCCCCCCCCCCTTGCTGGTTCACTCACACACACACACCCCACCCCCCCTCTGCCCAAGCCGCTGCTTCTGCTTTGTACAGAGCAGCGGCTGCACTACACTTACATTGAAAAGTAAAGAGAAACTGTGTCAGGAGCCCTCCGGTCATCGCAGAGCCCGAGGAAGTGATGTCATGGGGGCGGGCTCCTCACAGGCTGTCTTTCCTTTTCAAATTAACTTTATTGCAGCCAGAGCAAAAAACCGGCTTTTCAATGGCCGGTTTTACAACTGTGCTGGCAGCCGGCCTGGCCATGGAAAAACCGGCCAGGCCGGCTGAAAACCGGCCGGTTGGCAACCCTAATTTGTGAGCCGAGGCCACATGTTACGGATGAAATTGGAATTTTTCCCACGGCACACCAGACAATATCTCACGGCACACTAGTGTGCCGTGGCACAGTGGTTGAAAAACGCTGCTCTAGATAACTGTCCTTGTAATGCTATAGAAATGATAAACATTAGTAGTAGGTATTACCATCATTAAAGATAAATAAATTGCAGATTACACATCAGGGAACATTTTGTTTCTTAGTATTGTGTTTCTGATGATCTCAGGGCCCGCATGTAAGGCACATTTCTTTTAATTGTCATTATACCTTGTATTATGTCAGCTTCAATGTGCATGTTTTTTGTACTGCTGCCTTTAATTGTAAGGGACTAGGTGGATTATAAATGTTTTAAAGATTATCAACCCTATCCTGGTTTGCCCCACTAGCAAGTTTGGTTTTCAGAATATGCACAATGAATATACATGAAACAGATTTGCATGCACTGCCTTCACTGCACACAAATTTCTCTCATGCATATACAAAATGATTTTAAGCCTGCGCCAGAAGACACATGAAAAGAGACTTGACAACCTAAATTTACATATCCTAGAGTAGAAGAGGGACAGGGGAGATAGAATACAGGTGTTTAAATACTTAAAGGGTATTAATGAACAACCAAAGCTTTTTCAAAGAAAGGGAAGCTGTAAAACTAGAGGGCATAAAATGAAGCTTCAAGGAGATAAACTGAAAGGCAACGTCAGGAAATACTTTCTCTCTAAAAGGGTGGTGGATGCTTAGAATGTCCTCCCGATGGAATTGGTAGGAGCTAAAACAGTTACAGAATTCAAAATGGCGTGGGACAGACAGAGTGGATCCTTTTATAGCAAAAAAGATGAAATCATAACAAATGTAAATATCTTTTATACTTAACAGAGAGGGTGATCTGCATGAAGCGGCAGGTACAACCCTAAACAAAGGCACAGAATGGCAGGTACAACCACTCTAGACAACTTAAGTGCAGACTAGATGGACCATACTGCTCATACTCTATGGGGTTATTCTCAAGCACGAACGACGGGATGTGTGTCCAGCCTAGATGTACACCCCAGATATTCTTCCAAATGTGGCTGCCAGAAAAAGGCTCACTGTATGTACATCTTAGTTGTATGGGGAAGCCTTAAATAGGGCCTATTCTGAGGTCACCCCTGTACGTCCAGGGTCGGCCGGGTAGACAGGGAACTTATTCCACCTCAGAGGTGGAATAGATTCCCCTGGAAATGGGCTTTCAGCAGCGGATGGCAGAGACAAGTGAAGGGAGGTGGAAGTAAGTTCCCCACAGTCGGACCATGGCCATGGGAGGCCAGATCGGGGGTCCGGCTGCAGGGAAAGGACAATTTCGGCGGCGGCTGGGGATCGCAGCTCCAGGTGCCATAGCAATGGGATGCCATGGCACAGTGGCTCCTTTCAGGAGCCTGACTGAGTTAGCCGGGTAAGTGGCTGGACGTCCGGGTGCCTGAATAGGGACACGTTCCAGACATCCAGCCACTGTGCTACGATTCTGCTCCCACGGGTACGTCTAGCACCCATGGGAGCAAATTCGGCTGTCTCTCCTGGCTATCCGAATGTCTGTACATCCGGATGGCCAGGAGATGTACAAAGCAGAATGTGCCTCTATATTACTTTGTTGTAGATATCCTGAAAATATGACTGTCTAGGGGCTACACTAGGACAGGGTTCAGAACCACTGTTTCAAATAAATAAAAACTAAATTAATTATGTATGTATGTATCTTCCACTACATTAAGTAACCACTTATGTTGTGAGTTCTTTGGAGCAAAAGTTTATTGTATCTGAAAATAATGCTATGAACTGCTTTGAACTAAAATTGGCTAAGCTTATTATTGTATTACTACTACTACTACTACTACTACAACATATCATTTGTAGATCACCACTAGGTATACGCAGTGCTGTATGTCAGGCTCTATCTCTGGCCCTATTCAAAGTCAGGCTAATAACACCTTTGAGGCTGCTTTTGGATCCTGACCCCCTTAGTCTCCTATTTACCACCATTCCCCTAGATATATCCTAGTCCCCAAATGTATTGTCTGTCTTGACTGACAAGCACCTAGATGGTCAAGTGGGCTGACTGCTGGATCTTGTCCGGTGTGGTGCCTTTTATGAGCCAGTCATCTAAATAAGGGAAGACGAAGACCCCAGGGTCTGGAGGAAGGTGGCAGGAAGCAGCGGTACTGCCTTTGGAGAGGATGGATCGGGATGTGTGCATAGGCATCATTCAGATCCAGGGAGCAGAGCCAATCGTCCTGGAGGTATGGGAGCAGTGTCCCTAGGGAGACCATTTTGAACTTCTCCTGTACACTAAGAAGTGGTTGAGGTTGCAGAGGTCCAGGATGGGTCAAAAATCCCTAGTCCTCTTGGAGACCAGGAAATTTCTTGAGTAGAACCTTCTCCTCACTTGTTCTGCTAGTACCAGTTCTTTGGCCAGGTTGGACAGCAGGGCATTGATCTCCTGCTGGAGGAGGCCCCGGTGACACAGTTCAAGGGGATATTCTCCAGGAGGAGAACAAGGGAGGTAGCTGGGCAAAATGCAGCAGGTACCCATCTTGGACGATTTTTAGAGCCCAGGTAGTTATTTATGTGCACTTATATACCACCTTTCCTAAATCAAAACGGTTTACAATGAACTCAAGAACAGCATTATAACATACAAGCATTACATAGAACTTTGATAACAGGGTGCGTCATAGTAGTAAAAGAATATAATAAGTTTAGTATAGCATTTAACAAAGAATTTCAACCAACTATTTACATGTAGTATGTGTGTGTGAATTTGCTGTCACTACGGGCCACCTGTGGGCAAAGTGGACCAGCCACCCCTCCCCCCCCACACTTGCTGGGGAACCTTGCTGGACAATGGGAAATTGGCCATGCTCCTTAAGAAGCAGTCAAAAACACACTCCTGGCTGTGGGGTGGGGTGACGTGGGTACTGAAGGAGCCTGCGTGGGATCGCTCCCCAGCATCCAATAGGAAAGCTTTTGGGAGCATCCCACTGCGCCTGCGTAGCTGCCTTCCCACCTTTCCAGCTCTCCTTCCACAGTTGAGTTTGTAGCTGAGATAAAAGGAGAGAAGGAGAAGAGGAGGAAAAGTACAACTCCTAGGAGGGTGGGTTGTGAAGACTCAATTCCTGCTGTTCCCGGAGATCACCTGTTACAGGTGAGTAACTATGCTACCTCCAGGAACAAGCAGGAATATAGTCTTCACATATGGGACTCCCTAGCTTGGAGATGCCAGGGAGATGACCTCAGAGCGAGCTGTGAACACAGGGCTAAGTAATAGGTCATATGTCATCCAAGGATGTCTGGTATCGGAACACGGGACGGAGAGTAGGAGTTGATCTAAGTCTGAAAGAGATGCTGGAGAGCAGCTTGGCCAAATGAGGCATCCCGGCAGGAGTCCTTATCTAGGCAATAGTGAGCAGCAAAAGTATGGACAGAGGACCAGGTTGCTGCTTTGCATATTTCATCAATTGCTACAGAGCGCAGATTTGCCATGGAGGTAGCCATTGCTCGAACATTATGTGCAGTGTTGTGACCCTCAAGAGAGAGTCCTGCACTGTCGTATGCAAAGGAGATACAATCTGCTATCCATCTGGAGAGAGTTTGCTTGGATACTGGTAGTCCTAGATGACTGGAGTCAAAAGCGATGAAAAGTTGGGAAGCTTTTCTGTGCTCCCGAGTTCTCTGGAGATAAAAGGCCAAAGCAGGTTTGTAATCCAGAGTATGAAGGGTTACTTCTGCCCTAGAAGAATGAGGTCTAGAGAAGAAAACAGGGAAGTACGCTGACTGGTTCAATTGAAATGGCGAGACCACCTTTGGCATAAAGTGAGGATGAGTCCTAAGGACTAACTTATCATGGTGGAATCATGTATAAGGAGGATCAGCCACCAAAGCCTGAAGCTCACTAATGCGCCTTGCTGAAGTGAGGCCAATAAGGAAGGTGATCTTCCAGGTAAGAAACTTCAGGGAAGTAGTGGCTAGGGGTTCAAAGGGCAGCTTCATAAGCTGTCCTAAAAGCACATTAAGGTTCCATGCCACTGGGGGTGGTTTAATGGGAGGCTTACTTAATAGAAGCCCTCTCATGAAGCGTGCTACAAGTGGTTGAGAGGAGATGAGCTGACCATCCAAGGGTATGTGGGAAGCCGCTATGGCACTTAGGTGGACTCTTACTGAATTGGTCTTGAGTCCAGAGGAAGAGAGGTGGAGAAGATATTCAAGTAATGTTTCCACAGGAGCTGAAAAGGGGTTAAGATCCCTTTTCGAATACCAGAGAGAGACTCTATGCCACTTGAAGGCGTAGGAGTGCCTTGTGGAAGATTTCCTAGAAGACAAAGGATAGCTTTCACTTGTTGAGAGAGGCTGTGCCCCGGAATTCTATGCCTTCAGCAGCCATGCTGTTAGGTGTAGGGACTGCAGATTGGGATGCAGTAGTGTCCCATTCTCCTGTGAGAGGAGATCTGGGGCAGACCCCAAATCTACTGGTTGAACTCGAGGGAGACGTAGAAGCAGAGGATACCACGGTTGTTGTGGCCAATGTGGGGCTATAAGAATCATGTAGCCCTGGTCTCTCTGGAGTTTGAAAATAGTTTTGGGGATGAGGGGAATGGGAGGGAAGGCGTATAGGAAGCCCTGACCCCAGTAAAGGTGAAAGGCATCTACTGCTCGGCTGTTGTGATCAGGGGTCCTGGAACAGAATCGGGGAAGTTTGGCATTCTGAGGACTTGCAAACAGGTCTATGTATGGGTTTCCCCAGATCTAGAAAATGTGAGCAACCTTGTCTGCATGGAGAGACCACTCATGGGGTAGTAAGACCCGACTGGGTTTGTCCGCCAAGAGATTCTGTTTGCCTGGGAGATAAACTGCAAGTAGGTGAATCTGATGTTGTATGGCGAAGGACCATAGGTGCAGGGCTTTGCTACAAAGAGTCCAAGAGCCTGTTCTGCCCTGCTTGTTCAAGTAGAACATGGCTATCTGATTGTCCGTCTGGACTAGAACTGTGCGGAAGCGAAGGTGGTCGTGGAACACCTTGAGAGCACTGTGGATGGCTCTGAGTTCCAGCAGATTTATGTGGAGCTGTGAGTCCTGATGAGACCAAAGACCCTGAGTGGAGAGGTTGTCCAGCTGAGCTCCCCAGTCCATGTTGGATGCATCCGTCATTGATGTGGAGGTTTCTGAAAAGATGACCCTATGAGGTGGTGTTCTGGGGATTGCCACCACTGGAGAGACGAGATGAGACGTGTAGAGAGAGTTATCTTGTCTCCCAAACGGCCGGATGCTTGAGACCACTGGGAAGCCAGGGTCCATTGAGCTGCACGCATATGTAGACGAGTGTATGGAACCACATGTACAGTAGATGCCATATGGGCCAGGAGTTGCAGCGTTTCTCGAGCAATGAGAAAGGTCTTGAGAAATGCTTGGGATGCAAGCTGGATGAGTAGAGCACAGTGGGCTTAAGGCAGAAAAGTCCTTGACTGGTGAGTGTCTAGGAGGGCTCCTATAAACTTCAGAGTTTGAGAGGAAATAATCTGGGATTTTGAAAGATTTATTACAAATCCCAAGTGTTGCAACACTTGCATGGTGCGCATGAGAGAAAGACTGGCCTCTAGAGGTGTGCTTGCTCGAATGAGCCAATCGTCTAAGTAGGGGAAGACAAAGATTCCTAGAGTCCTTAGACATGCGGCTACAATTGTCATGCACTTTGTAAAGACTCTTGAGGCAGAGGCAAGGCCAAAAGGCAGGACTCTGTACTGATAATGTTTCCCCTGGAACAGGACACGCAGAAACCTTCTGTGTTCTGCGTGGATGAGAATGTGAGTATATGGTCTTTTAGATCTAGAGAACAGAGCCAATCTTGACTCTGGAGATAGGGGAGAAGAATACCTAAGGAGATCATCTTGAATTTCTCCCGGAGTAGATACTTGTTCAGTTCTCTGAGGTCCAGGATGGGCCTTTTATCCCCCTGTCGTCTTCTTTGGAATGAGGAAGGAGAATAGAAGCCCAGATCTTGCTGGGAGAGTGGCACTTCCTCTATTGCACCCTGCGAGAGAAGAGAGGTGACCTCCTACAATAACAGAGTGGTGAGAGAGGGTTGAGAACTGAACTCTCTGAGGAGATTGGGGGGGGGGGGTGGACTTCGGAAGTGAAGTTTGTACCCCTCCTTTACTATGAAGAGAGTCCAGTGTTCTGATGTTGCAAGATGCCATCTGTGGGCAAAGTGACATAGTATGCCTGGAATGCGGATGGAATGTGGAATCTCCAGAGGCAGGATGGCTATGTTCTTCAGAAAGGAGTCAAAGACCCTGAGGAGATTGGGTCTGCTGGGTTGGCTGAGACCTGGTAGTCTGAGCTTTTCTTTGTTGTTTTGGTTGTTGCTGCCCTTTTTAAGGCGCATGGACAGGACAGTGCACCGCAGGGTTGTAAGAAGAATAGTACTTCTTTTTCTTATTGAAAAAGGGTTTCTTTGATATCTTCTTCTTAGCTGGGTTGGCAGTTGATCTAGAAAGTCTATTTAGAGTGGTGTTCTCAGACTCTAATTGAGACGCCTTATCCTGCCAGTTTTTGCCAAAAAGGTTTTCACCAGTGAAGGTATATTACCCAGCTTATCTTGAACCCACTGTTCAAGATCAAAGACTTGGAGCCAAGCGATCCTGCATGAACCAATGCATATAGCTGAAGTTCTGCTGATGCATTCAAAACAGTCGAAGGCTGCCCTGTTAACAAATTGGAAACATTTTGGGCATGCTTCACCAGGGTGAGATAATCAGTTCTCTTGTCGTCAGGGAGGAGAGGAGCCATCAACTCCAAGTCCCTAGTATGTAGGAACTGATTCTGGCCGATAACATGGAGGCTTGACAACATTAACAACCAAAAGCATCGAGGGTTCTCGATTCCCTGCCCAGAGGGTTTGAGGAATGCGTTTTGGCACTTTTAATTTGATGCACTGCCGATTCCACCACCATGGAATAGTGTGGTTATTGCATCTTTTGGAAGCCGGGGCACTCCAGTACCTGGTACATAGTACTGAGCCTTCTAGTATATGGAGAGATGGTTAAGGGTGTCTCCCACATTCGAAGCATAAGGTTGTGAAGTATTCAATGAATGGGAAGAGTAGCAGCTTCCTTTGGGCTGCAGAGTATTGACGAATTTCAAGCTCCTCAGCCCTAGGCTCCTTCTCCGAAGTCACCATGATGGAGAGGCCCCGAGCAACGCCGCGGATAAAATCTTAAAAAGACATGTCCGCCGGAGAGGACGTGCGACATTGTGGGTACGGAGATGGATCCTCTGGAAGAATTCTCATTTCCCTTGTACCAGTTGATTCGTCATCGGATGAATCGGAGTCCGAAGACTCGAAGTATTGACGGGCAGGGTGGGTGCTCACGCTCTGCCCGTACTCAATACCATCCGAAAGCGGCATCGGAAAATTTTGGTATTGGAACATCGGTACCGGAGACGGATTCGAGGGCCAGCATAGGTGGCAGCATGGTAAGCGGCAAAAATGTCGATGCAGGCACCTTTGGTACCATCGTTGGTACCGATGGCTGAGGAATCGACTGTAGAGGCTTTACCAGTACGGAAGCTGCTAGCAAGGCCACTAAGCTCCGCTAAATAGCTAGGATACGTTGATCCAAGGAACTTGCCGATGCCTGGGTATCGGTACCTGAGTTGCGGGCCACGATCCCTGAGCATGGCACCAAGAGCTCTCCGGAGGTCGAGACCTCGGAAGCATCTTGGGACCCTACTAATGCTTTGGAGTCAAAAACCTCCTGCCGGGGTTGCTTGGCCAGTGTGTCTCCCTCCAGGGCAACGCCTGGGGCATCTCGATGCTTAGAAGGAAATCTACCCTTTGAGGGCTAGCTAGTCTTCGATGAAGACCTGGGTTTCGATACCTTGGAAGGAAGATGAAGTTCTCGACGACATCGATCCTACCGACATGGCATCGGTGGCAAAGAGGGTTCAGAGTTTCACAGCTCTGTTCTGCAGGCCTCTCTTTGTAATATTCCTACAGAGAGGACAGTCAGATGGTTGATGATCCGGTCCCAAACATTTTAGACACCAGTCATGGGTGTCCGTGGCTGAAATTGTACTGCCACATTTGGAACACTTTTTAAAACCACTAGCTGGTTTGTCAATTTTGAAAAACAAGGCCTAGCCTAAGATGGCATCGATGCGCCCTGAGGGAAGAGATTCTCCCCTCAGAAGTGTGTGTATATATATTTTAACAGAAAAGAAAGAAAGAAAGTGAGCACCGGCAGGGTCGGCACCAGCATATACGGGAAGGCAAATTTTCTGCCGTGACAGGAATTGCTTTTTGTCGGCTCCGCGGAAAACGAAGAACTGAGGAGGGAGAGCGGGAAAGGCGGGAAGATAGCTACGCAGGCACAGTGGGATGCTCCCAAAAGCTTTCCTATTGGACGCTGGGGAGTGTTCCCGCACGGGCTCCGTCGATACTGATGTCACCCATATGTGAAGACCACATTCCTGCTTGTTCCTGGAGATATATTATATCATTATTATACTTTTGTCAACCATATGTCAATTTGGTTCTGACCTGCACAGTAGTAACGTTAGTTAGGTTTTTAAGAGGGAATATGCTCCCTTGTAACTATTCCATCTTAAAAAGGAGGGGGGGGGGAAGATATAGGGATGTTACCCTGTGGTCTGCTCTGAGCAAAAAAAAATGGATTCTTGCTACAGAAGATTCTGCTGTGTTCCATCCAAGCAACTGCCTGCCAATTGTTTGTGTGTCTGCATACACTAGTTTCCTGCCATGCTTGCATGCAAGAGAACCTGCTTCTTAGGCCTTTCTCAGCCACAGACTGCTTCTACTGGCCTTGGACACTTGCAAAAATGTGAGAGACAGTCAGGGCTGGCCTGTTCACTAGGCAAACCTAGGTGGTCACCTAGGGCGGCAGACCTCCATGGGTGGCAGAGAACACATGGCCTGCCACCCCATGGTGCTGAGCCGAGCTGTACTACCACTGATTCTAGTGGTGTGTTCGGCTCGGCGGCAAGCCATGTGCTTCAGCACACATGACCTGCTACTTCTGACCTCCCCAAAGTTGTGTCAGAGGGGTCAGAAATGGCAGGACGTGTGTCGAAGCACATGGCCTGCTGCTGCTGCTGCCGAGCTGCCCCTCCCCACCCGCCACCAGAATCAGCAGCAGCGCAGCTCAGCATATGGAAAGAGGGGGCGGCACGCCAGGGCTTCTGCCTAAGGCAGCAAAACCCCTTGGGTCAGTCCTGGACACCGTAAACCTTCTCCTACTGCTTTTCTTCTTTCACCATGGACCTACTGTGCACAAGACGAATGATGTCAAATACCTAGCAATCCGATGTTATCTGAGACCATGCTCAATGCCCCCTGATTTGCCTAGATGCTTCGCAGTATCTCATGCTAACCAATCACCAAAATGTGATAAGGACTCATCTTTAGTGGCTCCTTGCCAGAAAGTGACACTGAACCCGTAGGAAAGGAAACAGCAGACTTCTAGATATAAACAAGCATACCTATTTTTGTTTGGCTACTTTGCAGGTGTACAGCAGATGGGGAAGTACTTGTGCCACTTTAAGTATGAAACCCCTCTGTCTGCTCTCATTTCCTACTCTTTTTTGCCACTACTAAAACTATGGGCCATGTCTAATAAACGTTAACATGCGCTATCTACTGCAGCACCCATGTTATTCCTATGGGCATGGCTGCACTAGCGTATGCTAACATTTAGTAAACATAGCTGTATGTGTATTGTCACTCAGCACATGTACTTTTACCCACATATGAGGCAATTTTCAAATGCTGTTTTTACACTGATAAACATTTGAAGACTGCCTCTAGAAAGTATCACCTTTTTTTTTTTAAGTACTGGCCACTTCTCTGCTGCTTTCATTTATTTTTAGGATTTTAATGTTCTCCTCCTCTAATACTTGTGTAGTTTCTGAACAGGGACTGGTTCTTTTTCACAATTCAGTGAATAAATACTAAGGGGTGGTAGCGCTGAGTGCCCTAACGATACTTAGGGGTCCTTTATCCTAAAATGTGTTAAGCAGTAAAGCACAGTTACTTACCTGTAACAGGTGATCTCTGGGAACAGCAGGAATTAGTCCTCACATATGGGTATCGTCGGTACCGACGGAGCCCGTGCGGGAAAGCTCCCCAGCTTCTTAGAATAGAAGCTTTTGGGACCTCCCACTGCACATGCGCACTGCCGTCCCGCCTTCCTTCACAGCTCTCCTCAGTTTCGATTTTTTAGGTGAGTCAACTGAGAGAGGACAGTAATATAGATAGATAAAAGATACAACTCCTAGGGGTGGTGGGTTGGTTGTGAGGACTAATTCCTGCTGTTCCCAGAGATCACCTGTTACAGGTAAGTAACTGTGCTATCTCCAGGAACAAGCAGGAATAAGTCCTCACATATGGGGACTCCCTAGCTTAGATGCATGGGATCCCCTGTAAAGGTTCGCCAACTACGTATGTATCACAGGCCTCCCTTCTGGGCAGGTGGGCAGGAGTTGTTTAGGAATGGAACAGGGGCTTGAGGCCAGCCTGGCCAAACAAGGCATCCCGGCGGGAGTCCTTGTCCAAACAGTAATGGGCTGTGAAGGTATGAACCGAGGCCCAAGGTAGCGGCTCGACAGATCTGATCTATGGAAAACAGAGTGCAGATGAGCCATAGAAGTTGCCATGGCCCTCACATTGTGAGCAGTGACATGGCCTTCCAGAGAAATGTTTTTGCTCTGGTAAGCAAAAGAAATACACTGAGCAATCCAATTGGAAAGTGTACGCTTGGAGACTGGAAGTCCCAAATGGGAAGGATCAAAGGCCACAAAAAGTTGAGAAGACTTTCGATGTGGCTGAGTCCTATTAAGGTAAAAAGCGAGAGCTCTTTTACAATCCAGAGTATGAAGGTTCCTCTCTGCATTGGATGCATGAGGAGCTGGAAAATAGACGGTAGATATACCTCTTGATTAAGATGAAAAAGGCGAGACCACTTTAGGCATAAAGTGGGGATTCGTCCTAAGGACCACCTTATCATGATAAATCTTGTGTAAGGGGATTAGCCACTAAAGCCTGCAGCTCACTGATGCGGCGAGCCGAAGTGACTGCAATGAGGAAGATGACCTTCCAGGAAAGAAATTTCAAGGAGGTGGAAAACATTGGCTCAAAAGGTGGCTTCATAAGTTGACCGAGCACTAGATTCAATCCCATGCGACCGGGGGTGGTCTGATGGGAGGTTTAGTGAGAGTCGGCCTCTCATGAATCTTGCAACAAGAGGATGAGAGGAGATAGGTTGTCCATTTATATGTTTCAAGGATGCTGCAATAGCACTTAAATGGACTCTTACCGAATCGTCTTGAGGCCTGCATTGGATAGATGCAGGAGATAATCAAGAAGAGAATCAAAGGAAGTGCCAGAGGGTCAAGACCCTGCTGAGCACACCAAATGGAAAAACGTTTCCATTTGAAAGCATAGGAACGCCTGGTAGAGGGTTTCCTAGAGGCAGAAAGGATATCTTTCACTGTTGGGACAGAAGAAAGTCTTGAAGGCTTAAGCCGTCAGGACCCACGCACAGAGCCGAAGGGATTTGGGGTTTGGGTGCCACACAGTCCCCTCCTCCTGAGACAGGAGGTCTGGCGCAGCTCCCAGATCCAAGTAGGATCCCTGGGAGAGCTGTAGAAGTAGAGGGAAACCACACTTGGCGTGGCCAGCGTGGAGCTATGAGGATCATAGTTCCATGATCCCTCTGGAGTTTGAACAGAGTCTTGGGAATCAAAGGAATGGGTGGAAGGCATATAGGAATGCCTGATTCCAATTCAGGAGAAAGGCGTCCGTAGCCTGAGCTCCCTGACACGGAGTTCTGGAACAGACCCGGGGAAGTTTGGCATTCCACGGACTTGCAAAGAGGTCTATGTCCGGGGTCCCCCATTCCTGAAAGATTCGGTTTATTTGGTCCAAATGTAGGGACCATTCGTGTGGCAGCAGAACTCGACTGAGCCTGTCTGCCCGAGTGTTTTGAACTCCTGGGAGATACAATTCTAGCAGGTGAATCTGATGCTCTATGGCGTAGGCCCATAGAATTAGAGCTTCGTTGCAAAGCGACAGAGAGGCCGTCCCTCCTTGTTTTGTTTATGTAAAACATGGGCCACCTGATTGTCCGTCTGAACTAGGACAGTGAGGTTGGCTAGGAGGAGTGGAAGACCTTGAGGGCAAGGTAAATTGCTCGCAGTTCCAGAAGATTGATATGAAGGGTGGTCTCCTGTAGAGACCAAGTGCCCTGAGTGGAGAGAGTTTGCAGATGGGCTCCCCACCCTGTTTGGGAGGCATCTGTTGTGAGGGTTGCTTGGGGTAGCAATGGTTGAAATGGAGCCCCCAACACAGATTCTTGGTGGAAGTCCACCAGTGGAGGGACCAAAACAGACGATCGGAGGTTTGTATTTGGTCTGAGAGCGCTCCTGACGCCTGAGTCCACTGAGTGGCCAGGGTCCTTGAGCTGCTCTCATATGAAGACGAGCATAGGGCACCACATGCACTGTGTGGAGGCCATATGAACCCAGTAGGCGTAGCATTTCCCTGGCTGTCAAGTGAGTGCTGGACTGAGCTTGGGAGGCCAAACTCAGGAGGCGGCTGGCCTCGAACATGTGGAAGGTAGGCCCTTGCAGTGATGGTGTCCAACTGGGCCCCTATGAATTCTAGAGATTGAGTAGGGATGAGTTGGGACTTGGGAAGGTTTACTACCAGTCCCAGATACTGCAAAAGGCTCCTTTGTGGTCCAGGGAAATCTGGGCCTGTGACTGAGTTGGAGCTCGGATGAGCCAGTCGTCCAGATATGGGAAGACAAAGATTCCATGCCTCTTAGAAATGCGGCTACGACTGCCATGCATTTTGTGAATACTCTTGGAGCAGAGGCTAGACCGAGGGGATACTCTGTATTGGAAATGTTTTCCCTGAACAGAAAGCGAAGATACTTTCTGTGGATGGATGGATGAGTATATGTGTATACGCATCCTGTAGGTCTAGTAGAGACAAAGCCCAGTCCTGACCCTGGAGGTAAGGAAGGAGAATGCCGAGAGACAGCATTTTGAATTTCTCCTTGAAGAGAAATTTGTTCAATTCTCTCAGATCTAGGATTGGTCTGAATCCCCCTGTCTTCTTTGGAATGAGAAAATAAGGGAGTAGAAACCGGACCCTTGTTTGAGGAAGAGGAACCTCTTCTATGGCCCCTGGGCAAGAAGAGAGGAAACCTCTCGACCCCACAGGGTTAGGAGAGATGGGGGAGCAGTGAATGGTCTCACCATCTGAGGGGGAGGAAGGCTGGAGCAATGATGTTTGTAACCCTCTCGAATGATAGAGAGGGTCCATTGTTCTGTTGTGATTTGTTCCCATCTGGGAGCACAGTGAACCAACCTTCCGGTATGGTGAGAGGTTCTGGTTGAGTTAGAACCAGAAGTGGCAAGATCCCTAGAAGCAATTCAAAACCCCTGAGGGGTAGGAGCCTGCAGAGCTACAGAAGCTGCTGCAGGCTTAGCTCGTGCTTGTTTGGATTGCTGACGCTTAGCAGTATAGCTAGGTTGAGAAGACTGCTGGCCAGTATTTGAAGCAACTCTGGCCTTCTTATAGTAAGGCCTTTTAAAAGACTTTTTCTTAGTAGGAATTGAAGTGGACTTTGAAAGTCTTTCCAAGGGGGCATTTTCAGCATCCATCTGGGTGGCTTTGATTTGCCACTCTTCCCCAAATAAGTTCTCACCTGTACAGGGCAGATTCCGTAAGCCATCTATAACCCAAGGTTCCAGATCAGAGGCCTGGAGCCAAGCAAGACGTCGGGCTGCAATAGCAATGCCCGAAGCCCTACTGGCTCCCTCAAAGGAATCATATGCTGCCCTATTAGAGAACTTAGAAACCTCTAAGAGTTGTTTCACTAGGGAAAGGAATCCCTGCTTTGTATCCTCAGGGATAAAGGGGGCAAAATGCCGCACCTTTTTTGGCAAGTTCCTCCCAGGAACATGCCCATATAGAGACTGTAGGAATTAATCCTGGCTATAAGCATACTAGCCTGGAAAATTTTCCTACCAAAGAGTCCAAAGTCTTACATTCCCGTCCTGGAGGGTTGAAGAGTGCCTTTTGTACTCCTAATCTTCTTCATTGCAGACTTCACCACAATAGAGTGGTGGGGCAATTGAGTCTTTTGGAACCAGGAGAAGGAGGGACCCTATACATGGTGTCCAACCTACGGGAATAAGGAGACAAGTCAAAGGATTTTCCCAGAAATCCATCAGTTGTTCTTGAAGGATTTCATGGATAGGCAGGGTAACTGCCTCCTTAGGGGCCTTTGAGTATCCCAAAATATCCAGTTTTTTGGATCTGGGTTCCTTTTCAGAGGATGTGGAAATAGACAGGGCTGTAGCCATATCTAAAACAAAGTCCTGGAAGGACAAATCCTCTGGAGGGGGCATTCTCCTTTTAGGAGAAGAGGGCTCCTCAGGTAAGTTGAGTGAAAACTCAGCAGAATCATCAGAGGAGTGAAAATCCTCAGAGGAATCGGTGCTTTCCTCTAACGCACGATACGCGTACCGATCGGTATCGATATCGTGCGTATCGGGTATGGAACCGGTATGGAGCGAAAGCACATAAGGTACCGACTTGCTTTTAGAGGTTGACGGCCTCGATACCGTCATGGCGGACGATACCGTTATCGGGCACTGAACCGCTGAAAGCGTAAACGATGGCGTTGCAGCTTTAATTAAATCCATTACGGCCTGCTGCATGGACTGTACAGTATCGCCCATGGACGCCATAGCTGCCTGGATGTCGGTACCGGAGTGACCCGGTACCCCAGAGCAGGCTAACAGGTGATCTGTCGAGGCCGTAGCATCGATATCAACCTGAGACCCCTGAATTGGCGTTTTTGGAAGTTGGGACTTCCCGCCGGGGTTGTTTGGCTGGGGCAGGGTCCTCAAGTTCTAAGCTAAGAGCCTCTCGATGCTTTGAAGGAGATTTGCTCTTTGAGGACTTTGCCCACAGAAGGTTTGGTTACCTGAGATCCATCCGGAGAAGAAGACCTTGGATGACTGTGATGCTGTATTCTCTGAAGCAAACAGCACATGGAATTTGTTGGCCCGTTCTGCAGCCCACGTTTAGACATGTGGGAGCAAGATGGGTAGTCCGGTATATGGAATGGTCAGGCCCCAAACATTTCAGACACCAGTCATGGGTGTCTGTGACTGAAATAACAGCATTACATTTGGTACACCTTCTTAAATCCAGGGGGCTGGCTTCTCCATGAGGAGAAATTGAGTAGGCCGAGAGGCCTCTCTGAAGTGACCAAAAAGCTAAAAAATAAGAAAAAAGAATTATAATTTTTTTAAAGAAAGAAAGAAAAGACCGGCGATACCGGTATCGGTATGGGGAAGGCAGGTACGCGGTCTAAAGAAAACAAATAAAATAACAATTTCTTCAGCGGTGACAGGAACACGACCTGCTGGCTCCGCGGAAAAAGAGAAACTGAGGAGAGCTGTTCAGGAAGGCGGAAGGCAGTGCGCATGTGCAGTGGGAGGTCCCAAAAGCTTCTATTCTAAGAAGCTGGGGAGCTTTCCCGCACGGGCTCCGTCGGTACCGACGATACCCATATGTGAGGACTTATTCCTGCTTGTTCCTGGAGATATACAGGAATTAGCCTGTGCAGCAGCCTGACACTGTGTGCGCACTAATTCCCACATTAATAGACAAACACAAAATAGAGTGGGGAATGAGTGGGTATTGCAAACAACACAAAGCATTAACCGTTAATGCAGTAGAAGACAGTAAGCATTTCTGTGTTATCTGCAGTGCAGTGCAGATAACTCTCCTCAGGGACTTTGCTCATCAGGCAACGCAATCTGTGTCCTCCTCTCCCAATGCTAACTATAGACTTCATTCATTCAATCTTGCTGTACCTTATGTCTGGAACCAACTATTTAAGTCAGAACGTCAGGCTCCATTCTCTGGTCCTATTCAAATCCAGGTAAAAACCCACCTCTTCAAGGCTGCTTTTGGATCCTGACCCTTTATTCTCCTGCTTTATCAGCCATGTGTGTCAAGACCCTCTCTCGTCCCCCTGTTGTTGTTTCTGTTTTGCATAGACTGTATGCTCAGGTGGATATGTACAACATGACACAGTGGTATTCCAATGCTATTGGGAAACCGGAGTGAACCCTTTCCCCCTCAGGCCCAAACAGCAGGCTTGCCACGCTGCCTCTTCTCTAGGCCCAGCAGCTGTTCCCTTCTGGTTAGTACTGCATACTATGCTAAATGGCTACATATCTGTCTCCAGCATAGCTTCAATCCTTCCCTCTTTATGACTGGCTAACATGGTAATAATTTTATAAAGCATTTTTCATGTGGAAAATGGCTTTACTAAACTGCACAGCAAACATGTGAAGAAATATGTGCGCTGACAAGACTGCCATACTAGAAACAGATGTTCCTATGAATGTATTTGCGATGCACACATACACATTTATACCTTCCTTGGAGCTGTGCAAATCTGTGCACTATTAGGGAGAGTTCCGAAAACCTATTACAGAACCACAGATGTGACTCTGTTGCCTTTGTAAAACTGGTGCATTTTGGGAAATGGAACCCTGTTATTAAATTACATCTTGTGGTGTACAGATTAAAGCAGTAAGAGGGGAAAGATTTAAGCAAGTCATTGCTGAACGTAGCTGGTGAAGCTCTTGGTAACTAACCTTGAATTCCAGCTCCATTGATGTGACGCTCTCTCCTGGAGGAACCTGCGTTAGCTTCTGTATATGAGCATACAGGTTCCTGGCCGGCACTTCTGTGTTTCCACAGGCAGCTGCCTCCAGCAAAGCTTCATGGATAAAGATGTACTGGTCTTCTGTCTGAACCATGTAGTTCCTCTGAGCTCTCATGCATGTCACATGACCATAGATGTCAACTGTCTTCTCTGGTTTCATTCTCTCCAGCATGGCATCAATAACTATGAAGCATCCCGTCCTGCCCACACCAGCACTACAAATGAAAAAATGTAACATGAGTGACAGCCTTCTGGCCAGATAAAACAATGTAGCTCACCTGTAATGGGTATTCATCATAGACAGCAAAATAATTAGCCACACAAGTGAGTCAACATCATCTGACGATGCTGATGCGGGGAATGCCTCTCAAAACTTAGACAACTAGAAAAGGGCTTCCTTCTTTACAGGTCATCATATCAAGACAGCAATATTCAGTGATACAGCGAACACATGAAATTATGTAGCTTTTTATTCATAAACTAAGTATATTTTGAGCCATGTGCTAAGCAATACAGAGCATGGTTGAATTTTGCTGTTCTCTGTATAACTTCTAGCTCTAGCCCTGGTCCTCTCCTAATCCTGCCTTTCTTTAACTGGTGAAATTTCACTTACCATTAATTTCCTTTCCTGGAATCCTGCTAGACTAGTCCAGAATAATGGGTTAGCTCTCCCTGCTAGCAGATGATGGAGACAGAGAAAAATCCAAAAGCCCAGTGACATCAGCACTGGTAGTTAACCCTGGACCACTAGGGGGTCAGCTTCAGTATGCCATCTGATTCAAGTGACTTATGGCTAAAAGGAGGGGACTGGCCACAGAGCCTTTCCTTCCGTGGAAATGGATCCCAGCAGGAAAGGGCCTGGAGCTCAGACAGACAGTACACCAACATAACTGTTACCTGTAGGACAGTCTTGAATGTCAAATCTTTGAAAGCAGCCCTGCACAAGGGCTTGAAGGGAGCTCGTGCCAGCGCATGAGAGAGAAGACCCAAGGTGGTACCATCGGACAGACCAGAGGGTGGCGAGTGCAACAGCCACAGAGGAAGCGGCTACATCCACCTGGGAGGCAAGGGAATGTCCTCAAAGTGGACCCCTGCAACAGGTTAGGGCTGCAAAGTGGACCTTCAGGGAATTCAAAGCAAGACCCTTATCATAGCCATCCTGAAGAAAGGATAGAATCCTTGGCACCTGTGTGCGCCAGGGGGAAGCGACCTGCGCCCAGACCAACACATGACGAGCCACCACACTCGGGTGTATGCCTGAGAAGTGGAGGGACACCTTGCATTCACAGTAGGGAAGCTACCACATGCGCTCAGTAGCCCTTTTGTACTAGGCAGCACCTCTCCAAGAGCCAAGCCGTAAACAAGCAGGGAGCTGGATCATCCATAACGATCGGCCCCTGTCGCAAGAGCCCTTTGGCTGATCCGAGTTGAAGAGAATCCACCACCAGCATCCGTACTAGGCTGGTACTTCACGGCCGACGCTGCCAATCTGGCGCTACTAGTATCACCTGGCCCAGATGGGCCTCTATCCGACAGAGTATGCGAGCAATCAGGATCCATGGTGGAAAAACACGAGCTATGACGTATGCCAGGGTTGAACCAGTGCATCAAGCCCTAAGACTCTTGGGTCCCTGCGGGAACTGAAGATGTGCAACAAAATGGCAATGGCCGAGGTGGCCATCAGATCCAGCCCTGGATGTCCCCAACGGTGCTCGATGCATGAGAACACCCATGGGGCTAGTTCGCACTCACTGGGGTCAGGGCATGACGAAAGAGGAAGTCAGCTTGCACATTGTCCACTCCGCCCATGGGAACAGGAGGCTCATTTCTAGGGCGATGCCCAGGCATTTGGTTCCCCCTTGCCTGTTGAGATAAGCCACAATGGTGGACTTATCTGACAGGACTTGAATTGCTTGGTCCTGGAAGAGAGGCTGAAAAGTTTTCAAAGGCAAACTGCCAGTGCCTCGAGGTGGCTGATGATCCAACTGGCTTCCTGCCTCGACCAGGTACCCTGAGCTGTATTCCGGAGGCAATGCCCCCTCCCACAGTTGGACAAGTTGCATCCATGGTGACGAGGACCCAGCAAGGCAACGCTAATGGGATGCCCTTCAAGAGGTGGTCCTGAGATAGGAGTGAGCAGCAGACATTGCGAGGAAGGAGCAACTGCACTTCGTAATCCTGAGTGCATAAGGACCAGCGAGAAAGTAGAGATTGTTGGAGTGGGCGCATGTGAGCCCATGCCCAGGGGATGACTTCTAACGTGGCTGCCGTGGAACCTAGGACTTGGAGAGAGTCCCATGTCCTGGGGGTTATCGCTCAAAGGAAGAGCTAGAGCTGCTTGCGAAATCTGTTGTATCTGTCCTGACCCCCTGGAGTGCTGAATCAGGTCCCGAGAATTCCAGGGACTGAGACGGGTGGAGACAACTCCTGGCATGATTCACCACTCAGCTGAAGCTCTCCAGGAGGGAGACTACTCGAGAGACCGCCAAAAGGTTTCCTTGTAAGACTTGCCCTGATTAACCAGTTGTCCAGGTAAGGGTGTACCCTAACTCCTTGCCATCATAAGGCCACTGCAATGACCTCCATAATCTTGGAAAATGTTTGAGGAGCCATGGCGAGTCCAAAGGGCAGGGCTTGAAACTGGCATTGCTGCCTGAGAATGGTGAAGTGCAAGAAACGCTGGTTTGCCTTGTGGATCGGAATACGAAAGCAGACCTCTGCGAGGTCCAGAAACGCTAGGTACTCTCTGGGATGGACAGACTTGAGGGTCTCCATGCAAAGCGAGGCACAAGGCGGCAGCGGTTAACACCCTTGAGGTCTAGGATGGGTCGGGTAGGAGTCGTCCTCTTTGGGAACTATGGAAAAAATGGAATAATGGCCGGACCCTCTTTCCAACAGAGGAACTGACTGGATGGTCCATAGCCAGAGGAGGTGCTGAAGGATCATGATGATGGTCACCAGTTTGGTTTCGGAGCCACTAGGGGAAACAAGAAAAAAGTCCTTTATGGGTTTGACAAAGTCAAAGGCATATCCCTGAGAAACCACCTCGAGCATCCATTTGTCAGACGTAATTTGGGTCCTCTCTTGGGCAAATGTTGAAGGCGGCTGCTGACCTGTGGCTTCCCGGAATGGACCCATCCCAGGCCCGTCAGTGGGAGGACCGAGCAATCCCAGAGAACTTGAAGATGAGTAATTGTGCCAGGAACAACAGATGTGCCAAAAAGACTGAGATTTGGATCCCGGCTTCGTAGAGCTAGAGCCAGATTTGCCAGGGCAACAGCATCAAGAATCCCTGAAGCGAACCCTGGAAGAGTAAGAGGTCAAAGCCGGTGCTGTCAACCTGTGAGATGAGGACTCTGGTTTGTCCTCAGGCAATTTCTGAGGCTTAACTTCACCCAAAACCTTTACCAACTTTTCCAAGTCTTCGCCAAAGAGGAGCTTGCCCTTAAAGGGGAGTCTGGCAAGGCAAGCTTTGGAGGCTGCGGCTGCATTCCAGTGGCAGAGCCACAGCGGACGACAGGCAACCGTGACTGCAGTTACTGAGTGAGCTGCTAGGCGGAGAAGGTCATAAAAGGCACTGGCTAGGGAAGGCAGTCATGGACTCCAGACAAGCTGTTGCAGGGTCTTCAGCAGGATCTGAAACCAACACAACAAGGCTTGAGTAGCCAAGCCACCGCAGACCAAAGCTTGGTGAGCAAGGGAGGAAGAGGAAAACACCGTCTTTCAAGAGGCCTTCAACCTTCTTATCATGCGGGTCACGAAGGGTTGCACCACCTTCAACTGGGATGGTGGCATGCTTAGTAACAGCGGTTATGATGGCATCGACAAGGGAAACATAGCCACTTATCCAGGTCCATTGGGGACCAGATATAAAAATGACCTAAACATCGAACCAAGTGCAAGGACGAATCTGGCGAATCCCACTCCAGGGAAACCATCTGTTGGAACTCGACGGGAAAAGGAAAGGCTTTTGAGGGCTTCTTGTTCCTCACAATGATAGGATCCAGTTGAGTCCTGTCTGGAGCTGCATCTTGCTCAGGCTGTGGCTCAGCTAGGTTCAACGCTTCCACTATTTGAACAATCAGAGCCTGAAGTTCCTCTTTATGGAACAGTCACACATCATTGCCCTCTTCAATGTCATCAGGGCTGTCCTCTGGGTGGGACAGCTTTCCATCCTCCCAGTCCGTATGAACTGATGTCCTGGCCCTCAGGGAAGCATTCTTTGTCTTCCTCAGAGACCCAGGAGCCATCTCCGCCTGCTTGGCCTATATCAGGAACTGACTTTGAAGGTCTGGGCTGCTTCCTAAATGGGGCCCCTGAGGCATCTGTAGAAATAGACATGGGCCCCAACTGCCACCAATCCCATGCCTGACATTGAGGGTCAATATCTTCCGGTTGCTGTGCTGATGGCAGGAGCTGGGACCAAAGGAGGAGAATGGGAGGAATAGCTTCAGTGATTGCAGTAGATGCTGCTCCTGGCACGTAGGAACCTGACAGGGTAGGCACCAAGTGAGCAGAGGGGGGGGGGGGGGATCAGTCTGCATGGCCCTAATGACCATCCCTGCTGAAGGGGGGCCCTCCTGATTTGCCATACAGGCAGTACACAAATCACCAACCCAAGCCTTTGCATTTGCACGCACAAGATCGTTGGCCAGAAGATGGAATGATGCTATAAACGCAAACACACACTAGAAAAAAATGGCGGGGCAGGAGGCAAAGGTGATGCAGATGCGCCTTTCCCGCTCACACAAAATGGCTATTGTGCTGTAAGAAAAAATGCAGGAAGCAGCTAGGGAAAGCAGGCTGCTCCTGCAACTACCGGCAGCTCTGTGCCCCTGAAATTGCTGCCACTGGACCATGTAAAAACAAAAAACCTCCACCCAATGGAGACCAGAAAAGTAAAAAACTGAAGACCGGTGAGCTTGAAAGGGAACAGTTGCAGCTGCATTGAGAGCTGATGGTAGCGCTGAAACAACGGCGCTGGTATGAAAAGAACCAGGGGGAAAGGATTGCAGTGAGCTCCGATGGCCCAAAGAGAACCAACGGGAACCCCACCTGCACCCACGAAAACCATGTCGGTGGTAGAGGGGGTGAAGGCAGCACAACTCACTGTTGATCACCAAGGCAAGATCACAGCTGCTTAACCACCCCACTGCTCTCAATGAAGTAATAAATGAAGCTGAATTTTTTTTTAAACTTTACCAGCAAAATGAAAAAAATATAGGCTGAGGGAAAATGGCAGCTGGTCGGGCCAGAATGATCCTCTGAAGGAGGGAAAGAGCTGAGCTGCTCCTCCTAAGCAGAAGCTCACATCCTCAGGTGGTGCTTCCCGATCCTGTTGATCAGGAGCAACCTCAATCTCATACAGGAGTGGGAAATTCCAGAGAACATCACATCTTCCCGCTAGAAACATCCGCTAGCAGGAAAAAAAACTCCACTGAGAAGACCCTCTCAAAGAATCTGTCAGGAGCTAGAAGTGAAGTCCACCATCTGCTGGAGACAGAGAAAATGCTAAAATTGACCCTTAGGGGCCCAGGATTAACTACCAATGCTTATGTCACTGGGTTTCTGGATTTTTCTCTGTCTCTGTCATCTGCTGGCAGGGGGAGTTAATCCACTAGTCTGGACTGATCTAGCAGGATGATTTGGAAAGATGAATTTAAGCAGTTTTTGTGTGGAACATGAAAAACTATCTAAGGCCTTGTTCTCACAACAGACGGAAAACCTCCTTCATTTAAACTCGTGAACCCTTCTGCTGCACGCATGCTTATGTTTTAAGGACCTGAGACCCTTCATTGGAGAAACCAAGGAACCCACTGTTTCACACTAAACAACTAAGCTGAAAGCAATAGACTGGATGCCTGGGATGAAGTAGCTTCTCTTAGCTCCCTATGATCAGAGATGGGAAATTTCCCAAATGGAACGGTCTCCTAATAGATAATGCCTGAAGGAAAAGAAACCAAATCTGTATCATATAAGCTGGGACTAGGAGGGATCATAGTTCCTTGATCCCAAGGTTATCAGAGGATGCACATACAATAGATCAAGCCCTAATGAAGGGAGAGGGAATCTGATGCTAGTTTGTTGACTGTCTCTTTCTTGGAATAGTAACTGGGGACATTCCTATGGAGAGGTCAGGAACAGATCTATATCAGGTGATCCCCACTCAATCAAAATCTTGTCTGTTACTCTATTCCTGGGCTCACTCATGAGGTTTAAGATTTTACTGAGCTTACCTGTCAGTATGCAGTCCTCCTCTGTCAAATGTGTTACAGTTAAGCTTTATTTGATATACCGCATATTATAAGTATTATATAGAGGTAGTTAACAATTAAAATAAAAATAAGATAAAATTAAAAAGGTCATTAAAACCAACAACAAAGAAAAGGGGAGAAACCAAAGTTACAGTTTTAACAACACTTAAATATCTTTGTTTCTAGAGAGCTTTTCTATTTAAATCAAATCAGTGTATAGCTTGGCATACAAGTAGAATAAATAGTATCAGAGTACAAAGAACTAAACTTGTT
This sequence comes from Ichthyophis bannanicus, assembly GCA_033557465.1. Lineage (NCBI taxonomy): Eukaryota > Metazoa > Chordata > Amphibia > Gymnophiona > Ichthyophiidae > Ichthyophis > Ichthyophis bannanicus. The sequence goes on along the minus strand of CM066040.1, from coordinate 304,796,206 downwards.
TCTAGTGACCTTTACAAAGAGGCCTTCCAGTTAGGAAGCAAAAGATCTGTGATGTTTATTAAGGACCTGAGATTAATTATTCTTGAGGTGCACAAAGTCCATTTAACATATAAGGTATAGTTGTAGTAGTATAAATATCTCCTGCAGACCTAAGTAAACAAACAACTTTAATATCTGAACAAAACCTTAAAACTAAGATGCAGACAGCAATCCAGCAGTGAGATGGGGGTTTTCCAGTCTTTTGCATTGGGTGTCTCATGTATGATTTTCTCACTGTTGGTAAGGGGTCTTACGTGTGCACTAGGTGCAAGGAGCTCTTTGCTCTCAGGTAATGTCCAATACCTGGAGGCTGGAGTAGCAGACTTGGACGACATAAGGAAGGCAGAGAAGTATACTGTAGGCCGGGTCCACCTACAAAGTCTCCCCAATTACCAATAAACAGTTCAGACAACAGTTGCTCAGCTACGAAGAAACTTTTTATTTGGCACAGCAAACAAATGGTTATAGACGCAGATAGCAAGTGCCTGTATGAGGGACAGTGGGGCAGCCTTCTCTCTGCAAGGGGAGAAAAGAACTGCCCAAGACCCTCTAAAATTGCTGTCTTATATATACCTCTCTGCTACAAATTCTAAATAGTTTCAGCAAATTCAGCATAAATTCTTAGGTGTTTGCAGGCTTCCTGCAAAGTTCTTTCCCAGGGCCTCCTATGTTTATGCAGCTGGATCTGCTCATCAAGGCTTGCCTATCTATGCAATCAATCATAGCCCTCTGCCTCCTCCTGTGTTTTTCCATCTGCTGGCACCAATCGAAACCTTCAGGGCAAGAGCATTAGTTGAATTCCTGGCTTGACCTGTTTGAACCTAGGCTTATATCCTTGGACACTTCTGTCCAAAGTATAGCTTTTTTTAGGCTTTATAACAGTAGTAAGCTGCATGTATTCTTTTCCTGTTGCCCACCTGTTTTGTGCCAACCATATGTTGCTGTGTATGTTTCAAACAGGCCAGAGTGTAGTTATAAGGCAGACATATATGCAATCATAAGGCAAACATATAAAGCAGATCTGAGCTGATTATCCCTTTATTCCAATTATCCCTTCAATACAGACGAGACCTACAGGGATGTAGATCTGAAGTCCCACCTCCAGTGTGGCAACCTCCCTGTTGCCATGGAGGAGAGAAGTCACGTGACAGGAGAGCATCACCCTGGCGATGTAAAACCCACGAGCACCAAGGAGGTTTCTCTAGGGCCATATGACCATAAGGGGAGGGTTAGGACGGCCGTTATAATTGGTGATTCGATCATTAGGCATGTAGATAGCTGGGTGGCTAGTGGACATGAGAATCGTTTGGTAACATGCCTGCCTGGTGTAAAGGTAGCAGACCTCATGCGCCACCTAGAAAAGCTGTTAGATAGTGCTGGGGAGGAGTCTGCTGTCTTGGTACATGTTGGTACCAATGACATAGGAAAGTGTAGTAGGGAGGTTCTGGAGGCCAAATTTAGGCTTTAAGGTAAGAAGTTGAAATCCAGAACTTCCAGGGTAGTATTCTCAGAAATGCTTCCCATTCCACGCACAGGACTCAAAAGGTAGGCAGTGCTTCAGAGTCTCAATGCGTGGATGAGACGATTGTGCAAAGAAGAGGGTTTTGGATTTGTTAAGAACTGGGGAACATTCTGGGGAAAGGAGGGACTTTTCCAAAGGGTTGGGCTCCATTTTAACTGGGATGGAATCAGGCTGCTGGCATTAATCTTTAAAAAGAAGATAAAACAGCTTTTAAACTAGATAACAGGGGAAAGCCGACAATCACCCAAGAGCGCATGGTTTGGAAGGATGTATCCATGAAGAATACCAGCAAAAGACTGAAGTTAGGGCATACCGACAGAGAGGTTCTAATAAAGACAAAAATAGCCCAAATGCCCTTAAGTACAGAGCAGAGAGAGCTTAAAGATTCCAAATTACCCCTGCCTACTGATAACCAGATTATTTAAAATCATTTTTATTGTGATTATTGTTGTACATAGCATCCATATCCCCAATACAACTGCACCCCGCACAAACAAACAATAACCAGAATAAGCAGGCTTGCTGGAACCTTCTATCCGTAACAGCAGTCAATAACATACTGAGAAGACAGTCAGAACAGTGAGTATACTGAATAATTAGAACATACTAGGAACATGATACGAACTCCATAATAACCCACTGGTCTGGAGGTCCACTTCTGTATAAGGCCCCGCACAACCCCTCCCGTATCACATCTTATACACCTCATATATGGCTCACATATCCTGGTATACAGCAGTTAGTGTGCACTCAACAAAACAATCAAACAGACTCCAATGAACAAACCCCCACCAACCCTCCCAAAGCCCCTTCTCCTATCCCCTTCCCCTGCGCCTCCCCCCCACCCCCCTCCCGGCCCACCCTGCTATCCTCCGAAGATGTTTACCCCCATTATTGTGGAACAGTTTCCCAAATCTGCAGGAACAGGTCCCATTTGTTACCCCCCAAAATGCGGGCTATACACTGTTCCATACCTCTGAGCTCCCTCATGCTCCTCTCCCATCACGCCACACTTGGCACGTCTGTACCCAGCCAGTGCCACAAAATGGTTTGTTTAACCACCAGAAAGCCCTTCTCACACAGCTTTTTGTGCGCCCCTTTCAAAGGGAGCTCATCCTCATAGGACCCAAAGAGGCACCAGGCCGGAGATAATGGTATCGGTACCCCAAGCCATTCCCGCAATTTAGTCCCAACTCCTCCCCATAATGATTGTATGCGCCCACAGAACCAAAACTTATGTGCTAGAGTGCCCTTCTCGTCTCCACAGAACTTACACACATCTGTCACAGAGAGACCCGCTTTCGCAGCCCATACATCATGCACATATGCCCGCCACAAAAATTTATATTGAACCTCTTGCAGTTGGACCGACTCCACTACCCCTTTCACAGTTGAGAACGCCTCGTGAAGACGCTCCACAGTACCTTCGGGGACTCCATCTTTCCACCATTTCCGCGCTAACTCTTCCAATCCTCCACCTGTCTGGCCTACACTCACTTCCTCCCGCAGTTGGCGAACAGTTAATTTCCCTTCCAACTTCTGGAAAAGACTGAAAACCCCCCGCCCCGATTGGGACAGAGTGCCCACATAATGCCGCGCTTGCAAGTAAAAATAGAAATCTCCCTTATCCAGCTGGTAAATACTCTGCAAATTTTGGAAGGAGTCAATCACCGACGAGCCGTTCATTCTCAATTGGCCTATGTATCGCAACCCCCAAGCTTCCCATCTCCGTGCCACCCCACCTTGTAGGCCCGGCATGAGATCCTGGTTCCCCCGTAGTGGGAGGCAGTCCGTGCTTCTCCAATCCACCTGCATCAGCTGACAGAGAGCCTGCCATGCTCGCCAGAAAGCCAAAAGGCAAGTGGACGCCCGCCATGCTTGTGGCAGCTCCTTACCGACTCTGTGTAGTAAATAGGCCCGGTGTAAAGCCCCTGACATAACATCCACTAAGTCTAAAGGCAATGTTTCCATCTCCCCCGTGAAGATCTCTCGCAAAGATCGCAGGCAACAAATTAAATTGTAATCTCTTAAAGGAAGCAGACCCACCCCTCCTTCCTTAGCCGGTTGCAGCAGGACGTCCAAGGCGATCCTCGCTCGCCGCCCTTTCCATAGGAACTTTGATAAATGACTATGCAGGCACCATAAGTCTTTCCTCAGAAGCCAAATCGGCACATGACGCAGCAGATATACCCAGCGAGGAAGCTCTACCATCTTAAATAATGCTACTCTACCTTTCAATGAAACAGGGAGGTCCCTCCATTTGCGAAGTCGCCCTATGGTCTTGTCCAACATTGGTTCAACATTTACTTGATAAAGCTTCTGGATCGTATCTTGGATCTGTATACCCAGATACCGAATCTGGCCCTCTGCCCACACTAAGGGAAACGCCCCCATCCATTGGTTCCGGAGCCTATTGCCTACATCCAGCCCCAGTGACTTAGCCGTATTTATCTTCAAACCCGAAAAGGAGCCAAAAAGTTCTAATTCTTTCAGGATCTTGGGAAGATAGTGTTGGGGATTGGTAACACATAACAACATATCATCAGCGAAGGCACTGATCTTTATGCCTCCTGTACCCCACTCAATACCGGTTATCTCTGGCCATTCTAACACTTTACGTAGTAACGGTTCTAGCTGCAATACGAACAATAAAGGTGAAAGGGGGCAGCCTTGCCTCGTCCCCCTCCTTAACTGAAAAGTACGTGAACTATCGCCTCCCGCTACGATATAGGCTAGAGGATCAGTATAAAGTGCCCGCACCCACCCCAAGAAAGCCCCCTCAAAGCCAATCCTACGCATTACTTCAAACATATACTGCCAAGAGACTCTATCGAAAGCCTTCTCCGCATCCAGGCTCACCAGAAGCAACGGAATGCCTTGGTGCTCGCACCTCTCCATGCCTAGGAGAACTTTATTAATGTTTAACAGCGCCTCGCGACCCTTAACAAATCCCGACTGATGTGGGCCAATCAACCGGGGTAAGATTGTTTGCAATCTCATAGCTCACAGTGAGGCTAGGATCTTCATATCATAGTTAATTAGTGATATTGGGCGATACGACGCCGGGTCTTCCGGGTCCTTCCCTGCTTTGTGGAGCACCAAGATCGAAGCTGTACCCATGTCTCTGGGGAAAGAACCGGTGTCCAGCACTTCCCCAAACAGAACAGCCAGCGTGGGGGCCACCGACCCCTCCAGCAGTTTATAAAACTACACCCCATAGCCATTGGGTCCCGGTGCCTTATTGGCCTTCCCCCCTCTAATGACCCTCTGGATCTCTCCTACAGCGACTGGCTTGTTCAAATCTGCAATTTCCTCCTGGGAAAGCCGCGGCAGGGGAACTCCGCTCCTGTTCCCGATCCTCCTCCCCTGGGGTATACAAATCTTCATAAAATTTTCGAAAAATCTCCACTACTTCCCCAACTTGATGGTGCCGTATTCCATTCCCATCTCTCAGCACCGTTACTGCACTTGTGCTCCCCCAATCTTTCACCAGTCTGGCAAGCAGTTTCCCAGTTCGGTTCCCATAGCGGAAACATTTATGCCTATAATACTGTATACTGAAGGCCGCTCTTTCCTGCAGAAGTCTACTGAGATCCTGCTGGGCTTGCAAGAAGGCCGACAATGCCTGACCCCCTCGCTGCCTTGTCGCCTCCTTTTTTCGATCCCGCAGCAACTCCGTGAGGCGCAGGATGTCCTCGTTGATCCTCTTCCTTTCCTTTGCAAGGAGTGGAGTAGCCGCCTAGTGGTTGGGTCAAGGTACTTCAGGCCGGAAGGTCGGGGGTTCAAATCCCACTAGAGGACAGCAACCTTGGGCCGGAAGGACTGGGGTTTCTAGTCCCACAGGTGCTCCTTGTGGTCTTGGGCAAGCCACTTAACCCTCCATAGCCCATGTTCCCTGTAAAATAGTTCTCTGTGTGCTGTGCTTTCCTGTCTAATCAATGTGTTTATACCTCAAAACTTTCCTGTCATGATTTGACAATTTCCAATCTGTAATCAAAAAACCGCTGCTGATCGCTGGAAGTAGCGGTATACAAATGTATACAAAATAAATAAAAATAAATAAATGCAATTACATGCCCCCTCATCACTGCCTTCCCAGCCTCCCAAAGCATCGCAACTGAGGCCACCAACTGGTCGTTGAAACCTAAATATTCCTCCCATTTTTGAGTTAAATACTTCTGGAATGCCGGGTTACGCCCAGCTGCCTAGGGAAGGACCATCGCCGCCTTTCTCCCATCTGTCCCCGCCAGTCCATCCAGACCCTCGCATGATCAGACACTACAATAGGCTCAATTTCAATGTTCACTACCTTCCCAAAGTCCTCCTTAGACACCAAAATGTAATCAATTCTGGACCAAGTCTGATGAACTCTGGACAGATGTGTGTAATCCCTTTCCCCCTCATGTAAGATTCTCCATGTGTCCACCAGCCCTCCCATCCGGCACAAGTAACTAACCCCTTTCTTGCTCCATCCCCCTCCTTCCCCTCCATGAGACTTATCCAGTGCCGGATCATGGGGGCAGTTAAAGTCTCCAGCCAGAATTCAGTGGCACTTGGGAGTCCTTCCCCAGCTTCTGAAGAAGGTGTTTGAAAAACTGATGGTCATATATATTCGGAGCATACACATTGCCGAGGAGCAGCTCTTCCTTATTCAGCTTGACATGCACAAATTGAAAGCGTCCCAGCGGATCCGCTTCCTCCCTCAGCACTTCAACTTGGATCCCTTTTTTCACTAAAATCGCCACTCCCCTCTTCCGCCCTCCTGCGGATGCAGCAAATACCTGCCCAACCCAATATCTTTTTAGCTTAGCATGTTCGCTGTCGGTAATGTGGGTTTCCTGAAGCAACGCCACATGCACCTTCCCTCTCTTCAGTGTTTGTAAAATTTTTATGCGTTTCATGGGCGTGCGAATTCCCCCCACATTCCACGAGGTTATGCGCCAATTACTCCCCATTAGCTACCAGCCCCCCATTTTGAAATGAAAGGTCTACTGCGCTTAAGAGCACGAGCGGTTGCCCAGCCTCAACCCCCCGCCAAAACTGCTTCGCCCCCTCAGCCATATCAGGACCCCCTTCCCGCCTACCCTCCTCCCCTCTCCGTATTCCTAGCCCTTGTTCCACATACCACCTCCCCCCTCACCCCCTCCCGCCCACCCCCTCCCCCCTACCTCTCCGTCCGGATCCCCGCCCAGCTCCCCCCCTCCTCCCCATCTCCCCTTATGCACCCACCTCCACCCGCTACCCCTACCCTCCCTGTCCCCCGTACCTCCTTTCCCCATTCCACCTGCCCCCTTCCCCTTCTAAAAGTATTCTACCCACTCCCGGCTATACCAGCCAGGCTCAGATCCCACATTTGTGCGCTGCAGGGCTGCCCCAACCCCCTCCCACAAATGTCAATCAATCAAATCCCCTCTCCACCATAGCCTGCTCACCCTAAGTAGCATCATAGCCGGCCAAAGCAGGGTCGCATTCCACACAGGAACGGAACTCCCCCCACCCTCCACAGTTAAACCAAACATAGCAACACAGCAAATAACAAATTCTGTAGCACTTGCAGGGGAAGGACCCGCCCCCGCCCTCCATAATGCAACACAATTAACCCCACAGTCAATCCTACCATGAAGAATTGTGAACAACCTCAAATCAAAGACATATCTGAAATAACACAACATAACAGAACAGAACAGGAGAATCCTGTAGCCGCCACGGGTTTTGTTCTCCTGAACCCTTAGCCCAGGACTCTTCACTGCGAAATGCACACCTCTCTTGACTCAAGTCCGGATGTGTGATATAACTGTCCCAACTTTTTCTTGCTGAATGGCGATCCTCTCCGTCATGTGGCACTGCCACGTCGCTGTTCTTGCCTCTCCAGCTCTTCCACAAATTTCTTGGCAGCGACAACTGTGTTTAGAACATGATTCTTCCCTTCATGTTGGACCCAGAGCATCGCGGGAAATGCCAGGGTGAAGCGGACTTGCTTCTGAAATAGCGCGGAACAAATGGGAGAGAAAGCCTTCCGCTGTGCTGCAACCGCAGCAGAATAATCCTGAAAAATAAGAATTTTCTGATTATCCAGCATCAGTGTTCGTTTCTTCCGATAGGCCTGTAGAATCTCCATTTGTGGTGGAAGTTTAATATACGAGCTATAATCACTCTAGGCCTCTGGTTCGCCTCCGACTTAGGCCCAATACGATGTACCCGCTCTGCTTTGATTTCACCGACCAGGTCCTACAGCCCCAACTCCCGCGGTAGCCAGGATTCCACCATAGGTAATAACATGGCCTCGGTATTAGACTCCGAGACCCCCACGAGCCGCAAATTGTTCCTTCGTGAACGATTTTCCAAATCGTCCACTTTATCTCTCAGGGTCTCAATGGTTTTTTGCATTGCGGCCTTCTCCCGGGTGTGAGTCCCGTCCGCCTCCTCCAGCTCTGACACGCGGTGCTCAAGTTCATCAACCCGCTGACCAAACTCCGTCAGGGTCTCCCCCACCGTATCAAGCTTATGTAAGATCATATCAAATTTCGGCTCTAGCAGTTTAGCCACTTCCTTGGCCAGCTCTTCAGACTCGGACTCCACACTCTCTGTGCCTGGGGAGCGCGGTTGCGCCATATTGGACGCCGGCTTCCCCCCCGAGGCCGCTCCCGCCCGTGAAGTTTTCTCTCGCTCTTTTCGCACTGAGAGAGGCATGTGTGCAGCTGTTGTTTGCCCCGGCAACTTCCAGACTCTCCCCCTAGCAGCCGTGCACTTTTATCCAGACATTTACCGGGGCTAAGACAACAAAAAATCAGAATAAAGGTGAGGCAGCCCCGGAGCGAGCAGAGAGACCTCTTACTCGCTCATGCGTCACGTGGTCTCCTCTCCGATAACCAGATTAATATGAATAAAATACAACCTCTAAAATGCTGGTATGCAAATGCTAAAAGTCTAAAAAATAAGATGGGAGAGTTAGAATATATAGCACTAAATGAGGGGATAGATACGACTGGTATCTCAAAGACCTGTTGGAAGAAGGACAACCAGTGGGACACTGATACCTGGGTACAAATTATATCATAATGATAGAGTAAATCAAATTGGTGGAGGGGTTGTGCTCTATGTTAAAGAGGGCATTGAGTCACACAGGATTAAAGTCTTGCAGGAAACAAAATACACAGTAGAATCTCTATGGATTGAAATTCCATGTAAAAAGGGGAAGGCGATGGCAGTGGGGATGTACTATTGACCACCTAGCCAAAATGAACAAATGGATGATGAAATGCTCAAAGAAATCAGGGAAGCTAACAAAAGTTACAATACAGTATTAATAATGGGTGATTTCAATTATCCCGTTATCGACTGGTTCAGTGTCACGGCAGGACATGCTAGGGAGATAAAGTTTCTAGATGAAATAAATGACTGCTTCTTGGAGCACCTGGTTCATGAACCGAGAAGAAGGGAAGTAATTTTGGACCTAGTCCTTAATCGTACACGAAATCTGGTGCAAGAGATAAGGGTGTTGGGGCCACTTGGCAACAGTGATCATAGCATGATCGCGTTTGATTTAATAAACGGAGGAAGGACAGCAAAGAAATCCACAGTGCTATCTTTTAACTTTCAAAAAGGAGACTATGATGAAATGAGGAAAATAGTTAAGAAAAAACTAAAAGGAGCATCTGCAAAGGTTAAAATCAAGCATGGCTGTTGTTTAAAAGTACTATCTTGGAAGCCCAGACCAGCTGAATTCCACACTTTAAGAAAGGTGGAAGGAAGTCCAAAAAACTGCCAGCATGGTTTAAAGGTGAGGTCAGAGAGGTTGTAGCCAAAAAAGCATCTTTTAGGAAATGGAAAAAGGAGCCAGATGATGAAAACTAGAAACTATATAAGCCCTGGCAAGTTAGATGCAAGGCACTTTTTTTTTTTCTTTTTTAGTGCCATCAAGTCAGTGATTGTAGATATACATCTAACCGCCTGACGCTAAAGGTTTCATCTGCACTCTAATACCTGCACGACATTCTGAATCAGTGCAACCTCAATATCTACTTGCAGATAAGGCCCTATAAACATAAGGCAGATCAAACACAAAATGGCTCACACCATTACAACAATAATCTATGGTTACCTCCTCTTAGAGTTGATCAGTAGCACTTTAGCCCTAACTGGCACTCACAAACACATACCTATTCTACATGGTTGTGGGAGGAGATGGTCAAGAGACCCCCTCCACAAGGCAGTAGACGATACACAACCAACCTATCAGCACCTACTACACATTGCAATTCAACACACCACAAGTGTAAAAAAGGATAGCTTACCTCCACAAGATTTAAAAGCCGCCCTCATAAATGCACGTTCAGTCCGCAAGAAATGGCCTGTCATCACTGACCTATTAGCCGTCTACAACCTTGACATGCTTCTGATCACAGAGACATGGTTATCAAATGATGACATGGTCCTCATCAACCACCTTCTACCCCCCAACTTTACAATACACAGTTGCCATAGAGGCAACAAAAGGGGCGGAGGAGTTCTCATACTCACTAAAACAGACCTCAATTTCCACCTCTCCAACAGCACCAACACAACCAACCTTGACATAGTAGTTATAGCGAATAATCACTGCTCCGTCAATCTAGTATACAGAGCTCCGACATCATCCCTGACGACCTAGCCACGATAATTGAGCTGGTCTGCAATACCCCAAACTTGAGCTCCCCAAACTGGATACTAGGAGACTTCAATCTGCCAATCCTGCAAGACTCCCAAGCATCAGCATTTCTTGACACACTTAAAGACCTAGGTTATCAGCAGCTAATAAACAAACCAACCCACACAAAGGGAAACATATTGGACTTGATTTTCGCCCCACTAACTGTCCGTGACGCGGCCCACTTCACCTTACCAACCTATACCGCAGTACCGTGATCCGACCATAAGCTAATCATGTTCCAAATTCCCTTGGATAATCAGCTCAAGAAGCCTCCTGGAAGCAAGACAAACCCCACAAGGCTGCCTTCACGAAGTTTCCATCCTTTCAACAAGGAAACCATCATGAACCACACACAGCCACTCCTTGGCATGACAACAACCAACCTTGATAAGCTAGTCTCCAGCTGGAACGACAGCCTTAGTACCATTGCACTACGCAAAGTACTTAACAAAGCCCCAAGGAAAAGGGCCGCCGCGCCCCGGTACTCCAACGAACTGCGGACTTCTCTCCTCAAACTTAGAAAACTCGAAAGGAGATGGAGGCGCTCACGATCCACGGAAGACCAGGAAGCTTATAACTTCCAACTGGCAATTCACCGCAAGTCGTTAACTGAGAAAATGAGGCAAGCACACACAGACACCCTGATGCGATCGCTAAGAAAACCACATGACTTATTCAACCTCATCAGGAACCTAACAAAAGAACCAGGACTGGAGCAAAAAACGGAGATCCACGCCCAAGACTATGCTGACTTCCTGCAATCAAAATTATGCCAAACCGACAAATATGACTCACCCTCCATCACCAAAGAACCAACAAACACGACGACACTAAAAACATTCACCACCCCATCCAATAAGCAAATCGTTGACACCATCTCCACAATCAACACCACTACTGCTCAGACCGACCCCTGTCCTGCCTTCTGGATAAAGGAACTGCGGACAGAGTTTAGCCCATTCATAGCTAGACGCTTCGACACATCTTTCGCTTCAGGCTCATTCCCCCCAAGTCTCAAACACACATCCATCAGACCTCTGCTGAAAAACAGCAAGCTTGACCCCCAGAAAGTGAAATCATATAGACCAATTGCCAGCATTCCACTTCTGGCCAAGATAATCGAAAAAGAGGTCCAATGCCAGATACAACAACACTTCAACAATGCTGCACCACTAGACCACTGCCAACATGGCTTCAGAGAATCTCATGGTGTGGAGACGCTAGTTACCACCCTCTTCAACGGCATACTCAACGCAATAGATAACGTCCATTGTGGGGTGTAAATGGGGGTGCTTGTTATGAAAGTTCCACAATCTTGGCAAGGACATGAATTTACTTGACTTGCAAAGGATTGTGGGTCTTGTAGTTCCTTCACACAAAAACTAGCCGTTTAACAAGAATAAAGAATTGTAGTTGCTCGAGTGTAAAGGAGAAAACAGATTTTATGAGGTGTTATTCCCTCACACAGATATGCTTGGTAACATCAACAGGATAATTTCTCCAGGAGTTTTATTCAGGAAACAAAACAAATAAGGCAACTGGAGTGGAGGAGTAGCCTAGTGTTTGGGGCAAGGTACTTCAGGCCGGAAGTTCAAATCCCACTAGAGGACAGCAACCTTGGGCCGGAAGGACTGGGGTTTCTAGTCCCACAGGTGTTCCTTGTGGTCTTGGGCAAGCCACTTAACCCTCCATAGCCCATGTTCCCTGTAAAATAGTTATCTCCAAGTTATAATGCCCTGTTCAATGTAATTTCAGTTTGTTCAATGTAAACCGCACTGATGCAGAATAGCGCGGTATATAAGAGAATGTAAATAAAATAAAAATAAACTGAATTACTAATACAACAACTTAGTAAAAACCTTGATGGAACAGAAAAGGTCTTTCTTCTAGCCCCTGCTAATAAACTTTCTTAGCAGTGCTAGAATGAAAAATAAACCCAAAAGGAAAATTCTCTTTATCAAAAAAAACAGCTTTCTTCTATTCACATAGAGAAGAAGCTTTTTCCAAAGTCCCACGTGCACTTGTGCCTTGCTCTAATCACAGGTGCTTAACCAGCTGCAAATCATTGCTGGTTCACTCTCCACCTGGCTCCAACTTTCCCCAAAGCTTTCTCTCAAAGAAACTTTTCTGGGAAGTTAAAAATCAATACAGTTCCTTTTGGTATTTGATCCTTAACGGAGGATTTCTTTAGAACAGCAGCTTAGAAAGAGAACAATCCATGCATTCAACTTCCTCATCTGATATTTCCCCTTGCTCTTGAAATATCATAGGATCACTTTCATACACTGGCTCAGAGGATTTCTCTAACTGATCTATACCAGGATAGAAACTGTTTCCCTGCTGTCTTCCTTGTGCAAAGCTAGGGAACAAATCAGAGTTCATACCTGAGATCACATTGTCATTAGGTTTCCTCTCTGGGTATTTTGGCCAGTAGGTAGCAAAACCTCTGTGCCCAGCTCTCCAGTCAGAATCTCTGGACTTTAGGTCTCTTTTCCCATACATCCTTAAATAGGTATTAGAGCTCCTTCTTTCTGTAGATGCAGCCGTCTCCCTTACAGGTGCTGTCCGAGGGTTCCTGGCTGTATATCTCCAAGCCTCTGGCTTCTTCCAGTTCAATGAAGAATGCTTGCCCCAGGAATCTCTCCCAGCATACGTACTGCCTTGGGCTCCTTTCTTAGACCTTTTGGACGTCTTGCTGTTCTTCCTTCTGTTCACGATCAGTCTCTCCTTCTCCAGCTCCCGTTGCTGTCCTTGCCACCATTGCTCTTGCTCTCCTTGCTTCCTGTATGATGAATTTCTTCTAGCTTTAAAGTGCCTAGATGGCCGCTCCACCCTAGCACACTGCAGGTGTTCCGAATTAAGCCCTGCCCTAGGAGATGTGTGATTAGGGATTACATCATTGCTTCTCTGATTAGGCACACGTTTCCCTACTTCAGCTCTCCTAGAGGCTTTCTGTAAACCAGTGCATTCTGGGTCTGGTAGTCTTTTAGGTAAACACTCTGTTTTAGTGCTTTTACCAGCCAGCACAGGTTGCTTATTCACCTCTTGTACTATTTCTTCCTGAACTATGATAAGCTTCCTTATCACAGGGGTTGTCCTTATATTTCTGGATATAGCCGCAGCATTCGACTCAGTATGCCACGAAACCCTCCTGAAACGGCTCGAAGTGAAGGGCATCAGTGACTTAGCACTAACTTGGTGTAAGTCATACCTATCCGATAGATGGCAGCATGTACGAACAGAGACCTCCACATCTAAACCATTCCACCAGAAACAAGGCATTCCGCAAGGATCCTCCCTATCAGCCCTTATGTTCAACATCTACATGCAGCCCATTTGCGACCTCATACGCTCATTCAACGTCGAATGCATGATATATGTGGATGACGTTCTGCTCTACATGCCGTTCAAGATTGACCAGATGGACCTCACATCAATAACAAACTGTTTCAGCGCAGTGGAAAAATGGCTTCAAAATCAGAATCTCCGGATACAGCACAAAAAGACTGAAGGGCTGTTCATTACCAGAAACCCCAATTTTTCCCCACTAGCCTACCTAAACGTCGGGGAGGTAGAGCTGCAAACCAAGCCCACAATGTTTATGTTTATGTTTATTAAAACTTTATATTTATTTATTTATTTTATTTATTTAACATTTTTTATATACCGCACTATTCATCATCAGTGCGGTTTACATTGAACAACAACATACCTGTCAGTACATGACTGATCTAGGTTTACAGATAACAGGGAGGATAAACTGGGTGTAAACTGGGGATAACTATCTACATAATTATACATAATTATATATACATTAGATAGGTTACATCAAAATTTGAGTTTGACAAGAATACAGTGTTATTACGTATTTTAGAATACGTTATTACGTATTTTATGTATTGTGAACCGCCCAATACAATTAGCATCTGGGCGGTTCACAATACATAAAAGCAATTAAAAGAGAGAGAGCTGCAGAAAGAGAAACGGAAAAAGGAACGCCATAAAATCATGAGAAAAGAGATAGAAGCAGAAAGCAGTCGGGGGATACAGAAGGCAGACATGAAGGGAGAGAGGGAACACATTGACAATACAGAAAGGCGCAGGAAGGAGGAATTAAGGAACTAACATGATTAATGCTATGGAGAAGAAGAGGACGGAGCTGGAAGGGGGAGGTTGAGGCAGACATGAAGGGAGAGAGGGAACACACTGACAATACGGAAAGGCGCAGGAAGGAGGAATTAAGGAACTAACATGATTAATGCTATGAAGGAGAAGAGGACGGAGCTGGAAGGGGGAGGTTGAGGCAGACATGAAGGGAGAGAGGAACACAATGACAATACAGAAAGGCGCGGGAAGGAGGAATTAAGGAACTAACATGATTAATGCTATGGAGGAGAAGAGGACGGAGCTGGAAGGGGGAGGTTGAGGCAGACATGAAGGGAGAGAGGGAACACACTGACAATACAGAAAGGCGCAGGAAGGAGGAATTAAGGAACTAACATGATTAATGCTATGGAGGAGAAGAGGACGGAGCTGAAAGGGGGAGGTTGAGGCAGACATGAAGGGAGAGAGGGAACACACTGACAATACAGAAAGGCGCAGGAAGGAGGAATTAAGGAACTAACATGATTAATGCTATGAAGGGGAAGAGGACGGAGCTGGAAGGGGGAGGTTGAAGGCAGAACAAAAACTATGGGTTTTCAGCTTAGCTTTAAAGGATTGGTAGGAGGTTTCTAAACGTAAGGAGTGGGGAAGTGAATTCCAAAGCCTTGGACCGAGAAAAAAGAAAGCTGAAGACCGAGTTGATTCTAAGTGTGCTTGGGAGGGAGGGGGAAGAAACATACGGTTAGCGTGGATGGAACGTAAGGAACGGTGAGGGGTATGGAGGCGGACTTGATCTGCAAGATACAGGGGGATACCTGAGTGGATCACCCTGTGGACAAAGATAAGGACTTTAAACTGAACATGAAAAGAAACAGGAAGCCAGTGATAGTGTATTAACAAGGGGGTGACGTGATCGAAACGTGAAGCGTGAGAGAGAACGCGGACGGCAGTGTTTTGGACCCATTGAAGACGACAAATTTGTGATAGGGGAAGCCCAGCGAGACAGACATTACAATAGTCGAGACGAGACATGACAAGAGAGATAAGCAGGGTGGCCATAGAGGAAGGGGTAAGGAAAGGACGTACAGCACGAAGTTGTCTTAAAGTAAAGAAGGAACGCTGGACAACAGAAGAGATATGTTCTTTAAAGGAAAGGGAAGAATCAAGAGTTACATCCAAGTACCGCAAAGAGGAGACAGTGGGGATGGGTGAAGAGGAGAATATCGGAGAGAGGTTAGGAGGGGGATTACCGAAGGTGAACCAGATAGCCGAAGTTTTTGAGAGATTAATGTGCAGAAAGTTGGTCGAGAGCCAGGAGGCGACGGAAGAGAGACAGGTGTTGAAGGCGGTGATGTCAGACGCAGCAGAGTTAGTGTGGAAGAGGAGAAAGATGTCATCAGCATAGAAATGAGCAGAGACACCGTGCTCTTGAATAAGAAGCGCAAGGGGAGCCAGAAACACATTGA
The DNA here is from genome assembly GCA_033557465.1 of Ichthyophis bannanicus. Taxonomy (NCBI): domain Eukaryota; kingdom Metazoa; phylum Chordata; class Amphibia; order Gymnophiona; family Ichthyophiidae; genus Ichthyophis; species Ichthyophis bannanicus. The sequence continues at coordinate 304,780,386 of CM066040.1, read as the reverse complement.
AGAGAAGAGGAGCAAGAAAAGAACCCTGGGGAACACCGCACGGAAGGGGAGTTGATGGTGAAGACCCTGAGCCAGTGTGAACTGAGAAAGTGCGACTAGACAGAAAAGAGTGAAACCAGTGGAGAACCAGGCCGGAGAGGCTGGCATCCTGAAGACGAGACAATCTGTTACCTAGGGGTCACACTAGACCAAAGACTGGACATGAAGACGCACAATGGCAACATGGTAAAATCAACATATCATAAAATCAGGACACTCAAACATCTACGCCCCCTGCTACAACCAGACGACTTCAGAACGATCTTTCAGGCGCTAACCATTCCCCATCTCGACTACGCCAACGCGATCCTTCAAGGACTCCGACAATCCACCCTGAGCTCACTCCAACTCGCCATGAACACTGCAGCCAGAGTTCTAAATGGGGCCTCAAGGCGAGATCATATAACACCCATCCTCAAAAGTCTCCACTGGCTCCCAATCCAATGTAGGATCGCCTTCAAGATCCTGCTACTAACATTCAAGACCATCAATGGGCTCTCCCCCTCGTCACTCGCGGGCCTTACGCACATGACCCCCCCCAATAGGGCCAGATGACCTGCAGCAATAAACACCTTGGTAATCCCCAAAACAATGACCCATTTTACACAGGCAACGGTAAACAGGGCTTTTAGTCTCAGTGCACCCAGATGCTGGAACGCCCTACCACCCAACATACGAGCAATCCCAGAGCTAACTAAATTCAGGAGGGCATTGAAGCACCACCTTTTCCTCAAATGCTACCCGGAGAAAGGTACACCAACTCGCCCTACTCACAACAAAGCTCCATGACTACCTGTAACTATCCCTCAAAGTGATGTATATATGTGTAAATACCTATCTGTTATCCATATATGTGTAAATAGTTAATATGGTTATCCAAGTTGAGCTACCTGTTATTTGTAATTACGGTGTAATCCCCCACCGTAAAATACCTTGATGTTACATGTAAACCGCACTGATGTCGAAGAGCGCGGTATATAAGAGAAATAAAATAAATAAATAAATAAGGCAGGCAAAAAGAGAATTTGAGAAACAGCTTGCTGTGGAAGCAAAACTGCATAATAAAGACTTCAAGTAAATTCATAGCAAAAAACCTGTGAGAGAGTCAGTTGGACCATTAGATGATAGAGGGGTAAAAGGGGCACCAAGAGGGGACAAGGCCATAATGGAGAGACTGAATGAATTCTTTGCTTCGGTCTTTAATGAAGATGATGTAGGAAAGTTACCCATGACTAAAATGGTAGCTAAAGCTGATGCATCGGAAGAATTGAAATAAATATCGATAAACCGGGAAGATATATTGCAACTATTTGATAAATTAAACAGTAGCGAATCACCTGGACTGGATGATATACGCCCAAGGGTATTGAAAGAACTGAAATATGAGAATGCAGACCTACAATTAGTAATCTGTGAACTATCATTAAAATCATCTGCAGTACCTGAAGATTGGCGAATGGTCAATCTAATGCCAATTTTTAAAAAGGGTTCCAGGGGTGATCCGGGAAACTACAGGCCGGTGAGCCTGAGATCAGTACCAGGCAAAATGGTAGAAACCATTATAAAGAACAATATTATTGAACATATAGATAGTCATGGCTTAATGGGAGAAAGTCAACATGGCTTTAACCAAGGAAGTCTTCCTAATCTGTGACAGTTTTTTGAAGGTGTGAATGAACAGATAGACAAAGGTGAGCCAGTTGATATAATGTGGAGGAGTGGCCTAGTGGTTGGGGCAAGGTACTTCAGGCCGGACGGTCGGGGGTTCAAATCCCACTAGTGGACAGCAACCTTGGGCCGGAAGGACTGGGGTTTCTAGTCCCACAGGTGCTCCTTGTGGTCTTGGGCAAGCCACTTAACCCTCCATAGCCCATGTTCTCTGTAAAATAGTTATCTCCAAGTTATAATGCCCTGTTCAATGTAATTTCAGTTTGTTCAATGTAAACCGCACTGATGCAGAATAGCGCGGTATATAAGAGAAAGTAAATAAATAAATAAATAATGTATCTGGATTTTCAGAAAGGCTTTGACAAGGTGCCTCAGGAGAGCCTCTTGGCGAAGTTAAAAAGTCAAGGGATAGGAGGCAGCGTACTATTGAGGATAAGGAACTGGTTAAAAGATAGAAAGCAGAGGGTAGGGCTGAAAGGCCAATTTTCTCAATGGAGAAAGGCGAATATTAGAGTATCACAGGGATCTTTGCTAGGTTCGCTGCTTTTTAACAGATTCGTTAATGACCTGGAAATGGGAACGACAAGTGAGGTAGTCAAATTTGCAGATGACACAAAATTATTCAAAGTTGCTAAACCCAAGAGGATTGTGAAAAATTGCAGGAGGACCTTGATAAATTGGAAGACTGGACGTTCAATTGACAGAGGAAATTTAATGTGGACAAGTACAAAATTATGCATCTAGGAAAGAAAAACCCAAACTATGGTTACACGATGCAAGGTTCCACATTAGGAAACACCACCCAGTAAAAGAAAGAATTAGGCATCCTCGTGGATAACACATTGAAACCCTCCACCCAGTGTGCAGCGGAGGCCAATGTGGCAAATAAAATGCTAGGACTCATAAGGAAATGAATGGAGAATAAAAAGGATATTATAATGCCTTTGTATCGTTCCTTGGTGAAACCGCACCTTGAATAGAGTGTGCAATTCTGGTCACTGTATCTTAAAAAGGATATAGTGCAATTAGAAAAGATACAGAGAAAAGCCACCAAAATGGTAAAGGGGATGGAGGGATACCCCTATGAAGAGAGGCTAAAAAGGTTAGGGCTCTTCAAAAGAGACAGCTAAGGGGATATATGATAGAGGTATATAAATTAATGAATGGAGTGGTAAACGTGGATCAATTCTTTACGGCATCAAAAAGTAGAAAGACTAGGGGGACATGCAATGAAGCTTGTGACGCGGTAGCATTGCCAGAAGCCATGGAAACAGATAGTGACCCGGTGGAAGGTTCGGGTACTGCAGGTAAATGCAGGATTTTCCCTTCTCAGCACAAGATGCACATGGCTAATCAGCTAACACAGCTCACCTTGGGGGAGGGGAGAAGCAGAGTTGCTGATTGGGCACGCCCTAGCAGGAGGCAGGTTCCCCAGAGCAGTGGCAGCTTGTTAAACAGAGAGAAGGAAGACAGAAGACAGAAAGAGAAAGGGAAAGGGAAAGAGAAGGAATGGAGGAAGGAAGCTGAACGCTGGAGAGAGAAAGCAGAACACTGGACAAAGCCAGCAGAAGTGTGCTTTAGGAACGGAGCAAAGCAAGGACAAAGGAAGCAACCTGGAAGGCAGGAACTAGCCTTAGATGCCAGAACCTTTGACTTTGAAGGAGAAACGCTCCCCAGCTGCAATCCTAGGAGAACGCTTTCAAAGCCAAGAAGCAGGTACCAGGGAGACTCAGTGCCTGGAAGAGCCTTCTGGGAACAAGAGAGGGGCGAGGCACAGAGAGACCCAGGCATAAAGCCTATACTTTTGGAGCCGAGAGCTGACCCATGGAAAGAAAGGCAGATTGCTAAAGAACTTTCAGACATTCCTCAATATAAGGTACAGCGTGTCTTTAATTCTGATAACAGCTTTTATGAGAAGCCAGACTGTGTGAATGTTAATTTTAAAACCCAGGGCAAGCCCAGGTTTTATGAAGGCAGTTGGCTGCAACCTGAAACTCATTTAACTAAACCCAGCTTTTCTCACCAAACTGCTGACAGAGTTAGCAAGCAGGCTAGCTACAAGGACACAGCTGATTTAAATGGTAGAGATATATGCCGGGAGGATTTAGGAGGCCTTAAGTTTGAAGTGCTGTTTAGAAACACTCCACATGCAAATGAACTGAATAACCCAACACTGGCTTACAGAGACAAGTGGGGGAGAGGTAACTCCAGTTCACTGAATGAGCGTTGTAACAGAGACGACATTGTTTGTTTGCCTGAAGCAAAACCCACAAACAATTACTCACCTCAGGAAGGAGCTAATTCTCAGCCCAGCCCATATAGAAAGCAGGCTGAAGCCCTCCTAAAAGAGTTCAAAGAATTCTTAAACAAACGAACCATTCCTGAGCAGAAAGTAGTGCAGTCAGTGCAGAGCCCAGAAGCAGATGTGCCATTGGTTCTTCCCTTGCCAATGATTGAGTTAAACCAACCAATGGACTGCTCAACCTGTCTGGTTGACAAGGAATAGAAAAGCAAAGCTTGAATGGTCCTTTTTCTGTGATAACCTGAAATGTTTGCTATTTAAGTGCCCGGCTGAAGAGCTTACCTGAAGTTAAGAATAAGCTGAAGCATTGTTTGGTTATAGCACATGGACATTATTGTTTCCTTGTTTTTGATTGCCAAGTAGAGTTCACATGAGGGAATGTGAACTCCAACATTAATGAACACTTTTGAGCACAGCCTTTAAAGAGCCTTATTTTCATTGTTCCTGTGTTTTGGCTGAAATACATTATCCTTTATACTTGTCCTATCCTTTTGAAACGGGAGAAATAAATCCTTATAAAAAGAAATATTCTTTTGCCTGCCTTATCATTCGACCTACACAACTACAACCTTAATCTCAAGGCCCACCCCTCCTCAAACCCTCAAGGTTAGGGAGTGGGTGGTGGCAAGCTACATTGTAACCTGTTTAAGATTAATAAGAGAAAATACTTTTTCATTCAATGCGTAATCAAACTTTGGAATTCTTTACTGGAGAATGTGGTAAAAGATGTTAGTGTAGCTGGGGTTTAAAAAAGGTTTGTACAAGATCTTGGAGGAAAGGTCCATAAACCATTAAAGTGGACCCAGGTAATCCACTGCTTGCCCCAATACTGTATCTTTTTGGGAAGCTGCTAGGTACTTGTTACCTGGATTGGCTACTGTTGGAAACAGGATACTGAGCTTCATGAACCTTGGTCTACCCAATATGGCATACTAGAGGACAGCAACCTTGGGCCGGAAGGACTGGGGTTTCTAGTCCCACAGGTGCTCCTTGTGGTCTGGGGCAAGCCACTTAACCCTCCATAGCCCATGTTCCCTGTAAATTAGTTATCTCCAAGTTATAATGCCCTGTTCAATGTAATTTCAGTTTGTTCAATGTAAACCGTACTGATGCAGAATAGCGCGGTATATAAAAGAATGTAAATAAATAAATAAATACATTTTATGTTCTTAACCCGTTTTGGACCAGCGTATATTTTGCATACATAAGGTTTTCATACTTACTACTCAACTGCTTACTAATTAATGGTTATAAATTCAATGGAACTACGTTTAGCTATTATTGTTATGCCAAAAATTGTTATATACAGATTTTTTATCTGCGATCTAGTTAGTTTAATAGATATTCAAAGTTTGCTGATTTTGACGGTACTGGCGGCTCAACATAAAAAGATCACAAAAAATAGTAAGTAGCTTATAATGCTGTAATAGCTACTATTTTGCAAATAAAAGTATTTGTAGACTTTAGGAAATAGGTTTAGATAACTGTATTTTTTTTTTTTTTTATTTAGACTGTTTTTGTATACCACCTTATCCTTCAATCAAATCTTGTCTCTTATCATCTGGGAGAAATGGGCTCATAAGTTCCAAATCTCCTGTGACTTCCTTGAGGAACATTCCCATATAAAGGATATATGAACTGATCCTAGCTGATAGCATGGAAGCTTGAAAATTTCTGCGCCCAAAAGCATCCCGAGTCCTGCATTCACGACCTGGAGGTTTGGATGCATGCCTCTTTGCACTTTTTATTCTACGCATGGCTGATTCCACTACCATTGAATGGTGTGGCAGCTGAGTTTTCTGAAATCCAGGACATGGTGGAACTCAATACATAGTATCCAGTCTCCTAGAGTGAGGAGAAGTAGTCAGAGGTGTCTCCCACATTCTGAGCATCAAGCTATGCAGAATTTCATGGATAGGCAGAGTAGCTGCCTCCTTAGGAGCTTTAGGATATTGGAGGATTTCCATTTCCTTTGCTCTGGGTTCCTCTTCAGGAGCTACTGTGATTGAAAGACTTTTAGCCATATCACGGATGAAGTCCTGAAATGACATGTCCTCTGGAGGTGACATTCTGCATTGGGGAGAAGAGGGATCTTCTAGGAGAAACCCTCTAGTGCCAGCAGAATTGTCAGAGTCTTCGGAATCGAAGTATTCTTGACCCCAATGCTCCTGCAAAGCACTATCCCGGTACCGATCGAAGTCAGTACCGAGTTGACCCGGTACTGCTTTGACAATTCTATCCAGAGATGGCATGGGAAGAGTTCCCATTGGGGTTGGTACCGTCGGTGTCGGTACCGGCATCGGTGTCGATACCGGTGCCCGTGGGACCACTGGTACCGCAGCTGAAACAAGAGCTGCGATGCTACGCTCGATAGCAAGGAACCTCTGGTCTATCGACACTGCCGTTGCTTGGGTATCAGTACCGGTAAGAACGACCAGAACCCCTGAGCATGGCACAGGTAGTTCTTGCGAGGTTGAAGCCTCGAGAACATCCTGAAGCCCCATCGATGCTTTGGAAGCTGAAGCTTCCCGCCGGGGCTGTTTTGCCGGTATGGTTCCCTCAAGGGCAATGCCAATGGCCTCTCGATGCTTAGCAGGAGAGCTACCTTTTGAGGACCGGTTTTTATGTTTAGTTACCTGAGATCCATGGGAGGAAGAAGAGGCCCTTGACGATGTCGATGCAATGGATCTGGCATCTGAAGAAACGAGGGTACCGAGCTTTGCAGCCCAGTTCTGTCTTCCCCTTTTAGTCATCCCCATACAGGAGAGACATAAAGTTGGAGAATGTTCAGGTCCTAAACATTTCAGATACTAATCATGGGTGTCAGTGATGTAAATGGTACTGCCACACTTAGTACATTTTTTTAAACCACTAGTTGGCTTTTCCATGTTTTAGGAATATGGGGCTAGTGCCCAAAATGGCGCCTAGCACTAAAGAAAAAAGTTTCTGAAAAGTAAGTCTAAAGCCTAAGTTCTTTTTTGAAAAGAAAGAAAAGAACCGGCGGTACCAGTAGGCGTCGTGCGGTAGGCAAACGCGACCACAAGAAAACAAATTTAAAGATGGAATTTTCTGCGGTGACAGGGAATAGATCCTGTCGGCTCCGCAGAAAACAAAGAACTGAAGAGGGACAGTTGGAAAGGCGGGAAGGCAGCGCGCATGTGCTGAGGGATGCTCCCAAAAGCGTTCCTACTGGATGCTGGGGAGCTTTCCTGCGCAGGCTCCGTCGGTACCGAAGATACCCATATGTGAGGACTACATTCCTGCTTGTTCCTGGAGATTAACTAGAAGATGCAGTGTAGCTGAACGAAGAGTACGTGTAGGCCAATAAGGAGTCAGAAACTTACAAAAGAAGGCAGGCTTACATGAAAAGTGAGAATAAGAAATTTAAATTTGATATGGTAATTGATGGGAAGCCAAAGTTCAGTGATCAAAAAAGGAGTGACACACTCAAACTTCCTGGTGCCATGAAGGAGTTTAATAGCTGTACTTTGAATTAACTGTAAACGTTGGATTTGATATTGAGGGAGCCCAAAAAGAAGTGAGTTACCATAGTCAAAACAGGTAATAAGTGAAAGCATAAGCAAGCGAAGAGATATGACATCAAGAAATTTCCTGATAGAACGGATCTGTCAAAGCATGAAAAAAACATTTTTTAACACTAAGAGAAATATGTTGTGTAAATGAAAGATGGCAATCAAAAGTTATGCCAAGAATTTTAACAGAGTCCTGAAGTGGAGTAGAAACACCGTGAATCGATGGAAGCAAAGAGAAAGAGAAAGATCATTAGAGAAAAGCAAAGCCACAGTTTTAGAGGTATTTAATTTAAGACCATTAGAAGGTAACCAATTTGCTATTCAGTTGAGTTCTGGGATACTGTATAAGACAACACCACAGAACGGATAGGAAAACAGAGAAGAAGTTGAACATCGTCAGCATACATAATGTGAAATTAGACCTTACATACTAATTGATGTTCTTTGAGTTCCTCTAGTCCAGTCCCAGTATCTGTGGGTAATCACGCCCCACCAGCAACTTGGAGACTGAGCATATCATTTTTCATGATATCACTCTGGATAAGTAGCTGGCACCTTCTTTCAGCCTCCAGTATCCTATTGACAAAGCAGACTAATAGGAGCAACAAGTAAGAACTGTCCTAAATAGACCTCACCTCCCTCCAATGCAAAGAAGTGCTCACCTGCAAGAAGGGGAAGGCAATTTGTCACTCTGGCCACTCCAGCTACATTTCACTGCGAGCCTATGAATCTTATTTATTTAATTAAAATGTTTCTTTTTTTCTTTTATTTTTTTGAAGGAGTCTTCACATTCCATCATCTGCAACTCCATTAACCTGACCAATCCGAGAGAGATTAATTTCATCAGCCCCGGGAACGCTATCTGTGGCACCACACAAAACAAAAGGGAGGGTTTCTGGGACTGGACTGTAGTAACTAAAGGAACATCAATTAGCAGGTAAGATCTAATTTCACCTTCCTTATTGTCCCCTCCAGTCCAGTCCCGGTACCTGTGGGAAGTACCATAGCAGTACTAACCTTGGGAGGGACCTGCGAGCCTGGCCTGAAGCACTGCCGAGCCAAAACAAGTGTCTCCCTCCACTTGCACATCCAGATGATAATGCTTCACAAAGGAGTGCAACGACGACCACGCTGCCGCCTTACAAATGTCCACTGGCAGCACCAAACTTGACTGCCCAAGACATCGCTTGTGTTCTGGTCAAATGAGCCCTCAATCCTTGAGGCATGAGTCTACATTGCAGAAGGTAGGTGGAAACTATGGTCTCCCTTATCCATCTAGAAATGGAGGCCTTGGATGCTGCCTCCCTCTGTCTTGGTCCCCCAAATAAAACAAACAGGCGATCCAATTTCCGAAAGGGCATCGTCTTCTTCAGATATTGCCGAGAAAATGAGTATGGCAAGATAGAGCCTGAAACTCAGATTCTCCTGGCCGAATATATGGCCAGCAGAAAAACTGTCTTTAGCGTCCGATCCTTTAAGGAGCAAGCAGTCAGAGGCTCAAACGAAGCCTCCGTCAAGACCGACAACACCAGATGCAGATTCCAATGGGGAAAGATCGATCGTACTGGGGGCTGAACATGCTTCACCGAACGAAGAAACTGCACGACATCTAGATGTGCTCCCAAGAAAACGCCCCATAGCCTACCTTGGTAACAGGAGATGGAACTTCTTTTGGGGGCGGGACGCTGCTGCACAGGAAGGCTCCACAGTGGCTGGCTGATCTCGTGGTAGTACAGCTGCGGTTCCAAGAAGCAGGAGCCGCGGCTGCTATAGGAAGGAGAGGCGAGTCTGCCGCTGCCGAGAAGCGGACTCGGCAGCGGCAGAAATTTGAGCGTTATTATTTTCCTGGGGCCAGGACTGGAAAGGGGGGGGGGGGGGTCTAGGACTGGAAATGGGCTGATGGGGGGAGAGGTTAGGATGGGGGTTGTTTAGGACTGGTAATGGACTATGGGGGTCTAGGACTGGAAATGGGCTGATGGGGGGGAGGTTAGGACTGGATGGGGGTTGTTTAGGACTGGTAATGGGCTATGGGGGGCTAGGACTGGAAATGGGCTGATGGGGGAGTTAGGACTGGACGTGGGCTGATGGGGGGTGTTTAGGACTGGTAATGGGTTATGGGGGGGTTAGGACTGGAAATGGGCTGATGGGGAGGGGTTAGGACTGGAAATGGGCTGATGGGGGGGTTAGGACTGGAAGTGGGCTGATGGGGGGGGTTAGGACTGGCAATGGGCAGATGGGAGGCTAGCACTGGAAATGAGCTAGGACTGGTAATGGGCTGATTGGGGGGCTAAGACTAGAGCGGGCTGAAGGGGGATAGGACTGGAAGTGGGCTAATGGGGGAGGGGAGGAGAGTGCTGCTGGCCATAGAAGAAAACTAGGGCTAGGGTACAAATGGGCTGATGCGGGAGGATGGTAGAATAGGACTGGAAGGGAGAGGATAATGAGAGGGTGTGCCAGGGGAAGGAGGGGGCATGAAGGGAGCTGACACGGGGGAAGGAGGGGGCTGGAAAGGAGCTGACACCTGGGATGTACTGAAGGGGGACTGGAAGGGAGCTGACATTTGGGGATGGGAGTGGTAGGTGGTTGGGTAATGAGGAGGAGGCTGGAAGGGAGATGACATGCAAATGGCACTGGAAGGGGGATGGACAGAGGGTAGGGTGACTGGAAGGGAGCTGACTGGGGGGAGGGTGGCACTGAGAGTGGACTTAAGCTGATATCTGGGATGGTATTTGGACTAGAAGGGGCTGGACAGTGAGGAAAGAGGGGGACTGAAAGGGAATGGACACCAGTTGCAGTCATGGAAATGCAAGGCGGTTGACATTGGAAGGTACTGGGAGGGAAGGACTGGAAAGGGGGCAGATACTGGGGAGGGTTACTGGAACTGGAAATGGGCTGATGAAAGGAAGTGAAGAAAACAAAAGAAGAGATAAGAAAAGGCAGATGGACCATAGACCACAGAAAGAGAGCTAAGAGAAGACAGGAAAGCTGAAGCCTCAGATCGGGACCAGCATGATCAGAGAAGAAAATGGTCAGACAACAAAGGTAGAAAAAATAATTGTATTTAATTTTAGTTATTGGACTTTGTGCTATTTTTTCTATTTTACACAGTATTGGGGAACTGCATCTCTTATTTATCTGATGTTGCAGCGCATGTGGACTCTGGCTTCTTGGGGTTTCAATTTAAATTTAGTCTACATATTTTTATTTTGACTTTAGATTGTGGTTACTTATTCTGTACTTGGTGAGGGTCGATGTTGCGAGTGTTTGACTGAGGTCAGGTGTTCTGTTAACATGGAGTTTGTACATAAAGATCTATACTGTACTGTAGTAATTTGACTTGTTCAGCTTTTCAGATAGGTGTATGGATGTTCCAGGGCCCACTGTAGTATTTACAGTGATGCTTTTTTTGGATGGGCTCCTTATGTGAGTTTTGGAAGTTTGTGCTGATATGGTATGGTATTTATTTATTTTATTTATTTACATTCTCTTATATACCGCGCTATTCTGCATCAGTGCGGTTTACATTGAACAAACTGAAATTACATTGAACAGGGCATTATAACTTGGAGATAACCCTCCATAGCCCATGTTCCCTGTAAAATAGTTAAGTGGCTTGCCCAAGGTATGGTAGGTTTGCTCTTTGTTGTAGGGTTTTGTATTAGTTCACAATATGCCTGATACTGGAAAATAGTGGTGGTGGTTGTTGTTGTTGTTAGTGAGATGATCAGAATCAGATTTCTTTTTTTAAATATTGAGTTCTGTGGGTGAATGTCCTGGTTCTGCTCTGCACCTACTGTGGCTGCAGAATATATGTTAAAAAAGAAAAAGCAAGAACCATAATGCAGTTTCTAACAACAAAATAAAAATGAGTTATAATTTAGTTTTATAAACTGTGCTGTTGGTTCTTGCTGTCTTTTAGTTCCTTGGTGTGCAAACGGGACCGTAACTAGCCCTGAGCAAGCGGTGCAGCTGCACAGGGCAGAAAGGTTTGGGGGGTGCATTTTGGCTGTCTGCTGTTGCCCTGCCACTGCTGGCAAGACAACAGCAGACAGGCGAAATGCGCTCCCTAAGCCTTTTTGCAGCACTTTAAACAGGTCTGGTCCCTCCCTTCTCCGATGCCATGTCAGAGTAGGGAGGGACAGATCTTCTTAAAGTGCCGGCGCCTTTCAGATTGGGCACATGCCCCCCTTCTCCTCCCCATACCTCTGTCCAGCGCTGCCTGCTCTTTCCCTGCTGCTGGCATCTTCGTGAAAAAAACAGAGGGTGGCAGCAGCAGGGAAAGAGCAGGCAGCGCTGGACGGAGGTATGGGGGAGAGGGGGGGGGGCGTGTGTCCGAGCTGCAAGTCGCACAGGGTGCGATTGCAGCTCGATATGGCCCTGTGTGCAAACATCTTGCATTTCCTCCATATAATCCAATCAGCTTTTTGGTTTGGTTCAGTCACTGATTGGATTTCTGAAAAAGCCCCGTCCCATCTAAGGGGGGGGGGGCCCTTTTCATACTTCGCCTCAGGCAGCAGATTGCCTTGAGCCGCCCCTGATCAGATATGATCACTTGCTCTTCTTTCGTGCACAGAAGTATATTTACCCTCTATACTGTACCGCTCTCCTGGATTTTTGAAGCTGCCGAATCTTGACCATTCTTCAGTATTAAAAAGAATTGGACCCTGTACAGAACCTGAGGGACACCACAGTGAATGGTGTGAGAAGCAGAGAGCGAGGAGGACCAAGAAACTCTGACAGTGTGACCTTGTAAATAAGAGCAAAACCAGTCCAAAGCAGAGTCAGAAATCCCAAAAGGATTAAGTTGTGATAAAGAAAAGAATGATTACCTAAATCAAAAGCAGCAATAAGATCAAGAGATACAAGATGAACTTCATAATTAGAATCAAGAACAGAGTGGACAAAATCAGTAATAGCCAGGAGAGAATGTTCGGCAGACAATATGGGACGAAAACCAGTCTGAGTTGGATGAAGCACGCGATTCTTGGAAAGATGATCCTGAAGTTGCTGAGCTACCAACCTCTCTGCCACTTAAGAAAAGGTAGTAGAGAGATGGATCTATAATTAATGGGATTAAATGAATCTGAGGTGCCAGACTTAAGAATAGGAAGAATAGTGGCCTGCTTCCAGAAAAAAGGAAATATACCAGATGCAAAGGATGATGATATGATAGAAAGCAACCGAGGCAAAAAAGAGTCACTAACTAAATTGATGGAGTGGCATTCAATCGGTCGGGGCTGCTCTAGATTTAGAGTTTACAATTGTATGTGAGAGTTCAGTGTAAGTAGAACCTTAAGAACAAAAAGTTGAGAGGGGGAAGAAAAACGAGGAGAAAGGGGAGATAAATTAAGAACATAAGATATGCCATACTGGGTCAGACCAAGGTCCATCAAGCCCAGTATCCTGTTTCCAACAGTGGCCAATTTTGGGAAAAGAAAGCGACAAAGTAGATTGAATATCGAAAATCTTCTTTGAAAGGCAATAGCAAAGTCCTTGGCCTGAAGGGGAGACTTAGCAGAGGGAGTCAGAGGAGGATTGGTAAGGTGATGCAAAATAATAAACAGGCAAGAGAAAGTAATATCCCTATGTATCAAAGTAGAGTAGTCAGATTTCTTAGCGGAGACAACTGCCGCATGATAATAATGGTAGGAAGCAGATTTGAAAGAAGCAAGCATAAAAGCAGAGTGAGATTTATGCCAACAATGCTCCAAATGGCAAAGTTGGCGCTTGGGAAGATGCAAAGCAGAATGAAAGACAACCAGTTGCACATTCTGACAGGTTCCCAATACAGAAAGCACAAAGATAGACCATGACCACCCAATTGTTTGTATGAGGACAATTTTGTTGGACATCTGATCTTTGACGGCACTTAACAGAGCTTTCGGAACTGCCTGAAATTCCAGGAACACTGATATGAAAGTGCCTTGCCTCAGTTGGACAGAGGCCTTGGACATGAGCTCCCCAGTCCAAGGTAGAAGCATCTGTCACAGAAACACAGAAAATGACACAGGTAAAAACCATATGGAGTGGAGGAGTGGCCTAGTGGTTGGGGCAAGGTCTTCAGGCCGGAAGGTCGGGGGTTCAAATCCCACTGGAGGACAGCAACCTTGGGCCGGAAGGACTGGGGTTTCTAGTCCCACAGGTGCGCCTTGTGGTCTTGGGCAAGCCACTTAACCCTCCATAGCCATGTTCCCTGTAAAATAGTTATCTCCAAGTTATAATGCCCTGTTCAATATAATTTCAGTTTGTTCAATGTAAACCGCACTGATGCAGAATAGCGCAGTATATAAGAGAATGTAAATAATATTCAGTCTGCCCACCAATAAGTACTATTAAGTTTTACAATCCCTTCTTCTCCCTCAGAGATTCTCTGTGCTTGTCCCATGCTTTCTGGAATTCAGATACAGTTCTCTCTAGCTTTTGCCATTGCCTTTTCTACCTGTTCGGCCACTTAAAGATGATCAGATATGATCACTCGCTCTTCTTTCGTGCACAGAAGTATTTTACCCTCTATACCAGTGATGGCTAACCTTTTTGAGCCCGAGTGCCCAAACTGCCGCACAAAACCAAAGAATTTCCTCAAAGTGCCAGCATGTCAATTAAACCTTAACAACAAAATTTTAGTATCTAAAAACTCTTTATAAAGTTGCCTGAACTATGTAACATCATTTGTAAAGGTTGGAATCTTTGTATTGTCAGAGAATCAATTTGATTCACAATCCTTTGGTTTTCATTTCAATCAAAAGGCAACACTGCAAATATTAAACCAATACATTTCAGAGAATAACAATACATGACCTACTGGGGAAAGAGAACAAGTGACAATGTCAAATAGCAATTACATAAACAGAATACCTCAGCTCAGTTACACATGCAGAACATAGACCATCACCAAACAAGGAATCACAATTTAAAAACAGGACGACAATAATTAAACTGGGAACCCTAAAAGCCAAACTTGGAATGTACAACAACAATGTAGAAATAAAACTATAAATTAATTTCCTCTTGTACTAAACAAAGCACAGACACTAATGATGCACATTTCCCAGAGCTGACATATTCCAGTTAATAAATTCAAAATAAAGAGATATCTTTGTACCTTTTGTGCATTTTTTTCAGTTGCAATTGTTCCAGCCACTTTCTTCTGGTTTATTTGTGTCTTCTGCTATCTCTCCATCGTCTGTTGTCCATTTGTCCTTTCTTCTCTTCTAGTTTTTTTCCATTCTCTCTCTTCATCTGCTTTAACATAATAATCTTTCTCCTTTTTTAGTCTCCCAATACCCGGCCAATTGTACATTTTTCGTCCCTCCCACACAAAATATTTTTCCCCTCTCCATTTCACTCTCCCAGCCCCATCCCCTTCTAATCTCCCCCAACATCAGCTCCCTTTTAATTCCAGCCCCACCCAGTATCCGCTCCCTTCTAGTCCCCACATCAGCCCATTTCCAGTCCTGGCCCCCCATCAGTCCATTTCCAGTCTTAGCTCCCCCATCCATTTCCAATCCTATCCGAGTCCCTTCATCAGCTCATTTCCAATACCAGCCTCCCATCAGCCCATTTCTAGTCCTTTCCTAGCCCCACCATCAGCCCATGTTAAATCCTAGCTCCCCTCCACTCAGCCCATTTCTAATCCAAGCCCCCCATGAGCCTACTTCCAGTTCTAGCCCCTCCATGAATCCATTTCAATCCAAGCCCCCACCACAGCCCATTTCCAAACTTAGCTCCCCCAACACCCAATTCCCAGTCCTATCCTAGCCCCTCCATCAGCCCATTTCCTGTCCTAGCTCCCTCCCCTAAGAGCCCATTCCAAGCCCCCCTTCCCATCAGCTATTTGCAGTTCAAGCCCCCTTCCACTCAGCCCATTTCCATTCCAAGTCCCCCTCCCCATCAGCTATTTGCAGTTCAAGCCCCCCACTTCCCTTCAGCCCATTTCCATTCCAAGCCCCGTCCCCATCAGCTATTTGCAGTTCAAGCCCCCCACTTCCCCTCAGCCCATTTCCATTCCAAGCCCCGTCCCCCATCAGCTATTTGCAATTCAAGCCCCCTTCCACTCAGCCCATTTCCAGTCCTAGCAACCCCCCCAACCCATTACCAGTCCTAGCCCCCCATAGCCCACTCCCAGTCCTAATCCCACCAGCCCATTTCCAGTCCTAATCCCCATCACCCCATTTTCAGTTTAAGCCCCCTCATAGCCCATTACCAGTCCTAACCTCCCCCTCAGCCCACTCCCAGTCCTAATCCCACCAGCCCAGTTCCAGTCCTAATCCCCCAGCCCCCATTTTTTTTTTTATGCCCCTCATAGCCCATTATCAGTCCTAACCCCCATCAACCCGCTTCCAGTCCTAATCCCACCAGCCCATTTCCAGTCATAATCCCCCATCACCCAATTTTTAGTTTAAGCCCCCCCATAGCCCATCACCACTCCTAAACCCCCCCAGCGCCCATCACCACTCCTAAACCCCCCCAGTGCCCATCACCACTCCTAACCCCCCAGCGCCCATCACCACTCCTAATCCCCCCGCAGTGCCCATCACCACTCCTAACCCCCCCACCCCCAGCCCAGCCCAGCCCAGCCAAAATTTAAAATAAAAAAAAGCTGTCTTCTGCCGCTTCCGGGGCCGCCGCGGCAGAATCGAGTGTGCCGCGGTGCCCCCCCTGTGCCTGGCAGAGCCTGCCCTCCAGAGCCTGCCTTCCCCGGTATCAGCTCCCTGTTTCTAGCTTGTCACACGCGCCGGCTTTCAGAGCGCGAAGGGAACTAGTTTCCCTTTCGTGGCTCTGTTAAGCCCGCGGGGGCTGATGGGAACTTCCCATCAGCCCCCGCGGGCTTAACAGAGCAGCGAGGGAGAAACTCTCCCCTCGCGCTCTGAAAGCCGGCGCGTGTGACAAGCTGGAAACAGGGAGCTGATACCGGGGAAGGCAGGATCTGGAGGACAGGCTCTGCCAGGCACAGGGGGGGCCCCGCGGCACACTCGATTCTGCCACGGCGGCCCCGGAAGCGGCAGAAGACAGCTTTTTTTTATTTTTTAATTGCGGACCTTCCCGCGTGCCAGCTGCAAGGCCTTCGCGTGCCACAGCTGGCACGCGTGCCATAGGTTCGCCATCGCTGCTCTATACTGTACCGCTCTCTTGGATTTTTGAAGCCCAAATGCAGGACCTTGCATTTTTTATCATTAAATCTTAGCTGCCAAATCTTGACCATTCTTCAAGCTTCGCTAGATCATAGTAACATAGTAAATGACGGCAGATAAAGACCAGCATGATCCATCTAGTCTGCCCAGCACGATGGCAAGAGTAGGTGCACCTGCCGCTCCGCCACCCCTCCACACGTCCCTGTTTAGGGGTGAACCCACCACTCCATGTAGGACACCCCTATTTGTTGAGAAATTAGATGGTTCAGTTTATTTTGATTTTATCCTGTTGCTGTAAAAGGATCCACTGTGTCTGTTCCATGCCATTTTGAATTCCGTCACCGTGTTTGCCCCCACCACTTCCATCGGGAGGGCGTTCCAAGCATCCACCACCCTTTCTGTGAAAAAGTATTTCCTGACATTGCCTTTCAATTTACCACTTCGCAGCTTCATATTGTGCCCTCTAGTTGTACATCTTCCCCGTCTTTCGAAGAGATTTGTTTGTTCATTATTTCCCTTTAAGTATTTAAAGGTCTGAATCATATCTCCCCTGTCCCTCCTCTCCTCCAAAGTGTACATGTTTAGGTCTTCAAGTCTCTTCTCATAAGGCTTCTGACGCAGGCTCCAAATCATTTTGGTCGCCTTCCTCTGAACAGCTTCCAGTCTTTTTACATCCTTTGCAAGATACGGTCTCCAAAACTGAACACATTATTCCAAGTGAGGCCTCACCAGTGACTTGTACAGTGGAATAAGTACCTCTTCCTTTCTGCTGGTGATTCCTCTTTGTATGCAGCCCAACATCCTCCTGGCTTTTGCCACCGCCTTGTCGCACTGTTTTGCCACCTTGAGATCTTCAGAAATAATCACACCAAGGTCTTTCTCCTGATCCGTGCATACTAACCTCTCGCACCCTATCACATACATTTCCCTTGGATTTCTGCTACCCAAGTGCATGACTCTGCACTTCTTTGCATTAAATCTTAATTGCCAAGCATTAGACCATTCTTCCAGCTTTTGTAGATCTTTCCTCATGTTAACCACTCCCTCGGGGGAGTCAACTCTGTTGCAAATTTTTGTGTCATCTGCAAAAAGACAGACTTTTCCATTCAGTCCTTCAGAAATCTCACTCACAAATACATTGAACAGTGCCGGGCCCAGGACCGAACCCTGGGGCACCCCGCTAATCACCTTCCCTTCATCCGAGTGAGCTCCGTTTGCCATCACCCTCTGTCATCTGTCAGTCAACCAATTTCTGATCCAATTTACCATCTTAGGATCCATCCCCAAGCTACTGAGTTTATTGATAAGCCTCCTATGAGGAACAGTATCAAAGGCTTTGCTGAAAATCCAGGTAGATGACATCCATCGTTTGTCCCTGATCTAGTTCCCTGGTCACCCGGTCAAAGAACTCAATCAGATTTGTTTGGCAAGATCGTCCTTCGGTAAAACCATGTTGCCTCGGGTCTTGCAACCTGTTGGTTTTGAGGAAGTTCACTATTCGCTCTTTCAGGAGCGCCTCCATTACTTTTCCCACCACCGAGGTAAGGCTCACGGGCCTGTAGTTTGACACTTCTTCCCTGTCACCACTTTTCTGTAGAGCCATTCTCCAGTCCTGAGGAACCTCTCCTGTTTCCAAGGATCTGTTGAAAACATCCTTTAACGGCCCTGCAAGAACCTCTCTGAGCTCTTTCAGAATCCTAGGATGTATCCTATCCGGTCCCATGGCCTTGTCCACTTTCAGTTTTGCAAGTTGTTCTAACACATCATCTTCTGTGAATTGTGTGGTATCTACTTCATTCCCATTTTTATAATATTTGGGAGTCACAGGTGGTCCTTCTCCAGGACTTTCTTCAGTAAAAACAGAGCAGAAGAATTCGTTTAGCAATTTCGCTTTTTCAATGTCACTTTCCACCAGTCTGTTCGCAGCATTTCTGAGTCCTGCAATTCCACCTCTGATCTTCTTCCTTTCCCGAATATACCTGAAGAAGGTTTTGTCGCCACACTTAACATCTTTAGCCATCTTTTCTTCTGCCTTTGATTTTGCTATCCTTATTTCTCTCTTTGTCTCTGAGGTTGATCGTGTATTCATTTCTGTGTTCCTCTGTTTGCGAGCTTTTGAATTTTGCGAAAGCTGTGTTTTTTGCCTTTATTTGAGCAGCCACTTCTTTGGAAAACCAAATGGGTGGTGTTCTCCTCTTGTTTTTGTTTACTTTTGTTACATATTTCTTTGTTGCCCCTTTTATTGCCACCTTTAGTTTAGCACATAGCAATTCCACTTCCCTTATCTCCTTCCACCCTGTCAGCTCCTCCTTTAGGTACTCGGCCATTTATTGAAGTTGGTGTTTTTGAATTTTAGGACTTTGAGCTTGCTATGATTGGACTGCAACTTGGCTTTTATCTCAAACCACACCGTGTGATGATCGCTGCTGCTCACAGGGGCACTCACGCAGACATTCCACATGCTATCACCGTTGGTGAGCACTAAATCCAGCATTGAGCTTTCCCTGATTGGTTCCATCACCATTTGTCTAAGTAACGCATCTTGGAGAGCATCCACGTTTTTTTTTGCTTCTTTCCAGATTTGCAGAAGGAGTAATCCAATCCACATCAGGTAGATTAAAGTCTCCCAATATGATTGCTTCCCCTTTTGTGGCTATCTTGGCAATATCTATAATCAATTGTGCTCAATTCGTTATCTATCTCTTCAATTTGTGTTGGAGGTCTGTAGACTACAGCAGTATGGATGACAGTGCCATCTCCTCTTTCCAACACAATCCAGAGTGCTTCTTCTTTTCCCCATGCCCTCTGCATTTCAGTAGCTTTTATATTGCTTTTGACATACAAGGCTACTCCTCCTCCTCTTCCATTTTCTCTGTCTCTTCTGAATAGATTATAGCCAGGTATGACTATATCCCAATCATGCGATTCGTTTAGCCATGTTTCTGTAATGGCCACAATGTCCAAATCCGTTTCCACCATTAGGGCTTCTAGGTCTGGAACTTTGTTGGCTAAGCTTCGAGCATTTGTGCTCATTGCTTTCCAGCATTTACCTGGCTTGTGTGTATTTAGCATTGATTTTGTTCTGCCTACATCTTCCCATTTGTTTTTGATGTGTGGTTTAAAAGTGTGACTGTTTCTGATTTTAATCTGCTTTTGCAGGAGGTGACGTCCAGAGCTTGACCTTCTACATCCGTCACCCCCTTTTTCTAGTTTAAATGCATATCCACATACTGCTTGAATTTTTCACTTAGGATTCTTTTCCCTGCGACAGAGAGATGTAGTCCATCAGCACAGTATAGTCTCTTGTTGTTCCATCTGTTACCCCAGTTGCCAATAAATCAGAATCCTTCTTGTTTGCACCAGATCTGGAGCCATATATTAAAGCTGTTAATGCGATGCAGCCTTTTTGCCCCCTTACCAAGCACAGGTAGAACCTCTGAGAATGCAACAGTGTTAACAAAGGGCTTGAGTTTCTCTCCCAGAGATTGGAAGTCCTTTTGGACTATAGAGGCACTGTTTCTAGCCAGGTCATTTGTGCCCAAATGGATAACATCATCAAGTTTGGAGTGTTCACGTTCTGTGCTAAGTACTTCAACAATGTGGTTTGTATTCCTGCTGGCTGAAGAGCCTGGGAGGCACTTGACTATCTTCTCTCCTTTGAACTGTGTTCCCAAGTTGGTGCCACTGATGATGGAATCACCAAGTAGTAGTAGTTTGCTGTTTGGTTAGGTTTTCTTCATATTTGGTCCTTTAGCAGAAGATTGGGCATTGTCTGTCTCATTTAAGGGCCCTTCAGTTTCTTTGGATTGGGCATCCTCATTCGCCAAGGCAGAGAAGGCATTATGCAGGGATATCTCAAGATGCATAGGATGCCTCTGTGTCACAGGTTGCAATCTACCAGAGCCCACTGTGATCCATTTGTTCCTGGGGTGTTTCATTCTTTGTGGGAGCGGTGGTGGACTTTGCTCAGTTTGTATCTTAGAAGATGTGCGCTTCATTGCAGCCAGTTCCTCCCTCAGTTCCTCATCCTCATTAGCCAAGGCAGAGAAGGCATTATGAAGGGATATCTTTTGATGCATAGGATGTCTGTGCGTTACAGGTCTCAATCTACCAGAACCCACTGTGATCCACTTGTTCCTGGGGTGTTTGATGCTTTGTGGGAGCGGTGGTGGATATTGTTCAGTTTGTATCCTAGAAGAGGTGTGCTTCATTGCAGCCAGTTCCTCCCTCAGTAGGGTCACCTCCTTATGCATGGCAGCTAGGTCTTCCCTTAGTAGAGTCAGTTCTTTATGCATGGCAGCTGACCTGAGGCACATGGGAAAAACTCTGAGGTTCCAAATGATTTGTCTTGGAATGAAAGTACTGCAGTTATTGCACTGAATAGATGGCATGCTAAATAAGCAGTCCTAGAAGGAGAAGAGGAAGAAGAAAAAAGGAGGAAAAAAATGTGGGCTCTAACCCAAGTTAAAGGGATAGATGGCAACGTATACGAGTACTATATAGGCAATGCAGCCCCTGGGGTGGGTGGGGTGAGGGGTAGGGTGGGCGGGAACCTAAGTGTCTCTGGCCAGTAGGCTGTTCCTGAACTGGGGGCACCCACAGATATCTGCTCCAAGGCTATCCAGAAAAGCAGTAAGTCAGATTATCCCCAAGCTTAATTTATAAGCACAGTTAATCTTAATATCAGCAATTCCCACAAAACAGACAGTTAAACTCTGAAACCAGCAGAGATGAGAAAGAAAATTAGAGTCTTAGCTTTGTGAAAGATCCACAGCTCATGCAGCTCCTGCAGCCGGTCTCAGATCCTTATGTTATCACCTTCCAGGGAGACTAACTTGTTGCAGATTTTGATATCATCTACAAAGAGGCAAACCTTTTCTGACAGATCTTCTGCAATATTGTTTATAAAAATGTTAAAAAGAACAGGATCAAGGACCCATTCCTGCAGCATACCACTGGTAATGTCCCTATCCTCAGAGTGAATGCCATTTACCACTACCGTAGTTTACCTACACTCAACCAGTTTCTAACCCAGTCCGTCACTTTAGGGTCCATCACAAAAGCAATTAGTTTATTTATATGTCGCTAATGAGGAACGGTGTCAAAGGACTTGCTGAAATCTAAGTATATCACATCCAGTGCTCTCTGCCAATCTGGTTATCTAGCCAAAGAAAATGAATCAGATTCATGACCTATTGCTAGTAAAGTCATGCTATCTCAGATCCTGTAATCCCTTGGATTCCAGAACAATGTCAGAACAATTTGGTGCTAGAAAACTTGCACGTATAACCCATGCATTAGATTCACTTGGGAAGTGAATCTAATGCATGGGTTATACTAGATCATACCAACTATGAAACACAAGTTGACCCTACCTAACATTTCACATACAAGCTCATTATCCACTGCCCTTTGCCTAGTCTTTCTTTAACCCAGACCACTTAACTGATGCAATGTATTTGGAATCTATGTATCAATTCTCTGTATATATGTTGGCTGTAAATAGTTTCTCTTTTCAACAGCTAGTTCAAAAGCTCTAAGTTATTGTTCTTTGTAAATAGTTACTATGTTTTTCATGTTTCCTATGTTCAATGTCATCATTATTGTTGTTTTCAGTTCCATGTAAACCGCCCCTGATCTCTGGAAGGGGCGGTATAAAAAAAGCTTGCAAATAAATAAATAAGTGAATAAGACAAGTGAGTCTCATAACTGGTCAATAAACATAGATGCATTTTGTAGGGTTCACTGGCTCGCATAAAGATCTGCCAAGAATGTGACATGAACTGTTGAGGCCATATGACCCAATATCCTCAACATGCACCAAGCAGATGTCTGTGTACTTTACACGATCCTAATTTGGTGATTCTCCCTCTACCTCAGATCTTAATTTTGGCAGGATTAATTTTAATCCTTTGCGAGTGCTCTATTGTGATTGTATTATTTTGTAAATACTTCAGCATATCCTGATTCAATTTCTATTTTATTTAATGTTATTTTAACTTTTAATACTATTTTATGTAGATAGGAAGTATGGTGAAATTAGACTTACCTGCTAATTGTTGCTCCTTTAGGATATCCAAGCTAGTCCTGAACATCTGGGTCTTGCTCCTCCTTCAGCAGCTTGGAGACTGAGAAACGTCATCCTTTTGATGACACCAGTATAAATACACAGGATCCGCCTCCTGACTCCAGTAACCTATTGACAAAGCAGACTCACCGGAGCAACAATTAAGTAGCAAACTGTACTCTTCAAAAATTTTACATAACTGAACTGGTAACTTAATAAATCAGGATAACCTGGGCTAAAAACTTCTGTGCCCTTTTCAACTTCAGCAAACTCCCTTGCAATGCTGAGATTCCTATTCCCTGCCAGACAGGAGATAAGTAGCATCTACACTCCCCTAAAATAATCCTTCCCCACTTGGGACATAACCTGCACCAAAATTCATTAAGCTTACCTGTTATCTAGCATTTGCTTCAGGATATCGTCCAAGAAATAGGGAGGGATACAGGACTAGACTGGAGTTCGTAAAGGAACAATTAGCAGGTAAGTCTAATTTCACCTTCCTTAGTGTCTCTCCAGTCTAGTCCTGAACATCTGGGGATGTAACACAGCAGTGAAAAAAGTCAACGGGAGGGACCTGCTAAACCCGCCTGAAGCACTGCCGCTCCAAAACAGGTATCCCTCTCCGCCTGCACATCCACGTGATAATGCCAGACAAAGGAATTCAAGGAGGACCAAGTAGCCGCTCTAAAAAATCTCTGACACCGGTACCAAACTGCACTCTGCCCATGACGTGGCTTGCGCCCTAGTCGAATGCGCCCTAAGCCCTTCTGGAACCAATTTACCTTTCAAAAGATATGTGGACGAAATCCGTTCTTTCAGCCACCTAGCAATGGAAGTCTTTGACGCTGCTTCCCCTTTCCTCGGACCTCCAAACAAAACAAACAACCTCTCAGATCTATGGAAAGACACTGTAGTTTTCGAATATCTCTTTAGCACTCTTCGAACATCCAGGCGATGCAACTGTGTTGACGATGCACCTGCAGAGCCCTCAGAAAACACCGGTAGCGATACTACCTGATTAACATGAAAAGGCGAGACCACTTTGGGCAAGAAGGACGACACCAGTCTCAAAATCACCTTTGTCTCTGTAAAAACCAGAAAAGGCTCTCTACAGGACAATGCTTCTAACTCAGAAATTATTCTGGCCGAAGAAATAGCCATCAGAAATACCACCTTGAGGGTAAGATCTTTCAATGACGCCTTTGACAACGGCTCGAAAGGCTCTCGTACTAAAGCTTCCAAGACTGAATGCAGATCCCACGTTGGCACAACCTGCCTACGTGGCGGTCGCAATAGAGAAATTACTCTCAAGAAACACTTGATATCCGGGTGCCCCCCTATCGCCTCACCTTTAATCTTACCTCTATAACAGGAGAGAGCTGCCAACTGCACTCTGAGGGATGCAGCCGCCAACCCTTTGTCAAATCCATCTTGCAAAAAGCCAATACTTGAGGCACCGTAACTCTAAAAGCGCTAACCCGCTTGTCCACACACCATGCTTCAAAGACACGCCAGATACGAACATACACCAAGGAAGCTGACCTCTTCCGAGCCTTCAACAGAGTTGCTATTACCGCCG
Organism: Ichthyophis bannanicus; assembly: GCA_033557465.1. NCBI lineage: Eukaryota > Metazoa > Chordata > Amphibia > Gymnophiona > Ichthyophiidae > Ichthyophis > Ichthyophis bannanicus. Next base: position 304,756,067 of record CM066040.1, on the reverse strand, counting down.
CCGAATAACCTCTCACTGTCAACCTTGCCCTTTCAATAGCCAAGCCGTAAGCGAGAACCAATCTACCTGAGGCATGACCAGAGGCCCCTGAGTTAACAGGTCCCTCCGAAGCGGAAGACGCCACAGCTGATCTACCAGGAGTCTCATCAGATCGGCGTACCAAGGACGCCTTGGCCAGTCTGGCGCAATTAGAATCACCTGTCCCCTGTGGCGTTCTACGCGCTGCAGCACCCGACCTATTGACACCCAAGTGGGAAACACATACAGGAGCCGTTCCACCGGCCAAGGCTGAATGAGGGCATCGAGACCTTCGGACATTCTTTCCCGCCTTCTGCTGAAGAAACGACCGACTTTTGCAGATTGAAACGTCGCCATGAGATCCATTACTGGCGGGCCCCAGCGACGCACCACCAGCTCGAACACTTGAGGATGAAGAACCCACTCTCCTGGATCCACTCGTACCCGACTCAGAAAATCGGCCTCTACATTTTCCACCCCGGCGACATGCGCCGTGGACAGTGCGAGCAGATGGCACTCTGCCCACTCCAACAACTGATCGGCCTCGATTTCCAGCGGAACACTGCTGGTACCCCCCTGCCAATTGATATACGCTACCGCCATCACATAGTTGGAAAACACTCAAACTGCTTTCCTCTGTAGATCCTCTTGAAACTCTACCAGCACCAGAGTCACCGCCCGCAACTCTAACCTGTTGATCGACCAGGCCTTTTCCTGTTCGGTCCAAAAACCCTGCGCAAACCGACCCTGGACATGAGCCCCCCAACCAGAGAGACTGGCATCCGTTGTTAGGGGAATCCAGTCCGGGGGTTCTAAGGGCATTCCCTTCTCCAGATTTCCTGGGCGCAACCACCAACAAAGGGAGTGACGCGTCTCCTGTAGACAGGGCAATACGTGAGACAGACTGTCTTCTTGGTGTGACCACCGTCTGAATAACGCTCTCTGTAATGGTTTCATGTGGCCCTTGCCCATGGCACCAACTCGAGGGTTGCCGCCATCGTACCTAGCAACTGCAGATAGTGCCAGGCCGTTGGACTTCAGTTGAGCAGAAATCGGCGGACCAACTTTCTCAAACCCCGAGCCCTCTGCTGCGGCAGAAACTCTTTTCCGACACTCGTATCGAATCGAGCCCCTAGATACTCTAGCCTCTATGATCGATTCAATCTGCTCTTGGCCATTTTGACTTCCCATCCGAGACTCTGTAAGAAGGCCACCACTCTGGCAGTAGCCGCCTTGTTCTCGACTTTGGATTTTGCTCGAATCAACCAATCGTCTAGATAAGGATGTACGAGGACTCCCTCTTTTCGCAACGCAGCCGCCACTACCACCATCACCTTGGTGAAGGTTCGCGGTGCCATAGCCAGACCAAAAGGCAATGCCTAGAATTGAAAATGCCCCATCGGTACGGCAAACCTTAGAAATCTCTGATGTTCCAGCTGAATGGGAATATGCAGATAAGCTTCTGACAAATCGAGAGACATAAGAAACTCTCCCCACCTTACTGCTACAATGACCGATCTCAAAGTCTCCATCCGAAAATGGGAGACCCGAAGACAGTGATTTACCTTTTTGAGATCCAGAATCGGCCGATAAGTACTGTGATAAGGAAGCTTATCATAGCTCAGGAAGGAGCTATAGGAAAGGTGAAGTGACTCTGAACAAGCAACCTGTCAGTTCTGGTAGAAATAAGAAAACAGAATTTTCCCATAAAAGACTACCAGTCCCAGAATGCACCAGGTTTCCAACAGCCATTAGAGGAGTTGAAGTGGGGAAAGGTGTGTTCAATCAGGAGGGCTATGAGGTAATCCCTAAGAACTCATCTTAAAGGGCAGGGCCTGATTTCAGCACAGCTGCGCTGTGTTAGGGAGGAGCACTCATCCAAGCAGAATAAAGGCAGAGTTTATTCTACAGAGAATCAGCTTGAGCTTGATCATCTTCATCATCAAGAGGATCATCAGAAGCAGAAGCCAAACCGGACGGACAGAGAGGGAAAGAAACCCTTTGGAAGAAAGAGGAGAAAAGCCTTTGAGAGGTCTAGAAGAGTCCAGAGCAGTACGTATACTGGGAGGCATTCCAAGAGTCAGCATACACCATTGGACTGGGGAAAGCCAGAGGAATGGTGCTGCAGAGCTAGGAATCTCCAGACGGTACCTGTGAGGGGGACGGCTGCACGTGGAAGGGACCCTAAGACCTGTGCCAGAAGGTATGTGAAGAGAGATCCAGTGTCCAGGGATCTGGATTGGAAGGCTGGACATAAGAACTGGACTACATACTGGCTAGGCTATATAGAGAGGAACTCTAACAGCAATGGAAGCTCAGGTATGAACACTGATCTATGCCCTAGCTATAACCTTGAAAGACAGCAGGGAAACAAGTATTCTCCTGAAAGTGCTCCATTGGCAGATTCATCTGTGCCAATCCATGATATTGAACCCATGCTTGTTGAAGAAGAGGGGGTGATAGCAGATGAAGAATCTGTTTACATGGACTGCTCTCTGTCTAAACTCCTTTGGTGATTTTCTGTTATAAAGTACAGCAACCATCACAAAGAAATACAAACTTGTTCTTTAATCTACTCAGAAAAGCTCATGAGTAGGATTTTTAGCCACGCAGTAGAAAGCAAGCCAGCTAAGGGGTTTCAGCTGGATAACTGCTAGCAATTGAGCCTTACCTAATTGCTTGTGAGCTCTAAGAGAATCTCTTCTGAATCTATGTGGGAAGATATAAGAAGTTTACCTGAAAAGAACAGTTTTTTTTCCTTCTTTGTGGCTTTTGGTTTGTTGTTTGATACATGCTAAGAAAATATTAGCTAAGCCTACAGACAAGACCAGTTTGTTATCAACCAGGTCTTATTTCTTTTGCTTTGATTGCCTGACAAGTTCAAATGTTGTTTTCTGATTTTGTTTTTCCAAGTTTAACACTGAAAGCAAGTAACCTGATTTATGTGCTACCAAGCATATCTGTGTTGGGAGAAATAACCCCATAAATAAATATCTTATTGGCTTTACCCAAAAGCACAACTAATTATTGTGAGCAGCTGTGTCTGGTGTGAATGAACTGCATTGCCCACAATCCCTTGCAAATCATATAGATATATGCACTTGCCAAAACTGTGAAGATTCTCACCCAGGCAGCCGTCTGACAGTACCTTCTTTCTTTGGTACCACGAAATAGATGGAGTATCAACCGCATTGGTCTGGCGGCACAGGTACCACTGCGTATTTGGAGTGTGCTTTGCACGGGGATTGCATGAAAGAATCGGTCACTGGACACTGAAGTTCCAACACATAACCCCCAACACCCATTGATTGGACATAATCTGGACCCAGGCAGGATAAAATTCCCGCAGGTGACCTCCTATCGGCCCCTGCCCCGCCTGGGTCTCCCTGGCTTCATTGCGACTTCCAGAGACTGGAGGACGAGGAGGCAGCAAAACCTCAGCCTGCCCTTCTGAAACCTTGAAACCCTTGGCTACGATAGGGAAAACATCTCCTTTGCATCTGACCAAACCTTGGAGAACGAAAACGTCGAAAGTCCCTCTGTTGGCCCCTACCAGTCGGAACCTGTCGACTCTGTTTCAGCTTGTCCTCCAGCAATCTGCCGCCCTTAGACTCCCCCAAATTCTTCACCAGCTTTTCCAGATCCTCACCAAAAAGTAGCTTTCCCCTGAACAGAAGTTTATTTAACCTTGATTTGGAGGAACCATCTGCTGCCCAATTTCGCAGCCAAAGACAGTGCCTGGCCGCTATCGCAGATGCCATACTATTTGACAACCCGCGAACCAGATCATAACGAATGTCAGCCAAATACACCACTCCCATCTCTATTCTGGCAGCTTCCATGGCCGTGTCTCTTACCTGATCCCCCTGAAGGTGCTGAGCCCAACAAAGGCAGGCCCTGGCTACCCAAGCTCCACATATGGACGCTTGAAGGGACAAGGCATTCACATCAAAAACTTGTTTCAACAAGGTATCCAACCTTCTATCCTGCGCATCTTTCAGAGCTGCACTCCCTTCTACTGGAATGGTAGTCTTCTTAGTCACTGCTGAGACTGTCGCATCCACCTTAAGGGACTTAAATAACTCGCGGTCGTGTTCTACTAATGGGTAAAGCCGAGCCATAACCCTGGAGCCCTTCAGGTCAGCCTCAGGCAGATCCCATTCCGCTTTTATCATTTCTCTAATCACTCTGTGCACCGGAAAGGCCATCTGAGATTTACAAAAAGCCTGCAATAATGGGTCCTCCAAGGCGGCATCCTCCGCCGGACCCCCTGCCGACATATTGAGCGCCGGCAACTCATCTCTTCTGAAAATCCTAACCACTCGGGCCTGATCTTCCTGCTCAGGAAGCTCACCTTCCTCTATATCCTCTTCCAAGTCCAAATCCTGCTCCAACTCTTCCGAATGGGCTCCCTCTGATGCCACGGACTGATCAGGCCGCTCTTTGCCAGGCCGCACTCTCTTTGCCGGAATCCCTATGCCAGCCGAGCTCAGAGGTGTCCCCGGACTCTTCTCACCATAGCATCGGACGCGCCCTTCTTCTGCACTCCCCCAAACGCCTGCTGGATCAATGATACGAATTCCGGCGAAAAAATATCGCTGCCAACCCCCCCCCCCCGGTACCTGCACTTGCGGGGCTGGTGTAATCGGTGCGGACGACGGTCCCGCAACCGGTTCCAGAAGGGGCTCCGCGGGAGACACTGGCTCTGGGATACCCGAAGAGACCCCTTTGCGGACCTCCAGCCCTTCTTCTAGCCTCTGCTCCATTGAGACTGCCTCTTGAGTACAGCTCTACACACCCCCCGCCTTGGACACCGCTCCCCTACCACAAATTAAACAGTGTGGCCTAGAAGGCATACTGTCTGAGCGGATACTGAGGGTACTCTTTCGCGCTGACCTGTTGAGTAACCCCTCCCTGCCACAGCTAGAGTATGGCCAGAGTGCCCTGTGATAATTTCTCACTCATTCTCACTCACTCCTTCACTTCTTTTTTTTTTTTATATAAACGTGACTAAACCCGAAAAACTGCTTCCTAGGGTAAAGCCCACGGCACCTCTGAAGTCAGAATCCGAAAATGAAACTTCCCCTCTGACCCAGACGCCATCAAAAAACACTCCATCACCAACGGAGATTTTTCCCCGCACGCGCTGCAGCCTACCCCATTCTGCCCACGCGGTCCTCCTCCCGACTCTGCCATCGATCAAGGCCCCCTTACCTTGGAGAACTCGCCAGTCCACTCTTTTCCCTCTCCCCGCGCTAAGCCAGGATTGCGGCTTCAGCATCGGGGTAGAGACGGAACTGCACTTCAACTGCAGCCGAGAGCTGCTGGTATGAACCCTCAGCGCTTCAACGGCAATGTGATCCTGTGAGGTAAAGTGCTTCTTCCTTCCCGCTGCCTTTAGGCTGCCAGCTCCTCACCCATAATAGTGGGTTCGGGAGTCTGAGCTTTTCTCTCCCCAAAACTTACAGGATGCCTCTGCCCGGTAACTGCATCGAAAGGGAAGGGGGGGGGGACCCCTAGGAAAAATAAATAAGTAGCTCATCACAGCACCGCTTCCTCCACAACTATCCAATGCTTTAAGCCCATCTGTTAAACCAACTCCACAGAAAATTTTGCTAACTACTCTAACAACCACTTAATTGATTCTCTAGTGAGCCCCTATTTCTGGGCTCACCAGCCCTCCAGCTGCTTGGAGACTGAGATAACTGGAGTCAGGAGGCGGATCCTGTGTGTTTCTACTGGTGTCATCAAAAGGATGACGTTTCTCAGTTTCCAAGCTGCTGGAGGAGGAGCAAGACCCAGATGTTCAGGACTAGACTGGAGAGACACTAAGGAAATCAAATTGGATTAAACTTTCAAATATATTAGCCTGCAAATGAGAGAAATGTTTCTTCCACATCATTTCTTGGTAAGAAGTGGAAAGAAAAGTATATTTTAGAAGGTGATTTTGAATGATCTTCTATAATCTCATCTCGGTCTGTAACCTGGAAAACCCAACTGCAAGAAGATATGAAGGACCAACTATTTGTATAAAATCTCAAGCTTTCATCCAATAGGAAGATTCTCTGTCAAGGAAACTAAAACTCTGCTAGTCTTCCCTTCAGATTATGCCACCTTTCTTCATAAGTACTGTAAACGGGGGGCGCTGGTCGTGAATGTCCACAGTATTGGCAAAGGCAAAATTTTATTATGACTTGCAAAGGAGTGTGGGAGTTGTAGTTCATTCATACCAGAATCAGCTGTTCACAAAATAATGAGTTGTGATGCTCGAGTGTAAGCAAAGAAAACAGATTTTATTCATGGGGTTAATTCTCCCACACAGATTTACTTGGTAACACAAAAGGACACTTGCTTCAAGTATTGTACTCAGGAAAAACAAAACATGACATAAGGTAACTGAACTTCTTAAGCAAAAATCAATAAAGACCTTGATGGAAAACAGAAAAGGTCTTTTTGATGGCTCCTGCTAATGACTTTCTTAGCAGTGCTCCAAAAGCAAAAACAAAACCCAAATGTAACAAAAACTGTTCTTTATCAAGGATAACTTTCTTCTATTTACACACACAAAAAGAAGTTTCCTTCCAGAGCTCACGTGCACTTGTGCCTGGCTCAATTACCAATAATTAGCCAGCTGCAAACCCCTTTGCTGGTTCACTCTCTCTACGTGGCTCAATCCTACCCTAAAGCTTTCTTGCAGAGGCTTTTCTGGGTAGATAAAAGAACAAGTTACAGTTCCTTTTGATGGTTGTTGTATTGGTGAGAAACTACTTTAAAACAGCAGCCTAGACAGAGAGCAGTCCATGTATTCTAACTGATCATTTGAGATATCTCCTTCTTCCTCAAATATCATGGAATCAATATCATGGTCTGGCTCAGAGGAATTCCTTAATTGATCACTCTTAGGATAATATTTGTTTCCCTGCTGTCTTCCTGGAGAAGAGCTAGGGCATAGATCAAAGTTCATACCTGAGCTTCTTTTGTTGTTAGGTTTCCTCTCCAGGTATCCTGGCCAGTAAGTAGTCCAGCTTTTATGTCCAGCCTTCCAATCAACATCCCTGGATACTGGGTCTCTCTTCACATACCTTCTTGCACCGGTCTTAGGGCCCCTTCCACATGCAGCCGTCTCCTTCAAAGGTGCCATCTGGGAATTCCTGACTTTATAACCCCACTCCTCTGGCTTCCTCCAGTCCAATGGAGTATGCTTGCCTCTGGAATCACTCCTAACACACGTACTGCTGTGGGCTCCTTCTTTAGACCTCCAAGATGTCTTTCTCTTCTTCCTTCCACGTTGCTTCTGCTGTTGTCTCTCCTTGTTCTCCTGGTTCTGTCTGCTCTCACGGTTCTGTGTAGAATATCCTTTACTTTTAACGTGCTTAGAGGGACACTCCACCCTAGCATAGCCCAGGTGTGCTGAATCAAGCCCTGCCCTTGGAGATGAGTGATTGGGGATTACCTCATAGCTCTCCTGATTGAACACACGTTTCCCCACTTCAGCCCTTCTAGAGGCTGTTTGAAACCTGGTGCATTCTGGGACTGGTAGTCTTTTATGAAAACATTCTGTTTTAGTATTTCTACCAGCAAAGACAGGTTGCTTGTTCAGAGCCAATTCACCTTTTTTATAGCTCCCTCCTGAACTATGATAAGCTTCCTTATCACAGTACTCAAAATTTCTTTATAATGACAATTCATAATCACAAATATCATCATATGATAGTACATAATAAAATATAAAAAAGCAAAAGAAAATATAAGGCATACAAATAAAATATCATGAAGACCTAATCCCTTTCTCTTGTAGAGGGGTTGGACATCTCTAACTACCCACTTTCCAAATCAATACAAACAGGTCCTAAGCGGAGGTAGACCACGGATTATTTCTTTAGTGGAAAATGCCTGACTCGGCCAAGTTCTGGCTAAATAGCCTTCGTCAGGGGTCAAACTTCAGATTCAATGATGAATGTCTCAAATGAAAATATCAAGTATTGGATTCCCAAGGCAACAAAACACTCCCTTATGAAGCTGTTTTCTTTGAGTCTTTGAAGTCCACTTCATTCGACCATGTTATCTGCAGAAAGCTTTTTCTTTTAACAGTTACCTTGCCTGGGAATTTTTTCCTCTTTGTTTGGAATTCCAGCTCAATTGAGTCCAGGATTAGGATCCAGTACCAGAAACCTTCGTTTGTAACTGCCTGGGGGTGGGGGGGGGTGGTCTTTTATATTCCTTCCTAATTTACAGTCCTGTCATGTGATCAATGCATGTTGGAATTGAAGTTGTGTATTGTCGAGTTGATGCTGACTCCTGGCAACCCTGTACATGATAACTAATAATAGAATACAAACTTTGCTGTAAGGCCTCCCAGTTACCTGGAGCCCTATAAGTCAATACCCCTCAGGTCTGTATGACAAGTGGTTAGGCTCTTTATTGACATTGAAACAACCCCAACATGTTTCGGCTCAAAGGCCTTCTTCAGGGGGTGCAAAACCTTGAAAACAACCAAAAATAATATAATACATACATAAAAATCAATAACAATAAATAAATGAATAAGTAGTAGATAACAAAATAAAAACATATTAAAAACATATCAACTCATGTTTAAAAATAGTGTAAATAAATAAATAAATATGTTGATAAATGAATAAAATAGACAAAAGGCTGATGACCATTAATAATAAAACTTTATGTGAACCAAACGTAACTGCAAATAAAAGCAAAAGAAGTGTAAGGCTGAAAACCAGCTAAGAGAAGGAAATAAACATAACAATACTAAATAGTAAGGGAGAGGAGGACCAAGAACCATACTCGAGATCATCGAATTCCGCAAAAAAGTGAAAACCTATCTCTTTTCTAAACATTACAACAACTCAGATCATCCCTCAATAGACTTAGATAATGGCTAACCAGTTTTTATCTAACAAATCCCAAATGACCTACACATACAATTCTTCATAGCTGATACTGTACTTTGAATAACGCTTAAGCCCCACATAATGTGTATTTGTACATAATGTATATAGTTTAAACTGTTCTATACTGTTCTGTATTAACACTAGTTGTTTATCTTATTGTTATTTGGTCATATGATGTGTTATGTAAAACAAACTCCGATTTGTTAACTGTTGTTTATTGTGAACCGCAACTGAACTATGGAAGATGCGGTATATAAATCATTGTTAAATAAATAAATAAATAAATAGAGGACCAGTATATTTTAAAGTCATATAGAAGATGGATACTAGCAAAAGCAAGCTTATCATACCTGATGTTCAGTAAAAAATGTCAAAAAATAAACCACTGGGCAAAAATTAGAGTTTTTGTACCTACAAATAAACATATAGGTAAAACGCTGAAACAGAACAGTTGAGTTATTGTTGTACTTTGTATCCAAACTAAATGATATTAAGGATTATAATACAGTATAACTTCCATGGATGTAAAGTTACTATGGGTATTTTAACAGGACAAGATGAAAGTGAAAATATTGTGTAACTATCATGTCACATATACGGCGTCCTTGGCAACTGTCCAAGACCAGCATTACAGGAATTGTCCTGCATAAGCGGTTCTACATTAGTGCAATCATTCGTCAAAAACGAGTAACTCATATAATGAAAGCAAACAATTTATAAGGATGATTTAAACCTGAAATACACGTACTCACGGTTCAGATGCAAAGTTGCAATGAGAACAAGCAAAGAATCAAGCCAAACTAGTGAACTTGCATTTAATGGGAGTTATCGTGCCAGAAGGGCAGGTCATAGGTCATGCTGTGCTTAATGCAGGATAACCTCAAAATTAAAAAGTAAACACAGGAAGCTAATGGATAAATTAAGCAGACCACAAAGACAAAAAAAAAATCAATCATATAGTATACCAACCCACATAACACTTCAAAACCAAGAAATTAAAATAAAAAACGAAGTAAGATATCTAGGTGTTATTCTAGACACACACCTTACAATGGATACTCACATCAGAAACACTATAAAGAAAATCTATTTCAAGCTCAAAATCCTTAAACAACTACGCCCTCTAGTATTCTTACAAGACTTTATTAATATAATCCAGGCCACCATAACTCCTCACCTCGATTTTGCCAACCTAATACTAATAGGCATATCAAAGCAAAACATTAAAAGAATCCAGCTAGCACAAAATGCAGCTGCTAGAATCATAATGAAAGCACATGCACTCCAACATATAACTCCAATACTGGCATCCCTTCACTGGTTACCAATACAAAGTAGGCTAATATATAAAACAATGATAACCACATTCAAAGCTTTAAATGACATGGCTCCTGCCACACTATGTAAACTACTCTGTAAAGAATCTTCAAAGCCCACTCACAGAAAAGGACAATTAAACAAACTAAAGACTCCGAAAGATTTCATAAAAGCAAATAAATTAACAAATAACAGAGCCTTTTCACATGCAGCCCCAACCATGTGGAATTCCCTCCCAGAGGATCTACGTACTCTATCCGAGATAATGGAATTCCATAAAAAATTGAAAACCTATCTATTTACCAAGCACTACAACATCATAGATAACCCCTCACTCGATCTAGATAAAGGCTAACTAGTTAAGTGATCGAGTCAAACAAAAAGCCCACTCACTTAATTAGATAACATACATAGATGAAAATACATGATGATTCAATCTCTAATGTCCGCATACTTGTAAATAAATGTATATTTATTTACTTTATTTATTTATTTAATTGGATTTCTATACCGCCTTATCATACAATCATACTCTGTTCTGTATTGGCATACACTGTTTGGATAATGCCTACATACTTGTACCTGTACATAGTTTATTCTGTTCTGTATTTTGCATTCACTGTTTGGCTTATACTATGTTCATTGATATAAGACGTTCCATGTAAAACAAACCCTGCTTTGTTGATTGTTGTTTACTGTAAACCGCATCTGATCTCTGGAAGATGCAGTATATAAATGAGTGTTAAATAAATAAAATAAATAAAGACTCCAGAAAAAGAGTACTAAACGATTTACGATTTAACCTGGATTGTTGCTTGTACTGTTTAAACATTATTCTGTTTTGTACTTTTTATATATTTATTGATTGATTGTTATTGATTTTTATGCATTTATTATGTTATTTTTGGTTGTTTGAGGTATTACACCACCTGAAGAAGGCCTTTGGGCCGAAACACGTTGGGTTGATTCAGTGTCAATAAAGAGCCTAACCACTTGTCCTACAGACCTGCTATTTTGTTTACTGCTTCTTGTGTGGGTTTTCTGCTCTCAGTGGTTTCCAATCAATATCCCTCGCCATTCTAAACCGGACAATTAATTCAACACCTAAGGCCCCTATTCCCGAAATTTGAATTGTATCCACTAAATTACATTTTAAAAATTCACTGTAAATCATAGCTACACTCTCACCTTGTTTCCCTACATGTGAGCTGTGTACTATCTCATAGCCAGGAGATACAGCAATTTCAGCATGGAGGCTCTTTTATCTGAAAACCAAGCTGCAGTAATAAAAGTGAGCCCTAACTATGCATATACAATTAACTCAATTATCAAAAAAGACAGAGTAAAAAATTAATATGGCTGAAAACAATCTTGCAAACCTCATGTAAATAATTTAAAAAATATTAATCAATTACAAACAATTACGTTCCAAAAATAAAGATCTTTATATTGTGGGTCACTTTTTGAACATTGATTAATTTCTTTGTGATTTTTTTGTTTACATAAGTTTTGCAAAAATTGGTATGTTTTTCAGCCATATTAATTTTTTTTACTTGTGGTAAAAAAAATATTCATGGCCACAGAAAAGCAAAACAGATAATGGAAAGGAAAACATAGAAACATGATGTCAAAAAAAGACCATATGGCCTATCTAGTTTGCCCTTCCATATCAACTACAATAGTTCCCTTTTTTCCTTAAGAGATCTACTTTGTTTGTCCCATGCTGTTTTGAATTCAGATTCTACTACCTCTACTGGGAGACTATTCCACATATCTACCACTTTTTCTGTAATGAAGTATTTCTGCATATTACTCCTGAGTCTATCCCCCTTTCACCCTCATGCTATGTCCCCTCGTAGCAGAGTTTGTTTCAATTGAAAGAGGCTCTCCTCTTGTGCATTTATGCCACGGACAGGGGCGGCCCAATGGGGGTGCGGGGCCATGTGCGGAGACTCGGTGCGGGCCTCATTTGCATAAGGTGCCTCATTTGCATAAATATTTGCATAATGTTACCATACACTAACTTTTAGTAAACATGCCTCTCAATGAGTATATGGATAAAGAAAGACTAAAAGATTTCTACATTACTATAATCCAGTACCAAAAGCCAGGCACATTAGGAACTACTACAAACACTGCCCATTTAGAACCCATAGCAAACCCGCCGTATCCTAACAGCATTACCAGGACTCACAAAGCACCATACCCTAACTATCAAAAGGCAACACTGCAAATATTAAACCAATACATTTCAGAGAATAACAATACATGACTTACTGGGGAAAGAGAACATAGGAATTACATAAACAGAATACCTCAGCTCAGTTACACATGCAGAACATAGACCATCACCAAACAAGTAATCACAATTTAAAAACAGGAAGACAATAATTAAACTGGGAACCCCAAAAGCCAAACTTGGAATGTACAACACTGTAGAAATAAAACTATAAATTAATTTCCTCTTGTACTAAACAAAGCGCAGACGTTAATGATGCACATTTCCCAGAGCTGACATATTCCAGTTAATAAATTCAAAATAAAGAGATATTTTTCTACCTTTTGTGCATTTTTTTTCAGTTACAATTGTTCCAGCCACTTTCTTCTAGTTTCTTCGTGTCTTCTGCTAACTCTCCATCTGCTGTCCATTTGTCCTTTCTTCTCTCTTCTAGTTTTTTTTTCCATTCTCTCTCTACATCTGCTTTAACATACTAATCTTTCTCCTTTTGCTCTTTCCTATTTCATCCATTCAAATTTTACCCCTCCATCCTCAATCCTCACTTACTCTCCCAATATCCGGCCAATTGTAGATTTGTCTTGCCTCCCACACAAAATATTTTTCCCTCTCCATTTCACTCTCCCAGCTCCATCCCATTCTAATCCTCCCCCAACATCAGCTCCCTTCTAGTTCCAGCCCCACCCAGCATCTGCTCCCTTCTAGTCCCTGCATCAGCCATTTCCAGTCCTAGCCCCCCATCAGCCCATTTCCAATCCTATCCTAGCCCCACCATCAGCCCATTTCCAGTCCTAGCTCCCCCATCCATTTCCAGTCCTATCCGAGTCCCCCCATCAGCTCATCTGACAAGTCCCCCCTAGCCCGCATGGAGGACATAATCACTTTGTATGCTGCATCTTGTGGGATGTTCGCGTACAAAGAACAAACATCCATTGTTGCTATCAATATATCCGCCCGTGAAGCCCACTCTGAGTGCTCTGCTAGCAGATTTAAAAAATGTGATGTGTCCTTTATATACGAGGGGATATCAACCATCAACGGTCTTAGGTAGGAATCCAAATAGATTGAAAGAGGCTCCAATATCGTGCCTTTTGTAGATACTATTAGTCGTCCTGGTGGATTACAAATATCTTTGTGTATTTTCGGTACCAAGTAGAAATGCGCAATAGTAGGAGAAGGTTCATTGAGGAAACCCCATTCTTTTTTAGTAATTAACTTATGTTCCAATGCCTCACGAACATCCCACAAGATGCAGCATACAAAGTGATTATGTCCTCCATGCGGGCTAGGGGGGACTTGTCAGATGCACACATTGTTTTCATTTCCCATTTAGCCAAACTAACAATTTTTCGGAATTATTTTGAATTTGAAGGAACTCTGTATCAACAAATGTCCGGGGTGGCCATGGGGGCCACATGTGCCCCGTCAATAGCAAACCTGTACATGCAAGCCTATGAACGGCAATGGCTCACTACGTCACCGTACAAAGATAGTTTGTTGTTTTGGAAACGCTATATAGATGATGTGTTTGTATTATGGAAGGGCACAGCACACCACCTACAAGACTTTGTAAACTGGCTGAATGGAGTGAACCCGCATGTACAGTTTACGTACGTCTTTCATGAGCAAAAAATTGTTTTTTTGGATATAGTAGTCCAAAAGGGCAGTCAAGGTTGGGATACAAGTGTTCATAGGAAATCCACAGACAGAAATACCATTCTTCACTACCGGAGTAAACATCCTACACAATTGCGTGACAGTCTCCCTTTGTCCCAGTTTATTAGATATCGCAGGAACTGCTCCAGTTTAGGAGAATACAAAATACAAGCCAGAAATCTGATACAGATTTTCAAACGCAGAGGATATCCTACCACAGTACTCAACACGGCTTATAAACGAGCGCTCTATAACAACAGAGAGTTATTACTACAGCCCCGGAATAAACTGGCGTTATCCGACACAGATACAATTAATTTTGTTACTAACTATTCCCCATTCAGTGGCAGTATTAAACGTATTATAAAACGTCATCAAAACGTATTAAGCACTTTGGCCGGGTTACAAAACAAATCTATTCGATGTTTTTGGACACAAAGCCAAAACTTAAAAGAGAAACTAAGTCCTGCAAAGTTACGGACAATTCTTGGTGCGCAAGAGAATTTTCTAGGACATATGAAATGTGGCAGTTGCAATATCTGCTCCATAACTGAAGAAATTACTGAGTTCACTTATCATGGCAATACCTACAGGTTACGAAACTCCACTACGTGTGGTTCTGATCATCTGGTTTCTGGGATCAAATGCCCCTGCGGTTTGCTATACGTGGGGAAAACCATCAGACAATTTCGAGTGCGTATGAACGAGCATCGGAGTAGACTCAAATGTCACGTTCAAGAAGCCCCCTTAGTAGCACACTGTACACAACACCACCATACCTTTGATGAGTTGAAATGCTTCGGTATTGAAGCAGTGAGGGTAGGGAGAGCAGGAAAATCTAGAGCCAAAACTCTGTTCATTCAAGAACAAATATGGATCTATAAACTACAATCTGTCATACTCGGGGGTTTAAACAACATGATAGAATGGAGCGCCTGTGTCTGAATTGAACAAATCAGTGAACGACGAACAGAATGGACACGTATATACTCATTTTATGTTAATTACATATGCACGTTGACGTGCAGTCATTTAAATCTCACCCAACATCAATGGTTCGCATGTGCGGCGTCTGAGAGAAAGCCAGTGAGCTAACAGACACCTTCGAGACTATCCATTGCTTTCAAATTCACCTACAAGAAGAACCAACGGTAGGATTATGCTGTTTCTTTGAGCACATACTGACTCTTTGAGTATCTTCTTTACCGACATATTTAGGCAAATAAGCTGGGTCTTTTCAGAGTTTCTAACTTTGCTACTTTGTTTCTGAATAGTGCTACTATACAAACAAATGGCCCCCCCTTGAGGAAGAATCGAAACGCAAAGCTGGTACCTAAATGGTGGCGTTGGGGAAGTTCGTCATTTTTGAGATAAGCACGCTTACTTTAATTGTCAAGACAGCAACAGTTTGAAATCTCAGCAACGAATAAGTTAAAAATATTAACTGTGAAGATTGTAATTTTGAACAACACTAAAGGTTACTTAGAATGCTGGATACCTGCTATATTTAAACAACTCACAGGAACCGGAGAGGTCATTGATGCAAATAAAGCAACATATTCCCTAGGGAGATAAAATCGGGGAAGTTGCTGATAAAGTCTGAGACCCCGGTTTCCTATTATTATTATTTCATTGAATTGGTTTGCAGCTCTAATTGAGGTTCGGCTTACTTAACCTATAGGTTAACTTGGAGGGTTATATATCTTTTGCTTTGGCAGTCTGATGACATAGCTAAAAGACAGCAAAAAATTAGCAAAAACAAATCATATGACTGCAACTCCAAGGGCAGGAGGGAGGGTTGTGAGGACTGATTCCTGCTGCTCCTGGAGAACACCTGTTACAGGTGAGTAACTACTCTTTCTCCAGGACCAAGCAGGAAGTCAATCCTCACATATGGGACTCCCCAGCTTATGGCTACCGGAGACCTCAAGCGGAAAAAATGAGCTCCCTCCAGCGCGTCAGCACGCAAGGAAGGAATCTTCTCTGAGAATGCCCCCGACCGGTAGCCCAACACCAGGGCCGGAGGGTAGGAGTTGCCTAAACCCCAAAGAGATTATGGAATACTGCCTGTCCGAAAGCACTGTCCCTGCGGGACTCCCTCTCAAGGCAGTAAGGGGCTGCAAATGTTTGGCTTGAAGACAAAGTAGCGGCCCGGCAGATGTCTGCCAACGGAACAGAGCGGAAATGAGCCACTGACGCAGCCTTCGCCCTGACACAATGAGCCGTGACTCGACCCTCCAACGAGAGGCCGACTGCCCCATAAGCCCAGGCAATACAGTCAGCGACCCAGATGGACAAAGTACGCTTGGAGACAGGTAGCCCCAACTTATTGGGGTCAAAAGAAACGAAGAGCTGAACAGCCCTCCGATGCTCCCGCATACGGTCAAGGTAGAAGGACAACACCCTCCTACAGTCCAGGGTATGCAAAACCATCTCAGCCCGGTTGGCATGCGGCCTGGGAAAGAAGGTCGGAAGAACAACCTCCTGATTGAGGTGAAAAGGTGAGACAACCTTAGGAAGAAACTTAGGGTGAGTCCGTAAGACTACCCTATTCCTGTAGAGCCTAGTGTAAGGAGGATCAGACACTAGAGCCTGAAGTTCACTCACTCGCCTAGCAGAGGTAAGAGCTACCGGAAACAAGGTTTTCCAGGAGAGAAAACGGAGAGGGCAGGTAGCCATAGGTTCAAATGGCAGACAAGTAATCCGCTGTAAGACCACATTCAGATCCCACTCAGGGGCTGGTGGACGTAAAGGAGGCTTGAGCAGGAGGAGGCCTCTGAGAAAACGAGCCACCAAAGGGTGGTTAGAAAGAGGCCTCCCGTCCACTGGCGAGTGGTGCGCTGAGAGAGCACTAAGGTGAACTCTGACAGAGTTAGACATAAGGCCCAGATTGGAGAGGTAAAGCAAATATTGCAACACTACCGCTACCAAGCACGAGAAGGGATTCTCGCTGTGCTGAGCACACCATGCGAAGAATCTACGCCACTTAAGAGAGTAGGATTTCCTGGTGGATTGTCACCTAGAGGCCAAGACCACATCTTCCACCTCTCGAGGCAGTAGTAGGGGAGCCAGGACTACCCTTTCAGCAGCCAGGCCATCAGATAAAAAGACTGGAGGTTGGGGTGCAAGAGAGTCCCCTGATCCTGAGAAAGGAGATCGTGTTGAAACCCCAGAGGAAGAGGGGTGTCCACCGCAAGCTGCAGCAGAAGCGGGAACCACGGTTGCCTCGGCCACCTGGGGGCTATCAGGATCAATGAAGCCCCGTCCTTGAGGACTTTGAACAGCGTTCTGGACACTAGTGGTGTGGGAAGAAACGCATACAGTAGGCCTGTGGACCACGAGATCAGAAACGCATCCCCTGCTACTCTGAGAGGATGCGGTTGTCTGGAGCAGAATCTCGGGAGTTGCCGGTTCAGAGAACTGGCGAAAAGATCCATGGTGGGGAGGCCCCACCTGAGAAAGACCTGCTGAACCACCAACGGGTTCAACCTCCATTCGTGTGGTTGCAGGATCCTGCTCAGTCTGTCCGCCACGTAATTTTCTTGACCTGGGAGGTAGACAGCCTTTAGGAGGATTCCATGAGTGACGGCCCAAGAGCACAGCCCTTGTGCCTCCTGACATAGAAGGAAGGAGCCTGTGCCTCCTTGCTTGTTCACGTAGAACATGGCAACTTGATTGTCCGTCTGGACCAGTACAGACTGGTGAGAGGCGAGGTGGGAGAAGGCTCTCAGAGCTAGGCGTATCGCCCGTAGCTCCAGGAAGTTTATCTGTTGAGCAGCCTCCCAAGGGGTCCAGAGACCCTGAGTACATGCCCCTTGGCAATGTGCTCCCCAACCGAGAAGAGAAGCATCTGTTGTCAGCACTTGAGAATGCGGAGGGGAATGAAAAACCACTCCGAGTACCAGATTCGGAAGATGAAGCCACCATTGCAGAGAGGAGACTAGCAGGTCCGATATATTTACTGAGTCCGCTAGGCTCCCCGTGGCCTGATGCTACTAAGTACGAAGGCTCCACTGAGCCGGCCGCATGTGCAGGCGGGCATTGGGGGTGACATGAACCGTGGAAGCCATATGGCCGAGTAGTCTCAGGAATTGCCTGGCAGAGACCAGGGAATTGCTGCGAAACTGCCTGGCCAGATCCATCAGCCTGTGGGCTCTGTCCATAGGTAGATAAGCCTTCGCTTGAAGAGTGTCTAGTCTGGCCCCTACGAATTCTAAGTTCTGGGACGGGAGCAAAGTGGACTTTGCGAAGTTTATGACAAACCCCAAGTGCTGAAGTAGAGCCACAGTGCGAAGGGTGGCTTGATTGGCCTCCTGGGAAGATTGGCCCCTTATGAGCCAGTCGTCCAAGTACGGAAACACAAAAAGACCTTGAAGCCTCAGGTAGGCTGCCACCACTGCCAGGCACTTGGTGAACACCCTGGGAGCGGAGGACAGCCCAAAGGGTAGTACTCTGTACTGATAGTGGTTTCCCCCCACAACAAATCTGAGATATTGTCTGTGGTCTGGATGAATAAGGATGTGAGTATACGCATCCTTTAGATCAGGGGTCACCAACCTCCAGAGGGCCGCGGGCCGCACAGCCGACTACCGGCAGACTCGCGGGCCGCACACCCCCCCCCCCCGCGAAAAAAACCCCTGCTCATACCTGTACTTTTATTCCATGTCAGCTCCCTCCCTTCTTCTGCAGCCGCGGCTCCCTGCCTCTTAGGGAACCGCGGCTGTGCTTGTAAAATCATCGCGGAGCCCTTCCTGTCTTGACGGGCTCCGTGCAGCATTGTCCCGCCTCTAAAGGAAGTTGTTTACCACTTCCTTTGGAGGCGGGACAATGCTGCACGGAGCCCGTCAAGACAGGAAGGGCTCCGCGATGATTTTACAAGCACAGCCGCGGTTCCCTAAGAGGCAGGGAGCCGCGGCTGCAGAAGAAGGAGTCGATGAATTTGCCGGTACTTTCAGCAGCATCCTTGGCGGGCCGCACCGGGGTAGAGCCTCGCGGGCCGCACCAAGGGACCTCGTGGGCCGCATGCGGCCCGCGGGCCGCAGGTTGGTGACCCCTGCTTTAGATCTAAGGAGCATAGCCAGTTTCCCTGCTGGAGGTAGGGCAGCAGGCTTCCAAGGGTAAGCATCTTGAACTTTTCCCTCTCCAGGAACTTGTTGAGGATGCGCAAGTCTAGGATGGGTCTGAGGCCACCTGTTCTTTTTGGTACCAGAAAGTACCTGGAATAAAAGCCGTGACCTCTCAGGAGGTGGGGCACCGGTTCCACAGCCTGATCCTTTAGCAGACTTGCTAACTCCTGAAGGAGTAGGTCCCTGTGCAGAGGGAGTCTTGGAGGCTCCCCTGGAAAATAGGAGGGAGGTACCTGGTGAAAATGGAGAAGATAGCCCTTTTGGACTATATGAAGAACCCAGGTATCTGATGTGACGGCTGACCACCTGTGGGCAAAGTGGGCCAGCCAGCCTCCTGTGCTGAGAGAAGCCAGCTGAGAAGAGGCTATGCTTTCTGAGTCAAAAACCCCCACCCTGCTGAGCAGGGGCCGGTGTAGGTGGCTTGGGGGCCTTCTGCCTACGGGGCCCTTGACCCTGCCCCTTGGCCTGCTGACCTTGTTGGGGAGCTGCAGAGGCCTGATAATGAGGGTATTGTTTATAGGCAGATGACTTCCTCGGGTAAAAGGTCTTTTTTCCCCGAGCCCTTCTTTTTCTGAGAAGGGGCAGAGGTTTTTCTGGACAGCCTAGTCCTGGTGAGAGTCTCTGTCTCGAGCTCAGCAGCCTTTTCAGCCATGGGTTTGCCGAAAAGGTTTTCACTCCGGCAGGGGACATCGACCAACTTATCCTGTACCCATGGCTCGAGGTTGGATGACTGTAGCCAAGCCTGTCGGCGGGCACCGATGCCGGCCCCGGCTACTCGGGCCAAAGCCTCAAAGCCATCGTAGGCTGCTCGAGAGATAAACTTCGAGCACTCCCGAATACCAGTGGACAAGGCCTGGAACCTCTGCAAAGGTTCCTCGGAGAGACCAGCAGAGAACCCGGCAATCTCCTTTGCCAGGTCTTGGAGGTACATGCCCATGTAGAGCTGGTATGTCTGGACACGGCAAGCAAGCATAGAGCCCTGGAAGCACTTCTTATCGAGGGCATCCAGGTTCCGGGCCTTCCGGCCGGGAGGCACCGAGGAGTGCATCTTCTGACTTTTCAGTCGATGCATGGCCGATTCCACAAACATGGAGTGGTGCGGTAATTGTGCCTTTTGGAACCCGGGGCTCTTGCGGACTCGATAGATTGAATCGACCCACTTGCTTAACACCGGCGTCGAGGCCGGGGTCTCCCACATGCGGAAGAGCAGCCGCTCCAGCATCAGAGGAACCGGAACAGTAAAGGCCTCCTTCGGGGGAGAGTCATACGGGAGGGCCTCGAGCTCCTCGGCTCGAGGCTCCTCCTTGGGATCCGCGGGGAAGGCCAAGGCCTTGGCCATGTCCCGCACGAAGTCCGAGAACCGGGTATCCTCCGGTGGGGATCGTCTCCGAGGTTCGGACTCGGGCGAGTCCGATGGGACACACCAAATCCGAAGAGTGTTGGGTGACTCTTCGTCTCGGAGGAGGAATCGAGCGGCTCCGGTCAGGCGGGCACCGATGCCCTAAACCCCGACACCGAGGGTACCGGCGTCGACGACCTCGGCCCCGAACGGGAGGTCGAGGGAGACAGTGGCCGAGGATCGACTCGAGCCCGCATGGACTCGAGGATCGGCTCGGCCTCCGGGGTCGACTTGGACGTCGAGGTCCCGGTGGTCGGGGCAGATGCACCGGTGAGACTGGCGATCAATGCCCGCTGCTGTTCCATGAAGGCAGCGAAGCTGCTCTCCAAGGCCGTCAACCTGAGTCCGAGCTCAGGAGACCCAGCAGCCCCCGACTCGGGCCCCGGCTCCCTCAGAGGAGAGTCCACGAGGACAACAGCACTTACGTGTCCAGGAGACTCCATCTCGACACGAGGAAGTTTGGCAGGCCTCTCCGACTCCGAAGACCCGGGACGGCTATCGGGGCTATGCGACCTGGCCCTCGAGGAACCAGGAGCGTCCACCGACGCCGCCCTCGCGGGTTTCTTCTTCCTGTGATGTTCCCGCAAAGGAGACCCCAGCTCAGAGGAACTCCGACGCTGCTCGGGGCCGAAGTCCCGAGACGTCGAGGCCTCTGACGAGGCCCGGGCCCGGCCGGATGCGGAGTCAGAAAAGATCCTATCCTTTTGGTGCTGCCGACTCCTCAATGCCTTCGAGGACATTTTGCCACACGGACCACAGATCATCGGGTCATGATCGGGTCCGAGGCAGCGGAGGCAGCAGTCATGTGTGTCGGTAAGAGACATAAGTTTCTTACACCGATCACATTTCTTAAACCCGCTGGTAGTCATCGGGGGAAAAAGGGCCCCTGCTAGGTCAAAAGACCGGGCTGCCAGGGAAAAAAGAAAAAAGGCACGAACGCCAGTCACAAAGGACAAAAACTGAAAAAGAGAAAAAGGACTCGATACCAGCATATCGGTCCAAGCAGGAAAAGGATCCGGCATAGAACCGGAGAAAAAAGAGAAAAAACAGGGAAAATCAACTTTTTCCTCGGGGAAAAACGAACTACGTCTGTTGGGCTCCACGGAAAAAAGAAGACTGAGCAAGATGGGACCCTTGGGCAGGAAGGGGACCGCGCATGCGCGCTGCAATTCCCAAAGGCTTTCTTTGAAAGCTGGGGAAATGCTCCGCACGAGGGCTCCGTCGGCGCCGACGTCACCCATATGTGAGGACTGACTTCCTGCTTGGTCCTGGAGTACCTTACTATCCCTCCTCCACTAATTAAATCAAAGGCAATCATGCTATGATCACTATTGCCAAGTGGACCCAACACCCTTATCTCTTGCACTAGATCTGGTGTTCCACTAAGGACTAGGTCTAATATGGCTTCCCCTCTGATCGGTTTATGAACCAGCTGCTCCAAGAAGCAGTCATTTATTTCATTTAGGTACTTTATCTCCCTAGCATGTCCTGCCGTGACACTGACCCAGTCGATACCGGGGTAATTGGAATCACCCATTATTATTACTGCGCTGTAACCTTTGTTAGCTTCCTTGATTTCTTTGAGCATGTCATCATCCATTTGTTCATTCTGGCCAGGTGGTCGATACTACACCCCACTGCCATTGCCTTCCCCTTTTTACATGGAATTTCAATTCATAGAGATTCTACAGCAAATTTTGTTTCCTGCAAAACTTTAATCCTTTCTGACTCAATGCCCCCTCTAACATAGAGCGCAACCCCTCCACCAATTTGATCAGCTCTATCATTACAATATAGTTTGTACCCAGGTATCACAGTGTCCCACTGGTTGTCCTCCTTCCACCATCTCTCTGATATTCCAATCATATCTAACCTCTCATTTAGTGCTATATATTCTAACTCTCACATCTTATTTTTTAGACTTCTAGCATTTGTATACAAGCATTTTAGAGACTGTATTTTATTCATATTAATTTGGCTATTGGTAGACATGGGTAATTTGGGATCTTTAAGCTCTGTCTGCTCCATACTCGAGGGCATTTGGGCTACTTTATTCTTTTTTGGAACCTCTCTGCTTTTGGTAGTATCCTTCAAGGATACATTCTTCCGAACCATCCGCTCTTGGGCGACTGTCGGCTTTCCCCTATTATCTAGTTTAAAAGCTGCTCTATCTCCTTTTTAAAGGTTAATGCCAGCAGCCTGGTTCCATCCTGGTTAAGGTGAAGCCCATCCCTTCAGAAGAGCCCCTCCTTTCCCCAGAATGTTCCCCAGTTCCTAACAAATCCAAACCCCTCATCTCTGCACCATTGTCTCATCCATGCATTGAGACTCCGGAGCTCTGCCTGCCTTTTGGGCCCTGCACGTGGATCAGGAAGCATTTCGGAGAACGCTACCCTGGAAGTTCTGGATTTCAACTTCCTACCTAAAAGCCTAAATTTAGCCTCCAGAGCCTCCCTACCACATTTTCCTATGTCATTGGTCCTGTCACGCCCATAGCCCCTTACATGTGTATGGAGGGGCGTGCTTGTTATATAAAGTTCCCCAATTAAGCAATGTTCCAGACTGGCTATCTTGCAAAGGATTCTGGTAATGGTAGTCCAGTCATACGGTGCATGCCTTGGAGATCAATGAAAACAACTGTAGTTGGCTCAACTGTAGGCAATGACAGAATATTTATTTATGAGGGTAATCCAAATGCACACAGATTCACTTGGTAACACCTTAGGATGTATTCTCCAGGATTTTATATTCAAAACAATAATACAACTGAATGGTTAAGCAAACAGCTTGTAAAGTCCATTAACAGAAAATCTCTCTCAGTCACTGCTGACATACCTTGCTCAGCAGTGCCGGTGTAAAGGAAACCCAAAAATAGTAAAAGCTATTTCACAAAAAAACAGCTTTATACATTCTGCGTTCAAAGCACTTTTGTATCCAACGTGTGCATAGCCTGAGCTGTGTGCTGCTCTGGTACCAGGTGGCTAACAAGCTTCAATCAACAGCTCTGCTCGTCTCTGTACAAGTATTTACACAAACCTCTGAGTTCTAGGAGATTGATATGTAAGTGGGTCTCCTCTGAAGTCCAGGTGCCTTGAGTACAGAGATCTTGCAGATGAGCTCCCCAACCCACTTGTGAGGCGTCTGTTAGAGTGACCTGGGGTAGGGGTTGCTGGAAAGGGGACCCCACCAACAGGTTTTGGGTTGACTGCCACCATTGTAGAGACAAAATAAGGCGACTTGTGTTTGCTATTTTGTCTGACAGGCAGCCTGATGCTTGAGTCCACTGAGTGGATAGAGTCCATTGGGCTGCTCTCATATGGAGGCGAGCATAGGGAACCATGTGCACAGTAGATGCCATGTGGCCTAGTAGTTGTAACATTTCCCGAGCAGTGAGATGAGATTTTAACACTGCCTGGGAGGCTAACTGCACAATGCGAAGTCAGCGGGCCTGTGGGAGATAAGCCCTTGCTTTTCTGGTGTCCAGCAAGGCTCCTATAAACTCTAGAGATTGAGTGGGAGTTAGGCTGGATTTTGGGATGTTTATGACCAGGCCCAAATACTGAAGGATACGCATTGTGCAAGACAGGGAAATTCTGGCCTCTGACTCTGATGGGGCTCGAATGAGCCAGTCATCTAAGTAGGGGAAAACGAATATTCCTAGAGTGCGAAGAAATGCTGCCACTACAGCCATGCATTTTGTCAACACCCTTGGTGCTGAGGCTAGGCCAAAAGGAAGCACCCATGTATTGGTAGTGCTTTCCTTGGAACAGGAAGCAAAGGAACCTTCGGTGAGTTGGATGGATGAGAACATGAGTGTACGCATCCTTGAGATCTAGAGAACAAAGCCAATCCTGACTCTGAAGGTATGGCAGCAGAGTTCCCAGAGAAACCATCTTGAATTTCTCTTTGAACAGGAATTTGTTCAGTTCTCTGAGGTCTAAAATGGGTCTGTGTCCCCCTGTTTTCTTTGGAATAAGGAAATAAGGGGAGTAAAACCCTGCACCCTGTTGGGAAATGGGTACGTCTTCTATTGCCCCCTGGGCAGGAAGTAAACTGACCTCTTGACTCAACTGAGTGTTGAGAGACGCCTGAGAATTGAACCACTGTAGGAGGGGGCATGTTGAAGAAATGAAGCTTGTACCCTTCTCTTACAATGGAAAGAGTCCATTCTTCTGCTGTTATCTGTCCCCATCTGGGGGCAAAATGACACAACCTTCCTGGGATGGTGGAAGGCTCTGGCCCGTTCAGGGCTAGGAAGGCCAGGTTCTCTAGATGGGAGTCAAAGCCCCTGTGGAGGCTGAGTCTGCTGGGCTGGTTGAGGCTTAGCAGTCTTTGTTTTCCTTTGCTTTGGGGGCTGCTGTCCCTTTCAGGCAGATTGACCTGCAGAATGTACCTGCTGGGTATAGGAGGGGTAAAACCTCTTCTTTTTAGAGAAGAATGGTTTCTTGTAGGATTTTCTCCTTGCAGGATCAGCTGTAGCCTTGGATAGTCTATCCAAAGTGGTGTTATCAGCATCCAGCTCATTAGCTTTCTCTTGCCAATTTTTGCCAAAGAGATTTCCACCTGTGCAAGGGATATTCCCCAGTTTGTCCTGTACCTAGAGTTCTAAGTCAGATGCCTGGAGCCAGGCAATCCTACGAGCACCTATGGCAATGGCAGAGGTTCTGCTTATGCACTCAAAGCAGTCAAAAGCTGCACGATTAACAAACTTGGAAACATCCTGGGCATGTTTGACAAGTGTAAGATAGTCCTGCCTCTTATCATCATAAGCTCTAGATCTCCTGTAACCTCCTTAAGGAACATTCCCATGTATAAGATGTAGGAACTAATCCTGGCAGAAAGCATAGAGGCCTGGAAAATTTGATGCCCAAAGGCATCAAGAGTCCTACATTTACGTCCTGGAGGATTAGATGCATGTCTTTTTGCACGCTTGATCCTTCTCATAGCTGACTCCACCACTATGGAGTGGTGTGGCAACTGAGTTTTCTGAAATCCAGGACAAGGAGGCACTCGATACATGATATCCAGCCTACGGGAATGAGGAGAGGTGGTAAGAGGTGATTCCCACATTCTTAACATGAGATCATGCAATATCTCATGAACAGGCAAAGTAGCTGCCTCCTTGGGAGCTTTAGGATATTGTAAAATCTCCAACTCCTTTGCTCTGGGCTCTGTTTCAGGAGCCACTGTGATGGAAAGACCTCTAGCCATCTCCCTAATGAAATCCTGAAAGGATATTTATTTATTTACATTCTCTTATATACCGCGCTATTCTGCATCAGTGTGGTTTATATTGAACAAACTGAAATTACATTGAACAGGGCATTATAACTTGGAGATAACTATTTTACAGGGAACATGGGCTATGGAGGGTTAAGTGGCTTGTCAAAGACCACAAGGAACACCTGTGGGACTAAAAACCCCAGTCCTTCTGGCCCAAGGTTGCTGTCCTCTAGTGGGATTTGAACCCCCGACCTTCCAGCCTGAAGTACCTTGCCCCAACCACTAGGCCACTCCTCCACTCTGGAGGGGACATCCTACGTTTAGGAGAAGGCGGCTCCTCAGAGAGAAGTACTCCGGCATTGACAGAGATGTCAGAGTCCTCAGAGTCATCGGAGGATTCAAAATATCTTCTGTCCAGGTGCTCTTGTAAAGCATGATACCGGTACCAAGGGGTCCGGTACCGGCCTGTCGATACTGGAGGAAACAGCATGACTCGGTGTTGGTAACACACTCGCCGATGTCGATGCTGTCGGTACCGGTACCTATATCGGTGCCGGAACTGGTGTCGATACCGGTTGAACTGTCTGAAGCGGTCCCGAAGGCACCGATGCCGCAAGGAGAGTCGCCAGACTGCGCTCAATAGCCAGGAATCTCTGGTCAATTGACGCTACCGATGCCTGGGTGTCGGTACCGAAGAGGCCGGTACCCCAGAGCATGGCACCAGTAGTTCTGCCGAGGTTGAGGCCTCAAGAACATCCTGGAGCCCTGATAGTGCTTTGGAAGCCGAAGTCTCCCGCCGGGGAAATTTTGCCGATACAAGTCCCCCAAGGGCAACACCAGAGGTATCTCTCGATGCTTGGAAGGAGATCTACCCTTTGAGGACCGGCCAGATTTATGTTTAGTTACCTGAGATCCATGGGAGGAAGACGAAGCCCTTGAAGACGTCGATGCCACAGATGCTGCATCGCAGGGAAAATGGTGCTAAGCTTAGCAGCTCGGTTCTGCCGACCCATCTTCGACATCATCCCACAGGCAACACACTCCGAGATGGAGTGGTCAGGACCTAGACATTTGAGGCACCACTCGTGAGTGTCAGTGACGGAGATGGTACCGCCACACTTAGAACACTTTTTAAAACCCGAAGCGGGTTTTTCCATGTTGAGGAAAAATTGGGCCTAGTGCCCAAAATGGCACGTGGTACCTGAGAGAAAAAAGGTTGGAAAATCCAGATAAAAGATTAGAATTTTTTTTTTTTTTTTTAGAAAGAAAGAAGAACCGGCGATACCAGTATAGCGTCGAGGAAGGCAGACGGCTACCACAAAAAAGAATGAAAATGGTGGGATAATTTCTGTGGTGACAGGAAAAAGACCTGCTGGCTCCGTGGAAAACGAAAAACTGGAGAGAGGCAGTTGGGAAAGACGGGAAGGGAGCATGCAGGCACTGTGGGATGCTCCCAAAAGCTTTCTAATTGGATGCTGGGGAGTGTTCCCGCGCAGGCTCCGTCGGTACCGACAATACCCATATGTGAAGACTACATTCCTGCTTGTTCCTGTAGATAGACCAGTATGGTCCATCTAGTCTGCCCAGCAAGGCAGCAAGAGTAGGTGCACCTGGTGCTCCATGCAGGTCACCCCTCCCCATGTCTTTGTTTAGGGGTGTAACCTACTACTCCGTGTAGGTCACCCCTATTTTTTCAGATATAAGAGATAGTTATGTTTATTTTGATTTTGGAGGAGTGGCCTAGTGGTTGGGGCAAGGTACTTCAGGCCGGAAGTTCAAATCCCACTAGAGGACAGCAACCTTGGGCCGGAAGGACTGGGGTTTCTAGTCCCACAGGTGCTCCTTGTGGTCTTGGGCAAGCCACTTAACCCTCCATAGCCCATGTTCCCTGTAAAATAGTTCTCTGTGTGCTGTGCTTTCCTGTCTAATCAATGTGTTTATACCTCAAACATTTCCTGTCATGATTTGACAATTTCCAATCTGTAATCAAACCGCTGCTGATCGCTGGAAGTAGCGGTATACTAAATAAATAAAATAAAAAAAAAAAAAAAAAAATCCTGTTGCTATAAAGGGATCCACTGTGTCTGTCCCATGCCATTTTGAAATTTGTCACTGTATTTGCCCTCACCACTTCCATCAGGAGGGCATTCCAAGCATCCACCACCCTTTCAGTGAAAAAGTATATCCTGACATTGCCTTTCAGTTTACTCCCTTGCAGCTTCATGTTATGCCCTCTAGTTTTACAGCTTCTCCCTCTTTGGAAGAGATTTGTTTGTTCATTAATACTCTAAGTATTTAAAGGTCTGAATCATATATCCCCTGTCCCTCCTCTCCTCCAGAGTGTACATATTTAGGTCTTCAAGTCTCTTCTCATAAGTCTTCTGACGCAGGCTCCAAATCATTTGGTTGCCTTCCTCTGAACCGTTTCCAGTCTTTTTATATTCTTTGCGAGATATGGTCTCCAAAACTGAACACAATATTCCAAGTGAGACCTCACCAGCGACTTGTACAGTGACTTTCTGCTGGTAATTCCTCTCTGTATGCAACCCAGCATCCTTCTGGCGTTTGCCACCCCCTTGTCACACACTTCCTTTCTGCAAGACTGCAAGTTTGGACTCATTTACATAATTTGGTGGGATCAGGCAGAGAACTACCTGTAGCTGAACTACCGTCAGGGATCTCATTAGATATGTGCTGTATTTGAGAGACCTCAGTGATCAAGACAGATGGAATTACAGCATTGATAAACTGGTCAATGTCCTTACGACTGAATTACTTGCTCAGTGGTAGGAAGCAAACCCAATATTCAGTGGTCCTGTTATAAACAGCCACGTTAGAATTAAAGCAAAGTTGAAATCCATGTGGGAACAAGCCAGCAAAGTTTCTGTGGGCAGAGCAAAACTGGAGGAGAAAGACAGATTTATGGAGAAGCTTGACAGATTGATGACATACTTATCTGGAAGTGTGAGATAAAGAGTTGTACTGATGTGGGATACAATTCTGCCTGTGTCAGTGGAATATACATACTTTGTGACTGCAGCAGAAAAAAGAATATTCCTGAGATTGAAACAGCCGTTATAAAAGGTCAAACAAAAACAGTTGGGAGTGCTGGACATCATCTGATTGGGCCAGTTGGCCTCCCTGAGACCAGAAGACAAGAACTACAGAAGGCAGGCAAAAAGGAAGGAGAAAGCGTAGTTACTCACCTGTAACAGGTGTTCTCCAGGAGCAGCAGGAATCAGTCCTCACATATGGGTGACGTCGGCGCCGACGGAGCCCTCGCGGAGCAATTTTCCCCAGCTTTCAAAGAAAGCCTTTGGGAATTGCAGCGCGCATGTGCGGTCTCCTTCCCGCCCAAGGGTGCCATCTTAGCCAGTCTGATGACATAGCTAAAAGACAGCATAAAAATTTGCAAAAAAACTTAAGCAGATGATTGCAACTCCAAGGGGAGGAGGGAGGGTTGTGAGGACTGATTCCTGCTGCTCCTGGAGAACACCTGTTACAGGTGAGTAACTACGCTTTCTCCAGGACCAAGCAGGAAGTCAGTCCTCACATATGGGACTCCCAAGCTTAAGGCTACCGGAGACCCTAAGCACAAAATGAGCTCCCTCTAGCTCAGCGGCACAGAAGGAAGGAATCTTCACTGAATTATAACCCACCGGTAGCCCCCATCCGGGATGGAGGGTAGGAGTTGCTCAAACCTCGAAGAGATTTCGGAGGACTGCCTGTCCGAAAGCACTGTCCCTGCGGGACTCCCTCTCGAGGCAGTAATGGACCGCAAAAGTCTGGCTCGAAGACCAAGTAGCGGCCCGGCAGATTTCTGCCAACGGAACAGAGCGGAGGTAAGCCACTGACGTAGCCTTCGCCCGAACACAATGAGCCGTGACTCGACTTTCTAACGAGAGTCCGGCTGCCCCATAAGCCCAAGCGATGCAGTCAGCAACCCAGATGGACAGAGTACGCTTGGAGACCGGGAGCCCCAATTTATTGGGGTCAAAAGACACAAAAAGCTGAGCAGCTTTACGGTGCTCCCGCGTACGGTCAAGGTAGAAGTTCAATGCCCTTCTACAGTCCAGGGTATGCAGGACCATTTCAGCTCGGCTGGAGTGTGGCCTGGGAAAGAAGGTCGGAAGTACCACCTCCTGATTGATGTGAAAAGGGGAGACCACTTTTGGAAGAAACTTCGGGTGAGTCCGTAGGACTACCCTATTTTTGTAGAACCGAGTGTAAGGGGGATCAGACACGAGGGCCTGCAATTCACTTACGCGTCTAGCGGAAGTGAGGGCTATCAGGAATAAAGTTTTCCAAGAAAGAAAACGGAGAGAACAGGTAGCCATAGGTTCAAAAGGCGGACAGGTGATCCGCTGTAACACCACATTCAGATCCCAGTCAGGTGCTGGCGGGCGCAGAGGTGGTTTAAGTAGAAGGAGACCTCGGAGAAACCTCGCTACGAGAGGGTCACTGGAAAGAGGTCTGCCGTCCACCGGTACATGATGTGCTGAAAGAGCACTGAGGTGAACTTTGACTGAGTTGGACCTAAGTCCCAGATTAGATAGGTAGAGCAAGTACTGCAAGATCACCGACACCGAGCAGGAGAAGGGATCCTGAGACTGCTGGGTACACCAAGTGGAAAAGCGACGACATTTAAGGGCGTAGCCTTTGCGGGTAGAAGGTCGCCGAGAAGCTAGGACGACCTCTTCCACCTCTGCCGGCAGTAGAAGGGGGGCAAGGACTACCCTTTCAGCAGCCAGGCCATCAGATGTAGAGATCTGAGGTTGGGGTGTAGCAGGGACCCCTGATCCTGCGTTAGGAGATCTGGTTGAAACCCCAGAGGGAATGGATCCTCCACCGCTAGCTGCAGCAGGAGTGGAAACCACGGTTGTCTGGGCCAGCGAGGAGCTATCAGGATCATGGAAGCTTTGTCTCGGAGAACCTTGAAAAGAGTTCGAGAGACTAGCGGGATGGGAGGAAAGGCATACAGAAGGCCCTTCGACCATGAGAGCAGAAAAGCATCCGCCGCTACTCAGAGGGGATGCGGCTGCCGAGAGCAGAAGCGAGGAAGTTGCCGGTTGAGAGGACTGGCAAAGAGATCCATCGTGGGGAGGCTCCACTTCAGGAAAAGTTTCTGAACTACCAAGGGATCCAGGCGCCACTCGTGCGGCTGGAGGATCCTGCTGAGTTTGTCGGCCAGGCAATTTTCTTGGCCTGGGAGATAAACTGCCTTGAGAAGAATGCCGTGGCTGACGGCCCAAGAGCAGAGCTTCTGTGCTTCTCGACAGAGAAGGAAGGAGCCCGTGCCTCCCTGTTTGTTCACGTAGAACATGGCAACCTGATTGTCTGTCTGGACAAGGACGGACTGGTGAGAAGTCAGGTGGGAGAAAGCCTTGAGAGCCAGACGGATTGCTCTGAGCTCCAGGAAGTTGATCTGCTGAGCAGACTCCCACGTGGTCCAGAGACCCTGAGTACATGCCCCTTGGCAATGCGCTCCCCATCCTAGGAGAGACGCATCGGTCGTCAGCACTTGAGCCGGCTGAGGTGACTGAAAAGGCATTCCGAGCACCAGGTTCGGCCGATGAAGCCACCACTGTAGAGAAGAGGCCAGCGGCCCGGAGACGCGCACTAAGTCGGCTAGGCCGCCCGTGGCTTGTTGCCACTGCTTGCGAAGGCACCATTGAGCAGGCCGCATATTCAGGCGGGCATTGGGGGTCACGTGGACGGTGGAAGCCATATGGCCGAGTAGTCTCAGGAAGCGCCTGGCTGAGACCAGGGACTGGCTGCGAAAACGGCCGGCTAGGTCCATGAGCCGTTGAGCCCTGTCGAGAGGCAGGAAAGCTCGTGCCTGAGGAGTGTGCAGTCTGGCTCCGATGAATTCGAGATCCTGTGAGGGGAGCAAAGTGGACTTTGCGAAGTTTATGACAAAGCCCAAGTACTGCAGAAGAGTCACAGTGCGGTGTGTGGCATTGGTGACTTCCGGAGAGGACGATGCTCTGATGAGCCAGTCGTCTAGGTACGGAAAGACATAGAGGCCGTGAAGCCGGAGATAAGCCGCCACCACCGCGAGACATTTTGTGAAGACTCGCGGTGCGGAGGATAGGCCAAAGGGTAGTACTCTGTACTGGTAATGATTTCCTGCCACCACAAACCTTAGGTATTGGCGGTGGCTTGGGTGGATGAGGATGTGCGTGTAGGCATCTTTTAGATCCAAGGAGCATAGCCAATCTCCCTGCTGGAGGTAGGGCAGAAGGATTCCAAGGGTAAGCATCTTGAACTTCTCCCTCACGAGGAACTTGTTGAGGTTGCGCAAGTCCAGGATGGGTCTGAGGCCTCCTGTTCTTTTTGGTATCAGAAAATACCTGGAATAGAAGCCTTGACCCCTCAGGTGGTGGGGCACCGGTTCCACAGCCTGTTCCTGAAGAAGACTTGCTAACTCCTGAAGGAGTAAGTCTCTGTGCAGAGGGAGTCGTGGAGGTTCTCCCGGGAAATAGGAGGGAGGGACCTGGTGGAAGTGGAGAAGATAGCCTTCTCTTACGACTTGAAGCACCCAGGCATCTGAAGTGATGTTGGACCACCTGTGGGCGAAGTGAACCAGCCGGCCTCCGGTGCTGGGAGGAACCAGCTGAGGGGGAGAGGCTATGCTGATGAAGTCAAAAACCCCCACCCTGCTGAGCAGGGGCCGGTGGTGCAGGCTTGGGGGCTTGCTGCCTACGGGACCCGTTACCCCGTCCCTTGGCCTGCTGACCCTGTTGGGGAGCTGCGGAGGCCTGATATTGAGGGTAGTGTTTATAGGCAGCCGCCTTCCTCGGGTAAAAGGACTTCTTTCCCGAGCCCTTCTTTTTCTGGGAAGGGGCAGAGGTCTTCCTAGAAAGCCTAGTTCTGGTGAGAGTCTCCGTCTCGATTTGTGCAGCCTTTTCAGCCATGGGCTTGCCAAAGAGGTTCTCACCTCGGCAGGGGACATCGACCAACTTGTCCTGCACCCATGGTTCAAGGTCAGACGACTGAAGCCAAGCCTGTCGGCGGGCACCGATGCCGGCTGCGGCTACACGAGCTGATGCTTCAAAGCCATCATAGGCTGCTCGGGACATGAATTTGGAGCATTCCCGAATACCAGTTGTCAAGGCCAGGAACCTCCGCAAAGGTTCCTCGGAAAGCCCAGCGGAGAATCCGGCTACCTCTTTAGCCAGGTCTCTGAGATACATGCCCATGTAGAGCTGGTAGGTCTGGACCCGACAAGCAAGCATAGAGCCCTGGAAACACTTCTTACCGAGGCCATCCAGGTTACGGGCCTCCCTGCCAGGAGGCACCGAGGAGTGCATCTTCTGGCTCTTAAGCCTATGCATGGCCGATTCCACTACCATGGAATGGTGCGGTAGCTGTGCTTTTTGGAAGCCAGGACTCTTGCGGACTCGATAGATGGAATCGACCCGCTTGCTTAATACCGGCGACGATGCCGGACTCTCCCACATGCGGAAGAGTAGTCGTTCCAGCATGGGAGGAACCGGTACAGTAAAGTGTTCCCTGGCGGGAGAGTCATACTGAAGGGCGTCGAGCTCTTCGGCTCGAGGCTCCTCCTCGGGATCCGCCGGGAAGGCCAAAGCCTTGGCCATATCCCTGACGAAGTCTGAGAACCGGGCATCCTCCGGAGGGGACTGCTTCCGAGGTTCGGACTCAGGTGAGTCTGAGGGGACACACCGAGTCCGAAACGAATCAGGTGACTCTTCCTCTTCAGACTCCCAGGCCGACTCCGAGGAGGAATCAGTGGGGTCGGCTCGGGCAGGCGGAGGCGTCGGCTGCCCCGACACCGAGGGAGTCGGCGTCGACGACCTCGGTCCCGAACGGGAGGCCAAGGGTGACCTCGACCGAGGATCGACTCGAGTTCGCATGGACTCGAGGATCGGCTCGGTCTCCGGGGTCGACTTAGACGTCGACGTCCCGGCGGTCGGGGCAGCGGCGCCAGCGAGGCTAGCGATCAGTGCCCGCTGCTGGTCCATGAAGGCAGATAGTCTGCTCTCCAAGGCCGTCAACCTGAGTCCGACCTCAGGTGACCCAGCAGCCCCCGACTCGGGCCCCGACGGCGTCGGGCCCGACGTCGGACCCCTCGGAGGCGAGTCCAGGAGGACTACAGGACTTACCCGAGCAGGCAACTCCGACTCCAGACGAGGTCGCTTCGGGAGGTGCTCCTTCTCCAAAGACCCGGGACGGCTATCGGGGCTATGCGACCTGGCCCTCGCGGAGCCAGGAGCGTCCACTGACGCCGCCCTCGCGGGTTTTACCTTCCGTCGATGGTCCCCGGAGGGAGAACCCCTGTCGGAGGAACTTCGGCGATGGTCAGAGCTGGAACCTCTGGACGCCGAGGCCTCCGACGAGGTCCGGGTACGGCCGGGGTCAGCGAAGATTCATTCCCGCTGGTGCCGCCGACTCCTTAAGGCTTTGGAGGACATTTTGCTGCAGGCCCCACAGATCAGTTCTTCGTGATCCGGGCCGAGGCAGCGGAGGCAATTATCATGTGTGTCAGTAAGTGACATATTTCTGTCACACTGAACACACCGCTTGAAACCACTGGCAGCCATCGGGGGAAAAAGGGCCCCTGCAAGGTCAAAGGACCGGGCTGCCAGCGAAAAACCGAAAAACGAAACTGACCAAAAATCAGAAAAACCGAAAAATAGAAGAAGGACTCGCAACGGCGTCGCGAGTCCGGGCAGGAAAAAGACCGGCGTCGAACCGAAGAAAAAAAGAGAAATAAATCACTAAAATCAACTTTTTCAGCGGGGACACGACGGGTACGTCTGTAGGGCTCCGCGGAAAAAAGAAGACTGGCTAAGATGGCACCCTTGGGCGGGAAGGAGACCGCGCATGCGCGCTGCAATTCCCAAAGGCTTTCTTTGAAAGCTGGGGAAAATTGCTCCGCGAGGGCTCCGTCGGCGCCGACGTCACCCATATGTGAGGACTGACTTCCTGCTTGGTCCTGGAGAATGAAGAGTGTAAAAAGAACAGCAGAAGACTAAGAGATGATGGAGAGATCTGTGCTTGAAGTAGAACAGGAAGATTTTGGATGACGTGGCGGAAGAACCAATGGAGGAAGCTCCTGTTGCTCTAGAGAAAGCTAGGAATAGGCCAAAATATAATAGAGGGTATAACCAACAAAGCCCTTGCCCGTTTAAGACACAACGGAGAGAGACAGCAGAGATTGCTACTGCTGCCTGGAATGATGCAGGACTCATCACTCGGATACTGCTTTGGTGATTGATCACAACAAGATTAAGAGGGCTCAAGTGAGAATCATGAAAAAATTGGAAGTACAGTTTGAGGAGGAACTGCAGCAGAATGTTATCAGTTCATTTTCTTTGATGGTTGTCGTGATGATACCAGACTCATGTTAAAGGCAGAAAAGAATGGCAAAATGTATCCAGGTATGGTGAAAAAGGAACATTACACAGTTTGCATGGAGCCAGGAGGCAGATATCTGTGGCATTTTGTTCTTGCAAGAGCAAGAGCAAGAGAAGACTCATGCGGAAATAATTGCTGATAATCTGGTTGCATGGCTAAGAGAAAGAGGAACAGACAAAACTCTTCCAGCTATTGGAGGTGATTCCTGTAATGTAAACACTGGTTGGGAGGGAGGAGTGATGCATTATGTTGAGAAGCTACAAAGGAAGCTGGTTTGAACTGTCTGTAACTTGCACACAGACGAACTACCATTAGGGCACTTGGTGACTGCTTTAGATGGCAAGACATTAAGCATCAACAAATGGGCAGGTCCCATAGGAAAAATGCTGGATTCTGATACTGAACTGGAAATAAATCCTGATTTTACTAAGATCGCTGTTGGCCCTGATCTTCCTCAGCTCAGCGATGAAGTGATCAAAGACTTAAACACAGATCAAATCTATGGCTATAGATTTGTAACTGCTATTAGAACAGGTGTCTTGCCAAGGATCTGGGTCCGTTGGAAATAGGGCCTGTGTCACATAGCAATGGTTTACAACAGCTCTAAGGTTCATGAGAATATGGATTTCCAAGCATAATCTGAAAGGAAAAAAATCTGAAAAACCTAAGAATGATTGTATTATTCTGTGCTGGGGTTTACATGGTGAACTGATTCAATACAAAAATAAATAGCAATTGGACACAAGGTCCCAGGCATTTCCTTTTCCAGATGGAATTGTTGAAAGCACAGTGTGAAGAGGTAAGGATGATAGTCATGCCTACAGTGAGGTGGTCAGCTTGGAATGTTTAAAGCGAGTCTGTTCTGCAAGCTATGTTGTGCAGTTAAGAGGAACTGGAGAAAGGAGATGCAGTGGAAAAGATATTGAAGATCAGAAGAGAAAGAGATGAGAAGACTCAGCTTGAAGACAGCAATGTGAGACCCAGGAAAACACCATCCATCAACAATGAGGCAACTAAACTCACCCAATTACTTGAATGGAGCTCCAGAGTCTCTGAGTCTCCTCTTACCTATACCATGACAGCAGCAGTGGTTCAACAACACGTTAAAAGCTATGAAAAGAACACTTAGAAAAATAGAATTAAAGTGGCGCAAAACCAAATCCACATTATACAATGAACTATATCACACCCACCTTAAAAACTATAAAGACGCCACAGACAGTGCTAAAAAAAACTTCCACTCAACCGTCCTAAACAAGTCCATCAACAGACCAAGGGAAATGGAAATTACACATACCTGGTAATTGTAGTTCCTGGAGGGTCCAGTTTAGTCCTCCACATCCGGGTAGTGCACCTCCTCCCGCAGCCAGGAGACTGGACCAATCAAAACTCTGCCATGTAAGATGTATGCAGTCGGAGCTCCCATCAGCCCCCAGTAAACTAGTAACAAAGCAGACTTAAAGAAGCAACACGTGAGACTATGATAAAAATACATATTGAAAACCAACTAGACCCCCCAGAGCGAAATAAATACACCGGCTCCCTCCCCAAACGAGGAAGCCAGAACGTTACACAGCGTTTCTACCCGCACTCCAGAAGAAAGAGACAGTTGAGTTCGGGCAAAAGAGGAAAAGGAAAGAAGGACGCCCGCGAGGCGAGCGCATCGTCCGCAACCCCAAAAATGCGTGCCGCAAGCGAATCTGAGATATGGGAGGGAAGGAGGACTAAACTGGACCTTCCAGGAACTACAATTACCAGGTATGTGTAATTTCCATTTCCTGAGCGGTCCTCCAGTTTAGTCCTCCACATCCGGGATGTAACAGAGCAGTCAACACCGGGCGGGACCTTGCCACTCGGCGCGCAAAACAGAAGAACCAAAACGAGAATCCTGAGCGGCAAGCACATCCAAGCGGTAATGCTTACTGAAGGCATGCAGCGTGCACCACGTAGCCGCTTTACAGATTTCCGCAGGAGGAACCAGACTATGTTCCGCCCAAGAGGCCGCTTGAGCCCTGGTCGAGTGAGCGCGTATACCCGCCGGGACCGGCTGATGCTGCAAGAGATATGCCGAAGCAATCGCCTCTTTAATCCACCGTGAAATAGAGGCCTTAGCAGCCGCTTCACCCCGCCGAGCCCCTCCAAAGAGCACGAAGAGGCGGTCAGTTTTTCGAAAAGACTCAGAGACTTTCAAGTAACGACGAAGAACGCGCCGGACATCCAGACAGTGAAGTCCACCGCTAGCAGGGCTCTCCGGATCAGCCCGTAGCACCGGAAGAAATACCGGCTGGTTCAAGTGAAAAGGAGGGAACCGGCCGAAGCACCACACGATCCCTAGAGATGGATAAGAAAGGCTCCCTGCACGAGAGCGCTTGCAATTCGGAAATACGCCTCGCCGAGCAGATGGCCACCAGAAAAACGGTCTTCAGGGTCAAATCCTTAAGAGACGCTCGACGGAGAGGTTCAAAAGGTTCGCGAACCAGTGCTCGCAACACCAAGTTTAAATCCCAGGAAGGAATGGACAACCGACGCGAAGGACGCAAACGAAAAACGGCCTTGAGAAAACGCAGTACGTCGGGGTGAGATCCCAGGCTAACTCCCAGCACTTTGCCTCTGTAACAAGCGATAGCCGCCAGCTGCACCTTGAGAGAACTGGCCGCAAGCCCCTTATCGAACCCATCCTGTAAAAAACTGAGTACCACGGGCACGGATGTCGCCGCCGCACGGACCCCACGCCGGGAACACCAATCCTCAAAGATCCTCCATACGCGAACATACGCGAGAGAGGTGGAAGTCTTTCGTGCTTGAAGAAGAGTGGAAATCACTGCAGAGGAATATCCCCGCTTTCTCAGCCGAGCCCTTTCAATGGCCAAACCGTAAGCGAGAACCGATCCACTTGGGGCATTCGAAGAGGACCCTGCAGCAGAAGGTCCGGTAACGGTGGCAGGTGCCAGGGAACCCCGTCGCGCAACCGCACCAAGTCCGCGAACCACGGTCTGCGTGGCCAATCTGGAGCAATCAGTAACACTCGCCCCCGGTGAGCCTCGATGCGCTGAACGACTTGGCCGATTAGCGCCCAAGGAGGAAAGACATAAAGGAGACCGCCCTCCGGCCACGGCTGGAGCAGGGCATCGATCCCCTCCGACATGCGCTCCCTGCGCCTGCTGAAGAAGCGCCCTGTTTTCGCCGACTGAAACGTCGCCATGAGGTCCATGACGGGCGGTCCCCAGCGATGAACTATTTGGGAGTAAATCTGCAGGTTCAGTTCCCATTCCCCGGGATCCACCCGCACCCTGCTTAGAAAATCCGCTGTCACGTTGTCGCGTCCTGCGATATGAGCTGCCGAGATGGCCGGTAGCCGGGACTGGACCCAATTGAACAAAGCCGCCGCCTCGGCCTCCAGAGCCACACTTCCTGTGTCCCCCTGGCGGTTGATGTAGGCCATGGTCGCCGAGTTGTCCGAGAGAACCCGCACCGGTCGCCCCGCTACAAGATCTTCGAGGGCAAGCAGCGCGAGTCGTACTGCTCGCAGTTCGAGACGGTTGATGGACCAAGAGGCCTCGAGGAGAGACCACGTCCCCTGAGCAAAGCGACCCTCGCAATGGGCTCCCCAGCCCGACAGACTGGCATCCGTGATGAACGGAACCCACAGGGGCGTCTCCAACGGAAGCCCTTTCATCAGGTTCTCCGAGCACAGCCACCAGCGGAGCGAGCGACGCACCGCCTTCGGGCAGGGTAATCTCCTGTTCAACGAGTCGAACTGGTTCGACCAGCGCCGCAACAGGGCGCTCTGGAGCGGTCTCATGTGAAAGCGCGCCCACAGCACCACTTCCAGGGTCGCTGCCATAGTGCCGAGGAGTCGAAGGTACCACCAGGCGGAGGGAGCGGGCATCGCTAGGAAAGCGCGCACCAGGCCCCTTAGTGCTAGAACACGGCGCTCCGGCAAGCACACCAACCCCCTCGCCGTGTCGAAGTGAACCCCGAGATATTCTAGGGACTGAGTCGGCGTCAAGTGACTCTTCTTGTCGTTGACCACCCAGCCGAGAGATTGCAGAAGAGTAACCACTCTGTCCGTGACCTGCACACTTTCGTCTCGGGACTTCGCGCGAATCAACCAATCGTCTAGGTACGGGTGAACCAAGATGCCTTCCCGTCGCAAGGCCGCCGCAACCACCACCATAACCTTCGTGAAGGTGCGAGGCGCGGTAGCTAGCCCAAAGGGCAGTGCTTGAAACTGAAAGTGGCCCCACAGAAACGCAAAGCGAAGGAACTTTTGATGAGACGGCCGAATAGGAATGTGCAGATAGGCCTCCGTGAGGTCGAGGGACGTGAGAAACTCTCCGCGACGTACTGCCACAATGACTGACCGTAAGGTCTCCATTCGGAAATGAGGAATTCGGAGAACACGATTCACTCCCTTGAGGTCCAGGATGGGACGAAGTGAGCTGTCTTTCTTTGGCACCACAAAATAAATGGAGTAGTGATCTGCTCCGCGCTCGGCAAGCGGGACGGGAATAACAGCTCCCAAGGCTAAAAGGCGTTGTAACGTCAATCGGATCGCCTCTAGTTTCTGCTCGCCCTTGCTGGGAGAGAGGACAAAGGAATCGGGGAGCGGACGAGCAAACTCCAGCGCGTAACCTTCTCCCACGATCTCCAGCACCCACTGATCGGATGTAATTCTGGCCCAAGAGGGAAGGAAATCGCGCAAGCGACCCCCAATGAATGGAGGGCCCTCTGGAGCCCGCCTCGCGTCATTGTGGCTTGCGACTAAAGGAAGAAACGGAGGAGGCGGAGGCACCCGAGAAACCTCGGCCCGCTCCTTGAAACCCACGAAAACCTTGGGCTCTGGAACCAAAACGGCCGCGTTGGGAAGACCAGAGGCGGGAAGAACGAAATCTGCGAAAGTCCCGGAAGTGACCCCGCGTGGACGGAGCGGTCCTACTGAGTTTCGGCTTATCCTCCGGAAGCCTACCACCCTTAGACTCCCCGAGGTCCTTAACCAACTTATCCAGGGCTTCGCCAAACAATAATCTGCCCTTAAAAGGAAGCTTACTGAGGCGGGATTTGGAAGAGCCGTCGGCCGCCCAGTTCCTCAACCAAATAGATCTGCGAGCCGCCACTAACGAAGCCATGCTATTTGCCAAAGTCCTGATCAAATCATAATGCACATCAGCTAGGTACGCTGACCCAGATTCCAGACGCGTCAGCTGCAACAAACCCTGAGGGTCTAAGCCGGACAGCGCCCGCAATTGCTGAGCCCAGCGCAAACAGGCCCTGGCGACCCACGCGCCGCAAATAGAAGCCTGCAAGGATAAAGCATTGGTATCAAAGGCTTGCTTCAACAAGTTATCCACCTTCTTGTCCTGCGCATCCTTCAGGGCAGCACTGCCCTCAACTGGAATGGTGGTCTTTTTTGTAACCGCCGAAACAGCAGCATCGACACGCGGCGACTTAAACTTATCCTTGTCCTTGTCGGCTAAGGGATACAGGCGGTTCATAGTCCGTATCCCCTTCAGACCGGAGTCAGGCTGATCCCACTCAGTCTGAATCATTTGCTCTACCACACGGTGCACTGGGAACACCACTTGAGAATCTCGCACGGCTTGTATGAGCGGATCTTCCAAGCCGTCCTCCTCCAGAGGCCGAGCTACCGCTAGATTTAGGGTCTGAAGGGACTCCGTAATCAGAGGAACCAGCTCATCCCTACGAAACACCCGAATAATTCGAGCCTGATCCTCCGGCTCCGGAATTTCACCATCCTCCAACTCCTCAGGATCAGCATCCAGTTCCAGATCTGCCTCCAACTCCTGCCAAGCCAGATCTTCCGGTTCCATAGGTCGAAGACGCTTTGCCGCAGGCTGAGAAGCAAGTCGGGACTTGCCTACCGAGCCGGGGGGGAGCGAAGCAGACAATGAATCCGGAAGCTTGCCAGACCGGCTTAAGCGGAATGCCTGGTGCATAAGAAGAACAAACTCCGGGGAAAAACCCCCGGAAGGGCATTCCGCAGTCTCCAGTGAAGAAGCACCAGCCAGCCCTTTAGGCAGGATTGCCGAAGTAGAGGGCAGAGGGCCAGGCGTGGACTCTCCCTCCGGCAAGACCGGGGAGCCGACAGCAGCAGGAAGGTCTTTCATCTCCACCTGATGCTCTACGGCCGCAGGAACAGAGGCACAGCCCCGACAGATCCCAGACTCAGCCACCGCTCCCTTGCGCGATCCGCAGATCATGCACTGCGGTTTAGCGGCCATTTCAGCGAGGGAGTAGCTGAAGAAACCAAATCCTGCCCTAAGGCACCCACAAGGAAGGGTAAAGAAAAACTTCTCGTGCCTGTGAACTTTTTTTTTACTTTTAAAAAGTATCTGGCCAGCAAGCAGAGATGTAGGCCAGCAAATTCGCCACATTAAAACCCCGAAAAAACGCAAGGGGGACCCGTGCACATCTAAATTTGCCCCCTAGAAACAGCAAAATAAATCCAAAATAGCCGCCGGCAGTCTTTACCAGCACAGGAACAAAAAAGGCGCGAAAATGCACGGAGGAAGACCGAGGAAGAGCGCGGCAAAAGAAGAACTAAAGAAAGAACAATAGCAAGAAATAAATACATAAAAACCCGCGATTAGCGCCGACAAGCAACCCGCCGAAGGAGACGGAGCTCCGCGGAGACCCGGCTCCCTGACCAAATCGGGAGCGGGAATCTTTCCGCGGACTTACCAGCAGGCAGGGCTCAGAGAAAGGAGAAGGGAGATCTGGCCCCAGGCAGCTCTGTTCCCCGTGCAGTCAAGGGGAAAGATGCAGCCTGACAAACTGCTAAACCTCCGGAGTGAAGGCAGAAGTCTCATGCAGTTCTGGTTCCTTGTTACCGGCCTGCCCCCTAGTGGGCTTTACCACAGAATTAAAGGAAATTACATTAAATTAAATTAAAGGGACAGCTACCTGAAAATAAAAGGTAAAACAGGAAACAAAACAAAACCCTCTATAACTAAAATCCCTAGTGTTGCTCCCTAAAAAGATCCTAAGTGAGCCTGAACCAGGCACACACGTCCTCCAGCTGCAAGGAGACTGGACACACTGGGGGCTGATGGGAGCTCCGACTGCATACATCTTACATGGCAGAG
This sequence comes from Ichthyophis bannanicus, assembly GCA_033557465.1. NCBI lineage: Eukaryota > Metazoa > Chordata > Amphibia > Gymnophiona > Ichthyophiidae > Ichthyophis > Ichthyophis bannanicus. The sequence continues at coordinate 304,713,693 of CM066040.1, read as the reverse complement.
TTTTGATTGGTCCAGTCTCCTGGCTGCGGGAGGGGGTGCACTACCCGGATGTGGAGGACTAAACTGGAGGACCGCTCAGGAACTTTTCTCCATTGTCCAAAACTTAACTAAAAACACATACAACTCCAGTCATGAAGCCAACGACATTTCTCCCCAAACCTTAGCAAATCACTACATAAACAAATCAAAAACAAATAATATCCTACCAATTCCACAAGCCATATCCCACCAATCTCTACCAGATTCTTGGAATAAATTCTACACCATAACTAGAGAGACCCTTAAGAATATAATGTCAAACCTAAATACCACAACCTCTCACCTCGATCCCTGCCCCATATATTGGATAAAAAATACCCTTCCAACATTATCCCCTTTCATTCTACCACTAATTAACCTCTCACTAACACAAGGTTACCTCCCGCCCATGCTAAAGCATGCACAAATCAGACCCATATTAAAAAACAATACCATGGACAAAACCTCACCGAATTCATATAGACCCATCTCTAGCATACCTTTTATGGCCAAACTCATAGAAAAAGTAGTTCAAACCCAAACACAGGAACACATTGATACATCAGCTCCCCTTGACGACCAACAATATGGCTTTCGCCCCGGTCATGGGGTAGACACTCTTTTAACTGTACTCCTAGACACACTAGTCAGAGGAATAGACAACCCTAAGAATGCATTCCTGCTACTCTTTCTAGATATATCTGCTGCTTTTGATAGTGTTCACCATACCCTAATGCTTAATAGGCTCAGTCAAATAGGTGCCAACTCAATAGTTCATAAATGGTTCACATCGTACCTATCCAACAGAACTCAAACTGTCAGGATCAACACTCAAACCTCCAGCACATACAAACAGGAAATAGGCCTCCCCCAAGGATCTGCTCTCTCTGCCCTCCTATTTAATATATACATACAACCAGTCTGCAACATCTTTAAAAAATTCAAAATCCATTACCACATATACGCGGACGATATCATGTTGTACATTCCTTTCACTATCCCCATGCTTCCACTCCAACTTTTAACAGATTGTTTTAATGAATTAGCAACTTGGCTAGAAGCCCACAACCTCTTTATTAACCATTCCAAAACCGACATACTGATTGTAACAAAAAACAAATCTTATACCCCCCCCACCCATATTACACTTCAGAATCATGACATTCATATAAAAAACGAAATAAAATATCTAGGGGTGATACTTGATACACACCTTAGCATGAACACCCATATAAGAAATACAACTAAAAAAGTATACTTCAAACTATTAAAACAATTACGCCCTCTAGTCCACCTACAAGACTTCCTAAGCATCATCCAAGCCATAATCACACCACATTTTGACTTCGCCAACCTCTCACTATTAGGCACAAACATCCAAAACATTAAAAGGCTTCAATTGGCTCAAAATGCTGCAGCCAGAACCATAATGAAGGTACACCCTTTTGAGCACATATCACCCTATCTAGCCAAACTACACTGGCTCCCTATCCAATGCAGAATAAACTATAAACTAATAATAACCACCTTCAAAGCATTAAATAACACTGCCCCAACCACACTAAATAAACTACTATCTAAAGACACACCCCAATCTGCAAATAGAAGAGGCAATGCCAACAAAATAAAGATTCCAAAAGAATTCACAAAGACCACAAAAACAACCAATAAAAAAGCATTCTCCCATGCTGCCCCTATACTCTGGAACTCACTACCAGACGTAATCAGAGCCTTAACCGACCTTAAAGTACTACGTAAAACCTTAAAAACTCACCTCTTTATCTCACACTACGGCTCACTAGCAAATTCTCAACTCCTAAACGAAAAGGGATGATCTATATAACTCACTGAAACTAACACTCCAATGCCTAACGATAGCTTGACTTTGACACTGCCTAATGATATTGATACTGTAGAACTTACTGTACATAGTTAATTGTACATAGTTTAAATTGTAATTTGTACATAGTATCCAAAGTTTAAAAAAATTTAAAAGTTAAATTGTTCATGTATATAGTTCATATAATGTTCAATGTAAACAGAAATGCCACTCTGTCTCAACTGTTATTTGTAAACCGCACCTGATCAGCGGAAGGCTGCGGTATATAAAAGTTTGTTAAATAAATAAATAAATAAATGAAGAAATTAGACCTTACCTGCTAATTGTCTTTCCTTGAGTTCTCTCCGGGCCAGTCCAGGAACAAGAGCGTTGTCAACCTTCTCCAGCAGCTGAGGACTGAATTCAGAAGTTTTGCTGATCTGGTAGCTGGCTCCCCCTGCTGGCAACCTCAGTCTCTTCCTATCCAAGCAGCCTAAGAAGATACACATAACTCGAAAAACAAAGAATCCTAATGATCCAACAATGAAGGAGATAGAGAACGTACCAACCAGAGAACAACTCCCCCATGCCGGTCTCCTTTATTTATTTATTTATGAATTTTTTTTTTTTTTAAACGAATCCTATCGGAATCCCCGATTCCCATTGAGGAAGCCCCATAGACCACCCCGACCAGTATCTCTGAAGAGCCCTTTTAACCGCCTAGCCTTCGAACTCTTAGACATGCACTATGAAAGTACAATAGCGGTAACGCCCAACAGAGATATATCTCCAATGACAGGGGTGGGTCCTGGACTGGCCCAGAGAGAACTCAAAAAAAGACAATTAGCAGGTAAGGTCTAATTTCGTCTTCCTTCTCGTCTCTCTGGGCCAGTCCAGGAACAAGAGGGAAGTACCAGAGCAGTATCTAACTCCGGGAGGGACCTGCCAGGCCCGCTATGATGGCCGAAGCCCCCACATTTGCATCTCCCCTGGCCTGAACATCCAATCTGTAATGTTTCGCAAATGTGTAAAGAGAAGACCAAGTAGCCGCCCGACAAATGTCCGCCGGCGGAATCAAAGCATACTCGGCCCAGGAAGCAGCCTGGCTACGAGTGGAATGAGCGCGAAGCCCCACTGGAGGCACTTGTCCACTTGCCTGATACGCCGCCGCTATGGCTTGCTTTACCAATCTAGCAATCGAGGCCTTGGAAGCTGCCTCCCCTTTCCGAGGCCCACCAAACACCACAAACAGCTTGTCCGTTTTACGAAACGGTTTGGTTCTCCTAAGGTACCTCTTGAGCAGCCTACCTAAATCCAATTTTTTTAACACATCAATGGGAAGACCTTCATGTTTCCGAAAGGTCGGAAGGAAAATAGTTTGATTCACATGAAATTTGGACACCACCTTAGGGAGAAAAGAAGAAACCGTGCGCAACATCACCTTTTCCTCCGAAAACTGAATATATGGAGCTTTACACGAGAGAGCTTGGAGATCCAAAATCCTCCTTGCCGAACACAAGGCCACCAGGAAGGCCACCTTCCAGGAAAACTCCCTGAGCGATATGTCCTTGGCCAGCTCAAAGGGAGGCTTTCCCAAAGCCTCAAGGACGAGATTCAAATCCCAAGGGGGAACCACAGACTGAACAGGGGGCCAAATGTTCTTTACCGCTCTCAGGAACCGAAGAATATCTGGATGGGAAGACAGACGAGCTCCCTGCAAACTCCCTCGAAAACAGGAAATCGCTGCCAAATGCACCCTGATGGTGCTGAGGGCTAACCCTTTATCCAGCCCCTCCTGGAGAAAAGACAATACTTGTGGCACCCAGGTGTCGCGTGTTCGGATGCTCCGCTCCTTGCACCAGCTCTCAAAAACACGCCAAATGAGAACATAAACTAGGGACGTAGACCACCTCCTGGCCTTCAACAGAGCGGCCACGACAGCCACCGAATACCCTCTATGTGTCAACTTTTCCCTTTCAAGAGCCAAGCCATAAGCGAGAAGCGATCCACATTGGGCATGCTCAGGGGCCCCTGAACCAAGAGGTCCGTTCGAGAGGGAAGCTTCCAGGGATTGTCTATGCTATGAGAAGACAAACTAAATCTGTACCGTATTTTCGCGCATATAACACGCACCCGCATATAAAGCGCAATTTTCTGCCTGTCCCGCATTGATTTTCTCACATAATGCGCACACGCGTATAACGCGCATGTGTCGATTGCACTGAGGTGTATAAAAACTTTGCGATCTCTTCTATTATAATCCAGTCATCATGCCAGGAATTAAGCGCAAGTCTTATACTGCGGACTTCAAGCTGAAAGTTGTGGCAAGAGCAGAAGAAACAAGTAACAGAGCAGCAGCAAGAGAATTTGATGTTGGTGAGTCATCTGTTCGCGACTGGAGAAAGGAGAGAACGGCGCTAGAGGAGATGAACCCGCGAAAACGTGCGCGTCGAGGTCCAAAAGAAAAGTGGCCAGAGCTAGAGAGTGACTTAAACAAGTGGATTCTGTCTAGAAGGGAGCAAAATCAAGCTGTCTCAACTATCGCAATTAAATTCAAAGCAAAACTGCTGGCCAATGAAAGAGGAATTTCAAGTTTCCACGCTAGTTTCAACTGGATTTGCAAATTTATGAAGAGGAATGGTCTTTCCGTGCGAATAAGAACAACTGTAGGCCAGAGGATTCCGGATGACTGGGAACAAAAGATGGCGGATTTCAGCACATTTGTCAGCAAAGAAATTTCTGAGTTCGGCAACGGATGTTATTAACATGGATGAGGTTCCTGTGTCTTTTGACATTCCACCAACCAGGACTGTAGCTGCTTCGGGTTCAAAAACTGTCGCAATAACAACTGGACACGAGAGGGCTTGCTTCACTGTAGTCCTGGGTTGCACAGCTAATGGGCATAAATTGAAGCCGATAGTTATTTTCAAGCGAGTAACCATGCCCCGTGAAAAATTTCCACAAGGTATTGTTGTCCACTGTAACAAAAAGGGGTGGATGGACTCTGAGGTCATGAAAATATGGATTGATAAATGTTATCTGGCCAGGCCTGGAGGTTTCTTTTCTAAAAGGTCTTTGTTGATCTTCGATTCCATGGCTGCCCATAAAGAAACAAATGTGCAAAATTATATTAATTCGGCAGGTGCCCATATCGCAGTGATACCGGGTGGTCTTACTTGCAAACTGCAGCCGCTAGATATAGCTGTTAATCACCCCTTCAAAACGTTCATCAGACGAGAGTGGGATAATTGGATGCAGCATGGAATCCATGAATTCACTCCATCGGTACGATTAAAGAGGGCTACATTAATGGAAATCTGCAATTGGTTGTGTTCTGCTTGGGACATCAGAAACCATCAGAAATGGATTCCGAAAAGCAGGGATTGTTTATAAGAACGAGGATGGGGTGCGCAGTGATGACGAAGATGACGATGAAAACGTCGAAAGTAGTGACGATGAAAGTGCATAAGTTACGGAAGAGCGTCTTCAGACGGTTTTAAATTATTTCAATGATGATGTTGATGAGGGGAGTGATTTCGAAGGTTTTATGGAATCGGATGATGAAAAGTAATTAAATATATTTTTGTACCAAGATATTCTTGTGGTGCCTCTTTTTTGGGATCAGCTACTTGCAATAAAGTTTTGGTATAGTGCGCCCTCGAGGGTTGCGCGGTAAGTAAAAAAGTGTATAACGCGCGCGGTATATGCGCGAAAATACGGTATACCACGCTCTCCGGGGCCAGTCTGGTGCAATGAGAATCACGCGACCGCGGTGACTCGCCACTCTCCGAATGACTCTCCCTATCACTGGCCATGGTGGAAAGACATAAAGGAGCCCCCGGGCCGGCCACGGATGTGCTAGACCGTCAAGCCCTTCCGACATACGTTCCCTGCGTCTGCTGAAGAACCGATGTGCCTTGGCATTGCCGAAGGATGCCATCAGATCCATCACCGGCTGACCCCACCTTCGGGTCAGGTCATGAAACACCGTGGCGTTCAATTTCCACTCTCCGGGATCCACCACATGACGGCTGAGATAATCTGCTTGTACACTGTCCTGTCCTGCCACATGCGCCGCCGAAAGGCCTTGCAGATGGGAGTCCGCCCAGGACATCAACCGCTGACTCTCCTCCAACAAAATTGTGCTTTCTGTTCCACCCTGCCGATTGATATAAGACACTGTCACCGCATTGTCGGAGAACACCCGTACTGCTTTGTTCTCCACTAAATGAAGAAATTCCCGAAGAGCTAGAGAGACCGCTCTGAGTTCTAAAAAATTTATGGAACAGTCTCATCTCCGACGGCCAACAACCTTGAGCTATGCACGCCTGACAGTGGGCGCGCCCCAGCCCAAAAGACTGGCATCGGTAGTGACTAGCACCCAGTCCGGCTGACGTTAAGGGCATTCCCGCTCGAAGATGGCTGGGATCCAGCCACCACTGCAGACTGTCGCTGACATTCTGTAACCTGGGCAATTTTCGATCCAATGGTTGATCGTGAGGTGACCACCTTGACAGCAACGCCTGTTGCAACGGACGCATATGGGCTCTTGCCCACGGAACCAGATCTAAGACTGCCGCCATGGAGCCCAAGAACTGCAAATATCGCCACACTGTTGGCACTTTTAACCTCAAGAACTCTGTCACCTGTTTTAAAATCTTCTGTACCCTGCATTCGGGTAGAAAGACCGCACCTATCTCTGTATCGAAAATCGCCCCCAAGTACTGAAGGCACGTTACCGGCTGCAGATGACTCTTGGATTGATTGTTACCCAACCAAGCTGCTCCAGAAGGCTCACCACGTGCGCCATTGCCACCTGAGACTCCGAGACGTACGGTGCCCGAATCAGCCTGAATCAGGAACTTTTGATGCTCTGGCCTGATGGGAACGTGAAGATAGGCCTCCGTGAGGTCTATGGAAGTTAACACTTCCCCCGGTTGCACTGAGCTTATGACCGAGCGAAGCGTCTCTATGCGGAACCCTCAAGCACCGGTTTACGTGCTTGAGATCCAAAATAGGCCGGAAAGACCCCTCTTTCTTGGGAACTACAAAATAAATCGAGTACTGTGATGGCGGGAGTGTAGCTGAGTCTATGGATTGGGAAGAAAAACAGTCATTTACCTTTAAGGAGAGAGACAGGCAAGAAAGCAGTAGCCCTCAAACTGCAGGCAGAGAGGAAAAAACACACGTAGTTGCTGAGTGCAGACCACGCCCAAGCTCTGCTAATCCAGAGGCAAGCTTGGGAGTTAACAAGAAACACCTGGGGGAAGGGCAGTGCACGGGAATTCAGGCACACTCTTATAAACTCCAGGGAATAGAAGGAAAAGAGAGCACCAGGAAAACAGAAGGAAAGAGAAGCACCAGGGAGACAGAAGGAAAGAGAATCACCAGAGACAGCACCAGAGAGGATTCCAGAGGGAAGCAGCACACAGGAAGGCAGCATACTGGGAAGGAAGCTGTGAGAGAGAGTCACACGAGAGGCCTAACCAGGGAGAACGCTGGAGAAAGCAGTGGGGTTCTCAGATGTGAAAGCCACGACCCAGAAGGAAGCCAGTACTGTAGGGGAACTGCATCTGGTTCTGGAGACAGGGAAGCTGTGCCTGGGAGGAGTGCTGACGAGGAGCAAGATACAGTAGCAGCAGTTTATGAACCTGCTGGGAAACTGCCAGCTCCAAAAAGGTGCGTGAATAAACCTGTAACAAAAAGTAACTGGAGCCAGTTAGAGGCATTGTGTCAGTTACTGAAGGGAAAGAATTTCCACGTGCTTGGGGAAAAACCTGTGCGTAAGGAAAAGTCTCACTGGAGGAAAGTGTTAAAGCTTTTAGAAGATATTAAGCCTGAGCTTTTGCAGGGTGACTTGAAATCAGAGTTACCAGACTCAAGTTATGAGGAGATGCAAATAGATTCTTATGAATCTGACAAGGAGTCAGATGATTCGTTAGTGGACTGTTCTCTATGTAAGAAGACGAAATAAGGAGTTCCTGGTTTGGAAGGGAGAAAGTCTTAAAGCCTAAAAATGTTCTACAAAGCAGAGAGAGGAAACAGGGATAATGTTGCTTAGCTAGTGTTCGCTAAGAATCCTGTTTTATCTGAAGAAAATAACATTTTCTTTTGGGTTTTGTAAAAAGAATGAAAAGCTTTATTTTGAATGCTGAAATTTTTTGGGAGAAATAGTTACATGTGTTTGAAAGCTAATTGAAGCACTTACAGTGCCTTGTTTTGGATAAAAGGTCTTTTGGAATCTTGTTTGGAGAAAAAAAATCCTATTTTTGCTATGCGTTGAGCCTTTAAATGCTCTTTAGGAAAAGGCAATAATAAATTCCTGTGTTTGCCTTGAAAACCCTCGGGTCTAAACATTATTGTCTTGAAACCACACAACTACAACTCCCAGAAGCCTCGGCCCTGGGAAGACTCCAACCATTCTTTATTTAAAAGGACAATTCAAAGGCAGGTCCGTGCCTATAGGCGGTTGCCTGGGCACGGGTTGCGACAGTACCGACCTAATCCTAATTGATCCGAAGGAACCGGAACAACCGCCTGCAGACGTACCAGCCACCGAAGCGTCTCTGACACCGCCGCTTGTTTTTCCGCCGAACCACATGGAGACACCACGAAAGCCTCTGATAACGGATGAGCGAATTCGAGGGAATACCCCTCGCGAATAATTTCTAGGACCCATTGGTCGGACATAATGGTGGTCCAGGACGAAAGGAAGCTGTGAAGCCGCCCCCCCCCCCACGGGAACTCCGCCTGGACCAACCTAGTTTCATTGTAACTTTTTAGGGGTATTTTGCTGGGCCCCGAAATAACCTCTACCAAATCCTCGAGCTCCCCGAAAGGACTGAGCTCTGGCCCCAAAATGACCTCTCTGATACGGAATAAAGCGCGACCCCCTAAATCTGCGAAAATCCCCTGTGCAAATTGCTAGGCTTCTGAGTTTTCGGGCGGTCCTCGGGAAGTCGACCGCCCTTGGAATCCCCGAGATCTTTAACAATCTTTTCCAAGGCCGCCCCAAAAAGCAGGGTGCCCTTGTATGGAAGCTTACTTAGGCGAGCTTTGGAAGAGGCGTCTGCCGCCCAATTCCTCAATCAGAGAAATCTTCTGGCCGCAACCACTGTCGCCATGGACTTTGCTGAAATTCGAACTAAATCATAAAATGTATCTGCTAAATAAGCCGCTGCTGATTCCAGCTTTGCCCCTTCGTCCTCCTTCCTTTGGGAGTGAGCCCCTCCTTGGATCCACCGAATAGAGGCTTGGGAGACATACGCTCCACAGATAGCCGCTTGCAGCGAGAGAGCACATGTTCCCTGTAAAATAGTTATCTCCAAGTTATAATGCCCTGTTCAATGTAATTTCAGTTTGTTCAATGTAAACCGCACTGATGCAGAATAGCGCGGTATATAAGAGAATGTAAATAAATAAATAAATGACTCGAAGGTCTGTTTCAACAGGGTCTCCAATTTCCTATCTTGCAAATCCTTCAAGGCTGCACCGCCCTCGACAGGAATAGTAGTTTTCTTGGTTATCGCTGAAACCAAGGCATCCACCTTAGGCATCTTCAATAACTCCTGTTCCTCCTGAGGCAAGGGGTACAAGCGGCCGATAGCCCTTGCCCCACGCAAAGTAGCCTCCGGGCATTCCCATTCAGATTCTACCATCTGTGTCATGACCCTATGCACTGGAAAACACCGCTGTTCCACCTTAAACCCCTGAAGAAGGGGATCTTCTAAGGGCTCTGCCTGAGCCGTTGGCAAAGCAATATTTAAGGCAGATAATGTCTGAGCGATAAGCGCTCCCAACTCCTCCTTTCTTAAAACCCAGAACATATTAGGATCCTCGCTGGAACCAAGATCGCTCTCATCTAAATCCATAGCCCACTCCATACCGGAATCTGACAGGATTTCTCCTTCCTCGACTCCCTGGAGCCCTGAGATGTACTGACCGGTGCTATCGGCGCTCAACTCTGCTCCGTGGGCCAACTGAGAAGGACCCTCTCCGGGATCCAACAGGGAAGGCTGATTTCCAGAGCTTTGCCTGGGCAAAGGAGCAGCCATCTTATCCTGAGATTGCTGCCACTTCAAACAGTAAGCCTGATGCAATGCTAAAATAAAATCCGCAGAAAAAACAGATTCTAAGCTCTTTTGTACTTCAGGCAGGGACTGTGGAAGAGCTTCTTCCACCTGCACTGGTTTCTTAGATTTTGCTTTCTTTTTGGCGGGCTTTTCCTGGACAGACCCCAAAACCAGAGCTGAAGCTGTCAGGCTGCCGTTCCCGCCAAATCTGAGGTGTTATGAGGGCCTCCTAAAGAAACGCCTGAATCTGCCTTGCTCTCCATACTCGCTATAAGCAAGATCGCCAACAAAAAATACCCCCGAGACAAGCAACGAAAAGAAAACCGTCGCTACAGCAAAACTGCGGCTAAAAACCGACCCGGGGACCTCCTACCACGAGAAAGCCGGAACGGAGCTTAAAAAGCCGTTGCGAACTGCACGAAAACTACCGGCAGAGCAAACAGACGTTTCCACAAACCTGTCAAGTAAAATCTGCTTCTTTCTGGTCAGTTACTCACCCCCGTTGCTAGCAGGAGAGAAAACTTAACTCCGGGGGTGTCAGAATGGTCGCTGGGGCTCCCAGTACCTCGCTGTGCATTCCCCCAGGCAAACGGAGCTGCTGTCTGAGGCAGGCTCTGCCTCCCTGCTCCTTGAATGTAAAAACGAAACAGCTAACCAGCTGAATATTTCACGGAGGCAAACCCTGCTAGGGCTCAAACCTCTTTGCCACTGCAGCACTCAAAATAAAAAAAGAAACACCTTGCCAAATTCAAACTTTAAATATTTCTTCAGGAGCCAGCCAGATTTCTGTCCCTTCCAGCTGCTGAGGACTGAAAGACTGAGGTTGCCAGCAGGGGGAGCCAGCTACCAGATCAGCAAAACTTCTGAATTCAGTCCTCAGCTGCTGGAGAAGGTTGACAACCCTCTTGTTCCTGGACTGGCCCGGAGAGACGAGAAGGAACTAGGCATTTCTGAGCAAGCCCATGGTGGTTCCAGACTGGCCATCACACACCCAGTCCATAGAAAGGTGTGTAAAAATGACAACTGAGGCTGCTGGACATGTATACAATCAGGAGAGGAGGGAACAATATAGTAAGAGTCAGATGGTCAGGAGGGAGCTCATGAGCCGAAACGAAGCATACAAGATATGGCTTCTTTGTTGGATTTTGTTAAATAACATTAAATTAACGGCATATATGGCATTTTAAAGACAATTATGTGGCTACAGATGTTGTTTAGACAATTTGTACGTTCAAATAAATATTACTTAATTTCCACAGATTTCAACTAAGATTTGATGTAGGTAAGACTCACTTTAAGCAATTTCTAAAAATAGCTTTAGATGCAGCCATGCACAACTACATAATTTGGTCACTAGTAGTTTGTAAAGTTTGGTAAAATAAAAATCTACCCCTAAAACTGACACAGCCTATTATTGTAACCTAATCATTGCTAGTCTTCCTATAAGAACATAAGAAATACCATACTGGGTCAGACCAAGGTCCATCAAGACCAGTATCCTGTTTCCAACTGTGGCCAATCCAGATCAGAAGTACCTGGCAGTTCCCAAAAAGGTACACAGATTCCACAATGTTTCTCCCAAGGTAAGCAGTGGATTAACTGGGTTTATGGACTTTTTCTCCAGGAACTTGTCCAAACCTTTTTTAAACCCAGCTACACTAACAGTTTTTACTACATCTTCCGGTAACGAATTCCAGAGTTTGATTATGCGTAGAATGAAAAAATATTTTCTCTTATTAGTCTTAAACGAATTACACTGTAGCTTCACTGCATATCCCCATGTCTTTCTATATACTGATGACGTAAACAATCGATCTACGTTTACCCATTCCACTCCATTTATTCATTTATAGACCTCTATCATATTTCCCCTCGGTCATGTCTTTTTCAGGTTGAAGGGCCCTAATCTCTTTAGCCTTTCCTCATAGGGGTATCCTTCCATCCCCTTTACCATTTTGGTAGCTCTTCTCTGTACCTTTTTAATTCCGCTATATCCTTTTTAAGATACAAAGACCAGAATTGCACACAATATTCAAGGTGTGGTCACACCATGGAAAGATACAGAGGCATTATAATAGCCTTTGTTTTATTTTCCATTCCTTTCCTTATGATTCTAAGCATTTTATTTGCCTTCTTGGCCGCTGCTGCACACTGGGCAGAGGGTTTCAACTTGTTATCCGCGATGTCACCTAAATCTTTTTCCTGGGTGGTGGTTCCTAATGTGGAACCTTGCATCATTTAACCATAGTTTGGGTTGTTATTTCCAAGGTGCATAACTTTGCACTTCTCCACATTAAATTTCATCTGTCATTTGAATATCCAGTTTTCCAATTTATCAAGCTCCTCTTGCAATTTTTCACAATCCTCTTGGGTTTTAACAACTTTGAATAATTTTGTGTCATTTGCAAATCGGATTACTTCACTCGTTATTTCCATTTCCAGGTCACTTACGAATATGTTAACAAGCAACAGACCCAGCGCAGATCCCTGGATTACTCCACAATTATTGTTGTTGTTTATTGTTTATTCACCTTTCTCCTTTGGGAAAAATGGCTCTTTAGCCCTACCCTCTCCTTTCTATCTTTTAAACAGTTCCTGATCCACAATAGTACATTGCCTCCTATCCTATTACCTTTTAATTTGGCCAAGTCTCTCATGAGGGACCTTCTCAAAAGCTTTCTGAAAATTCAGATACATTATATTGACCGGCTCATGTTTGTCTACCTGTTTATTCACACCTTCAAGAAATTATAACTGATTAATAAGGCAAGACCTTCCATGGCTAAAGGCATGTTGGCTTTCTCCCATTAAACCATGACTATCTAAATGTTCAGTAACTTTGTTCTTTATAATGGTTTCTACCATTTTGCCAGGTACTTATGCCAGGCTCACTGGTCTGTAGTTTCCTGGATCACCCCTGGAACCCTTTTTAAAAATTGACGTTACATTGGCCATTCACCAGTCTTCAGGTATCAAAGATGATTTTAATGATAGTTCACAGATTACTAATAGTAGGTCTGCAAGCTCATATTTCAGTTCTTCAACACCCTCGGATGTATACCATCCAGTCCAGGTGATTTGCTACTCTTCAGTTTATCAAATTGTTGTAATACATCTTCCTGGTTTATCAATATTTCTTTCAAGTCTTCTAACGCATCACCTTTAAATACCATGTCAGTCATGAGTAACTTCCCTACATCTTACATCTACATCCTACAACCCAACAATAGACCCAAAAGACAAAACACAAGAGAAACAATACCTACTCCCGGATATTTCACTAAAGTCAACAAAACGTCGTCAAAGAGGGCCTTCTCACTTGCAGAACCTACCATCTGGAATGCCTTGCCAGAGAAAATAAGGACAACCAAAGACATTAAGAACTTCGGGAAGCAACTAAAAACTTTCCTGTTCCATGAATACTTCAGAGATGACCTCCACAACCCACCCTAACGATTTATACCCCTAAATAATTTCATACCCAATTACATCATATGTAAATATGTTATGTTCCTAGCATGTCCTGCATGTACCCCTTCCAATGCGCTGTAATGTTCTCGGTAATGTTCTGTTGAAGTTGTAATGTAAACTGCTTTGATACCATGAAAGGTGGTATAGAAAACTTGTTAAATAAAAATAAATAAATAAATCTTCTTCAGTAAAGACCGAAGCAAAGAATTCATTCAGTCTCTCCACTATGGTCTTGTCCTCTCTTAATGCCATTTTTACCCTTCTATCATCTACTTGTCCAACTGATTCTCTCAAAAGTTTTATGCTAATATACTTGAAAAAGTTTTCATTCTGTGTTTTTGCTTCCAAAGCAAACTTTTTTTCAAATTCTCTCTTTGCCTGCCTTATCAATGCCTTGCATCTAACATGCCAGTGCTTATGTTGTTGACAGTTTTTGTCATTTGGCTCCTTTTTCCATTTCCTGAAAGATGCTTTTTTGGCTCAACAGCCTCTTTGACCTCACCATTTAACCATGCTGGAATCTTTTTGGACTTCCTTCCACTTTTCTTAAAGCGTGAAATACAGCTGGTCTGGGCTTCCAAGACAGTACTTTTAAACAACAGCCATGCTTGATATAAATCTTTAACCTTTGCAGCTGCTTCTTTTAGTTTTTTCTGAACAATTTTACTCATTTTATCAGAGTCTCCCTTTTGATTTCCTTACTGTCCTTCCTCCGTTTATTAAATCAAATGCAATCATACTATGATCACTATTGCCAAGGGGCCCCAACACCCCTATCTCTTGCACCAGATCTTGTGTTCCACTAAGGACTAGGTCAAAAATGACTTCCCCTCTTGTTGGTTTATGAACCAGCTGTTCTTAGAAGCAGTCATTTATTTTGTCTAGAAATTTTATCTCCCTAGCATGTCCTGCCATGACACTGACCCAGTCGATACTAGAGTAATTGAAATCACCCATTATTATTACTGCGCTGTAACATGTTGTTGTTCCTGTTAAATGCCGTCGAGTCGGAGTCGACTTATGGCGACCCTCTGGATAGCTATCCTAAATTGTGTTCAGTCTTCAGTCAGGCGGCTCATTGTTGACAGACTGGTACCCATATCTGCTGTTATTGTATCGATCCATCTCATTGCTGGCCTTCCTCTTTTGCGTTGACCTTCTATCTTGCCAAGCATGATGTCTTTCTCTAATGATCTCTCTCTTCGCATGATGTGTCCAAAGTATGAAAGTCGAAGTCTTGTCATCTGAGCTTCTAAAGAAAGCTTAGGTTTGATCCTCTCTAGTACCAACTGGTTTGTTCTTCGGGCAGTCCATGGTATACACAGTATTCGCCGCCAGCACCATAATTCAAAGGCATCAATTTTCTTCCTGTCTATCTTTTTCACTGTCCAGCTTTCACATCCATATGATGTTATTGAAAATACCATGGCTTGAACAAGTCGAATCTTTGTATGGAGAGAGACATCTGTACTCTTGAGAATCGTATCTAGGTCTTTCATAGCCATTCTGCCAAGAGCAATGTGTCGTCTGATTTCTTGACTGCTTGTTGCTTCTTTATTGATAGTTGATCCAAGTAGGTTAAAGTTGTTCACGATTTCAATTTCTTCTCCTTCAATGATGAACCTGTTGATTATGCCAGTTGTCATGATCTTTGCCTTCTTTACATTAAGGTGCAGGCCCATTTTGAGACTATGTTCTTTGATTGTGAGAAGCAAATGATTCAGATCATCTTCACTTTCAGCCAGTAATGTGGTATCATCAGCATAGCAAAGGTTGTTGATGAGTCTTCCACCAATCTTCACACCTCTGTTGTCTTCATACAATCCTGCTTCTCTGATGATTTGTTCTGCATATAAATTAAACAGGTAGGGGGAAAGTATGCAGCCTTGTCTTACACCTTTGCTTATTTTAAACCATTCTGTTTCTCCCTGTTCCGTTCAAACTGTTGCTTCTTGATCAATGTACAGATTGTGCAAGAGTACGATCAGGTGTTCTGATATACCCATGCTTCTTAATGTGGCCCAGAGTTTCACATGGTTTGCACAGTCAAACGCTTTGCTATAGTCGATAAAGCACAAATAGATATCCTTTTGGTATTCTTTAGTCTTTTCAAGGATCCATCTCACATCCGCAATGTCGTCTCTCATTCCTCGCCCTTCCTGAACCCTGCTTGCACTTCAGGTAGTTCTTGTTCCAGGTATGGTTCTGGTCTCTTTTGAATAATCTTTAGTAGAATCTTGCTGGCATGTGGGATCAGAGCGATTGTGCGATAATTTCCACAGTCAGTTGGATCACCTTTCTTTAGTATTGGTGTAAACACAGATCTTTTCCAGTCAGTTGGCCATGATGTTGTCTTCCATATTTCTTGGCAGAGCCTTGTAAGTACGGTAACAGCTGCATCAGATTGCTGTAATAATTCTATGGGAATGCTATCAATGCCTGGTGCTTTGTTCTTTGATAAGGCTTTCAATGCTGCTTCAACTTCTTCTTTCATCACCAATAGTCCCCGATCATAAGGTACAGGTTGAAACGGCTGTTGGTCCACTTGATCTTTATCATATAAAAACTCTGTATATTCCTTCCATCTTTTCTTGATCTTCTCAGCATCATTCAACATAGAACCTCGAACATCTTGTAACATTCCAATTCGAGGCTGGAACTTTTTCTTTAACTCTCGTAGCTTTAGGAAAGCCGATCTTGTTCTTCCTCGAACAGTTTCTGCTTCTATTTCCTTGCATGCATCATTGTAGTACTTTTCCTTGTCCTGTCTTGCTGCACGTTGGAAATAGCTGTTGAGTTCTGTGAATGTCTTTCTTTCTCCTCTGAAAACAACTAACAACTCTACCTTCTAACTCTTAGTAGTTACAAGATTCTCTAAAGAGCAGTATGTATATATAAAAAGATGGAGCAGTGAACCTCAAAACCCTCCACACCTCCCACAGTTCACACAAGGTGAGCTCAGGTGCACATAAAGGGTGAGACACATCAATGGTTCGCTGAACCTCCACACACATCTCAAAAAACACACACAGAAGTCATATATAATAATCCCAACAAACCCAAAGTTCTCCAGACCCTCAAAGCATATCCTCAGAAATGTAATGTCACAAAACAACATCACAATGTAATGTCACAAAACAGCATCACAATGTAATGTCACAAAACAACATCACAATGTAACAAACATATGTATCATCAAAAATCATGAGTGTATCAATATGTCATAATATTAAGGATACTCTGAGAACTACTTCTGGAACAAAAAAATTCCTGGGTTAAAGACTCTTGGTTTAAACAAAACCAAGCCCAGCCCAACGCCCGCTGGAACGTTCCTCCTGCGTTTCGCTATTGCTGCTTCAGGGGAAAAAGGCTTCTAAAATAAAAACATACCACAAACGTATTTCAATCTCCTACTATAACCCCAGAAAATACCACCTAATAAACCATCAAAAACCACCCAGGACAGTAACCCTCCTACCTCATCATGCTGTAACGAATGGCACTACCAAACCAGTCAGGTTCCAACCGACAAACTCACAGTCACTCCCACATCATTACTTTTAAAGCCAACACTCATCCCGCCCTCTTCACTACATCCAATCAAAAAACCACTCTAAACACAAACTCCCCAATCAACTCAAGTTTAGTCCCTCTGGTGTCACAGTGCCCAATAAAAAAAATCCACCGCTGTTCTCTATAAAGTAAATATTGATCTCGCATTCTCCCTCTGGACCCCGCACCAACCTGCTCAATGCAAAAACATTGGAGATCTAAAAATCTATGTCCCTCTGTCAGACAATGATCTACTAGAGGAGCCTCCCACCGTTTGCAATGCAACCGGCTTTTATGTTCTCCAATTCTGACTCGAAACGGACGAACTGTTTTCCCCACATATAGAAGTCGACATGGACAAAAAATTCCATACACAACGTAATCAGAATCGCAAGTGGTCCTAGATCTCAAAAGATATTCTCTACTCTTATAACAGAAGCGATCCGTTTCCCAAACCACCGCACATATAGCACAGCGTCCACATTTAACGTGTCCTGCCTGATCCTCTCTAACCTGACCAATAGGGGGTAACTTAGAGGGACTCAACATCTAAGATTTAAACCACATCGCCAAACGCAACGCAAATACTTAGACTCAAGTCCTGACACTGTGCGCAGCACCCTTGTGTGCCGCCACACAATGCCTTGTATCAAAGAACTAACTCTAGAATACTGAGAAATTAAATTCACACAATCATCTTCCTGACGTTCCCGCGATCTAGGCAACAACCACCAACTCCTATCGTTGTGCAACGCTCTCTTGTGGGCCTTACGCACAACCTCTTCAGGATATCCCGATCAAGAAAATCCTAACGGAGGGACCTAGCCTGAATGTTAATATCACTAACAGAGGAACAATTACGTCTATACCGAATAAATTGGGAAAAAGGAAGCCCTTTAAGAAGATTCAACGGATGAGCACTGGAAAAGTGCAAAAAAGTGTTCTTATCCGTACCCTTTTTGTGAACAGAAGTGCCCCAGCCCCCCGACTGACGGAGGACTAAAACATCCAAGAACACAATCTCTTTCTGATCATAACTCATGGTGAACTGGATACATGGATCACATGTATTAAGCCAACCATGAAATAACTCCAAAGAGGCCACAGATCCCTTCCACAACATGAAAACATCATCAATATATCTCCGCCAAATTTTAATCTGAGGGAAATATGGGGAATCTACCAACCATCGCTGCTCATATTGGGCCATGAATAAACCAGCTGCACCTGAAAGTGAATATGGGCAACTCATTTCTTTTAACAGGTTTAAGAGAGAGACCACGTGACGCATGAGCGAGTAAGAGGTCTCTCTGCTCGCTCCGGGGCTGCCTCACCTTTATTCTGATTTTTTGTTGTCTTATCCCCGGTAAATGTCTCGATAAAAGTGCACTAGGCTGCTAGGGGGAGAGTCTGGAAGTCACCGGGGCAAACAACAGCTGCACACATGCCTCTCTCAGTGCAAAAAGAGCGAGAGAAAACTTCACGGGCGGGAGCGGCCTCGGGGGGGGAAGCCGGCATCCAATATGGCGCAACCGCGCTCCCCAGACACAGAGAGTGTGGAGTCCGGGTCAGAAGAGCTGGCCAAGGAAGTGGCTAAACTGTTAGAGCCGAAATTTGATATGATCTTACATAAGCTTGATACGGTGGGGGAGACCCTGACAGAGTTTGGTCAGCGGGTTGATGAACTTGAGCACCACGTGTCAGAGCTGGAGGAGGCGGACGGGACTCATGCCCGGGAGAAGGCCGCAATGCAAAAAACCATTGAGACCTTGAGAGATAAAGTGGACGATTTGGAAAATTGTTCACGAAGGAACAATTTGCGGCTCGTGGGGGTCTCGGAGTCTAATACCGAGGCCATGTTATTGCCTATGGTGGAATCCTGGCTACAGCGGGAGTTGGGGCTGGAGGACCTGGTCGGTGAAATCAAAGCAGAGCGGGTGCATCGTATTGGGCCTAAGTCGGAGGCGAACCAGAGGCCTAGAGTGATTACAGTTCGTATATTAAACGTCCACCACAAATGGAGGATTCTACAGGCCTATTGGAAGAAACGAACACTGATGATGGATAATCAGAAAATTCTTATTTTTCAGGATTATTCTGCTGCGGTTGCAGCACAGCGGAAGGCTTTCTCTCCCATTTGTTCCGCGCTATTCCAGAAGCAAGTCCGCTTCACCCTGGCATTTCCCGCGACGCTCCGGGTCCAACATGAAGGGAAGAATCATGTTCCAAACACGGTTGTCGCGGCCAAGAAATTTGTGGAAGAGCTGGAGAGGCAAGAGCAGCGACGTGGCAGTGCCACATGACGGAGAGGATCGCCACTCAGCAAGAAAAAGTTGGGACAGTTATATCACACATCTGGACTTGAGTCAAGAGAGGTGTGCATTTCACAGTGAAGAGTCCTGGGCTAAGGGTTCAGGAGAACAAAACCCATGGTGGCTACAGGATTCTCCTGTTCTGTTCTGTTATTTCAAATATGTCTTTGATTTGAGGTTGTTCACAATTCTTCATGGTAGGATTGAGTGTGGGGTTAATTGTGTTGCATTATGGAGGGCGGGGGCGGGTCCTTCCCCTGCAAGTACCACAGAATTTGTTATATGCTGTGTTGCTATGTTTGGTTTAACTGTGGAGGGTGGGGGGAGTTCCGTTCCTGTGTGGAATGCGACCCTGCTTTGGCCGGCTATGATGCTACTTAGAGTGAGCAGGCTATGGTGGAAAGGGGATTTGATTGATTGACATTTGCGGGGGGGGGGGGGAGGGTAGGGCAGCCCTGCAGCGCACAAATGTGGGATCAGATCCTGTCTGGTATAGCCGGGAGTGGGGAGAATATTTTTAGAAGGGGAAGGGGGCGGGTGGGATGGGGAAAGGGGGGACGGGGAGGGTAGGGGTAGCGGGTGGAGGGGGGTGCATAAGGGGGGAGGGGAGATGGGGAGGAGGGGGGAGCTGGGCGGGGATCCAGACGGAGAGGTAGGTGGGAGGGGGTGGGCGGGAGGGGGGTGGTATGTGGAACAAGGGCTAGGAATACGGAGAGGGGAGGAGGGTAGGCGGGAAGGGGGTCCTGATATGGCTGAGGGGGCGAAGCAGTTTTGGCGGGGGGTTGAGGCTGGGCAACCGCTCGTGCTCTTAAGCGCAGTAGATCTTTCATTTCAAAATGGGGGGCTGGTAGCTAATGGGGAGTAATTGGCGCATAACCTCGTGGAATGTGGGGGGAATTCGCACGCCCATGAAACGCACAAAAATTTTACAAACACTGAAGAGAGGGAAGGTGCATGTGGCATTGCTTCAGGAAACCCACCTTACCGACAGCGAACATGCTAAGCTAAAAAGAGATTGGGTTGGGCAGGTATTTGCTGCATCCGCAGGAGGGCGGAAGAGGGGAGTGGCGATTTTAGTGAAAAAAGGGTTCCAAGTTGAAGTGCTGAGGGAGGAAGCGGATCCGCTGGGGCGCTTTCAATTTGTGCATGTTAAGCTGAATAGGGAAGAGCTGCTCCTCGGCAATGTGTATGCTCCGAATATATATGACCCTCAGTTTTTCAAACGCCTTCTTCAGAAGCTGGGGAAGGACTCCCGAGTGCCACTGATTCTGGCTGGAGACTTTAACTGCCCCCATGATCCGGCACTGGATAAGTCTCATAGAGGGGAAGGAGGGGGATGGAGCAAGAAAGGGGTTAGTTACTTGTGCCGGATGGGAGGGCTGGTGGGGGTCAGGCATTGTTGGCCTTCTTGCAAGCCCAGCAGGATCTCAATAGACTTCTGCAGGAAAGAGCGGTCTTCAGTATACAGTATTATAGGCATAAATTTTTCCGCTATGGGAACCGAACTGGGAAACTGCTTGCCAGACTGGTGAAAGATTGGGGGAGCACAAGTGCAGTAACGGTGCTGCGAGATGGGAATGGAATATGGCACCATCAAGTTGGGGAAGTAGTGGAGATTTTTCGAAAATTTTATGAAGATTTGTATACCCCAGGGGAGGAGGATCAGGAACAGGAGCGGGGTTTCCTGAACGGAGTTCCCCTGCCGCGGCTTTCCCACGAGGAAATTGTGGATTTGAACAGGCCATGCTCTGTAGGAGAGATCCAGAGGGTCATTAGAGGGGGGAAGGCCAATAAGGCACAGGGACCCGATGGCTACGGGGTGGAGTTTTATAAACTGCTGGAGGGATCGGTGGCCCCCACGCTGGCTGTTCTGTTTGGGGAAGTGCTGGACACCGGCTCCTTCCCCAGAGACATGCGTACAGCTTCGATCTCGGTGCTCCACAAAGCAGGGAAGGACCTGGAAGACCCGGCGTCATATCGCCCAATATCACTAATTAACTATGATATGAAGATCCTAGCCTCACTGTTAGCTACGAGATTGCAAACAATCTTACCCAGGTTGATTGGCCCACATTAGTCGGGATTTGTTAAGGGTTGTGAGGCGCTGTTAAACATTAATAAAGTTCTCTTAGGCATGGAGAGGTGCGAGCACCAAGACATTCCGTTGCTTCTGGTGAGCCTGGATGCGGAGAAGGCTTTCGATAGAGTCTCTTGGCAGTATATGTTTGAAGTAATGCATAGGATTGGCTTTGAGGGGGCTTTCTTGGGGTGGGTGCGGGCACTTTATACTGATCCTCTAGCCTATATCGTAGCGGGAGGCGATAGTTCACGTACTTTTCAGTTAAGGAGGGGGACGAGGCAAGGCTGCCCCCTTTCGCCTTTATTGTTCGTATTGCAGCTAGAACCGTTACTACGTAAACTGTTAGAATGGCCAGAGATAACCGGTATTGAGTGGGGTACAGGAGGCATAAAGATCAGTGCCTTCACTGATGATATGTTGTTATGTGTTACCAATCCCCAACACTCTCTTCCCAAGATCCTGAAAGAATTAGAACTTTTTGGCTCCTTTTCGGGTTTGAAGATAAATACGGCTAAGTCACTGGGGCTGGATGTAGGCAATAGGCTCCGGAACCAATGGATGGGGGCGTTTCCCTTGGTGTGGGCAGAGGGCCAGATTCGGTATCTGGGTATACAGATCCCAGATACGATCCAGAAGCTTTATCAAATAAATGTTGAACCAATGTTGGACAAGACCATAGGGCGACTTCGCAAATGGAGGGACCTCCCTGTTTCATTGAAAGGTAGAGTAGCATTATTTAAGATGGTAGAGCTTCCTCGCTGGGTATATCTGCTGCGTCATGTGCCGATTTGGCTTCTGAGGAAAGACTTATGGTGCCTGCATAGTCATTTATCAAAGTTCCTATGGAAAGGGCGGCGAGCGAGGATTGCCTTGGACGTCCTGCTGCAACCGGCTGAGGAAGGAGGGGTGGGTCTGCTTCCTTTAAGAGATTACAATTTAATTTGTTGCCTGCGATCTTTGCGAGAGATCTTCACGGGGGAGATGGAAACATTGCCTTTAGACTTAGTGGATGTTATGTCAGGGGCTTTACACCGGGCCTATTTACTACACAGAGTCGGTAAGGAGCTGCCACAAGCATGGCGGGCATCCACTTGCCTTTTGGCTTTCCGGCGAGCATGGCAGGCTCTCTGTCAGCTGATGCAGGTGGATTGGAGAAGCACGGACTGCCTCCCACTACGGGGGAACCAGGATCTCATGCCGGGCCTACAAGGGGAGGGGGGGGGGGTGCACGGAGATGGGAAGCTTGGGGGTTGCGATACACAGGCCAATTGAGAATGAACGGCTCGTCGGTGATTGACTCCTTCCAAAATTTGCAGAGTATTTACCAGCTGGATAAGGGAAATTTCTATTTTTACTTGCAAGCGCGGCATTATGTGGGCACTCTGTCCCAATCGGGGCGGGGGGTTTTCAGTCTTTTCCAGAAGTTGGAAGGGAAATTAACTGTTCGCCGACTGCGGGAGGAAGTGAGTGTAGGCCAGACAGGTGGAGGATTGGAAGGGTTAGCGCGGAAATGGTGGAAAGATGGAGTCCCCGAAGGTACTGTGGAGCGTCTTCACGAGGTGCTCTCAACTGTGAAAGGGGTAGTGGAGTCGGTACAACTGCAAGAGGTTCAATATAAATTTTTGTGGCGGGCATATGTGCATGATGTATGGGCTGCGAAAGCGGGCCTCTCTGTGACAGATGTGTGTAAGTTCTGTGGAGACGAGAAGGGCACTCTAGCACATAGGTTTTGGTTCTGTGGGCGCATACAATCATTATGGGGAGGAGTTGGGACTAAATTGCGGGAATGGCTTGGGGTACCGATACCGTTATCTCCGGCCTGGTGCCTCTTTGGGTCCTATGAAGATGAGCTCCCTTTGAAAGGGGCGCACAAAAAGCTGTGTGAGAAGGGCTTTCTGGTGGTTAAACAAACCATTTTGCGGCACTGGCTGGGTACAGACGTACCAAGTGTGGCAGGATGGGAGAGGAGCATGAGGGAGCTCAGAGGTATGGAACAGTGTACAGCCCGCATTTTGGGGGGTAACAAATGGGACCTGTTCCTGCAGATTTGGGACACTGTTCCACAATAATGGGGGTAAACATCTTCGGAGGATAGCAGGGTGGGCCGGGAGGGGGGTGGGGGAGGCGCAGGGTAAGGGGAAGGGTAAGGGAAGGGGAAGGGGAGGTGAGAAGGGGCTTTGGGAGGGTTGGTGGGGGTTTGTTCATTGGGGTCTGTTTGATTGTTTGTTGAGTGCACACTAACTGCTGTATACCAGGATATGTGAGCCATATATGAGGTGTATAAGATGTGATACGGGAGGGGTGGTGCGGGGCCTTATACAGAAGTGGGCCTCCAGACCAGTGGGTTATTATGGAGTTCGTATCATGTTCCTAGTATGTTCTAATTATTCAGTATATTCACTGTTCTGACTGTCTTCTCAGTATGTTATTGACTGCTGTTACGGATAGGAGGTTCCAGCAATCCTGCCTATTCTGGTTACTGTTTGTTTGTGCGGGGTGCAGTTGTATTGGGGATATGGGTGCTATGTACAACAATAATCACAATAAAAATGATTTTAAATAACAGCTTTAAGAGCCTATAATGCTAAGATTATCCCTGGGGTGGGTGGGATGGAAAGAAGACTTTAATAAAAGCTGGCTTCCTACACAGTGCCACAACCTGTGCTTCTAAGGTAAAGTCTTACCAATTTCCTGGGTGATTCACATATCCCTTGGTTTGATAGAGGGGGCCTTTCAGCTTGTCCCTTTGATCTATCACTTGCCTTTAAACACCTACTTAAACTAACTTTACAGATCTTTTGCCTCCTAACTGGAAGGCCTCTTTGTAAAGGTCTCTAGAAACTAATTTATTTCTTACTACTCAGAGATTATTTATTCTACTTGTATGCTAAGCTGATTTGATTTAAATAAAAAGCTCTTCCCTTCAATCTGTTCAGCACTCTGCTGCGCAACTAATCTTCTGCCGACCTCATCATGATCATATTAGCCTTCTTCTCAAGTCACTTCTTTGGTTCTCTATCCATTTCTGCATCTAGTTCAAACTTCTCCTGCTGACCTGTAAGTGCATTCACTCTGCAACACCTCACTACCTTTCTTCTCTTCTCTCTCCCTACACCCCCCCTTGGGAACCCTATTCTTCTGGCAAATCACTTCTATCTGTGCCCTTCTCTTCTATTGCTAACTCCAGACTTTGCTCTTTTCACCTTGCTGCTCCTTATGCCTGGAACAAACCTTCTGAGTCTGTAAGTCAATTTGCCTTCTCTGGCCCTTTTCAAATTCTGGCTGAAAATTCATCTCTTCATTGCTGCTTTTAGATCTTTACTCACCTGCTCTCTTTTGTGTTTCCTTTATATTCCCCCTAGATGTGTCTACAGCTACTGTGTTGTCTGTCTTGACTAGATTGTAAGCTCTGATGAGCAGGGACCATCCTTTTCATGTGTCTGTGCAGTGCTGCATACATCTTGTAGTGCTATACAAATGCTCAGTAGAAGTATTAAGTACAAAGTAATTGCAAACTTGCATGAAATTTTCCTAAGGCAAAAATTTACTGGAAAACAAATCACATAGATGCGTATGTTCAAAGAAAGTCAAATGCTTGACCTAGGTGCCTTGGTTTTAGGTTCCTGAAGTTTAACAAATTTTCAGCAGAATCTGAGTGCCCAGATTCCTAAAACAGAGATTCCTAAATTTAAACCCATCTAGATGCAAAATTGGCATCATTTATATGTCTACATCGCAAACACAGAAATCTGCTGTATGCATGTGTATAACTCCCCCAGGAAAAACATAAATGAAGGGGGTATGGCAGGGACATGGCTTGGGCACTCCTCCATTCTACAATGGAAAGCCATGTCTATATGGAAATGTTTCTATGCTAGCTTCTGCAATTGCTTTGAGGCATGCACGCATACTAGTTCCCAAATTAGACCAGGTGTCTCAAGCAAGAGGCAGGGGCAAAAGCTGAAGGAACCCCTCCTAGCTCCTCTGATCCCCCATGACAGAAACCAAACCCTTTCCTGACATCCTAAAGACCACCCCCACCCCTGGACATCCTCCGGTAGCTGTTACTGGGGAGTTTGATCCCCAATCACTCCAGCTTAGTCAAGCGCCTGGGGTTAAAATTTCACAGGCTAGATTTAAATGGCTAGTTCCTGAGGTTATTTGGTTAAACCTTTTGAAAACCCACTCCTAAGTGATTAACATGAAAATGATGATAAAACACCACACAAAACAAAATGAACATGAAAAAAATCTTTAACTATATGGGGATAAAGGGTGAAAAAGTGTGTTCTGGAGTGAGTGGCAGAGAAAGAGTAGTTACTCACCTGTAACAGGTGTTCTCCAGGAGCAGCAGGAATCAGTTCTCACTTATGGGTGACATCGACATCGATGGAGCCCCCGTGCAGAGCATCTCCCCAGCTTTCTAAGAAAGCCTTTGGGAATACTGCACGCATGCACGGTCCCCTTCCCGCCTAAAGGTGCCATCTTGCTCAGTCCAATGACATAGCTAAAAGACAGCACACAAAAATGTAAAAATAAACTATGTACAACTGCAACCCCCCGGGGAGGAGGGAGGGTTGTGAGGGCTGATTCCTGCTGCTCCTGGAGAACACCTGTTACAGGTGAGTAACTACTCTTTCTCCAGGACCAAGCAGGAAGTCAGACCTCACTTATGGGACTCCTCAGCTTCAGGCTACCGGGGACCCAGAGCTGAAAAATGAGCTCCCTCTAGCCGCAGCATCATAGAAAGGATTTCACTGAAAACATACCTCTACCGGTAGCCCAACCAGAGGGCTGGAGGGTAGGAGTTGCTTAAACCTCAAAGAGATTCCGGAGCACTGCCTGACCGAAAGCACTGTCCCTACGGGACTCCCTCTCCAGGCAGTAATGGGCCGCAAAAGTCTGGCTTGAGGATCAAGTTGCAGCCCTGCAGATGTCTGCCAACGGTACAGAGTGCAGATGAACTACTGAGGCAGCCATTGCCCTGACAAGGTGGGCCATGACCCGACCCTGCAGGGGAAGGTCAGCTGCCCTATAAGCCCAGGTGATACAGTCAGCCACCCAGATGGACAAGGTACGCTTGGTGACAGGCAACCCCAAGTGACTAGGGTCAAAAGATACAAAGAGCTGAGTAGCCCTCCTATGCCCCTGCGTATGCTCAAGGTAGAAGGATAAGGCCCTTCTACAGTCGAGGGTATGCAGGACTGTCTCAGCCCAGCTGGCATGGGGCCTAGGGAAGAACGTTGGAAGAACTACCTCCTGGTTGAGATGGAAAGAGGAGACAACCTTAGGGAGGAACTTAGGATGAGTCCTGAGGAATACCCTGTTCCTATAGAAGCGAGTGTAAGGCCTGTCACAGACCAGAGCTTGAAGCTCACTCACCCTCCTGGCCGAGGTCAGGGCCACAAGGAATAGAGCCTTCCAAGAAAGGAAGCGGAGAGGACATGTAGCCATCGGCTCAAAGGGTGGGCGAGTCAGTTGCTGCAAGACCACATTCAATTCCCACTCAGGGGCCGGTGGATGGATAGAAGGCTTGAGCAAAAGCAAGCCTCTGAGAAACCTGGACACCAAGGGGTGAACAGACAGAGAGTGCCCCTCCACTAGTGAGTGATGAGCTGCTAGAGCAGAGAGGTGGACCCGAACCGAATTGGACTTAAGGCCTTGATTGGACAAGTGCAGCAGATACTGAAGCACTAACGGTACAGTGCAGGCGAAAGGATCCTCCTTGCGCTGCTGACACCAAATGGAGAACCTTCTCCACTTCAAGGCATAGGTTTTCCTGGTGGACTGCTTTCTAGAGGCCAAGACCACCTCCTCCACTTCTTGGGGTAGGCCCTAGGGAGCCAACACTACCCTTGCAGCCTCCAGACCATCAACTGGAGAGATTTGAGATTGGGGTGCAGAAGGGAACCCTGATCCTGAGAGAAGATCGGGCTGAAGCCCCAGAGGTAGTGGTGTGTCCACGGCTAGCTGGAGCAGAAGTGGAAACCAGGGCTGCCTCAGCCACCTGGGAGCTAACAGAAGTACCGAGGCCTTGTCCCTTAGAATCTTGAACAAGGTTCAGGCCACCAGAGGCGTAGGAGGAAACGCATACAGGAGGGCCCTGGGACCAAGAAATCAGGAAGGCATCCGCTGCTAACCTCAGGGGATGCGGTTGCCTGGAAAAGAACCTGGGCAGCTGCCAGTTCAGGGGACTGGCAAAGAGATCTATGGAGGGAAGCCCCTATCTCAGGAAAATATTCTGAACCACCAAGGGATGCAGTTGCCACTCGTGGGGTTGCAGAATCCTGCTCAACCTGTCTGCCAGGAAGTTTTCTTGGCCAGGGAGATAAACAGCCTTGAGAAACATGTTGTGCTTGAGCAAAAGAGCACAGGGCCTGTGCCCCCCGACAGAGGAGGCTGGACCCCATGCCCCCCTGCTTGTTCACATAGAACATGGCCACTTGATTGTCCGTCTGCACCAGAACAGATTGGTGAGCCAAGGTGTGAGAGAAGGTTTTGAGGGCTAGGCGAATAGCCCGAAGTTCGATTAGGTTGATCTGTTGCGTGGCCTCCCATGGAGACCACAGGCCTTGAGTGCACCGTTCCAGACAATGTGCACCCCAGTCCTGCAAGGAGGCATCTGTCATCAACACCACTGTGGGGACAGGCACCTGAAAAGGCACCCCCTGTAGTAAGTTGGGGAGGTGTAGCCACCACTGTAGGGAGTTCAGGAATGGTTTGGACACCCACACTCTGTCTGTGAGGCTCCCTGTGGCCTGCTTCCACTGAGTCCTGAGGCACCACTGTGCAGGTCTCATGTGGAGGCGGGCATTGGAGGTCACATGCACTGTCGATGCCATGTGACCTAGAAGCCTTAGACAGAGTCTGGCGGAAACTCTTGACAGGCATAGAAACTGGTTTGCCAAGTCCATGAGTCTTCGTGCCCTGTCTTCTGGCAAGTAAGCCTTTGCTTGCAGGGAGTCCAGCCGTGCCCCTATGAACTCCAGGTTCTGGGAGGGGAGCAAAGCGGACTTTGCGAAGTTGATTACAAAGCCTAGGTATTGAAGGAGGGAAACAGTGCAGAGGGTGGCTTGTCTGGCCTCCTGGCAAGTCTGACCCCTGATGAGCCAGTCGTCCAGGTAGGGGAAGAGAAAAACACCTTGAGTCCTCAAGTAGGCTGCCACCACGGCCAGGCACTTTGTAAAGACCCGTGGGGCGGAGGTTAGGCCAAAGGGCAGTACTCTGTACTGGTAATGGTTTCCTCCCACAATGAACCTGAGGTACTTTCTGTGGTCTGGATGAATGAGGATGTGAGTGTATGCATCCTTCAGATCTAAGGAGCATAGCCAATCTCCCCTGCTGGAGGTAGTGCAGAAGTGTTCCAAGAGTAAGCATCTTGAACTTTTCTTTCTCCAAGAACTTGTTGAGGTTCCTGAGGTCTAGAATAGGCCTGAGGTCACTGGTTCTCTTTGGCACGAGGAAGTACCTGGAGTAGAACCCGTGCCCCTGCAGGCGAGGAGGTACAGGCTCCACCGCCTTGTCTAGGAGGAGACCTTGAAGTTCCTGCAGGAGGAAGTCTGTGTGTAGGGGAGGCCTGAGAGGCTCTACTGGGAAGTAGGCAGGGGGCAACTGCTGGAAATGGAGCATATAGCCTCTGTGGACTATGCTCAATACCCAAGCATCCCCTGTAATGGGTGGCCACCTGTGGGCAAAAAGGGCTAGACGACCTCCTGTGCAGGAATGGGGCAGCAGAGGTGGAAAGGCTATGCTGTGGGAGTCAAAAAACCCCTCCCTGCTGAGCAGGAGCAGGAGCCAGAGGCTTGGGGGTGTTCTGCCTACAGGGCCCATGTCCCTGCCCCTTGGCCTGCTGACCCTGCTGGGGAGCTGGGGAGGCCTGGTACTGAGGGAAAGGTTTGTAGGCAGCTGCCTTTCTCGGGTAAAAGGGCTTTTTACCCAAGCCCTTCTTTTTGTGAGAAGGGGCAGAAGTTTTTCTGGACAGCCTTGTCCTAGTCAGGTGCTCAGTTTCGAGCTCAGCCGCCTTCTTGGCCATGGGTTTGCCAAAAAGGTTCTCACCTCGGCAAGGGACATCGACCAACATGTCCTGCACCCAGGGCTCGAGGTCCGATGACTGCAGCCATGCCTGGCGTTGGGCTCCAATGCTGGCTGCCGCTACATGGGCCGAAGCCTCGAAGCCATCGTAGGCCGCTCAGGACATGAACTTCAAGCAGTCCCGGATTCCTGAGGACAATGTCTGAAACCTCTGCAAAGGTTCCCCGGAGAGGCCAGCAGAGAACCCGGCAATCTCTTTCGCCAGGTCTCGTAAGTACATGCCCATGTACAGCTGGTAGGACTGGACACAGCAAGCAAGCATCGAGCCCTGGAAGCACTTTCTGCCGAAAGCATCCAGGTTCCGGGCCTCCCTGCTGGGAGGCACCGCAGAGTGCATCTTCTGGCTCTTCAGACGATGCATGGCCGATTCCACCACCATGGAATGGTGTGGCACCTGCGCCTTCTGGAATCCAGGGCTCTTACGGAGTCGATAGATAGAATCGACCTGCTTGCTTAAAACTGGCGCTGAGGTCGGTGCCTCCCACATCCGGAAGAGGAGCCGTTCCAGCATCGGAGGGACCGGCACAGTAAAGGCCTCCTTCGGAGGAGAGTCATACTGGAGAGCCTTGAGCTCTTCGGCTCGAGGATCCTCCTCGGGGTCCGCAGGAATCGCCCACGCCTTGGCCATATCTCTGACGAACTCCAAGAACCTGGTGTCCTCCGGTGGGGACCTACTCCGGGGCTCCGACTGCGGTGCGTCCGAAGGGACGCACCGAGTCTGAAAAGTATGGGGGGACCCGACCGCACGGGTCTCGGTGGCACCCGCCCCGATGCCGAAGGCACCGGCGTCAATGCCCTCGGTTCTGAGCGGGAGGTCGAGGGTGACCGTGACCGAGGACGACTTCGAGCCTTCATGGTCTTGAGTATCGGCTCGGTCTCCGGGGTTGACTTCGACATCGATGTCCCGGTGGTCGGGGCAGATGCACCAGCGAGGCTGGCCATCAGTACCCACTGCTGATCCATGAAGGCAGACAATCTGCACTCCAAGGCTGTCAGCCTGAGTCCAAGCTCAGGAGACTCAGCAGCCACCGACTCGGACCCTGGCAATGCCAGGCCCGACATCAGCTCCCTCGGAGGAGAGTCCACGAGGACCACAGGACTTACGTGTCCGATGGGTTCCGGCTCCACACTAGGCACTTTGGACGACTTCTCCTGCTCCAAGGGCCCGGACCGGCGGTCAGGGGTCTTAGACTTGGCTCTCGAGGAACCAGGGACCTCTTCCGACGCCACCCTCACGAGCCGTTTCTTCCTCTTACGTTCCCGATCGGGGGACCCCCTGTCCAAGGAACCCCGGCGATGCTCGGGATCAGACTCCCGAGATGTCGAGGCCTCAGACAAGGTCCGGGCCCGGCCGGAGGCAGAGTCCGAGAAAATCCTCTCTTTCTGATGCTGACGGCTTCGAAGTGCATTGGTGGACATTTTGCCACACGGGCCACAGATCTTAAGATCATGATCTGGGCCTAGGCACCGAAGGCAGCAATCGTGTGTGTCGGTGAGAGACATTAGTTTCTTACACCGATCACACTTCTTGAAACCACTGGAAGCCATCGGGGAAAAAAGGGCCCCCGCGAGGTCAAAGGACCGGCCTTCCAGGGAAAAGTACAAAAAGGGCGCGAACGCCAGCCACGAAGGGTAAAAACCGAAAAATTGAAGATGGGCTCGATACCGGTATACCGAACCCGGCGGGAAGGGGAACCGGCGTCGAACCGGAGAAAAGACACAATGAAATCGCAAGAAAAGACATCAATTTTTCCGGGTGACATGGACAGACGTCCAGTGGGCTCCACAGAAAAAGGGGACCGCGCATGCGTGCAGTATTCCCAAAGGCTTTCTTAGAAAGCTGGGAAAATGCTCCGCACGGGGGCTCTATCGACGTCGATGTCACCCATAAGTGAGGACTGACTTCCTGCTTGGTCCTGGAGAATTAGTTAGTCCTGTAATGTAGTGGATCCTTCAGAAGCCATGAAACTGGGTAAAGCTGAAGAAAGTGTGTCTGAAACTGACAGCATAGAAAAGTACATGGCCCAGGGTTGCCATGAGCAACGTAAACAAAGAGTGTCACGAGAGGAGAGAACACGCCCAAACTGCAAACAAGCCCCGAGCTCAGTGTGTAATGAGAGGCAGCTGGATGAGGGCGGGGTGCAGTTAAGCCCTAGGACACACGCACATAAGTTACTCACCAGAAGATAGTGGGGGAACAGGAGGAGCAGGAAGAAGGAGAGGACTCAGAATCAGGAGTCTCAGCAGAAGAGTTGATGAGAGACCCAGCTGCAGGACTTAAGGAAGCCTTGGTCGTAGGACTGGTTGGGGAACCAGTTGAAGAAAGGGACCAGAGGAAAGTGTCCAAGTTGAAAGCTGCAGGTCCAGAGAAGCAGAGACGTCCTGGCCCGAGGACATTTATATGTCAGAGAGAAAGCAAAGGGTAAAAGGCAGGAGAACGCAGCCGTGCTGTGAAAGCCTTATTGACCCAGCTGTGCTGAGAGGCTCCTGTGTGAGAAAGCCGGAAGGTAGGCTGTATAAACCTGGTAGAAGAGAAACTGAATGTAAAAGTTTTCCCTGTGACTGCCAGAGTTTGTGGGGCTCTCCTATAGCAAACTCCAGTATATGTGGTAATCTTCCACCCTGCTCTGTAGCAACGGGGGAAGGGAAGTCTTGAGGCAGTGAAGAGAGACTGCTCTTTGGAGGGACGTATAATAATCCACAAGAATACTTAGCTGGGGGTGAGTGTGAAGAAATGCAAACAGAATTTCTTATGGAACAAACCCCAGAAGAACAAATGGATTGTATGCTGTCTGTAGCAGACCATGTCACGTCTCTATGCTAGAATAGCTGTTAAGAGTTTTGGTAAAACAGCACTGAAAGCAAGAGAGTTTGCCTTTGTTAAAAGGGACTGCTGCAGTTACGTTTTTGTTCTACAAATTGTTTATAAGAGCTGAAGATATAGAAGCTGTTTCTGTTCCTGTTTCGTTTCATTTTTGTACCAGAAGTATGGTCATTTTTGTTCTTGTTTTTCTTGCAATGAATCCACCCGGAAGGGGAAATAAAATCCTGTCTTTTGCCTAACTCCACTTGACTACAACTCATTCCTTGCTTAGTAAGAGGGACTACAACCCCCAGAAGGCAGTGCAGGGCCAACTGCACTCCTTACTTGCTAGGTTTGGACACACCCAGGCTGACCTACACCAATGCTCTTGCTTCTGGGGAAGGTTACTGGTGACAGGTTGGCGTAGTTTTTCGGATTTTTTTTGCTTGAAAAAATAAAGGACACTCTAAAGAAACATCAGGAAACACCAGTTTAAGTGGAGAAACTGCTATCCTGTCTGTGGAAGAACCGTCAGAGGAGTTTCGCTGGCAGACCGGCCAGGTGGACCCGGAGACCTTTCTCAACGCCTGAGTCTACACAGTGCCAAGGTAAAAGTAGCTGGGCATGGGTGTAGGCGGATACTGGGTGAGAAAGGGGTACTACTGTCCTGCAGAAAAATAGACGGGGTTTAAAAAGAAAACCATAGTGCCGCACTTGGTGGGCCTTTCTTTTTCTTTTGTGTCTTTGCAGGTATCGTGTACTCCAGGATGGATCCCCAGGAGGTCATGCAGTGGATGAAGGTCCAGTGGGAGAAACAAATGGAGCTGGCGCGTTACACACAGGAGCAGAGTGCGGCAGCACTAAGGGAGCAGCAGAAGCCGCTTATGGAACTGTTGGAGGCTGTACTAAAGAGACCACAGGACGTGGAAGGAACTATTCCCTCGATGGTCAAGGGGGTAGGACTGCAAAGTTCTAATGCACTTACATTGTGACAGTTAACCACCCATGATAATCTGGACGATTTTATTGAGGCTTTTGAGCGGATAGCAGAGGCAGTTAAATGGCCTGAAGAGCAGTGGGCTGTACGCTTTGCAATGTCACTCACTGGGGAAGCTCTAGCAGCCTATAAGACAATGCCTGCTGCACTTGCTTCAGATTACATGGAAGTAAAAAAGGCTGTAAAAGATAGGCTGGGCTTAACTCCAATGCATTATAAGCGCATGTTCAGGGAGGCAAGGCTAAAGCCTAGGGAGACTCCCAAAGCTTTATTCCAACGGCTGAAGGGATTAGCCTGGAAATGGCTTGCTCCAGAGAGGAGGACTCTCGAGTCAGTGTTGGACACAATCGTCATGGAGCAATTCATGCAAGCTGTACCTCCAGAAGTGAAGGCTTTTCTGACTCTACAAAGTTGCCAAACTACTGAAGAGGCAGCCAATCTCACTGAGAGATACTTTGAGGCTGAGATGGCTGGCACCTCAAGAGCAGGTGTTTTAAAAGTAGCTGGTATTGCAAACTTTGGTAAAGCAGAAAAGTACCAAAAGGTTAAAGTACCTAATGATGATGTTTTACCTGTATGCAAAGGAAAATGCTATAGCTGTGGCAAGGCAGGGCATTTCCGTAAAGACTGCAGGGAGCGAACAGTCCTGGTATCTGGTGGTGAAAAGTGGATACAGGAAGGATTTCTTCTAAGAGTACAAGTAGAGGGCATTGAGGCTCTGGCACTGCTTGACTCGGGTGCTGACCAGAGCATGGTCTCGCGCAGGCTCTGGTAGGCCATTGAAGGTCGCCTGCAATCAGCACCGAGTCAAGCAGAAAGGCAAGTAAGAATACGTTGCGTGCATGGGGCATCTTTGTATTATCCCCGATATAGGCTGTCCGTGAGAGGGCTAGGCACAGAAAAGGAGGTGCTGGTAGCCATAGTTCCAAAGCTACCCCATGATATCATTCTAGATAGAGACTGGCCTCCATTCTGTAAAGGGATGGTAAAGGGTCTGAATACTAGAACAGGCCTAGTATCCACCCGGTCCCAGGCCAGAACCTCAGGGGTCAGGGAGGTGTCACCAGAAAGGATAGAGAGGCCTGAGGATAGAGAAGAGTCCCCGGAGCGAGAGGAGGGATTAGAGGAAGAAGTGTCAAGTGCCCTTCCCATCCATGAGGATCTGATCCATGCCCCTGCAAAAAAGAGTAGAAAGGAGAAGGCCGAGAGGCGTCAAGAGAGGCGTCGCAGGACCCAAGGGAGGGCTGAGCTTGAAGCCGGGGAAGGGTTGCCCTGGGTACCTGCAGAGCTGGTCCAAAGGTTTCCTTCCTTTCCGAAGGAACAGCAGGCCGACCCCGCTTTAAAGCGAGCATTTGAATGGGCCCAAGAAAATAGAAACATGCTTCCCAGGTTTTTCTTGGAGAAGGAAGTCCTGTATAGGGAAAGCAGTGACCCACGCACCGGAGCCGTGAGGAAACAATTGGTGGTGCCAACAACATTTAAGGCTGTAGTTCTACGGTTGGCACACGATCACCCAGTGGGTAGTCATAAAGGGATTCAGGGCACATTAGATCAAATACTGGCCCGTTTCTACTGGCCAGGAGTCTTTAAAGAGACGACAAAATATTGTGAATCCTGTTCCACTTGTCAGAGGGTTACCGCCATAAAACCCAAGGCCGTACCAATGATACACACGCCCACCATATCGATGCCAATTCGCCGTATAGCGATGGACATCGTGGGACCCCTGGTTAGGACACCGAGGGGCTTTCAATACATTTTAGTGGTAGTAGACCAGGCTACGCGTTTCCCCTGGGCAATACCATTAAGAAATACCTCAGCCAGAATAATAGCCCTTGAGTTAGTAAAATTATTTTGTGAGGTTGGTTTTCCCCAAGAGGTACTCACCGATCAGGGGAGTAACTTTATTTCAAAGCACTTAGCTATGGTGTGGGATGCTTTTGGCATACGTCACATAAAGACAGCTGCGTATCATCCGCAGTCCAACGGACTGGTAGAGCAGATGAATCAGTCCATAAAACAAATGTTAAGAGGCCTAAATGGAGAGATGTCTGAGTGGGACACTCTACTCCCATTTGTGCTGTATGCATGTCGGGAACGCATACAAGCGTCATTGGGGGCATCACCCTATGAACTTTTATTTGGCCGGGCCCCGAGGGGGATTTTAGATATCCTGCGTGAGCAGTGGGTAGAGCCAGAGATACAGGAAGTTGGGGTACCTCAGTTTTTGAAAGACTTGAGGAGTCGCCTAGAAAGGACGTCACAAACGTCAGTGGAAAATTTACAGGCCAGCCAGCAGCGTCAAAAACGCTATTTATTTATTTACATTCTCTTATATACCGCACTATTCTGCATCAGTGCGGTTTACATTGAACAAACTGAAATTACATTGAACAGGGCATTATAACTTGGAGATAACTATTTTACAGGGAACTTGGGCTATGGAGGGTTAAGTGGCTTGCCCAAGACCACAAGGAGCACCACAAGACCACAAGGAGCTATTATGATAGGGGGACAAAACCTAGACAATTGGCTGTAGGGGACAAGGTAATAGTCCAAGTAGCTGACCCAGGACCCAAATTTGAATCCCGATGGAAAGGACCTTGCACCGTGGTAGAGAGGGTAGGGCCCGTCTCGTATGCTGTGGAGAATGATAGGGGGCGCCGCCAGGTATACCACCTGAATGTCCTGAAGCCATGGCAAGAAAGGTCAGCAACAGTTAGTTTAGTCAGTATGGAGAAGCACATGAGTACCCAAGCAGAAATTATGTGCTGTCTGAAAAGGTCAGCAGCCCGTAATATTTTAAGGGGGGGGGGGTATCTGTAATGTAGTGGATCCTTCAGAAGCCATGAAACTGGGTAAAGCTGAAGAAAGTGTGTCTGAAACTGACAGCATAGAAAAGCACATGGCCCAGGGTTGCCATGAGCAACGTAAACAAAGAGTGTCACGAGGGGAGAGAACAAGCCCAAACTGCAAACAAGCCCCGAGCTCAGTGTGTAATGAGAGGCAGCTGGATGAGGGCGGGGTGCAGTTAAGCCCTAGGACACACGCACATAAAAATTACTCACCAGAAGATAGTGGGGGAACAGGAGGAGCAGGAAGGAGAGGACTCAGAATCAGGAGTCTCAGCAGGAGAGTTGATGAGAGACCCAGCTGCAGGACTGAAGGAAGCCTTGGTCGTAGGACTGGTTGGGGAACCAGTTGAAGAAAGGGACCAGAGGAAAGTGTCCAAGTTGAAAGCTGCAGGTCCAGAGAAGCAGAGACGTCCTGGCCCGAGGACATTTATATGTCAGAGAGAAAGCAAAGGGTAAAAGGCAGGAGAACACAACCGTGCTGTGAAAGCCTTATTGACCCAGCTGTGCTGAGAGGCTCCTGTGTGAGAAAGCCGGAAGGTAGGCTGTATAAACCTGACAGAAGAGAAACTGAATGTAAAAGTTTTCCCTGTGACTGCCAGAGTTTGTGGGGCTCTCCTATAGCAAACTCCAGTATATGTGGTAATCTTCCACCCTGCTCTGTAGCAACGGGGGAAGGGAAGTCTCGAGGCAGTGAAGAGAGACTGCTCTTTGGAGGGATGTATAATAATCCACAAGAATACTTAGCTGGGGGTGAGTGTGAAGAAATGCAAACAGAATTTCTTATGGA
Source organism: Ichthyophis bannanicus (assembly GCA_033557465.1). Classification (NCBI taxonomy): domain Eukaryota; kingdom Metazoa; phylum Chordata; class Amphibia; order Gymnophiona; family Ichthyophiidae; genus Ichthyophis; species Ichthyophis bannanicus. The sequence continues at coordinate 304,676,836 of CM066040.1, read as the reverse complement.
ACAAACCCCAGAAGAACAAATGGATTGTACGCTACGCTGTCTGTAGCAGACCATGTCACGTCTCTATGCTAGAATAGCTGTTAAGAGTTTTGGTAAAACAGCACTGAAAGCAAGAGAGTTTGCCTTTGTTAAAAGGGACTGCTGCAGTTACGTTTTTGTTCTACAAATTGTTTATAAGAACTGAAGATATAGAAACTGTTTCTGTTCCGTTTCATTTTTGTACCAGAAGTATGGTCATTTTTGTTCTTGTTTTTCTTGCAATGAATCCACCCGGAAGGGGAAATAAAATCCTGTCTTTTGCCTAACTCCACTCGACTACAACTCATTCCTTGCTTAGTAAGAGGGACTACAACCCCCAGAAGGCAGTGCAGGCCAACTGCAGTCCTTACTTGCTAGGTTTGGACACGCCCAGGCTGACCTACCCCCATGCTCTTGCCTCTAGGGAGGGTTACTGGTGACAGTCCCTATAGCTGTGGCCTAGATGCATCAAGAACTTTTTATTTATTTGTATTTTCAATCTGTAAAACTCTGAGCAGTGCACAATATAACATGAAAATGTAATTCTGTGGAGATGTTTGTTTTGGGTCTAATATAAAATGATATAATAAAAGCTCAACCGGTTAACTGATCCACTCAAAAGTTCAAAAAATCAAGATGAAAATTATCAAAACATTGAACTTATAGGAAAAAATTCTCCATTACAAGAATTTTATTTTATCAAAAGAGATTTATTTTCTGGTAACATTTAAACAAGTGGTCTATAACAAGTTTACTCCATAATTATGTGACTCTTTTTAATCTTACATAATGTGCCATTCAAAAAGTTCTTTAAGTGATTAAAAATATTATAATAGCTTCTTCAACATGGCATCTAACCAATCAGTAACTGATGTCACAGATGACTGAAAATGACATAACACTATGTTTCAGATTGTTAACAATTCTGCAATCCTGCTTCAGGTTAATTCCAAGTACATCAAATCTGAATTGACTTGAATTAATCAACCGAGCCACGGTCCAAACACTAACCTTTTTACTGGTAGCATTTTATCAAGGTCAAATTTGCCATTATATTATATCCTGCAGAATATCATATCAGCTCTAAAGTCAAGCCATCCCAAATCATCGATGTGACATTCATAATCCAATCTCCTACCTTTTGGATACTTCACTATCAGTTCTTTAGAGACGCTTACCCTTGGCGTCTTCTTACCGTTATTTTGATCAGTTGACGTTTCCACATCCGCTATTTTCTTTTCAAGTGTGTTGCTCCTATTCAATTAAAGGCGAAGACATCTTTTTCACTAAACATTCAACTACCTACACTAGAGAGTAAATTACAGTTTTTCTGACTCAAGACAATGAGGTCCATTCAATAGTTGAGTTTAAACCCCATGACGGAATTCAAGCAGATGTGAAAACGTCAGCTGATCAAAATAACGGTAAGACAACGCCAAGGGTAAGCGTCTCTGAAGAACTGATAGTGAAATATCCATGATAGGAGACTGGATTAATAATGTCATATCGATGATTTGCGATGGATTGGTTTAAGAGCATATATTAATTCTGCAGGAAATAATATAATGGCGAATTTGACCTTGATAAAATGTTATCTGTGAAAATGCTATTTTGGGACCGTGGCTTGGTAGATTAATTCAACTCAATTCAGACTTGGTGTACTTGGAATTAACCTGAAGCAGGATTGAAGAATTGTGAACAAACCGAAACTAGTGCTATGTTGTTTTCAGTCACTGATTGGTTAGATGCCATGTTGATTGAAGAAACTATTATATTTGTATCCACTTAAAGAATTTTTTGAATAGCATAAGATTCAAAAGGGTCACATAATTACTGAATAGACATGTTATATAGACCACTTAGTTAAAAGTTACCCACCAAAAAATCTTTTAATAAAAAATTCTTGTGATAAAGGATAAGTTCAATCTTTTGACAATAAAAGCTCTTTGATGCTAAAGCCAGACTGACAGTCCTTACCTACAATGTACCACCATAGGACCTGCATCAGGTGGATTACAAGCTTTAACTCTTCGCAAAAAAGCCAGGATGGGGGTGGGATATTCTGGAACACCGTGATCTGGCCATGCCATGAATTGGAATTGTCGTATCTCCCTCTTCTCACTAGAGCCATTCTGCAGGCAGAAATCCAAAGGTTTAACACAATCTTTCCCAATGACATAGTTCTCATACCAACTACAAAATGCCTTTCAAATTTAAAGACCTCAAACATATCCTCCCCACCAGTAAAAGCTCCCCAACCAGCCACTGGAATATATTTGCCAATGGTACAGACATCTAACCATTATACTAGTCGGCAAAACTGACCACAATTAAATCCTTTGGCTACTCCACAACCAAGGTAGAAGTGAACACGTTCTTTTTAATCCACCAACAAAATTTTCCTTCAATAATCCCCAAAAGAATTTCCTGTGTGTAGAGGAGGAAAATCAGAGGTGGAATTGCAGGACTCAAAAGTGCTGGGAACGGACTCGTGGAAAGTGACATTGAATGTATGGATTGTGTTTATCAGCTAGCAGATTGAGACAGAGGAAGGGATATTCAGCTGCTGCCTGGTTAGCTTCCATAACGAAAGTTAGGTCAGCCTTTGCTGCGCCTTATTTTCACCACTGTTTAGTTATGGCCGGGTGCTGCCCCCAGAAAGTATAATTACTCACCTGTAACAGGTGATCTCTGGGAACAACAGGAATCAGTCTTCACACATGGGTGACAACAGTACCAACGGAGCCCTGCAGGAACGCTCCCCAGTGTCCAATAGGAAATCTTTTGGGAGCAGTCCACTGCGCCTGCACATCTGCCTTCCCAACTCCTCTCCTCAGTTGAGTTTATAGCAGAGAGATAGAGGAAAAAATAAAAACTACCCTATAACTCCTAGGGGAGGAGGGCAAGTTGTGAAGACTGATTCCTGCTGTTCCCAGAGATCACCTGTTACAGGTGAGCAACTTTGCTATCTTCAGGAACAAGCAAGAATGCTTCACATATGGGACTCACTAGCTCCCAGATACCCAACTGACATGGAGGAGAGCAGTGTGAGGCTAAAGCATAAATCCGAAGAGTGTGGACACAATGTGGCTCAGTGGACTCAATTCCAGTATGCTATATGCCCTCTAATGGAAGTCTGGTCTCTTGTGGAAGTCCGGGACGGAGAATAGGAGATGAGTTTAAGTCCCAAAAAGGTGCTGGAGTACAGTTTAGCCAAAGATAGCGTCCCGATGGGAGTCCCTGTCCAGACAGCAATGTGCAGCAAAAGTATGAATGGAGGACCAGGTAGCTGCCCGACAGGTCTTCCCAATGGATATTGAACAGAGATTGGCTATGGAGGTTGCCATAGCCCACATATTATGAGCAGTGACGTGACCCTCCAGAGAGAATCCCTCTTGTATATAAGCAAAAGAGTTACAGTCTGCTATCCATCTGGATAGTCTGCTTTGTCACAGATAGACCAAGGTGACTTGGATCAAAGGAAATGAATAACTGAGAGGATGCCTAGTGAAAGCGTAGTTACTCACCTGTAACAAGTGTCCTCCAGGGACAGCAGGAATCAGTCCTCACCTATGGGTGACATCGGTGCCTTCGGAGCCCGTATGGAGCATTTCCCAGGCTGTCAAAGAATGCCTTTGGAACATGCTACTACGCATGCGTGGTCCCCTTCCCACCCAAGGGTGCCACCTTGCTCGGTCAGATGACATAGCTAGTAAAAACCAACACAAAGTAGGGAGGAAACTCCCAGGGGAGGGAGGGAGGGTCGGTCTTGAGGACTGATTCCTGCTGTCCCTGGAGAACACCTGTTACAGGTGGATAACTACACTTTCTCCAGGAACAAGCAGGAAGTCAGTCCTCACTTATGGGACTCCCTAGCTCCAGGCTGCCAAGGACCGAACCACGACAGCACCAACGGCGATCAGGTCGGGTAGCCGTGAGTTGCAGAAGATGAGACCCCACTGAGAGAATCTGCAAGATCCTAGCGTCAAGCGACACTATAACTCCGGTAGCCTGAACACAGAAGGATTGGAGGGCAGAAGTTGCCTGCACCCCGAGAATATTATGGAGTACTGCCTGGTCAAATGCACTGTCCCTGTGGGACTCACTCTCCAGCAGTAGTGAGCTGTGAACGTGTGAATTGATGCCATGTGGCGGCCCTGCATATCTCCATCACCGGCACTGAGCGTAGGTTGGCCATGGACGTGATCATCATCCTCGCATGATGTGCTGTGATCTGGTGCTCAAGGGAGAGGCCAGCTTGCTCATAAGCGAGGGCAATACAGTCTGCCACCAAGTGGACAGTGTTCGCTTAATCACAGGAAGCCCCAGTCTGCTGGGGTCATAAGACACGAAAAGCTGAGGAGCTTTGTGATGGGCATAGGTCCGCTGTAAGTAGAAGGACAGGGCCCGTTTGCAATCCTGTGTATGAAATACTAGATCCTTCCTGCTGGCATGAGGCCATAGGAAGGTGGGGAGCACCACCTCTTGGTTGAGGTGGAAAGGAGAAGGAATTTGGGTTGCGTGCAGCACACTACCCTGTTTTTGTAGAACCTTGTATATGGTGGATCCACCACCAGGGCCTGTAGTTCGCTCACTCTTTGAACAGACATGAAGGCCACCAATAAGGCCACTTTCCAAGACAAGTACCGCAGGTGGCAAGTGACTAGAGGTTTGAATGGTGGTTTGGTGAGCTGTGAGAGCACTACATTAAGGTCCCACTCCGCTGCCGGAGGGCAGAAAGGGGGATTGGATATCAGAAAACCCCGGAGGAACCTGAAGACCAGGGGCTGGCCCGAGAGGGGTTTTCACTCGATAGGGTGGTGGAAAGAGGTTATCACACTCAGATGCACCCTCGCTGAATTAGACTTCAGCCTGGTGTGTGACAGGTGCAGTAGGTACTGGAGTACTAATTGCACATAGCAGGAGAAGGGGTTCTCCCTTCTTTCTGCACACCAGGCGGAGAACCTTCTCCACTTATTTATTTAGAAGGATTTAGTATACCGCCTTATCGTTAAATCAAGGCGGTGTGGCACATCAAGCAAAATCAATAATAAAGTTTGGTTTGTAGCATGCAGTGTGAGAACTGAGAAGTGTAGTGTGTGGGGCAGTGCGTTAGATTATATCGGTGAATTATTTACATAATGAGCTATATACATATATACAAAATGGGGCTGTTTGAGAGGCGTGCTAGGATTGAGATTCTGTAATGTCTTGGGGTAGGATCGTGATCCTGTAATGTCTTGAGGTAGAAAATTTATGTGAGGTCCTTGAAATGTACTGTAAATAGATCAGTCTTAAGAAGTTTTCTGACGTCCTTGAGGTTCTTGGTTGATCTTATATGGTCTGGGAGAGAGTTCCATATAGCGGGTGCTGCCAGGGAGAGTGCCCTCCTTGATGTGGCCAGCCTTGTTTTAGCAAATTCTTTTGGTGTTCTGATGGTGTCTGAGGTTCCTTTTCTTCTTGGTCTCCTGTTGTCATCGGTTTTTATGAGAGGGCATAGGCTGTCTGCTGATAGGTTGTGTATTATTTTAAATATGTATAGAAGTACTTTGAATTGGACTCTGGAGCTGATTGGGAGCCAGTGTAGGTGGTACAGTATGGGGGTGATGTGATCGTGAATTGTGTGATCTGTCGTGAGTCATGCGGCTGTGTTTTGTGCTAGCTGTAGTGGTTTTATTGTCTTTGTAGGTAGTCCTTGGTAGATGTGATTACAATAGTCTAGGGTTGGAGTGATGATGGCTTGACAGACTGTTCGGAAGTGTTCATGGGCGAGGATGGGTTTGAGCCTTCTGACTATCCTCATTTTGATGTAAGCGCTCTTTGTTATTTTTTGCAGTGTGGGACTGGAGGTTGAGGTCCTTGTCGAGCGTTACTCCCAGGTATTTTATTTCTTGTCTTACCGGTATGATGGTGTTGTTTAGGTTGATGGTGGCCGATGGTGAGAATGTCCTGTTTCTTGTGATGAATACAGCTTCGGTTTTGTTGTAATTTATTGATAGGTTGTTTTCTTGCAGCCAGGTTGCCATTTGTTGGAAGCAGTTGGTGTATTGAATCTTGTGGTCCTTGATGATGGTGCATATGGGTTGTACGTAGATGTTAAATAGCATGGTGGAGAGAGCTGAGCCTTGTGGGACTCCTTGAGTGGCTCTGAACGGTTGAGAGGTCTTTGTTCCACACTTGACTTGTAGTTGTCTGTTGGTGAGGTAAGATGTAAACCAGCTCAGAGTAGTACTGTGTAGGCCTGCCTCCTGTAGTCTGTTTAGTAGGGTTGTGTGGCAGACAGTGTCGAAAGCTGAGGAGATATCTAGGAATATCATGACGCCGCCTATTCTGGTGTTGTCGATTGTCCTCAAAAGGCTGTCGAATAGCTGGATCAGTATGGTTTCAACCCCATGTCTGGGTCGAAAACCGTGTTGATTGGGGTCCAGTGGATTGTAGATGTCGATGTGTTGTTGGAGCTGGTGTTGGACTGTTTTCTCAATGATCTTGGACAGGAATGGTAAGCTTGATATGGGTCTGTAGGCGGCTGGGTCAGTTTTAGCCAGGGTGGTTTTCTTGGGGATTGGACGTATTGTGGCTAGCTTCAGGGAGTTTGGCATTGTTCCCTTGGAGAGGGAGTTATCTACTATTTTCCGTACGACTGGTGTTAGTTCCTTTTTCGTTGCTTTGATCCAGGCTACTGGGAGTGCGAGTGCCACTGGTAGGGAGAGCAGCAGTGGAAACAAGGGCTGCCTTGTCCACCTGGGGACAATTAGTATGATTGACATCCTCTCGCTCTGGCCTTTGAAGAGGGTCCTGGCAACTGGGGTGGGGGGGGGGTTTGGTGGGAACGCATAGAGTAGACCCCCAAACCATGAGATCAGGAAGGCATCTGCCGCTACTCTCTCCGGGTGTGGTTGGCATGAGCAGAAGTTAGGCAGCTGCGTTCGGAGAAGCAAATAGATCCATCATGGGCCTGCCCCATGGCCACCCTGGGGTTCAAGCGCAACTCATGCGGCCAAAGGATTCTGCTCAGCCTTTCAGCTAGGCAGTTGTCCTGCACCGGGAAGTAAACTGCTCACAAGAACATGTTGTTGCGAGCTGCAAAGGAGAGGACGGCCACCACCTCCTGGCAGAGGGAGTACAAACCTGTGTCCCCCTGCTTGCTGATACAGAACATGGCAACTTGATTGTCCGTCTGGATCAGTATGCACCGCTGTCACAGGCAGTGGCAGAACACTCATAGGGCTAGAAAGATTGCCCTGAGCTCCAGGAGATTGATATGTCGGAGCGACTCCTCCTGGGACCAGCTGTTCTGTGTGTGGTGGTCCCCACAATGCGCTAGCCAACCTAGGAGGGAGGCATCCGTGGTCAGGGATCTCTGCAAAGCGGGTGCTTGGAAAGGCATCCCTGCCAGGAGGTGATGGAAGTTTTGCTACCAGTTGAGGGATTTCGCTAATTGGTGGGTAACCTTGACCCTGTCCCATAGCCTGCCTGTGGCTTGAGTCCACTGTGAGCAGAGGCACCCACTGGGCTGTCCGCATATGCAAGCGGACTGAGGGCTTCACGTGGACCGTAGAGGCAATATGGCCCAGAAGGCGGAGGAGGAGATGAGCTGGCACTGACCGGCAACATTGTACCTCTTCTGCTAGCTGCCTGAGGCATTCTGCCCTTTCTCTGGGGAGGACTGCCTTGATCTACAGTGTGTCAAGCTGAGAACCTATGAACTCCAGATTTTGGACTGGAGAGAGGTGGGATTTGGGGTAGCTGATGACGAACCCCAGGTGCTGCAGAAGGAGGGATGCACCCTCTGCCACCTGACTGGCCTCTGAAGCCGTGCCACCCCTGATTAGTCAGTCATCTAGGTAGGGGAAAACAAAACCCCCTTGCAACCACAGGTGGGCAGCCACTACAGCCAGGCATTTGGTAAAGATCCTTGGCGAGGAGGCCAGGTCAAAGGATAGTACCCTGTACTGGTAGTGCCCTCCTCCAACATGAACCTTAGGTATTGCCTGTGGGAGGGATGGATTAGGATGTGTGTACATGCATCTTTTAGATCCAAGGAGCACAGCCAATCTCCCTGGTGGAGGTAAGGCAGCAGTATTCTAAGGGAGAGCATCTTGAACTTCTCCCTCACCAGAAACTTGTTTACGTTTCGCAGGTCTAGTATGGGCCTGAGGCCTCCAGTTCTCTTTGGGACAAGGAAGAACTTGAAGTAGACGTCCTTTCCCCATAGGTGTTTGGGTACAGGATCTACTGCACTGTGTGAGCAGAAGAGTTTGGTGAAGGAGTCGCCGCACAGGCTCTCCTGGGAAGAACCTGGGTGGTATCTGCTGTAGGTGGAGGAGGTATCCTTCCCTTACCACATGTAGTACCCACTGGTACGAGGTGATGTTTGCCCATCTGTGTGCAAATAGTGCCAGGCGCCCCCCTGTGGGCTGGTGAAGGTCTCCTGGGGGAGAGGAGTGCCTGCCCTGGGAGTCAAAAGCTTCCTCCAGGATGGGTGGGAGCTGGAGCCTGAGGCTTCAGTGCTTTCGCCTTCTGAGCCCATGGCCTTGCCTATTAGGGTGAGATCCTTGTTGTTGGCCCGAGAAGGCTTGGTAGTGCTGACTGTGGGAAAGGATCCTTTTTCCTCGGGAACAGGGGATTTTTCTCCGCTGGTTTCCTGCGGAGAAGGGGTGAGGTCTTTTTAGAGAGCCTCTTGCGGGTCACCATGTCGGCCTCGATCTCGGCCACCTTGTCGGCCATAGGTTTGCAAATAGGTTCTCCCTGGCGCAGGGGACGTCGAGCAGCTTATCTTGGACCCATTGTTCGAGGTCGGAAGACTGTAGACAGGCTTGGCGTCAGGCGCAGATGCCAGCTGTCGTGACTCGAGCCACTGATTCGAAGTTGTCGTAGGCTGCTCGGGAGAGGAACTTGGAGAAATCTTTGATCCCCGAGATCAGGGACTGGAACTGTTGGAGGGGTTCCCCAACAAGACCAGCTGAAAACCCCGACAGCTCCTGGGTTAGAGCCCTCAAGTACATACCTATGCATAATTCATAGGCTTGAATCCAGCACCCCAGCATCGAGCCCTGATAACACTTGTGCCCGAGGGTGTCAAGGGCTCTAGCATCCCTTCTGGGGGAATGGAGGAGTGGGTCTTTTGACTTAAGTTTTTGCATGGTCGACTCGACGACCATGGAGTTATGCATGAGATGGGGTTTGTGGAACCCCGGGTCCTTTCGGACGTGGTAAATGGCGTCGAGGCACTGGCTCACTACCGGTACCGACGCTAGTGTCTCCCACAGTCTAAGCCGTATCCGCTTGAGGATCAGCTGCACAGGCACATGAGTGTTTCCTTGACTCGTATTGGAGGATCTCCAGCTCCTTGGTGCGTGGGTCTTCCTCCGCCTTGATCTGCACCAAGAGGGCTCTGGCCATGTCCTTGATAAAGTCATGTGTGGCCACATCCTCCGGAGGAGAGTAGTGCCGGGGCGCCAGAGGAGATGGGTCCAAGGGAAGATCTCAGTGCTGTTTAGTTCCTGGGGATGCCTCGTCATCCATCTCCCACTCGGACTCGAGTGGTGATGACGAGTCTGAGGCCCTGTGACTCATTGTCTCGAGGCCAGCGCCAAGGGGTCGGCAGCCTCCAGAGACCTTGGGTCCGAGACATGGAAACTAGCCAGGGAGGATCGGATGCCCAAGGAACAGGACCGGGACCTCGACCGGCACCGAAAGCTTACCCAAGGCCAGTGGTGCTCGGAGCTCAGCTCGACAACTGGGGACTCCCCTGCAGTCGGGGGTTCGGATGTCAGGGCAGATGATGATGATGATGATGAACTAGCCATCATTGCCTGCTGCAGGGCCAGGATAGCAGTGATGTTCTGCTCCAGGGCCGCCATTCTTCCTTCCAAGCCAGAAGGCTCCGCAGCTTTCAGCGTGGACACTGAGGATCTTGGGCCCAGCACCGGCACTCTCGCAAGTGTGTCCTCTATGAGGACTATGGCCTTGAGGAACCTTGCATGATCTCCACCAGCAGAGGAATCCTTCTTGAGGACCTTGGTAGGGCGCTTCTCGGAGCCGCCCCAGTCCCTCCGGGTGGTTTTACTGGGTTTCTCTGGTGCAAACTCGGCAGACTTTGAGAACGTTTTCTTCTTTTTCTCAGGGTCTGAGGTCTCCTCTGAGGAGCCGCCGCGGGACTCCAAGGATGCTCGGCCTCAAAGGAACTGCTGGGCTTGGAGCTTGGTGGCAGGGAGGCCGGGGCCATTGGACCTTGGGAAGTTTTTTCTGTAATTCTGATCTCTTTTTGTTGGTCTTAGGCGTCATGGCCTGGCACAGGTCGCAGGAGGTGCTGTCATGGTCCGGTCCCAGGCATTGCAGGCCGCAGTCATGGGTGTCAGTCACTGACATGGTTTGGGTCACATTTTCTGAATCCACTGGGGGGACATGGTGGGGAGCACTCAGACGAGGTCGACGACCTCCGGGGCAAAAAATGGCGTAAATGCCAGTTGAGGCAAGCCTCAATCAAAAAAAGGAAAAAGGGGCCGAGAACAGCGCAGCGATCAGCACCGGCTCGAGTTGGGAAGAGGAACCGGTACGCAAACCGGGAAAGCTAACTTTTAAGGATAATTAGCAAAGATTATTTCCGGGGAAACAGGGCAGACGTCCGTTGGGCTCCACGGAAAAAAGGAGACTGAGCAAGATGGCACCCTTGGGCAGGAAGGGGACCACACATGCGTGGTAGCATGTCCCAAAGGCTTTCTTTGAAAGCTGGGGAAAAGCTCCACGTGAGTTCTGTTGGTGCCAATGTCCCCCATATGTGAAGATTGACTTCCTACTTGTTCTTGGAGAACCTTAGTTCTATCTAAGTAGTAAGCTAGTGCTCACTTGCAGTCTAAGGTGTGTAGCGCTGCCTCTGCTCGGGACACATGTGGTCTCAGGAAGAAATTTGGTAGAATTACCGACCGGTTCAGATGGAAGGAGGAGACCATCATCGGAAGGAAGTGTGGATGGGTATGAAGGACCATCTTGTCATGAAGGAACTGGGTATAAGGCAGATCCACCACAAGAGTCTGCAGTTCACTGATACGGTGAGTTGACGTGACGCTATGAGGAAGATGACCTTTCAAGAGAGAACTTCATGAAGCGGTTGCTAAGGGCTCGAAGGGAAACTTTAGAAGTTGAGCTAAAATCACGTTGAGGTCCCGGACAGCAGGAGACCCTGCATAAAGCATACTACTAAGGAGGGTAAGGAGATAGGCCGCAATGGCACTAAGATGAACTCTGAATGCTGAAGCTTTGCCCTGTGGTGCTCATCAAAGGGCATTGACCCCTTTGCTTGCCCGGTGGAATCCCTTCTTCAATATCACCTCCATTTGTCCTTGGCAGGTTTTAAGACGATCTCAGTCAAAGGCATTGGATCGCCTGGTGGACTGTTTGCGAGATGCAAGCAGGATATCCTTGACCTCTTGTGGCAGGTTGAGGTCAGCGAATACCACACCCTCAGCAGCCATGCTGTGAGGCGAAGGGCATGAAGATGGGGATGAAGAAGCAGCCCTTGGTTCTGCGAGAAGAGTTCAGGCACACATCCGAGTCTGAAGGGTTGAGTCTGTGACAGGTAAAGGAGCAGAGGAAACCACAGTTGACAGGGCCAAAAAAGGGCTATGAGGATCATGGAGCCCTTGTCAGCTTGTAGCTTGACGAGTGTTTTCAGTACCAAGGGGATGGGTGGAAATGCATAAAGCAGGCCCTGTTCCCAATGGAGAAGGAAGACGTCCAAAGCCTGTCGGTGCAGGGATGAAAGCCGTGAGTAGAACAATGGAAGCTGTGTATTCTGTTGAGTGGCAAAAAGATCTATGAGTGGGGTTCCCCAATTTTGAAGATCCAAGCAGCCGTCTCCCAATGTAGGGTCCACTTGTGTGGATGAAGGATATGGCTGAGCTTGTCCTCAAGGACATTGGGTACACCGCTCTGAGGTTAATGAGGTGTTTAATGGCAAAAAAACAGAGACAAAGCATTCCGTGACATTGGGGATAGGATCCTGTCCCCCGCCATTTTGTTCACATAGAACATGGCTACATAGTTGTCCGTTCTAATTCCTTTTGGCCTGAAAGTTGGGGTTGAAAATCCTGAAGGGTATTTTTGTTAGGGCACGCAGCTCCAGGAGGGTTTATCTGCAGCATAGATTCCTGTGGCATCCACAGACTCTGTGTGGTCAGGTCATTCAGATGTGCTCCTCAACCTAGTTTGGAGGCATCTGCTGTCGGTGTGCATAGAGGTGGAGGCATCTGTAAAGGTGACCCGCTGAGTAGGTTTTGTGGAGAACACCATCAGTGAAGACAGCTGAATAGTTGAGGGGTGATGTGTATTCTGTCTTTGAGACGCCCCTTTGCTTGGATCCATTGAGAAGACAGAGTTCAATGGGCTTGCTACATGTGTGGGCGAGCATAGGGGACTACATGGACCGTCGAGGCCATGTGCCCCAAGAGGCATAGCATTTCTCAAACTGTTACCTGACTTTGTTGCTGAATGTGTTTTATGAGCTCGATGAGGTGGGCAGAACGATCTTGCAGAAGGAAAGCTCGGACCTGCTGAGTGTCCAAGAGTGTTCCAATGAACTTGAACCTTTGGGTTGGAACAAGGTGCAACTTTGGGAAGTTTAGGACAAATCCTAGATGTTGAAGCATGGTGATGGTGCAATACAGGAAGAGTTTTACCTCCTGAGGTGATTCTTCTCTGATTAGCCAGTCGTCTATGTAAGGGAAGAAGATTCCCAAAGTGCGGAGATAGGCTGCAACCACCACCATGCATTTGTGAACACTCATGGTGCGGAGGCTAAGCTGAAGGGCAGAGTATTGGTAGTGGTTTTGCTGAAACCTGAAATACAGATATCGTCTGTGCTGAGGATGGATCAGTAAGTGCATGTATGCCTCCTTTAGGTCTAGAGAACATAGCCAATCATACCTCTGGAGGTATGGGAGAAGAATTCCTAGGGAAATCATTTTGAATTTTTCTCGGACAAGGAATTTGTTGAGGACCCTGAGATCCAGGATGGGCCTGAATCCTCCTGTTTTCTTTGGAATGAGAAAATATGGAGGGTAGAAGCCCATTTATTTATTTATTTAACAAGCTTTTATATACCACCCCTTCCTGAGATCAAAGGCGGTTTACATGAAACGTCACAGCAAACTTTATATTAAACTTTGAAACTAGGAACTCTTTCTATGGTGCCCTAAGATAACAGGGTGGACAACTCTTTCTTCAAGAGAGTGTTCTGAAAGGGGTTTGAGGTTTAGTCCCCTGTTAAGCTGGTGTGGGGTAAATTTTTGAAGTGAAGCAGATACCCCCCCTTTGGATGATGTTGAGAGTCCACTGTTTTGATGAGATAAGGTGCCACCTGTGGACATAGGAACAGAGTCTGCCTGCTATGTTCAGGGGCTAGGGGACCCTGCAGAGGCAGAGTGGCAATGCTCTCTAGGAAACAGCCAAAATCTAGGTGCAGGTTGTGCCTGCACAGCAGGTTAGGGCTTAGGTGCCTTGGGTTTCTTGGGATGGTGAGGGCCCTGCTGGCACTGCTGAGGCTGGTAAACAGCTGCAGGTGGATAGGAAGGATAGTATCTCTTCTTCTTAGAGTAGAAAGGTTTCTTTGGAACAGCCTTCCTTACAGAGGGATCAGCCATCTTCCTGGAAAGGCATTTGAAGGTTAGATCATCTGTTTCAATCTCACCGGTCTTCTCTCTCCAACCCTTTCCAAAAAGGTTCTCTCCAATACATGGGATATTAGCTAACTTGTCCTGGACCCACTATTCGAGATCTGATGCCTGTAACCAGGCCATTCTTTGAGCACCAATGCAGATTGCTGAAGCTTTAGTTTATTCAAAAGCATCAAAAGATGCCTTGGTGAGAAATTTTGAGGTATTTTGAACTTGTCTGAGAAGCGCTTGGAATGCACTCTGCTTATCATCCAGAATGATGGGGCTAAATGTCTTCAGATCCCTGGTGACAAAGAGTACAAGTAAATGGAGCTCACTCTGAGGAGAAGGATGTTACCAGTGGTGTGCCCCAGGGATCTGTCCTTGGTCCAATTCTTTTTAACATCTTTGTTAGTGATATAGCGGAAGGGCTGTCGGGTAAGGTTTGCCTCTTTGCGGATGATACCAAAATCTGCAATAGAGTAGACACCCAGGAAGGGGTAGATAACATGAGGAGGGATCTAGCTAAGCTTGAAGAATGGTCTAGAATTTGGCAGCTGGGATTTAATGTTAAAAAATGTAAGGTCATGCATTTGGGCTGCAGCAATCCAAGGGAGCAATACAGTATAGGAGGTGAAGTACTTTTGTCCACTAAAGAAGAGCGGGACCTAGGCGTGGTTGTGTCTGATGATCTTAAAGTAGCTAAACAGGTGGAAAAGGCGACAGCAAAAGCTAGAAGGATGCTTGGGTGCATACGGAGAGGAATGGCTAGCAGAAAAAAGGAGGTGATAATGCCTCTGTATAAGTCTTTGGTGCGACCTCATTTGGAGTATGGTGTGCAATTCTGGAGACCGCACCTTCAAAAGGATGTGAACAGGATGGAGTCGGTGCAGAGGGTTGCTACCAAAATGATTAATGGGCTTCATTATAAAGCATATGAGGACAGACTTAAGGATCTTAATATGTACACCTTAGAGGAAAGGCGGGATAGAGGTGATATGATTGAGATGTTTAAATACCTCCGTGGCATAAATGTTCAGGGAGAGAGCCTCTTTCAATTGAAAGCAAGTTCTGCTACGAGGGGACATGGGATGAGGGTGAAGGGAGATAGATTCAGGAGTGATATGCGGAAATATTTCTTTACGGAAAGAGTAGTGGATCCGTGGAATAGTCTCCCAGTGGAGGTGGTAGAGATGAGGACAGTAACTGAATTCAAGAAAGCATGGGACCAACACAGAGGATCTCTAAAGGCAAAAAGTGGACTGTTGTAGTTGTTATGGAAGGACAGACTAGATAGGCCATGTGGTCTTTTTCTGTCGTCATATTTCTATGTTTCTATGTTTCTATTTCTAGGAACATGCCCATGTATAGTATATAGGAGGCAATTCTTGAGGTCAGCATGCATGCCTGAAAACATTGACGCCCAAAGGCAATGAGTGTCCTCAAGTCTCTACCTGAAGGCATGGAAGAGTGATTCTTTGAACTCTTTATTTGGTACATGCCCGATTCCACCACCACTGAATGGTGGGGGGAGTTGAGACTTCTGAAAGCCTGGGCACTCAGGAACTTGGTACATAGTATCAATACTTTTGCTGATTGGCAGAACTGTGAGAGGAGCCTCCTATATACAGAGGATAAGATCCTGTAAGATATGATGCACCGGTAAAGTAGCCGCCTCTTTAGGCATCGGAGGATATTGGAGGATCTCGAATTCCTCTGCCCTCGGTTCCTTCTCTGAGGCCACGGTGATCTGCAGCTCTGCTGCCATATCCCAGATGAATTCTTGGAAAGACATGTCCTCTGGTGAGAACCGATGTTGCTCTTGAGAAAGGGATAGTTCCGAAGGAATATCTGGAAGGTCTTGAGAATCCTGAGATTTCTCGTCTGAATCAGAAGAAGTGGAGTCAATGTCTGACAAGAAGTCAAAGTATCGGCGGTCTTGCTTTTGACCCCGATACTTCGTTGATGCCAATACCAATGCTCTGAGGTCAGGGCATTGGTAGCTATAGCTGTCTCAGCCTGTTGGTTACTGGTGTTGTCGGTCGGTTCCAACTGAGGTATCGATCAAAAGAGTTCCACCGATGCTGATACCATTAGCTGTAGGCAGGGTGCTGAAGCTTGCACTGCTAAAGCTGTCAATACAGTCGGTACTGAGGCTGCCAGGAATGCAGCCAAACTCCTCTTAAGAGCCAACATGTGCTGATCTAGAGAGATGGCCGATGTCTGGGTGGAGTCACCTACGGGGCTTTAAGTCACCATCCCAGAACACGGAACCAGTAGCTCTCTAGAGGTCGATTACTCCGGGGTGTCCTGGAGCCCCTCTTGTGCTGTGGAGGACAGGTCCTCCTGTTGGGACTGTTTGGCTGGCTGATCTGCATTGGAAAATCCTTTGATGAGACTCGATGCCGATGGTGAGATGTTCCTCTTGACTTGGTACCAATGTCTTAGATTTACTCTTATGTATGGACTTTGATGAGACCCATGTGAGGAGATCGATGTCCTCGATGATGTGGAAGCCACTGAAATAGAGTCCAAGCCGAAAAGCGAACCATACTGTCTGGCTCTACTCTGTAGGGCTCTCTTTGTCATTTGCTGGCACAAAGGACAAGACTTCGGCAAATGGTCAGTGCCCAAACATTTTAAACAACAGTCATGTTTATCTGTGACTGAAATTGTACAGGAACATTTGGTACATTTTTTAAAACTACTGATGGGTTTTTCGATTTTTGAGGTTCTCTTCAGGAATGAAGGGAAAAATGTAGGCCGAAGGCCTAGTTGGCGGTGAATACAGCAGAAAAAGAAAAGAAAAAGAAAAAAATGTTAAAGTTAAATGAAAACAAAAAAAAATATCAAGGCCGGTGTCCAACTGATGGAACCGGCGTCGATGGAAAAGCAGAGCACAGTAAACAAAAAAAGGAAAAGTTTTTCGGCGGTGACCGGAATGTACAACTCTGCTGGCTCCACGGAAAACGAAGAACTAAGGAGAAGAGTTGGGAAGGCAGATACGCAGGCGCAGTGGACTGCTCCCAGAAGCTTTTCTATTGGACGCTGATGAGTGTTCCCATATGGGGTCCATCTGTACAGACATCACCCATATGTGAAGACTGCATTCCTGCTTGTTCCTGGAGATTGCCCCAATGCAACCATGCAGCAGTGGCACCCAAGGAAATTCAGAGGCACTAACCTTGTTAGTGCCACTGAATATCCCGGATATAGGGATTAGTGCAAATTAATCCCTTTGAATATTCCACTCAGACTATAGAGCAGTGAGCTCTGGTCTATAATAGGTATCGTGCAGACAGATTCCTCAGTATTCTCTGTCTCCAGCAGATGTGATGGCAGTCCATGCAGCAGGACTAGTCTGGAGGAAGGGCTCCTGGGTCCAACTGGAGAACTGGGCCTTCAATTGAGCTCAAGCAGTCAGAGGGCATCGAGCTTTGGGTCCCCAGAGACTGCATGCTGGGCGATACCTGAAGGAGTCCAGGTCCCTTATCTAGTCAGCAGACAGAAGGGCTTAAGTGATTTCTTTTTTTCCTCATTGTTATTCTATTTTCTTTGCCTTCATTTTATTGTACTCTCACTTTCTATCTTTGTTTTTTTCTCTCCTCTAATCTT
Organism: Ichthyophis bannanicus; assembly: GCA_033557465.1. Lineage (NCBI taxonomy): Eukaryota > Metazoa > Chordata > Amphibia > Gymnophiona > Ichthyophiidae > Ichthyophis > Ichthyophis bannanicus. The sequence goes on along the minus strand of CM066040.1, from coordinate 304,659,551 downwards.
CCCCTAGCTTTGATTGAGGATTTAAAACAAAGTTCTTGAGTGTAGCAACAGAAAGGGAGTTTGGGAGGAGAGGTGGTTTGTTTACCATGTTACCACTGGCAGCGGAGGTTTGGTCCACTGAACTCTGATGAACGTAAGCCACAGGCGGGAGTTCCTCGGTTGCTTACCAGGATTGGCATCCAAGAAAAGTCAGTGCTGAGACAGCACAGTTACTTACCTGTAATAGGTGATCTCTGGGAACAGCAGGAATAAGTCTTCACATATGGGTATCGTCGGTACCGACGGAACCTGCGCGGGAACGCTCCCCAGCGTCCAGTAAGAAATATTTTGGGAGCATCCCACAGCGCCTGCGCGCTGCCTTCCCGCCTTTCCCAACCGCCTCTCTCCAGTTCGAGTTTTAAAGCTGAGACAAAGAGAGAGAGAGGAAAGGAAAGATAGATAGAGAGATACAACTCCTAGGGGAGGTGGGTGGGTTGTAAAGACTTATTCCTGCTGTTCCCAGAGATCACCTGTTACAGGTAAGTAACTGTGCTATCTCCAGGAACAAGCAGGAATGAGTCTTCACATATGGGGACTCCCTAGCTGCAGATGCCAGGGAGAAACCCCAGGTTGTGTGTCCTTCAAAAAGGACTCTACCTCCCCCCATGGATATCTGGCATCCGACTAGGGTAGGTGGGTAGGAGTTGATTAGGAATGGAACAGGTGTTTGAGAACAGCCTGACCAAACGAGGCATCCCGGCGGGAGTCCTTGTCCAAACAGTAATGGGCTGTGAAGGTATGAACCGAGGCCCAGGTGGCCGCTCGACAGATTTGGTTGATGGACACAGAGTTTAGATGAGCCATTGAGGCTGCCATGGCTCTCACATTGTGAGCTGTGACATGGCCCTCCAGAGAAATGTTCCTACTCTGGTAGGCGAAAGAAATACACTGAGCAATCCAGTTGGACAGTGTTCTCTTAGAGACTGGAAGTCCTAAATGAGAAGGATCAAAAGCAACAAAGAGTTGAGAAGACTTTCTATGTTGCTGTGTTCTTTGTAAGTAAAAAGCGAGAGCTCTCTTACAATCCAAGGTATGAAGATTCCTCTCTGCATTTGATGCATGAGGTCCTGGAAAAAAAGGTAAATATACCTCTTGGTTCAGATGAAAAGGTGAGACCACTTTAGGCATAAAGTGTGGATTGGTCCTGAGGACTACCTTATCATGATGGAACCTTGTATAAGGAGGATTAGCCACCAAAGCTTGCAACTCACTGATGCGGCGTGCTGAGGTGACTGCAATGAGAAAAATAACTTTCCAAGAAAGGAATTTCAAGAAGGTGGTGGCTAAAGGTTCAAAGGGTGGCTTCATAAGCTGGCCAAGAACCAGGTTTAAGTCCCATGCCACTGGAGGTGGTCTAATGGGAGGTTTAGTTAAAAGAAGGCCTCTCATGAATCTTGCTATAAGGGGATGAGAGGAAATAGGTTGTCCATTGAGAGGCTTGAGGGACGCTGCAATAGCACTCAAATGGACTCTTACTGAATTCGTTTTCAGACCTGCATGGGATAGATGCAGGAGATACTGTAGTAGAGAATTCAGAGGTATTGCAAGAGGGTTTAGACCTTTCCCTGAACACCAAATGGTAAATCTTTTACATTTGAAAGCATAGGAACGTCTAGTAGAAGGCTTTCTCGAGGCATGAATAACATCTCTGACTTGCTGAGAGAGATGAAAATCTTGAAGGTCTAGGCCCTCAGCAACCAAGCCCTGAGATGGAGCGACTGGGGGTTTGGGTGCCACAAAGTTACCTCTTCCTGGGACAGAAGGTCTGGTGCAGAGCCCAAGTCCAGTGAAGGAGCTTGAGAGAGATGCAGAAGTAGAGGGTACCACACTTGGCGTGGCCAATGTGGTGCTATGAGGATCATGGTCCCTTGATCTCTCTGAAGCTTGAATAGTGTCTTGGGAATTAGGGGAATTGGTGGAAAGGCATAAAGGAAGTCTTGACCCCAGTGAAGGAGGAAGGCATCCTTGGCCTGAACTCCCTGACACGGAATTCTGGAACAGAACCGGGGAAGTTTGGCATTCCACGGACTTGCAAAGAGGTCTATGTCGGGGGTTCCCCAAATTCGAAAAATCCTGGCTACCTGGTCCATGTGGAGGGACCACTTGTGTGGAAGCAGAACTCGACTGAGTCTGTCCGCCCAAGAGTTTTGAACGCCTGGAAGATATACTGTCAGAAGATGGATGTGATGCTCTCTGGCGAAAGCCCATAGTTGCAAAGCTTCGTTGCAAAGCGACAGAGAGCCAGTCCCGCCCTGCTTGTTTACATAGAACATGGCTACTTGGTTGTCCGTATGGATGAGGACTGTCCTGTAGCTGAGCAGGGAATGGAACACTCTGAGAGCTAAGAATATTGCTCTGAGTTCCAAGAGATTTATATGCAGAGAAGTCTCCTGTGGAGACCAGATGCCCTGGGTGGAGAGATCCTGCAGATGAGCTCCCCAACCCATTGGAGAAGCATCTGTTGTCAGAGTTGCTTGGGGTAGCGACAGCTGAAAAGGGGACCTCAGCAACAGATTTGGAGGGGACTTCCACCACTGGAGAGACCAAAATAGGCGACTGAAGTTTGCTATTTTGTCTGACAGGCAACCTGATGCCTGAGTCCATTGGGTGGACAAAGTCCATTGAGCTGCCCTCATGTGAAGGCGAGCATATGGAACCACATGCACGGTGGATGCCATGTGGCCTAATAGTTGTAACATCTCTCGAGCAGTTAAATGGGACTTTAACTGTATCTGGGAGGCTAACTGCACCAAGCGTAGGCAACGGGCCTGAGGAAGATAGGCCCTTGCAGTTGTGGTATCCAGCAAGGCCCCTATAAACTTCAGAGACTGAGTAGGGGTAAGATGGGATTTTGGGATGTTTATTACCAGTCCCAAATACTGAAGGACACGCATTGTGCAGGTTAGAGAAATCTGGGCCTCTGACTGGGATGGAGCTCGAATGAGCCAGTCGTCCAGATATGGGAAAGCGAATATTCCTAGAGTGCGTAGAAATGCAGCTATTACTGCCATGCATTTCGTGAACACCCTTGGTGCAGAGGCCAGACCGAAAGGAAGCACCCTGTGTATTGGTAGTGCTTTCCTTGAAAAAGGAACCGAAGGAACCTTCTGTGTGTTGGATGGATGAGGACATGGGTGTACGCATCCTTGAGATCTAGAGAACAAAGCCAGTCCTGACTCTGAAGGTATGGCAGCAGAGTACCGAGAGAAATCATCTTGAATTTCTCTTTGAATAGAAACTTGTTCAATTCTCTGAGATCTAATATGGGTCTGTAGCCCCCTGTTTTCTTTGGAATAAGAAAATAAGGGGAGTAGAACCCTGAGCCCTGTTGAAGAAGGGGTACTTCTTCTATTGCCCCTTGGGCAAGAAGGGTAGCAATCTCCTGACCCAGAAGGTTGAGGAGAGATGTTGGAGAATTGAACTGTCTCACCATGGTGTGGGGAGGAAGGTTTAAGAAATGAAGCTTGTACCCTTCCTTTACAATGGAGAGGGTCCATTACTCTGCTGTAATTTGCTCCCATCTGGGAGCAAAGTAAGCCAACCTTCCTGGAATGGTGAGGGGCTCTGGTTCTTCCAGAGCCAGAAAGGCTAAGTTCTCTAATTGCAAGTCAAAGGCCCTGGGGAGGCTGAGGCTGCTGAGCCGTGGGAGGCCTGGCAGCCTTTGACTTGGCCTGTTTAGGTGGTTGCTGACGCTTTGCAGCAAAACGACCTGCAGAAGATGCCTGCTGACCATAAGCAGGATAGTATCTTCCCTTTTTAGAAAAAGTTGTCTTTTTGAACAACCTTTTCTTAGCAGGAGCAGAGGTAGACTTTGAAAGTCGATCCAAAGCAGAGTTCTCAGCATCCATCTGAGTGGCCTTTGCTTTCCAATCCCTGCCAAAAAGGTTTTCACCTGTACAAGGAAGATTTCCCAGTTCATCTTGGACCCAAAGTTCCAAATCAGAGGCTTGTAACCAAGCAATTCTGCGTGCACCTGTGGCAATAGCCGAGGCTCTGCTTACACACTCAAAAGAGTCAAAGGCTGCACGGTTGGAAAATTTGGAAACATCTTGGGCATGTTTAAGCCAAGTGAGAAATTCCTGCCTTTTATCTTCTGAAATAAAAGGGGCTAAAGTCTGCAGATGATCTGTGACTTCTTTTAGAAACATCCCCATATAGAGACTATAGGAGTTGATTCTGGCAGCAAGCATATTAGCTTGGAAAACCCTTCGGCCAAAAGCATCAAGGGTCCTGGCATTCACGTCCTGGAGGATTAGATGAGTGTCTCTTTGCACTCTTTATTTTCCTCATGGCAGACTCTACCACAATAGAATGGTGAGGAAGCTGAGACTTATGAAAGCCAGGACAAGGAGGGACACGGTACATGGTGTCTAACCTACGAGAATGAGGAGAGGTGGTAAGAGGAGTCTCCCACGTGCTCAACATGAGATCATAGAGAATCTCATGAATAGGTAAAGTAGCTGCTTCTCTAGGAGCCTTAGGATATTGCAAAATATCTAGTTGCTTGGCTCTAGGCTCTGACTCAGGGGCCACTGTAATGGAGAGGCCCCTAGCAACTTCCCTAATGAAGTCCTGAAAAGACAAGTCTTCTGGAGGAGACATTCTTTGTTTTGGAGAATCAGACTCCTGAGGAAGAAGTACCGGTGCATTGACAGAAACCTCCGACTCATCAGAGTCTTCGGAGGAATCGAAATATCGCCTGTCTGGATGCTCCTGTAAAGCTCGATACGCGTACCGAGTGGGATCGACATCGGGAGTAAGCGGTACCGGTTCGGTACCGATGGGCATCATAGGACAGGGTACCATTGCAGTCGACACCGAAGCCGATGTCGATGCAATTGGTACCGGCACCGGGAACGATGCCGGTGCCGGATTCGGTACCGGCAACGGAGACTGTTGCGGTACCGGAGGCGTCGAAGCCTGCATAAACGCTGTTAGGGTGCGCTGCATGGACAGAATCTTCTGATCCATCGACGCCACCAGAGTCTGGATGTCGGAACCAATGGAGGCCACCGGTACCCCAGAACACGGCAACAGGTGATCGGTCGAGGCCGAGCCATCGATTTCAACCTGTGACCCCATAGAGAATGCTTTGGAAGCCGGAACTTCCTGCCGGGGTAATTTTGCCAGTGCGGAATCCTCGAGGACAAGCCCAGAGGCATCTCGATGCTTAGAGGGAGATTTGCCCTTCGAGGACCGGCTAGATTTATGTTTGGTTACCTGAGATCCATGGGAGGAAGAAGCAGCCCTGGAAGACGTCGATGCCACCGAGGCTGCATCAGGGGGAAACAGGGTACTGAGCTTGGCTGCTCGGTTCTGCCGACCTCTTTTAGACATCATGGTACAGGACACACAATCCGTGATGGAATGGTCAGGACCCAAACATTTTAGACACCAGTCATGGGTGTCGGTGACAGAAATAGTACCACCACACTTCGTGCACTTTTTGAACCCGGAAGCGGGCTTCTCCATGAGGAGAAAATATGTTCAGGCCTAAGGCCCAAACCAAAAATGCACAGTTGAAGAAAGAAAAGTTTTTTGTTTTTTTTTGTTTTTTAAGAAAGAAAAGAAAAGACCGGCGGTACCGGTCTGACATAGAAGGCGGCAGACGCGACACAGAAAAATAAAGAAAAAAATAAAGAATTCTTCTGCAGTGACAGGAACACGACCTGCTGGCTCCGCGGAAAAGAACTGGAAAGAGGCGGTTGGGAAAGGCGGGAAGGCAGCGCGCAGGCGCTGTGGGATGCTCCCAAAAGCTTTCTTACTGGACGCTGGGGAGCGTTCCCGCGCAGGCTCCGTCGGTACTGACGATACCCATATGTGAAGACTCATTCCTGCTTGTTCCTGGAGATCTGCATTCTCTTGCTGGCTGGTTGTCTCTTCGAGTTCTGTGGGAGGGGCCTATTTTAGCAGGGAGTTGTTCAGTATCCCACCGCCCTGTCGGATTATTAGCGCCGGTGCTGTTAACTTCAACAAAGGTACCCTGGAACCACATGGTGAATGGTGCAGCACAAAGCCATGTGGATCGTGCCACAGAGGGTTCAAAAATGGAAATTACACTAACCTGGTAATTGTAGTTCCTGTAGGATCCAGTTTAGTCCTCCACAATCGGGTAGTGCACCTTCTACTGCAGCCTGGAGACTGGACCAATCAAATCTTCTGTAGTACATATCCAGCAGGAGCTCCCAGAAGCCCCCCAGTGTACTAGTAACAAAGCATACTTAACGAAGCAACACATTAAATAATCATTAAATTATCATTACATTATCAGTAAACCCTTTTCTTCCCCCCCTGTAATAACCAACTCCCTCCCCAAACGAGGACGTCAGAACCCGCCTGGCGCCGAAACCGACGCCTTCCAAATTACACAGAGCTCCCCTCCACAGAAATCGAGGGAGCTGACTGAACTCCAAGAAAGGGAAGAGCCATAGCGATAAGCACGACTGTCAACAGAACCCGAACGGGACGAAGAACCGTCCTACAGTCAACCGCTCGGAACAGCGCGCCGCAAGACTACACAGATAGTTGGGAGGGAAGGAGGACTAAACTGGATCCTACAGGAACTACAATTACCAGGTTAGTGTAATTTCCATTTCCTGTGCGGATATCCAGTTTAGTCCTCCACAATCGGGATGTAACAGAGCAGTTAAGACCGGGCGGGACCTTGCCAGCCGGCGCGCAGAACCGCCGATCCAAAACAGGAATCCCGAGCCGCTAATACATCCAGGCGATAGTGCCTGCTGAAAGCGTGCAGAGACGACCAAGTGGCCGCCCTACAGATATCCGCTGGCGGAACCAGGCAATGCTCCGCCCAAGAGGTCGCCTGAGCTCGAGTAGAATGAGCTCGAAGCCCCTCCGGAACTGGCCGCTGCTGCAACAGATACGCAGACGCGATCGCTTCCTTGAGCCATCTAGCAATGGAGGCGTTAGCCGCCGCCTCCCCTTTTCTTGCGCCCCCAAAGAGCACAAAAAGCCGATCGGTCTTACGAAAGGACTCCGTAGACTGCAAATACCGACGCAGCGTGCGACCCACATCGAGCCGGTGAAGACCCTTGTCCACCGACTCGACCGAGTTCGCCGAAAGGACCGGCAGAAACACTGCCTGATTCAAGTGAAAGGGAGACACCACCTTTGGAAGAAAAGAAGGCACCGGCCGGATCACAATCCGGTCCGCGGAAAACGACAAGAAAGGCTCTCGGCAGGACAAGGCCTGAAGATCCGAAATGCGCCGAGCCGAGCAAATGGCTACAAGAAAGACCGTCTTCAAGGTGAGATCCTTCAGGGACGCCCTCCGCAAGGGCTCAAAAGGTTCCCGCACCAGAGCCCGCAGGACTAAATTCAAATCCCACGGGGGAATCGGTGCTCTGCGGGAAGGCCGCAAATGAAAAACAGCGGTCAAGAAACGCCGCACATCCGCATGAGCGCTGAGAATGCGGCCTAAAACCTTGCCTCTATAGCAGGAGATCGCTGCCAACTGAACCTTCAGGGAACTGGCCGCGAGGCCTTTCTCGAACCCATCCTGAAGGAAGCTTAACACGACGGGCACAGAGACCGTCGCCGCCCGGACTCCCCGCCGGGAGCACCAGTCCTCAAAAATCCTCCAGATTCGGACATAAGTAAGAGAAGTGGATGACTTTCTTGCCCGCAGTAGGGTGGAAATCACCGCGGGCGAATAACCCTTCTTTTTCAGCCGAGCCCTCTCAATGGCCAAACCGTAAGCGAGAATCGAGCCACCTGGGGCATCCGCAGGGGCCCTGAAGAAGAAGGTCCGGCAGCGCGGGCAGGCGCCAAGGCACGCCGTCTCGAAGTCTGACTAGCTCGGCATACCAGGGCCTCCGGGGCCAATCCGGAGCCACCAGCAGCACTCTGCCCTGATGACACTCGATGCGCTGGACGACCCGGCCGATCAGCGCCCACGGAGGGAAGACATACAGAAGCCCGGACGTCGGCCACGGCTGAATGAGAGCGTCGAGCCCTTCGGACATTCGCTCCCGCCGTCTGCTGAAGAAGCGACTCGTCTTGGCCGTCTGGAAGGTCGCCATGAGATCCATGATGGGCGGACCCCACCGCCGTACTATTTGCGCATACACCTGTGGATTTAACTCCCACTCTCCGGGGTCCACTCGCACTCTGCTGAGAAAGTCGGCCTGGACATTTTCCGCGCCCGCTATGTGCGCCGCTGATATTGCCGGCAGACGAGTCTCCACCCAACTGAACAAGGCTGTCGCCTCTGTTTCCAGGGCCACACTCCCTGTGCCCCCTTGGCGATTGATGTAAGCCACCGTGGTCGCATTGTCCGACCAGACCCGGACAGGTCGACCCCGGACCAGTGGCTCCAGGGCCTATAGTGCCAGCCGCACCGCCCGAAGCTCGAGACGGTTGATCGACCAAGACGCTTCCTGGGAGGACCACACCCCCTGAGTGAAGCGGGTCTCGCAGTGCGCTCCCCAACCGGCTAAGCTCGCATCCGTTGTGAGGGGAACCCACAGAGGCGGCTCCAAGGGAACCCCCCGCGTCAGATTCTCGGGAGAGAGCCACCAACGGAGCGAAAGACGCACCGCCTTCGGGCAGGGCAGTCTCTTGTTCAAGGAGTCGCACTGGTTGGACCACCGGCGAAGGAGCGCCCTCTGCAGCGGGCGCATGTGGAACCGCGCCCACGGTACCACCTCCAAGGTCGCCGCCATCGTTCCGAGAAGCCTCAGGTACCACCACGCCGACGGAGCAGGCATGCCCCGAAAGAGTCGGACAAGAGCACGCAACGCCCGGACGCGGCGCTCGGGGAGGCACACCAGCCCCCGGGCGGTGTCGAAGCGCACCCCCAGATACTCGAGGTCCTGCGTGGGACGCAGACAACTTTTTCGTTCGTTCACCACCCAGCCGAGAGACCGCAGCAGAGCCACTACCCTGCTCGTGACTCGCAAGCACTCCCGACTGGACTTTGCCCGAATCAACCAGTTGTCGAGATATGGATGGACCAAGATGCCCTCCTTGCGCAAGGCCGCCGCAACGACCACCATCACCTTTGTGAAGGTGCGCGGAGCCGTGGCTAAGCCGAACGGCATGGCCCAGAACTGGAAGTGGCCCCACGGAAACCGCTGATGAGATGGATGTATCGGGATGTGCAAATAGGCCTCTGTAAGATCGAGGGACGTCAAAAACTCCCCCTGTCGTACTGCTACAATGACTGACCGCAGAGTTTCCATACGGAAGTGCGGCACCCTGAGCGCGCGATTGACGCCTTTGAGATCCAAGATCGGACGCAGAGAATCGCCCTTTTTGGGGACCACAAAATAGATGGAGTAACGACCGGCGCCTCTTTCCAAGAGAGGAACCGGGACCACCGCTCCCAGTGCTAACAACCGAGCCAGGGTCACGCGGATGTCCCGCGTCTTTTGTTCGCCCCTGCTGGGCGACAGAACAAAGGCATCCGGAAGCGGGGATGCAAATTCTAGAGCATAACCCTCTTCTATAATCTGTAGCACCCAGCGATCTGACGTAATTTGGGCCCAAGACGGAAGAAAGTCGTGCAAACGACCCCCGATAATCGGGCCTCCCTCCAGAGCCCGCCTCGCGTCATTGTGGCTTGCGCCCAAAGGAAGACGCCGAGGGAGAGGCGGCTCCGGAGAAGCCTCTGCCGGCCCCTCTGAAACCACGAAATCCCTGATTACGGGCTCCAAACTGGCCCCGCTGCGAGGCCCACAGGCGGGAGGACCGAAACCTGCGCTGATCCCGAAAGGACCCCCGCGCCGAGGTGGAGGACCTGTTGGCCCTTGGCCTATCCTCCGGAAGCCGGCCCCCCTTGGACTCACCGAGCTCCTTTACCAGTTTCTCGAGAGCCTCCCCAAATAACAATCTGCCCTTAAAGGGCAGTTTACCGAGGCAGGACTTGGAAGAACCATCCGCCGCCCAGTTGCGCAACCATAGGGACCGGCGCGCTGCCACCGCGGACGCCATACTATTAGCCAAGGCGCGGATTAAATCATAAAACAGATCCGCCAAGTAGGCCGAGCCGGACTCCAGCCGGGTGACCTCCAACAGGCCTTGCTGGTCTAAGCCGGGGCTCGAGCGCAAGCGCTGCGACCACCGCAGACACGACCGAGCCACCCAAGCCCCGCAAATAGAGGCTTGCAATGACACGGCATCCGTATCGAAGGTTTGCTTCAGCAAATTATCATCTTCTTATCCTGCCCGTCCTTGAGGGCCGCCCCCCTCAACCGGGATGGTGGTTTTCTTGGTCACTGCGGAAACCGCAGCATCCACTCGCGGAGCCTTAAACAAGTCCCTGTCCTTGTCGGCGAGGGGATAAAGCCGATTCATGGTCCGAATCCCCTTCAAACCGGATTCCGGGTGCTCCCACTCCGCCTGTATCATCTGTTCCACCACGCGGTGGACGGGAAAAACCACCTGGGTATCCCTGACGGCCTGAATGAGAGGATCCTCCAGACCCTCTTCCTCCAGGGACCGCACTGCCGAAAGGTTAAGTGCCTGAAGGGATTCCGTAACCAGAGGAACCTGCTCGTCCTTCCGAAACACCCGAATGATCCGAGCCTGATCCTCCGGCTCGGGGATCTCCCCATCCTCCAATTCCTCCGCTTCAGTCTCAGGATTGCCCTCCGCCTCGGACTCCAGAAGCCCCAGGGCGTCCTGCTCCTGTTCCTCCAACCGGAGCCGCTTGACCCCGGGTGGAGAGGAGCGCTGAGCCACCCCAGTGACCCCCGAAGGGAGAGAGGGGGGCCCAACCTCCGGCCACTGACCGGACCTGCTCAAGTGGAAAGCCTGATGCATGAGGAGAACAAAATCAGGGGAGAATTCCATAGGTGGGACCACTATAGCCCCCTGCTGGAGCGCAGCCACCGACCCACTGGCCGGTGGAACCGACCCAGACTGAGGGATGCTCGGAGAAAGGACACTGTCCCCTGAAGTAGAAGCATCCCCAGGGGTAACCTGCTCCTGGACATGCACAGAGTGTTCCAGCTCTGCGGGCACTGCAGCGCAGCCCCTGCAGATGCCAGAGTCAGTCCCTGCCGCTCTGCGGGACCCACAAATCACACATTGGGGTTTGGAAGCCATCCCAAGACCACCTCTGCCCAGCGGGATAGAAGGGAACCGGCACAGAAAAGCCCACACCACAGGGGCAATCTCATGCAAATCAGTCCCGGTTGAATAATAAAACTTTTTTTTTTTTTTGCAAGAAACAAACACACTCCCCAGACTCCCAGGGGTGCCCTGAGCAAAATCGCCAGCAAAAGGAACCCCAAAAACCCCAGGGGAACCTGTGCACAAGTGATCAAAAGTGCCTCTAAAAGCACACTTTATAAATCCAAAATGGCCGCTGCACTTTTTCACCCGCGGTAAAAAACGGCGCGAAAATACAAAGACAAATAAATAATATGTAAAAGAAAGAAAACGACCCTCAGATACAGGGCAAACGATCAAATTTAGGAAAAATTGCCAAATGGGCTCAGGAGAGCCTACAGAACGCTGGCAGCTCTGACAAGAGAGCACTGCTCACAAATACAGACATAAAATGAAAACTCCTACCAGCTCAGGAACAGCAAGGACACAGCCAACTTCACACAGTGTCAGCCACTGCTGTATCAGGTATGGCTTTTCCCCGTACAGTCAAGGGGAAGCTCACCCAAGGCTGATAAAATTAGCCAGGCAAGAAGACAGGAGCCCACAGGTCTGACTTCCTCCCGAGTCTCCTGTGCCAAAGCACTAGAGAGGCATGTTTCTTTCACTTTTCCTTTTAAAGATACAACTAGCTATTAAATAAATAGTAAATAAATGTCCCAAAAACAAACCCTAAAAGACTAACTAACAAGTGTTGCTCCTTCAAGAGTCACTCAGTGTGCCCAGCAAGGGCACAGACGTCTTCAAGCTGCAAGAGACTGGACACACTGGGGGGCTTCTGGGAGCTCCTGCTGGATATGTACTACAGAAGATTTGATTGGTCCAGTCTCCAGGCTGCAGTAGAAGGTGCACTACCCGATTGTGGAGGACTAAACTGGATATCCGCACAGGAATTCACCTTTCCTTGCTGGCCACAGCATCAGGAGAAATAACAGATATTTACAAAAACAAAGAAAGGAAATCAATTTAATTTAATTTTTTTTTTAACCATGCATGGTTCTCAGACCAGCGTGCCTGGAGAGAAAAGCACCGGAGAGGTTGTCATTTTACCCACACAGAGTGTGGATCCTCATGTTTCTGTCTTTCCCCCTCCCTAGCTCCTCAGCTGGATGTAATTGGCCAGCTTCAGCCTCTGCAGAGGGACATATGTAGGAACGCTGTGGAGATCATTTCTTTTGAGGCTGCAGGGGGGTATTCTCTAGCTTTTTGTACTTCTGCATGAAGCCTTTCTAATGGAACAATGCTTAAGAAGCAGTGTCAAGGCATTGGCTGCAGGGCCAACCAAAGTTCCAGTTGGAGCCAGTGTACCTGAAGAACTGCATTTAGCAAGAACTGAAGATTGGATGTCTCAGTTTCACGTTTCTATGCACAATTTGGATTATTTAACCACTGCAAGCCTTCTGGATAAGAAGTCCATGGTGGCAGATCCACTGGTGGCATGCCTCGTTTTTATAAGGAGGGTTGTTATTTTTTTATAAGGAGGGGTATTTGAAGCTTCTGTTGAGGAGCTTCAAATACTGCAGTATGTCATAAGCAGGCGGTTATGGCCTCAGGAGACCCCATCCTGAAAAGCATTATAGGAAGCCTTCTAAGGCTTTTCCTATACACATCAAGATCTTCAGGATCTACTCTTGGTGGATTGGAACTCTCTGGAACCGGGTCTCAACGGGAAGGGCCATGGGGAAAAACTTTATAGCATAGTTACTCACCTGTAACCGGTGTTCTCCAGGGACAGCAGGAATCAGTCCTCACTTATGGGTGACGTCGGTACCGAGGGAGCCCGCACAGAGCAATTCCACAGCTTTCAAAGAAAGCCTTTGGGATTGCTGCCACACATGTGTGGTCCTCTTCCCGCCCAAGGGTGCCTTCTTGCTCAATCAGGTCCCTTAGCTCGAGCCCTACCAAGCAGATGGAAAGGGAAGGACAAAAATTCAGCAACTCATCAGGGGAGAGGGGAGGGTAGTGAGGACTGATTCCTGCTGTCCCTGAAGAAAACCTGTTACAGGTGAGTAACTACGCTTTCTCCAGGAACAAGCAGGAAGTCAGTCCTCACTTATGGGACGCCCTAGCTACAGGCTACCGAACCTGTAACCAAAAAACACCTCCGCGAGGCCTGAGTAGAAGCCGAAGCTCGAAGGAGCCAGAGTCCTCGGGTCCAAGCCCTCGGTAGCCGTGAAGAAGGGTCGGATGGCAGGAGTTGCTTATACCCCAAACAGATTATGGAGTACAGCCTGGCCAAAGGCGCTGTCCCGGCGGGACTCCCTCTCCAAGCAGTAGTGGGCAGCGAAGGGGTTCGCGGAAGACCAGGTCACCATCCAGCAGATGTCCATCAGGGACAGGGAACATAGAGAGGCCACCGAGGCCGCTTTGGCTCGGACCCCGTGTGCGGTGACTCGACGATCCAGTGGGACGCCCGCATTCGCATGGGCGAAAGCGATGCAGTCCGCCACCCAAATTGAGAGAATGTACTTGGTGACTGCTTGCCTCGGTCTATTGGGATTGTAGGTCACAAAAAGCCAGTCAGACTTGCGATGAGTATAGGTACGCTGCAAATAAAAGGCGAGGGTCCGTTTGCAGTCGAGGGTGTGGAGAGCTGTCAACGCCTAGTCGGTGTGGGGCCTCGGGAAGAATGTCGACTGCACTATCTATTGGTTGAGATGGAAGTCTGAAACGACCTTAGGCAGGAATTTAGGGTGGGTTCAGAGGACTACCCTGTTTTGATAAAACCTGGTGTAAGGGGCACCAGCCATGAGAGCCTGGAGCTCACTGACTTGGCAGGCCAAGGTCAGCGTCACCAGGAAGGCCACCTTCCAGGACAGGTGCCGGAGCTAACACATCGCCATTGGCTCAAAGAGTGGATGAGTGAGCTGCGTGAGTAGCACATTCAAGTCCCATTTCGCCGGAGGAGGACGGATGGGCGGCGTGGACAGCAGAAGACCCCACATGAAGCGAGACTAACGGCTGCTCCGAGAGGGGTTTTCCTTTGATAGAGAGATGATTAGCTGAGATGACGCTCAAATGAACCCTGGCAGAGTTCGACTTCAGCCCTTCAAGAGAGATGGAGGAGGTACTGGAGAACCCATTGAATGGGGCACGACAATGGGTCGATCTGGTGCTCTGAGCACCAGACAGAGAAGGGTTTCCACTTAGAGGCGTAAGCTCGCCTAGTGGAGTCCTTCCTCGAGGCGAGGAGGACCTTGTCGACCTCCTCCGGAAGGGCCAGAGAGGCTAGGGAGACCCGTTCAGCCATCAGGGCATGAGGGATAGGGAGGTTAGATTTGGGTGCAGCACCCGACCCTCCTCCTGCGTTAGCAGACCCCAGGCAGAGCCCAGGGGAACCAGGGGGTCTGTCGAGAGCAGGAGCAGGAACTAAGGCTGCCGAGTCCACGAGGGAGCCATGAGAATCAATGATGGCCGATACCACTGAGCCTTGAACAGTCCTCGCAATGAGGGGGAAAGGAGGGAATGCATAGAGAAGGCTGGAGGACCAATCCAGGAGAAATGCATCGGGGCCCTCCCTGCTTGAGTGTGGCACCGGCATGCAAAAGCGGGGGAGCTGCGTGTTCTGGGGACTACCGAAGAGGTCTATTCCTGGCGTTCCCCAGCAGAGAAACATCCAGTCTGCTACTCTGGGATCCAGCTGCCATTCGTGTGTGCGAAGGATTCTGCCGAGTCTGTCCGCCAGGCCATTCTCCTGACCCGGGAGGTACATCACCCTGAGGGACATCCTCCACCGGACAGCGAAAGAGCAGATGACACTTCGGTAATGGGCAGTATATCAAATGTTGCAAATAAAGAATAAATAAACAATAAAGGATCGCTTCCCGGCAGAGGAAGCGCGATCCCGTGCCTCCCTCCTTGTTGATGTAGAACATTGCTACACGGTTGTCAATCTGCACTAGAACCGACCTCCCGCTGAGGTGTTCCTCAAAGGCCTACCGAATGGCCCGGAATTCGAGCAGATTTATCAATGCCCTTGCGTGCAGAGTGGTCCGCAATGGGCTCCCCATCCTAACAGGGAAGCGTCTGTCGTCAGCACCGAATCGTGCTGTGGGGCCTGAAAGGGCAATCCCCGCAGGAGGTCGCGGGGAGTTTTGCCAACAGCTCTGGGACAAGCGGAGGTCGGGAAGAACCCTGACGGGGTCCCTGAGGTGTCCGAGGGACTGGCTGCATTGGGCACAGAGACACCACTGAGCTGTCCGCATGTGCAGGCGGGCGTGAGTTACCACATGTACGGTCGAGGCCATGTGGCCCAGGAGACATAGTATGGTCCGAGCGGTGACCTGGTGAGAGCTTTGGACGTGAGCCACCAGAGCTCGGAGGCAGGTGGAGTGATCCACCGGCAAGAAGGCGATCACCTTCTGAGTAACGAGGCACGCCCCAATGAACTGGAGAGCCTGGACCGGCTCGAGGTGAGACTTCGGGTAGTTGACCAAGAACCCCAAGCTCTCCAAGAGGAGGATGGCGCACGATATTGCTCGCTGAGCCTCTTCGACCGAGGAGCCCTTAATGAGTCAGTCGTCAAGGAAGGGAAAGACCGGCACGCCCTGATGACGGTAAGCAGTGACCACGATGAGGCACTTTGTGAAGACCAATGGGGCAGACGCAAGGCCGAAGGGGAGCACCCTGTATTGGAAATGCTCTCCCTGCACCCTGAAACGCAGATACTGCTTGTGTTGGGGTGGATTAAGATGTGGGCGTAAGCGTCCTTTAGATCCAAGGAGCATAGCCAGTCACCCTGCTGGAGGAAGGGCAGCAGAACACCGAGAGATAACATCTTGAATTTCTCCCGCACCAGGAACTTGTTTAGCCTGCAGAGGTCGAGAATGGGCGCAGACCCCCCATATTTTTCGGGACAAGGAAGTACCGGGAATAGAAGCCCTGACCTCGAAGGTGGGGAGGGACCTTCTCGACTGCCTGCTGGGCGAGGAGAGAGTGTAACTCCCGCTGCAGCAGAAGCTGGTGTGCGGGGAGTCGAGGAGGCTCCGCCAGGGAGAAAGGAGGTGGAAGCCTGTCGAAGTAAAGGCGATAGCCGTCCCGGACGACATGGAGGACCTAAGTGTCCGAGGTGATGGAAGCCCATGATGGGGCGAAGTGGGACAGGCATCCCCCCACTGGCTGCTGAGGTTGGTAATTTTGGCTGTATGCTGCAGAGTTTCTCCTGGCATTGGGTCTCAAAAGTTTTCACATTCCATTTTGGTACCCCATCAATCAATCTTTGCAATTTGAAATTCTCTGTTCCTATTTCCAATTCAGAGCACCTCCTTTTAGACTTGTCAGAGCAGAAGTAAACCTACAAAATAATATATAAAATCCCTCCAAAACCAAGTAAAAATGGCCTAGGTAATTATGTAGAAGACAATCGTACTTTCAATACAAATGGAAACAACGGTCTCAGGTTTAATAGCTAAACGCTCCCGGATAGATTTATACCAGAGAGTGCTGCTAAAATTACATCAACGACCGTGTACTTCAGTTTCCATATAGAACTCTTAAATATTCAAAAATGATTAGAAAAAGATTGAAATGTCCAAGGTGATTAACAATCAACTGCATAACAAATTCATCTGACCATTCTTTAAGTCTGTTGAATCGTGAGCAATCATGGATTCATCGCCTTCAAACAGTTATCCCCGGAGGACTCAATGTAAAAATAGACTGGAGTGTCTGCATTTAAAGTTGTTCATTGGACAATGTTGTTTTTAGGGCATCTTCAGAATACATAAGGAGAGTTTTTTTCCATCTGAGATGTGTACTGAGTGATGTAGTATTTACGTGAACGTCGATAGCTCTTTAAAAAATCATGTAGTCTGCTTAAGCCGCATGCGCGGCGTTTTTTGGCGACTATTGAACAGTAAAATGGAACCGCACATCATTGAGTTTCAAATGACTTTCTGGATTTCAGAATTTTGGTGAGGAATTGATCCATTTCCATATAGTTTATAGCATTATTGAACTAATTTGCTGTGTGTGATTCTATAAATAATTTTTCTCCTTCTACAGAGATTGTTGGATGAGATCATTCCCCTGACGAAGATTCAAAACGCATAAGGGTACCAAAAGGGTGGCGTTGGGAATGCTAACAATCTTCTGAAAGTTAAGCACAATCTCTGAATACATTTTTTGAAAAAGAACGTAAAGAATGGTCAGATGAATTTGTTATGCAGTTGATTGTTAATCACCTTGGACATTTCAATCTTTTTCTAATCATTTTTGAATATTTAAGAGTTCTACATGGAAACTGAAGTACACAATCGTTGATGTAATTTTAGCAGCACTCTCCGGTATAAATCTATCCGGGAGCGTTTAGCTATTAAACCTGAGACCGTTGTTTCCATTTGTATTGAAAGTACGATTGTCTTCTACATAACTACCTAGGCCATTTTTACTTGGTTTTGGAGGGATTTTATAAATTATTTTGTAGGTAACTTTTACCCTCTAACGAACGACCTGTATAATTTAGAGCAGAAGTAAAAACAAAACATTTCACTAAACAGTGAAGAGAGCAGGGTTGAGAGTGGCCCACGTTAGGCCTACCAAAAAGTGTTGAACTAGCAAGGATGTGTCTGAATAGGCTACCTTACATATGGTGTGCACCACAGTCACACCTTTTGTTAGTCCAATGGGCCCCTCCGGGCTTCCCCTTCAGCTGCTCTGGACATTTTCCTGGACTTTGGCTTCAGGATGAATGTCCTCTATGATTCCAATCACAAACCACCGTCCTCTGATCCTCAGGTTTGTGGGTTCGCATCTCAGCTGACCACACAGTAAAGAATTTTTTCAGTTTTTCTGTTTTGAAACTTTGGACTGTGGCAGTTTAGGCTGTTACATTTTTATAGGCCTTGTTGGGAAGACTGGTATTGATTTTTTTCAACAAGTGAGATGAGGTATTGATATACCATGGCTAATTGGATAATATTTGGTAACTAGCATAAATAATTGTTTGTAAATGAGTAGATATTTTGATGAAAAAGATGATGTGATACCTTTAGAATAGCGCTATGGTACGATATTCTAATGGAACAATTTACAGTATACAGTGCCGACTATGGCAATATAATGTAAAGCAGCAGCAGTCTAGGAACACGCAGGCCCTGTGCATTCCTAGGCTGCTGCTTCTTTTTATGTTGGATGGCGATAAAGATTTTGCATATATAAAAGGTTTTTTTTTTTTAAATTTTACTTGAAAAATATACCTCCTTCTTTGTTTAGTACTTTGTCAGCCAGTACTTGTTTATACTGTACTATTAGACTGAAATCAAGTGCTGCCACAGCCTTACCCTGAGACAGAGTAAATCCTTACCTTGTAAAGTGCAAACGTTCTCACAGTATAAGTAGCCAAGTCCACTGTGTCCAGAAGAGTCACCTGGATCATTCCATAAGTCTCAGAGCCACGACTTGGCCAATACTGGTCACATTTCACCTTCAAGAGAATGGAAAAAGCAGCCGTTAATTTTCCTGAAAATAATTTAATGAAGTTCTTAATCATTTTAGAGATAATGAAGCTGATAAAAATTATTTTAATCTGATAAAAATTTGCGTACAGTATGGATACATGCATGTGTGTATATAATGCATATTATGATGTATTGTTAATATGATGCAACCCCCCCCCCCCCCCAGAAAACAGAGCAGAAGAGGCCAAATCAGGTGTGTAATTCATTGGCTCCCAAGGCAGATTTTTGCCCTGGTAAGAGAGCTGCTGGCAAAAAGAATAGTGTAGGTTGGGGTGAAGGATCCCCAGAGGTTTGTCTATTTTCCCTTCCCCCTGTGCATAGTCTCCTCAGTCAGCAGTGGGCAGCACCTCTTCTGTGTGCTGTTTCCCTCCTTTGACCAGCTTTCTTCTGCAGTCAGAACCATGTAGGGCTCCATTTGAGGGAGTTTTAAAATGTATTTATGTTATGATGGGGGCCCAATTGTTTGCCTAAGACCTGCCAAAGAGTTAACTGTACCCTGGTTTGCATGATTAAGAGCAGAAAGCATAGTTACTCACCTGTAACAGGTGTTCTCCGGGGACAGCAGGAATCAGTCCTCACATATGGGTGACTTCGGCACCGACGAAGCCCTCATGCGGAGCAAATCCCCAGCTTTCAGAAAAAGCCTTTGGGAGTTGCATCAGGCATGCGCGGTCCCCTTCCTGTCCAAGGGTGCCATCTTGCTCAGTCAAATGACATAGCTAAAAAGACGGCAAAAGAATAAAATAATAATAATAATAATATTAGGACTGAAACTCCAAGGGGAGGAGGGAGGGTCATGAGGACTGATTCCTGCTGTCACCCTGAGAACATCTGTTACAGGTAACTATGCTTTCTCCAGGAACAAGCAGAAAGTCAGTCCTCACATATGAGACTCCCCAGCTATAGGCTGAGAAATCCACAGCTGAAAAATAGGCTCCCTCTATGAGAGCCGCAAGCAGCCACAATAGGAATCTAACTAAGAGAGAAGCACTCCGGTAGCCTGACACAGAAGGGTCAGAGGGCAGGAGATGACTAGACCTCGAAAAGGTTACGGAGTACAGCCTGGCCGAAAACACTGTCCCGTCGGGACTCCCTATCCAGGCAGTGATGGGTTGCAAAAGTCTGGCTCGAAGACCAGGTGGCGGTCCGGCAGATGTCTGACAGTGGAACAGAGTGGAAATGAGCCACTGATGCTGCCATGGCCCTGACCCGATGAGCTGTCACACGACCCTCTATCGGAAGCACGGCTGCCCTTTATGCCCAGAAAATACAGTCTGCTACCCAGGTGGACAACATACACTTGGAAAGAGCCATCCCCAGCTTACTGGGGTTGGAGGATACGAAGAGCTGAGAAGCACTTCTATGCGCTTGCATACGCTGGATATAGAAAGCCAACACCCTCTTATAGTCCAGGGTATGCAGTACTGTCTCTGCCCGACTGGCATGTGGCCTGGGAAAGAAGGTAGGCAGCACCACCTCCTGGTTGAGGTGGAATGAGGAGACCACTTTCAGAAGGAACTTGGGGTGCGTGCGAATCACCAGCCAGTTTCTATAGAACCTGGTTTAAGGCTTGTCTGACACAAGGGCTTGAAGTTCACTCACCCCTGAGCCGATGTTGAGTACCACCAAGAAAACCACCTTCCAAGAAAGGAAGCAGAGCTAGCAGGTCACCATCAGCTCAAAGGGCAGCTGAGTAAGCTGCCCTAAAACCACATTCAGATCCCACTCAGTTGCTGGAGGGCGAACCGGAGGCTTCAAAAGAAGCAGGCCTCTCAAAAACCGAGAAACCAAGGGATGGGCAGAGAGGGGCTTCTCCTCCACCGGGAAGTGGTTTGCTGCAAGGGCACCAAGGTGCACCCTGACGGAGTTGGACTTGAGGCCCAAATCTGAAAGGTGCAGAAGGTACTGTAAAACTACCCCAACTTGACAGGAGAAAGGATCCACATCCTGCCCCTCGCACCAAGTCACAAACCTATGCCACTTCAAGGCATAGGCCTGTCTAGTCGACGGCCTTCTTGAGGCCAGCAAGACCTCTTCAACATCCTTTGGAAGGAGGAGTGGAGCGAGCATTACCCTTTCAGCAGCCATGCCATCAGGTTGAGGGAGCTGAGGTTGGGGTGCAGGAGAGTGCCCTCCCTCCTGGGACAGGAGGCCTGGGGAGGACCCCAAGGGAATGGGGGCCTCCACCACTAGCTGAAGTAGAAGTGGAAACCAGGGTTGCCTCGGCCACTTCGGGGCTACCAGGATGACCGAGGCCTTGTCCTGGAGGATCTTGAATAGAGACTTGGCCACCAGAGGCATCGGAGGAAACACATACAGGAGGCCCACAGAGCATGATATCAGAAAAGCATCGGCGGCCACCCTCTGCGGGTGCAGCTGCCTGGAGCAGAACTGGGGCAACTGGTGATTGACTGGACTGGCAAATAAATCCAGTACTGGCTGCCTCCAGGTCTGGAAAAGCCAATTGGCTACCCCAGGGTCCAGCTGCCACTCGTGAGGCTGAAGAATCCTGCTTAGCCTGTTGGCTAACCAGTTGTCCTGGCCCAGCAGGTAGACAGCCTGCAGATGAATGCCATGCCGGGCTGCAAACGAGCACAGATCCAGGGTTTCCTGACATAGGAGACGGGACCCCATGATACCTTGCTTGTTCACATAGAACATGGCCACCTGGTTGTCTGTCTGTACTAAGACAGGTTCGTGGACCAGGATCTGCCAGAAAACTCCTAGAGCCAGGCAGATGGCACGGAGCTCCAAGAAATTGATCTGCTGTGCTCTCTCATTGGGGGACCACACTCCCTGAGAACAGAACCCCTGGCAATGGGCCCCCCAGCCCAGCAGGGATGCATCAGTGGTCAGGGTCCTCCTGTGTAGAGGAGCCTGGAAAGGCATCCCCACCTCCAAGTGGAGTGGCAGAAGCCACCAATCCAAGGACTGTACTAGCCGCCTGGACACTGTGACTTTGTCCCTGAGGCAACCTGTGGCCTGTGACCACTGGTCTCTGAGGCACCACTGAGCAGTCCGCATGTGGAGGCGGGCGTCGGGGGTCATGGACCATGGAAGCCATGTGCCCGAGGAGGCGCAGAAAGTGTCTTGCTGACACTACGGACCTGCAACTCACCTGACGTGCCAGAGCCAGGAGCCTGCATGCTCTGTCTGTGGGCAGGTAGGCCCTTGCCTGAAGGGTGTCGAGTCTGGCCCCAGTGAACTCCAGCTGCTGCGTTGGAGCCAGGCTGGACTTGGGGTAGCTGATTATGAACCCCAGATGCTGAAGCACCTGGATGGTGCAGGATGTGGCCTGGTGGACCTCGCTGGCTGAAGAGCCTCTGGATGAGCCAGTCGTCTAGGTAGGGGAAGACAAAGGTCCCTTGGAGTCTGAGAAAGGCGGCCACGACCGCCAGGCACTTTGTGAATACCCTAGGGGCCAAGGCCAAGCTAAAGAGGAGTATCCTGTACTGGTAGTGATTGCCTCCCACCACAAAGCGTAGATACTGCCTGTGGTCTGGACATATTAGGATGTGTGTATACACATCTTTTAGGTCAAAGGAGCATAGCCAGTCTCCCAGGCGGAGGTAAGGCAGCAATATTCCAAGGGAGAGCATCTTGAACTTCTCCCTCACCAGGAATTTGTTTAGATTGCAAGGGTCGAGGATGGGTCTGAGGCCTCCTGTTCTCTTTGGTACCAGAAAGTACCTGGAGTAGACGCCCTTGCCCTGCATGTGGTGGGGCACCGGTTCTACAGCCTGATCCTTGAGAAGTCCCACCAACTCTTTCAAAAGAAGGTCCCAGTGAGGGGACTCTCCCGGGAAGTAAGGGGGAGGGCACTGGGCTAGGTGAAGGAAGTAGCCCTCTTGGACTATCTGTAGGACCCAGGCATCGGTGGTAATGGCTGTCCACCT
This sequence comes from Ichthyophis bannanicus, assembly GCA_033557465.1. NCBI lineage: Eukaryota > Metazoa > Chordata > Amphibia > Gymnophiona > Ichthyophiidae > Ichthyophis > Ichthyophis bannanicus. Next base: position 304,637,026 of record CM066040.1, on the reverse strand, counting down.
GTGGGCATACAGGGCAAGCCTGCCTCCTGTGCACTGCCTCTCCCCTGTGGGTAGAGTGGCCATGCTGTAAGAGTCAAAAGCCACTGCTAGGTGGGCCAGAGCTGGTGCTTGGGGTCTTTCTGCTTACGCGGGCCATGCCCCTGTCCCTTGGCCTGCTGCCCCTGTTGGGGAGCCGGGGAGGCCTGAAAATAGGGGTAGCTTCGGTAAACAGCACCCTTCCTCAGGTAAAAGGGCTTTTTACCCTAGCCCTTCTTGCGAGAAGGGGCAGAGATCTTCTTGGAGAGCCGTGACCTCATCATGTACTCGGTCTCCAGTTCTGCGGCCTTGTTGGTCATGGGTTTGCCAAAGAGGTCCTCCCCTTGGCATGGGACATCAACCAACTTGTCCTGAACCCATTGCTCGAGGTCCGACGACTGTAGACATGCCTGGTGGCGTGCACCGATGCCAGCCGCGGCTACCCAGGCTGCCAACTCGAACCCATCATAGGCCGCTCGAGACAAACTTCGAGCACTCACGGACGGCGGTGGAGGCTCCTGAAGTGCTGCAAAGGCCCCTCAGAGAGACCAGCTGAGAACCCGTCGAGTACCTTCACCAAGTCCCTTAGGTACATGCCCATGTACAGCTGGTAGGCCTGGATACGACAAGTCAGCATTGAACCCTGGAAGCACTTTCTGCCAAGGGCATCCAAGTTGCAGGCCTCCCTGCCAGGAGGCACAGAGGAGTGTGTCTTCTGGCTCTTCAGCCTGCGCATGGCCGATTCCACAACCATGGAGTTGTGCGGCAGCTGCAACCTTTGAAACCCAGGGCTCTGGCGGACGCAATACATCGAGTCGATCCGTTTGCTGATAACTGGCGCCGACGCCGGTGTCTCCCAGATGCGGAGCATCAGTCGTTCCAGGATCGGAGGCACGGGTACAGTAAGGGCCTCCGAGGGGGGGCCTCTTGCTCTAGGATCTCGAGCTCGTTGGCTTGAGGATCCTCCTCGGACTCTGTGGGGAATGGCAAAGCCTTGGACATATCCCTCACGAAGTCCAAGAAACCCGTGTCCTCCGGAGGGGACCTTCTCTGAGGTTCAGACACTGGGGAATCAGACGGGACATCCCTGTGCCGACAGGTGTCTGGGGACTCCTCTTCCTCCGTTTTCCACTCTGATGCCTCTGAAGAGGAATCAATGGGCTCCGGCATCGAGGGCCCCGGCACCGACCGCCCCGATGCTGGGAGGCTCGGCGGCGATGACGACCTCGGTCCCGAATGGGAGGACTTCAACGTCGATGTCCCGGTGGTCGGGGCAGAAGAACCAGACAGACTAGCAATCAGTGCCCGCTGCTGCTCCATGAAGGCAGTAAAACTGCGCTCCAAGGCCACCATTCCGGACTCGAGTCCGGAAGGCTCCGCAGCCACCGGGCCGGGTCCCGAAGCAGTCAGGCCCGATGCCAGTTCCCCTGGAGGGGAGTCCTCGACGAGGACAGTTGTTACCTGCTTTGGCTGATCTATCTTCTGACGAGGAACCTTCACCGGGAGCTCTGTCTCCGAAGATCCCAGCCGGCGCTCGGGGCTCCATGACAGGTCCCAGGAGGGACAGGGTCGCTTGGAGCCATCCAACGATGCCACCTTTGAGGACGAGCCCCCTCTCCGAGGAACCTCGATGCCGCTTGGGTTTGGAATGCTCCCCCCCGAGATGTAGAGGCCTCAGGCGAGGTCTGGACTTGCGAAGACACTGACTCAGGAAAAATCCTATCATGCTGCTGCTGGCGGCTCCTCAGGGCCTTAGAGGACATCTTCCTACACGGACCGCAGACCGTTGGGTCGTGGTCGGGCCCGAGACACCGGAGACAGCAGTAATGCGTATCAGTGAGGGACATACGTTTTATATACCAATCGCATTTTTTAAACCCGCTGGCAGCCATCGGGGGAAAAAGGGCCCTTGCAAGATCAAAGACCCGGGCTGCCAGTCAAAAGGAAAAAGGGTGCGAACGCCAGTCACAAAGGACAAAAAACAAAAAATTAAAGCCGGACTCGATACCGGAGTATCGAGCCGAAGGTGGGAAGAGGAACTGGGGTAGAAGAAAAGAGAATTCTTAACTTTTTTTGACTTTTTTCATGGGGACATGGGGACTACGTCTGAAGGGCTCTGCGAAAAAAAGGAGACTGAGCAAGATGGCACCCTTGGGCGGGAAGGGACCGCACATGTGTGATGCAACTCCCAAAGGCTTTCTCTGAAAGCTGGGGATTTGCTCCGCACGAGGGCTCCGTCGGCGCCATCACCCATATGTGAGGACTGACTTCCTGCTTGTTCCCGGAGAATTATGTTTACATGTGAAGGCGTGGTATATCAAGCCTAACAAACATACATATCAGGGTACTCATTATAATTTCCTTTCCATTCTGTATCCTATCAGAGTCATGAAACATCTGTTCCTGTTCTTAACCCCAAAACCCCTGTCAGATTTCATTTGCAGCAGAGTCAGAACAACTACTATATATTCCCCCTAACCAGCACTACCACGAGTATCAAGAGTACAGTGTCTTTCTCTATCTGTCAAGAAACAGAACCTCACCCTGACTCCTCCAGCCTCTTTAGAAATCTTCATGCTATTGACCTGTTGGCTCTCTCCTCCACTGTCTCATCACTTCTTTGCTTCACTGTGTCATCTGAGTGTTGATGAGGCAGTAGCTTCCTCTAACACTGCACTCTCCTCTGCTCTGAATGCTCTTGCTTTGCCCATGCCACATCCTGTGAGGCGTATTGTACCTTAACCAATGTTCTCTCTAATTTTCTGTAGGCTGTGTGCGCATAAAATATCAGCTGTGCAGCTTTTGAAGGAAGGTTAAATTTTTGTGCGCCACATAACGACACTCAGAGTTATATACTTTAAAATTTGACTACACATCAGAATACAGTATGTACACCACATTGATTTTAATCAAATTAAATGAAAATAGATGATTACTAAATGAAGCAGAAAATTTCTAGTAATTACAATCACAACTTTTAAATTTTAAGACGTCTGTGTTGTTTTCTATCAGAATCAGAACCGTAATTTTTGTGCGCTCTGTTGTAAAGTATGTGCGCTCGCTCGGCGAGGTGTGTGCGCGCGCACACGCGCACAGCTTAGAGGGAACAGTAACCTTAACCCTTGCTGACCTCCTCTAACCACCATTAAAGTTCCTGTGCCTGCTCAGCAGAGCATGCTTGGCTCAAATCCCGCACCCTTGCGGACGTTCTACAAATTCATGCTTGTCTCTTTCCAGTCAGCCATAGCACTTGCCAAACAAAACTATTACGTCCATCTGACCATCTCTCTTGCCTCTGATCCTCGCCGTCTCCTTACAACTCTCAACTCTCTCCTCAAGGTGGCTCCGCCTCCGACCCCTCCCTCCATTTCTGCCCAAACCCTGGCTGACTACTTTCATGACAAAATCCACAAGATCACACTACAGTTTTCCACGAGGTCAGCTACTCCCCCTCTTCGCTCCCAACTTTCCCCCACTACCTCGGCTACTCTTGCTTCCTCTTGAATGATCTCTATTTATTTATTTATTTTATTTTATTTAACTGTATTTATATCCCGCTTTTCACCGGGTCAAAGCGGTGGGACGTATAACAGGGGGGGGGGGGGGAATCAATAGTGGGGGGGGCCCATCACCGGGGGTTCAACATTGATGATTTTGGGGCGAACATAGAGACTGACAGGATAGTATAGTTACTGGTCTGGAGTTCTTGAAGAGGAATAGGGGGGTTCCTATTCAGAGATGTTCTTGGAATAGGACGGTTTTTAGCTGCTTTTTGAATGATGGGAGATCACCGTTGTTCCTGATGTGGCCTGGTAAAGAGTTCCAGAGGGATGGGGCATAGAGTTCATAGGCTCTGTTGCAGGTCCGTTGTGTTGCTTTGGTTCTTTTGTGGGGGACGGCAATGGAGCTGTTGGAGGATTGCCTGGTTGTTCTGCTGTGGGTTGGGCTAGGCAGTAGGGTGCGGAGTGGGGTGCCTTGTGTTTGGTGGATGGTTTTGTGGGTGAGTAGAAGAGCTTTGTACTTGATTCTTGCTTCGATGGGGAGAATATGAAGGTCCCTCAGAATTGGGGTGATGTGGTCCCGTTTCTTTGCATTGTGTATTATTCTCGCCGTGGTGTTTAGGGCAGTTCGGAGGGGACTGGTTTGTGCGGCAGGTAGGCCATGGTAGATTATGTTGCAGTAGTCCAGATGAGGGAGTGTCAGAGCTTGCATTACTGTCCTGAAGTCTGTGGTTCGAGGAGAGGTCGGAGACGTTGTACCTTTTTTGCTTTGTGGAATACAGTTCCAGTAGTCTTGTTGATTTGCTGCTTAAGGGTTAGGGCTTGGTCAATGATGATGCCGAGATATCTTATGTGTGGTTGTATTTGAATTTGCGTGGTTCCCATGGTGAGGTGAGTGGGTGGTTTGAAGTCTGGGTCTTTTGTCACTATAAGAGCCTCGGTCTTCTTTATGTTAATGGATAAGTTGTTCTCTTGTAGCCAGTTGGATACGTCGGTGAAGCAGGTTGATAGCTGGTCGTTTGTTGGGTCTGTGGTTGTAATTGGGGCGTAGAGCATTATGTCGTCGGCGTATATGTGGAAGTTGACATTGTGAGTGCGTATGACTGAACAGAGTGGACGGAGGTAGATGTTGAAAAGCATGGCTGAGGAAGGTAGACGGAGGTAGATGTTGAAAAGCATGGTTGAAAAGCATCTCTGAGGAAGAAACCAATCATATTCTTTCCTCATCCAAACTCACTATCTGCTTCTTTGATTTTATTACCACCCATCTCCTTAGCTCCATTTCCTTCACTGTAATTCCTTCCATCTCTCATATTCTCAACCTATCACTCTCCACTGCAACTTTCCCTGCAGCCTTCAAGCATGCTGTGGTCACTCATCTCCTCATGAAACCCTCACTAGACCCTACCTGTCCTTCTCACTATTGACCCATCCCCTTCGTTTCTAAACTACTTGAACATGAGGTTCACCGCCATTGCCTTGACTTTCTCTTCTCTCAAGCCCTTTTGGATCCTCTACAATCTAGCTTTCATCCTTTATATTCTACCGAAATGGCTCTTGCAAAAGTCTCCAGTGACTTGTTCCTGGCAAAATCCACGAGCCTTTACTTGATCCTCGCCCTTCTTGACCTTTCTGCTGCTTTTGACACTATTGACTACAACCTTCTCCTTGCTTGGTTTTAAGGGCTTGCTTGGTTCTCTTCTTATCACTCCCATCACTTTTCCAGTGTTTGTTCTGGTGTATCCTCCTCTACTGCTATTCCGCTCTCAGTTGGTGTACCCCAAGGATCTGTCTCGGGTCCACTCCTTTTCTCTCTCTATACCCAATCCTTTGGTGCACTCATCTCTTCCCATAGCTTTCAGTACCATCTTTATGCTGATAACTCCCAGATCTACCTCTCTACACATGAAATCTCTCTGGCAATCCAGGCCCGGATCTCTGCCTGCCTTTCTGACATTGCTGCTTGGATGTCTCACCGCCGCTTGAAATTGAACTTGGCCAAAACTGACCTGCTTAAACCCTCCTCTCCTCTTCCTCCTTTCTCAGTCACTATGGATAACTCTCTACTCCACCCTGTCTCCTCAGTTTGCAACCTTGGGGTCATAGAAACATAATGGCCACATGGCCTATCTAGTCTGCCCTTTCATAGTCTCCAATATTCCCTTTTTTAACTTTAGAGATCCTCTCTGTTTCATGCTTTTTTGAATTCAGATACAGTCCTCGTGTTCACCACCTCCACTGGGAGCCTATTCCACGCATCTACCAATCATATACCCCCCCAACATCTATTGCCCTACAGAATCATGAGATCAAAACTAAAAATGAGGTGAAATATCTAGGTGTGATTCTAGATAAAAATCTCAGTATGGATTCCCATATTAAAAACATAACAAAAAAAATCCACTACAAGCTCAAAATACTCAAACAACTACTCCCACTAGTACATCTACACGACTTTATGAGCATAATACAAGCAATCATCATACCCCACTTCGACTTTGCAAATATAGCTCTTCTAGGAATAACAAAACAGAACCTAAAAAAACTCCAGTTAGCACAAAATGCAGCTGCCAGAACCATCATGAAGACTCATACATTTGAGCACATAACACCCATTCTAGCCAACTTGCACTGGCTCCCCATATACTGTAGGATAAATTACAAAATACTAATAACCACATCAAAGCATTAAACAATATGGTTCCCCCAACACTGGGTAAGCTCATTAATATGGAAATACCAAATACTGCTCATAGGATAAGCAAAACAAACAAAATTAAGTATCGGAATGACTTTACAAAAGCCAAAAAGTCAACCAACAACAAGCTTTTTCACATTCGGCTCCCATCATATGGAATACACTACCTGTAGAAATTAGAACCCTAACTGATATCAAAGAATTTCGTAAGAAAATAAAAACCCATTTATTCATGTCACACTATGGCTTACAGGCTACTTCCTTCTCCCTTAATGACAATGGATAACAGAAGGATTATATATATCAAACCAAGCAACAGCACATGAAAAGTTAATTAATCTCCCCCCCACACGGTATCAATAAGTCTACATGATGGCTTTTCTGCTATGGCACTACAATGTATAATAAGAACATAAGAACATAAGATATGCCATACTGGGTCAGACCAAGGTCCATCAAGCCCAGTATTCTGTTTCCAACAGTGGCCAATCTAGGTCATACGTACCTAGCAGTTTCCCCAAGGGACACAGGTTCCACAATGCTTGTATTGGTTCAAGCATTGATATCTTCGGTCACTTCTTAATAATGGTTTATGGACCTTTCCTCCAGGAACTTGTCCAAACCTTTTTTAAACCCAGCTACACTAACAGCCTTTACTACATCCTCCGGTAACAAATTCCAGAGTTTGATTACACGTTGAGTGAAAAAATATTTTCTTTTATTAGTCTTAAATAGTTTACCCTGTAGCTTCATTGCATGTCCCCTAGTCTTTCTATATTCTGATAAGGTAAACAATCGATCTACGTTTACCCGTTCCACTCCGTTCATTAATTTATAGACTTCTATCATATCTCCCCTCAGCCGTCTCTTTTCCAGGTTAAAGAGCCCCAACCTTTTTAGCCTTTCTTCATAGGAGTAGCCTTCCATCCCCTTTACCATTTTGGTGGCTCTTCTCTGAACCTTTTCTAAAATTGCTATATCCTTTTTAAGATATGGCGACCAGAATTGCACACAATATTCAAGGTGCGGTCTCACCATGGAACGATATAGAGGCATTATAATATCTTTTGTTTTATTTTCCATTCCTTTCCTTATCATACCTAGCATTCTATTTGCTCTCTTGGCCGCCGCTGCACACTGGGCCGAGGGTTTTAACATGGTATCCACAAGGACGCCTAAATCTTTTTCTTGGGTGGTGGTTCCTAATGTGGAACCTTGCATCGTGTAACCTTAGTTTGGGTTGTTCTTCCCTAGGTGCATAACCTTGCACTTCTCCACATTAAATTTCATCTGCCATTTTGATGCCCAGTCTTCCAATTTATCAAGATCCTCTTGCAATTTTCCACAATCCTCCTGGGTTTTAACAACTTTAAATAGTTTTGTGTCATCAGCAAATTTGATAACCTCACTCGTTATTCCACTTTCCAGGTCATTTATGAATATGTCAAAAAGCAGCGGACCCAGCACAGATCCCTGGGGTACACCACTATTCACCTTTCTCCATTGGGAAAATTGGCCATTTAGCCCTACCCTCTGCTTTCTATCTTTTAACCAGTTCCTGATCCACAGTAGTACACTGCCTCCTATCCCATGACTCTTTAGTTTTGCCAAAAGTCTCTCATGAGGGACCTTGTCAAAGGCTTTCTGAAAGTCCAGATACACAATATCAACCGACTCACCTTTGTCCACCTGTTTATTCACTCCTTCAAAAAACATAACAGATTAGTAAGACAAGATCTTCCTTGTCTAAAGCCATGTTGGCTGTCTCCCATTAGGTCATGACTATCTATATGCTGAGTAATTTTATTCTTTATGATGGTTTCTACCATTTTTCCCGGTACTGATGTCAGGCTCACCGGTCTGTAGTTTCCCGGATCACCCCTCGAACCCTTTTTAAAAATTGGTGTTACATTGGCGATCCTCCAATCCTCAGGTATTAGAGATGATTTTAATGATAGTTCACAGATTACTGATAGCAGGTCTGCAATCTCAAATTTCAGTTCTTTCAACACCCTTGGATGTATACCATCCGGCCCAGGTGATTTGCTACTCTTCAGTTTATCTAATAGTTGTAGGACATCTTCCCGATGTATCGATATTTCCTTCAATTCTTCCACACCTTTAAATACCACTTCAGTCGTGGGTAACATCCCTACATCTTCCTCAGTAAAGACCGAAGCAAAGAATTCATTCAGTCTCTCCGCTATCGCCTTGTCGCCTCTTAGTGCTCCTTTAACCCCTTTATCATCTAATGGACCAACTGACTCTCTCACGGGTTTTTTGCTACGAATGTACTTGAAAAGGTCTTTATTTCGCGTTTTTGCTTCCGCAGCAAGCTTCTTCTCAAATTCTCTCTTTGCCTGCCTTATCAATGCCTTGCATTTGACTTGCCAGTGCTTGTGCTGTTTCCAGGTTTCATCATTTGGCTCTTTTTTCCATTTCTTGAAAGATGCTTTTTTGGCAACAACAGCCTCTCTGACCTCAGCTTTAAACCATGCTGGCAATTTTTTGGACTTCCTTCCACTTTTCTTAAAGCGTGGAATACAGCTGGTCTGGGCTTCCAAGATAGTATTTTTCAACAACACCCAAGCTTGATGTACGTCTTTAACCTTTGCAACTGCTCCTTTTAGTTTTTTCTTAACTGTTTTCCTCATTCTATCATAGTCTCCCTTTCGAAAGTTAAAGGGTAGTACTGTGGATTTCCTTACTATCCCTCCTCCACTAATTAAATCAAAGGCGATCATGCTATGATCACTATTGCCAAGTGGCCCCAACACCCTTATCTCTTGCACTACATCTGGTGTTCCACTAAGGACTAGGTCTAATATTGCTTCCCCTCTGGTCGGTTCATGAACCAGCTGCTCCAAGAAGCAGTCATTTATTTCATCTAGGAACTTTATCTCCCTAGCATGTCCTGTTGTGACACTGACCCAGTCGATGCCGGGGTAATTGAAATCACCCATTATTATTACTGCACTGTAACTTTTGCTAGCTTCCTTGATTTCTTTGAGCATTTCATCATCCATTTGTTCATTCTGGCCAGGCGGACGATAGTACACCCCCACTGCCATCGCCTTCCCCTTTTTACATGGAATTTCAATCCATAGAGATTCTACAGCAAATTTTGTTTCTTGCAAAACTTTAATCCTTTCTGACTCAATGCCCTCTCTAACATAGAGCGCAACCCCTCCACCAATTTGATCAGCTCTATCATTTCGATATAGTTTGTACCCAGGTATCACAGTGTCCCACTGGTTGTCCTCCTTCCACCATGTCTCTGATATTCCAATCATATCTAACCTCTCGTTTAGTGCTATATATTCTAACTCTCCCATCTTGTTTTGTAGACTTCTAGCATTTGCATACAAGCATTTTAGAGACTGTATTTTATTCATATTAATTTGGCTATTGGTAGACATGGGTAATTTGGGATCTTTAAGTTCTGTCTGCTCCATACTCGAGGGCATTTGGGCTACTTTACTCTTTTTTGGAACCTCTCTGCTTTTTGTAGTATCCTTCAAGGATACATTCTTCCGAACCATAACCCAAACACAATGTTTCTGATGTCATGTACATAGTTTCAATGTACTCTACTAAAAGTATCTTGTATATAGTAGTTCGACCTTTTTGATTTTGTTTTATGTATTAAGGCACAAGCTTACTGCACATAGTTTGTTGATGTTCCATGTAAGAAGAACAGACTCTATATTTGCCTCTGTTTATTCAAATTGTTCTTTGTAAACCGCACCAGATCTATTGGAAAGTGCGGCATATAAGTGTTTATTAAATAAATAAAATAAAATCTACCACTCTTTCCGTAAAGAAATATTTCCATATATTACTCCTGAGTCTATCCCTTTTCACTCTCATCCTATGTCCCCTCGTAGTAGAGCTTGCCCTCAATTGAAAGAGACCCTCCTGTGCATTTATGCCATGGGGGTATTTAAATGTGTCTATCATATCGCCTCTAAAGTATACATATTAAGATCTTTAAGTCTATCCTCATATGCTTCATAACGAAGACTACTAACCATTTTAGTAGCCACAAAATACTGCTGCCAGGCTTCTTTTCCATGCTTCCTGTCGTGATCATATTACCCCACTACTTATTCAACTACACTAGCTCCCCATAGACTATCGCAGCCGTTATAAGATTCTTACTCTTGTTCACCGTGCCATTTACACTCAGACCCCACAGTACTCATCTGACCTCTTGCAATTCCAGACTTCTACCCACAGCTTTCGTTCAGCTCATATAAACTGCTTACATCTTTCTTCCCCCTCACATGCTCACTTACAGTCCATTCGACACTCTGCATTTTTCTTTCTGGGTTCTATGGAACTCCCTTCCCACCACCCTCGAAACAGTTTTCCCCAAATTTAAAGCATGCCTGAAAACGTATCTCTTCTGCTCCGCCTTTGACCTCTCCCCCTGACATCCCCCCTTCTTCCCCTTGAGGATTTCCTTCTCCTAGAAATACCTCCTTTGTCTCTGTGTCTCTTTCCTATCCAACATTGTAGTTCCTTTTCTTTTTCAGCGTTGGCCACTCTCTGATTAATTTTGTATATTGTACACTGCCCTGGTGTTATGAAGGGCAGTTTATCAAGCAAAGAAATAAACATAAACCCTCTACACAGACACCAACCTGCCTATATCCTTCTGAAGGTGCAATCTCCAGAAATGCACACAATACTTCAAATGAGATCACACCAGAGACTTAGACAGAGGCATTATCACCTCCTGTTTTTCTGCTGGCCATTCCTCTCCCTATACACCCAAGCATCCTTCTGGCTTTCGCAGTCGCCTTTTCTACCTGTTTAGCTACTTTAAGATTGTCAGACACAATTATGCCCAGATCCTGCTCTTCTTTTGTGGAAAGAAGTACCTCACCACCTACATGGTACAGCTCTTTTGGATTTTTGCAGTCCAAATTCATGACCCTGCATTTTTTAGCATTAAATTTTAGCTGCCATATACTAGACCATTCTTCAAGTTTAGTTAGATCCCTCCTTATGTTGTCGACTCCCTCCTATATGTCTATTTTATGGCAGATTTTGGTATCATCTGCAAACAAGCAAACCTGACCCAACAGTCCTTCCGCAATATCAGTAACAAAGATGTTAAACAGAATCGGACCAAGGACAGATCCCTGCGGCACACCACTGGTAATCTCCTTCTCCTCAGAGTGAGCTCCATTTACCTGTACAATTTGTCACCTCCCACTCAATCAATTTCTAACACAATCAGTAACTTTAGGGTCCATCCTAGGACGCTCACTTTCTTTATAAGTCGCCTGTGTGGAATGGTGTCAAAGGCTTTACTGAATACTAAATGCACCACACTGAGTGATCTCCCTCGGTCCAACTCCCTGGTCACCCAGTCAAAGAAATCAATCAGATTTATCTGACAAACTCTGCCTCTGGTGAATCCATGCTGTGTCATATCTTGCAAGCCACTGGACTCCAGAAACCTCATTATTCTCTCTTTTAGTAGCCTTTCCAATAATTTACTAACCACAGAGATAAGACTAACCAGCCGGTAGTTCTCAATGTCATCCTTATGTCCGCTTTTGTGTAAAGGGGCCACATGTGCCTCTCTCCAGTCCTCTGGCACCACTCCCAAATTCAAAGAGGCATTGAAAAGGTCAGAAATTGGAACCGCTAGAATGTCCCCAAGTTCCCTCAGTATTCTTGTATGTATCCCATCTGGACCCATGGCTTTATCTACTTTTAGTTTAGCTAGTTTCTCAACACATTCTTCTGAAAATCATTTGAGATTACTATCACTTCTGCTGCTATTTGTGGGTGTTTTCTGAGGTCCTGCTCCAGGCCCTTCATCTGTGAACACATAGCAGAAATATTTGTTAAGCAATTTGGCTCTATCGTCATCAGTTTCTGCATATTCCTCCCCTGCACCCTTGAGTCTGACAATACCACTTGCCCTTCCCCCTCTCACTAACATATCTGAAAAATGTCTCTCCTTCTCCACACACATCCATCTGATAGCTAAATTCTGCTGTTTCTTTCTCTACAGCATCAAGAAAATTTGCCCATTCCTTTCTGAACACACTACTAAAAAGATTATCCACTCCTTAGTCACCTCCTGGCTAGACTATTGTAACCTTCTCCTTGCTGGTCTCCCTCTGAATTATCTCTCTCTCCTTCAATCTATTCAACACTCTGCTGAGCGGCTAATCTTCTGCCAGCCTCGTCATGCTCATATTACCCCTCTTCTCAAGTCACTTCATTGGCTCCCTATTCGTTTCCACATCCAGTTCCAACTTATCCTGCTGACTTATAAGTGCATTCACTCTGCAGCTTAACACTACCTTTCCTCTATCTCTCCCTACACCTCTCTCCTTGGGAACTCTGCTCTTCTGGCAAATCGCTTCTATCTGTGCTCTTCTCTTCTACTGCTAACTCTAGACTTCACTCCTTTCACCCTGCTGTTCTCCTTATGCCTGGAACAAACTACCTAAGTCTATACGTCAGGCACCTTCTCTGACCCTTTTCAAATCCAGACTAAAAACTCACCTCTTTGCTGCCGCTTTCGGATCTTGACTCACCTGGTCTCCCTTTGTGTTTCCTTACCATTCCCCCTAGCTGTACCCCATGTCTACAGCTACTGTGCTGTCTGTCTTGACTAGATTGCAAGCTGTGATGAGCAGGGACCGTCTTTTACATGTGTCTGTGCAGCTCTATACAAATGTTCAGTATTAGTAGTAGTAGTAGAAAGAGGCCCGCTTCCTATGCATTTATGCCATAGAGGTATTTAAACATCTCTGATTATATTTTCCTCTCCCACTTTTCTTCCAAATTATACATATTGAGATCTTTAAGTTTGTCCCCATATGTTTTTTGATGAAGACCACTGACCATTTTAGTAGCCTCCCTTTATACTGATGCCATCCTGTTTATATCTTTTTTTGAAGGTGTATTCTACAGAACTGCACATAGTACTCCAAATGAAGCCTTACTTATGCAGAGGTACAATCACCTCTTTTTTCCTCCCTATGCACTCAAGCATCCTTCTGGCTTTTGCTGTCACCTTTTCTACCTGTTAGCTACGTCCAGATGATCAGATATGATCACCCCCAGGTCCCGAACTTTCTTTCATTTGACCCTGCAGTTTCTTCCTGTTCCTTTGCACTTCCAGCTCAGTGAGAACCAGGGCTGGCATCTGCTGCTATGCAGCTTCATTTGCCTCTAATTTAATATTCACCCAACATACATGTTTGTGGGTTAGTACTCGTTTACCTGAAACTTAGCTCAGGGATGCAAATGGGCTCATGGCTAATTTACATCGTTAGCTAAAGTTCATGCAACTTTCTCACATGTTGCTATATAGCCAACCTTGACAGAAGGCCCTGCAGCCTAGAAGCATAAATTTTAAATTGGATGAGATAGGCTATCAGGAGTGTGCTCCCGGGCCAAGAGTGGTGTTATGTGATCGAACCTCTTGGCAAGGTAAAGAAATCTTACTGCCACATTCTGTACATTTTGTAATCATTTTATATTAGTAAAGAATTCTGCAGCAATCCTGCCTGATAAAGATTAGGAAATGAAGTAGTGGCTTAAGTGCATCCTTGTCCAGTAGGGATCAAATGGAGTAGAACTGATATAAGGAAAAACAGCAAGAGCAATGGAGGTTGTTACTTTTTCAAAAGTGAGCATGAAGTCAAAGTGATAGTATAAAGTAGTGTAACTGAGATCCTTCAGGAGAGGCAAGATATCTGCATTTTGCCTTTGATTTGTGATCTGCACAGCCCCTGATTTTGCATGATTGAATTTCAATTTGTTGCTTTCTATCAATTGAGATATGGCATCCAGGCAAGCATTAAAAGAAAGGTCTGGATTTACAGGGTCAACACAATAAATCAACTGTATAGAGGTACCCACATAACTCTGCATTAGTGAAGCTAGGAGACTTATAAAAAGATTGAATAAAAGTGGTGCGACCATCGGACCTGAGGTATCCCACAGCACAGTTTAATAACACAGGTACACTAAAACATTTTTTTTTAAACTGCCTCTAATGTTTCGATTGATTTTTACGTTTTTTGGTGCGCTGAATCCAAATCTGGTAACCAATTTGCTCCATCACGTACAGATTTTTTGCTACATTGGGTTAGCAGTTTGAGGTGAACGTTTCAGATTGAGTGCGATCGAGATAAAAGTTTCTTGGATGAATTCTTTATACTAATTGTTTAGTAGTTATTCAAATAAGAATAAAGAAAATTGTAACAAGGCAGCACATAAGAATAGAGTAATGTCAACAAAACACACTGTCATGGTAGCAAAATTGTCTGCACTTAAAACAGCCACATACATGTGCACAAACATTGAGCATATAAGAGCGAGGTTAGACACAAAGCAAAGCAAAGAAATGTGCAAAAAATGTTGTACAGGTATGTATGAAAGAATAGAAAACGCAAACCGCACCATTGCAATACATGAAGACAAACACCCGATGGTGTGAAAATAAAATTCTAATAAATGAGATCCGACACTGTGGTAATAACTAGCAAATTTTTATTTCAAAGTTTAGTAAAAACACGATATTTGTCAACACAGTTTAGATTTTAAAGTCATTCTTGGGTCAATCAATCTCCTGGTGGGCCCATTTCTTCTTCCCCCGAATGCTTCTCTTGGTGCGCTGCTTGGCGTATTTTTCATCTGGGGTTTCCCGCAGCAGCAACCAGCAGAAATCAGCCATCATAGTGGTGGTCCATCTTCCTTGGTACCTTCTCTCTGCGTCCTTGATGTCCTGGTGAAACCTTTCACCTTGTTCTTCACTGTACGCCCCCAAGTTTTCGGGAAAGTAGTTCACATGGGAGTGCAAGAAATGGACTTTCAGGCTCATGTTACAGCCTTGTTCTTTGAAGGCATTGAGCATCCTGGCAACAATATCCTTATAGTTCTCATCCCGCCTGTTCCCCAAGAATTTGAGAACAACATCCTTGAAGGAATCCCAGGCTTCTTTTTCCTTCTCAGACATCGTTTCAGCGAATGCTCCATCTGAAATGAGTTTCCTTATATCAGGGCCAACAAACACTCCTTCCTTTAGCTTTGCTTCAGAAAGTCGGGGGAACTTTGAGCAAAGGTACCGAAAGCACTCACCATCTTTTGGAAGGGACTTGATGAATTGCTTAATGAGACCCAACTTAATGTGGAGAGGTGGTAATAGAATTTTATCACGAGGTACCAAGCTCTCATGAAGAACATTTTTCTCACCGGGTCTCAAATACTCCCGAATTGGCCAGTCTTTTTCCCCAAGTGTAGGTCGCGGGCCCGGCTATCCCACAAGCAAAGGAAGCAGGGATATTTGGTGAAACCGGATTGCTGCCCTAATAGCATGGATAGAATTTTAAAGTCTCCACAAATCATCCACTTATGCTCATCATAACAAATCTTCTGAAGAATCAGGGCCAAATTCTCGTATTTTTCTTGGAGAATAACAGAGTGAGCAATAGGAACTGAAGCGAATGTGTTGCCATTATGAAGAAGAACACTTTTTATGCTGTCTTTTGACGAATCAATGAACAGCCGCCATTCAGCAGGATCATACTTGAGTTTAAACTTTTTCATCACTCCGTATATATCGTTGCAAAATACCAAATCTTCCTCTTTGCTGAAATACTTCAAAAATTGTGTCTCGCGGTTGCGGTACCAATAAAAAGTTGTTCCTGGTGACAATAGATTTTTCTGTTTAAGCCGAGAACCTAGCAGTTGGGCAGCATCTTTTGGGAGTCCTAAATCCCGGACTAAATCATTCAATTCAGCTTGAGAGAAAAAGTTCAGGTTTCGGATCTGATTCAGTTTCAAACTCGGAAGTACTGGACTCATCAGGAAAAGCCATCTGATGAGTCTCATCATGATCAGAACCCTCCACACAAATATGATCCAAAGATTTTGGTGGTTCAGGCACAGGTACTTCGTTGCTATGAGGCATAGGCCTAATTGCTGAGGGAAGGTTGGGGTAACTTATTACGTTCTTATTTTTTAAGTTGTATCCCTTCACAATGCAAGAGCAAAAATAGCAGTCACTGCTGTGGTCTCTTTGTTCACGCCACATCATAGGTATTCCAAAACGAAATGCTTGTTTTTTTACCTTTCATCCATAAGTGTAGATCTTCCTCACATGTCTTGCACACTTTGTGAGGAGCCCACGGTTTGTCTTGATCGCCTAACTTCAAACCGAAATAGGCGAAATATACTTTTTTAATAAATGCAGAAATGTTCCTCTGCCGCTTTTTCACGGTATATTCCCCACAAATAAAACAAAAACTGTCCGGAGAGTTGACGCAACCTCTGGCTCTGTGAGCCATCACAAATACACAGCACTGCAAACTACAACTGTAGTGAACCACTTCGGAATAAAGCTGGATTACGACTGAGCAAACAAAAGGTAATAATGAACTTGCAAGAAACTGAAATTTGACAGGAACGTTCATGTCGCAACCACTGTGTTTGAGCGAGCGAACGAGGCGAGGCGAGGCGAGGCGAACAGGAAAGAACATGCGCCAGCGCGAGTACTGGATTTAGCCCCCCGCCTCCCAATTGTCCTGTTAATGTATAAAATGAATACAAAACACTCTAAAATATCATGAGGGAGTGTTTCTAGTTAGTTAACCATTACAACCTCTATTTTGGGCCAAGAAAATAAACTGCAGTCGGCTAAAAAGAAATTATGTGAACATTCCTTATATGGGTAAGAAATCTAATTTTGCAAGAAAACGTGACGTGATGGAACATTTTGGCTATTTTTCCTGGATTCAGCACCCCAAAATCTATAGAAATCAGTTGCAAAACTGGAGGCAGTTTTTTGGTAGTGTACCTGTGTAATTGATAATGAGCTAGAATCAAAGGATACTTGAAATTATCTTGATACCAAATATGAGATAAACTACTTAAGCACTTTTCCCCAAATACCAGTATCAAATAATTGAGACAGCGACAATTGGTGACTGCCAAATTAAAAAACCTACAAGTTGAGGGAAAGCATAGTTACTCATCTGTAACAAGTGATATCCAGGAAAAAAAAGAAATCAGTCTTCACAT
This sequence comes from Ichthyophis bannanicus, assembly GCA_033557465.1. Classification (NCBI taxonomy): domain Eukaryota; kingdom Metazoa; phylum Chordata; class Amphibia; order Gymnophiona; family Ichthyophiidae; genus Ichthyophis; species Ichthyophis bannanicus. Next base: position 304,619,752 of record CM066040.1, on the reverse strand, counting down.
ATGGGTAAATGCCACAGAGCGAGCCCGTGTGGGAACGCTCCCCAGTGCCCAATAAAAAAGCCTTTGGGAGCACCTGCATGTTTGCCTTCTTATCTTATCTTATTGACCGCTTTGACCCGGTGAAAAGCGGGATATAAATACAGCTAAATAAATAAAATAAATAAATAATCTCCTCTCCTCAGTTGAGTTTGTTGCTGAGAGAAGAAGAAAAGAAACCCTGCAACTCTTAGGGGAGGAGGGTGGGTTGTGAAGACTGATTCCTGCTGTTCCCAGAGATCACCCGTTACAGGGAACTAACTACGCTATCTCCAGGAAAAAGCAGGAATGCAGTCTTCACATATGGGACTCACTAGCTCCCAGGTACCAGACTAGTATTGGAGAGAAGAGAGTTATCCTCTAGTCAAAAAGCTACAGCTAAAGAACATAAAATGTTTGAGGGCCATCGGACTTGGTTTCATGAGTGCAATGGCAGTCTGGTATCCTGAGAAGTCCAGGACGAAGAATAGGAGTTGAGTTTTGAATTTAAGTCCCAAAAAGGTGCTGAAGAACGGCTTGACCAAAGACAACATCCCAGCAGGAGACTCCGTCCAGACAATAATGGGCCGCAAAGGTGTATACGGAGGACCAAGTGCTGTCTGATAGATCTCCTCAATGCCCACTGAACAGAAATTAGCTACCAAAGTTGCCATAACCCGTATGTTATGAGACGTTACATAACCTTCTAAAGAGAATCCTGCCTGTGCATAGGCAAGAGATGCAATCTGCTATCCATGTTGAGAGGGTACATTTGGTCACTGGGAGACCGAGGTGACTAGGATCGAAGGAAATGACAATTGAGAAGATCTCCTGTGATCCTTGGTTCTGTTCAAATAATAAGCAAGCACTTGCTTACAATCGAAAGTGTGCAGCACTGCTTCAGACCGAGATGCATTTGGTCTAGGGAAGAAGATTGGCAGGATAATTGATTAGTTCAGATGAAACCGAGAAACCACCTTTGGAAGGAACCGTGGATGAGTACTGAGAACCACCTTGCAATGGTGGAAACGAGAATTTGAAGGATCTGCTACAAGAGCTTGTAGCTCAATGATTTGGTGAGCTGAAGTGAGGGTAATCAGGAAGATGACCTTCAAAAAGAGGAACTTTAGCGAAGTGGTGGCTAAAGGCTCAAAGGGTGGTTTGAGAAATTGAGTTAAAACCAGGTTGAGAACTCAGGCCACCAGAGGTGGCTTAATGGGGGGTTTGGATAGTAGGAGACCCCTCATGAAGTGTGCCACTAAAAGGTGCAAGGAAAGCGTAGTTACTCACCTGTAACAGGTGTTCTCCAGGGACAGCAGGAATCAGTCCTCACATATGAGTGACGGCGCCAATGGAGCTCACGTGGAGCATTTCCCCAGCTTTCACAGAAAGCCTTTGGGAATGCTACCACGCACGTGGTCCCCTTCCCGTCCAAGGGTGCCATTTTGCTCAGTCAGATGACATAGCAAAACAGGACTTAATGTAGGAAGGCAACTCCAAGGGGAGGAGGGAGAGTTGTGAGGACTGATTCCTGCTGTCCCTGGAGAATACCTGTTAAAGGTGAGTAACTACTCTTTCTCCAGGAACAAGCAGAAGTCAGCCCTCACATATGGGACTCCCTAGCTCCAGGCTGCCGAGGACCGAACCATGACGGTACCACTGGTGACCTCGTGGGTAGCCGTGAGTTGCAGAAGAGGAGTCCCCACTGAGAGACTCTGCAAGACCCTAGCGTCCAGCGATACTATCATTCCGGTAGCCTGAAAACAGAAGGATCAGAGGGCAGGAGCTGCCTAAATTCCAAATATATTACGGAGTATTGCCTGCCCGAAGGCACTCGCTCTCCAGACAGTAATAAGCTACAAATGTATGAATCGAAGACCATGTGGCGGACCTGCAGATTTCCAGCACCGGCAATGAGCGGAGGTTGGCCACCGATGTAGCTATGGCCCGCATGCGATGTACAGTGATCCGGTGTTCAAGGGAGAGGCCCGCTTGCTCATAGGCGAGGGCAATGCAGTCCGCCACCCATGTGGACAGAGTTTGCTTTGTTACTGGAAGCCCCAGTCTACTGGGATCATATGACACAAAGAGCTGAGGAGCTTTGCGATGGGCCTGGGTCCTCTGCAGGTAGAAGGACTGGGCTCGCTTACAGTCTAGCGTATGCAAGTTGACTTCCTTCCTGCCAGCATGGGGCCATGGGAAGAAGGTGGGGAGGACCACCATCTGGTTGAGGTGGAGGGGGATACTACCTTGGGGAGGAATTTGGGATGTGTGCAGAGCACTACCCTGTTCTTATAGAAACTTGTATATGGCGGATCCGCCACCAAGGCCTGCAGTTCGCGCACTCTCCGAGCAGATGTGAGGGTCACCAGAAAAACCACTTTCCAGGAGAGTTATCTCAGATAGTACATGACCAGGGGCTCGAATGGCAGCTTGGTGAGTTTGGAGAGCACCACATTAAGGTCCCATTCCGCTGCCGGAGAGGGGGCTTCGATAGTAGGAGGCCCCTAGGAACCTGGAGACCAAAGGCTAGTTTGAGAGGGATTTTCTCTTTACAGGGTGATGGTGAGCGGCAATGGAGCTCAGGTGTACCCTCACCAAATTATTTATTTAGCTGTATTTATATCCCGCTTTTCACCGGGTCAAAGCGGTCAATTGGGGGATACATTTAACACGAGGGGATATGAGACACATACGCTAATACTTACAGGGAACATGGGCAATGGAGGGTTAAGTGGCTTGCCCAGGACCACAAGGAGTGCCTATAGGACTAGAAATCCCAATCCCTCCGGCCTGAGATTGCTGTCCCCAGGTGGGACTTGAACCCCCGGCCCTCCGGCCTGAAGTACCTTGTCCTAACCACTAGACCACTCCTCCCTCCAGAATTAGACTTTAGGCTGGCATTCAAGAGCTACAGCAAGTATTGTAGCACTAGTTGCACATGGCAAGAGAAAGGGTTGTCCCTCTCTCTGCACACCAGACGAAGAATCTCCTCCATTTGAAGGTGTACGCCTGTCTGGTGGAGGGTTTTCAGGAGGCCAACAGGATCTCCTGGGAGATTGAAGGGAGTCAAGGCTACCCCTTCAGCAACCACACTATCAACGCTAGCGACCCTAGGTTGGGATGCAGAGGGAGCCCTCCTCCTGGGACAGGTAGTCTGGATCCCGACCCAGCGGGACCGGGAGTGCCACCGACAGGGAGAGCAAAAGAGGGAACCAGGGTTGCCAGGCCCATCTGGGGGTGATCAGGATCACTAACATAAGAATATAAGATATGCCATACTGGGTCAGACCAAGGTCCATCAAGCCCAGTATTCTGTTTCCAACAGTGGCCAATCTAGGTCATATGTACCTAGCAGTTTCCCCAAAAGACACAGGTTTCACAATGCTTGTACTGGGTCAAGCATTGATATCCTGGGTCCCTTCTTAATAATGGTTTATGAACCTTTCCTCCAGGAACTTCTCCAAACCTTTTTTAAACCCAGCTACACTAACAGCCTTTACTACATCCTCCGGTAACAAATTCCAGAGTTTGATTACACGTTGAGTGAAAAAATATTTTCTTTTATTAGTCTTAAATAGTTTATCCTGTAGCTTCATTGCATGTCCCCTAGTCTTTCTATATTCTGATAACGTAAACAATCGATCTACGTTTACCCTTTCCACTCCGTTCATTAATTTATAGACTTCTATCATATCTCCCCTGAGCCGTCTCTTTTCCAGGTTAAAGAGCTCTAACATTTTTTGCCTTTCTTCATAGGAGTATCCTTCCATCCCCTTTACCATTTTGGTGGCTCTTCTCTGAACCTTTTCTAATAACGCTATATCCTTTTTAAGATACGGCGACCAGACTTGCACACATTATTCAAGGTGCGGTCTCACCAAGGAACGATATAGAGGCATTATATCATCTTTTATTTTATTTTCCATTCCTTTCCTTATGATGCCTAGCATTCTATTTGCACTCTTGGCCGCCGCTGCACACTGGGCCGAAAGTTTTAACATGCTATCCACAATGACGCCTAAATCTTTTTCCTGGTTGGTGGTTCCTAATGTGGAACCTTGCATCGTGTAACCATAGTTTGGGTTGTTCTTCCCTAGGTGCATAACTTTGCACTTGTCCACATTAAATTTCATCTGCCATTTTGATGCCCCGTCTTCCAATTAGAGTAGTTACTCACCTGTAACAGGTGTTCTCCAGGAGCAGCAGGAATCAGTCCTCACATATGGGTGACATCGACGTTGATGGAGCCCCCATGAGGAGCATTTCCCCAGCTTTCTAAGAAAGCCTTTGGGAATACTGCACGCATGCACAGTCCCCTTCCCGCCTAAAGGAGCCATCTTGCTCAGTCAGATGACATAGCTAAAAGACAGCACAAAAAATGTAAAAATGAACTATGTACAACTGCAACTTCCAGGGGAGAAGGGAGGGTTGTGAGGACTGATTCCTGCTGCTCCTGGAGAACATCTGTTACAGGTGAGTAACTACTCTTTCTCCAGGACCAAGCAGGAAGTCAGTCCTCACATATGGGACCCCCAGCTTCAGGCTACCGGGGATCCAGAGCTGAAAAATGAGCTCCCTCTAGCCACAGCATCAGAGAAAGGATTTCACTGAAAACATACCTCCACCGGTAGCCCAACCAGAGGGCTGGAGGGTAGGAGTTGCCTAAACCTCAAAGATTCCGGAGCACCGCCTGACCGAAAGCACTGTCCCTATGGAACTCCCTCTCCAGGCAGTAATGGGCCGCAAAAGTCTGGCTTGAGGACCAAGTTGCAGCCCTGCAGATGTCTGCCAATGGTACAGAGCGGAGATGAGCTATTGAGGCAGTCATTGCTCTGACACGGTGGGCCGTGACCCGATCCTGCAAGGGAAGGTCAGCTGCCCTGTAAGCCCAGGTGATACAGTCAGCCACCCAGATGGACAAGGTAAGCTTGGAGACAGGTAACCCCAAGTTATTAGGGTCAAAAGATACGAAGAGCTGAGTAGCCCTCCAATGCCCCTGCGTACGTTCAATGCAGAAGGATAAGGCCCTCCTACAGTCCAGGGTATGCAAGACTCTCTCAGCCTGGCTGGCATGGGGCCTAGGGAAGAACGATGGTAAGAACCACCTCCTGGTTGAGATGGAAAGAGGAGACCACCTTTGGGAGGAACTTAGGATGAGTCCTAAGGACTACCCTGTTCCTATAGAAGCGAATGTAGGTCCTATCACAGACTAGGGCTTGAAGCTCACTCACTCGCCTGGCCGAAGTCAGGGCCACTAGGAATAGAGTCTTCCAAGAAAGGAAGCGGAGAGGACATGTAGCCATCTGCTCAAAAGGTGGGCGAGTCAGTTGCTGCAAGACAAAATTCAAATCCCACTCAGGGGCCGGTGGACGGAGAGGAGGCTTGAGCAAGAGCAAGCCTCTGAGAAACCTGGACACCAAGGGGTGAACCGACAGAGAGTATCCCTCCACCAGTGAGTGGTGAGCTGCCAGAGCAGAGAGGTGGACCCGAACAGAATTGGACTTAAGGCCCTGATTGGACAAGTGCAGCAGGTACTGAAGCACTACTGACACAGTGCAGGCGAAAGGATCTTCCTTGCGCTGCTGACACCACAAGGAGAACCTTCTCCACTTCAAGGCATAGGTTTTCCTGGTGGATTGCTTTCTAGAGGCCAAGACCACCTCTTCCACTTCCTGAGGCAGGCCCCAGGGAGCCAACACTACCCTTGCAGCCTCCAGGCCATCAAATTGAGAGATTTGAGATTGGGGTGCAGAAGGGAACCCTGATCCTGAGAGAGAAGATCGGGTTGCAACCCCAGAGGCAGAGGTGTTTCTACTGCCAGTTGAAGTAGAAGTGGGAACCAGGGCTGCCTCGGCCACCTGGGGGCTACCAGAAGTACCGAGGCCTTGTCCCTTAAAATCTTGAACAAGGTTCGGGTCACCAGAGGCGTGGGAGGAAATGCATACAGGAGGCCCTGGGACCAAGAAATCAGGAAGGCATCCGCTGCTAATCTCAGGGGATGCGGTTGCCTGGAACAAAATCTGGGCAGCTGCCGGTTCAGGGGACTGGCAAAGAGATCTATAGGTGGAAGTTCCCATTTCAGGAAAATTTTTTGAACCACTAATGGGTGCAGTTGCCACTAGTGGGGCTGCAGAACCCTGCTCAACCTGTCTGCCAGGAAGTTCTCCTGGCCAGGGAGATAAACAGCCTTGAGAAACATGTTGTGTTTGAGAGCAAAAGAGCAAAGGGCCTGTGCCTCCTGACACAGGAGCCTGGACCCCGTGCCTCCCTGTTTGTTCACATAGAACATGACCACTTGATTGTCCATCTGTACCAAAACAGACTGGTGAGCCAGGTTGTGAGAGAAGGTTTTGAGGGCTAAGCGAATAGCCCGGAGTTCTAGTAGGTTGATCTGTTGCGTGGTCTCCCATGGAGACCACAGGCCCTGGGTGCACCTGTCCAAACAATGTGCACCCCAGCCCTGCAAGGAGGCATCGGTCGTCAACACCACTGTGGAAACAGGTACCTGAAAAGGCACCCTCTGTAGTAAGTTGGGGGGGTGTAGCCACCACTGCAGGGAGTTCAGGAATGGTTTGGACACCCGTACTTTGTCTGTGAGGCTTCCCGTGGCTTGCTTCCACTGAGTTCTCAGACACCACTGTGCAGGTCTCATGTGGAGGCGGGCAATGGGGGTTACATGCACTGTCGATGCCATGTGGCCCAGGAGCTTTAGACAGAGTCTGGCGGAAACCTGTGGCCTGCTCAGGAACTGGTTGGCCAAGTCTATGAGCCTTTGAGCCCTGTCTCTTGGCAAGTAAGCCTTTGCTTGCAGGGAGTCCAACCTTGCCCCTATGAACTCCAGGTTCTGGGAGGGGAGCAAAGTGGACTTTGTGAAGTTTATGACAAACCCTAGGTGTTGAAGGAGGGAGACAGTTCTGAGGGTGGCTTGCCTGGCCTCCTGGGAAGTCTGACCCCTGATGAGCCAGTCGTCCAGGTAGGGGAAGACAAAAACACCCTGATTCCTCAAGTAGGCCGCCACCACTGCCAGACACCTTGTAAAGACCCTTGGGGCGGAGGTTAGGCCAAAGGGCAGAACTCTGTACTGGTAAACGTTTCCTCCCACAATGAACCTGAGGTACTTTCTGTGGGCTGGATGAATGAGAATGTGAGTGTACGCATCCTTCAGATCTAAGGAGCATAGCCAATCTCCCTGCTGGAGGTAGGGCAGAAGTGTTCCAAGAGTAAGCATCTTGAACCTTTCTTTCTCCAAGAATTTGTTGAGATTCCTGATGTCGAGAATAGGCCTGAGGCCCCCGGTTCTCTTTGGTACGAGGAAGTACCTGGAGTAGAAACCATGACCTTGCAGGCGGGGAGGTACAGGCTCCACCGCCTGGTCTAGAAGCAGACCCTGAAGCTCTTGAAGGAGGAGGTCTGTGTGCAGAGGAGGTCTTGGAGGCTCTCCTGGAAAGTAGGGAGGAGGCAGCTGCTGGAAATGGAGCATATAGCCCTTGTGGACTATGCTCATTACCCAAGAGTCTCCTGTAATGGGTGGCCACCTGTGGGCAAACACGGCTAGACGACCTCCTGTGCAGGGATGGGGCTGCAGAGGTGGAAAGGCTATGCTGTGGGAGTCAAAAGCCCCCTCCCTGCTGAGTGTGAGCAGGAGCCAGGGGCTTGGGGGTCTTCTGCCTACAGGGCCCATGTCCCTGCCCCTTGGCCTGCTGACCCTGCTGGGGAGCTGGGGAGGCCTGGTACTGAGGGAAAGGTTTGTAGGCAGTTGACTTCCTCGGGTAAAAGGACTTCTTACCCGAGCCCTTCTTTTTACGAGAGAGGGGCAGAAGTTTTCCTGGACAGCCTTGTCCTAGTCACGTGCTTGGTTTCGAGCTCAGCAGCCTTCTCGGCCATGGGCTTGCCAAAAAGGTTTTCACCTCGGCAAGGGACATCGACCAACTTGTCCTGCACCCAGGGCTCGAGGTCCGATGACTGCAGCCATGCCTGGCTTCGGGCCCCGATGCCGGCTGCCGCTACACGGGCCGAAGCCTCGAAGCCATCGTAGGCCGCCCGGGACATGAACTTTGAGCATTCCCAGATTCCCGAGGACAAGGTCTGGAACCTCTGCAAAGGTTCCCCGGAGAGGCCATCAGAGAACCCGGCAAGTTCCTTTGCCAGGTCTCGTAAGTACATGCCCAAGTACAGCTAGTAGGACTGGACACGGCAAGCATCGAGCCCTGGAAGCACTTTCTGCCGATGGCATCCAGGTTCCGGGCCTCCCTGCCGGGAGGCACCGCAGAGTGCATCTTCTGGCTCTTCAGACGATGCATGGCCAATTCCACCACCATGGAATTGTGCGGCAGCTGCGCCTTCTGGAATCCAGGGCTCTTATGGAGTCGATAGATGGAATCGACCCGCTTGCTCAAAACCAGCGCCGATGCCGGTGCCTCCCACATCCGGAAGAGGAGCCGCTCCAGCATCGGAGGAACCGGCACAGTAAAGGCCTCCTTTGGAGGAGAGTCATACTCGAGCTCTTCTTTCTATCTTTTAACCAGTTCCTGATCCACAATAGTACACTGCTTCCTATCCCATGACTCTTTAGTTTTGCCAAAAGTCTCTGATGAGGGACCTTGTCAAAGGCTTTCTGAAAGTCCAGATACACTATATCAACCGACTCACCTTTGTCCACCTGTTTATTCACACCTTCAAAAAAACATAACAGATTAGTAAGACAAGATCTTCCTTGTCTAAAGCCATGTTGGCTGTCTCCCATTTGGCCATGACTATCTACATGCTGAGTAATTTTGTTCTTTATGATGGTTTCTACCATTTTTCCTGGTACTGATGTCAGGCTCACCGGTCTGTAGTTTCCCGGATCACCTCTGGAACCCTTTTTAAAAATTGGCGTTACATTGGTGATCCTCCAATCTTCAGGTATTACAGATGATTTTAATGAAAATGTACTAATTACTAATAGCAGGTCTGCAATCTCATATTTCAGTTCTTTCAACACCCTTGGATGTATACCATTCGGCCCAGGTGATTTGCTACTTTTCAGTTTATCTAATAGTTGTAATACATCTTCCAGATGTATCGATATTTCCTTCAATTCTTCCGCTATGAGCACTATTGCCAAGTGGCCCCAACACCCTTATCTCTTGCACTAGATCTGGTGTTCCACTAAGGACTAGGTCCAATATGGCTTCCACTCTGGTCGGTTCATGAAGCAGCTGCTCCAAGAAGCAGTCATTTATTTCATCTAGGAACTTTATCTCCCTAGCATGTCCTGCCGTGACACTTACCCAGTCGATACCGGGGTAATTGAAATTACCCATTATTATTACTGCGCTGTAACGTTGGTTAGCTTTCTTGATTTCTTTGAGCATTTCATCATCCATTTCTTCATTCTGGCCAGGCGGTCGATAGTACACCGCCACTGCCATCGCCTTCCCCTTTTTACATGGAATTTCTATCCATAGAGATTCTACAGCAAATTTTGTTTCCTGCAAAACTTTAATCCTTTCTGACTCAATGCCCTCTCTAACATAGAGCGCAACCCCTCCACCAATTTGATCATCTCTATCATTACGATATAGTTTGTACCCGGGTATCACAGTGTCCCACTGGTTATCCTCCTTCCACCATGTCTCTGATATTCCAATCATATCTAACCTCTCATTTAGTGCTATATATTCTAACTCTCCCATCTTATTTTTTAGACTTCTAGCATTTGCATACAAACATTTTAGAGACTGTATTTTATTTATATTAATCTGGCTATTGGTAGACATGGGTAATTTGGGATCTTTAACCTCTGTCTGCTCCATACTCGAGGGCATTTGGGCTACTTTACTCTTTTTTGGAACCTCTCTGCTTTTGGTAGTGTCCTTCAAGGATACATTCTTCTGAACCATGCGCTCTTGGGCGACTGTTGGCTTTCCCCTATTATCTAGTTAAAAAGCTGCTCTATCTCCTTTTTAAAGGTTAATGCCAGCAGCCTGTTTCCATCCCAGTTAAGGTGAAGCACATCCCTTCAGAAGAGCCCCTCCTTTCCCCAGAAAGTTCCCCAGATTCCTAAAAAATCCCAAACCCTCATCTCTGCACCATTGTCTCATCCATGCATTGAGACTCCGGAGCTCTGCCTACCTTTTGGGTCCTGCGCGTGGAACGGGAAGCATTTTGGAGAACGCTACCCTGGAAGTTCTGGATTTCAACTTCCTACCTAAAAGCCTAAATTTAGCCTCCAGAACCTCCCTACCACATTTTCCTATGTCAGTGGTACCGACATGTACCAAGACAGCAGACTCCTCCCCAGCACTATCTAAGACCTTATCTAGGTGGTGTGTGAGGTCCGCTACCTTCGCACCAGGCAGGCATGTTACCAGGCGATCCTCATGTCCACCAGCCACCCAGCTATCTACATGCCTAATGATCGAATCACCAACTTTAACGGCTGTCCTAACCCTTCCCTCATGGGCACATGGCCCTGGAGAAACTTCCTCGGTGTGAGAGGGTTTTACATCACCTGGAGGACAGGTCCTAGTTACAGGATCACTTCCTGCCACGTGACCTCTCTCCTCCATGGCAACAGGGATGCTGCCAGAGTGGAGGTGGGACTTCAGGACTATATCCCTGTAGGTCTCGTCTATGTACCTCTCTGCCTTTCTTATGTTTTCCAAGTCTGCTACTCTAGCCTCTAGAGAACGGACTCGTTCCCTGAGAGCAAAGAGCTCCTTGCACCTAGTGCACACTTAAGACCTATCACCAACTGGGAGAAAATCATACATGTGACACTCAATGCAAAAGACTGGAAAGCCCCCATCTCGCTGCTGGACTGCTGTCTGCATCTTAGTTTTAAGCTTGTGTTTAGATCTGTAAGTTCTTTAATTACTAAGGGTTGCTATGGATATTTATACTAATAAAACTGTACCTAATACGTTTATTTATTTTTATTTTTTATTTAACAATAGCTTATATACTGCGACCTTCCAAAGATCAGGTGCTGTTTACAATGAACAAGTTAAGAAACAGTGTAACAGTACTGTTTTTTACATGAAACGTCTGTGAACTATTTACAATAGTCTGTTAATTACATATTAACATTTGGTAATATTAAGTAACAATATAAAACTATATACAAAGGTATGGTTCATATAGGCAACTATATACAAAGGTATGGGTCATATAGGCAACTCCCTTAACGTAAGTTGGAGTAGCGACTAAAACGAGGTAGTTGAGACTTGTGATAAGGAAGCTTATCATAGTTCAGGAGGGAGCTATAAGAGAGATGAAGTGGCTCTGAACAAGCAACCTGTCTTTGATGATAGAAATACTAAAACAGAATGTTTTCATAAAAGACTACCAAACCCAGAATGCACCAGGTTACAAACAGCCTCTAGGAGGGCTGAAGTGGGGAAACGTGTGTTCAATCAGGAGAGCTATAAGGCAATCCCCAATCACTCATCTCCAAGGGCAGGGCTTGATTCAGCACACCTGGGCTGTGCTAGGCTGGAGTGTCCCTCTAAGCACTTTAAAAGTAAAAGATATTCTACACAGGGACAGAACCAGGAGAACAAGGAGAGACAGAAGCAGAAGCCATTGGAGAAAGAAGAGAGAGGACTACAACAGCAGAAGCAACGTGGAAGGAAGAAGAGAAAGACATCTTGAAGGTCTAAAGAAGGAGTATGTGTGTTAGGAGTGATTCCAGAGGCAAGCATACTCCATTGGACTGGAGGAAGCCAGAGGAGTGGGGTTATAAAGCCAGGAATTCCCAGACGGCACCTTTGAAAGAGACGGCTGCATTTGGAAGGGGCCCTAAGACCGGTGCAAGAACGTATGTGAAGAGAGACCCAGTGTCCAGGGATCTTGATTGGAAGGCTGAACATAAAAGCTGGATTACTTACTGGCCAGGATACCTGGAGAGGAAACCTAACAGCAAAGGAAGCTCAGGTATGAACTTTGATCTATGCCCTAGCTCTTCTCCAGGAAGACAGCAGGGAAACAAATATTATCCTGAGAGTGATCAATTAAGGAATTCCTCTGAGCCAGACCATGATATTGATTCCATGATATTTGAGGAAGAAGGAGATATATCAAATGATCAGAATGAATACATGGATTGCTCTCTGTCTAGGCTGCTGTTTTAAAGTACTTTCTCACTAATACAACAACCACCAAAAGGAACTGTAACTTGTTCTTTTATCTACCCAGAAAAGTCTCTGCAAGAAAGCTTTAGGGTAGGATTGAGCCACGTAGAGAGAGTGAACCAGCAAAGGGGTTTGCAGCTGGCTAATTATTTGTAATTGAGCCAGGCACAAGTGCACGTGAGTTCTAGAAGGAAACTTCTTTCTTGTGTGTGTGAATAGAAGAAAGTTATCCTTGATAAAGAACAATTTTTTTGTTACTTTTGGGTTTGTTTTTTTTGCCTTTTGGAGCACTGCTAAGGTCGTCATCAAAAAGACCTTTTCTGTTTCCCATCAAGGTCTTTATTGATTTATTGCTTAAGAAGTTCAGTTACCTTATATCATGTTTTGTTTTTCCTGAGTACAATACTTGAAGCAAGTGTCCTTTTGTGTTACCAAGTAAATCTGTGTGGGAGAATTAACCCCATGAATAAAATCTGTTTTTCTTTGCTTACACTCGAGCATCACAACTCATTATTTTGTGAACGGTTGATTCTGGTATGAATGAACTACAACCCCCACACTCCTTTGCAAGTCATAATAATATTTTGCCTTTGCCAAGACTGTGGACATTCACGACCAGCGCCCCCGTTTACAGACTGAATGATGAAAGAAAAGAAGGAAAGATATTTGTGAGTGTGTAGAGTAAGTAGTGTTACTGTTAGATTGAACAGTAGATAAGAGCTATTCATTTGGGCTTAGATCAATGTGGCAAGCTTAGTGGAAATATTGAATTCGTGTTGGTCTAAGGTCGATATAACTTATGGCCATCTAGCCATCTGCTATCCATTTTCTGTCTGAGATAAAGAGTTTATAATTGGTCCATAGTGTAGGCTGAACAGGTGGGTCTTTAAATTCTTATGGAGCTCTTTAAGTTCAATTAATGTTCTTATTGCTTCAGGGAGGGAGTTCCAGAGAATGGGGGCTGCATGAGAGAAAGCTTTTTTGTTAGTTATCTTTTTGGCCTTTGTGAAATCTTTTGATATCCTTATTTTATTTGCGTGGCCTCTCCTTTGAACAATTTTATTTGAGTCTTTAGAGATAAGTTTGTTTAAGGAGGCAGGTGCCATATTATTTAGTGCCTTGAATGTAGTTATTATCATTTTATAGTTAATTTGCATTGTATTGGAAGCCAGTGTAAGTTTGCTAATATAGGTGTTATATGCTCGAAAGGGTGCACCTTCATTATAGTTCTGGCTGCTGCATTTTGAGCGAGTTGGAATCTTTTTATGTTTTGTTTTGTTGCACCTATAAGAGTTAGATTGGCAAAATCAAAGTGAGGTGTAATTATGGCCTGTATTATACTTATAAAGTCATGTAAATGTACAAGTGGGCGTAATTGTTTTAGGATTTTGAGCTTAAAATAGACTTTTTTTGTTATGTTTCTGGTATGGGTATTCATGCTGAGGTGTGTATCAAGGATCACGCCTAGGTATTTCACTTCATTTTTTATATTGATATCATGATTTTGAAGTGTAATATGAGTTGGGGGAATGAATGATTGGTTTTTCGTTATGATTAGTATGTCAGTTTTACAGTGGTTGATATGGAGATTGTGATCTTTTAGCCATATAGCTAGTTCGTTGAAACAATCAGTTAATAATTGAAGTGGGAGTATGGGGATTGTGAATGGAATGTACATCATTATATCGTCAGCGTATATATGGTAGAATACTTTAAATTTTTTAAAAATGTTACAGACTGGTTGGATATAAATATTAAAGAGGAGGGCTGAAAGGGTGGAGCCTTGAGGGAGGCCGAGTACTTGATTGTATGTATTATAGGTTTGGGTGCCGATTCGAACTGTTTGTGTTCTGTTGCTCAGATAAGATGTGAACCAATTGTGTACTGTTGAACTTACTCCTATTTGATTGAGCCTATTAAGCATTATAGTATGGTGGATACTATTAAAGGCTGCACTGATATCCAGGAAGAGAAGGATGAACGCTTGTTTGGGGTTATCGATTCCTCTTACAAGTGTATCGATAAGTACTGTTAAGAGCGTTTCTACTCCATGACAGGGGCGAAAGCCATATTGTTGATCATCGAGGGGGGCGGAGGTGTCCATATATTTTTGTGTTTGAATTTGAACAACCTTTTCGATGAGTTTAGCCATAAAAGGTATACTTGAAATGGGTCTATATGAGTTTGGTGATGTTTTGTCGATATTGCCGTTTTTGAGTATGGGGCGGATTTGTGCGTGTTTTAGTGTGGGTGGTAGATACCCTTGGCATAGTGATAGACTGATAATAGGGAGGATGAAGGGGGATAGAGTTGTGATATACCTTGTTCACCTGAAGCTTAATTAATCTCAGGTCCTTAGTGTATGACTGATTTGGATAACAAGCTTCACCTGAGAGCACCTCTTATCCTTTAAGATGTGCAAGTACCTATAAAGCTACGATTATCCCAGGGGTGGGTGGGTGTTGGGGAGGGATGCCCGCTCGCTCTGGATTTTGAAGAGAGCCACCAGAGGAGTTGGTGGGAAGGCATAGAGGAGGTCCTCTGACCACAGGATGAGGAAGGCATCCGCTGCTACTCTCTTTGGGTGCAGCTAGCGTGAGCAGAAGCGGTGCAGCTACGTGTTGTCCGAGGCGGCGAACAGGTCCATCTGCGCCACCCTGAGGTGCAGAAGCTATTCATGTGGACGAAGGACTCTGCTAAGCTTGTCTGCCAAGCTGTTGTTCTGTCCTGGAAGGTCTAGTGCTTGAAGGAGCATTCTGTGGCATACTGCTAAGGCAGGGAGCGCCACTGCTTCCTGGCAGAGGGAGTAAGAACCCGTGCCCCCTTGCTTATTTACATAGAACATGGCGACCTGGTTGTCCGTCTGGATCGGCACAGGACGGTTGCACAGGAGGTGGTGGAACATTCACAGGACTAGGAAAATGGCCCTGAGTTCCAGGAGGTTGATCGGCAGGACCAGCTGCCTTGAGTGCAGAGGTTTCAGCAGTGTGCTCCCCAGCCCAGAAGGGAGGCATCCGTGGTTAGGACCATCTGCGGTGCAGGTGACTGGAATGGCATCCCCTCCTGGAGGTGGCATAGGGACTGCCACCAGTTGAAGGAGTCTGCCAGATGGCAGGTGACTCTGACCCTGTAGCATAACCTGTCCATCGTTTGGGTCCACTGGGAGAGGAGCCATAACTGGGCTGCCTGCATGTGCAAGCGGGCAAGGGGCAAGATGTTTACTGTTGAGGCCATGTGGCCCAGCAACCGGAGGCGGCAGCGAGTCCTCTCCTTTGGAAGGGAGGCCTTTACTTGTAAAGCGTACAGCTGATAGCCTATGAACTCCAGGTTTTGGGCTGGAGAGAAGTGAAATTTTGGGTAGTTGACAACAAATCACAGATGCTGCAGGAGGCAGATTATTCGCCCTGCGGCAATGCTGGCTTCTGATGAGCCAGTCATCCAGACAGGGGAAGACTAAGGCCCCTTGTAAGCCCACGTAGGTGGCCACGACCGCCAGGCACTTTGTAAAGATTTTGGGCGAGGCGGCCAAGCCAATGGAAGTACCCTCTACTGGTAGTGCTCTCCTCCCACCATGAACCTTAGGTACTTGTCTGTGGGAGGAGTGGATCAGGATGCGGGTATATGCATCTTTTAGGTCTAAGGAGCACAGCCAATCTCCCTGGAAGAGGTAGGGCAGCAAGAGTTCCAATGGAGAGTATCTTGAACTTCTCCCTCACCAGAATCTTGTTCAAGTTTCGCAAGTCTAGTATGGGCCTGAGACCTCCAGTTATTTTGGGGATAAGGAAATACCTTGAACAGAAACCCTTTCCCCACAACCCAGGAAAAAGATTTAGGCGTCATTGTGGATACCATGTTAAAACCCTCGGCCCAGTGTGCAGCAGTGGCCAAGAGAGCAAATAGAATGCTAGGTATGATAAGGAAAGGAATGGAAAATAAAACAAAAGATATTATAATGCCTCTATATCGTTCCATGGTGAGACCGCACCTTGAATATTGTGTGCAATTCTGGTCGCCGTATCTTAAAAAGGATATAGCGATTTTAGAAAAGGTTCAGAGAAGAGCCACCAAAATGGTAAAGGGGATGGAAGGATACTCCTATGAAGAAAGGCTAGAAAGGTTAGGGCTCTTTAACCTGGAAAAGAGACGGCTGAGGGGAGATATGATAGAAGTCTATAAATTAATGAACGGAGTGGAACGGGTAAACGTAGATCGATTGTTTACGTTATCAGAATATAGAAAGACTAGGGGACATGCAATGAAGCTACAGGGTAAACAGAATAGACCAAATGAATAGCTCTTATCTACTGTTCAATCTAACAGTAACACTACTTACTCTACACACTCACAAATATCTTTCCTTCTTTTCTTTCATCATTCAGTCTCAACTACCTCGTTTTAGTCGCTACTCCAACTTATGTTAAGGGAGTTGCCTATATGACCCAACTGGGTGTCTACCACCATGTCCCCCGGTAGGTTCAAGAAGTATGATCGCTGTGGTCAGACCATGTCTGTCACAGACACCCATGACTGCTGCTACTTGCACTGCCTCGGCCCAGACCACGACAGTGCCACCTGTGCCAGGCCATGACTCCGAGAACCATCAGGAAACGAAGCTTCAGGAGAAGCTGTTCCCGCGGTCCAACTCGGCACTAGCTTCCTGGATGCTGAGCCCCAGGCCGAGCACATCCCATGAGGTCCAGGCATCTTCGGAGTCTCGTCGTGGCGACGGCTCCTCTGTAAAGACGCCGGACCCTTCAAAGAAAAAGAAGAAATCCTCAAAGCCATACGAGGTTTCACTGGTGAAATCCGGTAAGGTCCCATGGAGGGACTCAGGCGAATCTGAACAGTGCCCCCTTAAGGTCTCTAAGAGGGAGTGCTCGGCTTGTGGTGACCACGTGAGGCTTCCCGAGACCATAATCATGAGAGTGCCAGCATTGGGCACGAGACCCTCTGTGTCCATGCCAAAAGCTGCAGAGCCTCCTAGTATCGAGTCCAGGATGGCGGCATATCAGTACCATCCTGGCTTTGCAGCAGGTGTTGATGTCAGGTTCACCCACATCTGCCCCGAAAACCGGGCCCCTGACTGCGGAGGAGTCCTTGGGTGTCGAGCCAGGCCCCGAGTGCCACCGGCCTCGGACAAATCCTTTGCACCGATCAAGGTCCTGGTCCCGATTTTCAGGTGTCTGTTCCTCCTTGACCAGTTTCAGGGAGTCTGACCCGAGACCCATCGGGTGATCCCGGTTCCTCAGGGTTGGCGTTGAGGCATGAGTGCTCCAAGCCTCGGAATCCTCGATGCCCTTGAACTCTGACTGGGAATCCGATGTTGAGGCCTCCCGCAAGATCTCTAGACACCAAGACATCCCCTCTGAGTCGTCCCCTCTGGACATGGCCCGGGCCGCCTTGGTCCCGAACGAGTAAGAGGAGGACCCAGGCACCGAAGAACTAGAGATAATCCAGTATGAGTCCCTACCAAAGGAGAGACTCACGGTGCCAGTGCAGTCCACTCTCGAGCGCTTGCTCCTGCGGATTTGGGAGACTCTGGCCTCGGTACCGGTGGTCTGCCGGTGCCTCAACACAATCTATTGAATCAAGAAGGGCCCGGGTTTCCAAAAGTCCCAGCTCCCGCATAACTCCATGGTCGTGGAGTCTTCGATGCAAAAGCTCAAGAAGCCAGAAGAGCTACTCTTCTGTCCCCCTCTGGCAGGGAAGCCAGAGCCCTCGATGCCCTCAGGCACGTGCTTTCAGGGATCCATGCTGGGCTGCCGGATACAAGTCTATGAGTTGTACGTAGATATGTACCTCAAGGATCTTATCCAAGAGCTGGCAGGCTTTTCTGTGGGTCTTGCCAGAGAACCCCTTCAGAGGTTCCAAGCCCTGACCACCAGGATCCGGGACTGCTCAAAGTTCCTCTCTTGCGCCTCCTATGATGGTTTTGAATCTGCAGCAAGAGTAGCAGCAGTGGGCATCAGGGCCCGGCACCAGTCCTGGTTACAAACCTCTGACCTTGAGCAATGGGTACAAAAAAATTGCTGGACATCCCCTGCATCGGGGAAAACTTGTTTGGCAAGCCCATGGCCGACAAAGTGGCCGAAATAGAGGCTGAGGTTGTAACCAGGCAAAGGCTCTCGAGGAAATACTCAACCCTTCCCTGGAAGAAGCCATCGGAAAAGAGACCACCCTCCCTAGGAAGAAGGGGCCTTTCCACCAGGGCCTCTACCAGCCCTTCTCGGGGCAACAGCAACAGGGCCCCCAGCCCAAGAACTAGGTCCATGGGCTGAGGAAGCCAACGGCCCAGAAGCCCCAGACAACAGGTCCCACCCAACCTGGGGGGAGTTTTTGACTCTCTGGACAGGGCCTCCTCTACCCCGGGAGACCCTCCCCAGCCCACAGGGGGCTGCCTAGGCGCTTTTTGCCCACAGGTGGGCTGGGGTCACCACGGACCAGTGGGTCCTACAAGTAGTAAAGGAGGGCTATCTCCTCAAGTTCCAACCAACACCTCTAGGGTTCTTCCCACGAGATCCGATGCGGCCTCTCCTTCACCAGACCTTGCTCCTGTCGGAGCTCGAGGGTTTCCTCAGGGACAAGGTGATAGATCCTTAAGAACATAAGATATGCCATACTGGGTCAGACCAAGGTCCATCAAGCCCAGTATTGTGTTTCCAACAGTGGCCAATCTAGGTCATATGTACCTAGCAGTTTCCCAAAGAGACACAAGTTCCACAATGCTTGTACTGGGTCAAGCATTGATATCTTCGGTCACTTCTTAATAATGGTTTATGGACCTTTCCTCCAGGAACTTGTCCAAACCTTTTTTAAACCCAGCTACACTAACAGCCTTTACTACATCCTCCGGTAACAAATTCCAGAGTTTGATTACACGTTGAGTGAGAAAATATTTTCTTTTATTAGTCTTAAGCCCCCACGGTAGCCTGACACCAAAGGGTCGGAGGGTAGGAGTTGCCTAAACCTCGAATAGGTTACGGAGTACCGCCTGACCGAAAACACTGTCCCACCGGGACTCTCTCTCCAGGCAGTAGTGGGCTGCAAAAGTCTGGCTTGAAGACCAAGTTGCGGCTCTGGCGGTCTGCCAAAGGAACAGAGCAGTGATTAGCCACTGATGTGGCCTTAGCCCTGACAGAGTGGGCCGTGATTTGGCCCTGCAGCTGGAGGTCAGCTGCCCTGTACGCTCAGGCGATGCAGTCTGCCACCCAGGTGGATAACGTGCGCTTGGAGACAGGTAGACCCAGTTTACTAGGGTCATAAGAGACAAAGAGCTAGGAAGCTCTCCGATGTCCCCGCGTACACTCCAGGTAGAAGGCGAGCGCCCTCTTACAGTCCAGAGTATGCAGATCCGCTTCTGCCCTGCTGGTATGTGGCCTGGGGAAGAAGGATGGAAGAACCACCTCTTGGTTGAGGTGAAACGAGGAAACCACTTTTGGAAGGAACTTCGGGTGAGTACGTAGGACCACACTGTTTCTATAAAACCGTGTGTACGGCCTATCCGCTACTAAAGCCTGCAGCTTGCTCACCCGTCGAGCAGACATGAACACCACCAGAAAGAGTGCTTTCCAGGAAAGGAACCGTAGGTGACAGATGGCCATTGGTTCAAAAGGTGGGCAAGTAAGCCGCTGCAAGACCACATTTAAGTCCCACTCCGTAGCTGGTGGGCGGATTGAAGGCTTCAAGAGAAGGCGGCCTCTGAGGAATCGGGATACCAAAGGGTGAGCTGAAAGAAGTTGCCCGTCCACTGGAGAGTGGTGAGCTGATAGCGCACTCAGGTGAACCCTGACAGAGTTAGACTCGAGGCCTAACTCCGAGAGGTGGAGCACGTACTGCAATACCTGAGATACTTGACAAGTGAACGGGTCCTCTTTATTCTGGGTACACCACCCTTCAAACCTACGCCACTTGAACGCGTAGGATTTTCTAGTGGATTGCCTCCTAGAGGCCAGAAACACCTCCTCAACCTCTTTGGGAAGGAGTAGAGGAGCAAGTACTACCCTCTCAGCAGCCAGGCCATTAAGTTGAGGGATCTGAGATTGGGGTGTAGCAAGGAACCCTGTTCCTGGGTCAAGAGGTTGGGCTGCACCCCTAGAGGGAGTGGAGTTTCGACTGCCAGTTGAAGGAGAAGAGGGAACCAAGGTTGTCTGGGCCACCTGGGGGCTACCAGGATGACCGAGGCCTTGTCCCGAAGAATCTTGAACAAAGTGCGTGCCACCAGGGGCGTGGGTGGGAACGCATAGAGAAGGCCCTGTGCCCACGAGATCAGGAAAGCATCCCTGCCACGCTCAGCGGATGCGGCTGCCTCGAGCAGAACCGGGGCAACTGATGGTTTTGCGGGCTGGCAAAGAGATCCATAGATTGAAGACCCCAACGGTTGAAGATCAGCTGGGCTACATCTCTGTTCAGTTGCCACTCGTGTGGCTGAAGAATACTGCTCAACTTGTCGGCCAGGAGGTTCTCCTGACCGGGCAGACAAACTGCCCTTAGGGACATGTGATGTGTCACTGCAAAAGAGCAGAGATCCAGGTTTTCCTGGCATAGGATGCGAGATCCTGTGCCCCCGTTTGTTGATGTAGAACATGGCTACCTGATTGTCTGTCTGTATCAGCACTGACTGATGTGCAAGAAGATGACAGAAGGCTTGAAGAGCTAGGAGGATGGCTTGAAGCTCTAGAAGATTGATATGAAGTGCAGCCTCTCGCAAGGACCACAGACGCTAAGTGCATGAACCCTGGCAATGGGCACCCCAGCCCAGCAAGGAGGCATCTGTCGTCAGCACTCTGGTGTGAGAAGGAGGTTGGAATGGTACTCCCTGAAGCAAGTTGGGAGGGTGAAGCCACCATTGCAAGGCTGTCACCAGTAGCTTGGAAATCGCTACTCTGTTCCTGAGGCGGCCATTGAGCTGTGCACATGTGGAATCAAGCATATGGACTCACATGCACTGTGGAGGCCATGTGGCCCAGGAGACGGAGGAAGACCCTTGAGGTTTGTGCTGGACCTGCTGCACCAAATCCAGCAACCGCCTTGCCCTGTCCAGCGGTAGGTATGCCCGTGCCTGAAGTGCTTCCAGTCGTGCCCCTATGAACTCCAAGTTCTGAGTGGGGAGTAAAGTGGACTTTTTGTGATTTATAACAAACCCTAGGTGCTGGAGCAGGGTGACTGTGCGAGCAGTGGCCTGCTGTGCCTCCTGTGCTGATTGGCCCCTGATGAGCCAGTCATCCAGGTATGGAAAAACAAAGACTCCCTGGCTTCTGAGGAGGCCGCCACCACTGCTAGGCATTTGGTAAATACTCTGGGAGCAGAAGCTAGGCCAAAGGGAAGCACCTTGTACTGGAAGTGGTTTCCTCCAACCACAAACCTGAGGTATTGTCTGTGGTCTGGGTGTATGAGGATGTGAGTATAAGCATCCTTTAAATCTAAGGAGCATAGCCAGTCTCCCTGGTGGAGGTAACGCAGTAGGATCCCAAGGGAAAGCATCTTGAACTTTTCCCTCACCAGGAACTTGTTTCGATTTTGCAAGTCCAGGATGGGGCAAAGGCCTCCTTTTCTTTTTGGTATGAGGAAATACCTGGAGTAGAAGCCTTGCCCCTGCAGGTGGTGGGGCACCGGTTCCACCACCTGATCCTTTAGCAGACATGCCAACTCCTGCAGGAGGAGGTTCCTGTGAAGAGGGGGTCTGAGAGGCTCTCCTAGGAAAAAGGAGGT
This sequence comes from Ichthyophis bannanicus, assembly GCA_033557465.1. Classification (NCBI taxonomy): domain Eukaryota; kingdom Metazoa; phylum Chordata; class Amphibia; order Gymnophiona; family Ichthyophiidae; genus Ichthyophis; species Ichthyophis bannanicus. The sequence continues at coordinate 304,597,910 of CM066040.1, read as the reverse complement.
GGGCACCTGGTGGAAGTGAAGTAAGTAGCCCTGCTGGACTACTTGCCGAACCCAGGTGTCGGTAGTAATGGCTGGCCACCTGTGAGCGTACAGGGCCAGCCTTCCTCCTGTGCAGGGCCAAACCACTGGTGGGAGAGGAGCTATGCACTGGGAGTCAAAAACCTCCTCCGGGCTGGGTAGGAGCCAGAGCTGGAGGCTTGGGGGTCTTCGGCTTATGTGGGCCATGCCACTGTCCCCTGGCCTGCTGCCCCTGCTGGGGAGGCCTGGTAAGTGGGGTAGTTTCTGCAAGTCACACCCTTCCTCAGAAAAAAAGGGCTTTTCCCCCCGAGGCCTTCTTCTTGTAAGAAGGTGCAGATGTCTTCTTCGCCAACCTTGTCTGGGTCAATTACTTGGAGTTGAGTGCTGCAGCTTTCTCAGTCATGGGTTTGCCGAAGAGGTTATCTCCACGGCACGGGACATCGACCAACTTGTCCTGAACCCATGGCTCTAGGTCTGACGACATGAGCCAGGCCTGACAGCGTGCACCGATGCCGGCCGCGGCTACTCGGGCCGAAGCTTCAAAGCCGTCATAAGCTGCTCGAGACATGAATGAGCACTCTCTGATCCCCATGGACAAGGCCTTGAAGCACTGCAAGGGTTCCTCGGACAGGTTAGCCGAGAACCCGGCAATCTCCTTTGCCAGGTCTTGCAAGTACATGCCCATGTACAGCTGGTAAGTTTGGACACGGCATGACAGCATCAAGCCCTGGTAGCACTTTCTGCCGAGGGTGTTCAGGTTCCGGGCCTCCCGGCCAGGAGGCACCAAGGAGTGCGTTCTTTGGTTTTTCAGCTGGTGCATGGCCGATTCCATAACCATGGAGTTGTGCGGCAGTTGTGCTTTCTGGAACCCAGGACTCTTGCGGACACGATAGATGGAATCAACCCGCTTGCTGAGTACCGGCATCGAGGCCGGGGACTCCCACATGCGTAGCATCAGCCGTTCGAACATCGGAAGCACTGGTACAGTAAGGGCCTCCTTCGGAAGAGAGTCATACTGGAGGGCATCGAGCTCTTCGGCTCCTCCTTGGCATCCGCAGGGAATGCCAAAGCCTTGGCCATGTCCCTAACGAAGTCCGAGAACTGAGTGTCCTCCAGGGGGGACCTAGTCCGAGGCTCTGAACCCGGCGAGTCCGATGGGATACACTGGGTCCGGAAGGTGTCTAGGGAGTCTTCCTCCTCCGTCTCCCACGCCGAGTCCTCCGAGGAGGACTCTATGGGCTCCAGCTTCGAGAGCTTCGGGCTCGACTGCCCCGACGCCGAGGGCACCAGCGTCGACGACCTCAGTCCCGAACGGGAGGTCGAAGGGGACCTTAGCCGAGGATCGACTCGAGACCTGATCGACTCGAGGATCGGCTCGGCCTCTGGCGTCGACTTAGACGTCGAAGTCCCGGTGGTCGGGGCGGATGGACCGGTGAGACCGGCCATCAGTGCCTGTTGCTGCTGCTCCATGAAGGCAGCCATGCTGCTCTCCAGGGCTGCCAATCTGAGACTGAGCTCAGAAGGTTCCACAGCTCCCGGCTTGGGCCCCAACGTTGTCAGGCCTGACGCCGGCTCTCCCAGAGGAGAGTCCACGAGGACAACAGAAGTTACCTTGTCTGATGCCTCTGGCTCCCTGCGAGGTTGTTTAGCCGGCCGCTCCGAGGACCCAGGGCGGCGGTCCGGGTTCCGCGGCCTGGAACCCGAGGACCCAAGCTGATCAGATGCTGCCCTCACGAGTTTCTTTTTCCTCTGGTGTTCCTTGGAGGGAGACCCCCGCTCAGAGGACCCACGACGGTGCTTGGGCTCCGATTCCCGAGATGTCGAGGCCTCTGATGAGTTCCAGGCCCGGCCGGAGGCGGACTCGAAAAACATCCTGTCACGCTGCTGCTGCCTGCTCCTCAAAGACTTCGAAGACATCTTACCACACGGCCCACAGACCACCGGGTCATGGTCGGGGCCAAGGCAACCGAGGCAGCAGTCGTGTGTGTTAGTGAGAGACATCAACTTCTTACACCGATCACATTTCTTAAACCCGCTGGCAGCCATCAGGGGAAAAAGGGCCCCTGCGAAGTCAAACAACAGGGCTGCCAGTGAAAACTAAAAAGAGCGCAAACTCTAGTCACAAAGGACAAAAACGAAAAATAGGACCGACTCGATACCGGTATACCGAGCCGAGGGCAGGAAGGGGAACCGGTGTCAAACTGGGAAGCTGAAAAATCTAATCAACTTTTCTACTTTTTCCACAGTGGAAACAGAACCACGTCCTTTGGGCTCCACAGAAAAAAGAAGACTGAGCAAGATGGCACCCTTGGGCGGGAAGGGGATCACGCATGCGCGATGCAATCCCAAAGGCTTTCTTTGAAAGCTGGGGAATTGCTCTGCACGAGGGCTCCGTCGGCGCCGACGTCACCCATATGTGAGGACTGACTTCCTACTTGTTCCTGGAGAAACAGGACATATGTCCGTTGGTCTACACAGAAAAAAGAAGACTGAGCAAAATGGCACCCTTGGGCGGGAAGGGGACCACGCATATGTGATAGCATTCCCAAAGGCTTTCTGTGAAAGCTTCGGAAATGCTCCGCGCGGGCTCTATCAGTGTCAACGTCACCCATATATGAGGACTGACTTCCTGCTTGTTCCTGGAGAAATACACCATCCATACAGAGTTTTGTGAGATGCCGCTATGGCACTAAGATGCATTCTAACCGAGTTAGTATTTAATCCCGTCAGGGATAGGTAGAGGAGAAATTGAAGCAATGGCTCCAATGAGCAAGCAAAGGAATTAATGTCTCTTGTGGAGCACCATAATGCAGACCTGCGCCATTTTAAGCCATAAGATTGCAGAATTAAATCTTTGCGGGATGCAAGGAGGATATCCTTCATCTCCTGTGGAAGGTCGAGGCTAGCGAATGCTACCCTTTCAGGAGCCAAGTAGTCAGTCATAGAGAGTGAGGACCGGGATGGAGAGGGTCACATTGTCATGGGAGAAGAGGTCGAGTGCACATCCCAGGTTGAGTGGTTGAGTCTGTGAGAAACAAAGAAGCAAAGGAAATCATGGTTGACGAGGCCAAAAGTGGGCTATGAGGTTCAAGTCCCTGTCAGCCTGTAGCTTGAAAAGCGTTTTGGGTATCAGGGGTGTAGGTGGAAGTGCGTAGAGTAATCCCTGCCCCCAGTGGAGTCTGTCTGTGTATTGACGGGGCCCTGGAACAGAAGAGTGAAAGCTATGTATTTTGCAGAGCGGCAAAGAGATCTATGAGTGGAGTTCCCCATATCTGGAATATGTGGGCAGCCGTTCCCCGATGCAACCTCCATTCGTGAGGACGGAGGTTATGGTTAAGCTTGTCTGCAAGCATATTGAGCTTGCCTGGGAGGTATGCCGCTGTGAGATGAATGCAGTATGAGATGTCAAATGTCCAGAAGTGAGTCACTTTGTCGCAGAGGGGAAATTATTCTATCCCTCCCGCTTGTTCACAAAGAACATGGCAACCTGGTTGTCCATTCTGAGTAGAACAGATTGGCCTTTAAGTTGGTGTTGAAAAATCTGCAGAGCATTTGAGAGCACTCGTAGCTCTAGAAAATTGATCTGTAGATTCATGTGATGTCCACGGCCGAATGGTCAGGTAGTTTAGATGGGTACCCCAACTCAGTTTGGATGCATCTGTCGTGAGTGTGCATTGAGGTGAAGGTATCTGAAAAGGAGACCAGAGAAGTAGGTTGTGGGGGAGATACCACAACTGCAGTGATCTGATCAAGTGAGGGGTGATGAGGATTTTGTCTTTGAGATGGCCACTTGCCTGCATCCACGAGAAGAGTGTGTCCACTGCGCGACGCATGTGCAAGTGAGCATATGGGATGACATGGACTGTGGAGGCCATGTGATCCAAGAGGTGTAGCATTTCTCAAGCTGTTACTTGTGTTTTTTGCTGCATGCCTCTTGCTAGGTCGATGAGGCGGGAACAATGATCCTGGGGAAGGAAGGTCTTGGCTTGTAGGATATCTAGAAATGCTCTGATGAACTCTGAGTTGGAGCGAGGTGAGACTTCTGAAAGTTTATGATGAAACCCAGGTGTTGAAACACTGTTATGATACAATGAAGGGCATTCACTATTTCTTGAGGAGATTCTCTCCTTATCAGCCAATCGTCTATGTAAGGGAAGACAAATATCCCAAAAGTGTGCAGGTAGGGAGCGACCACTGCCATACATTTTGTAAAGACCCTTGGGGCAGAGGAAAGGCCGAAGGGTATTGATAGTGGTCCCTCTGATATATGAAGCACAGAAACTGCCTGTGAGATGGATAGATCAGTATGAGCATGTATGGCTCTTTTAAATCCAGAGAGCAGAGCCAATCGTGTTACTGGAGATATGGTAGAAGAGTTCCCAGAGAAATCATCTTGAATTTTTCTCAGACCATGAATCTGTTTAGGTCCCTGAAATCTAAGATGGGTCTGAATCCCCCTGCCTTCTTTGGGATGATAAAGTAAGGGGAGTAGAAGCCCATCCGTTCTTCTGAAGGAGGAACTCTTTCTATGGCACCCTGTGCCAACAAGATGGTCACCTCTTCTTTTAATAGAGTGCTTTGGAGCGGTTGAGAGTGGTATTCCCCTGTGAAGCTGGTGGGGAGGGGGGATAAGGTTTGGAAGTGAAACTGGTACCCCCTTTGGACAGTTTGGAATGTCTATTATGCTTCTGTAGTGAGTTGCCACCTGTGGGCAGAATGGCAAAGTCTGCCTGTTATGTAGATGGGCTGGGGTCCCACCAGAGGCAGATTGGCAATGCTCTGCATGAAGGAGTCCAAATCCAGGAGCAGGTTGAGTCTGCGCCGGTGGCTGAGGTTTTGCTGCCTTAGACTTCTTCTGCTGGCAAGGAGCCTGTTGCCTTTGTTACGGCTGCTGAGGATGGAAGGGAATAGAGGGTATATAAGAAGGATAGTACTTTTTTTTTTGGAGGGGGGGGTTAGAAGTAAATGATTTTCTCTTGGAGGGATCACCAGTTTTTCTGGAATGATGTTTCAGAGTGAGATCATCTGTCTCTATCTCTCCTGCTTTTACTCTCCAGTCCTTACTGAATAGATTCTTACTCATATAGGGAATGATGGCTAATTTATCTTGCACCCATTGTTCTAGGTTTGAGGCCTGTAGCCAAGCCATCCTGCGAGCTCCAATGCAGACAGAGAATGCTCTACTGGTTGATTCAAAGGAATCAAAAGAGGCTCTTGTGAGAAATTTGGATGTATGTTGGCTACGTTGGATGAGTGCTTGATAAGCACGCCGCTTGTCATCTGTAATCAAAGGAGTAAAAGCGTCCAGATCCCTGTTGATGTTTTTTAGGAACATGCCCATATCGAGCATGTAGGAGTTAATCCTGGATGCTAACAAGCATGTCTGGAAGCAGCATCTTGCAAAAGCATTGAGTGCTCTCAACTCTCATCCCGGTGGAACTGAAGAGTGGTTCTTGGAATTCTTTATTTGGCACATTGCCAATTCAACTACAACTGAGTGATATGGGAGTTGAGGTTTCTGGAAACCTGGAGACTCCAGTACTCGATACATTGTATTGAGCCTCTTAATGGTTGGGGACACTGTGGGCGGGGCCTCCCACGTCCGGAGATTTGATCCTGAAGGATGCGATGTACCAGCAGGGTAGCTGCTTCTTTGGGTGTCAGAGAGTATTGGATAACTTCCAATTCCTCTTCCCTCCATTCTTTCTCCGATACCACAATGATGGATAGACCTGCTGCCATGTCCTGGATAAAGTCCTGGAAGAATGTGTCTTCTGGAGAGGACCGGCGCCGCTCATGAGGCAGTGATGGGTCTGACAGGAAATCTGGAAGGTCTCGAGAATCAAGTGATTCCTGTTCCGATTCAGAGGAAGTGGAGTCTGAGTCCAGGAGGAAATCGAAGTATCGACGGTCCTTGGATGTGCCTCAATGTCAACATTGGTACTCAGACAGCGGAATCAGGTGGTTTGTCAGCTTGAGTCTGCTGCGTGTCACCGGCATCGATTGGTGCTAGAGAAGGCATCAATGTCGATGCTGAGGGTTCTGGCGGCACCAATTCTGGTACATATACCTGTACTTGTGTCTATGGTTGGAGGCTGGGTGCCGACATATGCACTCCTGGTGCCCTCGATGATATTGGTATCGAGGCTGCCAGAAATGCTGCCAAACTTTTTTCGATAGTCAACATGTGCTGATCTAAAAAAACTGATGCCTGGGTGGCACAGGTAGCTCTCTGGAGGTCAATGCCTCGGGAGCATCCTGGAGCCCCACCTGTGCTTTGGAGGAAGGATCCTCTCGCGAGGGCTGTTTGGCTGGATGATCAGCATCTGAGGGACCCCTAGGGGAGTGTCTATGCCTATGGGACTTTTCTCTATGATCGGTATCGGTCTTGGATGTGGATATTGATGTTTTGTACTTATCCTTGTGTTTGGACTTCAAGGATACATGCGATTCACGCGAAGACATGGAGGCCTTCAATAACGTGGAAGCCACCGAAACACAGTCCAAGGGAAACAAAGTTCCAAATTGTCTGGCTCTGTTTTGAAGGCCTCTCTGTCATTTGTTGACAGATGGGGCAGGCAGCGGGCTGGTGCTCAGGGCCCAAACATTTGAGGCACCAGTCATGTTTGTCACTGAAATTGTGGCCAAGCACATTGTACATTTCTTAAATCCACTATGTGGTTAATCTATGCCTTACTGGTGAACCTCTGGTGAGAAGAAAAAGCAATAGAGGACTGTAGGCTTAAAACTGCGGTAAAAAACACAATGAAAAAAGAAAAAAAGGAAAGGAAAGAAAAGAAAAGAAAAGAAAAATAAAAGTATATTCGGGACTGGTAGTGGCTTTGACGGGAAGGCAGAAGCACAACTGCTGAAGAAAATAAGCATTTTTCCTATCACCGTTGACCTGTTGGCTCCATGGAAAATGAACTGAGGAGAGCAGATGGGAAGACGGGAAGGCAGACATGATGGGGTGCTCCCAAAGGCTTTCCAATTGGATGCTGGGGAGCATTCCCGTACGGTCTCAGCTGGAAATGTTTACCCACATGTAAAGACTGCATTCCTGATTGTTCCTGGGGTTACCCTTAAACCCTAAAAATCCATTTTTATAGTGCAAGCTTCTTCACTGGTTTGACATGTTCTTTCATGTACTTGGTCAACCTTTTTTCATGCCTAAGATATCTGGATCCAGCTGGAAACCTCTGCCTATGTCCTCAAACATCTGCTGCTTATTCACTGTAACAGGGACTTCACCTTCCAGCTAGGACCTTTTGCCCATATCCTTAGACATTCTTCTTCCCAATTTCTTTCCACATACTCGGAGCTTTCTCCTCCCCACCCCACTTCCCCCACCAATTGGGACATTACCCATATCATCAGATACAATCCCCTCTTTTTTGAATGCCTGGGACCTCTTCTGTAGTCAAGAACCTCTGCCCATGTTCTCAGATAGCTGCCCATCCTTTCCACATACCCGAGACTTCTCCTCCAGACGGGTCATCATGACAATGGTGGCTGTTCTCTGTTCCCACACCATTCTCCAGAAGTCACTCAGTGTTTCTGGCAGTGGTCCCTGAGTGGCGATGTAAGCATTCTGCTTCCTGTATCCATCTATGTAATTGGCATTGATGTAATCGCTGCCAGGTACCCCTGAGGAGAGAGAGCAAAGGGGAAGCGGCTGAATTCAGAGGGATTTACATTTACTCTTTCCTACATGTTCCTGTGGAAAGCTAGGAATTTCTGAAGCGGAATACTATTCCAAGTTTAATACACCAAAGAACATGTAACCCCCCTCCCCCAGGATTTTAGATAGTGTGGGCTAGAAATGTTTTAAATAAATAAATGGGTCCCCTCTCGTCCTACTCTACATCCCTTACTACACAAGTGGAAAAAGCCAATGATTATAAACATAACAAAACACCAAAGGTAATTTTAAATAGCATTTCTGCTGTTATAAAGCAGTGGTTTGCATGCAGAAATAAGATTTTTAATAAACCTGTAGACCTAATGGGGCAAATTCCATATAGCATGCACAGAGGTACGTGCTAGAAACATGAGTCAGCCCCTCTTCTAAAGGACTTGAATGTGTGAAAGGTAACTTACATGTACACTTTGGGTGGTCATTAATCTAAGTCCCATCGTGTTTATTTTCAGTTGGGTTGTGCATGGGGATGGGGGCCTACATTTACATACGTAACTCATAGAATACTATGATTTGCGCACATTTCCACCCAATCTAGGTGCAAGGAGTTACACTTGTTCTAGGGCAGGACTAACTGCCATAACTAGTTTCAGGGGTATCTGTACGCCCTTATTTTAACACCACCACCCCTCAATATGTATGCAAAATTATCTGTGACATGTGTAACTAAACCCAATATTAAGTAGAGGCATTCCCAAGGAAGAGTTTACATTGACACTCAGAGTTCTGAAAAAAATGTGCATCAATTGGGGCAACTTTTAATGCGGGAGTGAGCACATACTTTCATTTTGAAAATTCACCAAAGTCCATACAGGTTAAACGATCCCTATATTTTTTATGCACAAGCACAGTTATAAAACTACTTCTGATATATGAATGCTCAAGTCTCATTTATCTTCACCAAATCCTGATGAGTGTTACTATAGTACAAGCAAATGCATGGTATCTGCAATGATATTATAACAGGTGCATCTATCTAGTTTATTTTAGCTCTATTTTTCAAAATATGTTTAATCATAAACCAAATCGCCATCTATTATTCAGCTTTTATTGCTCTTGCTGGGTTTTGATGATTACTATCAAGCATAAAAAATAAGATTTAGAAAAATCACAGAAAACTTTACAAAAACTTTTTATCAATTGATTTAGAAAATGCTATGGATCTTCACATTTCCTTTATCTATGACAGTTTAAATGCTTCTTAACACTTGACATCAGAATTGCATTTGTGGATCACAATATTTGGTCTCTCTTTAGTGTCAATACCAAGCGACCAAACATCTGGAGTCAGTTGCATATATTACCACCTCCATGCCTGGAAGACTCATCTACTGTCAGTTGTATAGCGCTATAAGGCTTGCTGTGCTGGACAGAGGCAAGTTAGAGACGGTTACTGCTCATTAGAGCCTACAATCTAGTCAAGATGGACAACACAACAGCTGGGGACTAGGATATGTCTAAGGGAATGGTAAGAAAACACATAGTTGGAGAGCAGAAGACTAAGCGGATCAGGATCCAAAAGCAGCCTTGAAGAAGTGAGTTTTTAGCTTGGATTTGAAAAGGGCCAGAGACGGAGTCTGACACACCGATTCAGGTAGTTTGTTCCAGGCATAAGGATTAGCAAGGTGGAAAGACTGAAGTCTGGAGTTGACAGTACAAGAGAAGGGCACAGACAGAAGCAATATTAAATAGAAACATGACGACAGAAAAAGACCACATGGCCTATCTAGTCTGTCCTTCCATATCAACAACTACAACAGTCCCCTTTTTACCTTTAGAGATCCTCTGTGTTTGTCCCATGCTTTTTTGAATTCAGATACTGTCCTCATCTCTACCACCGCCACTGGGAGAATGCCAGAAGAGCAGAGTTCCCAAGGAGGGATGTGGGGAGAGATAAGAAAGGAAAGGTAGTGAAAAGCCACAGAATGAAGGTACTTAAATGTCAGTAGAAGTTTGGACTGGATGTGGAAATGGAAAGGGAGCAGATGAAGTGACTTGCGAAGAGAGGTTATAAGAGCATAGCGAAACTGGCAGCATTCCGAACAGAGGCTCTGCATTTCAAGCAAAGGTAACAATGTGTGGCTTTTAAATACTAGCTCTCCTCCCTACCCACCCCAGCTCCCACCTATCCCATGTGAGCATTCTTGCTTTATAGGGCAACTCCCCAATTACTACACACAGGGACTTAGAACAGCATGTTTAGAACATACTTAAAAGAGGTTAGCTGTTTTTTTCTCTGAAAGAACAGCTGAGAAACAGGCTGGTACTTTGGTAGATCTCTCTCTCTTTTGCTTCAATAGGTACCAAAGTTCTACCAACTGAACAATGGCTGGGAAAAATCGTATCGCCAAAACCTTTGCCCCTGGTTACAGCTTCTGCCTCTGTCCAGACAGAGGTCCCAATGCCAATTGAAGGACCAGTTCCATGTGCAGAATGCCTGCATGCTGAAGCTCTCAGGAAAGAAGTGGGGGAGCTCAGAGAAGAGTTGGCAAGGCTGAGGAACATTCAAGACAGTGAGAAGTACGTTGATGAAATGCTTCTTGAAACATCTAAGCTCTCAAGCAGAGGTGATGATGGGATTTTACAGAATGATGAAGAATGGATACGAGTCACCGGGACCTGCAGAATCACCAATCCAACTCCTCCAGCACTTGAATTGAAGAACCATTATGCAGCCCTGGAAGTGGAGGTGGTGAAAGCATCCCAGGAAGGGAAGAACCAGAGCTCAAGCACCCCAAACTTGCAGAATCAGTGACCACAGGAACCAAAGGGTAGTGGTGGTTGGTGACTCTCTTCTGAGGGGTGCTGCAGTGCCTATCTGCTGACCAGACGTGATGTCCAGAGAAGTATGCTGTCTGCCAGGTGCCCAAATATGAAATGTTATAGAGAGTTTGCAGACTCATCAAGCCCAATGACTAGAACCCAATGTTGCTTATCCATGTAGGCACAAATGATACTGCCACGTATCCCGCTGAGCGTATCAAAAGTGACTTCATGGCTCTGGGACAGAGGGTGAAGCAGATAGATGTGCAGGTGGTGCTCTCTTCAATCCTCCCTGTAGAGGGTAAAGGCCACAGCAGAGAAACTCGCAGCCTGGAGATAAATGCATGGCTGCGTGGATGGTGTCATCGGCAGTGTTATGATTTCCTGGATCATGGGATGATGTTCCAAGGATTGCAGAGCATAGATGGTGTCCATCTGTCTAAGGGTCGACGTGTCTTCAGTAGCAGACTGGCTAACCTACTGAAGAGGGCTTTAAACTAGATTCACTGGGGATGGGTGAAGAAAACCCCTATGTAAGTGAAACATTAAATATCTTTATAGAAATGGGTAAAAGGGGCAACATATGGAAAGGAGCCCGTAGCTTGGGAAATAACATCCCAGATGAGGTTTTAATGAGAGAGATTGACTTGGATTAGTGGCAGAAACAGAGGCATGGTTCATGGACACCATGACTGGGATTTAACCATACCAGCCTATACTTTATTCAGAAAGGACAGGGTAGGAAGAAGGGAAGGAGGAGTTGCACTATATATAAAAAATAATATTACAGCTATGGAAATAAAGGGCTTAAAAGGGAGAGAGGAGGCACTGTGGGTTAAATTAGAAAGAGGAAAAGAGAAATCTATTTGCATGGGCATGATATACAGACTTCCCTCACAGGGAGAAAAGGACAGAGATTTAATAGAAGACATACGCTGCATTGTCAGGAAAGGGAAAGTGCTACTGACAGGGGATTTCAATATGCCAGATGATTATTGGCGCATCCATACTGCAGTATCATCTAGAAGTAAGCAGATCCTGGATTCTTTACAGGAAGCACTACTCAGACAACTAGTAACATAACCTACACATGAACTGGACTTGGTGATTACCAATGGTGAAAGTGTGCCTGATGTTATAGTGAGAGATCATCTCTCATCCAGTGATCACCAGATAGTGTACTTCAGTATTAGGACTAGGGCTGATAAAATCCATTCAAAAGCGAGGGTCTTAGACTTTAGGAAAACTAACTTTGCAAGATGGGCCAATACCTCAAGGAGTCATTAGTAGGATAGGAACAGCTGGGGGATATAGAAAACCAGTGGGCAAAACAGAAAGGGGATATTTTAAGAGCAATTAACCTTTTTGTTAGAATGGTAAATAGAAGTAAAAAGAAAAGGAGGCCGCTATGGTTCTCAAAAAAGAAGCTGAAAAGGTGAAGAAAAAGAGGGAGGCCTTCATGAATTAAGGAGATTACAGAGAGGGGAAGACAGACATCTATATTTGGAAAATCTTAGAGAGGCTGGCAAAGTAGTCAAGAAAGCAAAGATTCAAAAAGAGGAGGAAAGAGAAGTTACTCAACTGTAACAGGTGTTCTCCAGGAGCAGCAGAAATCAGTCCTCACACATGGGTGACATCGGCGCTGAAGGAGCCCTCGTGCAGAGCATTTCCCCAGCTTTCAAAGAAAGCCTTTGGGAATGCAGCGCGCATGCGCGTTCCCCTTCCCGCCCAAGGGTGCCATCTTGCTCAGTCTGACGACATAGCTAAAAGACAGAAAAACTAGAAAATAAATCATATGACTGCAACTCCAAGGGGAGGAGGGAGAGTTGTGAGGACTGATTCCTGCTGGTCGTGAGGACTGATTCCTGCTGGTCGTGAGGACTGATTCCTGCACCACCCAGGAAAAAGATTTAGGCGTCATTGTGGATACCATGTTAAAACCCTCGGCCCAGTGTGCAGTGGCGGCCAAGAGAGCAAATAGAATGCTAGGTATGATAAGGAAAAGAATGGAAAATAAAACAAAAGATATTATAATGCCTCTATATCGTTCCATGGTGAGACCACACCTTGAATATTGTGTGCAATTCTGGTCGCCGTATCTTAAAAAGGATATAGAGATTTTAGAAAAGGTTCAGAGAAGAACCACCAAAATGGTAAAGGGGATGGAAGGATACTCCTATGAAGAAAGGCTAAAAAGGTTGGGGCTCTTTAACCTGGAAAAGAGACGGCTGAGGGGAGATATGATAGAAGTCTATAAATTAATGAACGGAGTAGAACTGGTAAACGTAGATCGATTGTTTACCTTATCAGAATATAGAAAGACTAGGGGACATGCAATGAAGCTACAGGGTAAACTATTTAAGACTAATAAAAGAAAATATTTTTTCACTCAACGTGTAATCAAACTCTGGAATTTGTTACCGGAGGATGTAGTAAAGGCTGTTAGTGTAGCTGGGTTTAAAAAAGGTTTGGACAAGTTCCTGGAGGAAAGGTCCATAAACCATTATTAAGAAGGGACCCAGGATATCAATGCTTGAACCAATACAAGCATTGTGGAACCTGTGTCCCTTGGGGAAACTGCTAGGTACGTATGACCTAGATTGGCCACTGTTGGAAACAGAATACTGGGCTTGATGGACCTTGGTCTGACCCAGTATGGCATATCTTATGTTCTTATGTTCTTAAATCAGTCCTCACATATGGGACTCCCCAGCTTCAAGCTACCGGGAACCCAAGCTTAAAAATAAGCTCCCTCTAGAGCGTCAGCATCCGTGAAAGAATCCTTTCTGAGAATGCCCTTGTACGGTAGCCCAACACAAGGGCCGGAGTTGCCTAAACCTCAAAGAGATTACGGAGTACCGCCTGTCCGAAAGCACTGTCCCTATGGGACTCTCTCTTGAGGCAGTAGTGGGCCGCAAAAGTCTGGCTTGAAGACCCAGTAGCGGCCCGGCAGATGTCCGCCAACGGAACAGAGCGGAGATGAGCTACTGACGCGGCCTTCGCCCTGACACGGTGGGCAGTGACTCGATCCTGCAAGGAGAGGCCGGCTGCCCTGTACGCCCAGGCGATACAATCTGCTACCCAAAGGGACAACGTACGCTTGGAGACAGGCAACTCCATTTTATTAGGGTCAAAAGATACGAAGAGCTGAGGAGCCCTTCGATGCCCCTGCATACGGTCTATGTAAAAGGACAACGCCCTTCTACAGTCCAGGGTATGCAGGACTCTTTCAGCCCGGCTGGCATGCAGCCTGGGGAAGAATTTTGGAAGAACCACCTCCTGATTGAGGTGGAAGGAGAAGACAACCTTCGGAAGGAACTTAGGGTGAGTCCGCAAGACCACCCTGTTCTTATAGAACCGTGTGTACGGTCTATCAGAAACCAGAGCTTGTAGTTCACTCACATGCCTGGCCGAGGTAAGAGCCACTAAGAACAACGCCTTCCAGGAAAGGAAGCGTAAGTGACAGATAGCCATCGGCTCAAACGGTGGGCAAGTAAGTTGGTGCAAGACCACGTTCAAATCCCACTCAGTGGCTGGTAGACGGATCGGAGGCTTGAGCAAAAACAGGCCTCTGAGGAAGCGGGACACCAAGGGGTGACCCGACAGAGATTGGCCCTCTATCTGTGAGTGGTGTGCCGATAGAGCACTGAGGTGGACCCGAACAGAGTTGGACTTAAGGCCTAGGTCCGACAGGTGAAGCAGATACTGCAGCACCACTGGCACCAGGCACGAAAAAGGATCCTCCTGGCGCGGAGCACACCAGGAGGAGAACCTACGCCACTTGAGGGCATAAGATTTTCGGGTGGATTGCCTCTTAGAGGCCAAAACCACCTCTTCCACTTCCTTAGGTAGAAGTAAGGGGAATAGAACTACCCTTTCAGCAGCCAGGCCATCAGATTGAGGGACCTGAGGTTGGGGTGCAGGAGAGATCCCTGATCCTGAGATAGGAGATCGGGCTGCACCCCCAGAGGGAGTGGAGTGTCCACCGCCAACTGCAGAAGGAGTGGAAACCATGGTTGCCTCGGCCATCTGGGGGCTACCAGAATCACTGAGGCCTTGTCCTGAAGAACCTTGAACAAGGTGCGGGCCACTAGAGGCGTGGGAGGAAACACATACAGTAGGCCCGTGGACCAAGAGATTAGAAACGCATCTTCTGCTATTCGGAGAGGATGCGGTTACCTGGAACAGAACCTGGGTAGCTGACGGTTCAGTGGACTCGCAAAGAGATCGACGGTTGGAAGACCCCATCTTAGAAAGATCCCTTGGACCACCAGGGGATTCAAATGCCATTCGTGAGGCTGTAGAATCCTGCTCAATCTGTCTGCCAGGGAATTTTCCTGGCCAGGCAGATAAACTGCCTTGAGAAACATGTTGTGTTTGATCGCCAAGGAACACAGGGCCTGCGCCTCCTGGCACAGATGTTTGGAGCCTGTGCCCCCTTGCTTGTTCACGTAAAACACTGTGCCACCTGATTGTTTGTCTGAACTAAGACAGACTGGTGAGAGAGGATATGAGAGAAAGTCTGTAGAGCTAAGCGGATAGCTTGCAACTCGAACAGATTGATCTGCTGTGTGGACTCCCAAGGAGACCAGAGGCCCTGAGTGCAAGCCCCCTAGCAATGTGCAATCCAGCCCTGAAGGGAAGCATCGGCTGTCAGCACCTGTGTGTGTGGAGGTGCCTGAAAAGGCAACCCCTGGACCAGATTCGGGAGATGCAGCCAGCACCATAGGGAGGCTGCCAGCAGTTTGGACACCCTTATCTTGTCTTTCAAGTCGCCTGTGGCTTGCACCCACTGAGCTCTGAGGCACCACTGAGCAGGTTGCATGTGCAGATGGGCATTCGGAGTTACATGGACCGTGGATGCCATGTGACCCAAGAGCCTTAGGAAGTTTCTGGCGGAGACCAGAGAACCGCTGCGGAACTGTTTTGCCAAAGCCATCAGTCTGTGGGCCCTGTTCTTGGGCAAATATGCCTTCGCCTGGAGGGTATCCAATCTTGCCCTTATGAACTCCATGTCCTGTGAGGGGAGCAAAGTGGACTTTGCAAAGTTTATTACGAAGCCTAGATGCTGGAGAAGAGAAACAGTGCGAAGGGTGGCCTGTCTGGCCTCTTGTGGAGACTGACCTCTGATGAGCCAGTCGTCCAGGTATGGAAAGACAAAGATGTCCTGGTTTCTGAGATAGGCCACCACCACCGCCAGGCACTTGGTGAAAACCCTGGGGGCGGAGGTGAGGCCAAATGGAAGTACTCTGTATTGAAAATGACTTCCCCCCATTACAAATCTGAGATATTGTCTGTGGTCTACCTGTTTTAATTATACTGTTGTCAGTAGCCAATACTTATCTCTTTCTTGAATTATTCATACTGTTGCCAATAATTAATAATTATCCCTACATATCTTACATATACTGTCACCAGTAGCTAGTGAACTACTTATACTGTCGCCAGTAATCAGTAATTTTCCTAACCTGTCTTACATATACTGTTGTCAGTAGCTAATAATTACTTCTACTTGTTTTAAATACACTATTGCCAGTAGTCAGTAATTATTCCTATCATGAGATTCATATACTGTTGCCAGTAGCCAGTAATTAGTAACTAGCTGAGCATTACCTAATTTCGACCTTAGAGCAGAAACCTTGCCTTTCACCTTTTCAATTCTACTGAAATCTCAGAAAGGTAATTAATACAATAGACTCCTATCTTAATGGATTACATAAATCGGCTTAAAATCATGTCTATCTTTCTAATTCTACTTACAATATTTGTGCCAAAATATATCCAAGCATACTCCCTTGTTAATCATAACATTCCAATTATTCTCCAACATAAGAATCCCAACATCTCTCATAATGCACCATATCACAAAACACCTCATGCACAAGGTCAAAGGAATCATCTAATATATATCACACCTGGGAAATCTTACCATCACCATGTCCAACAACACAAATCCTTATCTAAAGACCTTCTTTGTTTGCTTATAAACGTGAGATCAATTAGGAATAAAATACCGATCATAACTGATATCCTCACCGATTATAAACCTGACATATTATTCTTAACAGAAACATGGCTCACGGTTCATGATCAGGCACAGAAAGAGCAGCAACTCTTGCAGAACCAACAGGAAACACAAGGAGCAAGAGTGGTGATGACACAGAGGCTTTATTCAATAAAGCCTCTGTGTCATCACCACTCTTGCTCCTCACGGTTCATGATAACATTCTCCTAAATCAATTAAAAACTGATGGATATGAGCTACTTCACTGCTCTAGGGCCTTAAAAAGGGGTGGGGGTGTCATCGCTATTATAAATAATAACCTTAAAGCTTCCCTCATTTCCACTAACAATATTGAGACAAAGCGATGGGACCGGATGGGATACACCCTAGAATACCGAGGGAACTTGGGGACGTTCTAGCAACTCCACTGACTGACCTTTTCAATGCCTCGTTGGAGTTGGGAGTGGTGCCAAAGGACTGGAGAGAGGCTCATGTGGTGCCTTTACACAAAAGCGGAAGTAAGGATGTGGTTGAAAACTACAGGCCAGTTAGTTTAACTTCGGTGGTGAGTAAATTATTGGAAATGCTGCTGAAAGAGAAAATAGTGAGGTTTCTGGAGTCCAGCGGATTACAGGATCCGAGGCAGCATGGATTCACCAGAGGCAGGTCTTGTCAGACAAATCTGATTGATTTCTTTGACTGGGTGACCAGGGAGTTGGACCGAGGGAGAGCTCTAGATGTGGTGTATTTAGATTTCAGTAAAGCCTTTGACACTATTCCTCACAGGCGACTTATAAACAAACTGAGCACCCTAGGGATGGACCCTAAAGTTACTGCTTGGGTTAGAAATTGGTTGGGTGGGAGGCGACAAAGAGTACAAGTAAATGGAGCTCACTCTGAGGAGAAGGATGTTACCAGTGGTGTGCCCCAGGGATCTGTCCTTGGTCCGATCCTTTTTAACATCTTTGTTAGTGATATAGCGGAAGGGCTGTCGGGTAAGGTTTGCCTCTTTGCAGATGATACCAAAATCTGCAATAGAGTAAACACCCAGGAAGGTGTAGATAACATGAGGAGGGATCTAGCTAAGCTTGAAGCATGGTCTAGAATTTGGCAGCTGGGATTTAATGTTAAAAAATGTAAGGTCGTGCATTTGGGCTGCCGCAATCCAAGGGAGCAATACAGTATAGGAGGTGAAGTACTTTTGTCCACTAAAGAAGAGCGGGACCTAGGCGTGGTTGTGTCTGATGATCTTAAAGTAGCTAAACAGGTAGAAAAGGCGACGGCAAAAGCTAGAAGGATGCTTGGGTGCATACGGATGCTTGGGTGCATACGGATGCTTGGGTGTATCCTCACTTCACTCCTCAACAGCCTAAACTCTGGTATCGATAACATCAAACAGGGTTTTGTTCTCATCTTTTTAGATATTGCGGCTGCTTTTGATTCGGTCTGTCACGATCTTCTCATTATCCGCCTAAGAGAGAAGGGCCTTTGTGGAAATGCTCTCGAATGGTGCAACTCATACCTCTCAGAGAGATGGCAGCATGTTCGCTCAAATGGTGAAACATCAGATCCATTTCACCAAGGACAAGGAGTCCCGCAAGGTTCCTCTCTATCATCACTACTATTTAACATATACATTCAACCTATATGCAACATTATCAGGTCCTTCAATGTCAACTGTATGATCTATGCTGATGACGTGTTACTATATATGCCGTTCTGCATAGATAATATGAACCTCACCCCCATAACCAGCTGTTTTAACGCCATCTCAAATTGGCTACTGACTCAAAATCTCAGAATCCAGCACAAAAAAACGGAAGTTCTTTTTATCTCAAGGAACTCTAAGTTCACACCACCCACATTCCTTGAGGTTCAAGATGCCAAGTTGCAAGTAAAATCCCACATCCGATACCTTGGAGTGACTCTGGATCAGAATCTGGATATGAAGTCCCACATAGCCAACACAGTAAGGGCAGTGTATTTCAAGATTCGCTCCCTCGGACACCTCCGCCAACTGATTGATCCAGATGATTTCCGTACGGTCTACCAGGCTCTAATTATTCCCCATTTTGACTTCGCAAACTCTATATTACAAGGGCTCCCTCAATCTACCCTAAACCCGCTTCAACTAGCCTTAAACAGCGCAGCAAGAGTGCTTTTCGGGGTACCTAAAAGACAACATGTAACACCTCTCCTGAAACAACTACATTGGCTCCCTATCCAAGCGAGAATCACCTTCAAGACTCTGCTCCTGGCCTTTAAAGCTCACAAAGGACTCGCTCCCTCATCATTATCAGAGATGATCCAACCAATCCCTACCAACAGGCTAAGAAGAACCACGGAATTAAACATGCTAATGGTACCAAAAGAGTCCTTAAGATACAACTCCACAACAGTAAACCGATCCTTCAGTTTATGCGCTCCAAAACTTTGGAACACCCTCCCACCACACATTAGGGCCATCGCTGATCTCTTCCAGTTCAAAAAGGCCTTGAAACATCACCTTTTCATCAAATATTTCCCAGAGAACATAGTAACACAGGCACACTCAAATAACAACAATCCCGTTCTTTCCACGTAACCTCTTTTAACCCAACAACACTTCACACCTCTCTCTCATATTAACAAGGTTCTTTTTATACAATATGTCTTCCAAATGTAAATAGTTACACTGACTATTATTTGTTGTAAATAATTACCCCGGTTACCCAAGTTATTGTTCTTGTTATATGTAAACAAAAAACAGATAATTGTATCTTGTCTGATGTTTTCTTGTTCTATGTAAACCGCGCTGATTATGAATAGTGCGGTATATAAAAGATGTTAAATAAATAAATAAATAAAAATACGGAGAGGAATGGCTAGCAGAAAAAAGGAGGTGATAATGCCTCTGTATAAGTCTTTGGTGCGACCTCATTTGGAGTATAGTGTGCAATTCTGGAGACCGCACCTTCAAAAGGATGTGAACAGGATGGAATCGGTGCAGAGGGTGGCTACTAAAATGATTAGTGGGCTTCATTATAAAGCATATGAGGACAGACTTAAGGATCTTAATATGTACACCTTAGAGGAAAGGCGGGATAGAGGTGATATGATTGAGATGTTTAAATACCTCCGTGGCATAAATGTTCAGGGAGAGCCTCTTTCAATTGAAAGCAAGTTCTGCTACGAGGGGACATGGGATGAGGGTGAAGGGAGATAGATTCAGGAGTGAAATGCGGAAATATTTCTTTACAGAAAGAGTAGTGGATCCGTGGAATAGTCTCCCAGTGGAGGTGGTAGAGATGAGGACAGTAAAAAAAGCATGGGACCAACACAGAGGATCTCTAAAGGTAAAAAGTGGACTGTTGTAGTTGTTGATATGGAAGGACAGACTAGATAGGCCATGTGGTCTTTTTCTGTCATCATGTTTCTATGTTTCTATGAGAACATGGATGTTCTTATGTTTGAAACAACTTCACATTCATTTGGTCTCATATACAGACCTCCATCCACAGATACAAAATCATTATCCTCCATATTAGATATATGTTTTGTTCCCTCAACACAAGAAAAAAAACAGCTAGTAATCATTGGAGATTTAAACCTCCCCTCAACTACACCATCACACTCAAAAGCATTCATTGAAACCATGTCTGAACTTGACTTTGAGCAAATCATAGATTTTCCGACTCACATAAAAGGAAACACCCTTGACCTAATGTTTCTTCAAAGATCTCGATTATAATCTCAATGTTTCACAACCCCAGGCTATTCCCATTCCATGGTCCGACCACCATTTAAATAGATTCAATCTCCCACATTTCAATAGAATCACAACCCAACAGCCGAAACAAAGACTAACTACAATGTTCAGGAAATTTCGACAGGGAAAATTTTTTAGGACAGATATTACCACATATTCCTGAAACAGTAACAGACATCAATATCAGTATTGCTAACTGGAACGAGACTATAAAAAATCAGCTATGCTTCCTAGCTCTAAAACAAACAAATCCAGATCCAAGCAGAGAGACTCCCAACCTTGGCACTTGCAAGAAATTAGAAAAATAAAGAGGGAACTATTGAACGAGGGAACTATTGAAAAAAGATGGCAGAAAACTAACTCAAATAATGACAAAAATTTATACAATGAGAAACTAGACTACTACAGAAAAACAATAAATGCATCTAAAAAAGCCTTTCATACAAAATTACTAACAAATTCCCTCAATCGTCCCAGAGAATTATTTGAAATAGTTAAAAAAGTATCAAACCCTCCTAATACAGATGTCACCCCTATTAACCCACAAACGTTTGCTGACTATTACATAACTAAGCTCTCTCCACTTTCAGACCCTCCAATTCCACTAATTTACTCCAACCCAAAGTCTGAACACATATGGGATAAATTTCATACTGTAACACTAAAAGAACTGGATAAGGTGATCTCAGATATTAACACAACCACTTCTAGTCTTGATCCCTGCCCAGTTAGCTGGATCAAAAATACTAAACCACTCCTAGCGCCCTACATTCTAAATATAGCAAATTTTTCTCTCACACATGGTACTATGCCAACCATCCTAAAGAGAGCCTTAATTAGACCTATTCTGAAAAACAAAAAACTAGACAATCTTGATCCCTCTTCATATAGACCTATCTCTAGCCTTCCATTTATGGCAAAGATTAAAGAAAAAATAGTATATAATCAACTTCAGGATCACATTGAACTTCATGCCCCCTTAGATTCACACCAATACGGCTTTAGACCATACCATAGTGTAGAAACACTTCTTGCAGTTATCTTTGATGATATTCTAAAATACATTGACAAATCAAAACAAGCAGTATTACTTATATTTTTGGATATATCGTCTGCCTTTGATTCAATTAACCATCGTATCCTTTTTGAAAGACTCAAACAGATTGGTATACATGGCACTATTCTTGCATGGTTCCAATCATATCTAACTGATCGATCGCAACAGGTAAAAATAGGAAACCATACATCTAAAACCTATACGCAAAAACAAGGAATCCCACAAGGTTCTGCATTGTCAGCTCTACTCTTTAACATATATTTACAACCTATATGCCACATCATTCAACAGTGCAAATTAAAATATGCAATTTATGCTGATGATGTTATGATTTATCTCCCTATGGACATAGACTCCCTGGACTTCTCCAATATCAAATCATGCTTCACTAAAATGATGCAATGGCTAAATGAACACAATCTACACATTAACGTCAAGAAAACAGAAGCATTATTTGTTTCTAGAAATCAAAAATTTACCCCCCCCAACAGAAATAAAAATTGAAAACATAAGCATCCCCATAAAAGATG